>JARGYO010005562.1:14165899-15380066 GCA_029206835.1 Rana muscosa
TCTTTAAAAAAACATTTTTTATAGGGACAGAAAACTATAGGTAGGGAGAGTGTCAGTGTGTTTTACTGTGCTAAACCTTGTTTGTAGGGACAGGGAAGGACAGTGAGGGAAATTCTCATTGTGCTATACTGTGCTAAAGCATTCCTCATCAACCATCTTTAAAAAACATTTTTTATAGGGACAGAAAACTATAGGTAGGGAGAGTGTCAGTGTGTTTTACTGTGCTAAACCTTGTTTGTAGGGACAGGGAAGGACAGTGAGGGAAATTCTCATTGTGCTATACTGTGCTAAAGCATTCCTCATCAACCATCTTTTAAAAAAAAAAATTTATAGGGACAGAAATCTATAGGTAGGGAGAGTGTCAGTGTGTTTTACTGTGCTAAACCTTGTTTGTAGGGACAGGGAAGCACAGTGAGGGAAATTCTCATTGTGCTATACTGTGCTAAAGCATTCCTCATCAACCATCTTTAAAAAAAAAAAAATTATAGGGACAGAAAACTATAGGTAGGGAGAGTGTCAGTGTGTTTTACTGTGCTAAACCTTGTTTGTAGGGACAGGGAAGGACAGTGAGGGAAATTCTCATTGTGCTATACTGTGCTAAAGCATACCTCATCAACCATCTTTAAAAAAAAAAAAAATTATAGGGACAGAAAACTATAGGTAGGGAGAGTGTCAGTGTGTTTTACTGTGCTAAACCTTGTTTGTAGGGACAGGGAAGGACAGTGAGGGAAATTCTCATTGTGCTATACTGTGCTAAAGCATTCCTCATCAACCATCTTTAAAAAAAAAAATTTTTATAGGGACAGAAAACTATAGGTAGGGAGAGTGTCAGTGTGTTTTACTGTGCTAAACCTTGTTTGTAGGGACAGGGAAGGACAGTGAGGGAAATTCTCATTGTGCTATACTATGCTAAAGCATTCCTCATCAACCATCTTTGAAATCCTTGTTTTTTGGACAGTCAGGGAAATTGTCATTGTGCTATTCTGTGCGAAAGCAATCATCCTCAACCATATTTAGAAATCCTTAAGTAAAGGGACAGAGAAGGACACCTGAAGGTAGCCCTTATTGCTTTTTTTCCCATCTCCCTGCAGGCCATCCATTAGAATGTCTGGAAGGCAAACAAGGAGAGGCAGACAGTCAGGAGGCAATAAAAGAGGGCAAGCAGGCTCTGTGTCTGAGGGCAACAGTGCTGGTCGTGGACGCGGTGCATTGTCATCAGCACATGGCCATGGGACACGCTTGTCCTTCTTTTCGGCAGCTGGACATGTTGAGCCACATCATGCCGAAGACTTGGTAGAGTGGATGACCAAGCCCTCCTCCTCCTCATCCTCTCTCACCCAGGCTCAGGGTACTGGCAAAGCAGCTGCCAAAGCGTCCTCTTCCCTGGTATCAATGTCAGACTCATCATCAGTCACTCCTTCCCTAGACACACCATGTCCTCCTCCTGAGGAGTCCCCCGAACTGTTTGAGCACAGTGTTGGGTACATGCTCCAGGAGGATGCCCAGCGTTTCGAAGGGTCTGATGATGAAACCCAGCTAGAGGAAGGCAGTAGCGTGAGAGCAGACAGAGGGGATGCTCAAGAAGGACACCAATCTGGCAGTCATGTTCCAGCAGCTGCAGCATACTGCCAGATTGGCTCCAGTGATGAGGAGGGAGGGGATGATGAGGTCACTGACTCCACGTGGGTGCCTAATAGGAGAGAGGAGGAGGAGGAGGATGAGGAGGAGGCACATCTCCAACGAGGCAGGATGCCCTTTGGTGGCCAGCGTAAGGGCAGTACACCGACGGAATCACACCGCAGAGCTCCGCCTGTGCAGGGCGCTACCTCTGCCCGTCATTCAAAAAGTTCTTTGGTGTGGGCCTTTTTTGAGGCTAGTGCATCAGATCGCACAGCTGCTGTTTGCAACATATGTCTCAAGCGTATATCGCGTGGCCAAAACATCAGCCGCTTGGGTACCACATGCCTGACCAGACATATGTTGACCTGCCATGCAGCTCGTTGGCAAGCCTACCTCAAAGACCCACACCAAAGAACAAAGCGGACCTCTCCTTGCACCGCATCAGCTGGGATCTCCAACCCCACTATAACTTCAGTCCTCTCTGAAACATGCACTGAGAGGAATGAAGGTGTAGAATTAGGTGTGTCACAGCCAAGTACTTGCGGCCACTCTGCTAGCAGTACACCGACGTCCGATTCTAGCAGGCAAATTT
Source organism: Rana muscosa (assembly GCA_029206835.1). Classification (NCBI taxonomy): domain Eukaryota; kingdom Metazoa; phylum Chordata; class Amphibia; order Anura; family Ranidae; genus Rana; species Rana muscosa. The sequence goes on from JARGYO010005562.1 coordinate 14,168,112, forward strand.
CCCTGCCCCAGCTGCTGGACCGTCGAAAGAAGTTCACTCCCAGCCATCCACATGCCCAGCGGTTGAATGCTAGCTTGGCTAAATTGCTAGCGCTTCAACTGCTGCCTTTTCAGTTGGTAGACTCGGCCCCCTTCCGTGAGTTTGTGCAATGTGCGGTTCCTCAGTGGCAGGTTCCCAAACGCCACTTTTTCTCACGGAAGGCTATTCCGGCTCTCTACCGGCATGTGGAAGGCAATGTCTTGGCCTCGCTGGACAGGGCGGTCAGCGGTAAGGTGCATATTACCGCTGACTCATGGTCCAGCAGGCATGGACAGGGACGTTACCTTTCTTTCACGGCCCATTGGGTCACTCTTTTGGCAGCTGGGAAGGATGCAGGACAAGGTGCAGTAGTGTTGGAGGTTGTTCCACCGCCACGCCTCCAAAATGCTACTACTGGTTGTGACACACCTCTCTCCTCCACCCCCTCCTCTTCTTCTTCCTCCATGGCCTCTTCCTGTGCTTTGTCCTCTGAACCAGCGGTGCTCCGTAGGCGTTCAAGGGGCTACGCAAGTACGCAGGCAAAAAGATGCCATGCCGTGCTTGCGCTGGTGTGTTTGGGGGACAGAAGCCACACTGGGGCAGAGGTCCTGTCTGCTCTGCAGGGCCAGGCCGAGAGGTGGTTGACGCCACGCCAGCTTAAGCCAGGAATGGTGGTTTGCGACAATGGCACCAACCTCCTCTCCGCCCTCCGACAGGGACAACTGACCCATGTGCCCTGTGTGGCTCACGTCCTTAACCTGGTGGTGCAGCGGTTCTTGGGCAGGTACCCGGGCTTACAGGATGTCCTGAGGCAGGCCAGGAAAGTCTGTGTGCATTTCCGCAGATCTTATAATGCCAGTGCTCGCCTGGCTGAGCTGCAAAAGGAGTTGAACCTGCCCAAGAACCACCTTATATGTGACATGCCCACCAGGTGGAACTCAACGTTGGCCATGCTGCAGCGGCTGCACACGCAGCAGAGGGCCATCAATGAGTACCTGTGTGACTACGGCACCAGGACAGGGTCAGGGGAGCTTGGTTTTTTTTCTCCACGCCAGTGGGGCATGATCAGGGATGCATGCACTGTCCTGGCACCATTTGAGGAGGCCACGAGGATGGTGAGCAGTGACAGTGCATGCATCAGTGACACTGTACCTCTTGTCCACCTGTTGGAGCACACGCTGCGTGGAATAATGGACAGGGCACTTGAGGCAGAACAGAGGCAGGAAGAGGAGGACTTCCTTGCCTCTCAAGGCCCCCTTTACCCAGACAGTGTTCCTTCTGTCCCACCCATCGCACAGGAAGAGGACGAGGAGGAGGAGGAGGAGGAGGAGGATTGTGTCAGCATGGAGGTGGAGCCTGGCACTCAGCAGCATCAACAGCAGCAGTCTTTTAGGGATGATTTACAGTCCCAAGAAACCCGTGGACTTGTACGTGGCTGGGAGGAGGTGGCTGCGGATCATGTCGTCCTTAGTGACCCAGAGGACTCCGGACCAAATGCCTCAGCTAACCTACGCTGCATGGCCTCCCTGATCCTGCAAAGTCTGCGGAAGGATCCTCGTATTCTTCGGATCAAGGAGAGGGACCATTACTGGCTGGCCACTCTCCTTGATCCACGGTACAAGGGTAAGGTTGCGGACCTTAGGTTACCGTCGCAGAGGGAGCAGAGGATGAGACAACTCCGGGAGGCCTTGCAGAAAGGTCTGTGCAACACGTTCCCAGAGACTGGGAGGTTACAAACTCCTGGTCCTGGACAACGAGTTGCTGAGGCTTCGGCCAGTCAAAGAAGGAGCGGTGGGGAAGGTGGCCGTCTGACCGATGCGTTCAGACAATTCTTTAGTCCGCAGCCCCAAAGTATGATCGGTTCCAGCAACCATCGCCAGCGTCTGATAAACATGGTGCAGGAATATCTAGGGGCAAGGTCAGACTTGGACACCTTCCCCACCGAAAATCCTCTGGCTTACTGGGTCTTGAGGATGGATCACTGGCCAGAGCTTGCACAGTATGCAATTGAGCTACTGGCCTGTCCTGCATCCAGCGTTCTTTCGGAACGCACATTCAGTGCTGCTGGAGGATTTGTCACGGATCACAGGGTGCGCCTGTCCACCGACTCGGTTGATCGACTGACTTTCATCAAGATGAACCAGTCTTGGATCACCACCAGCTACCACACACCTGATGCTGATATAACAGACTAATTGATTTTAACATGTCACATCCCTTCAAGACTGATGCTGATGCTGAGTGCCTGTGCTGTTATGTTGACTGGCTATCCTCCTCCTCCGAGTCCTCAATGATACGATTGATGATGATAGCTTGGAAGATCATTTTTGTTTATGGGTGCCGCCACCAGTGCCTAACGCCCAATTTTTCAGCCCCTGTTTAACAGGGGCATGTAATTACAATTCTTGATCTAATAATTCACAGCAGGGCCCATTGCTGCACCCACCAAGAGTAACTCTGAGGGCTTACAGTGTTGTGGCAACGCCACCACCACCACCACCACGAAAGGCCCAATTTTTCAGCCCCTGTTCAAAAGGGGCATGTAATTACAATTCTTGATCTAATAATTCACAGCAGGGCCCATTCCTGCACCCACCAAGAGTAACTCTGAGGGCTTACAGTGTTGTGGCAACACCACCACCACCGCCACCACCACGAAAGGCCCAATTTTTCAGCCCCTGTTCAACAGGGGCATGCAATTACAATTCTTGATCTAATAATTCACAGCAGGGCCCATTGCTGCACCCACCAAGAGTAACTGTCAGGGCTTACAGTGTTCTGGCACCAGCACCACCATCAAAGGCCCAATTTTTACTACCACTGTTCAACAATTATATGTAATTACAATTCCTGATATAATAGTTGACAGCAGGGCGTTCCAGCACCAACCAAGAGTAACTGTGAGTGCTTACAGTGTTGTGCCAACACCAACAACTAAGGGGCCTATTTCTGCAGAGTATATACGGCAGGTCCCTACTTTCAAACATCCAACTTACAAACGACTCCTACTTGCAAACGCAAGAAGACAACAGGAAGTGAGAGGAAATCTACCCCTAGGAAGGAAAATTCTCTCCTGTAAGAATTAATATGGGAGAAAGGTGTCTCCTCTGTACTGATGCTTTATCACCAATCCTTGTTTCAAGAAAAACACCACATTTCAAAAACAGTTGTCATTGGGACGGAAAGTGAGGTGAAATGTTCTGAACAGGGGCACAGACAGCAAAACAAATGTTACAGGGGTGATAACCCTTACCTATGTTTTCCAAAAAGTTTAAAAATAGATTTTTGGGCTGGAGCTACACTTAAACAATGTGCCTGTTCAAAATTACAAACAGATTCTACATAAGAACAAACCTACAGTCCCTGTCTTGTATGCACCGCCTGTATACGGCTGTTCAGAGTATATAGGGCCTTTTTTATTTTATGTGCGGGGTTCCCCTTAATATCCATACAAGACTCAAAGGGGCTGGTAATGGGCTGGGGTAGGGGGGGGGGTCATGGGGTAGCTATGCCATTTTTCTTAACCACTTAGCAACCACCTGCCGACAAATAACGTCGACAAGGTGGTTGCTTAACTCTGGGAGGACGTTATATAACGTCCTCCCAGAATCGCGCTCCCGCGCGACCCCTGGGGCGCGCACACGGGAAACTCCGTGACCGCCGGGTCCAGAGGACCCGGCGGATCACGAATCGCGGTAAATCGCCGCTGATAGCGGCCGTTTACCACGTGATCGCTCCGTCAAATGACGGAGCAATCACTTGTAAACAGACCGGCGTCATTTGATGACGCCGGTTCCTCCCTCCCCTCTCTGTACCGATCGGTACAGTGTGAGAGGAGAGGGAAGGGTGCAGATCAAGGCAGCAGCGCTGTGGGCTGGATCTGTGACAATTGCAGTCACAGATCCAGCCATCCATCCATCCCTGCTCAGCCATCCCTGTGCTATACCCTGCCAATACTCTGCAATACACCCTGCCAATACTCTGCAAAATACCCTGCCAATACTCTGCAAAATACCCTGCCAATACCCTGGTGCAATACTCTGCAATACCCTGGTGCAATACTCTGCAATACCCTGGTGCAATACTCTGCAATACCCTGGTGCAATACTCTGCAATACCCTGCAAAATACTCTGCAATACCCTGCAAAATACTCTGCAATACCCTGCAAAAATACTCTGCAATACCCTGCGCAATACTCTGCAATACCCTGCGCAATACTCTGCAATACCCTGTGCAATACCCTGCAAAATACTCTGCAATACCCTGCGCAATACCCTGCAAAATACTCTGCAATACCCTGGTGCAATACTCTGGTGCAATACTCTGCAATACCCTGCGCAATACTCTGCAATACCCTGCGCAATACTCTGCAATACCCTGCGCAACACTCTGCAAAATACTCTGCAATACCCTGCAGAATACTCTGCAATACCCTGCACAATACTCTGCAATACCCTCCACAATACTCTGCAATACCCTCCACAATACTCTGCAATACCCTCCACAATACTCTGCAATACCCTCCACAATACTCTGCAATACCCTCCACAATACTGTGTGCAATACACCGTGCAATACCCTGCCATACACCGCAATACCCTGCCATAGTCCGCAATACTCCGCAATGCCCTGCAATACTCCGCAATGCCCGGCAATACTCCGCAATGCCCGGCAATACTCCGCAATGCCCGGCAATACTCCGCAATGCCCGGCAATACTCTGCAATAACCACTTCCCGCCCTCCGGCCGTCATATGACGTCCTTGACTTTGTGCAGGGATATCTGAATGATGGGAGCAGCTACAGGCATCATTCAGATATTAGCTTTTTCAGCCGGCGATTCCCTACACCATAACAACAATCATAGTGGCTGTTCCGCCACTTGATCATTCTTACGGGAGGCGAGAGGGGATGTCCCCCCCCCCCCCGCCGCCCTCCGGTGCTTCTACCGACTCACCGCTACGATCAAAGCCAGGATTGTTGGTTTTTTTTTTGTATTTTTTTCAGGCTTCCCAGCCTAGAGGTGAGATGTGGGGTCTTATTGACACCCCCCCCCCATATCTCACTGTAAAGAGGACCTGTCATGCCATATTCCTATTACAAGGGATGTTTACGTTCCTTGTAATAGGTATAAAAGTGATCAAAAAAATGTTTGGGGCGGAAAAACATGTCAAACTAAAATAAAGTAAAATGAAGAATAAAATTATTTTATTTTTTTTAAAGCGCCCCTGTCCCCGTGAGCTCACATACAGAAGCAAACGCATACGTAAGTCCCGCCCACATATGAAAACGGTTTTCAAACCACACATGTGAGGTATCTCTGCGAACGTTAGAGCGAGAGCAATCATTTTGGCCCTAGACCTCCTCTGTAACTCAAAACATTTAACCAGTAAAAATATTTAAAGCGTCGCCTATGGGGATTTTTTAAGTAGCGAAGTTTGGCGCCATTCCACGAGTGTGTGCAATTTTTAAGGGCGACATGTTAGGTATCTATTTACTCGGCGTAACTTCATCTTTCACATTATGCAAAAACATTGGGCTAACTTTACTGTTTTTTTTTTTTTTAAGCACAAAACATTTTTTTTTCCGTAAAAAACGCGTTAAAAAAATTGCTGCGCAAATATCGTGCGAGATAAAAAGTTGCAACAACCACCATTATATTCTCTAAGGTCTTTGCTAAAAAACCATATATAATGTTTTGGGGTTCTATGTAATTTTCTAGCAAACAAATGATGATTTTTACATGTAGGAGAGAAATGTCAGAATTGGCCTGGGTGCTCCAGAACGCCTGAAGGTGCTCCCTGCATGTTGGGCCTCTGTATGTGGCCACGCTGTGTAAAAGTCTCACACATGTGGTATCGCCATACTCGGGAGGAATAGCAGAATGTGTTTTGGGGTGTAATTTGTGGTATGCATATGCTGTGTGTGAGAAATAACCTGCTAATATGACAATTTTGTGAAGAAAAAAAAAGAGAAAAAAAAAATCTTGATTTTGCAAAGAATTGTGGGAAAAAATGACAACTTCAAAAAACTCACAATGCCTCTTTCTGAATACCTTGGAATGTCTTCTTTCCAAAAAGGGGTCATTTGGGGGGTATTTGTACTTTTCTGGCATGTTGGGGTCTCAAGAATTGAGATAGGCCGTCAGTACTTCAGGTATGATCAATTTTCAGATATTGGCACCATAGCTTGTGGACTCTATAACTTTCACAAAGACCAAATAATATGCACCAATTTGTACTTATTTTTACCAAAGATATGTAGCAGTATAAATTTTGGCCAAAATTTATGAAGAAAAAATAGTAATTTGCAAAATTTTATAACAGAAACGAAAAAAAAATCATTTTTTTACAAAATTTTCAGTCTTTTTTCTCTTATAGCGCAAAAAATAAAAAACCCAACAGTGATTAAATACCACCAAAAGAAAGCTCTATTTGTGTGAAAAAAAGGACAAAAAATTCATATGGGTACAGTGTTGTATGACTGAGTAATTGTCATTCAAAATGTGAGAGCACCGAAAGCTGAAAATTGGTCTGGTTATTAAGGGGGTTTAAGTGCCCAGTTGTCAAGTGGTTAAAGATTTTCATCCATATTACCGGGACCAGACATTACATTAAAGCCACAAGCAGTTTTAAATGGCTTTTTTTTCCTTTAGAAGTGTCATTTTGTGCAGGGACAGTTCTAAACACGGGAAACACGTGGCACTTCACAGGCATACTTTAGACACCCCCCAGGTACGATATTTAAAGGAATATTTGACTTTTTTTTTTCACTTTATGCATCATTAAAATGACTGCTCCCGAAAAACGACCGTTTTTAAAACTTCTTTTTGCATTGATACATGTCCCCTGGTGCAGAACCCGGGTTCCCAAACCCTTTTTAGGACAATAACATGCATAATAGTCGTTATAATTAGCACTTTAGAATTCGAACGTTCGCATCCATTGTATTTAATAGGGTTCTAATGTTCGTATGAACTTTCGGTCCGTTCGCGGGTTCTGGTGCGAACCGAACCCGGGGGTGTTCGGCTCATCAATATTCACGGGCACTTTAGGGGGGCAAGCCAGGACGGCCAGATTCCAGGCCCGTCAGGGTATTCCCTGAAAGTCCGGCCTCAGGCCCAACTGAGCCAAGATAATTTGGTTAATTGTGGCGTAAAAAATTCTGCAGGATGCAGCAGGATAAGATGATGTGGTTCAGTTTGTATTCCGCCATGTGGATTGCTGTAAGAAACAGGCGGAAGTGGCTCATCATTATCCCGAAGGCATTCTCAACGACTCTTCGGGCTTTGGCCAGCCGGTAGTTAAAAACCTTCCTATCCGGGGTGAGGGTCCTCTGGGGGAATGGCCTCATCAGATGTGGTCCCAGACCAAAGGATTCATCATAATATCAAAGAAAATCATTTAAATTTTCATTAAAATATCATAGATATTATACAAAATACACAATTTACAAAAGGGAACAGGGATTCAGTAAAAACAGAATATTCAAAACAGGTATAATAGACTGTGTGGGTCGCTGGTATTCCCAAATAGATTTAAGTGGTGGTCGTGTATGGTGTCACATCCCTATATATTTCACCAACTGGCTTCCTCAGGGGAATGTACTAAGACCACCAATTTTAACAGCCAGCTCTATCAAAAACAAAAACAATGTGTGAGATACAATTACATATGATATACATTTAGGCCCCTTTCACACTGAGGCGTTGCAAAACCGCGGTAAAAACGATGATCAATATTAATGCGTTTTTGCGGTAAAGATATCGCTAACGCCCATGCGTTTATAATAGCGTTTTTTAAGTGTCAGCAAACAACCGCACCCCCTGACATCACATCCTGTGCACTTCCTTTATCCTTGTCAGAAAGGAAATAGTACAGGGAGAAAATTAAGTATCATGAGCTGCTGTTGTTGTTTGTGCTACATGTTTGGGAACATATTCTCCAATGGAGGAGGAGGAGGAGGAGGAGGCTCAGTGTGGCAGCTAGCCGGGAGCGGGGAGCAGAGAGATGAGATCATCTCTCACCGCCCGTGCCTGCCCTGCATTCCTCAAGTGACTTCCGCCCTCACTGTGCAGGCAGCAGAGAGATTACATTATCTCTCTGCTGCCTGACTCTGGGAGTCTGGGACACAGCAAGAGACAACCAAAACTACACCTTAGCAGGCAAGTTAGTGGCAATCAGCAAGGTGTGGCAAGTGACAATCCACAAGATGTGACAATCCGCAACGTGTGGCAAGTGACACTTTCAGGGCTCCCACTAATTGCAGGCGACAGTGGCAAGTGACACACTTGGGGCTCCCACTGATTCTGCATTGAACTATTTAATTTTATATTACAATGTAATAATAGAAATAATGCGCTTCAATCACCCTGACACCATAACAAACATGGTGCCGGGATGATTGAAGCGCCGACGCCAGCCATTTCCCCGATAAATTTCCCACAAAAAAAAACATTTTTTGGCAGTGCCCCTCCCGAGAAAAGACTCTGGATCCGCCCCTGAATTAAATTGGGGGTTCATCTGCATCACATTTGTGCGGAATCCATGCTGATATGACATGGGACGACTATATGACATTTCAGGGATTGGATAACCATATCCTCCATGGTATGGTTGGTTATTTTCAAATAACTGGGGGCGTACACCTGTGGACATATTGGCTGTTTTTTGCTGATATGTTTGTATCAGTCTTATGTCCACACGAAGATCACATAACAAGGCCGGATCCACCTTATCAACTTGTGGCATCAAACTTTTAAAGAAAGTTAACATTTCACTACTTTAATTTTTTTGGGCGCTAATGAGATTTTTAATAACTTTGATGAATTCTAGATTTTGTTCTTTGTTTGTTTTGGGTTCTGTATCTTCCCCTTTTTCTCGATGGCTCTGTTACATTGTCGGTAGTATCATCTTCATCTTCATTTTCAAGTTCAAGTGTCTCGTTACTTTCACTTGTTGTTGTTGGTGGTCCTGCTCCTCTTCCTCACTATCTGAACTGAAATAGCTTTCTGTCCTGAAGAACAAAAAAATTGTTAGACTATGCTACATGTTAATTTCTGTACATTATTTTTAAACAAACATTTTGCAACAATGTATAAAGTATACTTACTGTCTCTGCTGCATCACCGGCTTCAAAAATTGCAGCTCTGCATAGTGACAGTATGTTTTGGACAATTTTGCGCCGGATGCACTCCGAACAGTTTGTTGTCGTAGATATTCTCGTCTGTAATTGTCTCTTAGCGTTTTCCAGCGCATCTTTATAATTTTCACTGAAAATTTAATTATTTGTTTTGTTTTATTTTTACAGATATCTTGCCACAGGAAATAGTTACTCATCACTGCAGTATGAATTTAGAATTGGAATATCAACCATTAGTGAAATTGTAAAGCAAACATGTGATGCAATCTGTAATCTGAAAAATACATTTATGCCAATTCCAAACAAAGGAAAATTGGAAGATGTTGCCCAGTGGTTCTTGAGTAAGACTAACTTTCCGAACTGTTTAGGAGCTATTGATGGAAAACATATTAGGCTAATAAAACCAAGCCATAGTGGAAGTCAATACTTTAATTATAAGAAGTATTTTTCAGTTGTATTAATGGCTGTGGTCGATGCAGACTATAAATTCCTTTATGTTAATATTGTATCGTTTGGGAGCAGTGCAGACTCTGCTGTTTTCCTGCATAGTAAATTTGGAAAACTTCTTGCTTCTAACGTATTATATTTGCCTGACAACCAACCCCTGCCCGGAACAGAGGGACCCGATATGCCATTTGTTTTTGTAGCCGATGATGCGTTTGCTATCCACGAACATCTCATGAACCCCTTCTCACTGAGAAATCTAGATACACGGAAGAGGATCTTCAATTACAGGCTGTGTCGGGCATGTAGACTAGTAGAATGTGCTTTCGGTATACTAGCGAACAAATGGCAAATTTTACTTAAACCTATAAACCTTAAAACTGAAAATGCATGTAAGGTAATAAAGGCCGTGTGTGTGTGTTATGCAATTTAGTATGAGAGAGAGAGAGAGAGATGGCGTAAATTTTGAGGATACATTGGCACACAATATGGAACCTTCAGATTTTCTTCATGTTCGTGGTCCAAGAGTGGGTTTTACAATTAGGGATGCATTTGTAGACTACTTTTTGAGTCCTGCTGGTGCACTAAGTTGGCAGGAAGATGTGGTTTAAACTTTGAATTTACAGGCTTCATTGTATTTGAGACTACATATTTCATTGAAATCTTTAGATGTATGTACCTTCCACTGTAATATTACATGTATCAATTCACTACTGGCGTGTTCTAATAAATTCAAATGATAATATTTTTTTGTAAGTCATTTTATATTTATCTAATACATTACATTATATATTTTAGAAACATAATTTAAGATTAGGATTAGGGGTTTGGGACTAGGAGGAGTGGGGTTAGGGCCTATGAGGAGTGGGATTAGGGGTAGGGTTGGGGGTTTGGGACTAGGAGGTGTGGGATTAGGGGTAGGGTTAAGGGTTTGGGACAATGAGGGGTGGGATTAGGGTTAGGGTTGAGAGTTTGGGACTAGGAGGGGTAGGAGATTAGGGGTTTGGGACTATGAGGAGTGGGTTTAAGGGTAGGGTTAGGGTCTATGAGGGGTGGGATTGGGGTTAGGGTTGGGGGTTTGGGACTGAGGCGTGGGATTGGGGTTAGGGTTGGTGATTTGGGACTATGAGGGGTGGGATTAGAGGTAGGGTTGGGGGTTTGGAACTATGAGGGGTGGGATTGAGGTTGGGGGTTTGGAACTATGAGGGGTGGGATTGAGGTTAGGGTTGGGGGTTTGGAACTATGAGGGGTGGGATTGGGGTTAGGGTTGGGGGTTTGGGACGACCAGTACAGGGAATAGGGTACAGAGTACCGGAATTGGCACTAGGGACTAGATTGTGGTTTGTTTTCTTTTCTCTGTTTGTTGTTTTTTTGAGAGTGAAGACCAGTTTTCAATGTGCAGTACGGCCACAGCATTCCATCCAGCCCTTTTTTTAAGACGGTTGGAGTACCAGTAATGCTTCTTGTCCCAAAGCTCAGGGTGCCTCTGCATAGTTTCAATGAACTCCTCTGATTCTGAAGATCTTTCTGGTCTAACTTCAGCAGCTCCATTGCTGTATTCCTCCATCATGACAGTTTGTTTAGCCTCCTCTCCCCTTCTCCACCGGATTTCCTGGTATCCCAGCATCCTCCACTTTATTGCGGTCATGTGACCGCCTCACAGCTTGTGGGCGGTATTATAGCATTATTACAGCGGTATTACACCGTATCCCATTCATTTCTATGGGGATACTCGTTTTTACAGCGCTATTTTTTGCGCCCAAAACATTCTCCAAATATGCTGTTTGCAGGAGTTTTTCCAACGCACAGCCAGCGTAGCGCCTCAGTGTGAAAGATTACACTGAGATACATGGGAGGCATTTTTTTTTGTTGCAGTATTTAGGTGGTAATTTTAGCGCTAAAACACCTGAAATACGCCTCAATGTGAAAGGGGTCTTACACATATACATAAATGTGTGCTGCCAAAACACCCGGAAAGGAGCCTACCTCAACTCACTCAGGACAGAGGAAATCTGCATGTGGAGCCCCACATGGAGTGTGTAAAAGCGTCCAGACACGCAGGATCGTGCAAGGGGCAATGTACGGCTGTAGGGGGTGTAGAAGGACCCAGCTATATAAGGAACAAAGAGCCTAATGAATGCTAAGTTCCAAACATTGAAAATCATAAGAACAGAGCGCAAAACGTTGGGGCCAAAAGGCTCAAAGAGAACCTAATATTGAAAGACGCAAACAAATACGGTGGCGGCCAGGGACTAATTCTCAAAACATAAACGCCAAAAGTCCCAATTGATCAAAAGGACGATCTAGCAAGTCAGCAGGCACTAGAGGGACAATTAAAAAATATTATTAAAAAGTATATATAAATAGTTTTGTATATATTATCAGGGGATGTATTTATAGCAGAAAGAAACATTAAAGTAGGTTGTTGTAAAAAGATGAAATGATTAAATTGCGTAGTATAATCTATGCTGGGCAACCAAGTATAAATACAAGGAAAAATGCTCAATAATATGTATATCATTTATAATAGATAGTTAATGTAGGGGATCAATATGTCATTAGACGAAAGCTGAAGGTGCCCAACATAGTAAAATACGTTAGTACAGAGAGATAGTCTCCATGACCAGAACTGTCAGAAAATGAGGAAGATAAAAGGCAGTAGCGTAAGTACCTGTTCGAGATGTGCAGGAAATAAGGTCGTGCCGTGTTCCAGTACAATGGAAACTGGCAATGTGCCGGCATTTTAAACCCCCCGTTCGCTCAGGCGTCTGACGTCACGAGCGAGCACGGACACAAAGGTGCCCAGTGAGCATGCGCCAAAAGGTAGCCGCCTCAAGCCTACAGTCCCCATGGTTCCTTGCGTCAGCATCAGCATCATAACGATGTCAGTGAGGATCACCTCCAATAGATGTCACTCGCAAACCGCCGAAGGTAGTGGGCGGTGATTGAATCAGTGTATGGGGGCCTGAGGGAATAGGAGAGGTGGGGCAAGAATGGAAAAGAGGGTGGACCAGTTTTTAATTGTGTGGCTCACATGTGAATGGCGGCACAAATCGGACTTCAAATTGTGAAGCCCTTGGGTGTTCATAGAGCAGAGCACTAAGCCCCTAGTGGCGCACACATCTCAAAGTGCATGGAGAAATAGGGAGGGAAGAGAGGGAAATGCACAGTTCGCCGGTCATCCCCATCCGTCATTCCAAAAGTCCGGCTGGAAGTGTAGCTCTCCCCGCATCACAACAGGGGGTGAATCTGCCCCCTAAGTGTGCAGAGACAGGTGAAATAAAAGGCAAGCTCAAAAACCAACCAGGGGCATGGCAGTACACGGACAACAATCCAAATGCCCCATACACACAATCGTTTTTCTTGCCATTTTTTTTCTTGCCGTTTTTCACGTAGTTTTTTTTCATGTTTCCTCTCAAGTCTGTCTTGCGTACACACGATCATTTTAAAAAACTATCAAGCAAAGCGCAGTGACGTACAACACGTACGACGGCACTATAAAGGGGAAGTTCCGTTCGAATGGCGCCATCCTTCATGTTAGTAAAGTTTGTTGAGCGACGATTCGCTCTTTTCAGTCTCGTGCTTTTCAGTCCGTGACTGCGTGACGAATGTGCTATCTCCATTACGAACGCTAGTTTTACCAGAACGAGCGCTCCTGTCTCATACTTGATTCTGAGCATGCGCGTTTTTTTTCACGTCGTTAAAGCATACACACTATCGTTTTTCACGTCGTTAAAAAAAACGACATGAAAAACGACGTGAAAAAAGAGAGCATGTTCGAAATTTTTAATGGCCGTTTTTCACGTCGTTAAAAATGCTCTGGAGCCTACACACGATAATTTTTAATGGCCATTTTTTTTAATGGCATTTTTAACGGCATGAAAAACGATCGTGTGTATGGGGCAATATATAGTGCACAATCAATTCAAAATATAGTTTTAATGTTGCATTGCACAACAGTTAGTGTCGTATAAACACATAATTGATTATTCATATATATATACAAAAAGTACCGTTATTTTTCAAACATCAACTGTAATGGAAATTTCTATTGAAATATAAAAAAAAAACAAAAAAAAAAAAAAAACAATCAACCAAACAAAAAAGGGAAAGGAGAGAAGGGGAAAAAAAAAGGAAAAATGGGAAAGGAGGAAAAAGGAGACATAGGGGAGGGGGAAGGAGAAAAGGGGAAAGTGAAGGGAACAAGGAAGAGGGAAATAAAGTAGGGGGACCCCAAAAAAATAACAGGGCATCGATCAAATATGGCTCACTGCCCCAGATGGAAAAAGGGGAGGGAGGTAAGAAAGGCTTAGAATTGGACAAATTTCGTATAAGTATATATAGTTCAATAGAAATGCATAAGTATTAAAGTAAAATTAAAAATATAAATATCATATAAATACACAGTAGTCCTAGACTTAAGCAACAAAGAGGGTGTAATATACTTTGAGTATATTTGTTTCAAATCTTTTCTCTTTCAGGCCAGGTTAATAAGTGGCATTCAATTTGCGAATCCATTTGGTCTCGAGTTGCAAGAGCGTGCGGTCAATGCTGCTGACTCTTGCAGGTGTAGGCACATGCTAGAGAGCTGTGAATTTAATCATTCCTGCCTCAAAGTTGTGTTCACAGCCCACATGACGACTGATGGCCGTGGTCATCAGTCACTTGTGGATGGGACCAACATGGTCCTTGATGCATTTGAAAAAGGGCCTTTTGGTTTTCCCTATATAAAAACTACCGCAAAGGCATTTGGCTAGGAATACGACTCCAATTGTCTGGCAGGACACTCTATGGTGAATAGAGTGTGTAAGAGAAGAACAGTTTGACCATTTAAAATAAATTGGCAGACATCACATTTATTACATGAAAAGGTACCTGTTTGTGGAGCGTGCTTCCCCCAGGGTCAAAGTGGCTCCAAACCAACCTGTCCCTGAGGGAAGGAGCGCGTTGATATGCGATGTCAGGATGTTTTTTTATATATTTTATGGCAGAACTATCTGCTAGCAACAACGGCCAAAATTGGGTCAGAATACTCCTAAATTGTATATGATGCTTGGAATACTGCGTAATCGAATAGGTTGTAAGGTAGTTTTGGTGGAAAAATTTTGATCCTTTCGATCACGATGGGAAGCCTTATTATAGGCTTGTTTCAAAAGTCTATGACTAGCCTCTTTCTTTTAATCGATGGTAGAGATTTTTTGCTGCTTTCTCATAATCCTTGTTGTGAGCACAATTTCTTTTCAATCTAACATACTGACTGTATGGAATACTTTTCATGAGGGACTGAGGGTGCCTACTGGACGCATGAAGAATTGTGTTGCCAGAGGATGGTTTGCGGTATAAAGATGAATACAAGAGACCATCCTTATCAATAGAAATCTTCAGGTCAACAAAGTTTAATGCAGTTTTGACTGCATTCCATAGTAAATTTTAGGTTGAAAGTGTTTGTAGCCAAGATGGTCATAAACTGAGTCGGTTCGGCCCTGCTGCCGGACCATAGAAGTAGGACATCATCGATGTACCTGTCCCACGATATAACGTGGGACAGGTACATCGATATGTCCTCACGTGAAAAAAGTTCCTTCTCCCACCCCCCCCCAGGTACAGGTTGGCATACGATGGGGCACATGTAGTCCCCATCGCAACCCCCTGCACCCGGAGGTAGTGGGAGAGTCCAAAAAGAAAAACATTCTGGGTCAAAATGAAATTCAGAAGTTCCAAAATAAACATGTTGTATGGATGTGCAGTGCCCTGTCTTTGTGTCCTCGTTCGGTGACGTCAGACGTTGCCAGTTTCCATTGTACTGGAACACGGGGGTGACCTTATTTCCTGCACATCTCGAACAGGTACTTACTCTACAGCCTTTTATCTTCCTCATGTTCTGACAGTTCTTCTCATGGAGACTATCACTCTATACTAACGTATTTTATTATGTTGGGCACCTTCAGCTTTCGTCTAATGACATATTGATCCCCTACATTAACTATCTATTATAAATGATATACATATTATTGAGCATTGTCCCTCTAGTGTCTGCTGCCTTGCTAGATCGTCCTTTTGATCAATTGGGACTTTTGGCGTTTATGGTTGAGAATTAGTCCCTGGCCACCCCCGTATTTATTTGCGTCTTTCAATATTAAACAGAGTAAGTTCTTTTTGAGCCTTTTGGCCCCCAACATTTTGCTCTCTGTTCTTATGATTTTCAATGTTTGGAACTTAGCATTCATTAGGCTCTTTGTTCCTTATACAGCTGGGTCCTTCTAGACCCCCTACAGCCGTACATTGCCCCTTGCATGATCCCGCGTGTCTGGACGCTTTTACACACAACATGTGGGGCTCCACATGCAGATTCCCTCTGTCCTGGTTGAGTTGAGGTAGGCTCCTTTCTGGGTGTTTTGGCAGCAGACATTTATGTATATGTATATCATATGTAATTGTATCTCACACATTTGTTTTTGATAGAGCTGGCTGTTAAAATTGGTGGTCTTAGTACATTCCCCTGAGGAAGCCAGTTGGCAAAATATATAGGGATGTGACACCATACATGACCACCACTTCAATCTATTTGGGAATACCAGCGACCCACACAGTCTATTATACCTGTTTTGAATATTCTGTTTTTACTAAATCCCTGTTACCTTTTGTAAATTGTGTATTTTGTATAATATCTATATGATATTTTAATAAATTTAAATGATTTTGTTTGATATTATGATGTTTCCAGCACCGCTATAATCCCATTATCCTCTTTTTCCATACTGAAAAACAGATACGAACTCACTACACGCCCTGAAAGACAGATATGAACCCACAAGCACCTACTGAACAGCAGAAAATTATCTGAAAAGCACCAAAACTGAAAAGCGCGAATTGTCTCTCACCAAACTTTTACTAACACGCGATAACACAAGATCAGCAAAAGCAGCCCAACGGGTGGCGCCGTTGGAATTGAACCTCCCCTTTATAGTGCAGTCGTACGTGTTGTACATCACCACGGTTTGGACGGGCGGAATTTGGTCTGACAGTGTGTACGCAAGACAAGTTTGGCCGGAGTTCCGCCGGGAAAACCATTGTTTTTTTTATCCGACGGGAAAACCGGTCGTGTGTACAGGGCATAACAGTTTCTTTGCAGCATCCCATACCTTTCTGATCAAAAGAGTGGTAGAGTGAGAAGATTATGACCTCTCACCAATAGGTGTTTCAAGTGCATGAAGTGGATACCTGCTTTGAAATAGTAAAACATGTAAACCAAGGGAAGAATTGGAGCAATCCACACAGTCCCATTCAACTAGATGCTGCAAATGGGCAGCAATAAAATATATCCAGGGATTGGGAACAGCTAAGCCTCCTGCATTTTTAGAGAATTGCAATAACTCCAGGTTAATACTGGAGGACTTCTTTTTCCAAATCAAGTCTCTAAAGATGGCATTAATTTTTATAAAAAGATTTGGTGGTATCTATATCGGGCAATTGTGCAAAAAATAAAGAAGGTGGGGCATCAGCACCATTTCTATTAGATTTACATGGCCTACCACACAGAGAGAAAGCTTAAACTATACTTTACAATGATTTTTAAATCAAATCAGTAAAGGTAAAATACTAAACTCCAGGGAAATGAGTTATAGCAATGCACATGTATTTTAAGACAGAAACTACCTTGAGATGTGCAAATGAAGAGGGTAGAGGAGCAGGAAGTGGATCCAGAGTCAGCAGCATAGGTTTCTCCCAATTAATATGTGATGCAGAGAATTTCCCAAACATGAGCTATAGCAGATGGTAAAAAAGATTGGGTATGTGAACAAAATAGTAATATGTCATCTGCATATAGTGTGATTTTCTCTTCAAAAGTGCCTCTAGTAAACCCCATAACATCTGTGGGATTACACAATAAACCAGCCAATGGTTCAATTGTAATAGTAAAAAGAAGGTGGTAGAGCAGACACCTCTATTATCCCCTGAAAGAGGTCAAAGGAGGGGGACTGTAAACCATTTAAACCACTTGACGCGTTCAAGTGCTTTTATTGCATCTAATAGGCTCTGTTAGTATTTATCTGTTAACGGGACTTGCATATTCAGGTAAGCACGTCTGATGTTCAACGCAGTAATTTTGTCAAAAAGCCCATCTGATCTGTATAAATAATTTTAAGTCTATTCGTAAATACTTTAGCTAGAATTTTAACATCTGTAGAAAGTAAGGAAATGGGTCTGTAGGATTCGGGATATAGGGCAGTGATGGCGAACCTTGGCACCCCAGATGTTTTGTAACTAAATTTCCCATGATGCTCATGCACTCTGCAGTGTAGTTGAGCATCATGGAATATGTAGTTCCAAAACATCTGGGGTGCCAAGGTTTCCCATCACTGATATAGGGGGTCTTTTTGGGTATGACCACTATAGTCACTTCATACATTGATGAAGGAAGCCTACTTTAGCTACATTACTTCTGTGAAAATCTTTACTGCTGCCCTGTCCTGTTCCTGCTTCTGAACTTTCAACACTGTGGTGGTTAACAGCTTGACTGATCAGACTCTTCCATTCACAGATCATGTTACAGGCAACGTATAAAATAACTTTTCTGAATGGAGGAAAGGACAGGAAGGGGCATGTCCCCATTAGATCACCTTTAGTGCAGCTGAGCCCTAAGACCTGAAGGTTAAAAAGGTTAGATGTTTAAAGCGATTGATGCAGGGGAGAAGAGAGAGCGCTCAACATCAGCTAGTGAAGCCTGGAGCGGTGACATCACCTATAGGCTTCCATGTCCCATCCTTTTGTCAGTGCTCCCTCCTCCCCTCTCAGCCACCATTGACTGACCCAGGGAGCCAGATTACATAACTGGAAGGGAGTAGGATGAAAATAGGTAAGTATATACAGTACATCCTTCTTACTCAGGTTAGTCAGCATAGGTGTTAGGAGGGGGGAGACTAGTTAGGTTTAGCATGGAATTGTACTTTAAACTCCACCATGGTGTTGGAAGTTCAGCAACAGGAAGAGGACAGGGCACCTATGCAGTGAAAATGTTTACAGAATACAATAGTCAGCACATCATGGGCCATTACAAGTATAAAATGCAACTAAAGCTGTAGAGAAAAAATGTTTTTAAACCAAACTACAGTTTTAACCATTTCAGACCATTTGGTTAGTCACATAAAAAAAACAAAAAAAAAAACAGCCCATTGCCAGTGCTACAGGTGATGAGCAAAGGTCTTTCTTGCCTCCAGCTATTTTTTAGGAGTAAAATCCTGTTTCTCTTAAAGCTGAGCTCCAGCCTGACCTTCAGTCTTGTACAGTTGTACAAGCTCCTCTTATGTACCGAAATTAAATTTTCTGATTCTATTGGTCACTGTGCACGTCAGACAGTGTTCATTAGAAGTTGCAGCAAGTGAGATAAAGCATGTGTCATTTCCTGTCTGGATGACATTCAGACTTTCCTCCCCAGCACATCATGAAACATCTTTTATAAGTGTTTTGCTTGCATCTATCTAGCAAGGTTACTCTGTGGTATAACAAGGAAGCTGAGACTTCTGCAGTGTGTAAATGTGCTTTTACTATACAAAGATGCTGTACATACAAAACTATTACAATCTTAGGAATACAATACAAGACTGACAGATATCTATAACAAGCAAAAATGCCTAGAAAATAGAACAGCCTATGGTCTATAACTACAAATACATTTAAGTTACTTATCTTCTGTTACGGTATGTTGGTGATCTCAAAACATAAACGCCAAAAGTCCCAATTGATCAAAAGGACGATCTAGCAAGTCAGCAGGCACTAGAGGGACAATTAAAAAATATTATTAAAAAGTATATATAAATAGTTTTGTATATATTATCAGGGGATGTATTTATAGCAGAAAGAAACATTAAAGTAGGTTGTTGTAAAAAGATGAAATGATTAAATTGCGTAGTATAATCTATGCTGGGCAACCAAGTATAAATACAAGGAAAAATGCTCAATAATATGTATATCATTTATAATAGATAGTTAATGTAGGGGATCAATATGTCATTAGACGAAAGCTGAAGGTGCCCAACATAGTAAAATACGTTAGTACAGAGAGATAGTCTCCATGACCAGAACTGTCAGAAAATGAGGAAGATAAAAGGCAGTAGCGTAAGTACCTGTTCGAGATGTGCAGGAAATAAGGTCGTGCCGTGTTCCAGTACAATGGAAACTGGCAATGTGCCGGCATTTTAAACCCCCCGTTCGCTCAGGCGTCTGACGTCACGAGCGAGCACGGACACAAAGGTGCCCAGTGAGCATGCGCCAAAAGGTAGCCGCCTCAAGCCTACAGTCCCCATGGTTCCTTGCGTCAGCATCAGCATCATAACGATGTCAGTGAGGATCACCTCCAATAGATGTCACTCGCAAACCGCCGAAGGTAGTGGGCGGTGATTGAATCAGTGTATGGGGGCCTGAGGGAATAGGAGAGGTGGGGCAAGAATGGAAAAGAGGGTGGACCAGTTTTTAATTGTGTGGCTCACATGTGAATGGCGGCACAAATCGGACTTCAAATTGTGAAGCCCTTGGGTGTTCATAGAGCAGAGCACTAAGCCCCTAGTGGCGCACACATCTCAAAGTGCATGGAGAAATAGGGAGGGAAGAGAGGGAAATGCACAGTTCGCCGGTCATCCCCATCCGTCATTCCAAAAGTCCGGCTGGAAGTGTAGCTCTCCCCGCATCACAACAGGGGGTGAATCTGCCCCCTAAGTGTGCAGAGACAGGTGAAATAAAAGGCAAGCTCAAAAACCAACCAGGGGCATGGCAGTACACGGACAACAATCCAAATGCCCCATACACACAATCGTTTTTCTTGCCATTTTTTTTCTTGCCGTTTTTCACGTAGTTTTTTTTCATGTTTCCTCTCAAGTCTGTCTTGCGTACACACGATCATTTTAAAAAACGATCAAGCAAAGCGCAGTGACGTACAACACGTACGACGGCACTATAAAGGGGAATTTCCGTTCGAATGGCGCCATCCTTCATGTTAGTAAAGTTTGTTGAGCGACGATTCGCTCTTTTCAGTCTCGTGCTTTTCAGTCCGTGACTGCGTGATGAATGTGCTATCTCCATTACGAACGCTAGTTTTACCAGAACGAGCGCTCCTGTCTCATACTTGATTCTGAGCATGCGCGTTTTTTTTCACGTCGTTAAAGCATACACACTATCGTTTTTCACGTCGTTAAAAAAAACGACATGAAAAACGACGTGAAAAAAGAGAGCATGTTCGAAATTTTTAATGGCCGTTTTTCACGTCGTTAAAAATGCTCTGGAGCCTACACACGATAATTTTTAATGGCCATTTTTTTTAATGGCATTTTTAACGGCATGAAAAACGATCGTGTGTATGGGGCAATATATAGTGCACAATCAATTCAAAATATAGTTTTAATGTTGCATTGCACAACAGTTAGTGTCGTATAAACACATAATTGATTATTCATATATATATACAAAAAGTACCGTTATTTTTCAAACATCAACTGTAATGGAAATTTCTATTGAAATATAAAAAAAAAAAAAAAACAATCAACCAAACAAAAAAGGGAAAGGAGAGAAGGGGAAAAAAAAAGGAAAAATGGGAAAGGAGGAAAAAGGAGACATAGGGGAGGGGGAAGGAGAAAAGGGGAAAGTGAAGGGAACAAGGAAGAGGGAAATAAAGTAGGGGGACCCCAAAAAAATAACAGGGCATCGATCAAATATGGCTCACTGCCCCAGATGGAAAAAGGGGAGGGAGGTAAGAAAGGCTTAGAATTGGACAAATTTCGTATAAGTATATATAGTTCAATAGAAATGCATAAGTATTAAAGTAAAATTAAAAATATAAATATCATATAAATACACAGTAGTCCTAGACTTAAGCAACAAAGAGGGTGTAATATACTTTGAGTATATTTGTTTCAAATCTTTTCTCTTTCAGGCCAGGTTAATAAGTGGCATTCAATTTGCGAATCCATTTGGTCTCGAGTTGCAAGAGCGTGCGGTCAATGCTGCTGACTCTTGCAGGTGTAGGCACATGCTCGAGAGCTGTGAATTTAATCATTCCTGCCTCAAAGTTGTGTTCACAGCCCACATGACGACTGATGGCCGTGGTCATCAGTCACTTGTGGATGGGACCAACATGGTCCTTGATGCATTTGAAAAAGGGCCTTTTGGTTTTCCCTATATAAAAACTACCGCAAAGGCATTTGGCTAGGAATACGACTCCAATTGTCTGGCAGGACACTCTATGGTGAATAGAGTGTGTAAGAGAAGAACAGTTTGACCATTTAAAATAAATTGGCAGACATCACATTTATTACATGAAAAGGTACCTGTTTGTGGAGCGTGCTTCCCCCAGGGTCAAAGTGGCTCCAAACCAACCTGTCCCTGAGGGAAGGAGCGCGTTGATATGCGATGTCAGGATGTTTTTTTATATATTTTATGGCAGAACTATCTGCTAGCAACAACGGCCAAAATTGGGTCAGAATACTCCTAAATTGTATATGATGCTTGGAATACTGCGTAATCGAATAGGTTGTAAGGTAGTTTTGGTGGAAAAATTTTGATCCTTTCGATCACGATGGGAAGCCTTATTATAGGCTTGTTTCAAAAGTCTATGACTAGCCTCTTTCTTTTAATCGATGGTAGAGATTTTTTGCTGCTTTCTCATAATCCTTGTTGTGAGCACAATTTCTTTTCAATCTAACATACTGACTGTATGGAATACTTTTCATGAGGGACTGAGGGTGCCTACTGGACGCATGAAGAATTGTGTTGCCAGAGGATGGTTTGCGGTATAAAGATGAATACAAGAGACCATCCTTATCAATAGAAATCTTCAGGTCAACAAAGTTTAATGCAGTTTTGACTGCATTCCATAGTAAATTTTAGGTTGAAAGTGTTTGTAGCCAAGATGGTCATAAACTGAGTCGGTTCGGCCCTGCTGCCGGACCATAGAAGTAGGACATCATCGATGTACCTGTCCCACGATATAACGTGGGACAGGTACATCGATATGTCCTCACGTGAAAAAAGTTCCTTCTCCCACCCCCCCCCAGGTACAGGTTGGCATACGATGGGGCACATGTAGTCCCCATCGCAACCCCCTGCACCCGGAGGTAGTGGGAGAGTCCAAAAAGAAAAACATTCCGGGTCAAAATGAAATTCAGAAGTTCCAAAATAAACATGTTGTATGGATGTGCAGTGCCCTGTCTTTGTGTCCTCGTTCGGTGACGTCAGACGTTGCCAGTTTCCATTGTACTGGAACACGGGGGTGACCTTATTTCCTGCACATCTCGAACAGGTACTTACTCTACAGCCTTTTATCTTCCTCATGTTCTGACAGTTCTTCTCATGGAGACTATCACTCTGTACTAACGTATTTTATTATGTTGGGCACCTTCAGCTTTCGTCTAATGACATATTGATCCCCTACATTAACTATCTATTATAAATGATATACATATTATTGAGCATTGTCCCTCTAGTGTCTGCTGCCTTGCTAGATCGTCCTTTTGATCAATTGGGACTTTTGGCGTTTATGGTTGAGAATTAGTCCCTGGCCACCCCCGTATTTATTTGCGTCTTTCAATATTAAACAGAGTAAGTTCTTTTTGAGCCTTTTGGCCCCCAACATTTTGCTCTCTGTTCTTATGATTTTCAATGTTTGGAACTTAGCATTCATTAGGCTCTTTGTTCCTTATACAGCTGGGTCCTTCTAGACCCCCTACAGCCGTACATTGCCCCTTGCATGATCCCGCGTGTCTGGACGCTTTTACACACAACATGTGGGGCTCCACATGCAGATTCCCTCTGTCCTGGTTGAGTTGAGGTAGGCTCCTTTCTGGGTGTTTTGGCAGCAGACATTTATGTATATGTATATCATATGTAATTGTATCTCACACATTTGTTTTTGATAGAGCTGGCTGTTAAAATTGGTGGTCTTAGTACATTCCCCTGAGGAAGCCAGTTGGCAAAATATATAGGGATGTGACACCATACATGACCACCACTTCAATCTATTTGGGAATACCAGCGACCCACACAGTCTATTATACCTGTTTTGAATATTCTGTTTTTACTAAATCCCTGTTACCTTTTGTAAATTGTGTATTTTGTATAATATCTATATGATATTTTAATAAATTTAAATGATTTTCTTTGATATTATGATGTTTCCAGCACCGCTATAATCCCATTATCCTCTTTTTCCATACTGAAAAACAGATACGAACTCACTACACGCCCTGAAAGACAGATACGAACCCACAAGCACCTACTGAACAGCAGAAAATTATCTGAAAAGCACCAAAACTGAAAAGCGCGAATTGTCTCTCACCAAACTTTTACTAACACGCGATAACACAAGATCAGCAAAAGCAGCCCAACGGGTGGCGCCGTTGGAATTGAACCTCCCCTTTATAGTGCCGTCGTACGTGTTGTACATCACCACGGTTTGGACGGGCGGAATTTGGTCTGACAGTGTGTACGCAAGACAAGTTTGGCCGGAGTTCCGCCGGGAAAACCATTGTTTTTTTTTATCCGACGGGAAAACCGGTCGTGTGTACAGGGCATAACAGTTTCTTTGCAGCATCCCATACCTTTCTGATCAAAAGAGTGGTAGAGTGAGAAGATTATGACCTCTCACCAATAGGTGTTTCAAGTGCATGAAGTGGATACCTGCTTTGAAATAGTAAAACATGTAAACCAAGGGAAGAATTGGAGCAATCCACACAGTCCCATTCAACTAGATGCTGCAAATGGGCAGCAATAAAATATATCCAGGGATTGGGAACAGCTAAGCCTCCTGCATTTTTAGAGAATTGCAATAACTCCAGGTTAATACTGGAGGACTTCTTTTTCCAAATCAAGTCTCTAAAGATGGCATTAATTTTTATAAAAAGATTTGGTGGTATCTATATCGGGCAATTGTGCAAAAAATAAAGAAGGTGGGGCATCAGCACCATTTCTATTAGATTTACATGGCCTACCACACAGAGAGAAAGCTTAAACTATACTTTACAATGATTTTTAAATCAAATCAGTAAAGGTAAAATACTAAACTCCAGGGAAATGAGTTATAGCAATGCACATGTATTTTAAGACAGAAACTACCTTGAGATGTGCAAATGAAGAGGGTAGAG
The DNA here is from genome assembly GCA_029206835.1 of Rana muscosa. Classification (NCBI taxonomy): domain Eukaryota; kingdom Metazoa; phylum Chordata; class Amphibia; order Anura; family Ranidae; genus Rana; species Rana muscosa. Next base: position 14,192,843 of record JARGYO010005562.1, read on the forward strand.
GAGCAGGAAGTGGATCCAGAGTCAGCAGTAGGGATGAGCTTCGTGTTCGAGTCGAACATACGTTCGACTCGAACATTGGCTGTTCGATCGTTCGACGAAGATCGAACGATTTGGGCCGTTCGCGCCAAATTCGAGTGACGCGAACGGCCCACAATGCACTACGCCATCGCAGTGTCATCCAGGCGCTGTGATTGGCCAAGCATGCACTGTGACCCCGCATGCTTGGCCAATCACAGCGCCGGCAGCGAGGAGAGCAATGATTGGCCACAGGCAGGATGCCTGTGGCCAATTATTGCTGAGGGTGTTTAGTACACGCCCCACACTATAAAAGGCCGCCAGCACGGCGGCCTAGTGTAGTGTGTTCCGGAGCAGGGATAGAGTAGCATAGGCAGGGACAGTGACTGTTATTTCTTTCTTGCTTAACCTGGATTCCTTTAGTTTAGGGAAAGAGAAGGATAGGTAGGGAGAGTGTCAGTGTGTTTTGTGCTTCTGCTATAGTGTGCTTAAAAAAAACATTTATTCTAGGGACAGAAAACTCTAGGTAGGGACAGTGTCAGTTTCTTTCACTCTGCAAGTCCTTGTTTCCAGGGACCTGTAAGGACAGTGAGTTAATTGTCCTTGTGCTATATTGTGCTTAAAAAAAACATTTATTCTAGGGACAGAAAACTCTAGGTAGGGACAGTGTCAGTTTCTTTCACTCTGCAAGTCCTTGTTTCCAGGGACCTGTAAGGACAGTGAGTTAATTGTCCTTGTGCTATATTGTGATTAAAAAAAACATTTATTCTAGGGACAGAAAACTCTAGGTAGGGACAGTGTCAGTTTCTTTCACTCTGCAAGTCCTTGTTTCCAGGGACCTGTAAGGACAGTGAGTTAATTTTCCTTGTGCTATATTGTGATTAAAAAAAACATTTTTTCTAGGGACAGAAAACTGTAGGTAGGGAGAGTGTTTTTTTTCTTTCACTCTGCAAGTCCTTGTTTCCAGGGACCTGTAAGGACAGTGAGTTAATTGTCCTTGTGCTATATTGTGCTTAAAAAAAACATTTATTCTAGGGACAGAAAACTCTAGGTAGGGACAGTGTCAGTTTCTTTCACTCTGCAAGTCCTTGTTTCCAGGGACCTGTAAGGACAGTGAGTTAATTGTCCTTGTGCTATATTGTGATTAAAAAAAACATTTATTCTAGGGACAGAAAACTCTAGGTAGGGACAGTGTCAGTTTCTTTCACTCTGCAAGTCCTTGTTTCCAGGGACCTGTAAGGACAGTGAGTTAATTTTCCTTGTGCTATATTGTGATTAAAAAAAACATTTTTTCTAGGGACAGAAAACTGTAGGTAGGGAGAGTGTTTTTTTTCTTTCACTCTGCAAGTCCTTGTTTCCAGGGACCTGTAAGGACAGTGAGTTAATTGTCCTTGTGCTATATTGTGCTTAAAAAAAACATTTATTCTAGGGACAGAAAACTCTAGGTAGGGACAGTGTCAGTTTCTTTCACTCTGCAAGTCCTTGTTTCCAGGGACCTGTAAGGACAGTGAGTTAATTGTCCTTGTGCTATATTGTGATTAAAAAAAACATTTATTCTAGGGACAGAAAACTCTAGGTAGGGACAGTGTCAGTTTCTTTCACTCTGCAAGTCCTTGTTTCCAGGGACCTGTAAGGACAGTGAGTTAATTTTCCTTGTGCTATATTGTGATTAAAAAAAACATTTTTTCTAGGGACAGAAAACTGTAGGTAGGGAGAGTGTTTTTTTTCTTTCACTCTGCAAGTCCTTGTTTCCAGGGACCTGTAAGGACAGTGAGTTAATTGTCCTTGTGCTATATTGTGCTTAAAAAAAACATTTATTCTAGGGACAGAAAACTCTAGGTAGGGACAGTGTCAGTTTCTTTCACTCTGCAAGTCCTTGTTTCCAGGGACCTGTAAGGACAGTGAGTTAATTTTCCTTGTGCTATATTGTGATTAAAAAAAACATTTATTCTAGGGACAGAAAACTCTAGGTAGGGACAGTGTCAGTTTCTTTCACTCTGCAAGTCCTTGTTTCCAGGGACCTGTAAGGACAGTGAGTTAATTTTCCTTGTGCTATATTGTGATTAAAAAAAACATTTATTCTAGGGACAGAAAACTCTAGGTAGGGACAGTGTCAGTTTCTTTCACTCTGCAAGTCCTTGTTTCCAGGGACCTGTAAGGACAGTGAGTTAATTGTCCTTGTGCTATATTGTGCTTAAAAAAAACATTTATTCTAGGGACAGAAAACTCTAGGTAGGGACAGTGTCAGTTTCTTTCACTCTGCAAGTCCTTGTTTCCAGGGACCTGTAAGGACAGTGAGTTAATTGTCCTTGTGCTATATTGTGATTAAAAAAAACATTTATTCTAGGGACAGAAAACTCTAGGTAGGGACAGTGTCAGTTTCTTTCACTCTGCAAGTCCTTGTTTCCAGGGACCTGTAAGGACAGTGAGTTAATTTTCCTTGTGCTATATTGTGATTAAAAAAAACATTTTTTCTAGGGACAGAAAACTGTAGGTAGGGAGAGTGTTTTTTTTCTTTCACTCTGCAAGTCCTTGTTTCCAGGGACCTGTAAGGACAGTGAGTTAATTGTCCTTGTGCTATATTGTGCTTAAAAAAAACATTTATTCTAGGGACAGAAAACTCTAGGTAGGGACAGTGTCAGTTTCTTTCACTCTGCAAGTCCTTGTTTCCAGGGACCTGTAAGGACAGTGAGTTAATTGTCCTTGTGCTATATTGTGATTAAAAAAAACATTTATTCTAGGGACAGAAAACTCTAGGTAGGGACAGTGTCAGTTTCTTTCACTCTGCAAGTCCTTGTTTCCAGGGACCTGTAAGGACAGTGAGTTAATTTTCCTTGTGCTATATTGTGATTAAAAAAAACATTTTTTCTAGGGACAGAAAACTGTAGGTAGGGAGAGTGTTTTTTTTCTTTCACTCTGCAAGTCCTTGTTTCCAGGGACCTGTAAGGACAGTGAGTTAATTGTCCTTGTGCTATATTGTGCTTAAAAAAAACATTTATTCTAGGGACAGAAAACTCTAGGTAGGGACAGTGTCAGTTTCTTTCACTCTGCAAGTCCTTGTTTCCAGGGACCTGTAAGGACAGTGAGTTAATTTTCCTTGTGCTATATTGTGATTAAAAAAAACATTTATTCTAGGGACAGAAAACTCTAGGTAGGGACAGTGTCAGTTTCTTTCACTCTGCAAGTCCTTGTTTCCAGGGACCTGTAAGGACAGTGAGTTAATTTTCCTTGTGCTATATTGTGATTAAAAAAAACATTTATTCTAGGGACAGAAAACTCTAGGTAGGGACAGTGTCAGTTTCTTTCACTCTGCAAGTCCTTGTTTCCAGGGACCTGTAAGGACAGTGAGTTAATTTTCCTTGTGCTATATTGTGATTAAAAAAAACATTTATTCTAGGGACAGAAAACTCTAGGTAGGGACAGTGTCAGTTTCTTTCACTCTGCAAGTCCTTGTTTCCAGGGACCTGTAAGGACAGTGAGTTAATTGTCCTTGTGCTATATTGTGCTTAAAAAAAACATTTTTTCTAGGGACAGAAAACTCTAGGTAGGGAGAGTGTTTTTTTTTTTTCACTCTGCAAGTCCTTGTTTCCAGGGACCTGTAAGGACAGTGAGTTAATTGTCCTTGTGCTATATTGTGCTTAAAAAAAACATTTATTCTAGGGACAGAAAACTCTAGGTAGGGACAGTGTCAGTTTCTTTCACTCTGCAAGTCCTTGTTTCCAGGGACCTGTAAGGACAGTGAGTTAATTGTCCTTGTGCTATATTGTGATTAAAAAAAACATTTATTCTAGGGACAGAAAACTCTAGGTAGGGACAGTGTCAGTTTCTTTCACTCTGCAAGTCCTTGTTTCCAGGGACCTGTAAGGACAGTGAGTTAATTTTCCTTGTGCTATATTGTGATTAAAAAAAACATTTTTTCTAGGGACAGAAAACTGTAGGTAGGGAGAGTGTTTTTTTTCTTTCACTCTGCAAGTCCTTGTTTCCAGGGACCTGTAAGGACAGTGAGTTAATTGTCCTTGTGCTATATTGTGCTTAAAAAAAACATTTATTCTAGGGACAGAAAACTCTAGGTAGGGACAGTGTCAGTTTCTTTCACTCTGCAAGTCCTTGTTTCCAGGGACCTGTAAGGACAGTGAGTTAATTGTCCTTGTGCTATATTGTGATTAAAAAAAACATTTATTCTAGGGACAGAAAACTCTAGGTAGGGACAGTGTCAGTTTCTTTCACTCTGCAAGTCCTTGTTTCCAGGGACCTGTAAGGACAGTGAGTTAATTTTCCTTGTGCTATATTGTGATTAAAAAAAACATTTATTCTAGGGACAGAAAACTCTAGGTAGGGACAGTGTCAGTTTCTTTCACTCTGCAAGTCCTTGTTTCCAGGGACCTGTAAGGACAGTGAGTTAATTTTCCTTGTGCTATATTGTGATTAAAAAAAACATTTATTCTAGGGACAGAAAACTCTAGGTAGGGACAGTGTCAGTTTCTTTCACTCTGCAAGTCCTTGTTTCCAGGGACCTGTAAGGACAGTGAGTTAATTGTCCTTGTGCTATATTGTGCTTAAAAAAAACATTTTTTCTAGGGACAGAAAACTCTAGGTAGGGAGAGTGTTTTTTTTTTTTCACTCTGCAAGTCCTTGTTTCCAGGGACCTGTAAGGACAGTGAGTTAATTGTCCTTGTGCTATATTGTGCTTAAAAAAAACATTTATTCTAGGGACAGAAAACTCTAGGTAGGGACAGTGTCAGTTTCTTTCACTCTGCAAGTCCTTGTTTCCAGGGACCTGTAAGGACAGTGAGTTAATTTTCCTTGTGCTATATTGTGATTAAAAAAAACATTTTTTCTAGGGACAGAAAACTGTAGGTAGGGAGAGTGTTTTTTTTCTTTCACTCTGCAAGTCCTTGTTTCCAGGGACCTGTAAGGACAGTGAGTTAATTGTCCTTGTGCTATATTGTGCTTAAAAAAAACATTTATTCTAGGGACAGAAAACTCTAGGTAGGGACAGTGTCAGTTTCTTTCACTCTGCAAGTCCTTGTTTCCAGGGACCTGTAAGGACAGTGAGTTAATTTTCCTTGTGCTATATTGTGATTAAAAAAAACATTTTTTCTAGGGACAGAAAACTGTAGGTAGGGAGAGTGTTTTTTTTCTTTCACTCTGCAAGTCCTTGTTTCCAGGGACCTGTAAGGACAGTGAGTTAATTTTCCTTGTGCTATATTGTGATTAAAAAAAACATTTTTTCTAGGGACAGAAAACTGTAGGTAGGGAGAGTGTTTTTTTTCTTTCACTCTGCAAGTCCTTGTTTCCAGGGACCTGTAAGGACAGTGAGTTAATTGTCCTTGTGCTATATTGTGCTTAAAAAAAACATTTTTTCTAGGGACAGAAAACTGTAGGTAGGGAGAGTGTTTTTTTTTTTTCACTCTGCAAGTCCTTGTTTCCAGGGACCTGTAAGGACAGTGAGTTAATTGTCCTTGTGCTATATTGTGCTTAAAAAAAACATTTATTCTAGGGACAGAAAACTCTAGGTAGGGACAGTGTCAGTTTCTTTCACTCTGCAAGTCCTTGTTTCCAGGGACCTGGAGAGACATTGAGTGAATTGTCCTTGTGCTATATTGTGATTAAAAAAAACATTTATTCTAGGGACAGAAAACTCTAGGTAGGGACAGTGTCAGTTTCTTTCACTGTGAAAGTCCTTGTTTCAAGGGACAGAGAAGGACACCTGAAGGTAGCCCTTATTGCTTTTTTCCCATCTCCCTGCAGGCCATCTATTAGAATGTCTGGAAGGCAAACAAGGAGAGGCAGACAGTCAGGAGGCAATAAAAGAGGGCAAGCAGGCTCTGTGTCTGGGGGCAACAGTGCTGGTCGTGGACGCGGTGCATTGTCATCAGCACATGGCCATGGGACACGCTTGTCCTTCTTTTCGGCAGCTGGACATGTTGAGCCACATCATGCCGAAGACTTGGTAGAGTGGATGACCAAGCCCTCCTCCTCCTCCTCATCCTCTCTCACCCAGGCTCAGGGTACTGGAAAAGCAGCTGCCAAAGCGTCGTCTTCCCTGGTATCAATGTCAGACAAATCATCAGTCACTCCTTCCCTAGACCCACCATGTCCTCCTCCTGAGGAGTCCCCCGAACTGTTTCAGCACAGTGTTGGGTACATGCTCCAGGAGGATGCCCAGCGTTTCGAAGGGTCTGATGATGAAACCCAGCTAGAGGAAGGCAGTAGCGTGAGAGCAGACAGAGGGGATGCTCAAGAAGGACACCAATCTGGCAGTCATGTTCCAGCAGCTGCAGCATACTGCCAGATTGGCTCCAGTGATGAGGAGGGAGGGGATGATGAGGTCAATGACTCCACGTGGGTGCCTAATAGGAGAGAGGAGGAGGAGGAGGATGAGGAGGAGGCACATCTCCAACGAGGCAGGATGCCCTTTGGTGGCCAGCGTAAGGGCAGTACACCGACGGAATCACACCGCAGAGCTCCGCCTGTGCAGGGCGCTGCCTCTGCCCGTCATTCAAAAAGTTCTTTGGTGTGGGCCTTTTTTGAGGCTAGTGCATCAGATCGCACAGCTGCTGTTTGCAACATATGTCTCAAGCGTATATCGCGTGGCCAAAACATCAGCCGCTTGGGTACCACATGCCTGACCAGACATATGTTGACCTGCCATGCAGCTCGTTGGCAAGCCTACCTCAAAGACCCACACCAAAGAACCAAGCGGACCTCTCCTTGCACCGCATCAGCTGGGATCTCCAACCCCACTATAACTTCAGTCCTCTCTGAAACATGCACTGAGAGGAATGAAGGTGTAGAATTAGGTGTGTCACAGCCAAGTAGTTGCGGCCACTCTGCTAGCAGTACACCGACGTCCGATTCTAGCAGGCAAATTTCCCTGCCCCAGCTGCTGGACCGTCGAAAGAAGTTCACTCCCAGCCATCCACATGCCCAGCGGTTGAATGCTAGCTTGGCTAAATTGCTAGCGCTTCAACTGCTGCCTTTTCAGTTGGTAGACTCGGCCCCCTTCCGTGAGTTTGTGCAATGTGCGGTTCCTCAGTGGCAGGTTCCCAAACGCCACTTTTTCTCACGGAAGGCTATTCCGGCTCTCTACCGGCATGTGGAAGGCAATGTCTTGGCCTCGCTGGACAGGGCGGTCAGCGGTAAGGTGCATATTACCGCTGACTCATGGTCCAGCAGGCATGGACAGGGACGTTACCTTTCTTTCACGGCCCATTGGGTCACTCTTTTGGCAGCTGGGAAGGATTCAGGACAAGGTGCAGTAGTGTTGGAGGTTGTCCCACCGCCACGCCTCCAAAATGCTACTACTGGTTGTGACACACCTCTCTCCTCCACCCCCTCCTCTTCTTCTTCCTCCATGGCCTCTTCCTGTGGTTTGTCCTATGAACCAGCGGTGCTCCGTAGCCGTTCACGGGGCTACGCAAGTACGCAGGCAAAAAGATGCCATGCCGTGCTTGCGCTGGTGTGTTTGGGGGACAGAAGCCACACTGGGGCAGAGGTCCTGTCTGCTCTGCAGGGCCAGGCCGAGAGGTGGTTGACGCCACGCCAGCTTAAGCCAGGAATGGTGGTTTGCGACAATGGCACCAACCTCCTCTCCGCCCTCCGACAGGGACAACTGACCCATGTGCCCTGTGTGGCTCACGTCCTTAACCTGGTGGTGCAGCGCTTCTTGGGCAGGTACCCGGGCTTACAGGATGTCCTGAGGCAGGCCAGGAAAGTCTGTGTGCATTTCCGCAGATCTTATAATGCCAGTGCTCGCCTGGCTGAGCTGCAAAAGGAGTTGAACCTGCCCAAGAACCGCCTTATATGTGACATGCCCACCAGGTGGAACTCAACGTTGGCCATGCTGCAGCGGCTGCACACGCAGCAGAGGGCCATCAATGAGTACCTGTGCGACTACGGCACCAGGACAGGGTCAGGGGAGCTTGGTTTTTTTTCTCCACGCCAGTGGGGCATGATCAGGGATGCATGCACTGTCCTGGCACCATTTGAGGAGGCCACGAGGATGGTGAGCAGTGACAGTGCATGCATCAGTGACACTGTACCTCTTGTCCACCTGTTGGAGCACACGCTGCGTGGAATAATGGACAGGGCACTTGAGGCAGAACAGAGGCAGGAAGAGGAGGACTTCCTTGCCTCTCAAGGCCCCCTTTACCCAGACAGTGTTCCTTCTGTCCCACCCATCGCACAGGAAGAGGAGGAGGAGGAGGAGGAGGAGGAGGAGGAGGATTGTGTCAGCATGGAGGTGGAGGCTGGCACTCAGCATCATCAGCAGCAGTCTTTTAGGGATGATTTACAGTCCCAAGAAACCAGTGGACTTGTACGTGGCTGGGAGGAGGTGGCTGCGGATCATGTCGTCCTTAGTGACCCAGAGGACTCCGGAGCGAATGCCTCAGCAAACCTACGCTGCATGGCCTCCCTGATCCTGCAAAGTCTGCGGAAGGATCCTCGTATTCTTCGGATCAAGGAGAGGGACCATTACTGGCTGGCCACTCTCCTTGATCCACGGTACAAGGGTAAGGTTGCGGACCTTATGTTACCGTCGCAGAGGGAGCAGAGGATGAGACAACTCCGGGAGGCCTTGCAGAAAGGTCTGTGCAACGCGTTCCCAGAGACTGGGAGGTTGCAAACTCCTGGTCCTGGACAACGAGTTGCTGAGGCTTCGGCCAGTCAAAGAAGGAGCGGTGGGGAAGGTGGCCGTCTGACCGATGCGTTCAGACAATTCTTTAGTCCGCAGCCCCAAAGTATGATCGGTTCCAGCAACCATCGCCAGCGTCTGATAAACATGGTGCAGGAATATCTAGGGGCAAGGTCAGACTTGGACACCTTCCCCACCGAAAATCCTCTGGCTTACTGGGTCTTGAGGATGGATCACTGGCCAGAGCTTGCACAGTATGCAATTGAGCTACTGGCCTGTCCTGCATCCAGCGTTCTTTCGGAACGCACATTCAGTGCTGCTGGAGGATTTGTCACGGATCACAGGGTGCGCCTGTCCACCGACTCGGTTGATCGACTGACTTTCATCAAGATGAACCAGTCTTGGATCACCACCAGCTACCACACACCTGATGCTGATATAACAGACTAATTGATTTTAAAATGTCACATCCCTTCAAGACTGATGCTGATGCTGAGTGCCTGTGCTGTTATGTTGACTGGCTATCCTCCTCCTCCGAGTCCTCAATGATACGATTGATGATGATAGCTTGGAAGATCATTTTTGTTTATGGGTGCCGCCACCAGTGCCTAACGCCCAATTTTTCAGCCCCTGTTTAACAGGGGCGTGTAATTACAATTTTTGAAGCAATACTTTGCAACAGGGCTCATTGCTGTGCTCCAAGTACAGTATCTGTGAGGAGTTGCAGTGTTGTGCCACCAGTGCCTAAGGCCCAATTTTTCAGCCCCTGTTTAACAGGGGCGTGTCATTACAATTTTTGAAGCAATACTTTGCAACAGGGCTCATTGCTGTGCTCCAAGTACAGTATCTGTGAAGGGTTGCAGTGTTGTGCCACCAGTGCCTAAGGCCCAATTTTTCAGCCCCTGTTCAACAGGGGCATGTAATTACAATTCTTGATCTAATAATTCACAGCAGGGCCCATTGCTGCACCCACCAAGAGTAACTGTCAGGGCTTACAGTGTTGTGGCACCAGCACCACCATCAAAGGCCCAATTTTTACTACCACTGTTCAACAATTATATGTAATTAAAATTCCTGATATAATAGTTGACAGCAGGGCGTTCCAGCACCAACCAAGAGTAACTGTGAGTGCTTACAGTGTTGTGCCAACACCAACAACTAAGGGGCCTATTTCTGCAGAGTATATACGGCAGGTCCCTACTTTCAAACATCCAACTTACAAACGACTCCTACTTGCAAACGCAAGAAGACAACAGGAAGTGAGAGGAAATCTACCACTAGGAAGGAAAATTCTCTCCTGTAAGAATAAATATGGGAGAAAGGTGTCTCCTCTGTACTGATGCTTTATCAGCAATCCTTGTTTCAAGAAAAACACCACATTTCAAAAACAGTTGTCATTAGGACGGAAAGTGAGGTGAAATGTTCTGAACAGGGGCACAGACAGCAAAACAAATGTTACAGGGGTGATAACCCTTACCTATGTTTTCCAAAAAGTTTAAAAATAGATTTTTGGTCTGGAGCTACACTTCAACAATGTACCTGTTCAAAATTACAAACAGATTCTACATAAGAACAAACCTACAGTCCCTGTCTTGTATGCACCGCCTGTATACGGCTGTTCTGAGTATATAGGGCCTTTTTTATTTTATGTGCGGGGTTCCCCTTAATATCCATACAAGACCCAAAGGGGCTGGTAATGGGCTGGGGTAGGGGGGGGGTCATGGGGTAGCTATGCCATTTTTCTTAAAGATTTTCATCCATATTACCGGGACCAGACATTACATTAAAGCCGCAAGCAGTTTTAAATGGCTTTTTTTTCCTTTAGAAGTGTCATTTTGTGCAGGGACAGTTCTAAACACGGGAAACACGTGGCACTTCACAGGCATACTTTAGACACCCCCCAGGTACGATATTTAAAGGAATATTTGACTTTTTTTTTTTCACTTTATGCATCATTAAAATGACTGCTCCCGGAAAACGACCGTTTTTAAAACTTATTTTTGCATTGATACATGTCCCCTGGTGCAGAACCCGGGTTCCCAAACCCTTTTTAGGACAATAACATGCATAATAGTTTTTATAATTAGCACTTTAGAATTCGAACGTTCGCATCCATTGTATTTAATAGGGTTCTAATGTTCGTTCGAACTTTCGGTCCGTTCGCGGGTTCTGGTGCGAACCTAACCCGGGGGTGTTCGGCTCATCACTAGTCAGCAGCATAGGTTTCTCCCAATTAATATGTGATGCAGAGAATTTCCCAAACATGAGCTATAGCAGATGGTAAAAAAGATTGGGTATGTGAACAAAATAGTAATATGTCATCTGCATATAGTGTGATTTTCTCTTCAAAAGTGCCTCTAGTAAACCCCATAACATCTGTGGGATTACACAATAAACCAGCCAATGGTTCAATTGTAATAGTAAAAAGAAGGTGGTAGAGCAGACACCTCTATTATCCCCTGAAAGAGGTCAAAGGAGGGGGACTGTAAACCATTTAAACCACTGTCAGCCACTTGACGCGTTCAAGTGCTTTTATTGCATCTAATAGGCTCTGTTAGTATTTATCTGTTAACGGGACTTGCATATTCAGGTAAGCACGTCTGATGTTCAACGCAGTAATTTTGTCAAAAAGCCCATCTGATCTGTATAAATAATTTTAAGTCTATTCGTAAATACTTTAGCTAGAATTTTAACATCTGTAGAAAGTAAGGAAATGGGTCTGTAGGATTCGGGATATAGGGCAGTGATGGCGAACCTTGGCACCCCAGATGTTTTGTAACTAAATTTCCCATGATGCTCATGCACTCTGCAGTGTAGTTGAGCATCATGGAATATGTAGTTCCAAAACATCTGGGGTGCCAAGGTTTCCCATCACTGATATAGGGGGTCTTTTTGGGTATGACCACTATAGTCACTTCATACATTGATGAAGGAAGCCTACTTTAGCTACATTACTTCTGTGAAAATCTTTACTGCTGCCCTGTCCTGTTCCTGCTTCTGAACTTTCAACACTGTGGTGGTTAACAGCTTGACTGATCAGACTCTTCCATTCACAGATCATGTTACAGGCAACGTATAAAATAACTTTTCTGAATGGAGGAAAGGACAGGAAGGGGCATGTCCCCATTAGATCACCTTTAGTGCAGCTGAGCCCTGAGACCTGAAGGTTAAAAAGGTTAGATGTTTAAAGCGATTGATGCAGGGGAGAAGAGAGAGCGCTCAACATCAGCTAGTGAAGCCTGGAGCGGTGACATCACCTATAGGCTTCCATGTCCCATCCTTTTGTCAGTGCTCCCTCCTCCCCTCTCAGCCACCATTGACTGACCCAGGGAGCCAGATTACATAACTGGAAGGGAGTAGGATGAAAATAGGTAAGTATATACAGTACATCCTTCTTACTCAGGTTAGTCAGCATAGGTGTTAGGAGGGGGGAGACTAGTTAGGTTTAGCATGGAATTGTACTTTAAACTCCACCATGGTGTTGGAAGTTCAGCAACAGGAAGAGGACAGGGCACCTATGCAGTGAAAATGTTTACAGAATACAGTAGTCAGCACATCATGGGCCATTACAAGTATAAAATGCAACTAAAGCTGTAGAGAAAAAATGTTTTTAAACCAAACTACAGTTTTAACCATTTCAGACCATTTGGTGAGTCACATAAAAAAAAACAAAAAAAAAACAGCCCATTGCCAGTGCTACAGGTGATGAGTAAAGGTCTTTCTTGCCTCCAGCTATTTTTTAGGAGTAAAATCCTGTTTCTCTTAAAGCTGAGCTCCAGCCTGACCTTCAGTCTTGTACAGTTGTACAAGCTCCTCTTATGTACCGAAATTAAATTTTCTGATTTTATTGGTCACTGTGCACGTCAGACAGTGTTCATTAGAAGTTGCAGCAAGTGAGATAAAGCACGTGTCATTTCCTGTCTGGATGACATTCAGACTTTCCTCCCCAGCACATCATGAAACATCTTTTATAAGTGTTTTGCTTGCATCTATCTAGCAAGGTTACTCTGTGGTATAACAAGGAAGCTGAGACTTCTGCAGTGTGTAAATGTGCTTTTACTATACAAAGATGCTGTACATACAAAACTATTACAATCTTAGGAATACAATACAAGACTGACAGATATCTATAACAAGCAAAAATGCCTAGAAAATAGAACAGCCTATGGTCTATAACTACAAATACATTTAAGTTACTTATCTTCTGTTACGGTATGTTGGTGATCTCCATTGGCAATGACTCTTCTTGGAGAACAGGTTCTGTTCTTCTATCATGAGTGGCTTCTTCTGATCTTACAGCAACATGATGTGTGTGTCCTAGCTTATGCCTGAACCCCCCCTTTTATGTATCAGGCTGTTTACCATAGTTACCAAACAACAGAAAACATACCTGTTTACTGTAGCTGTAGAAACAATGGACTGTTGAATACAACAATGCTATCTACCCATGGTCTACTCAAACCAAACCTGTCAGTAATCTAACAGTCATTCTTTCAGTTTGAGAGCTGAAAGAAATCTCAAACAAGTAATGTCTTACTTGTTTACTGTAGCTATAGAGACAATAGCCTGTTGAATACATCAATGATATCTAACCCCATTGTATGAAAACAGCATTTGTTTGAGAAATCTACTCAAACCAAAAAACTGACACTATTGTAACATTGTCCCATGTATCCTATGTCTGATTAACCCTTTGAGAGCCGGGCCATATACAAAAGACGGCCTCAATGTGGCTCTACAAATCTGGGAGGCCGTCAATAGACAGCCTCGGCTATTCCGGCCACTGGGGGGCGTGCGAGCGGCGGCGCTCGCCCGGCGCGTCGCTGAGATGACGATGCGCGTGCCTGGTGGCCGCGATGTCCGCCAAGCACCCGCGATCGGCCGGAACACAGACAAGGATGTGGATCTCTGTGTGTAAACACAGAGATCCACGTCCTGTCAGGGAGAGGAGACCGATGCTGTGTCCCTTGTACATAGGGACACAGATCGGTCACCTCCCCCAGTCAGTCCCCTCCCCTACACAGTAGTAATCACTCCCAGGTTACACATTTAACCCCCTCCTCGCCCCCTAGTGTTAACCCCTCCCCGTGTCATTTTTACAGTAACCAGTGCATTTGTATAGCACTAGTCACTGTAAAAATGACAGTGGTCCCAAAATGGTGTCAAAAGTGTCCGATGTGTCCGCCATAATGTCGCAGTCACAATAAAAATCGCTGATCGCCGCCATTACTAGTAAGAAAAAATTATTAATAAAAATGCTATAAAACTATGCCCTATTTTGTAGACGCTATAACTTTTGCGCAAACCAATCAATAAACGCTTATTGCGATTTTTTTTTTGTAGAAGAATACGTATCGGCCTAAACTGAGGAAATTTTTTTTTTTTTTTAAATTGGGATATTTATTATAGCAAAAAGTTAAAAATATTGTGTTTTTTTTCAAAATCGTCGCTCTTTTTTTGTTTATAGCACAAAAAATAAAAACCGCAGAGATGATCAAATACCACCAAAATAAAGCTCTATTTGTGAGAAAAAAAGGACGTCAATTTTGTTTGGGAGCCACGTCGCACGACCGCGCAGTTGTCATTCAAAGCGTGACAGCGCTGAAACCTGAAAATTGGCCTGGGCAGGAAGGGGGTTTAAGTGCCCAATAAGCAAGTGGTTAATATAAAAAAAATCATATTTTTAACAAACGCAACACATTCCGCCCTATGATTTTTTTCTCTCAGACTACACACACAAAATCTCTTCATTACTAAAAACTCATTCTACACATGAATTTTCCTTAAATGCAACCCCTCCCATATTTATGTCACTGGGAAGGTGTTTCAGTCTTTGGATAAAATTTCATTAGAAAATCCATTCTAAAGTTCTTTAGAAATAAGTCTCCCGGATCGACATGGGTCTAGGAAACAAGGTTTTAATGCAGAGGGTAAGGGACTCAGCCTATGAGCCAAGATTATTGTCAGATCACTCTCCATTTTGGGTACAGCTAGATATTACTGCTACATCGGGCCGCCCATTGTGGAAAGTGAACCCTTTTTGGCTGACCCTGTTCCCGTCCCCAGATGAGACCGTGGGGGCATTGCAGGAATTCTTATATTTTAACAGGGGATCGGCTAGTGCAGCGGTTGTATGGGACTCACTTAAAGCTTTCTTGAGGGGACGTCTCATTAGAGAAATTACAGGTATTAAAAAAGGCTCCAGGAAATGGGAGAACAAAGTACGAGATGAAATGAAAGCTAGAGAACAGACACTGGTAGCAGACCCCTCCCAAGCTAATCATGACTCCTGGAATGAGGCGCAATCTTTATACAACTCTGTTTTGTTAACAGCAGCAGAGAAGAGGAGATATTTCCATCAGCAGAGTTATTTTGAGGAAGGGGAAAAAACGGGTCATCTTCTTGCCTTGGTGGCTAGGGAACAGCGGGACTCTTCTGGCATTCAGGCTATAAGAGTGGGGTCTGGGGAAACACACACTCTTGGCTCTGAAATCTTAGATGACTTCCATCAGTTTTATAGGGATTTATATTCCTCTAAAACTAATTATACGGAGTCAGAACTGGCCCGGTTTTTGCAAACTTGCCCATTCCCCCAACTGTCAGAGGTAGATAGGGAGATGTTAAACCTCCCTATTACATTGACAGAATTGAAAGATTCCCTAGATGAAGCCCCGCACCATAAGTCCCCAGGCTCGGATGGATTACCGGCGGAGGTGTACTCCCAGTATGGAGAGATTCTTCTTCCACCCTTACTGGAGGCCATATCAGAGGCAGCGGAGACAGGTAGCCTGCCAGAAAGTATGCAAGAAGCTATAATAATAGTACTCCCCAAGCCAGGCAAAGATAAGCTCCAGCTAGACTCTTATCGCCCGATCTCTTTATTGAATACGGATGTCAAGCTTTTGGCTAGAGTTCTGGCTACGAGACTATCCAAGGTGATTGATAAGCTGATCCATAGAGATCAATCTGGATTTATACCAACACGTTCAACGGCAGATAATATACGACGGCTGTACTTAAATTTACAGGTGCCGGTGGATAACCCGGGGGTAGGGCCATTCTGTCGCTGGATGCTGCTAAAGCATTCGATAGTGTGGAGTGGCCCTACCTCCTGGAAATCCTGACAAGATTTGGATTGGGGAAGAAATTCATAACATGGGTGAAGGTGCTTTACTCCAAACCGAGAGCCAGACTCCGTATCAATAACAATCTTTCTTCCTCATTTGAGGTACATAGAGGTACCAGGCAGGGGTGTCCGTTATCCCCACTGCTGTTTGCTTTGGCGGTCGAACCCCTGGCTATCTTGATTCGTACTGCGTCGGAGGTGGTCGGATTTCGTAGGGGTCAAAGGGAGGAAAAAATCTCCTTATATGCGGATGATGCACTTATTTATCTGGGGGATACGGCCGCATCGTTGCAAACAGTGATGGGTATCATAGGAGATTTCGGAGGTTTTTCAGGTTTCACTATAAACTGGTCTAAATCAACAATAATGCCCATAGATCCGTTGACAGAACCACTACCAGCTGGTGCGGAGCAGATCGCCATAATCAAGAACTTTAAATATTTGGGGGAAGTGGTATCCCCGGATCCAGCGGAATATCTTCAGCTGAATCTGGGCCCACTACTGGAAAGACAGAGAGGGAAATGCAATAGCTGGTGCAAGCTCCCTCTGTCAGTGGTGGGACGGGCGAATTTAATAAAAATGGTATGGGCCCCACAGTTATTATATGTTTTTCACAACTCCCCTATGTGGATCTCAAATAAATGGTTCAAACGAATAGATACCCTGATGCGGGATTTGATATGGAAAAATAAGATAGCCAGGATAAGCTTAACCACCCTGCAATATAGTAAGGACAGGGGGGGGATTGGCAGTACCCCACCCCAAAATGTATTTTCTGGCCTCACAGTTCCAGCAGTTGGCGGGATGGGGCAGGGAAGAAAAAGAGGATCCTACAAGTATCCTGGTGACTACGGTGGCTCCTACACTAAAGGCAGCATCTCATTTGGAGATGGACTTGCCTAGTATACCACACTCTGCACCTACGAGTATTCTCCTTAAAAAGGTCTGGGGGGAGATCCGGAAGGCTTTGAGGTTAAGGGGCCCACTGCCCTTTACCCCGATATGGCAAAACCCTGGATACCCAGAGTTACAGGACCTAGAGGGCTTTACCTCCTGGAAAGAGAGAGGGATTTGTTTTTTTCGCAACTGTACGAGGGAGAAGTGTTAAAAACATACGAACAGATGTGCCAGGAATTCCAGTTGGCCCCAAGGGGCTTTTATCAATATCTTCAGCTTCGGCATGCTCTGCAGGCACAGCAAATGACACAATCCTTAGTAATATCATCGTCACGTCTGCTGATGGAGGTCCTCCAGGCGGATACCCGGAGAGGACTAATATCAAAAACATATGCGGAATTACTATCCTCAATACAGGACTATGCCTCCCTTAGATGTCGTAGTAAATGGGCAGAAGACATCGGAGATATAGATGGGGACCAGTGGGATATGGCGTTGGACTCTATTCCGGCGGTATCTGTATCAGCGTCCCACAAATTATCACAATTATTTATTCTGCATAGGGCCTATAGAACACCAGTACAGCTTTACAAGTGGGGAGGAAGGGACTCCCCCTTGTGCCCAAAGTGCAAAGTACAGCAAGGGGACTTTATACATCTAATTTGGAGGTGCCCAAAACTCCACAGATACTGGGAGGAGGTTTCCCAGAACATCACAAGAGTGGCCCCAGTACCAATACCCTTGGACCCTTTGGTGTACCTGCTTGGGGCGATTGAAGCTGAAAAGTTCCCACAAGGAAGGTACTATATGATAATAAGATTGATGTACCTGGCTAGAAAGCTAATAGCGCGATATTGGATGGCAGAGACGGTTCCCACAGGGAAGCAGTGGATTGTGTATGTCAATTCTTTGCTTTTCAGAGAACGGCTCACCTACAGACGTAGAAAGGCAATGGATAAATTCAATCTTATATGGCAACCATGGCTGGAGGATCCTAGCCTTGTGCCATTGGTAACTGGTAAAGGATAGGCTCCTGAGGTAGAAACCTATGGGGCGGTTGGGGGGGGGGAATTATAAGTTAAATGCGCTAATGACAATGCATTCGATTTGGGAGAGTTTGCGAACAGGAGAAAAGACCCAGGTTGTTAAGATTCAAAGGGTTGGGGGGGGGGGAGCAAAAGGGAAAAATTAAAACGTCACTGTTGTACTGTAAATTGATTAGGTTTTTTTTTTTTTTTTTTGTATGGACAGGAATTTTAATATGTTTTTGTTTATATATCAATGTGTAAGACTAAATGCACAAATCACATGTATGGATTGAGCAAATGAAAAATAAAAGGATTAAAAAAAAAAAGAAATAAGTCCAGGCTTGAAATACATCAAAGCCCTTGCTCTCCACATCTCTTGTGATCTTCCGTCATTCTTTCCATCATGTAACCACTTTTCTCTGGTCTTCCTATGGATCAAATCGGAGACAGCCTGTGGAGTGGAAAACAAAGCGGATTATCTGTTCCTTCTAACAATACATAAACAGTAGATCCTGGCCCTTCAGCTACAATCTCTCCTCTAAATGGCTTCTTGCCTGGATATCTGACCAATACTTTGCCACCTGCCTGTATGCACCTCTGACCCTCCCAAAGAACATCAATAGGGAGGAGAGGAAATATACTGATATTTCCCAGAAGATCACTGCTGTTTATTTTGGAAGGTTTGATGTTATGTAGCCTCACTCTCCACTTTTGCTGAGAAGTATCCACTAACCAGTCAGAGTCCCAGCCACTGTCTTGAAGCTCGTCTGCCAATGCAAATATAACTTCAAACCTTCCTGCCAAATTCCCTCTCATTCCTAGATAGGTTTCAGCTTCAGATACAGTAGGTGCTGCCGATATTGTGTCAATCTCGCCGCTTCTAGCGGCGAGATTGACACCCTATGAGCTCCGTCGCGAGAGCCAGCGCCGAGCTGTCTCGTCATCGGGAAAGGAAAAATGTTCCTTTCACGATGAGCGACACGCATTGCTGATAGACGGGGATCCGACGTGGATTCCAGCCAATACCAGGCACTGCGTTTGGTATGAATCCTGAGCGGGAACTCCACGCCAATTTTTAAAGAAAAAAACGGCGTGGGTTCCCCCTCCAGGAGCATACCAGGCCCTTGGGTCTGGTCTGGATTTGAAGGGGAACCCTACGCCGAAAAAACGGCGTGGGGGTCCCCCTCAAAATCCAAACCAGACCCTTATCCAAGCACGCAACCTGGCAGGCCGCAGGGGAAGAGGGGGGGCAAGAGAGCGCCCCCCCTCCCTCCTGAACCGTACCAGGCCGCATGCCCTCAACATGGGGGGTTTGGTGCTCTGGGGCAGGGGGGCGACCTGCGGCCCCCCCACCCCAGAGCACCCTGCCCCCATGTTGATGAGGACAGGGCCTCTTCCCGACAACCCTGGCCGTTGGTTGTCGGGGTCTGCGGGCGGGGGGCTTATCGGAATCCGGGAGCCCCCTTTAATAACGGGGCCCCCAGATCCCGGCCCCCCACCCTATGTAAATGAGTATGGGGTACATCGTACCCCTACCCATTCACCTGGTGGAAA
Source organism: Rana muscosa (assembly GCA_029206835.1). NCBI lineage: Eukaryota > Metazoa > Chordata > Amphibia > Anura > Ranidae > Rana > Rana muscosa. The sequence goes on from JARGYO010005562.1 coordinate 14,212,101, forward strand.
AAAATGGCAATAAAAACGCAACACAGTTTTTTAAAGTATTTTATTGCACAGCTCCGGGGGTCTCTTCCGTCTTCGGGGGTCTCCGGTGTCGTCGCCGCGCTCTCCGGTTCTTTCTTCTGCCGGGCCACCGCTATCTTCTTCCAGCTCTTTTGCTAGCGGGGCCCGGTCTTCTCCGTCGCCTTCTTCTTCTCCCGCTCTTCGGTTCTTTCTTCCGCCGGGCCTCCGCTATCTTCTTGCAGCTCTTTTGCTAGCGGAGGCCCGGTCTTCCCGTCGTCGCCGTCTTCTTCTCTCTTCTCCTCCTCGATGTTGACACGTTGCTTCCTCCCGCTCTAATGCTGGGTGTTGCGGTGCGCGCCGATTGATATAGGCTTCTCATGACGTCACAGTCACATGCTCCCATGACGTCACAGTCACATGCTCCGGGGCCACCTGAGAAGCCCCCCGCCCGCAGACCCCAACAACCAACGGCCAGGGTTGTCGGGAAGAGGCCCTGTCCTCATCAACATGGGGGTAGGGTGCTCTGGGGTGGGGGGGCTGCAGGTTGCCCCCCTGCCCCAGAGCACCAAACCCCCCATGTTGAGGGCATGCGGCCTGGTACGGTTCAGGAGGGAGGGGGGGCGCTCTCTCGCCCCCCCTCCTCCCCTGCGGCCTGCCAGGTTGCATGCTCGGATAAGGGTCTGGTTTGGATTTTGAGGGGGACCCCCACACCGTTCTTTCGGCGTAGGGTTCCCCTTCAAATCCAGACCAGACCCAAGGGCCTGGTATGCTCCTGGAGGGGGAACCCACGCCGTTTTTTTCTTAAAAAATTGGCGTGGAGTTCCCGCTCAGGATTCATACCAAATGCAGTGCCTGGCATTGGCGGGAATCCACGTAGGATCCCCGCTCAATACAGTGCCGCGTCTCCTCGCTATTGCAGCGAGCGCGACATGTGTCGCCACCATGTCGCCGTGAATCTCCGCGATAGGATCACGATGAATATACAATGTCGGCGGCACCTACTGTACGTCACTCTTGGTTTCTATGTCATGGGAAGCAGTAACATGGTATCTATTAAACCCCGTTCTTTCAGGAACCTTACATAAATACTGAACTCTGCACTCCAGCTGTGGAATCTGTGACTCAGCCCCTACCATCCTCTCATATGGTGTGCTTTTGGCTATTGGCCTAGAATTTAACAACATGACTGCCTGTGTGAGGACCTGATCCCACCCCCTTAGTGTATGTGTGGGTGTAAGTTTGCGTATCTGGTCCTTCAATAGCCCGTTGTATCTTTCAATCAAACCAGCTGCCTGTGGATGGTTTGGGATGTGGCACAACCAGAACACTCCAGAATCTTTGGCCCACTGCTGTACTGTTGATCCGGTAAAGTGTGAGCCGTTATCACTTTGGACTTGTTTGGGACAACCATAAGCAACGACAAGTTTCTGGAGCAGTTGAAGCGTTGCGGCTTGATCTGCACGTTTGCCAGGATGAACAAGCATAAGTCCTGAATAAGTGTCCACTGCAGTGCAACAATATCTCAGTCCATTGTTTCCCCGGGGCAGGGGACCGATGAAGTCAATCTGCCAGATCTCTGCAGGCCTCTCACCCCTCTTAATCGACCCGGTGGAGTACTTTTGCAATGGCCATTGTCGCACTTCTCCACACACTGTACAGTTCCCTATTACAGTCTTTATCATGTCCATGGATATAGGCAATCCTCTCTGCTGTGCCCATTCATATGTTGCTTTCTGCCACAAATGTCCAGATTGCTTGTGGGCCCAGTTGGCCAAGTTCATCAAAACAGGATCAATTGGCACAACTGCCTTCACTTTAGCGATTTCATCTGCAACTCTGTTATAGTTCTCAAAGTCTGGTACTAGGGGCACATGTGCATCAACATGCTCCACTTTTATGGTGCGGGAGTGAGCTTCCTTCCAGATGTAGTCCCAGACTTCCTTGCCTCCCTATTAGAAACGCGACATATTTAATATATATATATATATATATATATATATATATATACTGTGACAGCAGGAAGGTAAAGTCACCTGGTTGCATCCAGGGGGGTAGATATATTTCTCCCAGATTCAGGCTTTATGCTGACTTATACAACTAGGGTGGAGAGTTGTATAAGCCCAGCTGAGGCTAGTAGGCTCATGGATGACTCATACCTCTAGGGAGAGTGTGGGGCGTCGTACAGACAGGGAGTTGATGAGACCAGCTGAACCTTGTCAGCTCATTTAGGCCTCTATAAGAAATCCCAGATTCATTAGGTGTTTGCTCATGCCTGGAACCAGACCTGTGTGGACTGTCTAGGGAGAGTGAACCCCTGTGCGGTGAGGCAAAGCCTGTGTGGCTATTTGTTTGGACTTTTACTAAACCAGGGACTTAGGGACTAGGACAGCACCAGGCTGATCCCAGTTGTTAGTTTAGGAAACCTGCATGTTTAGTCAGAGGTCAAACTGACCAGGATTTATTTTGTTTGTTTCTTTTTGGCTTTGCTGTGTTTTTGTCACTGTACATAGAGAAATAAACCGCACCTTTTGATTTTGAAAACCACAACCTCCGTCTGCTGGCCCTGTTTTTGTGTGGGGAGCCCAACCAGGGGGTCACACACACCCGCTACCGAGTTAACCCCCCTCACAGTTGGTGGAGAACCAGTGGCAGTTTTTTTTAAGCCAGCATGGAGGAGATACTGAAACAGCTGGCTCTAGCAAATGCCAATCAACAGCAGACAAATGCAGGTTTGCAAAGGAGCCTTGCAGCCCAGCAGCAAGCTCATCAACAAGCCCAGCAGCAATCTGAGGCCCGCTTCATAGACCTGTTACAGAAGCAAGAGCAGAGACTACAACAAATGGAAGCAGTAATGCAGCAACGTCCGCAGACCAGTGAGGAAAGCCGTCCCACTAATACCGCGTCCTTTGGGGTGAGTCGTTTATTGACAAAAATGACTGGAGAGGATGATCCAGAGGTATTTTTGACCACATTTGAAAGGACTGCTGAAAGAGAAAAGTGGCCTGAGGAGCAGTGGGCTGGACTGGTGGCTCCTCTGTTAACTGGTGAATCGCAGAAGGCTTACTATGACCTAGAGCCTGACCAAGCAAAAGACTATGTGATGCTAAAAGCTGAAATATTGGCAAGGCTGGGTGTCACCCTGGCTGTCCGGGCTCAGCGTGTGCATAACTGGACTTTCCAGCTTGGAAAACCCCCCAGGTCTCAAATGTATGATCTCATTCACCTGAGCAGGAAGTGGCTACAGCCAGAGACTTTGTCCGCACCAGAGATTGTGGAACGTGTTGTGATGGATCGTTTCTTGAGAGCTCTTCCTACCACCATTCAAAAGTGGGTAAGCCATGGAGACCCAGAAACGGCCGGTAAACTTGTGGATCGTGTAGAGAGATACTTGGCTACAGAGAACCTGACGGCCTCTTCCAGAGACTCTCGGACTTTCCACCCTAAGACCAGACCATCCCCAGGGGCGGATAAGAGGATTCCAAGGGGTGAGGGTGGAGAGAGTGAGAGGGTGGGAGCTCTACCCAAAGTTTGGCGAGAACAGCCTGGGAAGTCAGGGGCTCAAGAGGCAGCCAAAAGGATTGTTTGCTACTGCTGCCGGCAAGCGGGACATATTGCAGCAAATTGCCCGGTTGTGGAGGAACCCATGCAATGTGACTTTCTGATGGACAGACGTCAGTCGCTGTGTGCGACAGTCGCATGCACTGCCATTCGGGGAACTGAGAAACATTTATGCAAAATGTGTATTAATGGTAGAAATGTTGTGGTATTACTGGATTCAGGTAGCCTTGTGACCCTGATAAAGGCTGAATTAGTTAAAACAGAGGTCTCTGGGAATAGCAAGGTAGCTGTTATTTGTGTGCATGGGGACACCCGAGAGTATCCAGTGACTACAGTGTGTTTCGAGACCCCCAAAGGTACCCTCTCTCATCCAGTGGGGTTAGTATCTCAATTACCGCATGATGCCATTGTGGGAAGGGATTTTCCGAAGTTCTGGGAACTGTGGGATGATCCTGAGCGCCCCACTGGTGCCCCTATGTACCAGGAATGTGATAGCCAGAACTCCTCTGAGAGTGGTGAGGACTCTCCAGAATTTCCCTTGTCAGTATTGGCAGGGGAGACTCAAGAAACTGGAGAGGAGCCCACCTCCTCAGACGAAAACCTACCGTCTGTGGAGTTTTCTGATCTGGAGGTTCACAGGGAAAATTTTGCCACAGAACAGTTAAAAGACCCCGCCCTAATAAAGGCACGGGAAAACGTAGTGGAAATAGATGGCGAGTTAGTGAACCCAGATAATACCTGCACTTACCCATACTTCAGCGTAGAGAAGGACCTACTGTATCGGGTGGCAAAAAGGGCAGAAGAAACCGTTGAGCAGCTGGTGGTGCCCAAACCTTACAGGAAGTTGGTGTTGGAGTTGGCCCATGGGCACATTCTTGGAGGTCAGCTGGGGACAGAGAAAACCCGAGAGAGGGTATTACAGAGATTCTATTGGCCTGGGGTGATGAAGGACATAGAAAATTATTGTTCCTCCTGCCCTGTGTGTCAGAGGTCGGCCCCGATGCCACATTTCCGTAGCCCGCTGGTCCCTCTACCCATCATTGAGGTCCCGTTTGAGAGAATCGCAATGGATTTGGTAGGTCCTATAATCAAGTCCGCTAGGGGGCACCAGTACATATTGGTTATAATGGACTATGCCACCCGTTATCCAGAAGCGATCCCTCTCAGAAATACCTCGGCCAAAACCATAGCCAAAGAGCTATCTCTTGTTTTTAGCCGGGTGGGTATTTGTAAAGAACTGCTTACGGACCAAGGTACACCCTTTATGTCCCGGGTTATGAAAGAGCTGTGTAAATTGTTCAAAGTGACGCAATTGCGTACATCTGTGTATCACCCCCAAACCGATGGGCTGGTTGAAAGATTCAACAAAACCCTAAAACAAATGTTGAAGAAAGTGGTGGATAGAGATGGAAAGGATTGGGACTGTCTACTTCCTTATTTGATGTTTGCTATTAGGGAGGTGCCCCAATCCTCTACGGGATTCTCCCCCTTTGAGTTACTGTATGGGAGACACCCAAGAGGGCTGTTGGATATTGCCAAGGAAACTTGGGAAAGTGAGAGTTCTCCCCACAGGAGTGTGATTGAGCATGTCGCCCTGATGCAAGATCGAATTGCACAGGTAATGCCCATCGTGAAGGAACATTTGGCCCAAGCGCAGTTGGCACAGCAGAGAGTGTACAACCGTGGAGCAAAGACCCGTACCTTTTCCCCGGGGGATAGGATATTGGTACTTGTCCCTACGGTTGAAAGTAAATTCCTTGCCAAATGGCAAGGCCCCTACGAGATAATGGAAAAAGTGAGCGAAGTGAATTACAAGGTCAGACAACCAGGAAGGCGAAAGCCCGAACAGATATATCACGTTAATCTGTTGAAAGCCTGGAGGGATAGAGAGTCCCTAGTCGCAGAAACTTGGTCACCAGCTCAAACTGGTTGCGTGATTCCGGAGGTTGGAATAGCAGCCACCTTGTCACAACCCCAACAACAGGAGGTTAAGGAGTTTGTGCTTCGCAACAAGGAGGTGTTCTCTGAGCTGCCGGGACAAACATCTGGGGTAGAGCATGATATTATTACCCCGCCCGGTGAAAGGGTGAAGTTAAAACCCTATCGGATCCCAGAGGCCCGACGGGAGGCAATACGGGAGGAAGTACAGAAAATGCTGAACTTAGGGGTGATAGAGGAGTCCCAAAGTGATTGGTCTAGTCCCATTGTGTTGGTGCCTAAACCGGATGGGAGCTGGCGATTTTGTAACGATTTTCGTCAGTTGAACAAAGTTACAAAATTTGACACCTACCCCATGCCACGTATAGATGAGTTGATCGACCGGCTGGGAACAGCCCGATACATGACGACTCTTGACCTCACAAAAGGGTATTGGCAAATTCCCCTGGCCAAGTCGGCCAAAGAGAAAACCGCATTTGTAACCCCAGACGGGGCGTTCCAATATAAGAGAATGCCGTTCGGGTTACAGAATGCGCCGGCCACATTCCAGCGGAAAATGGACCAGATGCTGAGGCCCCATCGGAAGTATGCTGCGGCTTACCTGGATGACGTAATTGTCCATAGCACAGATTGGGCCTCACATCTGCCAAAAGTGCAAGCAGTCCTGGACTCTGTTCGGGAAGCGGGGTTTACGGCTAACCCCAAGAAGTGTACCATTGGGCAGGAGGAGGCCAAATATCTTGGGTACACCATTGGCAGGGGAGTAATAAAACCCCAACTCAACAAAGTCGAGGCCATCCAGAGTTGGCCACGTCCCAACAGCAAGAAGCAGGTACGAGCCTTTCTGGGAATCGCGGGTTATTATCGGCGCTTCATTCCCCACTTTGCTTCTAAGGCTGTGCCCCTAACCAACCTGACGAAAGGGAAAGGGTCGGTCATGATTAAATGGACCCCCGAGGCTGAGGCAGCATTCCAATTCTTGAAACAAGCCTTATGTAGCCAGCCAGTGTTGTACTCACCCGACTTCTCTAAAGACTTTGTCGTACAAAGTGATGCGTCAGATGTGGGGTTAGGAGCAGTATTGTCCCAGGTCTGGAACGGGGAAGAGCACCCAGTCATTTACCTCAGCAGGAAGTTGAAGTCCCATGAGGTAAATTACGCCACGGTTGAAAAGGAGTGTTTAGCGGTGAAGTGGGCTCTAGATTCCCTTCGGTACTATCTGCTAGGTAGGCACTTTGACATGGTTACGGATCACGCTCCGTTAAAGTGGATGGCTCAAAACAAGGAAACAAATAGAAGAGTGAATAGGTGGTTCCTGGCCCTCCAGGAATTCAACTTCACAGTAAAGCATCGCCCTGGCGTTCAAATGGGGAATGTGGATGCTTTGTCTCGAGTACATGAATGCCTGATTGCTGGTGTTCCAACCCCGAGGTTAAAACAAGAGGGGGGGGTATGTGACAGCAGGAAGGTAAAGTCACCTGGTTGCATCCAGGGGGGTAGATATATTTCTCCCAGATTCAGGCTTTATGCTGACTTATACAACTAGGGTGGAGAGTTGTATAAGCCCAGCTGAGGCTAGTAGGCTCATGGATGACTCATACCTCTAGGGAGAGTGTGGGGCGTCGTACAGACAGGGAGTTGATGAGACCAGCTGAACCTTGTCAGCTCATTTAGGCCTCTATAAGAAATCCCAGATTCATTAGGTGTTTGCTCATGCCTGGAACCAGACCTGTGTGGACTGTCTAGGGAGAGTGAACCCCTGTGCGGTGAGGCAAAGCCTGTGTGGCTATTTGTTTGGACTTTTACTAAACCAGGGACTTAGGGACTAGGACAGCACCAGGCTGATCCCAGTTGTTAGTTTAGGAAACCTGCATGTTTAGTCAGAGGTCAAACTGACCAGGATTTATTTTGTTTGTTTCTTTTTGGCTTTGCTGTGTTTTTGTCACTGTACATAGAGAAATAAACCGCACCTTTTGATTTTGAAAACCACAACCTCCGTCTGCTGGCCCTGTTTTTGTGTGGGGAGCCCAACCAGGGGGTCACACACACCCGCTACCGAGTTAACCCCCCTCACAATACATATATATATATATACTATTGTGCTCTATCATACATATATCTATCGCAACTATGTATTAATTGTATGTGTCCCTTGTTTGCTAGTCTTACCCTTAAGAGAATTCTAGGCCTGATGGTACAATGTTATTATGAAAACAGACACAGTTGCTTAGTAAAAGAAATTACATTTATTTCCTAAAAGTAGGAATGTTACATACTAACAACATATATCTATACAGCTTATATCAACAGTACTAATGAAAATGATACTTATTCTGTCCTCGAGGCAAAGTCCTGCTTGCTGAGCTCCCAGATGTAATAGAGGACTAGGCTTTTCTAGGCCACATGTCTTAGGCCCCAAAAATGGCCGTCAGAGCAAGGTCCTAGCAATATAAGCTATGGACATCCTTATGGCAGGGGTAGTTGCAGTCAAACAGGCAGAATTCTGTGTACGAACCCTTTTTACAAAGCAGTCACCATTCAGACTCCCTCCCTTGCCAACCCATTTTAATTTTGACCCAATATTGCTCACAGGGCAGCCCTTCCTCAGATTACATCACTGAGTATACCTGGTCCCTGGGGCAGAATTGCAGCCCATGCACAGTCCATTGTTATCAAACTCTTTGAAGCTTCCAACACACCAGGGGGCCTCGAGACAAGTCTTTCTAGAACACCATGGTATTGCAAGTGTCATTTCGTTGTAAAACCAGATATGTGGAAATTTTCGAGATATACTAGATTGTTCTCCAACATATGCCTAACGGGTGCATATTACCCTACTCCAGACATGGCTCCCATTGAACAGTCCATATGGTCTTAACGCCCACCATGTGTTTTCGAACCAGTACCTCTGGACCAGTAAACAGCTCCTATGGAACAGCCAATAACTGTCTTCCACCATGTGCTTCAGAACCAGCACCTCTGGAACAGTCCATAATGGTTTTACTGTGTTGCGCCTCTTAACATAGGCTTCAGAACCAGCTCCTATAGAACAGTCCATAACGGTCTTAACGTGCTGTGTTTCCCCACACGTGCCGCTTTGCTACTGGGTGACACACCAACATCAATCTTCCGTGACAGCTTCCCTGTCACCGTTCTGTATCTTCTTCTTCTTGACATCTTCATGAAGGGGTATAGTATCGGCAAGGGTTGTCCATTCATTCACCATTCACTCGCACACTCAGGGCAACAACTCAATCAGCTTTCAGATACAGAGCTTCGAGGAGAACCTTACTTGGCCATATTACTAGCCTAATATATATTTTTATCACACTATACCATGACATAAATCAACCCATTATCATAATATATGCATATATATTATCCATCCAATTACGCCTTCCGCTCCCAACCTCCTATAACTCTTTATTGTAGATACAGGTCAGGTTTGGGCAGGCTTGTCCACAGTGGTCTTTCCTACCGCAACTTAGCCTGTCTGCGGTGCCTCAGGGAGACAAATTGGCAACAAAGTCTTTAATTTGTACGAAGAGACCCTACCGTCAATTTGACCCTCACCTTGCCTAGATAAGCGGGAGAGCTTCCCATATAAGTTTTGGGTCTAACAACACATATAAATCTCAAACAATAACAAAACCCACAAAATTTCATCCCTGTGTCTGGATTTCAGTGACCATGCCCAGGGCATCTCATGCCCCCCTGCCTACTGTTGGGTTCAAGAAATACCCTAGTTCCATGACTAACGCTACATCGGTATCCTCTAGGACAAAGAAACAAACTCGTCTATGTCCTAAATAATACCCGGGTGCTTTCTTCCCAGCAATGATCTCTTCATCCAGAACACAGAGTACTGTGTATTGACCTGGTATGCAAAGGACATCGTGGTCCTGCTTCCGACAGAGGGAAATATCAACCTGCCCCCAGCTTCCGTATTCTCTGATCACATGTGGGTCACTTGGCCACCAATGCAACAAGATAGAATCCCCAGTCAGTAAGCCCATTGATGCCACAAAATATACAGACCGAGTCTGCACTTCTGTATATGGGATCATACAGCACAAAACATTTCACAATCCAAACCCGTACAGTCCATCCAGGCATTCCACCACCACTTTGGATTAGTGAAAGCGCCGTGTTTTGGCAAAGTCTTACTGAGCGGTAATGCTAACTCATCAGGCCACTGCCCCTCATGTAGAGATAGTGTACAATCAGCTTGATGCTGGTCGATAACTCCGCCTGCCCCTGTGTGCATGCCAGAGCCAATGACATATATGTCCCATACCATCTCACACTCTCTACCAACTCTCACCATGGTTGACAAAATCTTGAGCCGCTTTACACTGGATATTTCTGTGACTCCATTGAATGTTATCAAGGGGGGGGGCACCAAACTCTCTAGTAACAAAGCCCCACCTGCTGTCTGAAGCTATGGGTGAGAGTTTGTCCCCTAGGAGATCGATGTCCACTCCACTAACAACACCCATCCCAGATCCTATTCCCCCAATATAGTGCTGAATACATCCCTCCTCTTTCGGGTTACTCCTCAGAAATAAGCGTTCCAGATATCTCTGGGAGCAAGCCACTGATATACTGACCGCACTTGATTCAGAGTATATTCAGCACATACTGTATAGGACAATAGGTTTTTATCAACCACTATGGGATGCTGAAGCGCCATGTGGTGAAGGTATACTGTACCCTGGTAGCCAGTGTTTATTCCCTTTGTTCAACGGAGCATGCTCCTGTGTGTGTTCACTGGCAATACCTGTGCAGGGTTTCAACCCTCTCAGGTGAGACATCAATTAGGTGTATCTCCCACATGTCCGGTTCTGGTGTCCCACATGTCCACTAACCGAGAGCTTCTCTATAGGACTGCTAAGATCGAGACACCACCGTTACCACCCCATTGATGTGTCACCTGGTACCAGACACCTTTATGCATAAGTGTCAACCTCCTATGTACCTGCACCATATTAATTCAGTTACGTCAATACCTGTCACACATTAAAAAAATGTCCTTCCTTCAATTCCTCCTCCCATAATAAAAAAGAAAAAAACATATATTACATCTCTTGTTCTGAAGGATTGGATAGGTTATACTCCTTCCCCAACCTCCAAACCATTGCATTTGTATTCATAGTCCGTTTGCATTCATAAATGACAGGAGAGACTTTGGCAAAATGTTTCACAAGTCTCGTTGTTGGGCAAAGTCTTTTCAGATTCAGTATCAGCGCAAAAATTGTAAAAAAAAAAAGAAACCTTATATTTCAAGTATTAGTCTGAATCTTTTCTCTCCTGAACGTTTATAAGAACAAATTTTCGGTGTGGTACGGCACAGACAAAATGCCAACCAGATGAACATCTTTCATCTGTGTTCCAGAATCCTCTCCAATCTCGCTCCATCAAGATTCTGGAAGTTAAGAACAAAAGCAGAATCAAATTCTTATCCATAATATCTATCTACTAACACAGAAATTTAGTATTCCTGACTTCTGAACAAATTACCAAAACAACCATGATTCCTTTCGGATGAACCCACTCTAAAATGGATCCCCATGGTATGAGCAAAAATCTAAACTAAAAAATTTAAAATAAAAGATGAACGCGAACGTTGCTTCTCAAAAATTCAAAATTTTAAGCATTCAAAAAGACCATGCATTATCTGTACTTTCTTATCTATGCACTACTCCGCCTTTCAGGTGGATAAATCCCAAACCTTTGGAATTTTTTCCACCTGAATGAAAAGAAAAAACAAACTAAAACAAACTTTCGTAGCCAAAATGGCTTCCTACCAGCTCTTGTCCTAGACAAAATGTAGTCAGCTGCTAATTGAGGACATAGTCATAGTCAGTTGCTAATGACCCCCTTTTCAGGTGGATTAAACCTAACAATTTTTCCACCTGAACCAAACCAAAAATAAAATAGATGAAACAATATAAAAAAAACAATGAAAATAATGAAAAAAAAAATGAAAAAAAAAATGTAAAGTAAAAAAATAATACAAAATGAAAGAAAATGAATGAGAAAAAATTAAAACTTAAAAAAAAAACATTTATTTTTTTGAAAAAATTAAAATCAATAGAATTAAAAAATTACAAATCTGGCCATCAACACACAACAACATGGCAAGACAACCATCATCAAACAACGACAAACACTCAACTTTATCTAAAGACATCCATGGACTTTTCTCATGAGGGGAGTAAGTGCTCATTTCGATCTGGAAGAGAATTAGTTAATGGGAAAACAAAAAAAAAACAACATCTGTACTTCATCCCAACATTTGTAACTTAATTTGTAACTCTTTACTCTATTAATGTCTGACTACTGTTTAATTTTTTTTTCATTGTTTGCAAACAATTACTAATTAATGAGCTCATGGTACCATGTGATAATTGATTATGCATTTACAATAACCTAACCCCTGCTCTGCAAAATTTGCCCACTGTTGTTTTCACATTGAAGGATCTGCAAACAAAACACAAACATTAGTATCCACACCAGTTTAACTTCTTCCCTGGTTTCTAGAAAAACAAACAAACACAAAGATGGTTATTACACACAATTATCGAAACAATTTACTTTTTAAGTCCCCCAAGCATTTTCCCATTAATTGTAATGCTAGGGTAACATTTGCCATATTTTCCTATACTAAGCAGGCAGTATTGGAAAACCTTGCCCTATTACTCAGGAAAAAAAAAATGGCAATGCCATTTGCGTGCGACCACATACACGCCAGAATGGTAGATTAGCCCAGGGGGCAAACATTGGAATGTTATTAAAAAAATTGAAACTAAGAGTACTTTAAAAACAAAATAACGATCCCGCGGCCTATCCTCGAAAATATATACATATCAAGGTCCTCTATAATATTCCGAACCTGAAGGGCACACCTCTGTAACTCACATCTTATTCATAGCAAAGAAACATTAACCAGAAAATTCTCACCATCCCCGCAGCTCCCTAAGGGCTGCTACCATTGTTTCCCCCCATTGCTATATTTGAATGAACATGTGGCTCCCTCCATTATGGCCCCTATGCCTATTGCTACCCCATCTCACCGAATACACTTCAGCATGCATCCTCATTACTCAAATGTTATTTAAGCACTAGAGCCTCAAATTTATTGGACAGACTCACTGGTGATTCCAGGGTGTTAAATTCACCCAGAATCTGGCAAAAAAGTAAGTCTCTCTTGGATTGTAATAAAACTGTTATTCTGATTTGCAGCTATAGGTGCAATATCTGACTGTGTTGCATCACGGCCCTTTTCCTTATTGACTGTGCAGATATCGGCCAATTGACATGTTCCTTTGTGCTCATTGAGCGATACCATACATTGCTCTTTAGTAAGAAGCTGGGAGTCTGCATTTGCTAATTTTCTTTCTAAAGATATAACCAACTCTTCCATCTCTGACAACTTGATTCTACAAGTTTGCTCTTCATTTTACATTCCATGCTGCACCTCTGAACCTGCTCCTGTAGCTCACTGTTCCTTCCTGACAAGCTGATTATTTTTGCCTGCAATTCATCCATCTCACTACTGGAGGCTGTTGCAATCTTTAGAAGGTTTTCACTGACTTTCTCTATGCCCTCCCTGAGATGTTTTCTCTGTGATTCCCACTTCTCTCCCATTTGCTCAGATATACATTTAATTCTGAGCAACACTGCAATTTCATTTGCTAATCTTTCTTTCTTCACTTTTTTTTTTTAACTGTTTACCCAATCTGGCATTCTGTTGCTGACACTGAGACAATAGTATATCACACTGGCTTTTAAGAGGTTCATCTGTACATGAATGATAACTGGCAGAGGCATACTTTAACATATGTATACACAAGTTCCATTTCACGATTATACAATCTACACAATACACAATTCTATTAGTATTAACGTTCCACCATTGCACTGAGTAATGGGCCAAACTCAATTATCTTTAGCTCTTATAACTCACGAATACAAAAAAAACAATCGCTCTTCTAGCATTCAATATTCTTCATTCATTACCACTGTTACCTGATCTCATTCAAAACAATTAAACTTTTGCATGTCCATTGGTATGCAAAATCTGCCTCTAGCTACACTGAACAGCTGCTTAGACAATACACACAAGCATCCACAGATCTACAGATAAAGTTGTTTTACGGTAATTTTACCTATCTTTACAACCGCTGCTTACAATGGACACAGAGAAAAAAAAACCTGCTACAGAGCCATTTAAAATGTGTCACTTGTAGTTCTACTGAGAACACTCTTCATCAGTGCTCTCTTTTTAAATTGCAGGCCATATTGAACTTCTCTAGGAACAGCACGTGGGTAAAAATTAAAAACTTTAAAAAAAATAAAATAAAAAAAAATACAAAATAAATAAAAATATTTGTGGTTTATCCTGTAGATTTCTAACCAAGGGTGATCAGCCCTCTACCCACCAGGCCACTTACCCAGCTACACAGGCCTATAACAATTTGCATTAGCAGTACCATAAACGTTACATATAAATATACAGTAGTCAAAAATTTCACTAGATTTTGCGCAAATCTTTATCCATGGTAAAGACGGCCTTCAGTCCTAAGTTATTTTATTCTTTCTAGCATAAAAGGAAACTCGAAAAAAAATACATTAGGGTTTGCAGATTCTATGCTGAAATACATTCAACATGCCTTCTTGTAGGGTGCCAAATATTAGAAATCTGCAATATTATATCTATTAATCTATAACTATTGCATCTATGTATTAATTGTATAGTCCCTTATTTGCTAGTCTAACCTATCAGAGCGTGTTAGGCCTGATGATACAATGTTAATTATGAGATAGTATAAAGACAAACACAGTTGCTTCGTAAATCAAGTCATATTACATTTATTCCTCTAAAAATAGGAAACATATCGTAACATCAGATACAGTCTACAACAACATATATCTATACAGCTTATATCAACAGTACTAATGAAAATTATACTTATTCTCTCCTCGAGGCAAAGTCCTGCTTGCTGAGCTCCCAGATGTAATAGAGGACTAGGCTTTTGCAGGTCACATGTCTTAGGCCCCAAAAATGGCCGTCAGAGCAAGGTCCTAGCAATATAACGTATGGACATCCTTATGGCAGGGGTCCTTGCAGTCAAATAGGCAGAATTCTGTGTACGAACCCTTTTTACAAAGCAGTCACCATTCAGGCCTCGTACACATGACCGAGTTTCTCGGCAAGAACCAGCAAGAAACTTGCTGGCAGAGATGTCTTGCAGAGAAATTCGTTTGTGTGTATGGTTTCTCGTCAAGAAAACCGACAAGTAATCTCGACGAGAAAATAGAGAACCTGCTCTCTATTTTCTCGTCGAGATTCTCGTCGGCATGTTTCTCGACGAGAAAAGTGAGTGTGTGTACACTTACCTGTCCTCCCGGAAGCCCGCGCATGTTTGAAATGAATTTGACGCATGCGCGGTAGTTTCCTAGGCATAGGTAGGGTATACCAAGATGGCGGCGACAGCATCGAATGTGACGAGCGCATGCTCGTCGTAGTCGATGACGTCACCGTGTACGCTCCATTCAAAGAACCGCGGGTTCTTTGAATCGAGCGTCTGTACACTCGGCCGGGACAAGTTTCTTGTCCAAGAATCTCGTCGAAAAAACGACATGTTTTTTTCGACGAGAATCTCGGCCGTGTGTACGAGGCTTTAGACTCCCTCCCGTGCCAACCCATTTTAATTTTGACCCAATCATTGCTCACAGGGCAGCCCTTCCTCATATTACATCACTGAGTATACCTGGTCCCTGGGGCAGAATTGCAGCCCATGCACAGTCCATTGTTATCAAACTCTTTGAAGCTTCCAACACACCAGGGGGCCTCGAGACAAGTCTTTCTTAGAACACCATGGTATTGCAAGTGTCATTTTGTTGTAAAACCAGATTTTTGGAATATACTAGATTGTTCTCCAACACTCCCCACACCACCTTTCCATGAATCATCCATTCATTGGACTTCCACGTGGGCATCCAAGTTGTCAGTCCTTTAAAAATCGCCCAGCTGTCAGTGTAGATAGTGACATGGGAAGAAAAATCCTCCTGAAGAGTCATCACTACAGCTTTCAACTCTGCATACTGACTGGACCCTCCGATTCCGGACTCCTGCAGGACTGTCTGTAATTGGGTTGTAGGCTGCTGCTGTCCACTTACGGCCAGACGAGGTGATTATGGCTGAACCATCAGTAAAACCACGCTGACTCCTTCATGTCTTCTGACAGAGACTCAAAGGGTGGAGCCTCTTGAATGGGGGATGACTGCAGCACAGGAATTTCTTCTTTTGGCCGGGTGCTGGTAAAAGTAACAAGCCCTGCCAACTGTTTTGAAATGTCTCTAACATTCCCAGCTGCAATACCCCCTCTTTCTTGAAGGTACCACTTCCATTTCATCAGTGTCTGGTTCTGGGCTACAGCTGCCCTAGTGGTCAGTCCATTATCTCTCACCCATCCTGCTATTGGCAATGCATGAGTAAGCATCATCTCTGATGTGAAACGCGTCAGCCTTGTTTTCCTGCATGCCCTTTTTGATTGCTTTTGATGGATTTTGATTATTCTTTGTTTGGATATTTTTGAATTTTATTTTTGGCAAATAAATGTTTGAACAGAGTGCGGCAGTCCAGACTTCTTTCTCTATGCATTAGAGCAGAGCCAGCACCTGTGAGTGAAGCAGGGCGGGAGCTACTATAGGAATCTGGAACCCTTTGAGCGGTGCACACCTTCTCCTCTGGCAATGCAGTATGGATGGTGACTGTGTCCTTTTCTGTAATGGTCTCTACATGTTGAAGTGCTGTGTAGGCCCCAAACAGGTACTTCTCTAGGGGCGTGTATCTCGTCTGTGCCCCTGTCAGTTGTTTGGACCAAACTCCAATAGGTATTGCTCTCAGTCCCTTCTTTTCATTTGGCTGCCACAGACTCCAAGATATGATACCATTCTGCTCCACTACATGCAGCTGAAATGGTACTCCTTGTCTCACGGGTCCCAATCCCTGATGCAGCAAAATAGCTTCTTTAGCAGCCAGGAATGCAGTCCGCTGCTCTGAACCCCATGAGAACTCAGTCTTTTTTCTGCTAACATTGTATATAGGCCTCAGAATCAGTCCAAGATGTGGGATGAACGATCTCCAGAATCCCACAACTCCAATGAACTTCTGTGCCTCCTTTTTGGTAGGGGGCGACAGCGCCTGGATAGTTTGCACAACTGTCTCTGGAATTTTCCTCTGTGGCCCAGTCCACATCATTCCTAGGATATTCACCTCTGTGGCAGGTCCTTGGACTTTGTCTCTGTTGATAGTCCACCCTCTGTTCTCCAAGTGCTGTATCAGCGGGTGCAGTGCTTCAGTTACATCTTCTTTTGTCCCAGAGATCATGATGTCATCAATGTAGTAAAACACAGCGACTTTCAAATTCAGGGTACTTAAATCTCAGGCAATCAGTCCATGACAAATCGTTGGAGAATGAAGATAGCCTTGCAGAAGGACAGTGAAAGTGTACTGGCGGCCATCCCACACCATAGCAAACTGGTCTTGACACTCTGGGTCTATCAAAATTGAAAAGAAAGCATTAGCCAGGTCTATCACAGCATGATATTCTCCTGCATCTTTAGAAATTTTCTCAACAATTGAGATCATATCTGGTACAGCTGACTTCAATGTAGGTGCCACTTTATTTAGACCTCTGTAATCCACAGTCATTCTATATGTCCCATCAGGTTTCTTTACTGGGAACACCGGAGACGAGAAAGGACATACAGCAGGTCTAAGGATCCCTACTCTCAACAGTTCTTGCATAGTCTCCCCAATTTCTTTCTGGCCTCCAGGAAGTCTGTACTACTTGAGACAGACTGGCTTCTCTGGTGGAGGAATGTAGACGGGTCCATTTCGCATGACCTCTGACCACAGCCTTCACCGCCCTTACCAGATACGCTTTATCAGGATACCCGAATGAGAATGTACCTCTTTCAGTCTGAATTGACTGACCTTGAAGTACATCCATCCCAAGAATATTTATTTTCGGGTAACTCTGATACCAAAACATTTGTCATAAATCCTGATCCCTTGCCAATAGCCAATTTCACCCGTATCCTAACTGCTGGTGTAGTTTGCCCTCCCAAACCTTCTACATAAATCAATTCTCCTTTGTGATGGGAAGGATTTCCTTGCAAAAGTGTAACTTCAGCTCCGCTATTAACTAAAGCCATTACATATGTAGGAGAAGATGACTTCCCCCACCAAACAGTGACAGGTGCATATGGGCGTCGGTCTCCTGCTGTCACTGCTATTACAGGAGACTCACCTTCCCTTCATAAAGGATAAGTGTAACTGCACCCCCAATATAAAGGGGGTTAACGCCGTTTAAGATGTTCCCTCTCCTGGACACACATTCGCTGTCGATCCTCCACAGCCAGCCGACCACTTCCCCTAGGAATTAATCCTTCTGGAAGAACGAGACGTACTCTGTAGCTTCCAGGATCGAGTCTCTTTATTGAAGAAGATATTGTAACTTTTATACACATCTACTACTGCATTAGTTTAACATGAACAATGGCCCAGCTCCACCCACACATAACAAGGCCCAATACACATTATTTTGACGTCTGTTAGGCTTCAAAAGACTTTACACAATAGAACATAACGACCTTCAATACACATCTTATAATGAAAGGGTTGGTAGACGGTCTGTCTGCCGAGTACAATGCACACAGGCATAGAGTTGACTATCCCTTTCACACCAAAAGGGTCTCCAGACCCTCCTAGACTCATTTACAACACAAGCAGGCAGGTGATTAACCTGTCTGCTGCTAGTTCCACAACCTATAATTATAGGCTTAATTTCCACAAGCCACAATAGACAATAGAATGCAAATCACCTTAACTCCTCACAGCAATGATTACACAACCCCCCCCCCCTCACAGTACACATCCAATCTAGATACAATGTATGTGCAGCATTGAATATGGCTATCATAGACCATATTGGGGTTTTCATTCACCCTGTGCCCCTAATAGAGACACAGGGTGGTTGACACATAAGAGGCATTGGGGGAGCTGAAGCAAGGGTATCTCATACTTTCTAAGCGATTCTGAGTTCCCCGGGCCTTCCCATTCCAATAAGGAACCCCCCAATCCCCTTTTCTGATTCTCTCTAACTCCTCCCCAGGATAAAGGGATTTGGGTTTGGGTTCATGTTCAGTTTTGGGAATTGGTTTGGGGCTAACAGGAGGGGTCTGTTCTGTTTCCTCTACGTCTAGGCTGATGTTATCTTCACTAGGAGTAGTGTTTCTAATCCTGACAGTTTTACCTACTAAATGTTTCCACCTCTTCAGAATTTCTGCAGTAGAAATGCCATCTATCTCATCTTTTAGGTACTCCTGCATTTAACCACTTAACGACCGCCCACTGTAAATATACGTTGGCAGAATGGCACCCACAGGCAGAATCACGTACATATACGTGATTGCCTTTGTATAGTTGGGGGGTCCGATCGGACCCCCCTTCTTTACAGTGGGTGGTCGTTTTACCTTCAGGAGCGATCCGGCATGAGGGGACGGCCATTCGATTCCGCCCCCCCCTCTCGATCGCTCCTGGCGAATGAGAGAGCTTCCCCTGCCTGTGTACTGTTTACACAGGCAGGAGGAAGTGATGTCATCTCTCCTGCGGCGCTCACATATACCGAGCGCCGTACAGGAGAAGATGCAGGTTAGTGCACAAAACAGCACACTGACACCAGGACACATAGGTACATAAATCGCCCCCCCAGGCCCCCCCAGACACCCCCAGATCACCCCCCAGATCACCCCCCAGCCCCCAGTCACAGTGTCACTGATTGCAGTGACCATTTATTTAGTGATCACTGCAATCAGTGACATTTGTGACTGTAAAAGTGTTACTACATTTAGTTTTAGGTCCAGTGTAGCCCCCTAACCCCCCCCTAATAAAGGTTTAACCCCCTGATCACCCCCCAGATAACCCTTTCACCCCCTAGCACCGCCATCGCTAAGCGATCATTTTTCTGATCGATGTCTTAGCGTCGGTGATGCTGATCGGTAGCCAGTAATTTTTTTTAGGTTCGCCGCAGGTTTTTATAGCGTCGGGTACCCCCATATATTACCTAATAAAGGTTTAACCCCCTTGATCGCCCCCCAGGTAACCCTTTCACCCCCTATCACCACTGTCACTAAGTGATAATTTTTCTGATCGATGTCTTAGCGTCGGCGATGCTGATCGGTAGCCAGTAATTTTTTTTAGGTTCGCTGCAGGTTTTTATAGCGTCGGGTATCCCCATATATTACCTAATAAAGGTTTAACCCCCTTGATCACCTCCCAGGTAACCCTTTCACCCCCTAGCACCGCCGTCGCTAAGCGATCATTTTTCTGATCGATGTCTTAGCGTCAGTGATGCTGATCGGTAGCCAGTAATTTTTTTTAGGTTCGCCGCAGGTTTTTATAGCGTGGGGTACCCGCATATATTACCTAATAAAGGTTTAACCCCCTTGATCGCCCCCCAGGTAACCCTTTCACCCCCTATCACCACTGTCACTAAGCGATAATTTTTCTGATCGCTGTCTTAGCGTCGGTGATGCAGATCGGTAGCCAGTAATTTTTTTTAGGTTCGCCGCAGGTTTTTATAGCGTCAGGTACCCCAATATATTACCTAATAAAGGTTTAACCCCCTTGATCGCCCCCCAGGTAACCCTTTCACCCCCTATCACCACTGTCGCTAAGCGATCATTTTTCTGATCGCTGTATTAGCGTCGGTGATGCAGATCGGTAGCCAGTAATTTTTTTTAGGTTCGCCGCAGGTTTTTATAGCGTCAGGTACCCCCATATATTATCTAATAAAGGTTTAACCCCCTGATCGCCCCCAGGTAACCCTTTCACCCCCTATCACCACTGTCGCTAAGCGATCGTTTTTATGATCGTTGTCTTAGTGTCGGTGATGCCGATAGGTAGCCAGTAATTTTTTTTTAGGTTCGCCGTCATGTTTTTATATAGCGTCAGGTACCCCCATATATTACCTAATAAAGGTTTTAACCCCCTAATTGCCCCTAGTTAACCCTTTCACCAGTGATCATCATATAAGTGTTACGGGTGACGCTGGTTAGTTAGTTTGCTTTTTATAGTGTCAGGGCACCCGCCGTGTATAACCCAATAAAGGTTTAACCCCCTGATCGCCCGGCGGGTGATATCAATTAGGTTTTAGCGTCAGAGAGGGTCTGCGTCACACCCCAGGCAGCGTCAGGTTAGTGCCAGTAGCGCTAACACCCATGCGTTAAGCATACACCCCCCTTAGTGGTATAGTATCTGAACAGATCAATATCTGATCTGATCAGATCTATACTAGCGTCCCCAGCAGTTTAGGGTTCCCAAAAACGCAGTGTTAGCGGGATCAGCCCAGATACCTGCTAGCACCTGCGTTTTGCCCCTCCGTCCAGCCCAGGCCACCCAAGTGCAGTATCGATCGATCACTGTCACTTGCAAAACACAACACACATAACTGCAGCATTCGCAGAGACAGGCCTGATCCCTGCGACTCCAGTGCTGTAGGAGGTGATTTCACCACCACAGTTAAAAAAAAAAAGCATATATGCCGATTGCCGAAGCATTGGGGCAGCAGGGGCGGAGGAGTGATTTTGCTCCTAATGCCGCGTACATACGGTCGAAATTCCGACGGAGGCTTGCCCGTGGAAAAGTCTGACCATGTGTACGCGGCATAACTTTTGCGGGAAGATGCCCCCATGCTTCGGCATATATAAATGGTGCATGTATGCCCATCATTAGAAGTGGGTGGATGAAGGGCGGTATTCTAATGGTGGGCATACCCACCGATCAATCTTTTTTTTTCGTTCAGCCAACAGGCTGCATGAAAAAAAAGATTACAATACATGTCCAACAAGGACCAGCAACGTACTGGTATGTTGCTGGACTTTGAATGTTTATACCAGAATGATGCCTGCGGGTTTAGGTATCATCTTGGTATCATTCTTTTCAGCCAGCGGCCGGCTTTCATGTAAAAGCAATCCTAGTGGCTAATTAGCCTCTGGACTGCTTTTACAAGCAGTGGGAGGGAATGTCCCCCCCCCCGGATATAAAAAGCGCCATTGGGAAATTGGGAAAGCATTTTATCACACCGATCTTGGTGTGGTCAGATGCTTTGATGGCAGAGGAAAGATCTAGGGTCCAATAGACCCCATTTTTTTCAAAAAAGAGTACCTGTCATTACCTATTGCTATCATAGGGGATAATTACATTCCCTGAGATAACAATAAAAATGATAAAAAAAAAAAATATGGAAGCAACAGTTTAAAAAAAAAAAAAAAAAGCTAAATTAATAATAAAAAAAAAAAAAAAAAAAAAAAACCACCCCTGTGCTACCCTGCTCTTGCCCAATGGCGAACGCAAGCGTCGGTCTGGCGTCATATGTAAACAGCAATTGCACCATGCATGTGAGGTATCACCGCGAAGGTCAGATCGAGGGCAGTAATTTTAGCAGTAGATCTTCTCTGTAAATCTAACGGGGTAACCTGTAAAGGCTTTTAAAGGCTTTTAAAAATGTATGTAGTTTGTCGCCAATGCGCGTTTGTGCGAAATTTTAAAGCATGTCGTATTTGGTATCTATGTACTCGGCCTAAGATCATCTTTTTTATTTCATCAAACATTTGGGCAATATAGTGTGTTTTAGTGCATTAAAATTTAAAAAAGTGTATTTTTTCCCCAAAAAATGCGTTTGAAAAATCGCTGTGCAAATACTGTGTAGAAAAAAAAAATGCAACATCCACCATTTTATTCTGTAGGGCCTTTGCTTTAAAAATATATATATATATAATGTTTGGGGGTTCAACATAATTTTCTTGCAAAAAAAAATATGTTTTCATGTAAACAAAAAGTGTCAAAAAGGGCTTTGTCTTCAAGTGGTTAGAAGAGTGGATGTAAGCTTCCTAATGTTGTGTATAAAATGCCAGAACAGTTCAAAACCCCCCCAAATGACCCCATTTTGGAAAGTAGACACCCCAAGCTATATACTGAGAGGCATGTCGAGTCCATGGAATATTTTATATGTTGACACAAGTTGCGGAAAAAAGACAATTTTTTATTTTTTTTTGCACAAAGTTGTCACTAAATGATATATTGCTCAAACATGCCATGGGCATATGTGGAATTACACCCCAAAATACATTCTGTTGCTTCTCCTGAGTATGGGGATACCACATGTGTGAGACTTTTTGGGAGCCTAGCCGCGTAGGGGACCCCAAAAACCAATCACCGCCTTCAGGCTTTCTAAGGGTGTAAATTTTTGATTTCACTTCTCACTGCCTATCACAGTTTCGGAGGCCATGGAATGCCCAGATGGCACAAACCCCCCCCAAATGACCCCATTTTGGAAAGTAGACACCCCAAGCTATTTGCTGAGAGGTATTGTGAGTATTTTTCAGATCTCGCTTTTTGTCACAAAGTTTTGAAAATTGAAAGAAAAAAAAAATGTTCTTTCTTCATTTTCAAAAACAAATGAGAGCTGTAAAATACTCACCATGCCTCTCAGCAAACAGATTGGGGTGTCTACTTTCCAAAATGGGGTCATTTGGGGGGGTTTTGTGCTATTTTGGCATTTTATGGCCTTCGAAACTGTGATAGGTAGTGAGGATTCAAATCAAAAATTTGTGCCTAGAAATCCTGAAGGCGGTGATTGGTTTTCGGGGTCCCGTACGCGGCTAGGCTCCTAAAAAGTCCCACACATGTGGTATCCCCGTACTCAGGAGAAGCAGCAAAATTTATTTTGGGGTGCAATTCCACATATAACCATGGCATGTGTGAGCAATATATCATTTAGTGACAACTTTTTGTAATTTTTATTTTTTTTTGTCATTATTCAATCACTTGGGACAAAAAAAAAAATATTTAATGGGCTCAACAGGCCTCTCAGCAATTTCCTTGGGGTGTCTACTTTCTAAAATGGGGTCATTTGGGGGGGTTTGTGCTATTTTGGCATTTTATGGCCTTCAAAACTGTGATAGGTAGTGAGGAGTGAAATCAAAAATTTGCGCCCTTAGAAATCCTGAAGGCGGTGCTTGGTTTCCGGGGTCCCGTACGTGGCTAGGCTCCTAAAAAGTCCCACACATGTGGTATCCCCGTACTCAGGAGAAGCAGCAGAATGTATTTTGGGGTGCAATTCCACATATAACCATGGCATGTGTGAGCAATATATCATTTAGTGACAACTTTTTGTAAACCTCAAGAAATGAGATAGGCAGTCATAAATTTAAAGCTGTGTAAATTCCAGAAAATGTACCCTAGTTTGTAAACGCTATAACTTTTGCGCAAACCAATAAATATACGCTTATTGACATTTTTTTTTTACTAAAGACATGTGGCTGAATACATTTTGGCCTAAATGTATGACTAAAATTGAGTTTATTCGATTTTTCTTATAACAAAAAGTAGAAAATATCATTTTTTTTCAAAATTTTTGGTCTTTTTCCATTTATTTTGCAAAAAATAAAAATCGCAGAGGCAATAAAATACCATTAAAAGAAAGCTCTATTTGTGGGAAGAAAAGGACGCAAATTTTGTTTGGGTACAACTTTGCATGTCCGCACAATTTACAGTTAAAGCAGCGCAGTGCAAAATTCTGAATTCACCTCTGGTCCTTTAGCTACCAAATGGTCCGGGGCTTAAGTGGTTAATAGGTCCACCCACATTTCTTTCCTAGAAATAACTAACCTGGTTTTCTCTTCACCTTCTGTCTTCTTTACCCCATTCTGTTTCTTCTCTGTTCTTTTCTGCTTGTATTCTTCCTGTCTGGCCTTGACCTTATCTACTGCCCTGACAGGTTTTGTCCTCTATCTCCCTCAACTGGCTTAAAAGGGTTGTGGCTTCATGAATCTTGCTGTTTAATCCCAGGCCTCCCAACAAGGACAATAATGGAGCCCTGAGATTAAATGGCGCAGACTTCATCAGCTTAGAGCGCAGAGCAGACGTAAAGGGTTCCATATCTGGACCTATCCATTCTGGAAATGTATTTAATCCGGTTATACAACCCATCTCACGTAACCTGGAAATACCCTCTCATATTGATCTCCAGGAGTAGGTATTTTCCAGGTCAGTAGGACTAGCGTATACTCAGACTATTCCATCTCTCACAAGGTCTAACAATGAAAAATTCACGCTAAACTCTCGGGCTTTTCACATTGCCTGACGCAATTGTAGATCATGGGTTAACACTCCCATAGCCACTGCTTCCTTACCTGACAAAACAACACTGTCCGCCCCTTCATCCCATAAGCATAGGAGCCAACTCAATAGGGGCTCCCCAGACCTTTGTTTGTATTGTTTTGCCAGCTCATGGAGTTCAGTTTGTGTAAACTCCGTACTTCTTCAAATTCAACATCACTGGGGTTGCGATAATGCATCTTCCATATCCTCTCTATCATGTTGCCGTTTCCTATGCTTAGTACTGAGAGGTCTGGCATGCTTTTTCTTTCCCATTGGGTGATCATCATCTGAAATATCAAACTCTATCTCCTCATCCTCACTATCATTTGAGGAGAGCACATCCTAACAATACTTTTTTTGGGATGTGACAATGGCACGTACCCTGGCTTTACTAACAGGTTTACGCCCCTTCCCTTTCCTTAAGGCATTAATTGATTTGGTTATGAGGGCTGCACACCGCTCTTGCAAATCATCAGCCCGACTAGCGGTTGAATGTACACACTCTGAAGCAACTGCTAGCTGGTCTTTTAATACCTTAACTTCTGCCTCTGCCTTCTTCCTTCTATGTGATTCAGTATAGAGAGCATGGAGGAAGTACCAACCCACTGTGGACACTGTCCTCTTCTCTTTCTTACTTAAATCCAACCCCTTAAGGCTAAAATCTACAAAATGATCTGAGACTTTATCACCCCAAGTCAGCTTCAAGGGAGAAGCATACTTCAAATTCTTTAGCAAGTGGCTCCCACTCATTGTTTCTGGCCCAGATAGGTAAGCTGCACACTTTCTTCTGGTCACCAGAACCCTCTGCAGCCTTGTTTTTCCTAAACAGCTTACGCAGCATTTTACCTAGCACAAGCTACACAACACACAACAGAAAAACAAGTCTGCTTCAATTGAATTATAGCACAGATCTCGGACGAGCCCCCAACTGTTTTGCTTGCGTCTATCTAGCAAGGTTACTCTGTGGTATAACAAGGAAGCTGAGACTTCTGCAGTGTGTAAATGTGCTTTTACTATACAAAGACGCTGTACATACAAAACTATTACAATCTTAGGAATACAATACAAGACTGACAAATATCTATAACAAGCAAAAATGCCTAGAAAATAGAACAGCCTATGGTCTATAACTACAAATACATTTAAGTTACTTATCTTCTGTTACGGTATGTTTGTGATCTCCATTGGCAATGACTCTTCTTGGAGACCAGGTTCTGTTCTTCTATCATGAGTGGCTTCTTCTGATCTTACAGCAACATGATGTGTGTGTCCTAGCTTATGCCTGAATCCCCCTTTTATGTGTCAGGCTGTTTACCATAGTTACCAAACAACAGAAAACATACATGTTTACTGTAGCTGTAGAAACAATGGACTGTTGAATACAACAATGCTATCTACCCATTGTCTACTCAAACCAAACCTGTCAGTAATCTAACAGTCATTCTTTCAGTTTGAGAGCTGAAAGAAATCTCAAACAAGTAATGTCCTACTTGTTTACTGTAGCTATAGAGACAATAGCCTGTTGAATACAACAATGGTATCTAACCCCATTGTATGAAAACAGCATTTGTTTGAGAAATCTACTCAAACCAAAAAACTGACAGTAATCTGACCAACTCACTATTGTAATATTGTCCCATGTATCCCATGTCTGATTAATATAAAAAAAATCATATTTTTAACAAACGCAACACAATAAGGTGCATGCGATAACATTGTGTTAGCATGGAACAGTGTTGTTATAAAATGTGTCTTAAAGAAGTACCTTGCTGCCTGCAAGCAGTGATTCCTGTAATGATTCCGCCCCTGAAACTCCTCCTCTCAGCACCTCTGTAGTTCAGAAGGCAGGTTGTCAGGGCCTGGATCTGAAGCCGGAATCTCTGCTGTGTCAGACAATGTCTCTTCTTGCTGAGCTACCTGGAATGCTAAACAGTTCCCTGGACAATTCCTTGAATGATCCTGTCTTGAACCCTGAACCCTTTGCTCCTCCCATGAACTTCCTGATTTAAGCCATGCCTCTGCACTTCCTTTTTTGCCAGATTATTGTGCTCTCTCCAGCCAGTATCTCACTCCTGTCTTCCCTGCTGCCACCCATATTTTGCTACCACTTCATATCGACCCTTGGCTTGTTTCTTAGACTATGCTTTTGCCTGATCCCGATCTGCAACTACTCGTTATTGACCTTTTGGCTTGTTTACCAACTATGCTTCTGTCTGATCCATACCTGCTTATCTGCTACTGGACCCCGGTTTGCTAACCTCCTGTTGGGGTATCTTGAGGACCGCGACCTGGTACTAACACACAGCAAAATCCATCTCCACCATCAGGAGCTCGGGCGAGCAGCGGGTAGTACTTAGACTCCACACCTCAGATGAGCCCGCTTCATCTACCCAGATGACTGCCCGTGTACCTATCTTGCTGGTTGGTGTCAGTTCCGCTACTGCTATAGCAACTGGTCTTTGAGCCTGACCCCTGATCATGACTCAGGCTCTGTGAAATGTGCGTCACAGTAGTGCCTACTCACAGGGCATAATTAATAAATGTCACAGAATTCAAGGAAGTAAATGTGTGAGGATCTTCACAAAGTAAGCTTACAAACTTCTTGATCATTCAGATTAATAGGAGTAGACCAGAAATAACTAAAATACAATATGGAAATAAATATCCAACCTTACATTGTGACCATAGATACACTTTAACTGAATATCCTTTCTTGAAATGTCACAAATGCTTTCTCTTTGTATCTGCCCTAATAAAGAAGAGGTAGTAAGTGGTTGTTTATGTACAACATTTGCAATTTTTACTTTCTTAATTTGCATCTAAAATTTGCCACCGTTGGATTAAACTGAAAAGCAATACCCTCTTTATTTGTATACGAAGCGGTGCTCCCCTTGTGTGTATGTGCCACGTATAAGCTGAATGCACTTCAACCAGAGCTTAGCTGGCATTAGAAAAATGGTTCCATTAAAGATGCAATTACAGTAAAAAAGCAGGATACCAAATTTAAACAGGGTAAGCGTTCAAATCAATAAATATGTTCCTAATTTAATTTATTTTTATTGTGATAGAAAGGTACTATCACATGATTATATTGGCATTATAGAGACCTCAATATAAGCACACATAAAAGACAAAGGGTAAGCACCAAATAATATATATTCATTATTGTATATTTGACCTATATCAGTATAATATGCCTTGAGACTACTTTTCCTTGTCTGTTGTTGACAATCTCAAGGATCTGTGCCTTTATCCTATGACAGTAAATTAGGGTTTCATGACAGCACATATCAGCCCATTCACACAGTGATCCACAGTAATCAAGCACTGCATATAGACTCATGCCGCGTACACACGATCGGAATTTCCGTCAGAAAAACCTTGGATGGTTTTTCCGACACAATTCCGCTCAAGCTTGGCTTGCATACAAACGGTTACACAAAAGTTCTCTGAACTTTCGACCGTCAAGAACATGGTGACGTACAAGATGTACAACGAGCCGAGATCAATGAAGTTCAAAAGGCAGTTTGGCTTTTCTGCTAGATTCTGAGCATGCGTGTTTTTTTCGGAATTGCATACAGACGAACGGAATTTCCGACAAGAACTTTTTCCGGAAAAAGAGAACCTGCTCTCAATCTTTTGCTGGCGGAAATTCCGACAGCAAAAGTCAGATGGAGCATACACACGGTCGGAATTTCCGACCAAAAGCTCACATCGGACTTTTTCTGTCGGAATTTCCGATTGTGTGTACGTGGTATCAGAGTTTATTCTGTAAACCCAGTGTCATTTGCAAGGATATGTATAAGGCCAGATAGCTTAACTCGCCTTTCTATTAAAGCAAAACAAAGTCCTTTAACTTTCTTAACTTTATTTGTAAAACAACATGTAGCACTACCCCCATAGGAGCTGCTGGTTTAAATTTGGGCCTGCCGTTACCTTACTGTTCCGTATGCTCGTCTCAGGGGTTCTCCTTGAAGAGTTGTGCAGAAGAAGTTTGCACCAACACTAAGGCCTCGTACACACGACCGAGTTTCTCGGCAAGAACCAGCAAGAAACTGGCAGAGATGTCTTGCCGAGAAATTTGTTCGTGTGTATGGTTTCTCGTCAAGAAAACCGACAAGTAATCTCGACAAGAAAATAGAGAACCTGCTCTCTATTTTCTCGTCGAGATTCTCGTCGGCATGTTTCTCGACGAGAAAAGTGAGTGTGTGTACACTTACCTGTCCTCCGGGAAGCCCGCGCATGTTCGAAATGAATTCGACACATGCGCGGTAGCTTCCTAGGCATAGGTAGGGTATACCAAGATGGCGGCAACGGCATCGAATGTGACGAGCGCATGCTCGTCGTAGTCGATGACGTCACTGCGTACGCTCCATTCAAAGAACCGCGGGTTCTTTGAATCGAGCGTGTGTACACTCGGCCGGGACAAGTTTCTTGTCCAAGAATCTCGTCGAAAAAAACGACATGTTTTTTTTTACGAGAATCTCGGCCGTGTGTACGAGGCTTAAGTCTCTTTCAATGGTTTTATTGAATAAAGTTTCAACAGAGGGGTTGAAGGGATGGGGAGGACTCAGGTACCTTGGTTGCGGATCACAGGAACTTTCCTAGGTCCAGAGGAACAACTGGAATCAGCAAACACCGGATAAGCCCAATCTCACTGGCCTAGCAACCGATGCGTAGCTCGATCACATATAGTCTCTGCCACAGACTTGGTGTAAATAGAACAGTCTCTGCCACAGACTTGGTCAGTGGCGGCCCGTCCATAGGGGGCGCCCGGGCGCCGCCCCCCCCCCCCCCCCTCCTGTAGTCAAAAAAAAAAAAAAATTATTTTTATTTTTTTAATGGCCCCTTTAAGAAAAAAAAAGAAAAAAAATTGTCCTTTAGGTAAGTACACTTGAGCGCCGGACACCAGAGCCCTATGGGAAGCGCCACGTCAATGCAATCACGAGATTGCAGACATGGCACTTCATTTGCGAGCTTTTAACCCGCCTTGCGGCGCAATGCAAAGCGCCGATTAGCTTCCGCCCGTAGAATCACTATGGGCGCCGGGCGGGAGCATTGTTGTTTACTATCACAGCTGTTACTTCCGGTTCCGTGGAATAGACGAAAACCGGAAGTGACGTCACGTCGGCAGCTCCGTTCTTTGCATAGCCTGAGCGGAGCTGCAAGCAAGCAGGTAAGAAGACTACAGGCGCGGCTTTTAACATGTTATAAAACATGTAGCTTCCCGGCACAGTGTTGTGTAAAGAGCAGGAGGTATGATTGTTAAACCTTTTTTGGTGGGGATAGCATCTGGACAATCAGAATGCACACTGCTTTGTGCAATATAAGAGAGGTGATTGCTAAAGCTATAGGTAGTACTGTATTACCAGGAGCGGCTTTTAACATGTTATATATTTTCCTGGGCCCCATCAAGTCAACAACGGAGCCCAGGAGATGACAGTACAGGAGGGACTTTTTTTCCATTTTCGGGCGCAGGCAGATAAACCTGCGCCGCATGTAGCTCTGCACAGTCCCGGCCAGCCGCTTATCACTTTCTATGCCTTCCCCTATGGTGGATTGATTCCTATGTAGATCCGGACCACTCCTCTCTCCCATGTGCTGGCGCTGAAGCCTGAGAGACTCATGCGAGGCAGTGACTGGCAGCGAGTGGAGGTGCACAGGCAAGCAGCCCCCTGCACTCAGTGACACTGACACAGCAGCACACAGGCTACTCTGTAATTAAGGTACAGTCCCCAGACTCCCTGCTGTGTGCTTGTGATCATTATCATGATCAAAGCACAGCAGGTGCTGTATGGCTATGTCAGTGTGTCATATGGTTGTTGTTGGGGTTGCCACCTGTCCGGGATTCACCCGGACAGTACGGGTTTAGAGTGATTTTGAGTCATGTGTCCGGGTCTCCTTCCGCCTTGAACCCGGACACATGATCCAGACCTCACTGTGGCTCAGAGCTCAGTCTGTTCAGCTTGGGGCCAGGGCAGGAACATTACTAGTGTTTATCGGGCACAGGTTCTTATCCTAATACAGCAGAGTCCCGACGCCCGCTTCATAGAGTGCACTCGAACCCTGGACAACTTTACAGAGAGGAAAAGACTGCTAAAGAAGTCTGCTGCCAGTCCGCTCTGGCCAGTGGTGCCCTGTCAGTGTTCGGGTGTCAGTGGAGAATTGGAGGACAGCGCGCTGGATCAGGGATGGGAGCTCCATGATCGGCCGATCAGCATGTATGTCGTTTATCACACAGACAGCTGACCGGGAACAGACCCTGCAAGAGTCTAGCCACAGAATCGGCTACAGCTGGGTAAGAAAGACACTGACCTGAGGAGGGAGGGGGGAGAGGGGGAAATTCTTAGGATTCTTTGCTATCACCTCTGTGTTGTTGTGATGATCGGGAGTCGGGGCCGGTGCCAGCATGACACAGTGTTCTGCATATGAACGAGAATAGTGTGTCCCCTCCACATGTCCTCTTGTCACTCTGCCTACCCCCCTCCCTGTCACTCTGCCTACCCCCCACCCTGACACTCTGCCTACCCCCCTCCCTGTCACTCTGACTGCCCCCCTCCCTGTCACTCTGACTGCCCCCCTCCCTGTCACTCTGACTGCCCCCCTCCCTGTCACTCTGACTGCCCCCCTCCCTGACACTCTGACTGCCCCCCTCCCTGACACTCTGCCTACCCCCCTCCCTGTCACTCTGACTGCCCCCCTCCCTGTCACTCTGACTGCCCCCCTCCCTGTCACTCTGACTGCCCCCCTCCCTGTCACTCTGACTGCCCCCCTCCCTGACACTCTGACTGCCCCCCTCCCTGTCACTCTGACTGTCCCCCTCCCTGTCACTCTGCCTACCCCCTCCCTGTCACTCTGCTTACCCCCCTCCCTGACACTCTGCTTACCCGCCTCCCTGTCACTCTGCTTACCCCCCTCCCTGACACTCTGCTTACCCCCCCTGACACTCTGCCAACCCCCCCCCTGTCACTCTGCCAACCCCCCTCCCTGACACTCTGCCTACCCCCCTCCCTGTCACTCTGCCTACCCCCCTCCCTGTCACTCTGCCTACCCCCCTCCCTGTCACTCTGACTGCTCCCCTCCCTGTCACTCTGACTGCTCCCCTCCCTGTCACTCTGACTGCTCCCCTCCCTGTCACTCTGACTGCTCCCCTCCCTGTCACTCTGACTGCTCCCCTCCCTGTCACTCTGACTGCCCCCTCCCTGTCACTCTGACTGCTCCCCTCCCTGTCACTCTGACTGCCCCCTCCCTGTCACTCTGACTGCCCCCTTCCTGTCACTCTGACTGCTCCCCTCCCTGTCACTCTGACTGCTCCCCTCCCTGTCACTCTGACTGCTCCCCTCCCTGTCACTCTGACTGCTCCTCTCCCTGTCACTCTGACTGCTCCCCTCCCTGTCACTCTGACTGCTCCCCTCCCTGTCACTCTGACTGCTCCCCTCCCTGTCACTCTGACTGCTTCCCTCCCTGTCACTCTGACTGCTCCCCTCCCTGTCACTCTGACTGCTCCCCTCCCTGTCACTCTGACTGCCCCCTCCCTGTCACTCTGCCTACCCCTCCCTGTCACTCTGCCTGCCCCAACAGGATGCACACACCTATGAAGTGGACATAGGGTCTCTGAACTGCTTCACAAGCATTAGACTACTGGTGCCTGATAAACATTGAACAGTGCAGAGAAACACAGAAGGTAAGTGCTTGAGCCCAGGGGTTAAATAGTCCTGTTCCTTCCCCTGGCCCCCAGCTGAATCCACAGAATATACTGGAAGGGCTCATTTACATATGTGGTGCCCTCTGAAGAGCAATCCACATGTGTATTGCTCTTCAGAGGGTATTTGACAGTCAGGAAGGAGGTGTTATATCACCACCTCACCACCTGTTTAAACCCCAGAGCATCGCCCCGCAATTTAATGCATTGCACATGGATGCGGGAAGCCCCCATTCCCTTGGATGGGCTACATTCGGCAGGCATTATTGCTCACTGAACCCAATAGTGCAGACATGTTTGCTGCACTTTGGCTGTGGCAAGTGTACACCCCCCTCTGCTGCCTTTTCAGCTTAAGGGTAATGGGTTGGGTAGCAGGTAACACACAACTCAACCTCTAATTTTTACTTTCCCCAACCACACGTGTAAACTGAGTCGCAAGGCACTCTGAAAAGTGATCCATAATGGATCATGTTTTAGAGGTATTTGAGCGGTGGTGAAAAAGCGTTATGTTGCCTCCTCACCACCTGTTTTTAACCCCTAAAAACCCATACCACTGTGCTGTAGCCATGTGCATTGCACACAGTTGCAGCGCAGCTCCATTCAGGTTAATAGGTTGAGTTATGCAAGCGCAGTGCCGTACACCACTAAAATGTTCGGGTTTGGCTTGAAGAAAAGGTGGCAACCCTATGTACAGCTATAACAAAGTCAGCACCCAACAACCATATGACACACTGTGACAGAGCCATATAACACCTGCTGTACTGTGATTATGATAATGGTGATGATCGCAGTGAGATGCTAGTTTATATTTTGTGTTTGCGGGGGGCAGTAAAAACAAGCAGCTGAGCTACGTTTTTACCACCCCCAACCATTTTCCTTAAAGAACCTTTCAGCCAAGCTTTCCAATTAGGGACGCCTCTCAGTTTTTCAAGCGGACCTGTTTGAAAGCTCCATGGAGGTCTATGGGGCGGAGCCAGAGCGGGACATGGGTTAGGGAGCAGAGCAGAGCATGTTTCCTGGCAGAAAACAGCAGGCACAGCACAAGTACCCGCTCATCATCAGTGCTGCAAGGACGGAATAAGAGGCGCAGGAACAGCAAGCACCACTTTGCCAGCTCATAGGCTACACCGATGGACACTGATAGACTGCATAGGTGGACACTGATGAGGTGGCACTGATAGACTGCATAGGTGGACACTGATGAGGTGGCACTGATAGACTGCACAGGTGGACACTGATAGACTGCACAGGTGGACACTGATGAGGTGACACTGAGAGACTGCACAGGTGGACACTGATAGATTGCACAGGTGGACACTGATGAAGTGACACTGAGAGACTGCACAGGTGGACACTGATGAGCTGACACTGATAGGCTGCACTGGTGGACACTGATCGGCAGCACTGGTGGACACTGATGAGGTGGCACTGATGGGCACTGTTGGGTTACACTGATAGGCAGCACTGGTGGGCACTTATGAGGTGGCAATGATGGGCTGCTCTGGTGGGCACTGATAAGGCTGCACTGGTGAATACAGATTAGGTGGCACTGATAAGCAGCACTGGTGGGCACTGATAGGTTGCACTGGTGGACATGATGAGGTGGCACTGATAGGCAGCACTGGTGGTTTACTGATGGGCTCCACTGGTGAGCACTGATAGGCTGCACTGGTGAGCACTCATGAGGTGGCCCTGATGGACACTGATAGGCAACACTGGTGGCAGTGATCAGCTGCACTGATGAGACTGCACTGATGAGGCCATACTGATGAGGCTGCATTGGTGGGCACTGATAGGCTGCACTGAGGAGGCTGAACTAATGGGCATTGATAAGGCTGCACTGATTGGCACTAACGAGGCTGCACTAATTGGTGGCATTGATGGGCACTGATAGGCCATGATTTGTGATGCTGGGTATAGAACACAGCTCTCAGTGCCAGGATCTTCCAGCCATTCTGGCAGCACTGTGAGGTAGATTATGATCCGGATGCATCCCCCAATTGAGTCTTCAATTGCTTGATCCATACCTCCCGACTTTGTAAAGTCCCTTCGCGGGACATTCTGATGTCCCCTCTCCCCTGCCAACCAGAGTTGTTGAGCGGGGGGGGGGGATTGGGTGCGGGACATTGGCAAAAAAAACGGGAATTGCCACCAGAAGTTGTTGAGCGGGGGGGGGGGGGGGTGATGGTTACTGCCGGAGCATTTAAAAAAAAAAATGGACTTGCAGCGGGAAACATGATAGTCTCGCGGGAGTGAGGGAAGGAGGAGCCTCCGCACAATCCGTGCCAGTTGGGAGGTATGCTTGATCCCTTCCAGCAGGTAAGGCGATACAGGACCATACCTGGATCAGTAGGCCCCCATTAACTCCTGGGCCTACATTTCAGTAACGAAGCCTCAGGCCAACATGGCCCGAGGCGGAAACTGACAGAACTTCCCTGAGGCCATGAGGGCCCTCAGGTCAGGATTGGGCGGATGGTGCCCACCACCAGCGAACGACCCCCAACTCTCTAGAGAACTCCTTTCCTAATGGCGTCTATCACTTAAGTACCCCCTCCCAGCATGCACAGCGGGTTCACCACGCCCCCTGAGCTGCTGCTGGGAAAGAGATACCCAATGCATTCAGCCTGTTGCCTTTCCTATCCTGACCAGTGGTGACAGCGACACCCACTGTCAGGAGGAAAATCCTGCAACCAGCTGTACTGAAACAGAACATAATTTGCAACACAATCCTTTTGAGCCGAACTATTGCTCAGACAACTATGATTTTAAACACATAGCGCCCACTCATTGGGAGCAGGGCGCTACAAACAGTAGAGAGTTTGTAGATGTTGTAGGGTGTTGAGACAGAGCTCCTCTATGTGGAATGCTTATCCAGGAAGGAGGTAAAAAACAGAATGCTTATTGCAAGACTTGTCAGGATGTATTTACGGAGCCTTCCGCAAGTAAAAGGAGGAACAGGGATGTGGGCTAACCAGGAAAGGGAACACGGAGTAACTAACTAATGAATTTAGACAAGGAGAATGGGTTAATCCATTCTCCCTACAAGAGAATCAAAAGGTTACTATAGCAACCAGACTCTAGTAGATCAGAAAGTAAACACTGCAAAAAAAGGAGGCGGGGCAAACAAACTAGGGACACTTGTTCCATGATACCACGATTACTATGTGGTACAAAAACAAAAAAAACAGTGCATAACATCATGTACACATAACAATGCAATATCAAGTCGACACCTCTGTCTCCAAAGTCCCTTCCAGAAACTGACGCCAGCGGGGTGCCCTGTTCAGGATTAGGGATGAGCTTCGAGTTCGAGTCAAACTCATGTTCGACTCGAACATTGCCTGTCCGCCGAACAGCGAACAATTTGGGGTGTTCGCGGCAAATTCGAAAAGCCACGGAACACCCTGTAAAAATCTATGGGAGAAATCTAAAGTGCTAATTATAAAGGCTTATATGCAAGTTATCGTCAAAAAAAGTGTTTGGGGACCTGGGTCCTGCCCCAGGGGACATGTATCAATGCAAAAAAAAGTTTTAAAAAACTGCAGTTTTTTCAGGAGCAGTGATTTTTTAATAATGCTTAAAGTGAAACAATAAAAGTGAAATATTACTTTAAATTTTGTGTATAGTATGCCTGTAAAGCAATGTGTGTTTCCCATGTTTAGAATGGTCCCTGCACAAAATGTAATTTCTGAAGGAAAAAAAGTAATTTAACCACTTCAATACCAGGCACTTATGCACCTTCCTGCCCAAGCCAATTTTCAGCTTTTAGCGCTACATAGTTACATAGTTAGTCAGGTTGAAAAAAGACACAAGTCCATCCAGTTCAACCATAAAAAAAAAAAAAAATATCGTACAATTCCATTATACCCAATTCTATACCCACAGTTGATCCAGAGGAAGGCAAAAAAAAAAAAAAACAGCAGAGCATGATCCAATTTGCTACAGCAGGGGAAAAAAATCCTTCCTGTTTCCCCGAGAGGCAATCGGATATTCCCTGGATCAACTTTACCTATAAATGTCAGTACCCAGTTATTTTATGTACATTTAAGAAAGAATCCAGGCCCTTCTTAAAGCAATCTACTGAGCTGGCCAGAACCACCTCTGCAGGGAGTCTATTCCAAATTTTCACAGCTCTTACTGTGAAGAAACCTTTCCGTATTTGGAGGTGAAATCTCTTTTCCTCTAGACGCAAAGAGTGCCCCCTTGTCCTTTGTGTTGACCATAAAGTAAATAACTCAACACCAAGTTCACAATATGGACCCCTTATATATTTGTACATGTTGATCATATCCCCCCTTAATCTCCTCTTCTCAAGAGTGAATAAATTCAGTTCCTCTAATCTTTCCTCATAGCTGAGCTCCTCCATGCCTCTTATCAGTTTGGTTGCCCTTCTCTGCACTTTCTCCAGTTCCCCAATATCCTTTTTGAGAACTGGTGCCCAAAACTGAACTGCATATTCTAGATGAGGTCTTACTAATGATTTGTACAGGGGCAAAATGATATCTCTCTCTCTGGAGTCCATACCTCTCTTAATACAAGAAAGGACTTTGCTCGCTTTGGAAACCGCAGCTTGGCATTGCATGCCATTATTGAGCTTATGATCTACCAAAACCCCCAGATCCTTCTCCACTATGGATCCCCCCAGCATATAAGATGCATTCATATTCTTAGCCCCCAAGTGCATAATTTTACATTTATCAACATTTAAACCTCATCTGCCACATAGTCGCCCAATTAGACAGAGCATTGAGGTCGGCTTGTAAATTGGCAACATCCTGTAAGGACGTTATTCCACTGCATAGCTTAGTGTCATCTGCAAAGACAGAAATGTTACTTTTGATCTCAGACCCAATATCATTTATAAAGATATTAAAACGTAAGGGTCCCAGCACTGAACCTTGGGGTACACCACTGAGAACCTTGGACCAGAGTAAGAATCATTAACCACTACTCTCTGAATTCTGTATTTTAGCCAGTTTTCTATCCATTTACAAACTGATATTTCCAATCCTGTAGACTTTACCTTGCACATGAGCCGTGTGTGGGGAACTGTATTGAACGCTTTTGAAAAATCCAAGTATACCATGTCCACAGCCACCCCTCTGTCCAAGGTTTTACTTACCTCTTCATAAAAAGAAATCAGGTTTGTCTGACAACTTCTGTCTTTCATGAATCCATGCTGTCTGTTGCTTAAAATATTTTTTTCCAGCAAGAACTCATCTATGTGGTCTTTTATTAATCTCTCCAGTATCTTCCCAACTATAGAAGTTAAACTAACAGGTCTATAGTTACTTGGTAAAGACTTTGTTCCCTTTTTAAATATGGGCACCAAATTGGCCCTGCGCCAATCCAGTGGTACTATTCCTGTCATTAATGAGTCCCTAAAAATTAAATACAATGGCAATTACAGAGCTCAATTCTTTTAGGATCCGTGGGTGTATGCCATCTGGTCCAGGTGCTTTATCCACCTTTATTCTGTCAAAATATTTCTGGACCATATCACCTTTGAGCCATTGTGGATTTGGGGCTGTGTCACTACCACCCCGATTTTGGACATGAGCTCCCCCATGCTCCTTTGTATACACAGAGCTGAAGAAAGTATTTATTAAATTAGCCTTCTCTTTGTCCCCAGTCACCCACTCTAGATTATTTTGTAAAGGGCCTACATGCTCAGACTTGACCTTTTTACTATTAATATATTTGAAGAATTTTTTGGGGTTTGTATTACTATCTTTTGCAATCTGTCGTTCATTTTGAATTTTTGCATCCTTGATTTCCTTTTTACATATCCTGTTATATTCTTTGTAACATTTAAAATGACACTGGTGTTCCCTCATTTTTATATTTTTTAAAAGCTCTTTTCTTGTAGTTTATAGATTTTTTAACTTTGGCAGTGAACCACATAGGTTTGATTTTTAGACTTTTAAACTTATTTCCCATGGGAATATACTTTGCAGTGAGTTCACAAACTGTCTTTTTGAAGAACTCCCATTTCTGTTCTGTGCCCATTGATGCCAATATTCCCTCCCAGTCTAAGTCCTGGAGAGCAGCCCTCATCCTTGGAAAATTTGCTCTCTTGAAATTAAGTAGTTACTTGGTAAAGTTTTTATCTTTCCCCTATGTGATTTTTGCTTACAACTAACATCAAATGAAATCATGTTATGGTCACTGCTACCCAGGTGTTCCTTTATCTGAACATTAGTAATACTCTCTGCATGGTTTGAGATTACCAGGTCCAACAGAGCATCATTCCTAGTTGGGGCCTCAATAAAATGGACCATAAAATTGTCCTGCAATAGGTTTATACATTTTTGCCCTTTAACTGTCCCAGCAGTTCCATTACTCCAGTCAATTTCTGGGTAGTTAAAATCCCCCATTATTATCACCATCCCAGCCCTTGCAGCCCTTTCCATCTGTACAAGGAGCAGAGTCTCCACCTCCTCATTAACATTGGGTGGTCTATAACAAACTCCAATGATTAACTTTGAACTACACACATCTGTATGCTTCATAATGCTTCAGACTCATCCCACTCTCCATCCACAAGGTCCTCTTTCACACTCGCTTTGAGATCACTTCTCACATAGAGACAGACCCCTCCACCTTTCCTTGCTGTCGCAATCTGAATGACAATTGCGCGGTCATGCTTCACTGTACCCAAACAATTTTTTTTATCATTTTGTTCCCACAAATAGAGCTTTCTTTTGGTGGTATTTGATCACCTCTGCGATTTCTATTTTTTGCGCAACGAATAAAAAAATGACCGAAAATTTTGAAGAATTTTTTTTTTTTATTTGTTTCTGTTAATTTTTTTTGTATAGAAGTACGTTTTTTCTTCTTCAATGACGGGCACTGATATGGCTGCACTGATGGGCACTGATAAGGTGGCACCAATGAGGTGGCACTGATAAGCACTGATGATGGGCACTGATAGGCACTGGTATACGGCACTGATGGGCACTCATAGGCGGCACTGATGGGTACTTATGGGCGGCACTGATGGGTATATATGGGTGGCACTGATGGGTGGTACTGATGGTCACTGATAGGTGGGCACTCATGGGCACAGATGGGCACTGATAGGTGGCACTGAGGGACACTGATGAATGGCACTGATTACTCTGGTGGGTGGCATTGCTGGGCTACACTGTTTTTATTAGTACCATTATGGTGCCAGTCAGTACCCATTTGTGGGCACTGATTGGCATACGTTGGGCATGTTTTGGAACATGTGAATGGCCATGGGGGATGTACCTAACCCTAACCCGTTCAATCTCCTTATTGATCATATCCAAAGTATAACCCTTCTGTCTAAATCTAGTTGCAAGGACTTGTGATTGTAAAAGATAATCAGCCTTTGACGTACAATTACGATGGAGCCTTACAAACTGCCCTCTAGGGATATTACATAACCAAAGTTTATGATGAAAACTAGACAAGGGTATATACCCATTGCGGTCGGTAGTCTTGAAATGATTTCTAGTATGGAACCTACCATCTTGTTTAAAAATCTCAAGATCTAAGAAGGTAATTTGATTAGAATCAATGGTCCAGGTAAGAGTGAAATTTTTGTCATTATTGTTGAGACTATCCATAAAAAGCTGGAGGCTAGACATATCACTCTCCCAAACCATAACCAGATCGTCTATATATCGTTTATAACAACGTAGCTGCGATGGGCGGTCGCGAAAAACCACATCTTCCTCGTAGTGGGCCATAAATAAATTGGCCACACTGGGAGCAAAACGAGCGCCCATCGCAACTCCGCAGCGCTGCTCACACAGATCTTCCAAGTCGGCCAAAGGGACCCGCCGGACTGTTTCCCTAAACGGTTTTTCTTCCTGCGGATGAATCTTATGAGTGGCACTTCTTGCACATCCCACATCAAACTCATTCTTAGAAAAGATCTTCTGCCACCTAGCCAACTGGATTTTGGCCCTCTCCTTCCAAGCCGGTGGGAGGGTTGTGTCTTCAAGACAAAGCTTCTCTATCGTGGCCCCTCTTTTCTCCCTTCTCCAAGTCCGATAGAGCGACTGGGGTGGCAGGATTCACCCGGCCCAACAACATTCTGGCTGGGATCTTCACCGGGGCAGTAGCAGTATTCCTGATGCTCACCGATACCCTGCCATTGCTCTTCTTCAGTGCCCTCAATGGGACCACTTCGGGGATTACCTCCAACCCTTGATAAGTATCCAAAGGGTCTGGTTCCAGTATGACGAAAGGGCCCGGTTGCTCCCAAGTAAGTTTGACAGTAGCCCTCAGACAGGTTACTTCTCCCGGCTGTAGCACTTTTTCCATCCTGTCTAGCTTCCAGATCTTCCCTACTCCTTCTTTCGGGGCCTTCTGTTCTAGCACCAAATGCTGATATGCCCGGTGCAACATAGGGTGAACTCTGGGCGTTGGGGTATCCTGTTCCTGGGCTATGGGTGTCAGTAGTCTCCTGACCAAGTCAGTGTTTGTCCCTATTATGAAGGAACTCTTGTTAGCTCCTGGTGGGCGAGGACAAACCAAAGACAGTGTGTCAAATATCTCTGCTTCCCCTGCTACTGAAGGGTCGAAGGCCAATTTGATCAGGAGGTATCCATCGTACGGGAAGCTCTGGGTCCCGATGCCCCATATTTACAGGTCTCCTAGCTTCTGCAAGGGCAGATGTCTCAGATGTTTTTAGTAAAAGTCCCGATTATAGAAGGGACACTGGAGCTCCTGTGTCAAGAAGGGCCTTTGTATAGATTCCTTCTACTTGAATGGGGACAACTGGGGAGGGTCCCACCAGTTTAACGGGAAATTTCCACTGAGAAGTCTCCTGACTGGGTTCTACTGCTTGAGTTTTTTTAGTTTTTTTCTTTTTCAGTCTCTTCCGGGACCTCAGTCCTTGTTGGGCCTGGTATTCACTGATCTCGTTCCTCCTGACATTATATTTGGACCTGAAGCAAGAAGTATCAGATTCATAGGGTGGAGAATTGTTCTCCCTTTGCGACCTCCCTGGGTCTCGTATTTTGTTGGAGTTGGCTGGAACTGATGGGCACCCGGTTGACTCCTTCACCGGGGCCCTCTGAAGTTTTCCGCCGGCTTGCGGTATAAGACTGCAGTTTTCTTCGGACTGGGGCACACTTGCCTGTAGTACCCAATCCCCCAGCAATTGAAACAAGCTTCCTCATCTCGGTTCTGTTGTTAGACAGGGGTTGAGGTATTCTGGACTATTCCTTTCTTGCCTTCTTCTTTAGTAGCTCCTGAGTCTTTGGCCATCAAAGAAGAAGCATCTCCAACACTTGAGTCAACTGTGACTTTAACCACTTAAGCCCCGGACCATTTCGGGCCATTAGGACCAGGCCTGTTTTTGGGATTCGGCACTGCGCTGCTTTAACTGTAAATTGTGCGGACATGCAATGTTGTACCCAAATGAAATTTGCGTCCTTTTCTTCCCACAAATAGAGCTTTCTTTTAATGGTATTTGATTGCCTCTGCGATTTTTATTTTTTGCGATATAAACAGAAAAAGACCGAAAATTTTGAAAAAAAATGATATTTTCTACTTTTTGTTATAAGAAAAATCGAATAAACTCAATTTTAGTCATACATTTAGGCCAAAATGTATTCAGCCACATGTCTTTAGTAAAAAAAATGTCAATAAGCGTATATTTATTGGTTTGCGCAAAAGTTATAGCGTTTACAAACTAGGGTACATTTTCTGAAATTTACACAGCTTTAAATTTATGACTGCCTATCTCATTTCTTGAGGTGCTAAAATGGCAGGGCAGTACAAAACCACCCCAAATGACCCCATTTTGGAAAGTA
This sequence comes from Rana muscosa, assembly GCA_029206835.1. Classification (NCBI taxonomy): domain Eukaryota; kingdom Metazoa; phylum Chordata; class Amphibia; order Anura; family Ranidae; genus Rana; species Rana muscosa. Next base: position 14,254,327 of record JARGYO010005562.1, read on the forward strand.
GACACCCCAAGGAAATTGCTGAGAGGCATGTTGAGCCCATTGAATATTTTTTTTTTTGTCCCAAGTGATTGAATAATGACAAAAAAAAAAAAAAATTACAAAAAGTTGTCACTAAATGATATATTGCTCACACATGCCATGGTTATATGTGGAATTGCACCCCAAAATACATTCTGCTGCTTCTCCTGAGTACGGGGATACCACATGTGTGGGACTTTTTAGGAGCCTAGCCACGTACGGGACCACGGAAACCAAGCACCGCCTTCAGGATTTCTAAGGGCGCAAATTTTTGATTTCACTCCTCACTACCTATCACAGTTTCGAAGGCCATAAAATGCCAAAATAGCACAAAACCCCCCCAAATGACCCCATTTTGGAAAGTAGACACCCCAAGCTATTTACTGAGAGGCATGTTCAGTCCATGGAATATTTTACATTTTGCCACAAGTTGCGGGAATATGACAAACTTTTTTTTTTTTGCACAAAGTTGTCACTAAATGATATATTGCTCACACATGCCATGGGCATATGTGAAATTACACCCCAAAATACATTCTGCTGCTTCTCCTGAGTATGGGGATACCACATGTGTGGGACTTTTTGGGAGCCTAGCCGCGTACGGGACCCCAAAAACCAAGCACCGCCTTCAAGGTTTCTAAGGGCATAAATTTTTGATTTCACTCCTCACTACCTATCACAGTTTTGAAGGCCATAAAATGCCAAGATGGCACAAAACCCCCCCAAATGACCCCATTTTGGAAAGTAGACACCCCAAGCTATTTGCTGAGAGGCATGTTGACCCCATTGAATATTTTTTTTTTTGTCCCAAATGATTGAATAATGACAAAAAGAAAAAAAAAATGTACAAAAAGTTGTCACTAAATGATATATTGCTCACACATGCCATGGTTATATGTGGAATTGCACCCCAAAATACATTCTGCTGCTTTTCCTGAGTACGGGGATACCACATGTGTGGGACTTTTTGGGAGCCTAGCCGCGTACAGGGCCCCAAAAACCAAGCACCGCCTTCAGGATTTCTAAGGGCGTAAATTTTTGATTTCACTCCTCACTACCTATCACAGTTTCGAAGGCCATAAAATGCCAAAATAGCACAAAACCCCCCCAAATTACCCCATTTTGGAAAGTAGACACCCCAAGCTATTTGCTGAGAGGCATGTTGAGTCCATGGAATATTTTATATTTTGCCACAGGTTGCGGGAATATGACAAACTTTTTTTTTTTTGCACAAAGTTGTCACTAAATGATATATTGCTCACACATGCCATGGGCATATGTGAAATTACACCCCAAAATACATTCTGCTGCTTCTCCTGAGTACGGGGATACCACATGTGTGGGACTTTTTGGGAGCCTAGCCGCGTACGGGACCCCAAAAACCAAGCACCGCCTTCAAGGTTTCTAAGGGCATAAATTTTTGATTTCGCTCCTCACTACCTATCACAGTTTTGAAGGCCATAAAATGCCAAGATGGCACAAGACCCCCCCAAATGACCCTATTTTGGAAAGTAGACACCCCAAGCTATTTGCTGAGAGGCATGTTGAGCCCATTGAATATTTTTTTTTTGTCCCAAATGATTGAATAATGGCAAAAAGAAAAAAAAAATGTACAAAAAGTTGTCACTAAATGATATATTGCTCACACATGCCATGGTTATATGTGAAATTACACCCCAAAATACATTCTGCTGCTTCTCCTGAGTACGGGGATACCACATGTGTGGGACTTTTTGGGAGCCTAGCCGCGTACGGGACCCCAAAAACCAAGCACCGCCTTCAAGGTTTCTAAGGGCATAAATTTTTGATTTCACTCCTCACTACCTATCACAGTTTTGAAGGCCATAAAATGTCAAAATAGCCCAAAACCCCCACAAATGACCCCATTTTGGAAAGTAGACACCCCAAGCTATTTGCTGAGAGGCATGGTGAGTATTTTACAGCTCTCATTTGTTTTTGAAAATTAAGAAAGACATTTTTTTTTCCTTTTTTTTTTTCTTTTTTTACATTTTCAAAACTTTGTGACAAAAAGCGAGATCTGCAAAATACTCAACATACCTCTCAGCAAATAGCTTGGGGTGTCTACTTTCCAAAATGGGGTCATTTGGGGGGGTTTTGTGCCATCTGGGCATTCCATGGCCTCCGAAACTGTGATAGGCAGTGAGGAGTGAAATCAAAAATTTACACCCATAGAAATCCTGAAGGCGGTGCTTGGTTTTTGGGGTCCCGTACGCGACTAGGCTCCCAAAAAGTCCCACACATGTGGTATCCCCGGACTCAGGAGAAGCAACAGAATGTATTTTGGGGTGTAATTCCACATATGCCCATGGCATGTTTGAGCAATATATAATTTAGTGACAACTTTTTGTAAATTTTTTTTTTTTTGGTCATTATTCAATCACTTGGGACAAAAAAAAAAAAATATTCAATGGGCTCAACATGCCTCTCAGCAAATAGCTTGAGGTGTCTACTTTACAAAATGGGGTCATTTGGGGGGGTTTTGAACTGTCCTGGCATTTTATGCACAACATTAGGAAGCTTATGTCACACATCATCCACTCTTCTAACCACTTGAAGACAAAGCCCTTTCTGACACTTTTTGTTTACATGAAAAAAAAAAATTTTTTGCAAGAAAATTATGTTGAACCCCCAAACATTATATATTTTTTTAAAGCAAAGGCCCTACAGATTAAAATAGTGGGTGTTGCATTTTTTTTTTCCACACAGTATTTGCGCAGCGATTTTTCAAACGCATTTTTTGGGGGAAAAACACACTTTTTTTATTTTTAATGCACTAAAAAACACTATATTGCCCAAATGTTTGATGAAATAAAAAAGATGATCATAGGCCGAGTACATGGATACCAAACACGACATGCTTTAAAATTGCGCACAAATGCGCAGCGGCGACAAACTACATTCATTTTTAAAAGCATTTAAAAGCCTTTACAGGTTACCACGTTAGATTTACAGAGGAGGTCTACTGCTAAAATGACTGCCCTCGATCTGACCTTCGCAGTGATACCTCACATGCATGATGCAATTGCTGTTTACATATGATGCTAGACTGACACTTGCGTTCGCCTTTGCGCAAGAGCAGGGGGGGACAGCGGTGCTTTTTTTTTTTTTTTTTTTTTTTTTTTTATTATTTATTTGGCTTTTTTATTTTATTTTTAAACTGTGCCTTCCATATTTTATTTTTTTACCATTTTTATCGTTATCTCAGGGAATGTAAATATCCCCTATGATAGCAATAAGTAGTGACAGGTACTCTTTTTTTGAAAAGAATTGGGGGGTTAGACACTAGATCTTTCCTCTGCCCTCAAAGCATCTGACCACACCAAGATCGGTGTGATAAAATGCTTTCCCAATTTCCCAATGGCGCTTTTTATATCCGGGGGGGGGACATTCCCTCCCACTGCTTGTAAAAGCAGTCTAGAGGCTAATTATCTGCTAGAATTGCTTTTACATGAAAGCCGGCTGCTGGCTGAAAAGAATGATACCAAGATGATACCTAAACCCGCAGGCATCATTCTGGTATAAACATTCAAAGTCCAGCAACATACCAGTACGTTGTTGGTCCTTGTTGGACATGTATTGTAATCTTTTTTTTCATACAGCCTATTGGCTGAACGAAAAAAAGAGATTGATTGGTGGGTATGCCCACCATTAGAATACCTCCCTTCATCCACCCACTTCTAATGATGGGCATATATGCCGAAGCATGGGGGCATCCTCCCGCAAAAAAGTTATGCCGCGTACACACGGTCAAGCTTTCGTCGGAATTTCGACCGTATGTACGCGGCATAAAAGGTTATGCTGCGTACACACGGTCGGACTTTTCCACGGGCAAGCCTCCGTTGGAATTTCGACCGTATATACGCGGCATTAGGAGCAAAATCGCTCCTCCGCCCCTGCTGCCCCCATGCTTCGGCATATATGCTCTTTTTTTTAACTGTGGTGGTGAAATCACCTCCTACAGCGTTGGAGTCACGGCTTTATGTATCGTGGGAGCAAACGCTGTTGCTGTCAAGATAAATAGATCCGCGCTGCAACTGAATGGCGTACCTGCTAAGCAAATGGTGGTTAACATTAAAACAAAGTAACATTACAGTACAACAGTAAGACCTTACCATGCCATACCTGCAAAGCAAATACCAAAACAAAACCTAGTAAAAAATAAAAAAATGTTTTAACGCAACCTGTGCCTAAAATATATATATGCCGAAGCATGGGGGCATCCTCCCGCAAAAAAGTTATGCCGCGTACACACGGTCGGAATTTTCCACGGGCAGGCCTCCGTCGGAATTTCGACTGTATGTACGCGGCATTAGGAGCAAAATCGCTCCTCCGCCCCTGCTGCCCCCATGCTTCGGCATATATGCTCTTTTTTTAACTGTGGTGGTGAAATCACCTCCTACAGCGTTGGAGTCACGGCTTTATGTATCGTGGGAGCAAACGCTGTTGCTGTCAAGATAAATAGATCCGCGCTGCAACTGAATGGCGTACCTGCTAAGCAAATGGTGGTTAACATTAAAACAAAGTAACATTACAGTACAACAGTAAGACCTTACCATGCCATACCTGCAAAGCAAATACCAAAACAAAACCTAGTAAAAAATAAAAAAATGTTTTAACGCAACCTGTGCCTAAAATATATATATGCCGAAGCATGGGGGCATCCTCCCGCAAAAAAGTTATGCCGCGTACACACGGTCGGAATTTTCCACGGGCAGGCCTCCGTCGGAATTTCGACCGTATGTACGCGGCATTAGGAGCAAAATCGCTCCTCCGCCCCTGCTGCCCCCATGCTTCGGCATATATGCTCTTTTTTTTTAACTGTGGTGGTGAAATCACCTCCTACAGCACTGGAGTCACGGCTTTATGTATCGTGGGAGCAAACGCTGTTGCTGTCAAGATAAATAATTCCGCGCTGCAGTTGAATGGCGCACCTGAAAACAAAAAATTACATACCTGAAAAGCAAGCATGATAAAACATTGCAGAATAGAATACAGTAAAAAAGAGCAGAACAATAGAGAGAAAATAGAGAGAGAGAGAACAATAAAACGACAACTATTTTTGGTTTTTTTATTTTATATTTTTTTTGTGTTTTGTTTTTTACATTTTTTTTTTTCTTTTTTACACTTTTTTTTGTAACTTTACAACTGTAATGGTTCGGGTCTCTCAAAATGTAATGGCATCTTGGGAGACCCTGTGTAAGTGTGTCCTTGTCTGTGAAATGCTGTACCCTACGCTAAAACTTCACTTTTGAGTGGTAGCGTTCAAAACATTCACCTTGGCAAAGACCAGGCTTGTCAGGACAGAGTGGACAAAAACTACGGGTGTCACGCCTAAATCCGCGCTTGCTACAGACACGACATCTTTTTTGGGGGTGGCTTTGGGTAGGGGTACTCGGGAGGACATACGAATAATGCCTCTCATGCAGCCGGCTTACTGCATTTGGTTGGGGATGGTGAGGTGCAGAACCGCCTGGATACAGGAGTTCTGTGACTATCTCATTCTGGAATTTTAGAAGAGATAACGTCCCGCCTGAAGCTCTGTATAGCACATGAGCGTTCAGCAAAGCCAATTGGAATAATGATAGAGACACTTTTTTGTACCAGCGTCTCGCCTTACGGTCAATTAGATACGGCGCCATCAACTGGTCGTTGAGGTCCACCCCTCCCATATTTTGGTTATATTCGTGGACACAGAGGGGTTTCTCCACAACACCAGTCGCCGTACGAATTTGGACTGTCGTGTCTGCATGAAGGGAGGTAAGAAGGAAAACATTCTTATTGTCCCTCCACTTCATAGCGAGCAAGTTATTACACTTCAAGCAGGCTCTCTCCCCCAGCCTAAGACGGGCATCTACAAGCCGCTGGGGAAAGCCCCGGCGATTAGGTCGCACGGTGCCACATGCTCCAATCTGATGATCAAACAAGTGACTAAACAGTGGCACGCTCGTGTAATAATTGTCCACATACAAGTGGTACCCCTTTCCGAATAAGGGTGACACCAAGTTCCACACTATCTTGCCAGCGCTCCCTATGTAATCCGGGCAGTTGACCGACTCAATCTGACTATCTTTTCCCTCATAAACCGTAAAGTTCACTACATAGCCTGTTGCCCTGTCACAGAACTTGTAGAGCTTGACCCCGTATCTGGCACGCTTGCTGGGAAGGTACTGCTTGAAAGACAAGCGGCCAGAAAATTTAATCAGGGACTCATCAACGCAGACAACTTGATCGGGAGTAAACAAGGCTGCAAAACGTTCGTTGAAGTGGTTTATGAGGGGCCGAATTTTATAGAGCCGGTCGTATTCAGGGTCCCCACGTGGACGACAAAGTTCATTGTCGTTGAAGTGCATGAACCGCAAAATCTGCTCGTATCGTGCCCTGGACATGGAGGCAGAGAACACGGGCATGTGGTCAATTGGGTGCGTGGACCAATAAGCACGCAATGACGGAAATTTATGTGTGCCCATGTTGAGGGAAAGGCCCAGAAAGGTCTTAAATTCGGAAACCGTAATTGGTTTCCAATTTCTGGCAATTTTAGGCAACTGGGGGTTAGCGGCGATAAATTGACCAGCATATAAATTACTCTGGTCCACAATAGATCTATAGAGATCTTCCGTGAAAAACAGCGAATAAAAATCAATTGGAATAAAATCAGCTGTTTCCACCTGAATACCGGGTTGGGCAGTGAATGGGGGAAGTACGGGTTGTGCAGAAGTGGTGGGGACCCAATCAGGATAGGCGAATTCTGCAGGAAGGGCAGTATGGGCACGACGGGCCTGCCTTTGTCTTCTTGGTGGCAGCGGGACACTACTTGTGCTTGCCACCTCGCCAGCTTGAACTGCACTTATGGGACTCGCCACGTCACCAAGTGTTACTGCAGTGCTGGATGTACGTCCAGGCTGTACTAGGCCGCTGGTGCTTGCCAGTTCACCAGAAGGAATAGCGGCGCTAGTACTACTCTGCTCCATGATACGAGAGACCTGCGGTTCTTGCTCCTCAACAACCTCAGAAGATCGGGATCGGGTACACCTGACCTTAGCAGGGACCTCAACTTTGTCGTCAGAGCTATCTGACGTGGGGCCGCTGACGTCACTGTCTTCTACGGGAAGATATTCTGAGCCTGAATCTGACAGATATGTGACCTCCTCTTCACTATCTGTCATGCTCAGAATCTCGTAGGCCTCTTTACTAGTGTACCTTCGTCTTGCCATTTTGGGCTCTAAATTTAGGGGTACACTAGTAAGATTCACAGGAAAAAAAGCACCTGACTGTCGTCAGCAAATATATCAAACGCTACAAAAAAACTGTTAGCGATCGCAGGGATCAGGCCTGTCTCTGCGAACGCTGCAGTTATGTGTGTTGTGTTTGGTAAGTGACAGTGATCGATCGATACTGCACTTGGGTGGGCTGGGCTGGGCTGGGCGGAGGGGCTAAACGCAGGCGCTAGCAGGTATCTGGGCTGATCCCACTAACACTGCGTTTTTGGGAACCCTAAATCGCTGGGGATGCTAGTATAGATCTGATCAGATACTATACCACTAAGGGGGGTGTATGCTTTGCGCGTGGGTGTTAGCGTTACTGGCACTAACCTAACACTGCCTGGGGCGACGCAGACCCTCTCTGGCGCTAAAACCTAATTGATCTCACCCGCCGGGCGATCAGGGGGGTTAAACCTTTATTGGGTTATATACGGCGGGTGCCCTGATGCTATAAAAAGCAAACTAATCAACCAGCGTCACCCGTAACCTTTATATGGTGATCACTGGTGAAAGGGTTAACTAGGGGCAATCAGGGGGTTAAAACCTTTATTAGGTTAAATATGGGGGTACCTGACACTAATAAAAACCTGCGGCGAACCTAAAAGAGAATAACTGCCTATCTAAAACACCAGCGACACGAATACAGCGATCGGAAAAACAATCGCTTAGTGACGCTGAAGTTAGGGGGTGAAAGGGTTACCTGGGGGTGATCAAGGGGTTAAACCGTTATTAGGGGGGGTTAGGGGGCTACCCTGGACCTAAAGGGGCCTAATCCTAACTGCCCTGCAACTTTTTACAATCACAGATGACACTAAATGCAGTGATCAGTAAAATAAATGATCACTGCAATCAGTGACACTGTGATTGGGGGCTTTGGGGTGACCTGGGGGGTGATCTGGGGGTGACTGGGGGGTGATTTGTGTGCCTATGTGTACCTACGTGTCAGTGGACTGTTGGAGCACTAACCTCTGTCTTCTCTCCTCGGCGCCGGGAACGAAAAGACCGCGGCGAGGGAGATGACATCACTTCCTCCAGCCTGTGTTTACATTTCAGGCAGGAGGAAGCAATTTCATTGGCCGGGAGCGATCGCGAGGGGGGGGCGGAATCGAGCGGCCGCCCCCTCATGCCTGATCGCTCCCGAACACTTAACGGCCGCTCACTGCAGTGAAGGGGGGTCCGGATGGACCCCCCAACTGCACAAAGGCGATCACGTAGATCTACGTGATTCTGCCTGTCCGTGCCATTCTGCCGACGTAAATCGGCGGTGGGCGGTCGTTAAGTGGTTAAAACAGCCACCTCAAAGTCCCGTTCTGTGGCTATGGCTGCTCCAAGGGGAGGGGGGAGAGGTGCGTTTATCAGCTGTTTGTTGACCCTTTAGCAAAGCCTCCTCATCTCTCATTATTCGCACAAAGTCTGGGTAACTTAAGGACATGACTCCTTCTGTGGTTTTCAAATGGAGCCAAACCGTATCGTTGCGCAGAGCCCCTCTTAAAATCTGTTGCATCCTAGCTCGGTCTATGTCCTGTGGTACCATCCCTTTCTTCAGGACTATCTGGCAGAGCATTTTGTTCAATCTTCAGACATACTCAGACAAACGCCCTCCTGGCTGCTGATGGGTGTGCTCAAACTGGTAAATTAGGTCAGTTACTTTCTCCAACTGACCGAATTCCTCTTGTAACATGACTAAGTAATCATAGGCAGTAGAAGTGACATTGCTGAATCTTAAATTCTTCACAGCCTCCGCAGCAGCTCCCTTTAAACTTTCATTTATGCACTGCTTCTTTTGGGCTTCTGACAGTTCCCAACCTTCCACAGCCTGCATTGCTTGTTCTATCCAGGTATCAAAGTCCTCTTCTCCAAGCGGCACAGGCTGTGTCCTCAGCTTTCTGTATCCAGTCTCTACGCACACTGTGTTATTCTTTTGGCACTTTGTCACGAGGTCCCCTAAAGCGTTAAGGAGTTCAGGGCCTATAGTGGTCAGGGGTGCCGGGAAGGTTGTCGGTTCTGTGAGGAGTTTTCCTTGGCTGGTTTCAGGAACCTCTTCTTTTACAGTCTTTGGGTGCACCAGATAGTATGTCTTCCGGTCCTTGGACTGTACACTCCGGCCTCTGAAATCCTCGGGCACACCATCCCTCCACTCTAATAATGCATAGGTACGAGAAGTTTCCTCTTCCGGTTTGAGATCAATCACCCATACTTTCCTGCTTGGAGATAGTAACTTCATAAGCCTGACAACTTCCTCCTCTTCCCAGCTCTCTCCGGGAAGTTCAATAGCTACACTCGCGCCTGGAGAAGTGCCTGTTGATTCGCACCACTGGACCACAGTAAAAGGATCCATGCTGGCACCACGGGCAGAGTACAGGATCCCGGACTCGAGCCCCCACGTGTAGCACTACCCCCAGTTAAGAGAGCTGCTGGTATTGATTTGGGCCTGTACCTTACTGCTGTCAACCCCCGGTAAACTGGCTCTGACCCTCCGCTGGCACAGCGGTTAAACAAGTGAGATTCTGCAGCACACGAGTAATGAAAACCACAATGCAATATACCTTCACTGTTTAAGACTAGAGTACCTGTGCTGGCCGTCTCTCTGGAACAGTTAACAGTCCACACACTGTGATTTCTTAACCATAAAATATCTTTACTAGGTAATGAAAAAGGTTAGATTAACAGACAGGCATTTAACCACTTAAGCCCCAGACCAATACGCAGCATAAAAACCAGAGGTGTTTTTACAATTTGGCACTGCGCTGTTTTAACTGGTAATTGCACGGTCATGCAATGTTGTACCCAAACTAAATTTGCGTCCTTTTCTTCCCACAAATAGTGCTTTCTTTTAATGGTATTTGATGGTCTCTGCTATTTGTATTTTTTACGATGTAAACTGAAAAATACCGAACATTTTGAAAAAAATATATTTTCTATTTTTGTTATAAGAAAAATCGAATAAACTCAATTTCAGTCATACATTTAGGCCAAAATGTATTCAGCCACATGTCGTAAGTAAAAAAAATGTCAATAAGCGTATATTTATTGGTTTGCGCAAAATGTTTATCTCATTTCTTGAGGTGCTAAAATGTCAGGGCAGTACAAACCCCCCCCCAAATGACCCCATTTTGGAAAGTAGACACCCCAAGGAAATTGCTGAGAGGCATGTTGAGCCCATTGAATATTTTTTTATTTTTATTTTTTGTCCCAAGTGATTGAATAATGACAAAAAAAATTAAAAATCTACAAAAAGTTGTGACTATATAATATAATGCTCACACATGCCATGGGCATATGTGGAATTACACCCCGAAATACATTTTGCTGCTTCTCCTGAGTACGGGGATACCACATGTGTGGGACTTTTTGCGAGCCTAGCCGCGTACGGGGCCCCGAAAACCAATCACCGCCTTCAGGATTTCTAAGGGCGCAAATTTTTGATTTCACTCCTCACTACCCAATTAGAGCTGCACAATTCTGAGAAAAATGAGAATCACGATTTTTTTGCTCAGAACAAAGATCACGATTCTCTCATGATTCTTTAAAAAGGTCAATTAAAAAAAAAAAAATTCAGCTGTAGACGAGTGGACTTAAAATACCGGCAACCACTGTCCCTTATAATATATTATGAATATTACCACAGTCTGTCAGCTACCCATATTATGAATATTACTACAGTCAGCTACCCCAGAGTCTGGGGTAGCTGACTGTGATAATATTCATAATATATTATAAGGGACAGTGGTTGCCGGTATTTTAAGTCCACTCCCAGGGCGTAGCTTGTCGTTTACTTTTTTTTTATTTTTGCATAATTTTCTTATTTTTAATAATATTTTTCTTATTCTTTACTTTTTAATTACTTTTTTATTTTATAAATGTAATTATTATTATTTCTTTTTTTTTTTTTTTTTATAAATTTTTTTTCACTTAGCAATAAAGTTATCACACAGGAGAAAACCATTCCCTGTGTGATAGCAATTGGAGGAGACAGGTTCTCTTTATTGACCCTGTCACCTTTAAAAACAGGAGTAGTAGCATTAGCACTATGCTAGAACTCCTGTCACAGCTGAGATGGGAAGAGCACAGCTCTCCCCTCTCACTGTGTACATAGGCGGCAGGGACAAGGAGACAGGCTCGACGGCCGGGGGGAGGGGGGGGGGACGGAGTACCGAAGACAGAGCCAGCCAAGTGTGGTATGTGGGGGGGAGGACGGACGGCAGCACGCATTGTCTGCTAGAAAGCAACTCACCGCCCGTATGTTGAAACTGTCTCTGCTCTGCTTGCACACAGCCCCGCCTCCTCCTAACCCCACGCTGTGATAGACAGAACACATCCCAGCATTGGACCCGCATTCTGTCTATCACAGCGTGGGGTTAGGAGGAGGCGGGGCTGTGAGCGGAGACAGTTTCAAAGTGTGTTTTACCGCTCTGCCATCCCTTGCCGTGCCGCGGATCACGTGTGTGCCGATCCGTCCCTGCTTATCTGCCTAATACTAAAAATCGCGGTAATCCAGGATCGAGATCACGTGCGGGGGGGTGAATCGAGATTGCGATTCTCATACGATTAATCGTGCAGCTCTACTACCCATCACAGTTTTGAAGGCCATAAAAATGCCAAGATATCACAAACCCCCCCAAATGACCCCATTTTGGAAAGTAGACACCCCAAGCTATTTTCTGAGAGGCATGGTGAGTATTTTAAAGCTCTCATTTGTTTTTGAAAATGAAGAAAGAAAATAATTTTATTTAATTTTTTTATTTTTTCAATTTTCAAAACTTTGTGACGAAAAGCAAGATCTGCAAAATACTCATTATACCTCTCAGCAAATGGCTTGGGGTGTCTAATTTCCAAAATGGGGTCATTTGAACTGTCCTGGCATTTTATGCACAACATTAGGAAGCTTATGTCACACATCATCCACTCTTCTTACCACTTGAAGACAAAGCCCTTTCTGACACTTTTTGTTTACACGAAAACATTTTTTTTTGCAAGAAAATTACGTTGAACCCCCAAACATTATTTTTTTAAAGCAAAGGCCCTACAGATTAAAATGGTGGGTGTTGCAATGTTTTTTTTCCACACAGTATTTGCGCAGAGATTTTTGAAACGCATTTTTTGGGGAAAAAATACACTTTTTTAAATTTAATGCACTATATTGCCCAAATGTTTGATGAAATGAAAAAAAGATGATGATCTTAGGCCGAGTACATGGATACCAAACACGACATGCTTTAAAATTTCGCACAAAAGTGGCGACAAACTACATACATTTTTAAAAGCCTTTACAGGTTACCACATTAGATTTACAGAGGAGGTCTACTGCTAACATTACTGCCCTCAATCTGACCTTCGCGGTGATAACTCACATGCATGGTGCAATTGCTGTTTACATATGACGCCAGACCGACACTTGCGTTCGCCTTTGCGCAAGAGCAGGGCGGGACAGGGGTGCTTTTTTTTTTATTATTATTTATTTTGCTTTTTTATTTTATTTTTAAACTGTTCCTTCCGTTTTTAAAAAAAAATTTTTTTATCATTTTTATTGTTATCTCAGGGAATGTAAATATCCCCTATGATAGCAATAGGTAGTGACAGATACTCTTTTTTTGAAAAAATTGGGGTCTATTAGATCCTAGATCTTACCTCTGCCCTCAAAGCATCTGACCACACCAAGATCGATGTGATAAAATGCTTTCCCAATGGCGCTTTTTATATTCCCTCCCACTGCTTGTAAAAGCAGTCCAGAGGCTAATTAGCCGCTAGGATTGCTTTTACATGAAAGCCGGCCGCTGGCTGAAAAGAACGATATCAAGATGATACCTAAACCCACAGGCATCATTCTGGTATAACCATTCAAAGTCCAGCAACATACCAGTACGTTGCTGGTCCTTGTTGGACATGTATTGTAATCTGTTGGCTGAACGAAAAAAAAGAAAAAAGATTGATCGGTGGTTATGCCCACCATTAGAATACCTCCCTTCATTCACCCACTTCTAATGATGGGCATACATGCACCATTTATATATGCCGAAGCATGGGGGCATCCTCCCGCAAAAGTTATGCCGCGTACACACGTCTGACTTTTCCACCGGCAAGCTTCCGCTGGAATTTTGACCATATGTACGCGGCATTAGGAGCAAAATCGCTGCTCCCATGCTTCGGCATATATGCTCTTTTTTTTAACTGTGGTGGTGAAATCACCTCCTACAGCACTGGAGTCGCAGGGATCAGGCCTGTCTCTGCGAATGCTGCAGTTGTGTGTTGTGTTTTGTAAGTGACAGTGATCGATCGATACTGCACTTGGGTGGGCTGGATGGAGGGGCAAAACGCAGGTGCTAACAGGTATCTGGGCTGATCCCGCTAACACTGCGTTTTTGGGAACCCTAAACTGCTGGGGAGGCTAGCATAGATCTGATCAGATATTGATCTGTTCAGATACTATACCACTAAGGGAGGTGTATGCTTTGTGCGTGGGGGTTAGCGCTACTGGCACTAACCTGACGCTGCCTGGGGCGACGCAGACCCTAACTGACGCTAAAACCTAATTGATATCACCCGCCGGGCGATCAGGGGGTTAAACCTTTATTGGGTTATATACGGCGGTTGCCCTGATGCTATTAAAAGCAAACTAACCAGCGTCACCCGTAACACTTATACAGTGATCACTGGTGAAAGGGTTAACTAGGGGCAATCAGGGGGTTAAAACCTTTATTAGGTTGTGTATGGGGGTACCTGATGCTATAAAAACCTGGCGGCGAACCTAAAAAAATAACTGGCTACCTAGCGGCACCAGCGACACTAATACAGCGATCAGAAAAACGATTGCTTAGCGACACTGATGATAGGGGGTGAAAGGGTTACCTGGGGGGTGATCAAGGGGTTAAACCTTTATTAAAGGGGGGGGGTAAGGGGGCTACCCTGGACCTAAAAAGGAACCTAACACTAACTGCCCTGACACTTTTACTATCACAAATGTCACTGATTGCAGTAATCATTTATTTACTGATCACTGCAATCAGTGACACTGTGAATGGGGGCTGATCTGGGGGTGACTGGGGGGGTGATTTATATGTGTCCTGGTGTCAGTGTACTGTTGGTGCACTAACCTGATGTCTTCTCTCCTCGGAGCTCTGGACGAATAGAGCGCTGCATGGAGAGATGAAATCACTTCCTCCTGCCTGTGTATACATTACACAGGCAGGGGAAGCATTTTATTCGCCGGGAGCGATCGCGAGGGGGTGGCCAGAAACCAATGTCCGCCCCCTCATCACGGATCGCTCCTGAAGCGATATCGACCGCCCCATGTACCGGAAGGGGGTCCGATCGGACCCCCCACCCGCACGAAGGCAGGCACGTACAGGTATGTGATTATGCCAGTCCGTGCCATTCTGCGGACGTATATGTACATGGGGCGGTCGTTAAGTGGTTAAACATGCAGAGCCCTGCAAAGTCAAAGTTATGCACAGTATAAACACTGTCTTGATATACCAATCTTATACACACTAATTGTCTCTAATAGAACTGCGCTCGCGAGCTTCCCCCTCGTGGGCAATATGGCGCCCAAACAATGTCCCCGTAAGTTATAGTCACTCCTATAGAAGGGATCTTCGCTAGCAACGTTGGTGCACTTTTACATTTGTAATCCAAGGAATAACCCAGTTAGTTGTAATCCTACTGTAGTTTTGGGCCTAAAGTCACAGGTAATGAGACGCCCAACTTCAACCGCGCAGCATTCTATACTGGGTGTGCGGCACACTGCTGTGATGGCGGTGGGGCCTAGGTAAAGAATCACAGGCCTAGCACGGTTAAGAATTCCTGAGCAGTGCTCTCTCACCCGACCAGACCAATCCGTCAACCGATCCCGCTGCTGGGCTTCAGCACGCAATCTCCTGGTCACCCACAGTCTCCGATCTTCCGGACAACCAAAGGGGAAGGTGAAGATGGCTCGACCCTCAGGAACTCGGAGATGTTAGCAGGCTCTCTGGATGAGGCTCCTCTCCCTCTCCGATTGGCAGGCTTGCTCTCACTCGGTAGGCCCGGACTCTCCGGCCTAAATCAACGCGATAGGCCCCAACAGGATCCAAGTTGCTGGGCGGGCGATGTCCAGAGAGACCGCGCGTTGCTTCTCCTTCCCTTAAATAGTTCATCCCCAGCAGACCTTGAGCCGGGCAATGCACGATGGATGTTCCATTTGACTGTGGGTATGGTAGTCTGTGCAGTACCCTTGCCATTGGAGTCCAACTCTCCCGGTACCAGAAATCCCACCATGCACTTCCCTTCTTATTGTCAAGCAATAGCCAGCATATTACCCAATAGGAACCAGAGAACGGGACTCACTTAATGCAATATAGTCTCTTATGAACACCATAAAGTGACACCCCGCTACACATATTTGAGTTATGAATATTTATTTTTCTTCCATCCAGCCCAGTAGGAGGTTCTTGGCTACTGGTGCATTCTGGGAGAGGATATATATTTGGGCCGGGCCATGTGCTCGCTCTCTTGCCTCAGGCCCTCCTGGCCCGAGGACATGCTGCTGAAGTGAGCTCTGCGTGTAGGCCCAGAAGCCTGTCTGACTACATATCTCATGGTACCTTGCTGCCTGCAAGCAGCGATTCCAATACTGACTCCACCTCCTGAAACCACTCCTCTCAGCACCTCTGTGAAATGTGTAACACAGCAGTGCCTAGTGAATACGTGTCACAGGATTCAAGAAAGTAAATGTGTGGGGATCTTCACAAATAAGTTTACAAACTTCAAGATGTTTCAGGTTATAAGGTAAGGGCTAGAAATAATTGAAATACAATGTGGAGATGAATATATGACTTAACATTCATCAAAGTTTTTCTATGGTCAAAATGTAATTTGATTTTTATTGAATTGGAATGAATAAATTAATCTTTTTACTGAATGAATTTCTCTTGTATTCCTGTGTGCCATCCCATAAGACAGGATCTCATAAATTAGAAAGGAACTGCATGGAATGAACCAAGAGAATAATAGTGGGGAACAAGGGGGTGGGGGGGTAGGTACCTTCTCTTACAGGCCCTGTACTTGCATTACCTATCCACTCACCTGGGCTTCTGATGTTGACCTGGAGCCTCTACTAATTGGTCAGAAAAAGCGGGCTGTAGCGGTGTCTGTGGCAGTCTCCTATAAATCCCAGCACCATCATCTGAGTTCGCTCACTCAGCATCACCTCTTTAAGGAGCTCCTGTCCTCCCCATGCTATGTCAGATTTTGTTTTATTGGGGAGTGTTCTGCTGGTGTAAGGCTGGGTTCACACTTAATTTGGATGCGGCTCACAGCAGGGGTCCCTGTTTCAGGGACAAAATCGGGCCATAATTTTTGCCTGAATTCGGACGTGAAATAGAGCCAAAGACACAGAGGACCCCTGGGCAATGCATTCTGCGGCTGCCCCGGGGATGTGTGAACCGGCTCCTTTGAGAGTCCTTTACAATCTCCTGTCCAGCGAATTGGATGCGCATAAGTGTGAACCCAGCCTAAAGTGAAAGGTATCAGGTGCGTACTTACCGAGGCCGAGATGCCGAGAGCGGTTCACCCTTGCGACTTGGTGCACTCTGCCCCCTGGAGGTGAGACAGGGAGAGGATGGCACGAAGAGGCACTGGCTACCAGCAGGTGGAGGAATCTTGCTGGAAGGTCTGGTAGTGCCGGGTTGGCTGAGAGAAGGCTAAGGGTCAAACACAGCAGGTGAACAAGTCCAGACAGGAGCTAGCCGTAGGTAAACAAAGTCCAGACTGGAGCTGGCAGCAGGCGAACAAAGTCCAGACAGGGGACCAGCAGCAGATCAGGGCAGGAGGTGCGAGAAGGTCCAAGGTCAGGGACTGGAGACAGACAGCAGATCCGGGACACAGGCCGAGGGTCAAACACAGGAGAAGGCAGAAGTTTGTTAAGCAAGCCGGAGGGTCAAATCCAGGAGAAGTAGTAGAGAAGCCAAGCAGGTCCGGGTCAAAACAGGAGGTCAGATAGTTTTCGGGCAACTTGATACACAGGGAAGCTGACAAACCAGCAACCAGACAGTGTCACTGGGTTTCTTTAAATAGGCCCGCCTGTATTCCGATTGGTACGCCAGCGCGCAGGCGCACGCGCCGTTCGGCCGGTGCGCGCACCCGCGAGCGCCAAAGCGTAGACCCGCGCATGCGCCGTTCCGCTGCGCGTGTGCACTGGGCGCAAACTGGTGCCATTGAAAGGGGAATTTCCCTGACAGTGCCCCCCCCCCCCCGAGGGGCGGACTCCGGACGCCCAGACTGGCCATCAATTCAGGATGTTCCTGGCGAAAGGCTCAAATTAAGCTGGGAGCATGCAGGTTCCTAGATGGCTCCCAAGAATTGTCTTCCGGGGGATACCCCTTCCACTTTATCAAGTACTGCAGCTGTCTGCCTCTTTTCCTGCAGCCCATAATAGACTCCACCTCATATTCCTCTTCTCCATCTACTTCAACTGGTGAGGGAGGTGGCTCGTCTCTTCCAGGGAAGGAGCTGTGGATAACAGGCATCAACAGCGACGTGTGGAACACAGGGTGAATCCTGTAGGAACCAGGCAATGCCAATTCAAAGGCCACAGGGTTGATTGCCCGTTTGATTTTAAAAGGGCCGATGAACCTTGGCCCTAACTTCCGTGAGGGAATGGGCAACTTGAGATTGGTGGTGGAGAGCCAAACTTCCTCCCCCACTTTGAAAGCTGGACTTTCCTTCCTTCCAATATCATAGTACTTCTTGTAAGACTCCTGGGCGTTCTGCATCATTTCCCGGAGCTTCTGGAAGTTCAACTGAACAGAGGCTATCCGATCCTGGACCGCGGAGACAGAACTTTCTGAAATGTCCTCAGGGAGAAAGGAAGGGTGGAAGCCAAAGTTGGCCCAAAAGGGGGTCTGACTGGTAGCGGAATGAACTGAGTTATTGTATGCAAATTCAGCATAAGTTAGTAGGGACAACCAGTCGTCCTGGGAGGCAGAGCAGAAGCAGCGGAGGTACTGTTCCAAGGTTTGGTTTGTTCTCTCTGTCTGGCCGTTGCTTTGAGGGTGGTATGCTGATGAGAGGCAGATTTTGACTTCCAAGGACTTGCAGAGTTCTTTCCAGAACTTGGATGTGAACTGGACGCCTCTGTCGGAGGTAATGCTTTTCGGTACCCCATGAAGCCTGGTTATCTCCTTAAAAAATATCTTGGCGGTATCCGTGGCAGAAGGCGTCCCGATAATAGGCAAAAAGTGTGCCATCTTGGAAATGCGGTCGATAACGACCAGAATCGTGGTAAATCCTCCAGAGGGAGGTAAAACTTCAATGAAATCCATGGACACGTCTGCCCATGGACGTTCAGGGATAGGTAAGGGTTTGAGCAGTCCCCAGCTTTTGGTGTTTGGTCCCTTACTGCTTTGGCACTGGGTGCAGGAGGCAACGTAAGTCTTGCAATCCTGCCTCCAGCCTGGCCACCAGAAAGAGCGGGAGACCAGTTCCGTGGTTTTACGTGCTCCGAAATGGCCGGCTAATTTATGATCGTGAAAAGTCCTCAACACCAGTGGTCTTGCTTCCAAAGGGACGAAGACTTTGTCCCGGGACCAGAACAAATCACCACGCTTCTCCAGAGATGAAGTTACTTGGTCAGAGCAGTGCCTGGAAGTGGCTTCATGGGTGGTAAGCAGGTCGGCCTCAGGGACCAGCAGGAAGTTCTGTGCAGACAGGATGGTACTTGGCTGTACCGTCTGGGACGTTTCAGGGAACATCCTGGAAAGCGCATCTGCCTTCCCATTCTTGGAGCCGGGTCTGTAGGAGATGTGGAAGTTGAACCGGGTAAAGAAGAGAGCCCAGCGGGCCTGCCTGGGTCGTAGTTGCTTAGCTGTTCTTAAATACTCAAGGTTTTTATGGTCAGTGAAGATCATGATAGGGTGGACTGCCCCTTCCAGGAGGTACCGCCATTCTTCCAGGGCGAATTTAATGGCCAGTAATTCTCTGTCTCCCACGTCGTAATTCCGTTCGAGGAGTTAATTTCCGGGAGGCAAAGGCTACCGGGTGTAGAAGGGCTTTGAGGCCCTGCCTTTGGGAGAGAATGGCTCCTGTGGCTGTCTCGGAAGCATCCACCTCCAAGGTGAATTGTAGTAGAGGATCCGGGTGCTGCAACACCGGTGCTGAGGAGGAAGCATCCTTCAAATAGAGTGAAGGCTTCCTGGGCTTCCTGCAACCAGTAGAAACGGTTGCCCTGGTGTGCTAGTTGGGTGATCAGGGCCACAATAGAGGAAAACCAGACGATGAACCTCCTATAAAAGTTGGCAAAGCCTATGAACCGTTGCACCCCCTTTTTGTCAGTTGGAGCTGGCCATTCCTGGATTGCCTTAACCTTCTGCGGGTCCATTGCGACCCCATCGATGGAAATTATAAATCCGAGAAATTGCACAGTGGTTTTTTCAAAGTCACATTTCTCAGCTTTAAGATAAAGTTTGTGTTCCCTAAGAATGGTGAGGACCTTTGTGACATGAGTCCGGTGTAGTTCAACAGAAGCAGAGAAAATAAGGATATCGTCCAGATATACCACTAGGAAGTCATCAAGGTGTTTTCGGAAAATGACGTTGACCAGGTGTTGGAAGGTGGCTGGAGCATTACAAAGCCCGAATGGCATGACTAAGTATTCATAATGCCCGAACCGAGATCTGAAAGCGGTCTTCCATTCGTCTCCAACCCTGATCCGGACGAGATTATAGGCCCCCCGAAGGTCCAGTTTAGAAAAGATCCGAGCAGATCGGAACCGTTGGAACAACTCCGGGATAAGAGGTATCTGTTTTTGATAGTTATTTTGTTTGGTTCCCTGTAGTCGATGCAGGGCCTCAGGGAACCAGCTTTTTTTTCGAAAAAGAAGATCCCTGCACCGGCTGGAGAGGAAGAGGGGCAAATTAATTTCTTCTCCAGGTTTTCATCAATATAGCCTTCAACTCAGTCTCGGACAGAGGGAAAATACGACCAAACTGAATTTCTGAGCCAGGCAGGAGATCAATGGGACAGTCTTAAGGCCGATGAGGTGGTAAATGGTTGGCCTGCTGTTTATCAAAGACATCCCGGAACTCCAGGTATACAGGAGGGACATGTTGTAGATTGTACGGTTTGGCGGTTACGGTAGCACAAGTGGTTGAGGCTGAGGTGAGGCAGTGCTGGGAACAGTATGATGATGTGAAGCTGACCTCCTTCTTAGCCCAATTTATGAGGGGCTCATGAGCTTGCAGCCAGGGGAGGCCCAAGATGATGGGGAACATTGGAGAGGGAATGAGGTCTAACCGGAGAAACTCTTGGTGGCCTGAGTCAGTGATGGCAAGGATGGGTTTGGTTTCTTGCGTAATCAGCCCCAAACGGGGCAGGGATCCATCCACCAGATGTATCTGAAGGCAGTGGTCCTTGGGTTGTAGAGGAAAATGGAGTCTTGAAGCGAGTGAGGAGTCCAGGAAACAGCTGCAGGCTCCAGAATCAATAATTGCCGGGAGACGGGTTGCCCCTTCCGGCAGCTGTAGGGAGACAAAAAGAACAACGTAAGCCTGTGGGATGCCAGAAACTTGGTAATTCAGAGTGTCTTTAGGAGCAGACTTACTGGGTCTCACTGGGCAGCTACGCAGGAAGTGGCCGGTACCCCCACAGTAGAGACACAAATTAGCTTGACGCCTGCGCTGTTTTTCTTCGGGAGTAAGGGGAGGCCGGACCAACCCAAGCTGCATGGGTTCAGGTTTGGGGAGAGATGATGCTGCAGGAGCAGAAGCGGATGGATAGTGAGGAGCAAGTCTGGATGGAGTCCAGCTGGGACGGGTAAGCTGGAAACGTTCTGAGCGCCGCTCACGTAAGCGCCTGTCAAGCTGGGTGGCGGATTGAATCAGGCTTTCCAAAGAGGCGGGGGTTTCCATCCTGGCTAGCTCGTCCTTGAGAGCTTCTGACAGTCCTTGGCGGTACTGATATCTGAGAGCCGCCTCATTCCAGCCAGTATCAGCAGACCATTTTCTGAACTCCGCCATGTAATCCTCCACCGGCCTTCTTTCTTGGGACAGACTGTGGAGAACAGACTCCGCTGTAGCCGAACGTTGGGGGTCGTCGTACAGTTGTGCCATGCTCTCAAAGAACGTATCCACAGAGTCCAGTATAGGGCTTCTTTGCTCCATTAAACTATGGGCCCAGGCTTGCGGTTCATCAGTCAGAAGGGAAATGATGAACCCCACCTTTACCGCTTCTGAGGAGAAGGTCCTAGGTTGGAGAGCGAGGTAAAGGGAGCAGGCATTCTTAAAGGCCCAATATTTTTTGCGGATGCCCGAGAATCGTTCGGGTACAGGGACCCTGGGTTTCCGGGGTAGCCATTACCCCGGTAGGGCTTGTCGAGGCTTGGGAGGTGGTGGCGACATTGGCCGAGGTGGCAGCTGAAGGTGTTGGTCCTAGCAGACCAGTGAGTTGCTGAAGCCGGCCATCCATTTGGGTATAGCCCTCTTGCAGTTTTTGAACTGCGTTGGTTAGTGCGGTGACCTGCTGGCAGAGGGTGTCAAACGGGGAACGCGCTCTGTCGGCCTCAGACATCTGGCTGGTTTGTACTATCAGGTGCGTACTTACCGAGGCCGAGATGCCGAGAGCGGTTCACCCTTGCGACTTGGTGCACTCTGCCCCCTGGAGGTGAGACAGGGAGAGGATGGCACGAAGAGGCACTGGCTACAAGCAGGTGGAGGAATCTTGCTGGAAGGTCTGGTAGTGCCGGGTTGGCTGAGAGAAGGCTGAGGGTCAAACACAGCAGGTGAACAAGTCCAGACAGGAGCTAGCCGTAGGTAAACAAAGTCCAGACTGGAGCTGGCAGCAGGTGGACAAGTCCAGACAGGGGGCCAGCAGCAGATCAGGGCAGGAGGTGCGAGAAGGTCCAAGGTGCAGGCAGAAGGTCAGGGACTGGAGACAGACAGCAGATCCGGGACACAGGCCGAGGGTCAAACACAGGAGAAGGCAGAAGTTCGTTAAGCAAGCCGGATGGTCCAATCCAGGAGAAGTAGTAGAGATGCCAAGCCGGTCCGGGTCACAACAGGAGGTCAGATAGTTTTCGGGCAACTTGATACACAGGGAAGCTGACAAACCAGCAACCAGACAGTGTCACTGGGTTTCTTTAAATAGGCCCGCCTGTATTCCGATTGGTGCGCCACTGCGCTCGCCGTTCGGCCGGTGCGCGCACCCGCGAGCGCCGAAAGCGTAGACCCGCGCACGCGCCGTTCCACCGCGCGTGCGCAAACTGGTGCCATTGAAAGGGGAATATTTTATTGCAGACTCCGCAAAGGGCTTAATCTCCAAGGTGTATCCTGATATTAATAAAGGGAGACTGAGTAGGTCAGAACCACCCTCATATAAAATTAAATGGGAAAAAGACGTAGGAGCTATCTCTGATACCCAGTGGAATAGGATCCTTGAAGCTGCCCCACTGGTCTCGTTGTCCCCCTCTCAGAGGATATCACACCTCTTCTTATTGTACAGAACTTACTACACCCCATATAGACTTTCAGTTTGGCTGTCGGCCAGACGCTAGCTGCCCTAGATGCAGGGACCCAAAAGGGGACCTGCTTCATATGTTCTGGAGGTGCCCGAAGCTGTTCCGGTACTGGACGGAGGTGGCAAAAATCATTGAAAAGGTGTTTGGGATTTCCATTGAGTTGAGGCTGAGGTTATGCCTATTGGGACTAGTGGGGGAAGGGGGTAAATTGGGGAGCTCCCAAATAGCAGCTATGAGATGTCTATTCCAAGCCAGGATATTGATTGCCCGTAAATGGCAGTCAACATTGCCCCCTGTCCAGTGAGGAATGGCAGAATAGCATGAATGGGGTAATCCTTAAAGAGAAAATCGGTCTATATAAAACAAGGTGCTCCAACAACATATGATAAGATTTGGAAACCCTGGTGGGAAGCAAGAGGGATCAGTATGTAACTCTTAAAAAGTGCAAGGTAACACACTTAAAACGATGAGCAATGGCCCAATAGAATTTTTTTTTTTGGATAAGGGAATGGAAGTTGTGGAATGACAGAGATGAATGAATGGTGTGAAAGGGTATGAATTTTAGCATTAAGAATGGTAGATTGCATAGAAAACCCCGGGGGACCCCCCCTTCAGCAGGTTCCTCCCCGGGGATAATCTTAATAGGTACAGTCTCTTGAACTGGTGGAGGGGAGGACGGTGGAGGGGAGGGGTAGTCTGGGGTACACTGCTCCTAAACTGTTTGTAAACTGTGAAAAATTTAATAAAGAAATAATGTCTAAAAAAAGAAAGGGGAATTTCCCTGACAAAAGGATTCCACTTAGGTCATTTTTGGCTTTCTGAACTTGGCCTGTGCAGTGCTAGCTAGGTCATAACCTACATGATGTTGAATGGTTTAGATCACAATGTAATAGAATTATGTGGCCTTTCCAACCATCCATTTAGTCCTTAGCTCCCAACTATCCCTTGTTTGGAGAGACTGCCCTTCTTTTTTAACCTAATCCTTCTGTCCTCCTTTCCCACTCACTGATCTCTCTTTCCTCGTGCCTCCATGGCAGCATACCAATGGTTGGTGGCTCCGCCCTCAACCAACCCACAGGACCACGTAGCTCTATAAAAAAAAGCGTTACTCCCCCCCCCCCTCAGGTATTCTTTTTCCTGTTCTCATTCCGGCAGGATCACAGATCATATGGTGTAACCATTGCAGGTTCATGTTCTCCTGCAGTATGGAGTCCCATGACTTGGGCTGCTAAAAGCGCCATATAAGTGTGGGAGCCTGTTTTTCTGTGGATCTTTTTTGGGCTAGTTTTATCCAGGAGCATATCTTCTCCTCTGTGGCTGTTTAGCTGGCTATTTCCAGAAGCAATCGGGACTAAAGGCAGTTTTCTTACCCCTCCTGTGATACCTGACACTGTCCCCAACCATGCCGACATGCCATTCTCATTCCGTGGGTCCCTTCCTGTAGCCGCCAATAACCTGACACTGCCTCCATACAAACAGTGTTCTTTCCCCCTCCTGTGTGTGCGGATGCTTCGCGCGCGATGATCAGCTTAGCCTCGTCATCTCGGGGGGCGGAGTTACGACAGGGCGTAACGGTGCATGCGCACCACTGAAGCCTAGTGGTGGCCATCTTGGTACACCCTGACCGAGATTTCCTTATTTTAACAGCCTGAAAACTCATTTGAATCAGGCTGTCAGAGGGAAGATATCTCCAGGTGTCTTCTCTACCACTACCTCCCTCTCTTTAAAGTATGGAGCCTGGCCAAGGTATGGAAGTATATGAATATTATTTGATTGATTATTTAATTAAATATTTTTAACTAATATATATTTTCATAGATATATATATATATTTATATTGATTGGATCCTTCTAAATTTTAATTTATGCCTAGCTGTCTCTGATCTCGCAATGCCGCATCAAAAAGATCCTAAACATACCACTAGGTAAGGACTGCAACAGGTAGGTAAGTTCCTTCATTCAAAGAGACTTTTTTTCTTCAGGCACATGGAAATATTCCTTTAATCTGTTTCCACAGCCCGCAACGAGATTCATCCCGCAGATCCTCCCACCGGAGTTCTCACGATAGGGGGTCAGGAGGACACAGGAGTTCTGGTCATTCACATTCATCTTCTGCCCATGCTTCCCGCAGCATTAGGAGGTCGCCCCAGCATACCTCAAGCAGACATGATTCCCAGTGCAAGCCCTCACAGCCAGGGAAAAAGGACTGTTGGGTGTGGGGTAAGCAGGCCTTACTGGGAAAATTGGCATGTGGCCAGTGCCTCCTGGAAGCTACGGCGGACAAACAGGGATCCATAGACTCAATTAAAAATTTGGTCAAGGATATCATCCGGGAATTGGCCTTGTCCCAGGATCAGTCAGTTCCGCCTGCGGAGCAAAGGGAAGTAGAGACGCCTACCCTCCAACCTGATTCAGAAGCCATTTTGGAAGACGAATCGAACGCAGCTGAAGAATGCTTGTCAACA
Source organism: Rana muscosa (assembly GCA_029206835.1). Classification (NCBI taxonomy): domain Eukaryota; kingdom Metazoa; phylum Chordata; class Amphibia; order Anura; family Ranidae; genus Rana; species Rana muscosa. The sequence continues at coordinate 14,279,574 of JARGYO010005562.1, forward strand.
TTTGATTTCGGTTTGGTAGAACCTTTTATTATCACTGTTAAGGATGTGATTCAGTGGGAAGAAGACCCTGAACCTCCGTCTAAAACGAATAAATATTTCCCTCATCTAACAAAGAAATTTTCAAGAGAAAGGAAGATAACCGCTCCAGATGGGAACCTTGCACATTGGAAATCAGTGCAACATTGTATATGTTATGTGTTATGTGTGATGACTTCTACTCTTGGGTCATTAGTGTTTCAACCATATTGCATTTTAGGTTTATATAATATACCTTTTTTATTGCAAATAATTTAGATTTTGTGATACATGGCAGTTTTATAAACTTTGAAGCATGTTTTGTTGTTTATATGCCTGGACAATTTGCTGGACACTGATTTGAGCTTTTTTCATAAAGTGCGCATATGTATTACGATTGTGATGGTGGGATATTCAGCCATTTAATTAAATTTATTTCATTTCCAAGTTTTGATAGTATTATAATCTCATCATGTATATTCCTTCATTTATACAACGACTCTTCCATTTATGTACAATATGAGGACCTTGACTCCCACACTACACTTTTACCACATCAGTCCAGCATCAGGCCATATATATATATATATATTGTGAGGGGGTTAGCTCGGCAGCGGGTGTGTGTGACCCCCGAGATGGGCTCCCCACACAAAAACAGGCCCAGCAAACGGAGGTTGTGGTTTTCAAAATCAAAAGATGCGGTTTATTTTCTATTTACAGTGACAAAACACAGCAAAGCAAAAGAAACATAAACAAAATAAATCCTGGTCAACTTGACCTCTGACTAAACATACAGGTTTCCTAACTAACAACTGGGATCAGCCTAGTGCTGTCCTAGTCCCTAAGTCCCTGGTTTTAAATGTCCAAGCAAATAGCCACACAGGCTTTGTCTCACCGCACAGGGGTTCACTCTCCCTAGACAGTCCACACAGGTCTGGGTCCAGGCATGAGCTAACATCTAATGAAGCTGGGAGTTCTTATAGAGGCCTAAATGAGCTGACAAGCTTCAGCTGGTCTCATCAACTCCCTGTCTGCACGACGCCCCACACTCTCCCTAGAGGTATGAGTCATCCATGAGCCCACTAGCCTCAGCTGGGCTTATACAACTCTCCACCTAGTTGTATAAGTCGGCGTAAAGCCTGAATCTGGGCGAAATATATCTACCCCCCTGGATGCAACCAGGTGACTTTACCTTCCTGCTGTCACATACCCCCCCCTCTTGTTTTAACCTCGGGGTTGGAACACCAGCAATCAGGCATTCATGTACTCGAGACAAAGCATCCACATTCCCCATTTGAATGCCAGGGCGATGCTTTACTGTGAAGTTGAATTCCTGGAGGGCCAGGAACCACCTATTCACTCTTCTATTTGTTTCCTTGTTTTGAGCCATCCACTTTAACGGAGCGTGATCCGTAACCATGTCAAAGTGCCTACCTAGCAGGTAGTACCGAAGGGAATCTAGAGCCCACTTCACCGCTAAACACTCCTTTTCAACTGTGGCGTAATTTACCTCATGGGACTTCAACTTCCTGCTGAGGTAAATGACTGGGTGCTCTTCCCCGTTCCAGACCTGGGACAATACTGCTCCTAACCCCACATCTGACGCATCACTTTGTACGACAAAGTCTTTAGAGAAGTCGGGTGAGTACAACACTGGCTGGCTACATAAGGCTTGTTTCAAGAATTGGAATGCTGCCTCAGCCTCGGGGGTCCATTTAATCATGACCGACCCTTTCCCTTTCGTCAGGTTGGTTAGGGGCACAGCCTTAGAAGCAAAGTGGGGAATGAAGCGCCGATAATAACCCGCTATTCCCAGAAAGGCTCGTACCTGCTTCTTGCTGTTGGGACGTGGCCAACTCTGGATGGCCTCGACTTTGTTGAGTTGGGGTTTTATTACTCCCCTCCCAATGGTGTACCCAAGATATTTGGCCTCCTCCTGCCCAATGGTACACTTCTTGGGGTTAGCCGTAAACCCCGCTTCCCGGATAGAGTCTAGGACTGCTTGCACTTTTGGCAGATGTGAGGCCCAATCTGTGCTATGGACAATTACGTCATCCAGGTAAGCCGCAGCATACTTCCGATGGGGCCTCAGCATCTGGTCCATTTTCCGCTGGAATGTGGCCGGCGCATTCTGTAACCCGAACGGCATTCTTTTATATTGGAACGCCCCGTCTGGGGTTACAAATGCGGTTTTCTCTTTGGCCGACTTGGCCAGGGGGATTTGCCAATACCCTTTTGTGAGGTCAAGAGTCGTCATGTATCGGGCTGTTCCCAGCCGGTCGATCAACTCATCTATACGTGGCATGGGGTAGGTGTCAAATTTTGTAACTTTGTTCAACTGACGAAAATCGTTACAAAATCGCCAGCTCCCATCCGGTTTAGGCACCAACACAATGGGACTAGACCAATCACTTTGGGACTCCTCTATCACCCCTAAGTTCAGCATTTTCTGTACTTCCTCCCGTATTGCCTCCCGTCGGGCCTCTGGGATCCGATAGGGTTTTAACTTCACCCTTTCACCGGGCGGGGTAATGATGTCATGCTCTACCCCAGATGTTTGTCCCGGCAGCTCAGAGAATACCTCCTTGTTGCGAAGCACAAACTCCTTAACCTCCTGTTGTTGGGGTTGTGACAAGGTGGCTGCTATTCCAACCTCAGGAATCACGCAACCAGTTTGAGCTGGTGACCAAGTGTCTGCGACTAGGGACTCTCTATCCCTCCAGGCTTTCAACAGATTAACGTGATAGATCTGTTCGGGCTTTCGCCTTCCTGGTTGTCTGACCTTGTAATTCACTTCGCTCACTTTTTCCATTATCTCGTAGGGGCCTTGCCATTTGGCCAGGAATTTACTTTCAACCGTAGGGACAAGTACCAGTATCCTATCCCCCGGGGAAAAGGTACGGGTCTTGGCTCCACGGTTGTACACTCTCTGCTGTGCTAACTGCGCTTGGGCCAAATGTTCCTTCACGATGGGCATTACCTGTGCAATTCGGTCTTGCATCAGGGCGACATGCTCAATCACACTCCTGTGGGGAGAACTCTCACTTTCCCAAGTTTCCTTGGCAATATCCAACAGCCCTCTTGGGTGTCTCCCATACAGTAACTCAAAGGGGGAGAATCCCGTAGAGGATTGGGGCACTTCCCTAATAGCAAACATCAGATAAGGAAGTAGACAGTCCCAATCCTTTCCATCTCTATCCACCACTTTCTTCAACATTTGTTTTAGGGTTTTGTTGAATCTTTCAACCAGCCCATCGGTTTGGGGGTGATACACAGATGAACGTAATTGCGTCACTTTGAACAATTTACACAGCTCCTTCATAACCCAGGACATAAAGGGTGTACCTTGGTCCGTAAGCAGTTCTTTACAAATACCCACCCGGCTAAACACAAGAGATAGCTCTTTGGCTATGGTTTTGGCCGAGGTATTTCGGAGAGGGATCGCTTCTGGATAACGGGTGGCATAGTCCATTATAACTAATATGTACTGGTGCCCCCTAGCGGACTTGATTATAGGACCTACCAAATCCATGGCGATCCTCTCAAACGGGACCTCAATGATGGGTAGAGGGACCAGCGGGCTACGGAAATGTGGCATCGGGGCCGACCTCTGACACACAGGGCAGGAGGAACAATAATTTTCTATGTCCTTCATCACCCCCGGCCAATAGAATCTCTGTAATACCCTCTCTCGGGTTTTCTCTGTCCCCAGATGACCTCCAAGAATGTGCCCATGGGCCAACTCCAACACCAACTTCCTGTAAGGTTTGGGCACCACAAGCTGCTCAACGGTTTCTTCTGCTCTTTTTGCCACCCGATACAGTAGGTCCTTCTCTACGCTGAAGTATGGGTAAGTGCAGGTATTATCTGGGTTCACTAACTCGCCATCTATTTTCACTACGTTTTCCCGTGCCTTTATTAGGGCGGGGTCTTTCAACTGTTCTGTGGTAAAGTTTTCCCTGTGAACCTCAAGATCAGAAAACTCCACAGACGGTAGGTTTTCGTCTGAGGAGGTGGGCTCCTCTCCAGTTTCTTGAGTCTCCCCTGCCAATACTGATAAGGGAAATTCCGGAGAGTCCTCACCACTCTCAGGGGAGTTCTGGCTATCACATTCCTGGTACATAGGGGCACCAGTGGGGGGCTCAGGATCATCCCACAGTTCCCAGAACTTCGGAAAATCCCCTCCCACAATGGCGTCATGCGGTAACTGAGATACTAAGCCCACTGGATGAGAGAGGGTACCTTTGGGGGTCTCGAAACACACTGTAGTCACTGGATACTCTCGGGTGTCCCCATGCACACAAATAACAGCTACCTTGCTATTCCCAGAGACCTCTGTTTTAACTAACTCAGCCTTTATCAGGGTCACAAGGCTACCTGAATCCAGCAATACCACAACATTTCTACCATTAACACACATTTTGCATAAATGTTTCTCAGTTCCTCGAATGGCAGTGCATGCGACTGTCGCACACAGCGACTGACGTCTGCCCGTCAGAAAGTCACACTGCATGGGTTCCTCCACAACCGGGCAATTGGCTGCAATATGTCCCGCTTGCCGGCAGCGGTAGCAAACGATCCTTCTTGCGGCCTCTTGAGCCGCTGATTTCCCAGGCTGTTCTCGCCAAACTTTGGGTAGAGCTCCCACCCTCTCACTCTCTCCACCCTCACCCCTTGGAATCCTCTTATCCGCCCCTGGGGATGGTCTGGTCTTAGGGTGGAAAGTCCGAGAGTCTCTGGAAGAGGCCGTCAGGTTCTCTGTAGCCAAGTATTTCTCTACACGATCCACAAGACCACCGGCCGTCTCTGGGTCTCCATGGCTTACCCACTTTTGGATGGCAGTAGGAAGAGCTCTCAAAAACCGATCCATTACAACACGTTCCACAATCGCTGGTGCGGACAAAGTCTCTGGCTGTAGCCACTTCCTGCTCAGGTGAATGAGATCATACATTTGAGACCTGGGGGGTTTTCCAAGCTGGAAAGTCCAGTTATGCACACGCTGAGCCCGGACAGCCAGGGTGACACCCAGCCTTGCCAATATTTCAGCTTTTAGCATCACATAGTCTTTTGCTTGGTCAGGCTCTAGGTCATAGTAAGCCTTCTGCGATTCACCAGTTAACAGAGGAGCCACCAGTCCAGCCCACTGCTCCTCAGGCCACTTTTCTCTTTCAGCAGTCCTTTCAAATGTGGTCAAAAATACCTCTGGATCATCCTCTCCAGTCATTTTTGTCAATAAACGACTCACCCCAAAGGACGCGGTATTAGTGGGACGGCTTTCCTCACTGGTCTGCGGACGTTGCTGCATTACTGCTTCCATTTGTTGTAGTCTCTGCTCTTGCTTCTGTAACAGGTCTATGAAGCGGGCCTCAGATTGCTGCTGGGCTGCAAGGCTCTGTTGATGAGCTTGCTGCTGGGCTGCGAAGCTCTGTTGTTGAGCTGCAAGGCTCTTTTGCAAACCTGCATTTGTCTGCTGTTGATTGGCATTTGCTAGAGCCAGCTGTTTCAGTATCTCCTCCATGCTGGCTTAAAAAAAAACTGCCCGCATTCTCCACCAACTGTGAGGGGGTTAGCTCGGCAGCGGGTGTGTGTGACCCCCGAGATGGGCTCCCCACACAAAAACAGGCCCAGCAAACGGAGGTTGTAGTTTTCAAAATCAAAAGATGCGGTTTATTTTCTATTTACAGTGACAAAACACAGCAAAGCAAAAGAAACATAAACAAAATAAATCCTGGTCAACTTGACCTCTGACTAAACATACAGGTTTCCTAACTAACAACTGGGATCAGCCTAGTGCTGTCCTAGTCCCTAAGTCCCTGGTTTTAAATGTCCAAGCAAATAGCCACACAGGCTTTGTCTCACCGCACAGGGGTTCACTCTCCCTAGACAGTCCACACAGGTCTGGGTCCAGGCATGAGCTAACATCTAATGAAGCTGGGAGTTCTTATAGAGGCCTAAATGAGCTGACAAGCTTCAGCTGGTCTCATCAACTCCCTGTCTGCACGACGCCCCACACTCTCTCTAGAGGTATGAGTCATCCATGAGCCCACTAGCCTCAGCTGGGCTTATACAACTCTCCACCTAGTTGTATAAGTCGGCGTAAAGCCTGAATCTGGGCGAAATATATCTACCCCCCTGGATGCAACCAGGTGACTTTACCTTCCTGCTGTCACAATATATATATATATATATATATATATACATATATATATATATTGTATTTATTTACTCATTTATCTATTTACACATACATGCTGCTGCACTATCAGCCACATTCATAGCGGCATCTATACAGCTTGGTGCCCGATATATTATATTATAATGAACCATCACACTATCATTAGTCACTTATTTTTCTCCCTTTTGGTAGAGAATTTGACACGGTTTTATTGGACAATCATGGTCTACTTATTACACTTTTCCTCATTATATATTTTTTACAAATTTTTTAACACATATATACTATGTTCTGCTACGCAGATGTACCTGTTTATTATATTCCCACTATCATTATTTTTGTTTAATTAATGTAATTCTACCTCACTAGTTTCACTTAGACTCCATTCACACAGGGGCAACACGACTTCCAGTGTGACTTTGGCAAGCAACTTGGACACGACTTGAGTATGAATCAAAGCGTGACCTGGAGCTACTTACAAGGCAACTTCAAGTTGCCTGCAGGACAGGAGACATTCCAGTGGCCAATCAAACAAGAATCAGCTCTGTGGGAGGGAGGGGGGAGGGAGAGGTTTGCCTGAGAAATGTATGTTTTTTTTCCTGGAAAGTTGCTCCTGTTAAGACAGGGGATCCGACTTCTGAGCGACTTCCATTGAAATCAATGGGTACAGGTCGCCTAGCAGTTGCCTAGAAGACGGATTGAAGTAATACAGGAACCTTTTTTGAAGTCGGAGCGACTGCAGTAGTGTGCATTAAGACGGCTCCATTCACTTACATTGATTTTCTCGTGCAGCGCGACTTGAGGAGACTAGGGGCGACCTGGGGCGATTTGAAGTCGGATCCAAAGTTGACCCTGTGTGAATGGGCTCTTAGTGAAATGTTTGTTATGCATTTGCACACCTCAGTATTACACACAATGACATATTGGTCATGGATAGAGTTGAGCGGACACCTGGATGTTCGGGTTTGACGGGTTCGGCCGAACTTCGGAAAAAAGTTTGGGTTCGGGACCGAACTTTAACCCGAACCCGGACCCGAACCCGAACCCCATTGAAGTCAATGGGGACCCGGACTTCTAAGGACTAAAAAGGCTCTAAAAAGGTAATGTAAAGGGCTAGAGGGCTGCAAATGGCAGCAAAATGTTGTTAAGAGCATGGCAAGTGCTCTGCAAACAAATGTGGATAGGGAAATAACTTGAAATAACATAAAAAAATAAAAATAAAAAATAATAATCTTGACCTAGGAGGATGTTTTTTTTTTTAGTATAGCACAGTAGGAGAAAACTATATAGAAATTGTTTATTTCACACACCTCAAAATATGTATAACACACTGCAAACTTTTTTTTGTGCCCCTAAACGGCGTTTTTTGGAAGAGCAGAACACACCCACAGTACGTAACCGCTGAATCGCACAGCTACAGAACTGCAGAAAATGCTATTCAAAAAAAATGTTGTTTTTTTAGTATAGCACAGTAGGAGAAAACTATATAGAAATTGTTTATTTCACACACCTCAAAATATGTATAACACACTGCAAACTTTTTTTTGTGCCCCTAAACGGCGTTTTTTGCAAGCGTACATTAAAGTGCAAATTTTTTATTTATTTTTTTGCCCTAAACGGGTATTTTTTTGCACAAGCAAAATAAAATGCTTTTTTTTTTTTTTTGCCCTATGGGTCTTTTGGAAAAGAGCACAATAAAGTGCCTTTTTTTTCCCCCTAAAAGTTAGATTTTCTCTGACACTGGGCTCATGACAGTGTAAAAAGACTGCACTGCAACACAAATAGGTAAACCTATGCAGATCGCTGATTTTAATCTCTGAATCTGGACTCCTATATAATATTCTCTCTCCCTGAAAGCACCAACACAGGAACCTGGCCCTACACTACACTGTCTCTCTATCTTTTCCCTCAGATTGTAGAATCAGGACTACCTCATCTATCTTTCTATCTCTCCCTAAAAGCAGCAGCAGCAGACTAGATCCTCTCCCTATCTATTCTGAAGCAGAGTGACATGTGTGCTGTGTGCCTCTAGCTTATATAGAAGCTGGGTCACATGTTGCACTGACCAATCACAGCCATGCCATTAGTAGGCATGGCTATGATGGCCTCTAAGGGCACACCAGCTAATCAAAAGGTGATTGGCTGGCCCCTGAAGCATTTCTAAATGCGTAATTAGATTGCCGAACCCGAACCCGGACTTTTGGGCAAAGTCCGGGTTCGGGTTCGGGAAAAAGCTAAAGTTCGGTACGGACCCGAACTTTACAGTTCGGGTTCGCTCAACACTAGTCATGGACATTCACTAATTTTACTTTGGTTGCTTTTAATAAGCAGGTTTTGCATTCATCCATATTTCATTTCACTTGCAGTCACTTTCACGTGCACCTTCACTTTTAATTAAATTTAATTCAACCGCACTTCTTTTTAAACTTTTTGGATAGTGTGCATACTCACATTTTTTACATAAATATTTTTCTATTATTATTATTATCATTAATTATTCTTCTGCCCATTCCACAAGTCACTTTTTTACTTTTTATATTTTTTACCATTTTACTTTTTTGTTTCTCACAAACTGATTTTTAAACTTATTCAGTTCATCATGTTCACAGGGGTTGCTTAATTACACATCTCTTAATTGAATAAATTAGACACATTTCTCCACTTTTGTTCACGATCATGTGATCTTATGAGAGTTATATAAATTTGTGATGTGACATTGTGCCAGTCAGCTATGACTAAACACTAGCTAGAGTGTGAAACACGTCAGCTGTCCGAGGTTTTTGCTTGCTGTGACTTTTAGTGCTGTTCTTATTTTAATAAAGGCTATAATTTTTCAAGAGAGCGGCTTTCCAGAAATACATCCTTGCTATTCCTGCTCCAAAGAAAGTTTCAACCTTCCCTTTAATGGATGAGATTAAAAGGAGTGGTTATGGAAGAGTGGAAAAAGGTGGATAAAAGGCCCATCGCTTACAATCGGTTTCGCAAGCTATACCCACTGATGCTCAGCTCTTTGATTCCATCCCTACTGTGGACTAGTGATGAGCCGAACACCCCCGGGTTCGGTTCGCACCAGAACCCGCGAACGGACCGAAAGTTCGTACGAACATTAGAACCCTATTAAATACAATGGATGTGAACGTTCGAATTCTAAAGTGCTAATTATAACAACTATTATGCATGTTATTGTCCTAAAAAGGGTTTGGGAACCCGGGTTGTGCACCAGGGGACATGTATCAATGCAAAAAGAAGTTTTAAAAACGGTCGTTTTTCGGGAGCAGTCATTTTAATGATGCATAAAGTGAAAAAAAAAAAGTCAAATATTCCTTTAAATATCGTACCTGGGGGGTGTCTAAAGTATGCCTGTGAAGTGCCACGTGTTTCCCGTGTTTAGAACTGTCCCTGCACAAAATGACACTTCTAAAGGAAAAAAAAGCCATTTAAAACTGCTTGCGGCTTTAATGTAATGTCTGGTCCCGGTAATATGGATGAAAATCTTTAAGAAAAATGGCATAGCTACCCCATGACCCCCCCCCCCTACCCCAGCCCATTACCAGCCCCTTTGGGTCTTGTATGGATATTAAGGGGAACCCCACACATAAAATAAAAAAGGCCCTATATACTCTGAACAGCCGTATACAGGCGGTGCATACAAGACAGGGACTGTAGGTTTGTTCTTATGTAGAATCTGTTTGTAATTTTGAACAGGTACATTGTTTAAGTGTAGCTCCAGCCCAAAAATCTATTTTTAAACTTTTTGGAAAACATAGGTAAGGGTTATCACCCCTGTAACATTTGTTTTGCTGTCTGTGCCCCTGTTCAGAACATTTCACCTCACTTTCCGTCCCAATGACAACTGTTTTTGAAATGTGGTGTTTTTCTTGAAACAAGGATTGCTGATAAAGCATCAGTACAGAGGAGACACCTTTTTCCCATATTAATTCTTACAGGAGAGAATTTTCCTTCCAAGGGGTAGATTTCCTCTCACTTCCTGTTGTCTTCTTGCGTTTGCAAGTAGGAGTCGTTTGTAAGTTGGATGTTTGAAAGTAGGGACCTGCCGTATATACTCTGCAGAAATAGGCCCCTTAGTTGTTGGTGTTGGCACAACACTGTAAGCACTCACAGTTACTCTTGGTTGGTGCTGGAACGCCCTGCTGTCAACTATTATATCAGGAATTTTAATTACATATAATTGTTGAACAGTGGTAGTAAAAATTGGGCCTTTGATGGTGGTGCTGGTGCCACAACACTGTAAGCCCTGACAGTTACTCTTGGTGGGTGCAGCAATGGGCCCTGCTGTGAATTATTAGATCAAGAATTGTAATTGCATGCCCCTGTTGAACAGGGGCTGAAAAATTGGGCCTTTCGTGGTGGTGGTGGTGGTGGTGGTGTTGCCACAACACTGTAAGCCCTCAGAGTTACTCTTGGTGGGTGCAGGAATGGGCCCTGCTGTGAATTATTAGATCAAGAATTGTAATTACATGCCCCTTTTGAACAGGGGCTGAAAAATTGGGCCTTTCATGGTGGTGGTGGTGGTGGCGTTGCCACAACACTGTAAGCCCTCAGAGTTACTCTTGGTGGGTGCAGCAATGGGCCCTGCTGTGAATTATTAGATCAAGAATTGTAATTGCATGCCCCTGTTGAACAGGGGCTGAAAAATTGGGCCTTTCGTGGTGGTGGTGGTGGTGGTGGTGGTGGTGGCGTTGCCACAACACTGTAAGCCCTCAGAGTTACTCTTGGTGGGTGCAGCAATGGGCCCTGCTGTGAATTATTAGATCAAGAATTGTAATTGCATGCCCCTGTTGAACAGGGGCTGAAAAATTGGGCCTTTCATGGTGGTGGTGGTGGTGGTGGTGTTGCCACAACACTGTAAGCCCTCAGAGTTACTCTTGGTGGGTGCAGGAATGGGCCCTGCTGTGAATTATTAGATCAAGAATTGTAATTGCATGCCCCTGTTGAACAGGGGCTGAAAAATTGGGCCTTAGGCACTGGTGGCACAACACTACAACCCCTCACAGATACTGTACTTGGAGCACAGCAATGAGCCCTGTTGCAAAGTATTGCTTCAAAAATTGTAATGACACGCCCCTGTTAAACAGGGGCTGAAAAATTGGGCCTTAGGCACTGGTGCCACAACACTCCAACCCCTCTCAGATACTGTACTTGGAGCACAGCAATGAGCCCTATGGCAAATTATTGCTAAAAAAATTGTAATTACACGCCCCTGTAAAACAGGGGCTGAAAAATTGGGCCTTAGCCACTGGTGGCGGCACCCATAAACAAAAATGATCTTCCAAGCTATCATCATCAATCGTATCATTGAGGACTCGGAGGAGGAGGATAGCCAGTCAACATAACAGCACAGGCACTCAGCATCAGTCTTGAAGGGATGTGACATGTTAAAATCAATTAGTCTGTTATATCAGCATCAGGTGTGTGGTAGCTGGTGGTGATCCAAGACTGGTTCATCTTGATGAAAGTCAGTCGATCAACCGAGTCGGTGGACAGGCGCACCCTGTGATCCGTGACAAATCGTCCAGCAGCACTGAATGTGCGTTCCGAAAGAACGCTGGATGCAGGACAGGCCAGTAGCTCAATTGCATACTGTGCAAGCTCTGGCCAGTGATCCATCCTCAAGACCCAGTAAGCCAGAGGATTTTCGGTGGGGAAGGTGTCCAAGTCTGACCTTGCCCCTAGATATTCCTGCACCATGTTTATCAGACGCTGGCGATGGTTGCTGGAACCGATCATACTTTGGGGCTGCGGACTAAAGAATTGTCTGAACGCATCGGTCAGACGGCCACCTTCCCCACCGCTCCTTCTTTGACTGGCCGAAGCCTCAGCAACTCGTTGTCCAGGACCAGGAGTTTGTAACCTCCCAGTCTCTGGGAACGCGTTGCACAGACCTTTTTGCAAGGCCTCCCGGAGTTGTCTCATCCTCTGCTCCCTCTGCGACGGTAACATAAGGTCCGCAACCTTACCCTTGTACCGTGGATCAAGGAGAGTGGCCAGCCAGTAATGGTCCCTCTCCTTGATCCGAAGAATACGAGGATCCTTCCGCAGACTTTGCAGGATCAGGGAGGCCATGCAGCGTAGGTTTGCTGAGGCATTCGCTCCGGAGTCCTCTGGGTCACTAAGGACGACATGATCCGCAGCCACCTCCTCCCAGCCACGTACAAGTCCACTGGTTTCTTGGGACTGTAAATCATCCCTAAAAGACTGCTGCTGATGATGCTGAGTGCCAGCCTCCACCTCCATGCTGACACAATCCTCCTCCTCCTCCTCCTCCTCCTCCTCTTCCTGTACGATGGGTGGGACAGAAGGAACACTGTCTGGGTAAAGGGGGCCTTGAGAGGCAAGGAAGTCCTCCTCTTCCTGCCTCTGTTCTGCCTCAAGTGCCCTGTCCATTATTCCACGCAGCGTGTGCTCCAACAGGTGGACAAGAGGTACAGTGTCACTGATGCATGCACTGTCACTGCTCACCATCCTCGTGGCCTCCTCAAATGGTGCCAGGACAGTGCATGCATCCCTGATCATGCCCCACTGGCGTGGAGAAAAAAAACCAAGCTCCCCTGACCCTGTCCTGGTGCCGTAGTCGCACAGGTACTCATTGATGGCCCTCTGCTGCGTGTGCAGCCGCTGCAGCATGGCCAACGTTGAGTTCCACCTGTTGGGCATGTCACATATAAGGCGGTTCTTGGGCAGGTTCAACTCCTTTTGCAGCTCAGCCAGGCGAGCACTGGCATTATAAGATCTGCGGAAATGCACACAGACTTTCCTGGCCTGCCTCAGGACATCCTGTAAGCCCGGGTACCTGCCCAAGAACCGCTGCACCACCAGGTTAAGGACGTGAGCCACACAGGGCACATGGGTCAGTTGTCCCTGTCGGAGGGCGGAGAGGAGGTTGGTGCCATTGTCGCAAACCACCATTCCTGGCTTAAGGTGGCGTGGCGTCAACCACCTCTCGGCCTGGCCCTGCAGAGCAGACAGGACCTCTGCCCCAGTGTGGCTTCTGTCCCCCAAACACACCAGCGCAAGCACGGCATGGCATCTTTTTGCCTGCGTAATTGCGTAGCCCCTTGAACGGCTACGGAGCACCGCTGGTTCATAGGACAAACCACAGGAAGAGGCCATGGAGGAAGAAGAAGAGGAGGGGGTGGAGGAGAGAGGTGTGTCACAACCAATAGTAGCATTTTGGAGGCGTGGCGGTGGAACAACCTCCAACACTACTGCACCTTGTCCTGCATCCTTCCCAGCTGCCAAAAGAGTGACCCAATGGGCCGTGAAAGAAAGGTAACGTCCCTGTCCATGCCTGCTGGACCATGAGTCAGCGGTAATATGCACCTTACCGCTGACCGCCCTGTCCAGCGAGGCCAAGACATTGCCTTCCACATGCCGGTAGAGAGCTGGAATAGCCTTCCGTGAGAAAAAGTGGCGTTTGGGAACCTGCCACTGAGGAACCGCACATTGCACAAACTCACGGAAGGGGGCCGAGTCTACCAACTGAAAAGGCAGCAGTTGAAGCGCTAGCAATTTAGCCAAGCTAGCATTCAACCGCTGGGCATGTGGATGGCTGGGAGTGAACTTCTTTCGACGGTCCAGCAGCTGGGGCAGGGAAATTTGCCTGCTAGAATCGGACGTCGGTGTACTGCTAGCAGAGTGGCCGCAAGTACTTGGCTGTGACACACCTAATTCTACACCTTCATTCCTCTCAGTGCATGTTTCAGAGAGGACTGAAGTTATAGTGGGGTTGGAGATCCCAGCTGATGCGGTGCAAGGAGAGGTCCGCTTTGTTCTTTGGTGTGGGTCTTTGAGGTAGGCTTGCCAACGAGCTGCATGGCAGGTCAACATATGTCTGGTCAGGCATGTGGTACCCAAGCGGCTGATGTTTTGGCCACGCGATATACGCTTGAGACATATGTTGCAAACAGCAGCTGTGCGATCTGATGCACTAGCCTCAAAAAAGGCCCACACCAAAGAACTTTTTGAATGACGGGCAGAGGCAGCGCCCTGCACAGGCGGAGCTCTGCGGTGTGATTCCGTCGGTGTACTGCCCTTACGCTGGCCACCAAAGGGCATCCTGCCTCGTTGGAGATGTGCCTCCTCCTCATCCTCCTCCTCCTCCTCTCTCCTATTAGGCACCCACGTGGAGTCAGTGACCTCATCATCCCCTCCCTCCTCATCACTGGAGCCAATCTGGCAGTATGCTGCAGCTGCTGGAACATGACTGCCAGATTGGTGTCCTTCTTGAGCATCCCCTCTGTCTGCTCTCACGCTACTGCCTTCCTGTAGCTGGGTTTTATCATCAGACCCTTCGAAACGCTGGGCATCCTCCTGGAGCATGTACCCAACACTGTGCTCAAACAGTTCGGGGGACTCCTCAGGAGGAGGACATGGTGGGTCTAGGGAAGGAGTGACTGATGATGAGTCTGACATTGATACCAGGGAAGAGGACGCTTTGGCAGCTGCTTTGCCAGTACCCTGAGCCTGGGTGAGAGAGGATGAGGAGGAGGAGGAGGGCTTGGTCATCCACTCTACCAAGTCTTCGGCATGATGTGGCTCAACATGTCCAGCTGCCGAAAAGAAGGACAAGCGTGTCCCATGGCCATGTGCTGATGACAATGCACCGCGTCCACGACCAGCACTGTTGCCCCCAGACACAGAGCCTGCTTGCCCTCTTTTATTGCCTCCTGACTGTCTGCCTCTCCTTGTTTGCCTTCCAGACATTCTAATAGATGGCCTGCAGGGAGATGGGAAAAAAGCAATAAGGGCTACCTTCAGGTGTCCTTCTCTGTCCCTTTACTTAAGGATTTCTAAATATGGTTGAGGATGATTGCTTTTGCACAGAATAGCACAACGACAATTTCCCTGACTGTCCAAAAAACAAGGATTTCAAAGATGGTTGATGAGGAATGCTTTAGCACACTATAGCACAAGGAGAATTTCCCTCACTGTCCTTCCCTGTCCCTAGAAACAAGGATTATCACAGTGAAAGAAACTGACACTCTTCCTACCTATAGTTTTCTGTCCCTAGAAAAAATGTTTTTTTAAAGCACACTATAGCACAAGGAGAATTTCCCTCACTGTCCTTCCCTGTCCCTAGAAACAAGGATTATCACAGTGAAAGAAACTGACACTCTTCCTACCTATAGTTTTCTGTCCCTAGAAAAAATGTTTTTTTAAAGCACACTATAGCACAAGGAGAATTTCCCTCACTGTCCTTCCCTGTCCCTAGAAACAAGGATTATCACAGTGAAAGAAACTGACAGTCTTCCTACCTATAGTTTTCTGTCCCTAGAAAAAATGTTTTTTTAAAGCACACTATAGCACAAGGAGAATTTCCCTCACTGTCCTTCCCTGTCCCTAGAAACAAGGATTCGCACAGTAAAACACACTGACACTCTCCCTACCTATAGTTTTCTGTCCCTAGAAAAAATGTTTTTTTAAAGCACACTATAGCACAAGGAGAATTTCCCTCACTGTCCTTCCCTGTCCCTAGAAACAAGGATTCGCACAGTAAAACACACTGACACTCTCCCTACCTATAGTTTTCTGTCCCTAGAAAAAATGTTTTTTTAAAGCACACTATAGCACAAGGAGAATTTCCCTCACTGTCCTTCCCTGTCCCTAGAAACAAGGATTATCACAGTGAAAGAAACTGACAGTCTTCCTACCTATAGTTTTCTGTCCCTAGAAAAAATGTTTTTTTAAAGCACACTATAGCACAAGGAGAATTTCCCTCACTGTCCTTCCCTGTCCCTAGAAACAAGGATTCGCACAGTAAAACACACTGACACTCTCCCTACCTATAGTTTTCTGTCCCTAGAAAAAATGTTTTTTTAAAGCACACTATAGCACAAGGAGAATTTCCCTCACTGTCCTTCCCTGTCCCTAGAAACAAGGATTCGCACAGTAAAACACACTGACACTCTCCCTACCTATAGTTTTCTGTCCCTAGAAAAAATGTTTTTTTAAAGCACACTATAGCACAAGGAGAATTCCCTCACTGTCCTTCCCTGTCCCTAGAAACAAGGATTCGCACAGTAAAATACACTGACACTCTCCCTACCTATAGTTTTCTGTCCCTAGAAAAAATGTTTTTTTAAAGCACACTATAGCACAAGGAGAATTCCCTCACTGTCCTTCCCTGTCCCTAGAAACAAGGATTCGCACAGTAAAACACACTGACACTCTCCCTACCTATAGTTTTCTGTCCCTAGAAAAAATGTTTTTTTAAAGCACACTATAGCACAAGGAGAATTCCCTCACTGTCCTTCCCTGTCCCTAGAAACAAGGATTCGCACAGTAAAACACACTGACACTCTCCCTACCTATAGTTTTCTGTCCCTAGAAAAAATGTTTTTTTAAAGCACACTATAGCACAAGGAGAATTCCCTCACTGTCCTTCCCTGTCCCTAGAAACAAGGATTCGCACAGTAAAACACACTGACACTCTCCCTACCTATAGTTTTCTGTCCCTAGAAAAAATGTTTTTTTAAAGCACACTATAGCACAAGGAGAATTCCCTCACTGTCCTTCCCTGTCCCTAGAAACAAGGATTCGCACAGTAAAACACACTGACACTCTCCCTACCTATCCTTCTCTTTCCCTAAACTAAAGGAATCCAGGTTAAGCAAGAAAAAATGAATGTCACTGTCCCTGCCTATGCTTCTCTTTCCCTGCTCCGGAACACACTACACTAGGCCGCCGTGCTGGCGGCCTTTTATAGTGTGGCGCGTGTACTAAACACCCTCAGCAATAATTGGCCACAGGCATCCTGCCTGTGGCCAATCATTGCTCTCCTCGCTGCCGGCGCTGTGATTGGCCAAGCATGCGGGGTCACAGTGCATGCTTGGCCAATCACAGCGCCTGGATGACACTGCGATGGCGTAGTGCATTGTGGGCCGTTCGCGTCACTCGAATTTGGCGTGAACGGCCCAAATCGTTCGATCTTCGTCGAACGATCGAACAGCCGATGTTCGAGTCGAACGTATGTTCGACTCGAACACGAAGCTCATCCCTGCTGTGGACGCGTCGGTCATGAGATTGGCCAGAAACACAACGCTGCCTTTAGAAGATGCAGTCTCATTCAGGGACGTCCTGGACCGCAGGATCGATTCCGATCTTAAAAAAGTGTATCAAGCAACAGGGGGAGCATGCAAACCAGCAGTGGCTTTGTCTTACATTTCCAGGGCCACCAGAGTGTGGTTCGATAATATTGAGACGGCCCTCAGACGAGGCCTAGGCGCAGATGAATTCATTAAAGCGCTGGATGAACTGAAGCTAGCCTCAGATTTTATGGCAGAAGCAGCCATCGTTCCTCCAGGGCCATGTTATACTCTACCACAACCAGAAGGGCATTATGGCTAAAGCCATGGTCGGCGGACCCATCTTCAAAACAGTCCTGGTGTCGCATCCCGTATGATGGAAAGGCCCTGTTCATGATAAAATGGATACAGCGATCACCAGAGTCATAGGCGGAAAGAGTGGCCTTATCCCCCAGGATTAGGGATGAGCCGAACACCCCCCCCCCCGGTTCGGTTCGCACCAGAACCTGCGAACGGACCGAAAGTTTGCACAAACTTTAGAACCCTATTAAAGTCTATGGGACTCGAACGTTTGAAATCAAAAGTGCTAATTATGAAGGCTAATATGCAAGTTATTGTCTTAAAAAGGATTTGGGGACCCGGGTCCTGCCCCAGGGGACATGTATCAATGCAAAAAAAAGTTTTAAAAACTGCCTTTTTTCAGGAGCAGTGATTTTAATGATGCTTAAAAGTGAAAAAAAAAAAAAAAAAGGGAAATATTCCTTTAAATATCGTACCTGGGGGGTGTCTATAGTATGCCTGTGAAGTGGCACGTGTTTCCCGTGTTTAGAACTGTCCCTGCACAAAATGACATTTCTAAAGGAAAAAAAAAAGTCATTTAAAACTGCTTGTGGCTTTAATGTAATGTCTGGTCCCGGCAATATGGATGAAAATCATTGAGAAAAATGGCATGGGTACCCCCCACCCCAGCCCATTACCAGCCCCTTCGGGTCTTGTATGTATATTAAGGGGAACCCCTTAATTAAACCCAAATTAAAAAAATTCTGTCCCAATGACAAATGTTTTTTGAAAATGTGTTTTTTTTATTGAAACAAGGATTGGTTATAAAGCATCAGTGGAGAGGAGACACCTTTTTCCCATATTAACTCTTACAGGAGAGAATTTCCCTTCCTAGGGGTAGATTTCCTCTCACTTCCTGTTGTCTCCTGTTGTCTCCTTCCGTTTGCAAGTAGGAGGCGTTTGTAAGTTGGATGTTTGAAAGTAGGGGCCTGCTGTATATACTCTGCAGAAATTTGGCCCTTAGGTGTTGGTGTTGCCACAACACTGTAAGCCCTCACAGTTACTCTTGGTGGGCGGTGGAATGCCCTGCTATGAACTATTATATCAAGAATTGTAATTACATGACATTGTTGAACAGTGGTAGGAAAAATTGGGCCTTTGGTGGTGGTGCTGGTGCCACAACACTGTAAGTCCTCACAGTTACTCTTGGTGGGTGTAGGAATGGGGCCTGCTGTGAATTATTAGATCAAGAATTGTAATTACATGCCCCTGTTGAACAGGGGCATAAAAATTGTGCCTCAGGCACTGGTGCCACAACACTGCAACCCCTCACAGATACTCTAGTTGGAGCGCAGGAATGAGCCCTGCTGCAAAGTATTGCATCAAAAATTGTAATTACATGCCCCTGTTAAACAGGGGCTGAAAAATTGGGCCTTAGCCACTGGTGGCGGTGCCCAAAAACAAAAATGTTCTTACATGCTATCAGCATGATAATTGAGGAGGAAGAGGATAGTCACTCAGCATAACAGGATAGTCACTCTGCATCAGCATAGGCAGTCTTGAAGGTATCTGACATTTCAAAGAAAATTATTCTATTACATCGGAGGAAGAGGCTTAATTGGACTATGTGGACACCGTATGTGAGACCAATGTACAGTCAAAAATTTTAAATATAAAAAAGGTTTTTATTACACAGATATAAAACAAATTTACCATGTACATGTTTATAGATTAAAAATCGTTGTGACAAACATAAGACCACTCATATAGGCATACCATTGTTGCCAATGGAATATCATACATATACAGTAGCATAGTATACAAGACTCAACATGTTTCGCGTTTTATGATTCCGTAGAATCCGCTTCTTCAGGAGCTAGATACTATCAATATTTTTCAGTAGATAAATATGAGTTTTTGTCACATGGCTACAAACAAAGAAACAACATGGTTAATATAAAATGGAAAAATGTGGATGCATGAAATTATATTTTACAATAAAAGATGAATCCATCACATGAACCATAAAGCCAGACAGAGCCCCAAAGTCTCACCATGGGAGCTGGGCCACGCAGTGGCCGAGATGCGGGTCAGTCAAATGGGTCCGCCCTGGAGAATAAACTGGACCCTCACCAAAGAACACAGATTCCAGAGGTATATATCTAAGATAAAAGTAATAAATAAACATATCAGTGTATCATTCCATTATTGGCTGCACTAAGCAGGCCAAATAGTGGATGGTATACCCTGAGTATTAATTTCCATATGTAGGTATAGCCATACCTCCTGAGGCGACACATCCAATTCATCCCAGAGGCATCAAGCGCATGGAGCAGAGGATAATGAAGGTAATTAACCCTTCTGGGTACAGAGAGGGCTGTGGAATAAATAGCAAAGATGTTATTAAATAACACTACGCTATATATTAGTTTGGGTCTATTTGGTAAGTCTATTTAGAATCTGACCACAGATGGAAGTGTCCCTGAGTGCCTTGGGGAGAGTATAACATGTAGGCAGGTCTATATAAAGACAGGATGTTGACTTAATTGGGATCAGCTGACAAGCATGGTGAAATTAGTGCTGGTGTATCTGTGTATGTGAATGTGATAAAGATAAATATATAATCACATATATATATATATATATATATATATATATACATATATATGTATATATATATATATATATATATATATATATATATATATATATATATATAAAAAACCATAAATAAGTAATAACATAAATCAATGGTTGTGCTGTAAAATGTACTAGAGTTATAAAGTAATTAAATGCATGGTTTGTGTGTTGAAGTGAAAAAATAATAAATTGTTACCATAATGGCTAAAAAAGAGAATGTGAAAAAAATATGATATAATAGCAATGCATGGATCCCAGATTCCTATATCTAGGAGGCTTCCCCGATAGAATAGGGTTTTATAATTAGAGGAGTAGTGGTGACAATATCTTAATTCTATGAATGTATTTCCCCATCTGTTAAGAAAAACAAATCAGGGACTACATGTGGTACTTACTGCTGATGCCAATGGGAAGAGTAAGGATGTGTCCTCAAAGCAGCATACAGCTGATGTGTCAGCTGTTGTGTCTGCTTATATCTGTGTCAGGTGAAGGTCCCGCCCCGCTGGCGTCCATGACGCTAAGCGTCTGACATCGCCAGATAATTGTCCCGTGGTGCGCATGCGTTGGGAAACGCATGCGTGGTCATCCTATCTGGTGGGTGCACCAACAAAAGGACAGATTGTGCCCCAAAGCGGCGATGGTCGCTGGAACATCTCCCACAGGACATGGGTCCCCAAATGGCGGCACCACAGGATGATCCGCAAATCAGTCGGCGGCGCAGATCCCGGGCCGATGCCATGGGCTCCATCTTGGAAGGGGGCATGCCCCTCCGCAATGTCTGAGAACAGTGGGACAGTCTGAAAAATATTGATCGTATCTAGCTCCTGAAGTAGCGGATTCTACGGAATCATAAAACGCGAAACATGTCGAGTCTTGTATACTATGCTACTGTATATGTATGATATTCCATTGGCAACAATGGTATGCCTATATGAGTGGTCTTATGTTTGTCACAACGATTTTTAATCTATAAACATGTGCATGGTAAATTTGTTTTATATCTGTGTAATAAAAACCTTTTTTATATTTATACTTTTGACTGTACATTGGTCTCACATACGGTGCCCACATAGTCCAATTAAGCCTCTTCCTCCTATACAATACTGTAACGGGAAGGCCCGGGGAACTCAGAATCGCTTAGAAAGTATGAGATACCCTTGCTTCAGCTCCCCCAATGCCTCTTATGTGTCAACCACCCTGTGTCTCTATTAGGGGCACAGGGTGAATGAAAACCCCAATATGGTCTATGATAACCATATTCAATGCTGCACATACATTGTATCTAGATTGGATGTGTACTGTGAGGGGGGGGGGGGTTGTGTAATCATTGCTGTGAGGAGTTAAGGTGATTTGCATGCTATTGTCTATTATGAATTAAGTCTGCTACTGTGACGATGTGGATTGGAGCTTGGTAAACCGTCTGGCTCCATATTATGGGATGTGGAAGTGTCTTCTGTGAGGAGGGGGGGGGGGATCAACCCTCCTGCCTAAGACTGTTTATCAAAGGAGAAGTTTGAACACACCTGACCTGTATCACCATTGTCATTGGACAGTTTAACCCGCCCTGTTACCCAAAGGATGGGAGGGAGGGTTTTGAAGAGAAATGTGTTACCATGTGTTTTGAAAATAAAGTCATTCCCTGTTTTGGAACTTGAATACAGAGCGTTGTCTCGTATCTGGGGGGAGAATCATTAGTATGGGTTCTTATTCGGCTGGTTGAAGTGTCTGGTGGCTGTCGTGTGGTTGGAAAGGGAATATCCTAACGGTGTTAACCCCTTTCATACTTGGGGTGCCGTTACAAATACCCAATGGGACGAAGGCACCAATTTATATTTATTCTGATACCATCAGCACTTCCATACATATTCTATTACAACAGCATTAGGTGCTTGGTAGCTGGTGGTGATCCAAGACCGATTCATTTTTATGAACGTCAGTCAATCGACCGAGTCGGTGGACAGGCGCACCCTGTAATCGGTTACAAAGCCTCCAGCAGCACTGAATGTGCGTTCTGAAAGAATGCTGGATGCAGGACAGGCCAGTAGCTCAATTGCATACTGTGCAAGATCTGGCCAGTGATCCATCCTCAAGACCCAGAGGATTTTTGGTGGGAAAGGTGTCCAAGTCTGATCTTGCACCTAGGTATTCCTGCACCATGTAAACCAGACGCTGGCGATGGTTGCTGGAACCGATCATACCTTGGGGCTGCGGACTAAAAAATTGTCTAAACGCATTGGTCAGACGGTCACCTTCTCCACCGCTCCTTCTTTGAATGCCCGAAGCCTCAGCAACACGTTGTCCAGGACCAGGAATTTGTAACCTCCCAGTCTCTGGGAACGCGTTGCACAGACCTTTCTGCAAGGCCTCCTGAAGATACTTCATCCTCTGCTCCCTCTGCGATGGCAAGATAAAGTCCGCAACCTTACCCTTGTAACGTGGATCAAGGAGGGTTGCCAGCCAGTAATGATCCCTCTCCTTGATAGCATGAATACAAGGATCCTTCCGCAGGCTTTGCAGAATCAGGGAGGCCATGCAGCGTAGGTTTGCTGAGGCATTTGGTACGGAGTCCTCTGGGTCACTCAGGATGACATAATCTGCAGCCACGTACAAGTCCATGGGTGTCTTGGGACTGTAATTGATCCCCTTGAAGACTGCTGCTGATGCCGAGTGCTAGGCTCCACTTCCATGCTGACACAATCCTCCTCGTCCTCTTCCTGTGTGATAGGCGGGCCAGCAGGAACACTGTTTGGATAAAGGGAACCTTGAGAGGTAAGGAAGTCCTCCTCTTCCTCCCTCTCTTCTGCCTCAAGTGCCCTGTCCATTATTCCACGCAGCGTGTGCTCCAACAGGTGGACAAGAGGGATAGAGTCACTGATGCATGCACTGTCACTGCTCACCATCCTCGTGGCCTCCACAAATGGTGCCAAGACAGTGCATGCATCCCTGATCATGGTCCACTGGCGTGGGGAAAAAAATTCAAGCTCCCCTGACCCTGTCCTGGTGCCATATTGCAACAGATACTCATTGTTGGCCCTCTGCTGCGTGTGCAGCTGCTGCAGCATGGCCAACGTAGAGTTCCACCTGGTGGGCATGTTACAGATTAGGCGGTTCTTGGGCAGGTTGTATTCCTTTTGCAGGTCAGCCAGCCGAGCACTGGCATTATAAGACCGGCGGAAATGCCCACAGAGTTTCCTGGCCTGCTTCAGGACCTCCTGTAAGGCCGGGTACCTGCCCAAGAACCGCTGCACCACCAAGTTAAGGACATGAGCCAAACAGGGCACATGGGTCAGTTGTCCCTGTCGGAGGGCGGAGAGGAGGTTGGTGCCATTTTCGCAAACCACCTTTCCTGGCTTATGCTGGCGTGGTGTCAACCACCTCTGAGCCTTCCCCTGCAGAGCTGACAGAATCTCTGCCCCAGTGTGGCTCCTGTCCCCGAAGCACACCAGCTCAAGCAACGCATGGTATCTTTTTGCCTGCGTACTTGTGTAGCCACTTGAACGCCTACGGAGCACCACTGGTTCCAAGGACAAAGCACAGGAAGAGGCCATGGAGGAAGAAGAGGAGGGGGTGGAGGAGAGAGGTGTAGCACTTTGGAGGCGTGGTGGCAGAACAACCTCCAACACTACTGCACCTTGGCCTGCATCCTTCCCAGCTGCCAGCAGAGTCACCCAATGCGCCGTGAAAGATAGGTAACGTCCCTGTCCATGCCTGCTGGACCATGATTCAGCGGTAATATACACCTTACCACTGACCGCCCTGTCCAGCGAGGCCAAGACATTGCCTTCCACATGCCGTTAGAGAGCCGGAATCGCCTTCCGTGAGAAAAAGTGGCGTTTGGGAACCTGTCACTGAGGAACTGCACATTCCACAAACTCACAGAAGGGGGCAGAGTCTACCAACTGAAAAGGCAGCAGTTGAAGTGCTAGCAATTTAACCAAGCTAGCATTCAACCACTGGGCATGTGGATGGCTGGGAGCGAACTTCTTTTGGCAGTGCAGCAGCTGAGGCAGGGAAATTTGCCTGGTACAATCTGACGTTGGTGTACCGATAGCAGATTGCCCGCAAGTACTTGGCTGTGACACACCTAATTCTACACCTTCACTCCTCTCAGTGCAGGTTTCAGAGAGGACTGAAGGTATAGTGGGGTTGGAGATCCCAGCTGATGAGGAACAAGAAGAGGTCCGCTTTGTTCTTTGGTGTGGGTCTTTTTTGTATGCTCGCCAACGGACTGCATGGCAGGTCGACATATGTCTGGTCAAGCAAGTGGTGCCCAAGTGGCTCATGCTTTGGCCATGTGAGATACGCTTCAGACATATGTTGCAAATAGCAACGGTGCGATCTGCTGCACACGTCTCAAAAAAGGCCCACACCAAAGAAATTTTGTAATAACGCGCAGAGACAGCAGCGCCCTGAACATGCGGAACACTGCAGTGTGATGCAGTCAGTGTGCTGCCCTTAAGCTGGCCCCTGGAGGGCATCCTGCCTCGTTGGAGATGTGCCTCCTCCTATCAGGCACCCACATGGAGTCAGTGACCTCATCATCCCCTCCCTCCTCATCACTGGAGCAAATCTGGCAGTATGCTGCAGCTGGGGGAACATGACTGCCAGATTGATGTCCTTGTTGGGCACCCCCTCGCTGGGCTCACGTTACTGCCTTCCTCTAGCTGGGTACCATCATCAGAGCCTTCAAAACATTGGGCATTCTCCTGGAGCATGTACCCAACACTGTGGTCAAACAGTTCGGGGGACTCCTCAGGAGGAAATGGTGGGGCTGGGGACGGAGTGACTGATGCCATTGAGCCGAGGGAAGAGGCCGCTTTGGCAGCTGCTTTGCCAAACAAAGTACCCTGAGCCTGGGTGAGAGGATGAGGACGGCTTGGCCATCCACTCTACCAAGTCTTCGGCATGTTGCTCAACATGGCCAGCTGCCGAAAAGAAGGACAAGCGTGTCCCACGGCCACGTACTGATGAGGATGCACCGTGTCCACGACCAGCACTGTTGCCTCTAGACACAGAGCCTGCTTGCCCTCTTTTGTTGGCTCGTGACTGTCTGCCTCTCCTTGTTGGCCTTCCAGACATACTAATGGCCTGCATTGAGATGTAGCTGCACAAAGGTGGGAGATATATATATATATATCTATAGTGATTATACTGCAGCTAGCAGAATTAACTGCCTGCTGTGGTATTAGTAAGAGAACACCAGCAATTGTCTTCAGTTAGTTTTAGGTGCACACTGTGCAGAGGACACTAAAGAAAAATACTGCAGATCCCTGCCTGTATTTGTATCAGAACACCAGCAATTGTATTGAGGTAATCTTTAGGTGCACACTGTGCAAAGGACACAGTACACTAAGTGAAACACTGCAGCTAGCACAATCACCTGCCTGTCTGTCAGTATAGAGAACAGGAACGGATCTAGCTAAACTGAATACAGTGTGTAAATATATATACACAACACCTAAGATTCATATATATCCTCTACACACTAACTGCAGCTAACTGACTCGCCTGCCTGCTCTATCTAACTCAAATCAAATTACACTGTCTCTCTCTCTGTCTCTGTAATTTGACCAACGCCAACACACTACACAAGGCCGCCAAGCCGGCGGCCTTATATAGTGTGGGGCGTGTACCTACTCCTCTGACCCATGATTGGCTAAAGCCACCCTGGCTTTGGCCAATTACGGCTCTCTGTACTTACGGCGCTGTGATTGGCCAGGCATGCGGGTCATAGTGCATGCTTGGCCAATCATCAGCCAGCAATGCACTGCGATGCCGCAGTGAATTATGGGCCGTGACGCGCCACTCAAATTTCGCGTGAACGGCCCATAATGTTCGAAATTCGCCGAACAGACGATGTTCGAGTCGAACATGGGTTTGACTCGAACTCGAAGGTCATCCCTACCCAGGATAGGAATAGGAGGAGAAAATTTGCTCCTCGGTCAGCTACCCAACAAAGATCAAGGGATTCCAGGACATACCATCCGGGTAAAGAATACAGAAGAGTCTGGAAGGGCTCACAGGCCTCCTTTCTCAAGTTGGGAAAACCTAAGGCCTCAATATCGACGGTTGAGAACCAGAAGTCCTTTTGACTCCTTAACCAACCAAACCGGTCCAGTAGGAGCGAGACTCAAATCCTTCGCCCAGGTTTTGGTGGAAAATTGCACGGATCAATGGGCATACTCCACAGTCCTTCAAAGACATTTCTGGAAGTTTAAAAGCCGTCCTCCACCCTTTTCCGTCCAACCCACCAAGATACCGGTCTCCAGAGAAAAGAAAGAGACTCTTCCCCTTACAGTTCCCCACACACGGCTAATGTGCAAGGTAAGGTCTACAGGCTTGCAAATATCAGTTTGTAAATGGATAGAAAACTGGCTAAATTAAAGAATACAGAGAGTAGTGGTTAATGATTCTTACTCTGAATGGTCTAAGGTTATCAGTGGTGTACCCCAAGTTTCAGTGCTGGGACCCTTACTTTTTAATATCTTTATGAATGATATTGGGTCTGGGATCAAAAGTAAAATTTCTGTCTTTGCAGATGACACTAAGCTATGCAGTGGAATAACGTCCTTACAGGATGTCTCCAATTTACAAGCCGACCTTAGCCCAGGTTCACACTGGGCTGCGAGAGTGAAGCCGTGGGAGCTCAGCTGAATTCACATGATTTCACTCCCGCTTGTCAGTCCCGATTTCGACCGCGATTACAGAAACAGCTGTGCAGGTTTCTGCACAGATGACAATGTAAATCGCAGGCCAAAATCGCAAAAAGTAGTACATAAACTACTTTTTGAAATCGGTGCAGCGCCGCAGATGCGGTGTCGCACCGATTAGGATGGTGCTATTGCCGGCAATTTGCGGCAAATACCGCCGTTTTGACATGCGATTTGACATGCCAAATCGCATGTCAGAACGCACCAGTGTGAACCAGGGCTTAATGCACTGTCTAATTGGGCGACTATGTGGCAGATGAGGTTTAATGTTGATAAATGTAAAGTTATGCACTTAGGGGCTAAGAATAGGCATGCATCATACGTACTAGGGGGGAGTACAACTGTGGGGATCCATAGTGGCAAAGGATCTGGGGGTTTTGGTATATCATAAGCTCAATAGTGGCATGCAATGCCAAGCTGCGGTTTCCAAAGCGAGCAAAGTCCTTTCTTGTATTAAGAGAGGTATCGACTCCAGAGAAAGAGAGAGAGATATAATTTTGCCCCTGTTCAAATCATTAGTAAGACCTCATCTGGAATATGCAGTTCAATTTTGGGCACCAGTTCTCAAAAAGGATATCGGGGAACTGGAGAAAGTGCAGAGAAGGGCAACCAAACTGATAAGAGGCATGGAAGAGCTCAGCTATGAGGAAAGATTAGAGGAACTGAATTTATTCACTCTTGAGAAGAGGAGATTAAGGGGGATATGATCAACATGTACAAATATATAAGGGGTCCATATAGTGAACTTGGTGTTGAGTTTTTCACTTTAAGGTCAACACTGAGGACAAGGGGGCACTCTTTAGGTCTAGAGGAAAAGAGATTTTATCTCCAAATACGGAAAGGTTTTCACAGTAAGAGCTGTGAAAATGTGGAATAGACTCCCTCAGTAGATTGCTTTAAGAAAGGCCTGGATCCTTTCCTAAATGTACATAATATAACTGGGTACTAACATTTATAGGTAAAGTTGATCCAGGGAAAATCTGATTGCCTCTCGGGGGATCAGGAAGGAATTTTTTCCTCTGCTGTAGCAAATTGGATCATGCTCTGCTGGGGTTTTTCGCCTTCCTCTGGATCACCTGTGGGTAAAGAATTGGGTATATGGGATTGTATGATATTATTTTATTTTTATTTATTTTGTTATGGTTGAACTGGATGGACTTGTGTCTTTTTTCAACTTGACTAACTATGTAACTCTGTAACCCTCTTTCAATATATTCAGATACATCTACACCAACAGGCAGTTCTACCGGTACCAGATTTGAAGAAACACTCAGGGTTCTATTCCCCGGTCTTTTTAGTCCCAAAGAAATCAGGAGGCTGGAGGCCTGTATTGGACCTGAAGAGGCTGAACAGATACATTCAAGTAGAGCACTTCAAATGGAGTATTTAAACACAGTAATTTTTTCAGTACAGCCAGGGGATTGGATGGTCTCTATAGATCTCCAAGATGCATACCTTCACATCCCCATCCATCATAATTTCCAGCACTTTCTCCGGTTCAAGATAGGCGATCTGCACCTTCAGTTCCAATGTCTTCCCTTTGGAATTTAATCAGCTCCCAGAACCTTTACCAAGGTTCTAGTGGCCTTCCTAGCCCCCCTCCGAGAGAAGGGGATACGGATCCTGCACTACTTAGACGACATACTAATTCTATCTCAGCACAGAGAGACTCTGGAAATGCATGTACAGCTGGTCCTGAACACCTTGAATCAATTTGGTTGGCTTGTCAACTACTGAAAGAGTCAATTGACACCTACACAAAAAATTACATATCTAGGGGCTTTATTCGTCACCCCGAAAAAGTCTATCACTTCCTCCGGAGAAGATCCCTGTATTAATACAAAAGGTAAAACAAGCGTTAGGAAGTCGTTCCATGCCAGCATCAGACTGTCTGAGCCTCCTAGGGTCCCTTTCATCTTGTATTCCAATGGTGAAGTGGGCCAGGTGGCATCTGCGAGATTTCCAATTGGGCTTTCTGGCGCAGTGGAGGAAGAAGCACCTCGGTCAGTTGATAATCATCACTCTTTCAATGAAATCCAGTCTCTGGTGGTGGACAAGACCACACAACCTTCTAGTTTACCGCTCCCTCTGCCCCATCTCATGGACCATTCTCACATCGGACACGAGTCAACTGGGATGGGGGGCACACTACCAAAACCAGTTAGTGTAAGGGAGATGGAAGTTCAATGCCGAAGGGATGATTTCCAATATCCTAGAGCGGAGGGCAGCATGGATGGCAATCTTACATCTAGCTCCTCTTCTCAGAAGCAAGCCCATACTACTCCAGATGGACAACAGGGCGGCAGTAGCCTATGTCCAAAACCAAGGAGGGACGTACTGCAGGTCACTATCCAGCTAAGTGGCCCCAATCATTTCATGGGCCGAGGAAAATTTGGTCGACCTCCGGGCTGCCTATATCCCAGCCCCCGAGAATCAGCTAGCCGATCCCCTTTCAAGGTCTTTCACAACCAACGACGACTGGTCACTAGACCTGCAGGTTTTTGACTGGATATGCCAACAGTGGGGTACTCCCCAGATAGATCTTTTCGCCTCCCCACTCAACGCGAAAACGCCCCTCTTTTTTCACGAGATTCCCATCTCCAATATCAGCAGGGGTGGATGCCCTAGTCCAACCATGCCTTCCCTCCGATTCCTTTGATACTGAGATTCTTCCAGCGCCTGACATCAGAGAAAGTCACTGTCCTGGCGATTATGCCGTACTGGCTGAAGAGACCGTGGTTTCCGCTCCTAGTCAAGATGGCCCTGTGAAGCCCACTACCTCTTCCGCACACGAACAACCTACTATCCCAAGGCGACTTCCTCCATCCACATCCAGAGATCCTAGACTTGAAGGCCTGGAAGTTGAGTGGAAAAGGCTGGGCGACTTTTGGTGCTCACATGATGTTGTTCAAACATGGCTACAGGCAAGAAAGTCATCCACTAATGCCACCTACTACAGAGTATGGAGAAAGTTTACGGATCTGGCAAAGGCTAGCCATTTCAATCCTCTAAATCCTGGAGTCCAAGACATTATACTCTTCCTACAGACGGGTCTGGACTTAGGCTTAGGTCATAGCACACTAAAGGTTCAAGTTTCAGCCTTATCGGCTCTAACGGACACACGCTGGGCTCTGAACCCCCTCATAGACCGTTTTCTGAAAGCAGTCCTAAGACTACGTCCTCCCAGGAAAGCATTATACACCAAATGGGACCTGACAGTGGTTCTCAATGCCTTAGCAAGTCCTCCCTTTTCGCCCACAGAAGAATGTGCGTTGGAGGATATTACCTGGAAAACGGCCTTCCTGATCGCCATCACATTAGGGCGTAGGGTGTCAGAAATTCAAGCTCTAGGGGCACAGGAACCCTACGTCACCTTTTTTCCCAGACAGGGTAGTC
Source organism: Rana muscosa (assembly GCA_029206835.1). Classification (NCBI taxonomy): domain Eukaryota; kingdom Metazoa; phylum Chordata; class Amphibia; order Anura; family Ranidae; genus Rana; species Rana muscosa. The sequence goes on from JARGYO010005562.1 coordinate 14,309,834, forward strand.
CTGCAACCTATTCACCAGTTTATTCCCAAGGTGCCTTCAGTCTACCATCTCAACCAGGAATGGGTTCTTCCGGCCTTCGGAGAAGATCCAACCTCCTCAACACTACACAAATTGGATGTAGCCAGGTCCCTGAGACGTTACTTAGAACTTACACAACAGTTCCGCAAGGATCAAAGTTTATTTGTTATTCCCAAGGGCGCAAAAAAGGGAATGGCGGCCTCCAAGACAACAGTGGCCAGCTGGATCGTAAAACTAATCCAAAAGGCATATTGGGCTAGTGGTGTTCCAGTCCCAAATGCAGTGAATGCACACTCAACGTGGGGAAACGCTTCATCTTGGTCAGCTTTGGCTCGGGTCTCTCCTGAGACAATTTGTAGGGTGGCTAGTTGGTCATCCTTCAACACCTTCATGTCGCGGTCCTTACCTCCCGAGATTATCGGTTCTGTAAACTCATTAAATTTATTATTGCAGTACCCTCCCTGTAAGCAAGTTATTTACCATTGGTATGCTGCCATGAAGGCACCAGGAAAATGGAAAATTGAATACTCACCTTTCCGTAATTTTCCTTTCCTGGTGCCTACCCATGGCAGCATACACCCTCCCTTCTATAATCCTTAAAGTTCTGAAGACCAGTTACAAGAATACCTGAGGGGGGGGGGAGTAACTGTCAGGGAAATCCGTCCAACGGCGCCAATCAGCGCCCAATGCGCACGCGCGGCGGAATGATGCTTCGGCGCATGCGCGTGCGCGGGACGGCGCTTCTACGTCCTCGGGTGCGCGCGCCGACGCAGCGGCGCGCGCGCATGCGCGGCGGCGCACCAATAGGAATCCAGGCGGGCCTATTTAAAGAGATCCAGTTGCACTGACAAGTTGCTGGTTTGTCGGCTTTCCTGTATACCCAAGACTCTGGAAAACTATCTTGAAAATCTCCTTGTGACCCGGACTGGCTTGACTCCTCTGATCTCTCTCCTGGACCTGACCCTCGGCTTGCTATACGGACTTCTGCCTTCTCCTGTGTTTGACCCTCGGCCTGTGACTCGGATCCGCTGCTTGTCTACAATCCTTGACCTCCTGTTTGTACCTTTTGGACTTCCGCGTTTCCTTTGAACTCCTGCCTGGTTCCCGGTATTCTCTGGACTTGTTGCCTTTTACTGTGCTAGACCCCCAGCCGGGACTGTTACCTTGCAATTGCAACCCGGGCTCAACCTGCACCGGCTTCCATTATCTCCTGCTGTTTGAACTTTACCAATCCGACTAGTTCCCGCTTGAAGCCTGTTTCTTCAGTCTACTCAACACTACCGGACCGTCCAAAAGTACCCACCACCTGCCGGTAGCCGGTGCCGCTTCTCGCCATCCACTCCCTGTCTCAACTCCAGGGGGTGGAGTGCGTCAAGTCGCAAAGGTGAACCACTCTCGGCATCTCGGCCTCGGTAAGTACATACCCTTACAGTACAAACCAGCCAGATGTCTGAGGCCGACAGGGTGCGTTCACCGTTCGAGACCCTATGTCAGCAAGTCACCGCACTAACCGATGCGGTTCAGAAATTACAAGAAGGTTATGTCCAAATGGATGGCCGCTTTCAGCTACTTACTGGAGCTACAGGACCAGCATCACCAGCTGCTACCGTTGCCAATGTTGCCTCCACGTCTCAAAATCAGGCAAATCCCACCGTAGTAATGGCTACCCCTGAACCCAGGGTCCCCCTGCCTGAGCGATTTTCTGGCGTCCGTAAGAAATATCGGGCTTTCAAAAATGCATGTTCTCTTTACTTCGCCCTTCAACCCAGGACTTTCTCTTCAGAAGTGGTAAAGGTGGGGTTCGTCATCTCCCTTCTAACCGACGAACCCCAGGCCTGGGCCCATGGCCTGATGGAGCAAAGCAGCCCCATACTAGATTCCGTGGACACCTTCTTCGAGAGTATGGCGCAGCTGTATGACGATCCTCAGCGATCAGCTACAGCTGAGTCTGTTCTCCACAGTTTAACCCAGGGGAGAAGGCCGGTGGAGGACTACACGGCCGAATTCCGGAAATGGTCAGCTGACACTGGCTGGAATGAGACGGCCCTTAAATACCAATATCGCCAAGGACTGTCTGAGGCTCTTAAAGACGAGCTGGCCAGGATTGGCGTTCCAACTACTCTGGAAGATTTGATCCAGTCTGTCACTCAGCTTGACAGACGCCTGCGGGAGCGGCGTTCCGAGCGTTTCCAGACTACCCGTCCAAACTGGACTTTGCCCCGATCAGCTCCTGCCTACCCACCCATCCAAGTTCCTACAGCATCTTCTCCTCCCGAGCCTGAACCCATGCAGCTTGGTCTGGTTCGTCCTCCCCTTTCTCCTGAGGAAAAACAGCGCAGACGTCAGGCCAATCTGTGCCTTTACTGCGGGGGTACTGGCCATTTCCTTCGGAGCTGCCCAGTGAGACCTAGTAAGTGTACCCTCAAAGACACTTTGAACTACCAAGTTTCTGGCTTACCACAGACTTATGTTGTTCTTTCCATTTCTCTACAGCTACCAACAGGAGCAACCCGCCTACCGGCGATTATTGATTCAGGAGCCTGCAGCTGCTTTCTGGACTCTTCACTTGCTTCCCAACTTCACTTTCCTCTGCAAACCAAGGACCGTTATCTTCAGGTTCGTCTGGCGGATGGATCCCTGCCTCGTTCAGGGGTAATTACGCAAGAAACAAAACCCATCCTTGCTATCACGGATTCAGGCCACCAAGAATACCTTCGATTTGACCTCATCCCATCTCCCATGTTTCCCATCATCCTGGGCCTCCCCTGGTTACAAGCACATGAGCCTCATATAAACTGGGCCAAAAGGGAAGTTAACTTCACTTCTTCATATTGTTCCCAACACTGTCTTCCCGCACTTCCCACTGTCTGTGCTACTTTAACCCCTCAACCGGATAACCTACCACATGTTCCATCAGCATACTTAGAATTCCAGGACGTCTTCGACAAACAGCAGGCCGACCGCCTACCTCCACATCGTCCCTACGATTGTCCCATTGACCTTCTGCCTGGCTCCAAAATTCCATTCGGCCGCATCTTTCCCTTGTCCGAATCTGAGTTGAAGGCCCTCAAGTCTTACATTGAGGAAAATCTGGAAAAGAAATTCATTCGCCCCTCTTCTTCCCCAGCCGGTGCCGGTATATTTTTCGTTGAAAAAAAAGACGGGACTCTGAGGCCCTGCATTGACTATAGGGAATTAAATAAAATTACTATTAAAAATAGATACCCGCTTCCTCTCATCCCGGAGTTGTTCCAACGATTCCGATCAGCTCGGATCTTCTCTAAACTGGACCTTCGAGGGGCCTACAACCTCATCCGGATCAGGGCTGGAGACGAATGGAAGACGGCTTTTAGATCTAGGTTCGGTCATTTTGAATACTTGGTCATGCCATTCGGGCTTTGCAACGCCCCAGCTACTTTCCAGCACCTGGTCAATGACATTTTCCGTGAACACTTGGACGACTTCCTAGTAGTCTACTTAGATGATATTCTTATTTTTTCGTCCTCCCTTGAACTGCACCGAATCCATGTCATCAAGGTCCTCACTATTCTCCGAGAACATAGACTTTACCTCAAGGCCGAGAAATGTGACTTTGAGAAAACCACTGTGCAATTTTTGGGATTTATTATTTCTACCAATGGGGTCGCAATGGACCCGCAGAAAGTCAAAGCTATCCAGGAATGGCCAGCCCCAACAGACAAGAAAGGGGTACAACGGTTTATAGGTTTCGCCAACTTCTACAGGAGGTTCATTGTGGGGTTCTCCTCTATTGTGGCACCTATAACCCAACTGACACGCCAGGGCTACCGCTTTCACTGGTCACCGGAAGCTCAGGATGCCTTCGATAAACTAAAAAATGCATTCACATCGGCACCTGTATTGAAGCATCCAGATCCGCTACTGCCATTTACTCTGGAAGTAGATGCTTCAGAGTCAGCCACTGGGGCCATCCTCTCTCAAAGGCAGGGCCCCAAATCCCTTCTTCATCCAGTAGCCTTTGCCTCTCGTAAATTAACTTCTCCAGAACGTAATTATGACGTCGGAGACCGGGAACTATTAGCTATCAAATTCGCCCTGGAAGAATGGCGATACCTTCTGGAGGGAGCCCCTCACCCTGTCATGATATTCACGGATCATAAGAATCTAGAATATCTGAGAACAGCAAAACGTCTTCGACCCAGACAAGCCCGATGGGCCCTCTTCTTCACCAGGTTTAACTTTCATATCTCTTATAGGCCCGGTTCCAAGAACGTGAAGGCGGATGCACTCTCTAGGATGTTTCCCGAGACCCCTCAAGCAGAGGAACCAAGTACCATCCTATCAGCACAAAACTTTCTGCTCATTCCACAGGCTGATCTACTAACTTCCATAAAAGCCGCCTCTAAGCATTGTCCTGACCAAGTAACCTCTTCCCTAGAGAAGCATAATGACTTGCTCTGGTCCCAAGGTAAAGTCTTCGTCCCTCTGGAAACAAGGCAACTGATTCTGAAAACTTTCCACGACCACAAACTAGCTGGTCACTTTGGAACCAAAAAAACCATGGAACTAATCTCTCGCTCCTTCTGGTGGCCTGGTTGGAGACAAGATTGCAAGTCCTATGTTGCCTCCTGTACCCGTTGCCAACGGTATAAGGGACCCAAAACCAAGAGTTGGGGACTACTCAAACCTTTGCCTATCCCTGAACGTCCGTGGGCAGATGTGTCCATGGACTTCATTGTAGATCTACCGCCCTCTGGAGGTTTTACCACGATTCTGGTCGTAATTGACCGCCTCTCCAAAATGGCACACTTCGTGCCCATGATCGGTACCCCCTCTGCTGCAGATACAGCCAAAGCCTTCTTTCAGGAGATAATCAGGCTCCATGGGGTGCCTAAGAGCATCACCTCTGACAGAGGCGTTCAATTCACGTCGAAATTCTGGAAGGAACTTTGCAAATCTTTAGAAGTCAAGATTTGCCTATCATCGGCATATCACCCCCAGAGCAACGGACAGACAGAGAGAACCAATCAAACCCTAGAACAATATCTCCGTTGTTTTTGCTCAGCCTCACAAGACGATTGGTCCTCCCTATTATCCTACGCTGAATTTGCATATAACAACTCGGTGCATTCAGCCACCAGTCAAACTCCTTTTTGGGCCAACTTTGGCTTCCATCCTTCCTTCCTCCCTGATGACATTCCGGAGAGCTCTGTTCCTGCTGTTCAAGATCGGATAGCCTTTGTTCAATCTAATTTTCTGAGACTCCAGGAAATGATGCAAAACGCCCAGGAGTCTTACAAGAGATACTATGACAAGGGTAGGAAGGAAAATCCAGTCTTCAAAGTTGGGGAGGAAGTATGGCTCTCAGCCACCAACCTCAAATTACCGATCCCTTCACGGAAATTGGGACCAAGATTTATAGGCCCTTTTAAAATCAAGCGAGTAATCAACCCTGTGGCCTTTGAATTGGCACTGCCCGACTCCTACAGGATACACCCGGTCTTCCACACGTCTCTGTTGAAACCAGTAGTCTCCAGCTCCTTCCCGGGAAGGGATGAGCCACCTCCTCCACCTGTGGAGGTTGATGGTGAAGATGAGTATGTGGTGGAATCTATCTTGGGCTGCAGGAAAAGAGGCAGGCAGTTGCAGTATTTAATCAAATGGAAGGGGTATCCCCCAGAGGACAACTCTTGGGAACCATCTAGGAACCTACATGCTCCCCGCCTAATTAGAGTCTTTCACCAGGAACATCCCGAGTTGATGTCTAGTCTGGGCGTCCGGAGTCCGCCCCTAGGAGGGGGGCACTGTCAGGGAAATCCGTCCAACGGCGCCAATCAGCGCCCAATGCGCACGCGCGGCGGAATGATGCTTCGGCGCATGCGCGTGCGCGGGACGGCGCTTCTACGTCCTCGGGTGCGCGCGCCGACGCAGCGGCGCGCGCGCATGCGCGGCGGCGCACCAATAGGAATCCAGGCGGGCCTATTTAAAGAGATCCAGTTGCACTGACAAGTTGCTGGTTTGTCAGCTTTCCTGTATACCCAAGACTCTGGAAAACTATCTTGAAAATCTCCTTGTGACCCGGACTGGCTTGACTCCTCTGATCTCTCTCCTGGACCTGACCCTCGGCTTGCTATACGGACTTCTGCCTTCTCCTGTGTTTGACCCTCGGCCTGTGACTCGGATCCGCTGCTTGTCTACAATCCTTGACCTCCTGTTTGTACCTTTTGGACTTCCGCGTTTCCTTTGAACTCCTGCCTGGTTCCCGGTATTCTCTGGACTTGTTGCCTTTTACTGTGCTAGACCCCCAGCCGGGACTGTTACCTTGCAATTGCAACCCGGGCTCAACCTGCACCGGCTTCCATTATCTCCTGCTGTTTGAACTTTACCAATCCGACTAGTTCCCGCTTGAAGCCTGTTTCTTCAGTCTACTCAACACTACCGGACCGTCCAAAAGTACCCACCACCTGCCGGTAGCCGGTGCCGCTTCTCGCCATCCACTCCCTGTCTCAACTCCAGGGGGTGGAGTGCGTCAAGTCGCAAAGGTGAACCACTCTCGGCATCTCGGCCTCGGTAAGTACATACCCTTACAGTAACTTTTTTTTTATATAGTTACGTGGTCCTGTGGGTTGGTCGAGGGTGGAGCCACTAACCATTGGTATACTGCCATGGGTAGGCACCAAGAAAGGAAAATTACGGAAAGGTGAATATTCAATTTTCCGTTTTTTTTTACTGATATATAGACTATTTATAGTGAAAAGTTTTGTATTATACCAAATACTTCACCCACCCTCTAAATTATTGCATTTGCCATGTTGAAAATCTATTATATAGAAAAAGAAGTGGGAAAAAATGAGCACTTGTGGGTACAGCCAATATTTTTGGATGGTAGGATCATTTGCTTAACCACTTGCCGACCGCTCACGGTATATATACGTAGGCAGAATTGCTCGTACAGGCACAATCACGTACCTGTACGTGACCCTTTAACTGTCGACGTCGGGGTCGCGCAAGTGGGGATCCCCGCGATTGTCTCACGGAGGCTCGGAGCGGGGAGATGTGTTGTGTAAACACAACATCTCCCCGCTCCCCTACTGACAATGTCAGCGATCTCCGCTCTGTGTAATCAGAGCGGAGATCGGAGACGTGTCAGTCGTAGCCACGCCCCCACACAGTAGTAAAAACTCGCCTAGGCACACTTAACCCCTTCAGCGCCCCTAGTGGTTAACCCCTTCACTGCCAGTGTCATTTTCACAGTAACCAGTGCATTTTTATTGCACTAATCGCTGTGAAAATGACAATGGTCCCAAAAATGTGTCAAAAGTGTCCGATGTGTCCACCATAATGTCGCAGTCACGAAAAAAAAATCGCTGATCGCCGCCATTACTAGTAAAAAAAAAAAATAATTAATAAAAATGCCTTAAAACTATACCCTATTTTGTAAACGCTATAATCTTTGCGCAAACCAATCAATAAACGCTGATTGCGATTTTTTTTACCAAAAATATGTAGAAGGATACGTATCGGCCTAAACTGAGGAAAAAAAATGTTTTTATATATTTTTTGGGGATATTTATTATAGAAAAAAGTAAAAAATATGTCATTTTTTTCTAAATTTTCACTCTATTTTTGTTTATAGCGCAAAAAATAAAAACCGCAGAGGTGATCAAATACCACCAAAAGAAAGCTCTATTTGTGGGAAAAAAAGGATGCCAATTTTGTTTGGGAGCCACGTCGCACGACCGCGCAATTGTCAGTTAAAGCGACGCAGTGCCGAATCGCAAAAAGGGGCCTGGTTATAATGGCCCGTATTGGTCCGGGGCTTAAGTGGTTAAGGCTGGTCATAGATAACGTTCAGCCAGTGATAAAGAAAAAAAAAAAAAAAAAAGATTCCCCATCCACACAAGGTGAGGTGGATGGTGGTGTCCTCCATGCTGTGCTGTTGTATTCTGGCAGTGGACTTCTTGTCCAAACACACTGATTAGCAGCTGCAGCCCATAAAAAAGATTTCCAACAAGCCTGTTCAACAGAAACCGATCAATAAATTGACTTCAGTGAAGTGGGAGCAACCACACACGGATTGAAATTCATCCAGCTTCTGCTAAACCAACCATATTCCGATACATTGATGATCAGCTTATAGGTGTCCCTTTTTCCATCTTAGAAAGTCATGAGGTATGTTGGGCCATCGTCCGATTATTTATTTATCTTTTTAAACTTTATTTTCCTACATAACATCCCAGGACTGTGCTGTCTGGCAGAGGTGTACAAATCAGAAACGAGACTGGACAGAATTACAAATCCTTTATGAACTTCAATGGTATATTTCGCTGTTTTAATTCTGGGAATAAAGAGCTGCTAGTATACACTAGGGCCGAAAAACAACTAATGCATTAATCAACTACTAATCGATTATGAAAATAGTTGACAACTATTTTCATAATCGATTAATCGGCCTTCCGATTAGTTGGTCTGCATTATTTGTTTACATATCAGGAAATACAGTGCAGCACACACACAGCTAAGTACACCATCCATACATGTCAGTAAGTTCCTGGAACTTGTGAATGTGTGAGGAGCAATGCCTCATGGGACATGTTTTTCTAAAAGGCAGACATTTTTTTACCTTGCTATACGGGCTTTCTATACTATACTTTGCAGCTTGCTATTGGGGCACTCTGAAGGCAGGAGGAGCCAGAAGTGTCAGTGGGGGACCCCAGAAGAGAAGGATCGGGGTTGCTCTGTGCAAAACCATTACACAGAGGAGGCAAGTATAACATGTTTGTTAAAAAACAAAAAATCACTTTAAAGACTGTGCAGGGAAGATCAGCATCTGAACCCAGAGAAGGTGGAGGCTGATAGACTGGAGGTAATAGAGGGCATAACTATTAAAGTAAACTTTTACCAGTATTGTGCATTATATTTAAAATGATTATATCCATGGAAAAAAATAAAAAAAGGCTCAGCTTTTAGTACTACTTTAATATAAAAGATTTATATCCCTTCCATCCTTCATATAGCATTTATTATTAAAATGATATATATATATATATATATAATGTAGCGGCCTCACCCCGTCCTCTTTAGCTAGGGGTATGTCACGCGACAGGGTGAGGTGCGCCACAGCCCATGTCCTCCCCATAGCTGTGGGTGAGGTGAAGGCCAGTATCAACATCTTCCTCGGGCCAAATGTGTGCTGGTTACGGGACTCAGTCCTGCTGTGCTGGAATCTCCCTTGCTCCCATTAACAGAGTCCATACACCGATCACAGTCCAACTCTCTGTTTTATTTTGTAGCTCCACAACAAACAATGTAATGGCAAGATACGGTGGGATGAGCAGGTCGAGGCACTGTACTGATTTTAGTCTCTATACCCCTGTACTATGACCAAGGGTAGTAGCAACCTTGATTAGAATACCTTCGCTGCGTTGCGGCCCCTATCAGGGGAAGATGTTCCTCCAAGGGAGTTACCGGAGGCCCATCCGTCACCGGGTTGACGCTGCTCCGGAATCTCCGGACGGGTGACCTCCCCAGCCTCCTCACCTCAGATGCGGGTCCCCTCGCAAGGGGCACCCTGGAATCACTTCACCCTCGCGGGACCCAGTCGAAGTCACTGGGCCCCAGGCCTACGACATAGTACCTCACCCCAGGCTGAAGGTGCCTGGGATGGACTCCAACTCCATTCCGGTCAGGCCTAGGGCGCCTGAGCCGGAACCTCGAACCGGCCGCACCCAGGCCTAAGGTGCCTGGGTGCGTGAAGAGATGATCCTCCGAAGACCTCGTGGTGAGGGCGTCTCCCCCTTTTATCTCCTCCCATCGACACCACGGCGGGTTCCCTGCCCCAGCCGTACCATCTCCGGAAAGGGACAAAAAGGGTAGCACTGTGGTAGTGATTCTACCTTGAGCCCGTAGGTACCCCGCCACCCACAGGCCAAGGAGAATACTGCACCACCCAATCCTCCACGAATAACAAAAAGGGGTCCATACCCTAACCTAATTACACACCTGGGTCACACTACCCCCCAGGTGTACCCCAACTAAATCTGAAGACCCCGCTACACACTCCCCCCGTGATTTGACGCTGGTCCCCAGCGTCAGGTGCACACCCATGTCTCCCAAGGAGTGGTGACATGAAGCGAGCCCCAGAGGCTGTCCCTAAAATTTGAACATTGTGTGTGCCAAGACCTGCTCGAAAAGGGAAGGGAAATATAAAACGATAAACTATTGTATAAAACATCTGTCAGGTACACATATACAATCCCTCCCGTGCCTGTCTAAGAACCACCCACACTCAGCAGTCTTGACCGACGAATCTCCTGCAGAAGGGAAACAAAAAAACAAACATCCTAATATCTTGTGAGATTTTGGAATGAATGGGTCTATCAGCCGAGAGACCCATTCGCTCCAACGAGTGTGGTGTAAAAGTGTGCAGAAAAAAAACCAAACAAACGTTGCGCAACACCGCCACCTGGTGACGACGCCGCGGTAATGGCACTTGGTGATATCTTCACTCTTCCTGCTTTCCTACACTGACTCTACCCCCAAAGTCTCTGCCTTTGGCACATGAAGAAAAGGGAGAAAGAAAAAGAAAAAAAAAAACAACAGCTCCCAAGTCTCCTGTGAGTAAAGAAAAAGAGAGCCCAAATCAAAACAAAACTAGGGCACAGTTCTGAGCGTCTGGGAATGTTCCTTCCAGAGTTCAACAAGCAAACAAAAATAGGAGTTCTCTTCTCCTACAGATAAAATCTTGGATCTGGCAAAAACAAGGGCTTCAAGTGCCTGTCAAACACTTCGACTGAATATTCGACATCCTCTCACTCTTTTCTGCAGATGAGCACCTTATCGGCATGAATATGGCGCCCTAATTTCCAATCAGCTCTGCAGTCTCTGAACTTCTTAGACACAGGCGGCGAACATGACAAGTATCGCTGGGCATGAGGCACTTTGAGCTTTTCCCAGACAAACTCGTCGTATCACCGTTGTCGCAAGACCTCGACTTCATACAGTAAGTCCCGAGGCAAGTAGGGGTACTCCCACCCATATTCATGGGCGACTCTCTGAGAGAAAAGTCGTTGCAATCGGGCTAGAGGAGGCATGACATCTCGCTCACCTTCTCCTGGCTGTACGATGGCCTCCGGGTGCCGAGGTACCTTCACCATCTCGGGTGGCTTTGCCTTTGGTGCCCGCAATGAAGCGCGCTGCATCCCCACTATCAGAGCGGGTGATGTGGTGGAATGTGGAAGGTCAGTCGGAGGACTAGATTTCCTCAAACTCCGGGGCCTGCGCCCAGGGCATACTGTCTTTTATAGACATAGGGGAATCCTACGGTTTACACAGCACAGGTAGCTGGCGTTTGTCCCAGCCCTTCCGGTGAAACAGTTAGTCTATTTCTCCGTCATCCCCACAGTCTGACAGCGACTCTAGGTCAGAGGTGTCATACATCTCGGCGGGAAGGTAGTCTTTAGTAGACAGAGAACTACCCTCCCTTGCGGGCTCCACCTCCAATGGACCCCCGACACCTCCAACCACCACCACAGTCCCAGCCCCTGGCTCACCTGGACCTTTTTCAGCACTGGGATGTCCAGGATTCTTCCGACCAGATCCATCCAGGTCCGGCAAGCAGCGGGGCAAAGCTCGACCACGACCACAGGAGGCCTGCACCAGGCCGATCTTCCTCTTCGGAGGTGGGAGCAGAGAATCTGTGGTGACCGAAGCAGCGTCCTCGGATTTTTCTCTCTCAGTCTCTGGTTGGGCAGTCACGTCGCCCTGGTCAGCGCGTACGGGGACCTCCGCAGAGGCCTGGATCTCTCCCTCCGGAGTGGCGGTTCCTGTGATGCAGTTGAGGCGAAGGGCCCGGGGCCTTTCCGTGTATGGTTCGACCTCAAAAAGGAACTCCTTGCATGCTTCACATCGCCCAAATGGCTTTAACTGGACCACCAGTCCCGAGCATCCGGGACAGATCACACCGAGAGCCTCCGTGTCTCTGCATGAGTACAGAGCCAACTGTCCTCGGGGCCTGAGTCTTATCCCCGTGTCTGTAAGGGGAGCAGAAAATGCAGTCATCTTCATAGGGTAAGATACCGGCATCCACGGGGAGCTTGAGTTCATTCCGACCACTTGCTGCTCCATCACGCGCTGACCACGCGCCGGAGTCTCCACGTGTATCTCCACACATGGCCAGACTCCTCCCATGACTTGCGCGTTTTCGCGGGCTTCCACCAGCCTCCGCCCACAAATTGCGCAGTCACGGGGTGCCTCGTGGCGCAGTGCAGCAAAAGTCCCCACATGTAGTACTTCACACGGCTGGACTCCTCCCTCTTCCCGCTCTTTCTGCATGGGCCTTTCCCGTCTTAGGGTCATGTCCACGACTTCGAGCACAGGGACGCACTTTGGCCAATCACATGGCCGACCTGCTCGGACCTCCTCCGGGCAGCAAAGTCCAGACACAGCCATTCCAAACCTCAGGGTTAACATACATTTCATCCCGGACTCGCGAGCCCCCACGTGTAGCGGCCTCACCCCGTCCTCTTTAGCTAGGGGTATGTCACGCGACAGGGTGAGGTGCGCCACGGCCCATGTCCTCCCCATAGCTGTGGGTGAGGTGAAGGCCAGTATCAACATCTTCCTCGGGCCAAATGTGTGCTGGTTACGGGACTCAGTCCTGCTGTGCTGGAATCTCCCTTGCTCCCATTAACAGAGTCCATACACCGATCACAGTCCAACTCTCTGTTTTATTTTGTAGCTCCACAACAAACAATGTAATGGCAAGATACGGTGGGATGAGCAGGTCGAGGCACTGTACTGATTTTAGTCTCTATACCCCTGTACTATGACCAAGGGTAGTAGCAACCTTGATTAGAATACCTTCGCTGCGTTGCGGCCCCTATCAGGGGAAGATGTTCCTCCAAGGGAGTTACCGGAGGCCCATCCGTCACCGGGTTGACGCTGCTCCGGAATCTCCGGACGGGTGACCTCCCCAGCCTCCTCACCTCAGATGCGGGACCCCTCGCAAGGGTTACCCTGGAATCACTTCACCCTCGCGGGACCCAGTCGAAGTCACTGGGCCCCAGGCCTACGACATAGTACCTCACCCCAGGCTGAAGGTGCCTGGGATGGACTCCAACTCCATTCCGGTCAGGCCTAGGGCGCCTGAGCCGGAACCTCGAACCGGCCGCACCCAGGCCTAAGGTGCCTGGGTGCGTGAAGAGATGATCCTCCGAAGACCTCGTGGTGAGGGCGTCTCCCCCTTTTATCTCCTCCCATCGACACCACGGCGGGTTCCCCGCCCCAGCCGTACCATCTCCGGAAAGGGACAAAAAGGGTGGTACTGTGGTAGTGATTCTACCTTGAGCCCGTAGGTACCCCGCCTCCCACAGGCCAAGGAGAATACTGCACCACCCAATCCTCCACGAATAACAAAAAGGGGTCCATACCCTTACCTAATTACACACCTGGGTCATACTACCCCCCAGGTGTACCCCAACTAAATCTGAAGACCCCGCTACATATATATATATATATATATATATATAATATACAGTATATTATTACTTTCCATGTTTCACAGTATAAATTAACCCCTTATAGTATCGATTATCTGCTTTTTTTGTACTATAAAGGGCTAATTTTCGTTTTTTAACCCCATTATGACAGGTGATACAAAAAAAAGCATGCTGCTGCCACTAAACGTCTTAGGCCTGGTTCTCATCTATGCGTTTTTTGGTGCTTTTTGCAGAAACGCAGTACAGTTCATTCAACATGGTTTCCTATGGGACACATTCACATCTATGCTTTTTTCAGTCGCTGCGTATTTGGAAAGAGTCAGGGACTTTTTTCAATTCAAAACTGCTTTTTTTTTTTTTTTTTTTGATTGTTTGGTTCAATCGACTTCAATGGAGAAGCTGCAGAAAAGCATGTAGCGCGTTTTTGCCAGGATTTGCGTTTCTTAATCTGCCCAGCAACACGTTGGCCAAAAAAAGCATGAAAAATACAAACTCAAAATTGCAGCAAAATCGCGTGTGCAAAAACACAGCAAAAAGCACTGCAGAAATGGATCAAAAGCAAACTGCATAAGTGTGAACCGAGCCTTATGCTGGCCATACACGTATCAATTTTCGGAAGAGAATACTGTATTCAATACAAAAAATCTCTGTACACTGAATGAAAGAATGTCGTTTGAAAATGTCTCTTGCTTTTAACATTCAGTTTTAAAACAAATGTAATTTCTAAACGAAATCCACATTCGGGGTCAAAAAATTCCTGTGACAAGAAGTATTCTATTCTGCTCCTTCGATTTTTACTGTCACTGTGGTCGAAAACTAACATTGATTTGACCCCACTAATGATTAGAAAATCAATGAACGTTCTTAAAATGAAAACAATTTTGAAGGAAGACCTAGATTTTATATGGTCAGCATAAGTGACAGCAGACACAGGTATCTTTTATCAAGCCACCAGCTTATGACAAGGGAGTCTGTCATACATAATATATTACAGTTCTGTCTGAAAATCCACAAAAAAAGTCTTTTTTTTTTTTTTTTTCTTTAACCACTTCAATACCAGGCACTTACCCCCTTTCTGCCCAAGCCAATTTTCAGCTTTTAGCGCTGTCACTTTTTAAATGACAATTGCGCGGTCATGCTACGCTGTACCCATATAAAAATTATAATTTTGTTCCCACAAATAGAGCTTTCTTTTGGTGGTATTTGATCACCTCTGCGGTTTTTATTTTTCCTAAACAAATGAAAAAAGACAAAAACTTGTAAAAAAATAAAGTTTATTTGTTTATTATAAAAAAAAATCCTTCACTGATGGGCACTGATAAGGCAGCACCGATGAGATGGCACTGATGGGTGGCACTGATATGCAGCACTGCTAGGCAACACTGGGCACTGAAAGGATACACTGATGGGTACACATGGGTGGCACTGATAGGCGGCATGGCACTGCTAGGCACTGATGGGTGGCACTGATAGATTGCACTCATGGCACTGGCAGGCCTTATTAATGGGCACTGGCAGCTGCCTGGGCACTGATTGGCATATCCCTGGTGGTCCAGAGTGGCATACCTGTTGGGGTTACTTTGTGGGCATCCTTGGTGGCATCCCTGGTGGTCCTGGATGGGCATCCTCGGGGGTGCTGCACTGATAAACAAACCGCACAGACCCCCCCCCTGTCAGGAGAGCCGCTGATTGGCTCTCCTCTACTCGTGTCTGTCAGACACGAGTGAGGAAAAGCTGACAAACAGCTTTTCCTGTTTACATCGTGATCAGCCGCGATTGGACATGGCTGATCACGTGGTAAAGAGCCTCCATCAGAGGCTCTTTACCGTGATTGGTGATGCGGTGGGTCAGACTGACACACCACAACACTGTATATAGCTGAATAGAAAAAGAATGGACTTTGAAGGCACCAATATAAAAATAACAAATTTTATTAACACACTATTACAAATATTGTACTAGTTGTATTCTCAGAATACAGTAAGATATAATCTAAAATAAGAAAACATGGACAAGACCCATAGTGGGACATTCAATGATACAATATACTCAATTTGTGGGTGTGCATGATGAATCTTCCCACTGAAGAGATGAATAGCAGAGAGATGTCCCCAATATGGAAGTCCATAGAATTCTTGGAAATTTAAAAATGGCTCAACATGTTTCGCGATTGACTGCGAATCGCTTCTTCAGGAGCTTCTAAATTTCAAGATAGAAAATCAAGTTTAGATATACATCATAAATATATAACACACATTTGTGTTGTACTTCGCAAGTTTATCAGACACTGATACCAGCATCTGATTCTTACCAGAAGTATCACTTGAATTTGCCCGATGCAATCACTTCACCCCTTCCCAGGTGTCTCAACCCTAAACCTGTGCCCAAAAGAGGGCGTCTTACCAGGCTGAAATGGTGAGGAAAAGAGAGAGAAAAGTGAGTAACGGGAACATGGGGATGCACCAAGTATCTATAGAACAACCCAACATAGACTAAGAAAGGGAAATATGTTATAGTGCCATAAGGTCAACCTAATAACATTAACTAGTAGCTTACTTGTGGTATGAGGGGTTTGTAATTGAAAGAAGGGGAGGAGTTTGCGGCACAGTAAAGTAGTCCTCAAGGTCTATAATCGCGTAGAGCGATTAATTTGAAAAAGGCGTAGATGTGCTGCAAAAAATTTGCATAACTCTCTCAAAAGGCCTGTTAAAACGACAAGGACATATGCTTATAAAACGTGCGATTGCAAGATGGTAAAATGAGTCTGAATATGTACCTTAAAGTAGTTGGAACTCGGATAGACTTGTTCCCCAATAGTGTGACGGGTTGCTGGGAATTAAAGATGGATTGTATTCCACAGCCAGATAATGTTTACCTGTGACTATAAGACATATTAAATAAGGCTAGTTTTATTATCAGGTATAGACTTTCAAAATGAAAGAAAAAATAAACTGGCAAATAATAGTTACCTAGCCAGAGTACATAGCCAGGAACACTATCAGGCTCTTCAATACGCACTACTCATTATCAATGAATATGAATCCAATCTCTTATCTGTATAAACCACAGACAAGAAAATGGAAAAGCACTTAAGCATAAAAGAAAGTCCCATACCATTTAGGGCATATATTAGGCTAAAAGAGGCAAGGGTCAAGCCTTGCTATAGATACCTCAATTATAGGACTTGCTGTGTACGTGACCGCCGTCTCCTTCCGTGTTAGTTGCGAGCGACTGCTCTCCCAGTGATATCTAGCACACTGAGGAGAGAGCCTCGCTTAAATGTACATCCCGATCACGTGACCGTCATGACGTATGACGTCACGTGAACCGGCCAAATGGGTGCACTCCACGTCCATGCCGTAGCGATGCCCACGTCAGGGCAGTCTGTTGGCAACCCCCTGCGCGAGTGTGGGCGGAAGTGCTGCCCGAGACGCAAGATGTGAGCGTCGAATTGCCGTCAGGATACCGCCCAGCCCAAGGCATGGATCGGCATCCGACGGCTTGTGTGGCCGCATGCTCCCCTCACTATCTCCTCACTCCACACCAGGCCTGACAGAAGATTGAAAGAGGGAGAGAGACACCTAGAGGTGGAGGATCACATTGGGCAAAATAAACTGCATGTTAATACATGCTTTTTAAACAAAATGTCAGTTTTGAAGAACAATAAACTGCAGTAATATCTGCTTGTATTCCAGAAATGATTACATATTTGAAAATAGCTGCGATCAAGAAAACACATACAACAGGAGGCAAAACAAAAACTGGAAAGAAATAAAAAATAAATAACAAAATATAGTGATGGCAACAGATAATATCAAACAGAATACAACGACCCTGTATTTTCAAAAATTGCCACAAAGATCATTAAAGTGCCAATTATCAATTAAATTGGCATATGGGCAAGCGAGTTGCCTAGGCATGTTTAGAAATTATGATAATACACCCCTATATCCTGAATAGCCAGGGTACAGAGATATAATTCTATAGAAAAGGCTGATAAGATACTATCTCGTTAATACCTGGCGGCCTGGTCGCTTCAAGACGTTCTATCCAAAAGGTCTCCTTCTGGAGTATGCGTTTGTCCCAGTTGCCCCCTCGGGTGTCTTGTGGGATCACCTCTAATACCATGAATTTGACCATAGAAGTGTCGAATTTATGATATAATCCTAGATGGCGACTTACTGGTGTGATCATTTTAGCAAACTGGGAGTAGTAAATATGGTCGTATATACGTTGCTTAAACTGTCGGATGGTCTTTCCTACGTAAAATGCCCCACATCTGCAGAGCATGAGGTACACTACCCCTTCTGTGTTACATGTCGCATGAAATCGAGGGCAAAACCTTTCGCCATTTGGAAGTATGAATTTTTTACCCGGTAATACCCAGGGGCAATAGGTGCATTGTCCACAGGTGTAGAGGCCTCGATCTATGTTTACTGGATGACAGTTTGGTTTGTATTCACTGCTTGTTAATCTACTACCAATTGAGGTGGCCCTTCGAAAGACTATCTCTGGAGTGTTCCTCACATATTTACCTATTGTAACATCTTCACTGAGTAGGTGCCAATGTTGTAACAGGCACCTTCGCAGTGATGTATGCTGTGCCGAATATTTAGTTATAAATTTGGTAGTTTGCTGATCCATATTGGTCTTGGGTCTGGAATACAGTAAAGAAGTTCTCTCTTGTCCGTTGGCTTTATTGTAAGCCCGTCGGAGGAGGCTTTTACTGTATCCTCGTTTAAGCAATCTGGTACGTAACTCATCTGCCTACTGCCTGAAATCTGCATCATACGTGCAGTTTCTGCGCAGGCGGATGTATTGTGCATAAGGTATACTATGCACTAGGGATATAGGGTGGCCACTATCAGCGTGCAGTAAGGTATTACCAGCTGTAGGTTTACGATATAATTTGGTAGCTATATTGTCGCTGGAATCCCTATACAGGAGTACGTCCAAAAACGAAATATGTTGCGAATGCCAATCAAAGGTAAATTTTAAATTATGGTTGTTAACATTGAGTACTTATAGAAACTCCTGAAGAAGGGGCAAAGTACCAGTCCAAATGACAATAATATCGTCAATGTACCTGAACCAGCACATGGTCTGGTCCCGGTACTGGCGATATTTGTTATTGGAAAAAATCTCTCGTTCCCACCCCCCCAGGTACAGGTTGGCGTAGGCCGGTGCACAACAACTGCCCATTGCCACGCCCTGTACCTGGAGGTAGTGGGAACCGAGAAATGAGAAGTAATTGTCTTTCAAAATGAAAGATAGCAACTGAATTATGAAAGACTGGAATTTCCATTGCCTGGGCGTAATTAACTTAACTCCGTACCCTCTTTCCTCTGATGAATTGACGGTACTTCGAATGGGTCTCAGCTTCTGTCCAAACGCAACTATGGACAAGTATGAGGTCATCAAAGACCTATACTTGTTTGCAAGAAAACTTACGTACAATCACATCTTTGATCCCGACAGGAAAAGATTGCGAGCTGAAAAAGATCTCTCTGAGCAAATTAAAAAGTACACAATGAGAGAATTCAGAGCACTCAAGGATTTAATGTTGCTATTGGATGAAAGCTCAGACCCCAACAACGTGCAATTGAATAGTACCCAATCAATTGACATTAGCCAACCAGCCATCATAGAAACCAAAAGGCCCAACTTTAAAAATAAGTCAGATCAATTTCCCGACCTCAATACAAATCCACAGGTGGCAGCATTCTTGGTAGCCATGGTTCGGGAAATCAAGAATATGCCAACAACCAACATTCCTGCGAATTTACCTCTTCAACAACAACGAGCCCTTAAAAGCTTACAAACAAGGAGAGATACTGTGATAAAAGCATCAGATAAAGGGGGAAATATAGTTCTGCAAACCTGTGATCAGTATGAAACAATGTGCTTTGAGATTCTGAATAATCAATATAAATTGGAATTTAAACTTCTAATTTATACAGCTTATTCAGCAGCACTTATTGACAAATCTACCTATGATTTCTTTAACATAGCCCACCCCAGAGAGCCTATTTTTTACGCAATCCCAAAAATCCACAAAAATCACAGCAAGCCACCAGGCAGACCCATCATCTCCGGCATAGGTTCTATGACGGAGAATGCCAGCCGATTTATTGATTTTTTTCTTATGCCTCATGTGTCAAGCCTGCCTTCCTATGTGCGGGACACGTCCGATCTCCTTAGGAGACTGGACGGCCTCGCCATTCCTTTGGATGCAGTTTTTGTCACCATAGACGTAGAAGCGCTTTATTCCAGCATACCACATGATCTTGGCTTGAAAACTGTTGAGGTCTTTTTGAAAGAACAGGATCACAGGCAATGGAAATTCCAGTCTTTCATAATTCAGTTGCTATCTTTCATTTTTAACCACTTAAGCCCCGGACCATTTCGGGCCATTAGGACCAAGCCTGTTTTTGGGATTCGGCACTGCGCTGCTTTAACTGTAAATTGTGCGGACATGCAATGTTGTACCCAAATAAAATTTGCGTCCTTTTCTTCCCACAAATAGAGCTTTCTTTTAATGGTATTTGATTGCCTCTGCGATTTTTATTTTTTGCGATATAAACAGAAAAAGACCGAAAATTTTGAAAAAAAATGATATTTTCTACTTTTTGTTATAAGAAAAATCGAATAAACTCAATTTTAGTCATACATTTAGGCCAAAATGTATTCAGCCACATGTCTTTAGTAAAAAAAATGTCAATAAGCGTATATTTATTGGTTTGCGCAAAAGTTATAGCGTTTACAAACTAGGGTACATTTTCTGAAATTTACACAGCTTTAAATTTATGACTGCCTATCTCATTTCTTGAGGTGCTAAAATGGCAGGGCAGTACAAAACCCCCCCAAATGACCCCATTTTGGAAAGTAGACACCCCAAGGAAATTGCTGAGAGGCATGTTGAGCCCATTGAATATTTTTTTTTTTCGTCCCAAGTGATTGAATAATGACAAAAAAAAAAAAAAAAAAAAATTACAAAAAGTTGTCACTAAATGATATATTGCTCACACATGCCATGGTTATATGTGGAATTGCACCCCAAAATACATTCTGCTGCTTTTCCTGAGTACGGGGATACCACATGTGTGGGACTTTTTGGGAGCCTAGCCGCGTACAGGGCCCCAAAAACCAAGCACCGCCTTCAGGATTTCTAAGGGCGTAAATTTTTGATTTCACTCCTCACTACCTATCACAGTTTTGAAGGCCATAAAATGCCAAAATAGCACAAAACCCCCCCAAATTACCCCATTTTGGAAAGTAGACACCCCAAGCTATTTGCTGAGAGGCATGTTGAGTCCATGGAATATTTTATATTTTGCCACAGGTTGCGGGAATATGACAAACTGTTTTTTTTTTGCACAAAGTTGTCACTAAATGATATATTGCTCACACATGCCATGGGCATATGTGAAATTACACCCCAAAATACATTCTGCTGCTTCTCCTGAGTACGGGGATACCACATGTGTGGGACTTTTTGGGAGCCTAGCCGCGTACGGGACCCCAAAAACCAAGCACCGCCTTCAAGGTTTCTAAGGGCATAAATTTTTGATTTCGCTCCTCACTACCTATCACAGTTTTGAAGGCCATAAAATGCCAAGATGGCACAAAACCCCCCCAAATGACCCCATTTTGGAAAGTAGACACCCCAAGCTATTTGCTGAGAGGCATGTTGAGCCCATTGAATATTTTTTTTTGTCCCAAATGATTGAATAATGACAAAAAGAAAAAAAAAAAAATGTACAAAAAGTTGTCACTAAATGATATATTGCTCACACATGCCATGGTTATATGTGAAATTACACCCCAAAATACATTCTGCTGCTTCTCCTGAGTACGGGGATACCACATGTGTGGGACTTTTTGGGAGCCTAGCCGCGTACGGGACCCCAAAAACCAAGCACCGCCTTCAAGGTTTCTAAGGGCATAAATTTTTGATTTCACTCCTCACTACCTATCACAGTTTTGAAGGCCATAAAATGTCAAAATAGCCCAAAACCCCCACAAATGACCCCATTTTGGAAAGTAGACACCCCAAGCTATTTGCTGAGAGGCATGGTGAGTATTTTACAGCTCTCATTTGTTTTTGAAAATTAAGAAAGACATTTTTTTTTCTTTTTTTTTTTCTTTTTTTACATTTTCAAAACTTTGTGACAAAAAGCGAGATCTGCAAAATACTCAACATACCTCTCAGCAAATAGCTTGGGGTGTCTACTTTCCAAAATGGGGTCATTTGGGGGGGTTTTGTGCCATCTGGGCATTCCATGGCCTCCGAAACTGTGATAGGCAGTGAGGAGTGAAATCAAAAATTTACACCCATAGAAATCCTGAAGGCGGTGCTTGGTTTTTGGGGTCCCGTACGCGACTAGGCTCCCAAAAAGTCCCACACATGTGGTATCCCCGTACTCAGGAGAAGCAACAGAATGTATTTTGGGGTGTAATTCCACATATGCCCATGGCATGTTTGAGCAATATATAATTTAGTGACAACTTTTTGTACATTTTTTTTTTTTTGGTCATTATTCAATCACTTGGGACAAAAAAAAAAATATTCAATGGGCTCAACATGCCTCTCAGCAAATAGCTTGAGGTGTTTACTTTACAAAATGGGGTCATTTGGGGGGGTTTTGAACTGTCCTGGCATTTTATGCACAACATTAGGAAGCTTATGTCACACATCATCCACTCTTCTAACCACTTGAAGACAAAGCCCTTTCTGACACTTTTTGTTTACATGAAAGAAAATTTTTTTTTGCAAGAAAATTATGTTGAACCCCCAAACATTATATATTTTTTTAAAGCAAAGGCCCTACAGATTAAAATAGTGGGTGTTGCATTTTTTTTTTCCACACAGTATTTGCGCAGCGATTTTTCAAACGCATTTTTTGGGGGAAAAACACACTTTTTTTATTTTTAATGCACTAAAAAACACTATATTGCCCAAATGTTTGATGAAATAAAAAAGATGATCATAGGCCGAGTACATGGATACCAAACACGACATGCTTTAAAATTGCGCACAAACGCGCAGCGGCGACAAAACTACATTCATTTTTAAAAGCATTTAAAAGCCTTTACAGGTTACCACGTTAGATTTACAGAGGAGGTCTACTGCTAAAATGACTGCCCTCGATCTGACCTTCGCGGTGATACCTCACATGCATGATGCAATTGCTGTTTACATATGACGCTAGACCGACGCTTGCGTTCGCCTTTGCGCAATAGCAGGGGGGGACAGCGGTGCTTTTTTTTTTTTTTTTATTATTTATTTGGCTTTTTTATTTTATTTTTAAACTGTGCCTTCCATATTTTATTTTTTTACCATTTTTATCGTTATCTCAGGGAATGTAAATATCCCCTATGATAGCAATAGGTAGTGACAGGTACTCTTTTTTTGAAAAAAATTGGGGGGTTAGACCCTAGATCTTTCCTCTGCCCTCAAAGCATCTGACCACACCAAGATCGGTGTGATAAAATGCTTTCCCAATTTCCCAATGGCGCTTTTTATATCCGGGGGGGGGGGGACATTCCCTCCCACTGCTTGTAAAAGCAGTCTAGAGGCTAATTATCTGCTAGAATTGCTTTTACATGAAAGCCGGCTGCTGGCTGAAAAGAATGATACCAAGATGATACCTAAACCCGCAGGCATCATTCTGGTATAAACATTCAAAGTCCAGCAACATACCAGTACGTTGCTGGTCCTTGTTGGACATGTATTGTAATCTTTTTTTTCATACAGCCTATTGGCTGAACGAAAAAAAGAGATTGATTGGTGGGTATGCCCACCATTAGAATACCTCCCTTCATCCACCCACTTCTAATGATGGGCATATATGCCGAAGCATGGGGGCATCCTCCCGCAAAAAAGTTATGCCGCGTACACACGGTCAAGCCTTCGTCGGAATTTCGACCGTATGTATGCGGCATAAAAGGTTATGCCGCGTACACACGGTCGGACTTTTCCACGGATAAGCCTCCGTTGGAATTTCGACCGTATATACGCGGCATTAGGAGCAAAATCGCTCCTCCGCCCCTGCTGCCCCCATGCTTCGGCATATATGCTCTTTTTTTTAACTGTGGTGGTGAAATCACCTCCTACAGCGTTGGAGTCACGGCTTTATGTATCGTGGGAGCAAACGCTGTTGCTGTCAAGATAAATAGATCCGCGCTGCAACTGAATGGCGTACCTGCTAAGCAAATGGTGGTTAACATTAAAACAAAGTAACATTACAGTACAACAGTAAGACCTTACCATGCCATACCTGCAAAGCAAATACCAAAACAAAACCTAGTAAAAATAAAAAAATGTTTTAACGCAACCTGTGCCTAAAATATATATATGCCGAAGCATGGGGGCATCCTCCCGCAAAAAAGTTATGCCGCGTACACACGGTCGGAATTTCGACCGTATGTACGCGGCATTAGGAGCAAAATCGCTCCTCCGCCCCTGCTGCCCCCATGCTTCGGCATATATGCTCTTTTTTTTAACTGTGGTGGTGAAATCACCTCCTACAGCACTGGAGTCACGGCTTTATGTATCGTGGGAGCAAACGCTGTTGCTGTCAAGATAAATAATTCCGCGCTGCAGTTGAATGGCGCACCTGAAAACAAAAAATTACATACCTGAAAAGCAAGCATGATAAAACATTGCAGAATAGAATACAGTAAAAAAGAGCAGAACAATAGAGAGAAAATAGAGAGAGAGAGAACAATAAAACGACAACTATTTTTGTTTTTTTTATTTTATATTTTTTTTGTGTTTTGTTTTTTACGTTTTTTTTTCTTTTTTACACTTTTTTTTGTAACTTTACAACTGTAATGGTTTGGGTCTCTCAAAATGTAATGGCATCTTGGGAGACCCTGTGTAAGTGTGTCCTAGTCTGTGAAATGCTGTACCCTACGCTAAAACTTCACTTTTGAGTGGTAGCGTTCAAAACATTCACCTTGGCAAAGACCAGGCTTGTCAGGACAGAGTGGACAAAAACTACAGGTGTCACGCCTAAATCCGCGCTTGCTACAGACACGACATCTTTTTTGGGGGTGGCTTTGGGTAGGGGTACTCGGGAGGACATACGAATAATGCCTCTCATGCAGCCGGCTTACTGCATTTGGTTGGGGATGGTGAGGTGCAGAACCGCCTGGATACAGGAGTTCTGTGACTATCTCATTCTGGAATTTTAGAAGAGATAACGTCCCGCCTGAAGCTCTGTATAGCACATGAGCGTTCAGCAAAGCCAATTGGAATAATGATAGAGACACTTTTTTGTACCAGCGTCTCGCCTTACGGTCAATTAGATACGGCGCCATCAACTGGTCGTTGAGGTCCACCCCTCCCATATTTTGGTTATATTCGTGGACACAGAGGGGTTTCTCCACAACACCAGTCGCCGTACGAATTTGGACTGTCGTGTCTGCATGAAGGGAGGTAAGAAGGAAAACATTCTTATTGTCCCTCCACTTCATAGCGAGCAAGTTATTACACTTCAAGCAGGCTCTCTCCCCCAGCCTAAGACGGGCATCTACAAGCCGCTGGGGAAAGCCCCGGCGATTAGGTCGCACGGTGCCACATGCTCCAATCTTATGATCAAACAAGTGACTAAACAGTGGCACGCTCGTGTAATAATTGTCCACATACAAGTGGTACCCCTTTCCGAATAAGGTTGACACCAAGTTCCACACTATCTTGCCAGCGCTCCCTATGTAATCCGGGCAGTTGACCGACTCAATCTGACTGTCTTTTCCCTCATAAACCGTAAAGTTCACTACATAGCCTGTTGCCCTGTCACAGAACTTGTAGAGCTTGACCCCGTATCTGGCACGCTTGCTGGGAAGGTACTGCTTGAAAGACAAGCGGCCAGAAAATTTAATCAGGGACTCATCAACGCAGACAACTTGATCGGGAGTAAACAAGGCTGCAAAACGTTCGTTGAAGTGGTTTATGAGGGGCCGAATTTTATAGAGCCGGTCGTATTCAGGGTCCCCACGTGGACGACAAAGTTCATTGTCGTTGAAGTGCATGAACCGCAAAATCTGCTCGTATCGTGCCCTGGACATGGAGGCAGAGAACACGGGCATGTGGTCAATTGGGTGCGTGGACCAATAAGCACGCAATGACGGAAATTTATGTGTGCCCATGTTGAGGGAAAGGCCCAGAAAGGTCTTAAATTCGGAAACCGTAATTGGTTTCCAATTTCTGGCAATTTTAGGCAACTGGGGGTTAGCGGCGATAAATTGACCAGCATATAAATTACTCTGGTCCACAATAGATCTATAGAGATCTTCCGTGAAAAACAGCGAATAAAAATCGATTGGCATAAAATCAGCTGTTTCCACCTGAATACCGGGTTGGGCAGTGAATGGGGGAAGTACGGGTTCTGCAGAAGTGGTGGGGACCCAATCAGGATAGGCGAATTCTGCAGGAAGGGCAGTATGGGCACGACGGGCCTGCCTTTGTCTTCTTGGTGGCAGCGGGACACTACTTGTGCTTGCCACCTCGCCAGCTTGAACTGCACTTATGGGACTCGCCACGTCACCAAGTGTTACTGCAGTGCTGGATGTACGTCCAGGCTGTACTAGGCCGCTGGTGCTTGCCAGTTCACCAGAAGGAATAGCGGCGCTAGTACTACTCTGCTCCATGATACGAGAGACCTGCGGTTCTTGCTCCTCAACAACCTCAGAAGATCGGGATCGGGTACGCCTGACCTTAGCAGGGACCTCAACTTCGTCGTCAGAGCTATCTGACGTGGGGCCGCTGACGTCACTGTCTTCTACGGGAAGATATTCTGAGCCTGAATCTGACAGATACGTGACCTCCTCTTCACTATCTGTCATGCTCAGAATCTCGTAGGCCTCTTTACTAGTGTACCTTCGACTTGCCATTTTGGGCTCTAAATTTAGGGGTACACTAGTAAGATTCACAGGAAAAAAAGCACCTGACTGTCGTCAGCAAATATATCAAACGCTACAAAAAAACTGTTAGCGATCGCAGGGATCAGGCCTGTCTCTGCGAACGCTGCAGTTATGTGTGTTGTGTTTGGTAAGTGACAGTGATCGATCGATACTGCACTTGGGTGGGCTGGGCTGGGCTGGGCGGAGGGGCTAAACGCAGGTACTAGCAGGTATCTGGGCTGATCCCGCTAACACTGCGTTTTTGGGAACCCTAAACCGCTGGGGATGCTAGTATAGATCTGATCAGATACTATACCACTAAGGGGGGTGTATGCTTTGCGCGTGGGTGTTAGCGTTACTGGCACTAACCTAACACTGCCTGGGGCGACGCAGACCCTCTCTGGCGCTAAAACCTAATTGATCTCACCCGCCGGGCGATCAGGGGGGTTAAACCTTTATTGGGTTATATACGGCGGGTGCCCTGATGCTATAAAAAGCAAACTAATCAACCAGCGTCACCCGTAACCTTTATATGGTGATCACTGGTGAAAGGGTTAACTAGGGGCAATCAGGGGGTTAAAACCTTTATTAGGTTAAATATGGGGGTACCTGACACCAATAAAAACCTGCGGCGAACCTAAAAAAAAAATAACTGCCTATCTAAAACACCAGCGACACGAATACAGCGATCGGAAAAACAATCGCTTAGTGACGCTGAAGTTAGGGGGTGAAAGGGTTACCTGGGGGGTGATCAAGGGGTTAAACCTTTATTAGGGGGGGTTAGGGGGCTACCCTGGACCTAAAGGGGCCTAATCCTAACTGCCTTGCAACTTTTTACAATCACAGATGACACTAAATGCAGTGATCAGTAAAATAAATGATCACTGCAATCAGTGACACTGTGATTGGGGGCTTTGGGGTGACCTGGGGGGTGATCTGGGGGTGACTGGGGGGTGATTTGTGTGCCTATGTGTACCTACGTGTCAGTGGACTGTTGGAGCACTAACCTCTGTCTTCACTCCTCGGCGCCGGGAACGAAAAGACCGCGGCGAGGGAGATGACATCACTTCCTCCAGCCTGTGTTTACATCACATGGCGGAGGAAGCAATTTCATTGGCCGGGAGCGATCGCGAGGGGGGGGGGCGGAATCGAGCGGCCGCCCCCTCATGCCTGATCGCTCCCGAACACTTAACGGCCGCTCACTGCAGTGAAGGGGGGTCCGGATGGACCCCCCAACTGCACAAAGGCGATCACGTAGATCTACGTGATTCTGCCTGTCCGTGCCATTCTGCCGACGTAAATCGGCGGTGGGCGGTCGTTAAGTGGTTAAACACAATTACTTCTCATTTCTCGGTTCCCACTACCTCCAGGTACAGGGTGTGGCAATGGGCACTTGTTGTGCACCGGCCTACGCCAACCTGTACCTGGGGGGGTGGGAACGAGAGATTTTTTCCAATAACAAATATCGCCAGTACCTGGACCAGACCATGTGCTGGTTCAGGTACATTGACGATATTATTGTCATTTGGACTGGTACTTTGCCCCTTCTTAAGGAGTTTCTACAAGTACTCAATGTTAACAACCATAATTTAAAATGTACCTTTGATTGGCATTCGCAACATATTTCGTTTTTGGACGTACTCCTGTATAGGGATTCCAGCAACAATATAGCTATCAAATTATATCGTAAACCTACAGCTGGTAATACCTTACTGCACGCTGATAGTGGCCACCCTATATCCCTAGTGCATAGTATACCTTATGCACAATACATCCGCCTGCGCAGAAACTGCACGTATGATGCAGATTTCAGGCAGCAGGCAGATGAGTTACGTACCAGATTGCTTAAACGAGGATACAGTAAAAGCCTCCTCCGACGGGCTTACAATAAAGCCAACGGACAAGAGAGAACTTCTTTACTGTATTCCAGACCCAAGACCAATATGGATCAGCAAACTACCAAATTTATAACTAAATATTCGGCACAGCATACATCACTGCGAAGGTGCCTGTTACAACATTGGCACCTACTCAGTGAAGATGTTACAATAGGTAAATATGTGAGGAACACTCCAGAGATAGTCTTTCGAAGGGCCACTTTAATTGGTAGTAGATTAACAAGCAGTGAATACAAACCAAACTGTCATCCAGTAAACATAGATCGAGGCCTCTACACCTGTGGACAATGCACCTATTGCCCCTGGGTATTACTGGGTAAAAAATTCATACTTCTAAATGGCGAAAGGTTTTGCCCTCGATTTCATGCGACATGTAACACAGAAGGGGTAGTGTACCTCATGCTCTGCAGATGTGGGGCATTTTACGTAGGAAAGACCATCCAACAGTTTAAGCAACGTATATACGACCATATTTACTACTCCCAGTTTGCTAAAATGATCACACCAGTAAGTCGCCATCTAGGATTATATCATAAATTCGACACTTCTATGGTCAAATTCATGATATTAGAGGTGATCCCACAAGACACCCGAGGGGGCAACTGGGACAAACGCATACTCCAGAAGGAGACTTTTTGGATAGAACGTCTTGAAGCGACCAGGCCGCCAGGTATTAACGAGATAGTATCTTATCGGCCTTTTCTATGGAATTATATCTCTGTACCCTGGCTATTCAGGATATAGGGGTGTATTATCATAATTTCTAAACATGCCTAGGCAACTCGCTTGCCCATATGCCAATTTAATTGATAATTGGCACTTTAATGATCTTTGTGGCAATTTTTGAAAATACAGGGTCGTTGCATTCTGTTTGATATTATCTGTTGCCATCACTATATTTTGTTATTTATTTTTTATTTCTTTCCAGTTTTTGTTTTGCCTCCTGTTGTATGTGTTTTCTTGATCGCAGCTATTTTCAAATATGTAATCATTTCTGGAATACAAGCAGATATTACTGCAGTTTATTGTTCTTCAAAACTGACATTTTGTTTAAAAAGCATGTATTAACATGCAGTTTATTTTGCCCAATGTGATCCTCCACCTCCTAGGTGTCTCTCTCCCTCTTTCAATCTTCTGTCAGGCCTGGTGTGGAGTGAGGAGATAGTGAGGGGAGCATGCGGCCACACAAGCCGTCGGATGCCGATCCATGCCTTGGGCTGGGCGGTATCCTGACGGCAATTCGACGCTCACATCTTGCGTCTCGGGCAGCACTTCCGCCCACACTCGCGCAGGGGGTTGCCAACAGACTGCCCTGACGTGGGCATCGCTACGGCATGGACGTGGAGTGCACCCATTTGGCCGGTTCACGTGACGTCATACGTCATGACGGTCACGTGATCGGGATGTACATTTAAGCGAGGCTCTCTCCTCAGTGTGCTAGATATCACTGGGAGAGCAGTCGCTCGCAACTAACGCGGAAGGAGACGGCGGTCACGTACACAGCAAGTCCTATAATTGAGGTATCTATAGCAAGGCTTGACCCTTGCCTCTTTTAGCCTAATATATGCCCTAAATGGTATGGGACTTTCTTTTATGCTTAAGTGCTTTTCCATTTTCTTGTCTGTGGTTTATACAGATAAGAGATTGGATTCATATTCATTGATAATGAGTAGTGCGTATTGAAGAGCCTGATAGTGTTCCTGGCTATGTACTCTGGCTAGGTAACTATTATTTGCCAGTTTATTTTTTCTTTCATTTTGAAAGTCTATACCTGACAATAAAACTAGCCTTATTTAATATGTCTTATAGTCACAGGTAAACATTATCTGGCTGTGGAATACAATCCAGCTTTAATTCCCAGCAACCCGTCACACTATTGGGGAACAAGTCTATCCGAGTTCCAACTACTTTAAGGTACATATTCAGACTCATTTTACCATCTTGGCTAGGTAACTATTATTTGCCAGTTTATTTTTTCTTTCATTTTGAAAATCTATACCTGACAATAAAACTAGCCTTATTTAATATGTCTTATAGTCACAGGTAAACAGTGGCGGCTGGTGCTCAAAATTTTTGGGGGGGCGCAAACAAACTGAAAAAAATAAAAAATCAATTGCCGCCACTGTGCCCATTAAACGCAGCCACTGTGCCCAAACGCCACCAGTTTGCCCCCTCAAATACAGCCAGTTTGTTTCCATATACAGCCAGTGTGCCCCCATATATATACAGCCAGTGTGCCCCCATATACAGCCAGTGTGCCCCCATATACAGCCAGTTCCCCCCAAATGCAGCCAGTTTGTCCCCCATATACAGACAGTTCCCCCAAATGCAGCCAGTTTGTCCCCCATATACAGCCAGTTCCCCCCAAATGCAGCCAGCGTGTCCCCCATATACAGCCAGTTCCCCCCAAATGCAGCCAGTTTGTCCCCCATATACAGCCAGTTCCCCTCATATTCAGCCAGTTTGTCCCCCATATTCAGCCAGTTCCCCCCATATTCAGCCAGTTTGTCCCCATATACAGCCAGTTCCCCCCCCAAATACAGCCAGTTTGTCCCCCATAATACAACCAGTGTGCCCCCATATTCAGCCAGTTTGTCCCCCATATACAGCCAGTTCCCCCCATATTCAGCCAGTCAGTTCCCCTCATATTCAGCCAGTTTGTCCCCCATATACAGCCAGTTCCCTCCATATTCAGCCAGTTTGTCCCCCATATACAGCCAGTTCCCCTCATATTCAGCCAGTTTGTCCCCCATATACAGCCAGTTCCCCCCCATATTCAGCCAGCTTGTCCCCCATATTCAGCCAGTTCCCCCCATATTCAGCCAGTTTGTCCCCCATATACAGCCAGTTCCCCCCATATTCAGCCAGTTTGTCCCCCATATACAGCCAGTTCCCCTCATATTCAGCCAGTTTGTCCCCCATATTCAGCCAGTTTGTCCCCCATATACAGCCAGTTCCCCCCATATACAGCCAGTTCCCCCCATATACAGCCAGTTCCCCCCATATACAGCCAGTTCCCCCCATATTCAGCCAGTTTGTCCCCCATATTCAGCCAGTTCCCCCCATATTCAGCCAGTTTGTCCCTCATATTCAGCCAGTTTGTTCCCCATATTCAGCCAGTTCCCCCCAAATGCAGCCAGTTTGTGCCCCATATTCAGCCAGTTTGTCCCCCATATTCAGCCAGTTTGTGCCCCAAATGCAGCCAGTTTGTCCCCCAAATGCAGCCTGTTCCCCCCCCCAGCCCTGCACTTACCTTCCTCGGTCTGCGCCGTCCTCGATGTGTTCTTCCGCCCTCGATGTCGCTTCAGCCAATCAGGTTACCGGTAACCAGATCCGGTGAACCTGATTGGCTGAAACCTCCACACAGTTTTCTTCCAGGAACGCACCCCCGTGCGTACCTGGGAGGAGTTTTTGGAAGCCGAATACAGCGTGAGAGCTGTATTCGGAAAGCCTATCAGAGCCGCTGGCTCTGATAGACACTTCCAAGTCACACCCACCGCTGGCCGCCGCTCTAATTCATATGGCCGGCGCTCACCAGGAGGCCGGCCATATGTATAGTGGGCAGCGCGGCAGCGGTGACAATACACAGATTCATGCAATGCATGAATCTGTGTATTGTCTTTCAGTGGCGGTGCGGGAGTGAGAGGGGGCGGCGCTCCGGCGCCCTCTATGGACGCACCGCCACTGCAGGTAAACATTATCTGGCTGTGGAATACAATCCATCTTTAATTCCCAGCAACCCGTCACACTATTGGGGAACAAGTCTATCCGAGTTCCAACTACTTTAAGGTACATATTCAGACTCATTTTACCATCTTGCAATCGCACGTTTTATAAGCATATGTCCTTGTCGCTTTAACAGGCCTTTTGAGAGAGTTATGCTAATTTTTTGCAGCACATCTACGCCTTTTTCAAATTAATCGCTCTACGCGATTATAGACCTTGAGGACTACTTTACTGTGCCGCAAACTCCTCCCCTTCTTTCAATTACAAACCCCTCATACCACAAGTAAGCTACTAGTTAATGTTATTAGGTTGACCTTATGGCACTATAACATATTTCCCTTTCTTAGTCTATGTTGGGTTGTTCTATAGATACTTGGTGCATCCCCATGTTCCCGTTACTCACTTTTCTCTCTCTTTTCCTCACCATTTCAGCCTGGTAAGACGCCCTCTTTTGGGCACAGGTTTAGGGTTGAGACACCTGGGAAGGGGTGAAGTGATTGCATCGGGCAAATTCAAGTGATACTTCTGGTAAGAATCTGATGCTGGTATCAGTGTCTGATAAACTTGCGAAGTACAACACAAATGTGTGTTATATATTTATGATGTATATCTAAACTTGATTTTCTATCTTGAAATTTAGAAGCTCCTGAAGAAGCGATTCGCAGTCAATCGCGAAACATGTTGAGCCATTTTTAAATTTCCAAGAATTCTATGGACTTCCATATTGGGGACATCTCTCTGCTATTCATCTCTTCAGTGGGAAGATTCATCATGCACACCCACGAATTGAGTATATTGTATCATTGAATGTTCCACTATGGGTCTTGTCCATGTTTTCTTTTTTCAGATTATATCTTACTGTATTCTGAGAATACAACTAGTACAATATTTGTAATAGTGTGTTAATAAAATTTTGTTATTTTTATAATGGTGCCTTCAAAGTCCATTCTTTTTCTATTCAGCTATATACACCCAACTAGGATGTGGCACCTTTGTTATATAGGGGGATTGATTACTACCCCAGGGCCAATGTAATCAACGATTATTCAAACACCACAACACTGATCGCTTCGCTGCGCGCCCCCAGGGGCACGCAATTGCGCTTATCCTGCTGCATGTCATATGACGCCCAGTCAGGGTAACTGAACCACTTCCCGGCCGTCACTTTGCTATAGGCCAGACGGAAAGTGGTTAAATAAAAAAAAAAAATGATCTGAGTCTGATGATATTTACCAGATTCAACCTCTAATAGTATATACAGTATATCTCTTCTGTCTGTTATTCTCAGAGTGGATTAGAGATTTTGCTCCTTAACCACCTCGCGCCCGCCGTACGAGAATATATGGCCGCAAGGTGGTTGTCAAATGCCGGGAGGCCGTTATTATACGGCCTCCTCTATTTGGCCACTGGGGGGCGCGCGAGCGCCGCCGGCGGCGCGCACGTGCCCGGCGCTTCACTGCAATGCCGATGCGCGTGCCTGGCGGCCGCGATGTCCGCCAGGCACCCGCGATCGGCGGTTACAGAGACAAGGACATGGATCTCTGTGTGTAAACACAGAGATCCATGTCCTGTGAGGGAGAGGGGACCGATGCTGTGTCCCTTGTACATAGGGACACAGATCGGTCTCCTCCCCCAGTCAGTCCCCTCCCCCCACAGTAAAAATCACTAATAGGGAACACATTTAACCCCTTCCTCGCCCCCTAGTGTTAACCCCTTCCCTGCCAGTCATATTTATACAGTAATCAGTGCATATTTATAGCACTGTTCGCTGTATAAATGTGATTGGTCCCAAATTAGTGTCAAAAGTGTCCGATGTGTCCGCCATAATGTCGCAGTCACAAAAAAAAATCACTGATAGCCGCCATTACTAATAATAAAAAAAAAAAATTATAAAAATGCCATAAAACTATCCCCTATTTTGTAAACACTATAACTTTTGCGCAAACCAATCAATAAACGCTGATTGCGATTTTTTTTTTTACCAAAAATATGTAGAAGAATACGTATCGGCCTAAACTGAGGAAAAATATATATATATAAAAAAAAAAAAATTGGGATATTTATTATAGCAAAGTGTAAGAAATATTGCTTTTTTTTCAAAATTGTCGCTCTATTTTTGTTTATAGCGCAAAAAATAAAAACCGCCGAGGTGATCAAATACCACCAAAAGAAAGCTCTATTTGTGCGAAAAAAAGGACGTCAATTTTGTTTGGGAGCCAAGTCGCACGACCGCGCAATTGTCATTCAAAGCGTGACAGTGCTGAAAGCTGAAATTTCGCCTGGGCAGGAAGGGGGTGTATGTGCCCAGTAAGGAAGTGGTTAACCATACAGTTGGTTATTTATATTATTTACCACTATAGATATTTAAGAATAAATTGCCTTTTTTTTCTAACTTTGCATATTATCTAAATTATACACCACAGTTTTTTTAAGGTTATTGGTATCGAAACAATAATCGGCCAACTAATGGATTATGAAAATAATTGTTAGTTGCAGCTCTAGTGTACATCCGTTCTGCTCTACATTTGGAGTTACTAGACACAGGCACCAGGGATGAAAGGGTTAAGAGCCAGCATCCGCTGTGAAGTGTAAGTATGTGGAAGCTGGGTCCTCCCCACCCTCCTGTGTCTCCACCGCTGATATCTAACACTGCACACCCTCCTTCTATACAGGATCCCAGGGCTGGAAGACCACAGCACAGACACCACCATAGGGTGATCTAGAGACATCATTCCTCATATAACACCATCCCTGACATGGAGACAAAGAAAACTACACCTCCCAGAAGGCACTGCGTGCAGAAGTGGCGATCACATGGGCTGGCTGTGGCCAATCAAAAGGTGAAGCTGTGCTGTCTGCTTCCTAAGATTACAGACAGGAGGATACAGGTAGGATTGTACTTCATTTACTAAGGAGTGTTATCTGATAACACGCTCTGCTATCACTTTAGGCGCTGCATTCTAACCAGCTTACATTCTGTATACTAGAACTATTATATTGTTTACTTACAATTCTGATAATAGAAATGCTACAGGACCTCCTAAAGTCGGGACTAGTTGACTCTTCCAAAATAAAAACGAAGAGCCTCATGGATGGTACGCTTTTTGCACAACGTATACGCCTTTCAGAGGCATGACTATGTATCGTTGTGGGCTGACTCCAGATACTCACATATTTCGAAGATTTTACTGCACCATTCCTGGTTTTTATCTGTAATCAACTTCACAATCAACCTGTGGTTTTATATTACTTTAATTATTATCCCCTAGGATGCAAATATTTGTGTATTGTGCCACAGTGGTCCATATAGCAGGATTTAAGGATAGCTTTAGGCCGGGTTCACATATGTGCGTCCATGGTTCCCAGTATGCATAGTTGCCAACATTGCAAAAAAAACATCTGGGACACTTTTTTTGTATTGAGGCGGAGCCTTGCTATAATCAGGGGGCGGGGCATTCGTTTATAGGCGTGTCATGCCGGAGTGAAAAATGCGGCGCGCGAAGAAAAATGGGCGTGGTTTACGCACGATAGTGGGTGTGGTTTAAATGGGCGTAGTTCAACAAAGGGGTGTGGCTAGAGTCCGAGGTGAGAGAAAGAGAGAGAAAGAAATAGAAAGAAAGAAGCCAGATCCTACACCACAATAGTAATGTGTAACAAAATTGGCAGATAAGGATACTCAAAAACACCTGTTGGCGCTTCAATCATCCCGGCACCAATGTTGTTACGGTGTCAGGATGATTGAAGTGCATTATTTATATTTTTACATTGTAATATAAAATGAAATCATTCAACTCACCATAATGCCGAATCAGTGGAAGCCCTGAGCGTGTTACCTGCCACGTCGCCTGCCACCAGATGGCCTCCCCAGCAGTCCGTCCTTGCATCAGGTGCCTCCCCAGCAGTCCGTCCTTGCATCAGGTGCCTCCCCAGCAGTCCGTCCTTGCATCAGGTGCCTCCCCAGCAGAGCCCCCTCCACACTTGTGGACAAGGGTCCAAAAATCATGATTGTCCCGGGAAATTCGGGACTGTTTGGCAACTATGCACTACACTGATTACCCCGCCACCCACTACACTGATTACCCCGCCACCCACTACACTGATTACCCCGCCACCCACTACACTGATTACCCCGCCACCCACTACACTGATTACCCCGCCACCCACTACACTACACTGATTACCCCGCCACCCACTACACTACACAGATTACCCTGCCACCCACTACACTGATTATCCCACCACCCACTACACTACACAGATTACCCTGCCACCCACTACACTGATTACCCCACACTGATTACCCCACCACCCACTACACTACACTGATTACCCCGCCACTCACTACACTGATTACCCCGCCACCCACTACACTGATTACCCCGCCACCCACTACACTGATTACCCCGCCACCCACTACACTGATTACCCCGCCACCCACTACACTGATTACCCCGCCACCCACTACACTGATTACCCCGCCACCCACTACACTGATTACCCCGCCACCCACTACACTGATTACCCCGCCACCCACTACACTGATTACCCCGCCACCCACTACACTGATTACCCCGCCACCCACTACACTGATTACCCCGCCACCCACTACACTACACTGTGATTACCCCGCCACCCACTACACTACACTGTGATTACCCCACCACCCACTACACTACACTGTGATTACCCCACCACCCACTACACTAAATTACCCCGCCACCCACTACACTACACTAATTACCCCACCACCCACTACACTACAATTACCCCACCACCCACTACACTACAGTGCAATAGTACGGTACCTGCGGTGCGTGAGGATGTGCTGGTGGTCCGAGGGGTCTGCCAAATGGAGTGAGCCAGGACCATCACAGTGTCCCCAGCCAGCGGTGCCCCGGTCCTTCCATCAGTGTCCCCACTCGTCGGACACACGGGGGCGGGGCGGAGGGTTGTTGGCAGCGGTGGCGCCGGGTGCTGATAGGCGTCAGTGTCCCCAGCCAGTGGAGCCCCGGTCCTTACATCCGTGTCCCCGCTCCTTGTCGGACACACGGGGGCTGGGCAGAGGGTCGTTAGCGGCGGCGGCGGGTGAAGCATGCTGCTTCCTTGTGCCTCTCCTTGCGTTCAGTGGAGAGCGGGGAGGAGTCGCCAATCCGAAGCCGATTGGCTGCCCCAGGCTCTGCACTGAACACAAGGGGAAAACATAAACAAATATGGTGGCGGCAGCGGCCATTTTTGTGTAGCCGCTGCCGTTTTTAGCTAAAGCATTCCCGAATTTACCGGGACAAAACGGGACAAAAAGAACTGGGCTTGTCCCGAATCGGGACAAGCCCAATTCGGGACAAGGGTCCAAAAATCGTGCTTGTCCCGGGAAATTCGGGACTGTTGGTAACTATGCAGGCGTCCCCAGTGGAGTCCCCCCTTACATCAGGCGTCCCCAGTGGAGTCCCCCCTTACATCAAGTGTCCCCAGAGGAGTCCCTCCTTAAATCAGGCGTCCCCAGAGGAGTCCCTCCTTACCTCAGGCGTACCCAGCGGAGTCCCTCCTTACCTCAGGCGTCCCCAGCGGAGTCCCCCCTTACATCAGGCGTCCCCAGCGGAGTCCCCCCTTACATCAGGCGTCCCCAGCGGAGTCCCCCCTTACCTCAGGCGTCCCCAGCGGAGTCCCTCCTTACCTCAGGCGTACCCAGCGGAGTCCCTCCTTACCTCAGGCGTCCCCAGCGGAGTCCCCCCTTACATCAGGCGTCCCCAGCGGAGTCCCCCCTTACATCAGGCGTCCCCAGCGGAGTCCCCCCTTACCTCAGGCGTCCCCAGCGGAGTCCCCCCTTACCTCAGGCGTCCCCAGCGGAGTCCCCCCTTACCTCAGGCGTCCCCAGCGGAGTCCCCCCTTACCTCAGGCGTCCCCAGCGGAGTCCCCCCTTACCTCAGGCGTCCCCAGCGGAGTCCCCCCTTACCTCAGGCGTCCCCAGCGGAGTCCCCCCTTACCTCAGGCGTCCCCAGCAGAGTCCCCCCTTACCACAGTCGTCTCCTGTCTCGACCGCCATTATTGTTTCCCCTTCCCCGAAGGGGAACAAAATAGAGGCGGAGCCGACAGTGTGGCTGAAAAAAAAAAAAATTAAGCTGTGGCGCTGCCGACCCCCGCCCCTTTC
The DNA here is from genome assembly GCA_029206835.1 of Rana muscosa. Classification (NCBI taxonomy): domain Eukaryota; kingdom Metazoa; phylum Chordata; class Amphibia; order Anura; family Ranidae; genus Rana; species Rana muscosa. The sequence goes on from JARGYO010005562.1 coordinate 14,348,005, forward strand.
CATTACAGACAGACCTGCAGCGGGGCGGGGCGGGGGGGTGGCCTGCCGGCCAGCCAAAACACAGATGTAGTACAATAGAAGATAAAGCTGCTGCGGCGCCGCCCACCCCCGGGGAGGTGCGGGGTGTGGGCGGCGCCGCAGCGGCTTTATTTTCTATTGTACTACATCCGTGTTTTGGTCTTCTTGAACATGGTGGCCGGCCGAGACATTGTCTCCGCCAGCCGTGGACCTCTAGCGGCGGCGGCCTGCGGCGTCCAAATTCGTGGAAAACTGGAAAAATCGGATTGGCCGGGACAAAATAAATCCGGGAAAAGGGTTTGAATCCCGGGAACGTCCCGGCCAATCCGTGACTGTTGGCAACTATGAGTATGGGGGTCCCTGTTCACCGGTGCAGGTGAGATTCGGGTCCAAATTTTTGCCCGAATTCACACCTGAACTGGACCCAAACACGCACAGGACCCTTCTGCAATCCAGGCCGTGGCCACCCCCGGCCTGTGTGATCTGGCTCCATTGAGAATAAATTAAAAGTACCTTCTGTGCTGCTATGTGTGTGAAAATGAAACCACGTGTATAAATAAAAGATGTGCTGCTCAACACCAAATGTGTTCACACATGAAGGACAAAACTACTGTATAGTTAAGTGCTACCTTGCTCGGTTCAACTGGATGAATAAATAAATGTAAAACAATAATCAATATCTCATAAAAATCACAATGTGCAAAGAAAATGATTTAACCACTTGCCGACTAGCTGCCATCATTATACGGCGGCAGGTCGGCACAATCCCGCCAACTGTCGTAGCTGTACGTCGGCTCCTTTTAGGCTGGATTCACATTTGTGCGTTGCGTTTGATATCTTGCCAAAGACTCCGGCGCTCAATCAGTGGTTCAGCGGTTCGTCTGCGTTCTAGCTGTGGATTTGCTGACCTGGGAGAGGGGAGGGGAGGGAAGCCGCTGTTATCATGAGGGGGGGAACTCCATGCCAAATTTTAAATAAAAACTGGCATGGGTTCCCCTCCAGGAGCATACCAGGCCCTTAGGTCTGGTATGGATTTTAAGCGGAACCCCTACGCTGAAAAAACGGCATGGGGGGGTTCCCCCAAAATCCATACCAGACCCTTATCCGAGCACACAGCCCGGCCGGTCAGGAAAGGGGGGGCTCGCTCGTCCCCACCCCCTCCTGAACCGTACCAGGCCGCATGCCCTCAACATGGGGGGGGGGGTGGGTGGTATGGGGCGTGGTCACCAGGTGATGCCACCCAGTGACCCCGCCCCTGTATGACATCACAGTCCCGGGGAATGATGGGACTGCGACATCATGCGGGGTGACCGGGTGGCATCACCCGGTGACCACGCCCATACCTATATAAGTCGTTGCGCACCGCACACATGGCATTGCAGCGGGAGGCAGCGTTGTGTCAACATCGAAGAAGACTACGGAGAAGACCGGGCCGCCGCTCGCAAAAGAGCTGGAAGAAGATAGCGGAGGCGCCGGGCAGAAGGAATAAGGCACCGGAGAGCGGGAGAAGACCCAGAGAGCGCGGTGACGACACCGGAGAGCAGAAGAAGAGACCCCCGAAGTCGAAAGAAGACCCCTGGAGCTGCCTAATAAATTACTATAAAAACCTGTGTAGTGTGTGTTTTTTTTTTTTTTTTTTTTATTAACATTTTTTTTTATACCAGGTGAATGGGTAGGGGTACGATGTACCCCATACTCATTCACATAGGGTGGGGGCTGGGATCTGGGTGCCCCCTTATTAAAGGGGGCTCCCGGATTCCGATAACCAACGGCCAGGGTTGTCGGGTAGAGACCCTTGTCCTCATCAACATGGGGGCAAGGTGCTTTGGGGTGGGGGGGCCTCGCTCGTCCTCACCCCCTTTCCTGACCGGCCGGGCTGTGTGCTTGGATAAGGGTCTGGTATGGATTTTGGGGGGACCCCCCACGGCGTTTTTTTTTCGGCGTAGGGGTTGCGCTTAAAATCCATACCAGGCCTAAGGGCCTGGTATGCTCCTGGAGGGGAACCCATGCCGGTTTTTAATAAAAAAATTGGCATGGAGTTCCCCCTCATGATTCATTGTACTGTGTCCAGAACGCAACACATCTGCGAATCAGATGCGTTCCCATAGAACATAATGGGCAGACCATTCGCACTGCAATGCCTACGCATTTTTTGGGCAATGCGAATGCATCGCACATATGTGAACCAGCCTCATTGAAATCAATATTTTAAAATGTTATGCGAATTGGATGCGGTTTAAGCCACAACCAATTCGCATAGGTGTGAACGGGGCCTCAAGCAGGATAGTGTGTGTGTGTGTGTGTGTGTGTGTGTGTGTGTGTGTGTGTGTGTGTGTGTGTGTGTGTGTATATATATATATATATATATATATATATATATATATATATATATATATATATATATATATATATATAAACACACACGTTCCTGTTCTGAGAGGAGATGCAGATCGTGAGTTTCTAATAGCTAGGAACCAGGATCTGTCATCTCCTATAGTGAGTCCCCTCCCCCCACACAGTTAGAAACACACAAGGGAACACAATTAACCCCTTCCCTGCCAGTGACATTTACACAGTAATCAGTGCATTTTTATAGCACTGATCGCTGTATAAATGCCAATGGTCCCAAAAATGTGTCCACCATAATGTCGCAGTCCCGATTAAAAAAATCGCAGATCGCCGCCATTACTAATAAAAAAAAAAAAAAAAAAAAAAATAATAATAAAAAATGTCATAAATCTATCCCCTATTTTGTATACGCTATAACTTTTGCGCAAATCAATCAATATACGCTTATTGCGATTTTTATTACCAAAAATATGTAGAAGAATACATATCGGCCTAAAATGAGAAAAAAAATAGGGCTATTTATTATAGCAAAAAAGTACAAAATAGTGGGTTTTTTTTTCAAAATCGTCTGCCATTTTTTGTTTATAGCGCAAAAAATAAAAACCGCAGAGATGATCAAATACCACCAAAAGAAAGCTCTAGTTGTGGAAAAAAAAAAGGACATAAATTTTGTTAGGGTACAGTGTCACAGCCAAATCTTCCGGGGCTGAAGTGGTTAAAACATAAGTCCATAAATAAAACTGTTGATAGAAGTGGTAAACTTGATTGAAATTGATGAACTACTAAATTAGTGAGTGCTCTCTTCTTAGTGCAAGTGTCTGATATCCAATGGTGACCATTCAAATTAAAGTGAATATGCACACCACAGTGCCTTCCACCGGTCACCCTATGTGCTCATTTCACAAAAAGACCCACAGATGGGTCCAATGACGCCTTCCCCTTAGGGGTAAACATCCAGCAATCTTCCGTTCCTATATCTGTCCCTTGAGAGCCGGTCATGCTTGCATGTCCTGCAAATTGGATGCGGAGAAACCACATCCAATTTGCACATATGTGAACCCGGCCTCACACTTGTGTGGATGGCGTGTAAATTGCACCTGTTCCCACAGCGCGCTGCTGCACTCCACGTATCTGCAGGGCATTTTCTGTTTCAGGAAACTGCAGTTTCCCTCTTGACTGCAGTAAAAAGGTGACACACAGGCACAAATGAATGGGCTGCCGTGCCTGTGCACAAAGCCACTTCGGTGTAAACCTAGCCTTAGGCTGCACCCGCGCTATAGTGCTTTGTGAACACGCACACAAAAAAAAACCTGTTGCGCTTGTGGTATCATTTTATTAACCTATTTCTGCTGCAACAAAAGGGTGGACTTTAATGCCCATGCATCACACATATGCATGTTGGGTGGCTGATGTTTCAGTGCTGAGAGGGCGCTTACAGCATGCTCCTATCACACAGACTGAGCTTTCAAAGACATCTTTACATCCCCTCTAACCGTGACCGCCAATCACAAAGGATACAGGATTGCCGATTCTTCCTGCCCCCTAGGCATTCAGTACTTTCTAAAGGGATGCCAGAGTGAACAGAAAGGGGTTGATGACACCCCAAATGTGCCAAGCAGATGCACAATTTTTATGCTGAGTGCTTAAAGCGGAATTTAAGTAATTTTTTTCATTAAATCATCTGCCCTTGTCGTTTTAACTTTGGATAGTAAAACCTATTTTTTTTTCTGCCAGTAAATAACTTGTACAGGCCACTTCCTGTTTCTTGTCTGGTCATTAGCCTAGGCTTATGACATCATGCATGATGAGAGAGAGTGAGAGTGAAGGGGGGGTGAGTCATAAGAGGGCCAATGAGAGCTGGAGGTGTGTCTGTGTAAATCCAGGAAGTGAACAGGCAGCAGCTTCAGCTGCCCACAGTAAAATGGTTTCAGCCAGACTCAGTGGAGGGAGATTTCTGCAGCATATTTGGCAAGTATAGGATCACAGTATATATAAAATAATATGCAAAGTGGTTGGAGGGAAGCTTCAGAGTGGCAAAGATGTTTTTATTACAAATTATGTGAGCAGACAGCAGTTCCTCTTTAAAAATAATGAATGATCTACTTTGCCGTGTTTGTCATGCCTAGGGCAGCCCACTGAAGTGAATGGGTGCTCAACGCATGTAGCACAATGAGAAAAAAAATGCACAAATGCCCACATACACGTGACGACTGGCGTTATGCATTATAGTGTAAAGCCTCGTACACACGGTTCAATTGTTGGCAGAGGATTGTCTGTTGACAGACTGTTGTCCTAAAATCTGACCGTTAGTACGCTCCTTCAGACAATTGTTGTCCAACTTTCGGCCAACAAATGTTGGATGACAGGCTAGTAAATTTTCGGGGGACAACGGTTTGTAGTCAGATTTTCTGATGGTCAGTACACAAGTCCGTCACACAAATGTTGAAAGTGCAAACACGCATGCTCCGAATCAATGCTCACCAAACACAAAATTAGCAGAAGGGGCCCAATTGGTGGCACTCAAGCTGAAATAACTTGTAGTATGTCACTACGTTCGTGTTTGTTGACCAACAATTGTGTACCATTAGTATGCAAGACAAGATCCTGGCACACGCCCTTTTGACAAATCGGACGCCCGGTCAATTCGTTCAACTTATATTCAGTCAGGGAGGCCCTTGCACTATATACTTGATCAGGGATTGGGATGAGCAAGTTGTCACCCCTGCCAAATCGGCACCTAGTCAGCCATGGTGGGGAATGCTCTAGCTGTGACGCTGATTTGGTGGGAGTGGCAATTTGTTTCTAGGTTCAGTACAAACCTAAGTTTGGACCAAACCCGTCACTAATGCCCTATACACACACACACGATAGGATTTTCCATCAAAAAAAGTTGGATGTGAGCTTTTGGTCGGCTATTCCGACCGTGTGTATGCTCCATCCAACATGTTCTGTCAGAATTTCCACCAGCAAAAGATTGAGAGCAGGTTCTCTATTTTTTCCAACGGAAAAAGTTCTTGTCGGAAATTCGACTCGTCTGTATGCAATTTGGACATGCAAAAAAACACGCATGCTCAGAATCAAGTAGAAGAGCCGAACTGCCTATTAAAATTCATTGATCTCGGCTCGTTTTACGTCACCGTGTTCTTGACGTCGGAATTTCAGACAAGATTTTTGTGACCGTGTGTATGCAACACAAGTTTGAGCCAACATTCCGTCAGCAAAAAATCCACGGTTTTCTTGTCGGAATTTCCGATCGTGTATACGGGGCATAACATTGTATCCAAAGGAGATTGTACAATCGCATTGTAAAGTTTATGGCCAAGTTAAAGAGGTAGTAACCCGCTGGGGAAAAAAAAACCTTCAATACAATAGCATAATGTGCTAGTATGGAGCACATTATGAAATACTTGCCTTAGAATGAAGCTCCCGCAGCACGCCTGGCCACCGCTGAGGGGGCTGACATGTTCCCTCTGCATTTCTTCCAGGGTCGCGGGCTCCGGCGCTGTGAGTGGCATGCACACGGCAATCCTTCATTCCGACACGATCTGCCGGACCTTCAGAGCGCATGCACCGCTGTCAGCGGCAACATGCAGCGTGAATTATAGGCTTACCTGTAGGTAAAATGGACCAAGCGGGCAATACAACCACTTTAAGGGCCTGTTCACACTAGGTGTGGTAGGGCTGCACTGAGCAAAATGCCTGATTTCCGATTGGACCAGCTGACGCTGATTGTGTTGGCGTGCACTGAAAAAAAAAAGAAAAGAAAGTTGATGCATGTGGGAAGCAAAGGCTGGTCTGTGTAGTCCGATCCATTAGATGAGCTACTGTAGCTTGTTGTGGAAAAATGTATTAATGCATGTTGTCAGATGTCCCCCCAATGTCAGTTTTGCTGTAATGCGCTCATCTGAGCGTATTTGCACATACAGACGTTGGTGGAAGATCGGTGGTGGGAAAATCTTCCTATGGAAACAGCGATGTTTGCTCCATTTAGAGATGTTGTTTTGCGCCTCGTCGGGGGACTGGCCACCTCCTGACGGGGGGCGTTAAATGACTCTGAGCGAACAGATCTGTGTCCACAAGAACAGTAGCATAACTGCACGACAGTTGTGGTCCATTGAGGCATAATTGTCGTATAGTTCCCGTCATTGGTAGCAGTGAGGTTGGTTTGCACACGGCTTTGTAAAAAGCCATGCTTTCTACTGTTCACAGAAAGCATGACCCCTGTACACAGCCGTTTGCACACCTCACTGCTAGGATTATATTTGAATTTAAACATGTCTGTGATTAGTTCTTTTGAAAATATACAAAATGTCTGAATGGCTGTTTTGTGAAGCCAACACCTTCTTTTGTTGCCCATGTTGACTATAAATAAAGAGAGCTGGCTATCCCAGGGGCACTCTGCTTTGGGATGACTGGATGATAAGACCTGTGATGATGGTGTTTTCCTTGAATGAATGATGGAATGAACGGTGAGTGGAACTTAGATATAGATAGCATTATTGCAAAAAGATGAATCTGAAGTGTGCTTAGGTAAGCACAGGAAATATAGGCTGTGTGCTCTGTACACAACAGCCTATATTTCCACAACAAGCTCAAATTGCTAAAAAAAAAGTTAATGCTGGTTCCAATAGAAAGGTGTCGGAACACACAGAGCACACAGTTTATGTATGGGGCTGTGTAACTGCAGACTGGTCAGGGTGCCGATGCTGACCCGTGTCCACAGCCAAAAGCGTCTACAATGGGCTAGTGAGAATCAGAACTGGACCACGGAGCAATGGAAAAAGATGATTGTCACTAGTCTTCCTGCTATATAGGAATCCGGAGTCTGTGTATATGATGGTGGCTGCATCATTACAGCACTCGTGTGTCTCTCTGGATGTGTTGGTGGCTGCATCATTACAGCACTCGTGTGGCTCTGTGGATATGTTGCTGGCAGCGTCGTTCAGTCAAGTGTCTCTGTGGATGTGCTGATTTAATCACAGCAGAAGCCAATCTGAGGGTGCTGGGCACTGGATGTCCTCTGGCACCTGCTGATCATCGGTAAAATACACAGAAAAGAGCAAGGCAGATGTCCATTCTGACAGGGGGAAGAGATGGATTTTGTGCAGGCAATAACATGTCCCAAAAACACTGGTTGGGCACACAGTTAACAGTTTATTCGCCCTAGATGTTTAACCCCTTCCTAGTCAGTGTCATTAGTACAGTGACAGTGCATATTTTTAGCACCGATTAATGTATTCATGTCACTGGTTCCCGCAAAGTGTCAGTGTCCGATTGTCCGCCCCTATAAGTGGCTGATCGCCGCCATTTCTAGCATAAAAATTCCAGAAATATATACTATAGTTTGTAGACCCTATAATGTTGGCATAAACCAATCAATATACACTTATTGGATTATTTTTTTTTACCAAAAAACACGTAGCAGAATACATATTGGCCTAAATTTATGAAGAAATTTAGTTTTTTCTTTATCGTACACCACGGGACACAGAGCCTTTAGTCATTACATAGTGGGTTGTATAGTTCACCAAAGGTGATTGGACACTGGCACAACCAATGAAGACAGGTTCCCCTCTATATAACCCCTCCCATAAGGGAAGTACCTCAGTTTTTTTCGCCAGTGTCTAAGGTGAAGGGCACAAGAAGGATGTGCTAAGAAGGAGTTCTGTTGAAAGATCCCTCCGGGGGTTAAGGAGCTACGCCACTGGGTCCATCCAAAGTGCTTATTAATTACGCCAAATAGATGGTACCCGAGCCTTGCAGAAGACCGAGGCGGTGCCTGTAATGTCTCTCTTTGGAGGACTAGGCTCTGGGATCCAGCACTTTTGCAATTTAAAACGCGCAAAAGTATTCTGGCAGAGTCTTTTACAAGGCCCAGGGAAGAGGTCTCCTTTAAGTAGGAACCCATACCCCTGAAGGTTGGCACAACACTACCCGCCGTGGGGGGTGAAGATTGGTACTGTCTGGTCTCAGCAGTCCTGCGGCGTGGATAAGGTAAGTGGGAAAAGTCTGAGGCCTCGTACACACGACCGAGTTTCTCGGCAAGAACCAGCAAGAAACTTGCTGGCAGAGATGTCTTGCCGAGAAACTCGTTCGTGTGTATGGTTTCTCGTCAAGAAAACCGACAAGTAATCTCGACGAGAAAATAGAGAACCTGCTCTCTATTTTCTCGTCGAGATTCTCGTCGGCATGTTTCTCGACGAGAAAAGTGAGTGTGTGTACACTTACCTGTCCTCCCGGAAGCCCGCGCATGTTCGAAATGAATTTGACGCATGCGCGGTAGCTTCCTAGGCATAGGTAGGGTATACCAAGATGGCGGCGACGGCATCAAATGTGACGAGCGCATGCTCGTCGTAGTCGATGACGTCACCGCGGGTTCTTTGAATCGAGCTTGTGTACACTCGGCCGGGACAAGTTTCTTGTCCAAGAATCTCGTCGAAAAAAACGACATGTTTTTTTCGACGAGAATCTCGGCCGTGTGTACGAGGCTTAAGTTTTAAACACTTAAGAACTTTCCCCTTTTGAGTATGACTGTCTTGCTTGGAAACCATCACTAGATGGAACACAGAATGGAATTGCTCAGGGAGAGCAACCAAATGGTCGGACTTTAAAGACAACACAATAGTAGTAGGATAGTCAAATAATATTTATTATACAAAAATGACATATGAACAGTGTATTCAAAGAATTAAAAAAACATACAGATAGTAACAGTGAAATAAAATTATATAATACTGCGCCAACCCAAGAATATTGTAGCAACAGCAGCCAAACACCAAAATCAGACAAAATTAATTAAGTGTAAATATATAATAAGTGTGGCGCTAATGAGAATTTAGGATAAAAGTCCTAAATATGGTAGGGTGTGAAAAATATTCTAATTTAATCAAAAACCCATGCTGGTATATATTTCGAAATTAGTGAAAAATATAGAAATACATATATAGCATAAATAAGTGTCTAATCCTTCTGTGATTACAAGTATTTAACCAACATATTAATGTACAACAAAAATTATAGTGCAAATATTATGTTGTGAAACATGAATAGCAATAGAGTGATAATCCTAAACCAGTGAAATAGGAATTATATTTCTATCAGACATCAAAGATGAGTATGTGTCCCTGTAGTTGTCTAACAATAGACAGAGTACCATCCAAAAAGACCAAAGTCCAATGTGGGATTGTTATAGAATACGTAGATATGGATGTTCAATGTGGATATACGTGGTAACACCCGGGAGTGCCTTCACCTTGTGTCAATGGGGGAGAGATAAGGTACTCTTACCAGCTGGGATGGATCCAACACACCGTACGGCGGTGGATCTTCAAGACTTTGTCCACTTCGTGGACGGATCAGACAGCCAGGCTTTGTAGAGACGACCAAGATCTATAGAACACCTCCTCCCAGGATCAATGGCAATCCAACCAGGAAAAATCCGGATAGGCGGGTAGCAGCTACCTTATCCATTCATAACCATGGAAAACAAAAAATTGCTCCACATGGTGTAAATCCAAAAAAGATTTATTAAAAAATGTTATCCAAAACAAAACTCCAAAGCATAACAAAGAAATCCAAAAAATCCACACTCTAGAATATAAATAGGCAGCGTGATAGGAACAGCAAGAGCTGGTGTATTTGTCCCGACCGGTTTCGTCTAATAAGACTTCTACTGGGGTACCCCAGTAGAAGTCTTATTAGACGAAACCGGTCGGGACAAATACACCAGCTCTTGCTGTTCCTATCACGCTGCCTATTTATATTCTAGAGTGTGGATTTTTTGGATTTCTTTGTTATGCTTTGGAGTTTTGTTTTGGATGTTCATACTGTGTGAACTTTTTATGGATAACATTTTTTAATCTTTTTTAGATTTACACCATGTGGAGCAATTTTTTGTTTTCCATGGTTATGAATGGATAAGGTAGCTGCTACCCGCCTATCCGGATTTTTCCTGGTTGGATTGCCATTGATCCTGGGAGGAGGTGTTCTATAGATCTTGGTCGTCTCTACAAAGCCTGGCTGTCTGATCCGTCCACGAAGTGCACAAAGTCTTGAAGATCCACCGCCGTACGGTGTGTTGGATCCATCCCAGCTGGTAAGAGTACCTTATCTCTCCCCCATTGACACAAGGTGAAGGCACTCCCGGGTGTTACCACGTATATCCACATTGAACATCCATATCTACGTATTCTATAACAATCCCACATTGGACTTTGGTCTTTTTGGATGGTACTTTGTCTATTGTTAGACAACTACAGGGACACATACTCATCTTTGATGTCTGATAGAAATATAATTCCTATTTCACTGGTTTAGGATTATCACTCTATTGCTATTCATGTTTCACAACATAATATTTGCACTATAATTTTTGTTGTACATTAATATGTTGGTTAAATACTTGTAATCACAGAAGGATTACAGACACTTATTTATGCTATATATGTATTTCTATATTTTTCACTAATTTCGAAATATATACCAGCATGGGTTTTTGATTAAATTAGAATATTTTTCACACCCTACCATATTTAGGACTTTTATCCTAAATTCTCATTAGCGCCACACTTATTATATAGTAACAGTGAATCCCTTGTGTGTTGTCTACGCGTTTCGCCGTGAGGCTTCGTCAGGACAAACAGCAACAGGGTACAGAAAAGGGAACAAATCTCAATATCTTAGAATGACAGTCTTGGTATAAGTAAACGCCCATCAAAGCATACAGAAGAGAGTTCCAAGAGATCTTATAAAAAGTGATCTCTCTACATACAAGAAGTCTGTGAAGTAGCACAGAATGGTATATGGAATCCAATTAAAAGGATAGCAAAAATTCTCTTTAGAGAAAGCCACCAGTAGAATCACTGAAACTAAATGAATGGGGGTAAGGTATTGAGTTGGTTACCAAATACAGAGGAACATGCCAGAAAGCTAGTGGGCAAAAAAGCCAGTCAACAGATCACTCCAAATGTATATGGAGGACAGGTGTATGACATCCAACCCCCGGGAGACAGCATCACGCATCACTCAACTAGCACAGTAGTATATGCACTGTCTCTGTACCTTTTGCTTTTGGCTTAGGAATATGTCTTCCCGGAGAGGGAGCTCAGGGACTAAGAAAGACAAAAGAGACGCCACCTAAAACAGGGGGCTCTAACCGTTCTAGCCGGATATCATCCTATCCTGAGGAATCAGAAGCACCTATACAGGATGAGCCATTACCTTTGTTGGGAATAGCAGCCTCATCTGTTGTGCCAGCTCCTGCATATGTCACTGAAGACACTTTGGCAGCAGCCCTAGACAATTTGGAAGGGAGGATCGCTACGTTAATCGCTAAATCTGTAAAAAAGGATAGAAAGCGAAGCAGGTCCCCTTCCGTTGCTATAGATCCCTCTTCAGAAAGATCTGATGAGGATGGTGTGGCGCCTTTAGAGGATAAGGATGATGAGCAGTCGGATGGATCAGGTGGATCAGAGGAACTCTTTTCTGCTTCACAGGTTCTAAAATTGCAGGTGCAATTTTATGCTGAAGCAGTACGCTCCACGTTCAAGTTGTCCTCTACAGGGTTAACTGAATCACCTGTCTCCTCCCTGGGTTCATTAAAGTCCCCACAAGCGGCATGCTCCTTTCCGGTTCATTCTTTATTGGAAAATCTTATTTACGCCGACTGGCAACATCCAGATAAGCATTTCTCTCCTAGGAAATTTGAGGTTCTCTATCCTATGGAAGAAAAGTTTACTAAAAAATGGAAGCTACCGGCGGTAGATGCAGCCATTTCTTGTGTAAATAAAAACCTTACTTGTCCAGTAGACAATGTTCAGGTGTTTAAAGATTTTTCTGAAAAGAAGTTAGAATCTTTACTTAAGTCTTCCTTTTGTGATGGCGGGCACTGTGACCCAACCTGCTGTGGCAGCTGTTGGTATGTGTCAGGTCATAAAGGAACAGGTAAAACAAGGACTCAAGGATCTTCCTCCAGATCAGCTCAGCTCAAGCTTTGGGAGAACCATCCTAAGGCCTTATGTTTTACGGTCCATGCCATGAGAGATTCTATCCAACAGGCATCCCGCCTCACGCTTTGGTTAAAGCATTGGTCAGCGGAAGCTCCATGTAAAAAGCTTTTGGCTGGTTTCCCTTTTCATGGGGAACGACTCTTTGGCAGGCAGTGGCGACGGCAATCTCAATCAACCACAAAACCTAAGACCCAGAATCAGACTCGGGGTCACAAAAAGCTGTGGGTACAAAAAAAACGGTAAACAGAACCCTAAAGCTTCCTTTTATGAAGGGGCGCCCCAGCTCGGCCGAGTGGGGGTGACGGCTTCGGCAGTTTTCAGCAGCTTGGCAGACAGAGATCCAGGACAAATGGGTAATTTCCACGGTATCCTTAGGATACAAAATAGAGTTCCTGGAAATCCCACCGGTTCCTAAACTCAAATGTCTCCAAAGATCCATTAAAAAGAAAGCCCTTCTTCCAAGCAGTGGATCACTTGCTGTCCCAAGAGGTAATCAAAGAAGTTCCCCTAAAGGAACAAGGCACGGGGTTCTATTCAAATCTTTTTGTGGTTCCGAAGCCAAACGGAGACGTCAGACCCATTCTGGATCTAAAAGCTCTAAATCAGTTTCTAAACATTAGTCATTTCCGGATGGAAACAATTTGATCAGTGGTTTCCACCAAGGCAGAGAATTCTTGGCGTCAATAGACCTCAAAGATGCATATTTACATGTGCCTATTCATCCCGCTCACCAAAAGTTCCTAAGGTTCGCTGTGGAACACCGCCACTATCAGTTTGTGGCTCTACCTTTTTGGCTTAGCTACGGCACCTTGCGTGTTTACAAAGGTTCTGGCCCCGCTTCTAGCAAATCTAAGGACGCAGGGCATAACGGTGACGGCTTATCTGGACGATCTACTCTTGGTAGAACGGTCAGTGGCACAGTTAAATCACAGTGTACTCAGTACAGTAAAATACCTAGAGTGTTTAGGCTGGATCCTAAACTTCCCGAAGTCCTCTCTACAGCCCCGGAGAAGGGTAGAGTATTTGGGCATGGTCTTAGACACAACCCAAACCAAAGTATTCCTTCCAGAGCCAAAGGTCAAATCTTTAAAAGATCTGGTCCGTATGGTCAGGGCAAAGGGAAAACCATCAATTTGCCATTGCATGAAATTGTTGGGGGAAAATGGTGGCCTCTTTCGAGGCCATTCCGTATGCCCAGTTTCATTCAAGACTTCTTCAGAACAGTATCCTGGCTGCCTGGAACAGAAAGATTCAGGCTCTAGGTTGGCCGATGCACCTGTCCTCAGAGGTGCGCCAAAGCCTCAGTTGGTGGTTAAGCACCAAGAATTTGCGAGCAGGGAAATCCTTTCTCCCATTCACTTGGAAAGTGGTGTCTACGGATGCCAGCCTGTTGGGCTGGGGGGCAATTCTGGAAGAAGCCTCAGCCCAAGGAACTTGGTCCAAGTCCGAGAGGGGCCTACCCATCAACATTTTGGAGATTCGGGCAGTATATGTAGCCCTCAGAACCTGGACACAGCTTACATGGTCACCCGGTTCAGATTCAATCCGACAATGCTACTGCTGTGGCTTACATCAATCACCAGGGTGGCACCCGGAGTCGGGATGCTCAGAGAGAGGTGAACAAGATTTTAACATGGGCAGAAGCTCATATTCCTTGCATTTCTGCGATCTTCATTCCAGGGGTGGAAAATTGGCAAGCAGATTACCTGCAATTGTCGCCGGGGGAGTGGTCTCTCCACCCCGACATTTTTCAGGATATATGCCAGAAATGGGGGACCCCGGATGTAGACCTGTTCGCTTCCAGGTTCAACAGGAAGTTAGACAATTTTGTATCGAGGACAAAAGATCCTCTATCCTACGGAACAGATGCACTAATGATTCCCTGGGATCAGTTTTCCCTGATCTATGCATTCCCTCCAGTTCCGCTCTTAGAGACTTCTTTGCAAGATCAAAAAAGAGGGGATACCAGTTCTCCTGGTGGCCCCGAAATGCCCCAGAAGGTCCTGGTACGCCAAGATCATAAGGATGGTGGTGGGGGAACCTCGGATTCTCCCACTTTGCCAAGACCTGCTATCACAAGGTCCAGTGTTCCATCCTTCCTTACAAAAGCTAAATTTGACGGTCTGGCTGTTGAAACCTACATACTGAAGAAACAGGTCCAGTTCTTTCCACTCTTGTTTTTTTTTTATGTAATCTTTATTTTAGAATATATATTCAAGGGACAAGCATTTAAACAATTGACAAAGTAAAAAAACTTGCTAGGTACATCAAAATGTGAGGAGCCCCTCACCGTGTACAAACAGTCAGTAAAAAGGTAAACAAGGGAGGTGTACAGTCCAGCGACCGTAACCGGGGGAATGATAATCAGCATATAATCACCGTGATATGAATTCAAACATGCATGAATCGCCCCAAATTACCCTGTCAGTTACTCCGTTGACAGGAATACCACCCCACCCAGGGAGGGTAGGATTAGACTGGGTTCACAGTTACCGGGCCCAAGCCTTAAGAGTAATAAGTCAATAAAACAAAGAACAAATAACAAAAAGGAAAAGGGAAAAAAAAAAACAGGGGAAATAATAACACCAGCTAGTATAATGCAGCATTGCGAGCTTCTGTAATTTTTGAAAGCTCCACTGTCTCCTCTGCGGCCCTCCAGCCACCCGCCCAGCCCATCTCCACTACGTTGTGGCGGCCGTGACCAGAGGGGAGCCCGGGACGCCCAGCACAGGTGGGTTGGTATAGTTTATCCAAGTAGCCCATATGGAATAGAATTGCTCATATCTATCTTTGCACTTAGCCATCCATTCCTCAGCAGCCATGATATCATTGACCAAGTTTACCCAGTCCACCCGGGAAGGTATCCGGGGCGTCTTCCAATGAATCGGGATCAGCCGCCGGGCCGCGTTAAGCAGATGGGGCAGGATGGACTTGCTATATAGGCTGAGGGGGATGGTGGGAAAGTGCAATAGCGATTCTAACGGAGAATCCGGAAGGTCCAGATCCAAGATTAGTTTGATCTGTGCATGGACATCTAGCCAAAATGGCTTCAGCTTGGGGCATTCCCACCAGATGTGGAGAAATGTGCCTCTGAGTCCACATCCCCGCCAGCAAGTATCTGACAGAGAGGGGTAAATCTTGGCAAGCTTGGACGGCACTCTATACCACCTAGTCAGAACCTTATAGCCATTCTCCTGCATTTTAGTGTCTACTGTGCTCGAATGTGTTAAGCTATACATGTGATCCAGTTGAGGCTCGGTAAAAGTGCGCTGGAGGTCTCTCTCCCACTCGCCAATAAATCCCGGTTTCTCCTTGCCGTGCAAGGATTGTAGCAGGTCATATAGGACCGAGATGGCACGGGGAACAGCGGAGTCTGACATGCATAGGCTTTCAAAGGGAGAAGCCAAAGTGGGGGAACAAACCCCCTGGGGCAGACTAGTAATAAAATGCTGAAGTTGCCTGTAGCGCCACTCATCCATAGGGAAGGGGCCATATTGGTTCCGTAGGGTAGCCAGTGGCAATAGGCCCTGGTCCTGAACAAATCTGCCGCATCTGGTCTCACCATCCGCCGCCCACGTCCGAAAAAAGGAAGGATGTTCCCCCGGAGTGAACCAGGGGAAGCCTCCCAGGGGCGCCAAAGGAGAAGTCGGGGGTGCAAGCAGCCCCTGTTTGTTCAGCCTATCCCAGATCGCCAGCGCGTGGGCAGCAAACGGGGAAACCAGCGTCGAGAGACCCCTAGCCTCCCTGGGGACCCAGGGGGCATGTGATAAGTTACGACCCGCTAGGAATTTGTCTAGAGGTACCCAGAGTTTATACCGGACATTGTGGTGCCAGTCTAGTATACGCTGTAATGCTATCGCCTCATAGTACCTGCGGATTACTGGGACCCCCATACCTCCCCTAATCTTAGGGCGCTGGACAGTGCGAAGGGCTAGCCTGGGACATTTCCCATTCCAGATATAATGTACGAACAGGCTATTGAGGGTTGAGAAGAACGTCTTGGGCAACGTGATCGGCACCATCTGCAGGAAGAACAGAATGCGGGGTAGCACGTTCATTTTAAGTACACTGACTCGGCCCAGCCACGAAAACGCAGTCCTATCCCACCGTTTCAGGTCCAACCTGACTGAGGAGAGCAGCGGAGCATAGTTAGTCATAGAGCATCGAACAGCTCGCGGGCAAATATACCCCTAAGTATTTCAGGGAGGTTGGGCACCACGTAAATGGGAAAGCTGATTGCAGCTGTGTACGCAAACCTGCAGGGACGTTTAATGATAGGATTTTGGACTTATCGTAGTTGATTTTAAAGTTAGACAGTAGGCCAAAGTCCTTTAAGCTCGGCTAGGATGTTGGGCAGTGATATCAAGGGGTTGGAGACATAAAAAAGTACATCATCCGCGTATGCCGACAATTTGTGTTCCGTCGGGCCGACCGTAAAACCATTGATGTCATTGTTAAGGCGTATTTTGTTAAGTAGCGGTTCGAGGGTCAGAGCGAAAATGAGAGGGGACAATGGGCATCCCTGATGTGTCCCATTTCTGATCGGGAAGGTCTCGGATAACAACCCATTCACCTTCACCCTGGCAGTCGGAGAACTATAAAGGGAGGCTATCCACGTCAGCATGTTTGAACCCAGGCCAAGCCTAGCCAGAACCGTCCGCATATACGTCCAGTCCACCCTGTCAAATGACTTCTCGGCATCAGTGGAAAGCAAGAGACAGGGGCGGGACCCCGCCTGCGTCTCAGCCCAGTGAATCAGCTGGAGTGCTCTATTAGAGTTATCTCTGGCCTCCCTGCCCGTAATGAACCCCGTCTGGTCCGGGTGAATGACTGTCGGGAGTATCGGCGTCAGTCTGTTGGCCAGGATTTTGGCCAAAATCTTGACGTCCGAGTTCAGAAGCGAAATGGGCCTATAGCTGCCCGGTAAGGTATGGTCTTTACCCTCTTTCGGGAGGACCGTGATGTGCGCCATCAGTGCTTCTGGGGGCATTGCCGTGCCCGAAGCCAGTGCCGTGAAATAGGCACACATGGGGCCGGAGAGCGCCTCCGAATATTTCTTGTAATAGGCATTTGTGTAGCCGTCAGGGCCTGGGCTTTTCCCATTGGGTAGGTCTTTCACTACCCTCTGAATTTCCGCAGTAGTGATGGGCGAGTCCAGCTGTTTACTCACTGAGGGTCCCAGCTGCGGGAACTCGGCCTCCGTGAGGTATTGGTGAATACGGTCAACCCGTTGGGATTCCGTCACGCCAGGTAAGGTATCAGGGAGATGGTATAAATGTGCATAAAAGTCCCGAAAGACATTCGCAATTTTTGAGAAGTGAACGAACGAAGTTCCCGTCGGGGCAGTAAACTTGTGGACATGTCCCGAGTCGCGTTGGCTTTTAAGGGCCCTTGCCAGCAGCCTCCCGCATTTATTACCGAACTCATAATACCTGTGTGTTAAATGCCGAAGGCGTGCCTTAATTTTGGTGTCTAACAGTGCGGCCAGCTCCTGTCGCAGGGATTGTAGTTCCGACGCCAAGTCAGGGGTGAGTTTCTTTTTATGTCGTAACTCCGCTGTCTGTAATTTGGCCAAGAGGGCCTGCAGTTCTCCCTCCCTGGCCCGTTTCAGTCTCGCCCCCTGGGATATCAGCTCCCCCCGAACCACGGCCTTGTGCCCTTCCCATACAGAGCCCATGCTGACCTCACCCGGCGTGTTCTCAGTGAAATACAGGGAGATGGTGTCCAACACCCATTTCTGAGCGACCGCATCATCCAGGATGCCATCATTCAGGCGCCAGCTCCACGTCCGTGCCTCCATTGACAGAGGACGCAGGGAGATGGAGACCGGCGCGTGATCTGATATGGTAATGGACCCTATTGAGGCGCTAGCTAGGGAGTCAAGTGAATACTGGTCCATCACAAGAAGGTCAATGCGGGTATAAACGTCATGTGTTGCGGAAAAATAGCTAAAGTCTTTGTCTGTCGGGTGGAGGAGCCGCCAACAGTCTACCAAATGGTGTTCCAGCAGGGACTTCTTAAAATGCTTCAGGAAGGCAAAGGAATGAGTCGAGTGGCCTGACGACGTATCTACTAGCGGGTCAGGACTAACATTGAAGTCCCCTCCTAGGATGAGCTGCCCCTCCCGGAAGGTGGACAGGGACTCCAATACTGCATCTAAGAAGGTAAGCTGTTTGCTATTTGGAGCGTACACAGCTGCAAATGTGAACTTGCGGGCAAATATGGTGCCTTTGACAAACACAAATCTACCCTCTGGGTCGAGTAATTGGTCCGTCATCACAAAAGGGCAATTCTTGTGGATCGCTATAGCCACCCCCCCCCCGATTTGGGGTGGGGGGAGTTGCTAAGGTACCAAGAGTTATATAAATGGGTTGGAAGGCGGGGGACCGAGTCAGTGCGAAAGTGCGTTTCCTGCAAAAAAAAGACGTGTGCCCCCATGCGTTTCATCTCAAGCCACAACTTACCGCGTTTCGACGGGGAGCCCAGGCCACGTACGTTGTACGACACGATTTTCATGTCAGCCATGAAGAGAGATTACCGGGTGGGGCCATCCGGCCAGCGGCAAGAGGGGAGAGAGACCCACAGCGCAGTCGAGCCCACAGCAAGGGACTCCAGGAACTCCCTGATCACATACAGTAGCCTAGAGTACAAAACAAAGTTAGAGCAGGTGTTATGAAAAAAAGGACATGAAAAACAAAGGGGGGGAAAAAAACTCAGTGAACAAAAACACAGAAACAGGTGATAAGCCCAAAGGGCGCAACAAAGTGCATCGTCACCACCGGTCGGGAGCCTCCACCCCCTCCTCAAGCCGAGGAGACGGTGGAGGCCAGCGAGCAGAGGCATTCCCAAAAAGGGACACTTAACTCCGGGGAGTTGACCTATTGGGGGGAAGTGGCAGGGCACCAAGAGCAAGTCCGCATGGGGACCCGCATAATATTGAAAGTGTGCAGCTGCCCCTCGACCAGGGGCAGGAAAGTGATACAGCAGCTAGGGGGGAAGCCACAAAAGGAAAAGAGATCAAAAATGAACATAGACGCCTCAAGAGCCAGCAGCAGATAGTTCAGGTGTCTAGGCCTCTCCCTGCGGGGGTCGGGAGGGAGGTGCTGAGCCATTGGGGCCCCGTCTGGGTCCACGGCGACGTCTCCGACGGGCTGATTGCCACGGTTCAGGTTGTGCCGGGTGAGGGATATCTGACGGTGATCTCCAATCCGGGATATCGACATGAGGCAAGCCTAGGGCTTCCAGGAATCGGGGTAGGTCGTCCCTGTTCCGTAGTGTGGCCTGCCTGCCCTCTTTAGTAGCGGAGAGGCTAAACGGGAAACCCCACCGATAGGGAAGCTGAGCATCTTGTAGGGCCGCCAGCAGTGGCTTGAGGGCTCGGCGTTGCATTAACGTGCGTCTGGAGAGATCCGGAAAAAATGTCAGTTTGGCCCCATCAAAATCCACAAATCTGACCCCTCTGACCTGATTCATGATACGTTCCTTCAGCGAGTATTTGTGCAGTTTGCAGATAATGTCTCTTGGTTTCTCAGGGTCATCAGAAGGGGGCCGCAGGGCTCTGTGGGCCCGGTCAATTTCAAAATGGTCAGGTGCCTGTCGGCCAAGGATTTGCTTAAAGACCCCTTGCAGGGTGGGGATGATATCTCTGGGGCCAGTGGCTTCGGGTAGACCTCTGATTCTAATGTTAACCCTGCGGCTCCTGTTCTCAAAATCGTCCATTTGATCCAGCAAGGCCTCAAGCCTGCGATCCTGTTGTTTGCAGTGATCAGAGAGGGCCTGCAGGGTTGGGTTAGTCTCATCCCATTGCGCCTCCAGAGTCTCCACTCTATCTCCCAGATGTGCTGTGTCCGTCTGTAGGGCCTCGATGTCTTTCTTAAAAGCCATCTCCACTCTGCCTGCAAATCGTTCCAGGTCGGCCTTAGTGGGGAGGGAGAGGATGTGTGCCCGGATGTCTTTATCATCCCATGGATCTCCCTCCTGTGCAGGCTCATCCCCGCTGTTTGAGCCAGAGAGAGGAGGGGGAGAAGGCAGGGGCTGTGAGGGCAGATGCGGGGAGCCGATAGGTGAGGCAGCCCTGGCAGCGTGGGAGCCGGGCGCCATCTTGGCCGTACCTGTCGTTTTGCTGCGTGTCCCAAAAAAGTTGTCCAACGATCCGGACCGGTCCCGGAGTGTCCGCTGTGGACACGGGGAGTGATTGCGCTTCGATGGCATCCGGGCTGCGGTGGTTTCTCCCCCTCTAAAGCTGCCGAATGTGCTGATTAGAGCGCGGGTCTCACGGAGCTCTGGGAAAGCACGTCCTCACTCGTGCATGCCGTGGCCACGCCCCTTTCCACTCTTGTTAATGCTAGGAAGCCGGCCTCCAGGCTCATTTATTATAGAATCTGGAAGGCATATGTTTCCTGGTGAGAATGAAGAGGGTGGAACCCTCAAAAATATGTTATTGGTAGAATTCTGGCCTTCTGTCAATTGGGGGTAGACATGAAATTAGCCCTCAGTACTATTAAGGGTCAAATCTCGGCTCTATCGATCTTCTTTCAGAGACCATTGGCATCTCATTCCCTAGTCAGGGTATTCATTCAGGGGGTGTTGCGGGTAAATCCACCAGGCAAACCTCCCTTCTGCCCCTGGGATTTTAATCTAGTTTTGTTGGGCCTGCAGAAGCAGCTCTTTGAACCTATTCGTCATATTCCATTGATTCTCTTGAGTCGGAAGTTGGCATTTTTGGTTGCCATCTCCTCTGCTAGGAGAGTATCTGAACTAGCAGCTCTTTCCTGTAAAGAGCCTTATTTAGTTTGTCACAAAGACAAAATTGTATTACGGCCCCACCCTACTTTTCTTCCTAAAGTGGTCTCGCCGTTCCATTTAAATCAAGATATTGTTTTGCCCTAACTTTTTCCTGAACCACAGTCCACGGGGGGAAAATTATTGCACTCTCTAGATCATGGGTGCCCAACCAGTGGCCCGGGGGCCACATGTGGCCCGCGGAGCCCTCTGATGTGGCCCGCGACCTCCTGCTCTGGGATGGCTGGTTGGCAAGCCCAGATTGCTGACCTGCCATCCCAGAGCATCAGTGTTGTAAATGAAGCCGGCAGTAGAGAAAGCAAGCGGCTTTTCAAAAAGTGCACCACACCTGCAGGATATAATAGACGTCTATGGCAAAGTGCAGCTAACTGGCGGGAAAATCACAGGTACACTGCGCCGCACCCACGGTGTGGGTAGACCGCAGACATTCAGTTTAAAAGCAACCTTGGGCCCCTTTTCACACGAACGGTCCGACCCAATCGGACCCTCCATTCACCTATATAGAGCGGCAGATGTAAAGAGACTTTTGTCCATTTACATCCAATCTGATCTGTTAAAAAAGAAAACAGAAATGGATCCCTCCCCTTCCATCTGATTGGATCAGAGGACCCATAGAGTAGATTGGTCTGTGTCTGCATTGCATATGCAGACTGGACACAGACCTGTCATCTGCCCACTCTGCTCATTGTGGCCCACGACTGGTTACTAAGTCACTTAAGTGGCCCTCGGCCTTCAAAAGGTTGGGCACCCCTGCTCTAGATGTAGTGAGAACAATGAAGGTTTATCTGCAAGCAACTGCTCAGGTACGTAAAACAGATGTTTATTCTGCCAGATGGTCCCAAAAAGGGCCCGGCAGCATCGACATCGACCATTTCTAAATGGATTCGACAAGTGATTGTTCAAACTTGTGGTTTAAGGAATAAAATTCCTCTTTTTCCTGTCAAGGCGCACTCGACCAGGGCGATAAGTGCCCCCCGGGCAGTGCATCAGGCTTCGATGGCTCAGATCTGTAAGGCTGCAACTTGGTCTTCAGTCCATACATTTACCAAATAGATAAAAGAGGATATGAGCATGCCGCCTTCGGGCGTAGTGTGCTGCAGGCAGCGGTGTAGGGCCTCTTGTCCGATGGCGGTCTGCTTGATCTGTGTCTCCCTCCCCTCATATTGAGCATTGCTCTGGGACATCCCACTATATAATGACTAAAGGCTCTGTGTCCCGTGGTGTACGATAAAGAAAATATGATTTTTATAACAGCTTACCTGTAAAATCCTTTTCTTGGAGTACACCATGGGACACAGAGGTCCTGCCCCTCTTTCTGGGTTATGTACTGCTTTGCTACAAAACTGAGGTACTTCCCTTATGGGAGGGGTTATATAGAGGGGAACTTGTCTTCATTGGTTGTGCCAGTGTCCAATCACCTTTTGGTGAACTATATGTAGCGCCCACCCCATTTAGGGGTGCTATATACCCAAATTTAGGGGCTGATCTGAGATAGTAGTTGGGCTCAGAGCATTCTCAATTTATAGGTTGTGCTGTTTATTTCCAGGATGGTATACTGGTGTGCAGTTCCCTGTGGCCTGTAGGTGGCACTGCCATAATGGGTCGGGGTTGAACCACTGGTATTAGTGCTGTGCCTTGGGTGTCCTCTCTCGGCAACGGTGCGGTGGGTGTGGTCAACCTGCTGTGCATGCCAGGAGAGGATACATAAGGGGCAGACGCCGCCTGGGATGGGTCTTCGTTCCACAGTAGGAGTCCTGGATGCGTGGCGCATGGCCCTCCAGGCCATGGGGCCACGTGTGCATCAGTCCCAGGCACCTTTAGTCCTGGGGCTGCATCTTCAACACTGGGCCCAGCACCTTTTAGCTGGAGCCCGCTTCGAGGAGGAGAAGTCCCAGGGTGTCTCTCGCGAGAGTGCCCGCTTCTAAGAAGAGGAGGCCGGGGGAGGACCTTTCTGACGGACCGGTGAGAGTTCACGGTGAAGGAAGGGGCCCGGTAACTCTCTGGAGGGATTCTTCTATCCACCAAGGGCCTAGTAATGTGCTGCTGCTGGCACCTGTCTTTAAGTATCCAGAAGCTAAGAGGTTCGGGGTCTGATAGTTTCTGTGGCAGAGAGTCCCCCGAACACATCTAGGAAAAGAACTTGATCAAACATCCGAGCAACACTTCGGCTGCTAGGATCCACTTTGTAGGAGACTATCCGGGTGAGCTAAACCTACTCAGGGAGAGAGTAGTGATTGTGCTATCCATTGTGCCTGGACTAACCTCCCAAACCTTGCTGTCCTGTCTCTCTTCCACCCTTTACCTATCTGCTGAACATTGAGAAAATAAACTCAATGTTGGAGTTTTAAAGTGGTGTGGACATTGGAATTACTGGGGGGAATACAAAGACTTGTCCCTATATCCTAGGGGCGAGAACCAACTGATGGAAGAACCTAGCTGTGGGACCCAAATACATAACACCGCTTAACCTCCTCATCCAGGAGGGGTACGGGCATATAGTACGGTGTGCCTTTTTCCTGCAATTGAGCCAAAGCAAGGGAAAAGGGTCCGTGTGCTACACGTGGGGGCTCGGGTCCGGGATTCTGCAGCTATACCCCCCTGAAGTTGGACTTTGTTTCCCCGTGTGGTTCCGAGGAGGTCGGCCATTTTGGTGAATTTGAAATGCGCCACTGCATGTGAGTAATGGAGGTACAGGCCTAAAACTGTATTTCTGGCTGCGTAGTTCGTGGGCGTGTCTCAACAAGAAAGCATTTGGCTGCAGGCTCCAGGACACCAGCGAGCGCAGGGTGATCACCCGTATGAGCCTGTCACTCAGCCACAGACAGAAGACAGAGCAGCCTGAGTGGCCGAATGGAGTACAGCCTGTGGCTGAGTGACAGACGGATGTGATGACCAGGGCTCAAGCAACATAAGCACTTTGGGAGCCAGCCGATGTCCCGAGAGAATAAACCGCGCTCCGCAACAGAGAAGCACACTGCCTTCACACAAGCCGCCAAAGCTGAGACATTCCTCCTCCCCTAGTTCTCCCCCACAACTGATCAGTGATTGGGCACTTCCAGGCTCCGACTCTTACCTTTTTAGACGGAGCCTGCTGCTAGACTAGCAATGTGATTGGGCAGGACTCAGTGGACGTGGTGTGGCCGCCCTCCGAAGTTGTGGGACCCAGCCCACCTTCTCCAGGTGCTGAAAGCAGATTTGAGAAAGCAGAATAGAGAGTAAAGCCCCGTACACACGATCGGTTTGACTGATGAAAACCGTCCGCTGGATGGTTTTCATCAGACCAACCGATCGTGTATGGTACCCATCGGTCTTTTTTCCATCGGTTGTAAAAAATAGAACTTGTTTTAAAATTTTCCGATGGATAAAAAACCGATGGGAATTTCCGATCGTCTATGGGCAAGTCCATCGGTTAAAAAACTCACGCATGCTTAGAATCAAGTCGACACATGCTCAGAAGCATTAAACTTCATTTTTCTCGGCTCATTGGAGTGTTTTACGTTACCGCGTTTGGAACGGTTGGTTTTTTAACTGATGGTGTGTGGCCAAGACTGATAAACAGTTTCATCAGATTTCCGATGGACAAATCCATCGGACGAAAATCCATAGGTTATCCGATCGTGTGTACGGGGCTTAAGTGTGTGTGCAGCCTGCTGTGGTCTCAGCTCCACCTATAGGTGGAGTGTCTACTAATCTGCCCAGATGGGATTGTATACCCTGACATGATAGAGTTACATTGTGGGTTTCTGGGTGGGGATAAGGATGAGAGTTACATCTTTTTTTAGTACCACACCAATTACTCTCGACTGTACAGAATATAGAAATAGGAGTTATAACTTGGTCAGACCATGCGCCAGTTACAATTAGGCTGTCACTATCAGGGGCAACCCAACCGATGGAATGGAGGTGGCGCTTAAATGAACATCTATTACAACTCCCTGAAATCCGAGAGGATCTAACTAAAGAAATAACTGGTACTGTCGGACAAATGAGATTGAGGGGAGTGATCCGGGAACAGTTTGGGAAGCTCATAAAGTAGTAATTAGAGGAATTCTAATTAAACATGGATCGCGATTAAAAAGGGCACAAGAAGAAGAAACCAAAAAACTACTAGAACGAATACAGGATCTAGAGATCCAACATAAGGAGACATTAGAGAAGGAACTAGGAATGGATTTAGCTCACCTAAGAAGACAATTATCAGATCTACTCTGAAGTAAAGCAAAGATAGTGCTGCAACAAGGGAGAAGGATGACATATGAATCCGGAGACAAGTGTGGCAAACTGTTGGCAAACAAGCTAAAAAAACAGGCACGATCATATATACCATACATTAAAACAAAAAGAGGCCAAAAACTTTTTTTACCAAAAGATATCGTAAAAGAATTTGGGGAATATTACTCCTCGCTATATAATCTGCCAACATCTGATTTGCCCCTCTCGTCTTTGGAAGATTATCTCTCCTCCTCACAACTAATACGACTACCAACTGCAGTGCGAAGAAAACTGGAAATACCAATTACAAAGGAGGAAGCCCTTACAGTAATGAAGACGATAAAACAGGGAAAGGCACCGGGCCCTGATGGTTTTTCCATCCAGTACTTTAAAAGCTTTTTTCCATTTATTAGGCCCATATATGATAAAATCATTCAATGCATTAGGCCAAATAACAGCCCCACCAGTAGATGCATTGCGAGCTCATATTACGGTCATACCAAAAGTAGGGAAAGATTTATCGGTTTGCAGCAGCTATCGACCAATATCATTACTAAATTTAGATTTAAAAATATTTACAAAAATACTGGCAACACGTTTACAACCTCAGTTAGCGCAGTTGATACATCCAGACCAAGTAGGGTTTATCCCTACACGGGAGGCCAGAGACAGTACCATTAAAGTTTTGAATTTGGTCCAGTGCGCAAATCAAATGAAGATACCAAGTATCTTTTTAAATACAGACGCGGAAAAAGCTTTTGACGGGGTCAACTGGACATTCATGTTAGGAGTTCTGAGACATATGGGTTTAGGAGACCGGATGCTACACTGGGTAGCTGGGATAGATTCTAGACCACAGGCGTTGGTAAAGGCGAATGGGACTCACTCAGAGAATTTTATTATCACAAACGGCACCCGTCAGGGTTGCCCCCTTTCGCCCCTCCTGTTTGCTCTGACGCTGGAGCCTTTGCTAAATAGAATTCGACAGAACCCTGACATCAAAGGTATTGGTATGGGGGGACATGAGTATAAAGTCTCTGCGTACGCAGATGACTTACTTTTTTCTCTTACTAGTCCGCAAATATCCTTACCCAACCTTATGAAGGAAGTAGAATGCTATGGGGCTTGTCGAATTTTAAAATAAATTACAGCAAATCGGAGGCAATGGGGGTGTCGCTGACGGGCCCGATGCAAATAAATCTCCAGAATAGCTTTAAATTTAAGTGGACTACAATAGCGTTAAAATACCTGGGAATATACATCCCCCAAAACTAACAGATGCGTATGTGCTTAATTTTCCACCCCTACTTAGGGAAATCAGTAAATTATTAGTAAGATGGAATAGAAATTCCCATTCGTGGTTTGGGAGATGTAATATCCTAAAAATGAATATAGTACCAAAATTGCTATATTTGTTCCAGGCTTTACCCATTTTTATACCCATGGCTTATTTCAGTCAAATCCGCGCTGAATTTACTAAATTTATCTGGGCAAGTAGGAGGCCGAGGATCAATAGAAATCTGTTGACATTGCCTAAAAAGGCAGGAGGAATAGCGGCCCCAGACCTATATAAATATTATCAGGCAGCCCAGCTCGGTAGAATTATTGACTGGTGTAGACATGGTGAATATAAAATGTGGATCAACATGGAACAACAAGTATGTCCAGTACCTTTTTGAAGAGAGCTATATGGTGCTATGCAGCCTTACCGGCCCTGGTAAAAACACATCTTACGATTGGCCCTACACTACGTATAGGCTTTAAGATAATTCAGAACCCTAGATTTTCTACTATAAATTCTCCACTATATCCCATTTTAGGGAATCCAGACTTCGCACCGGGGACTACACTACGAGCGTTCGGGAAATTATGGGAGAAAGGTTACTTTCAGGCCTCGCACTTCTTGAGAGTTAATAAATGGCCAACTATAGAAGCCCTGACGCAGCAGGGCAGGGAATATGAAATACCTCTCTGGCAAGCAAGACAACTCCGACATTACCTAGAAACCTTGAAACCGACGGTTAGTTACGGATGATTATGTACACATCTTGAGACATATTGTGAAGAGACAGAACCATTGTCCCATATTATCTCTAGGATGTATGGGCTGTTGACAGCACCCCCGGAGAACTTTACTATGACAAGCTTAAGCAAATGGGAAAGAGACCTGGAACAAACCTTTACGTCAGAATATAATATCCCTTACCTTAAAATCATCTAGGTGTACTAGAATACAGGAGTTGAACTATAAGATCTTAACACGTTGGTATTACACCCCATCAAGGTTGAGTAAATTCTCTCCAGAGGTATCAGACCTCTGCTGGAGATGTGGTCAGGAAAGGGGTACTATATTCCATATTTTCTGAATGTGCCCCGGTATAAAACGATTTTGGCAAAAAGTTCAGAGAATCACTCAGCTATTTACTGAATATCAGATCAGGGAAGACCCAGCCTTTTTTCTATTACACTGCTCACAAATTCCAATTAAAAGATATAAGAACTCGATTGTCAGTCACTTGGTAAATGCAGCAAAAAGTTGCATTTCTATGTGCTGGAAAGAGCCTCGAGCACCCCGGATTTCAATGTGGTTAAATAAAGTCAGAAGAATAGGGATAATGGAAAGCTTGTTACCGTTGACCCTGGAAGGAAAGGAAGAAATTAGGAAAATATGGGCCCCATGGAAGGAGTTCATAGAATCGGAAGAAGGGAAAAAATTGATAGGGGTTGGAATAGAATTAAGGAGAATGGTTTAGGAAGGAAAAAGGAGATAGGGGTAGAGAGTAGGGGCTTTATATGGACCTGGAAGGAAACCAGAAGAGGACTTTATGTTTTCCTTTTTTTTTTTTTTTTTCTCTCATTCTTCCCGGGGATTTGGGAGGGAATGGGAAGGGGTAGAGGAGAATTGTATTGGTTTTGTATGTATAAAAATTAAAAAATTTAACAGGAGTACAGAGGTAATAGGAGGAAAGAAAACCAGGGAAATAAAGAGCCAGGTAGGGACTTCCCAGGGAATAGAATCTGGTAGAGATACCGGGGGTATGTTAATATGTTACAATGTTTTGTTTTCTTTTCTTTGATACCCCTAGCCCCGTGCTATGTGCATGTTGAAAGTATGAAATATGTATGTAATTAATATATAAATAAATAAATATATATATATATATACCTGGCTTGAGGAACAAACGCTTATATGTACACCTGAACTTGAACTAGAAATAAAGATATTATAAAAAAAAAAGCGAGTTACATTGTGGAGAGGCTCTCCACAATGTAACTCTCGACCTTTATCCTTACCCAGAATCATCCTCCTCCCTCTCCAGGATGTGGATGATTCTGGGTGGGGATCAGGATGATAGGGTTACATTGTGGAGAGGGATTTGGATGATTCTGGGTGGGGATGAGAGTTGGTAGGATGGCCGGTGGGCAGACTCGGTGGGACGGCTAGTTGAATGTTGGTGGTCAGGCCCAGGGGCTGTGTAGGGGGCCCCAAAATTTCTGATGGCTGGCCTGGTGATGACATCCCAGTCTGTGCAAGGTGGAGGACTGTAACAAAGTCCCGCCTCCTAGATAGACGGAACACTGATCCAATGATGCATTGAATCGGTGTGATGTGTATCATAGGAGGCGGAAATTTGTTACAGTGGCCACCGGGATATTCAAATCCGTTTCAGAGCTCTGTGTGATCAGGCTGTATTTCATGGGTACTGGTATAGCTGCATTTAAATTGGCACTGTTAAGGCTGCATTTAATTGGGGGGGGGGGGTCTGCACCGGCACGAAGCGCGTCACCTCCCTTAAATGAGGTTGCCACCTCCCTGAAATTAGTTTTTGCAGGTTGGGATGTCTGCATCTATAGGTATGTGTGTGTGTATATACATCATAGAAAATAAGGGAGAATATTGTATAGAATTTTAAGAGTTTGAGCATGCTAATTTTTTAAAAGACCATATATACACAACAGAATGAAGGAATATTGTACATACTGCCATACCATTCTAGACCCAGTCTGTCCAAATCGTATTGTCACCAGCTGACTTGGCACCATCCACAGGCAGCTAAGAAGTTGAATCCAAATTTACCCATACAACAATCGGAAGGTAGCTGTACAGAGGATTTTATCAGTCTTCTGAAGTTTAACCACTTTGCAACCACCTGCCGACAAAATAACGTCGACAAGGTGGTTGCTTAACTCTGGGAGGACGTTATATAACGTCCTCCCAGAATCGCGCTCCCGCACGCCCCCTGGGGCGCGCACACGGGAAACTCCGTGACCGCCGGGTCCAGAGGACCCGGCGCATCACGAATCGCGGTAAATCGCCGCTGATAGCGGCCGTTTACCACGTGTTAGCTCCGTCAAATGACGGAGCAATCCCTTGTAAATAGACCGGCGTCATGTGATGACGCCGGTTCCTCTCTCCCCTCTCTGTACCGATCGGTACAGTGTGAGAGGAGAGGGGAGGGAGCAGATCAAGGCAGCAGCGCTGTGGGCTGGATCTGTGACAATTGCAGTCACAGATCCAGCCATCCATCCCTGGTGCAATACCCTGCCAATACTCTGCAAAATACCCTGCGCAATACCCTGGTGCAAAATACTCTGCAATACCCTGCAAAATACTCTGCAATACCCTGTGCAATACTCTGCAATACCCTGCACAATACTCTGCAATACCCTGCAAAATACTCTGCAATACCCTGCGCAATACTCTGCAATACCCTGCACAATACCCTGCAAAATACTCTGCAATACCCTGTGCAATACTCTGCAATACCCTGCACAATACTCTGCAATACCCTGCAAAATACTCTGCAAAATACTCTGTGCAATACCCTGCGCAATACTCTGCAATACCCTGCGCAATACTCTGCAATACCCTGCACAATACTCTGCAATACCCTGCACAATACTCTGCAATACCCTGCACAATACTCTGCAATACCCCCTGTGCAATACCCTGTGCAATACCCTGCCATACTCCGCAATACCCTGCCATACTCCGCAATACCCTGCCATACTCCGCAATACCCTGCCATACTCCGCAATACCCTGCCATACTCCGCAATACCCTGCCATACTCCGCAATACCCGGCCATACTCCGCAATACCCGGCCATACTCCGCAATACCCGGCCATACTCCGCAATGCCCGGCAATACTCCGAAATGCCCGGCAATAACCACTTCCCGCCCGCCGGCAGTCATATGACGTCCTTGACTTTGTGCGGGGATATCTGAATGATGGGAGCAGCTACAGGCATCGTTCAGATATTAGCTTTTTCAGCCGGTGATTCCCTACACCATAACAACAATCATAGCGGCTGTTCCGCCGCTTGATCATTCTTACGGGAGGCGAGAGGGGATGTCTCCCCCCCCCCCCTGCTGCCCTCCGGTGCTTCTACCGACTCACCGCTACGATCAAAGCCAGGATTGTTTTTTTTTTTTTTTTTTATTGACCCCATATCTCACTGTAAAGAGGACCTGTCATGCCATATTCCTATTACAAGGGATGTTTACGTTCCTTGTAATAGGTATAAAAGTGATCAAAAAAAAATTTGGGGCGGAAAAACATGTCAAACTAAAATAAATAAAGTAAAATGAACAATAAAAAAAAAATATATATTTTTTAAAGCGCCCCTGTCCCCGTGAGCTTGCATACAGAAGCGAACGCATATGTAAGTCCCGCCCACATATGAAAAACGGTTTACATGTAACCAGTAAAAATATTTAAAGCGTCGCCTATGGGGATTTTTAAGTAGCGAAGTTTGGCGCCATTCCACGAGTGTGTGCAATTTTTAAGGGTGACATGTTAGGTATCTATTTACTGGGCGTAACTTCATCTTTCACATTATGCAAAAACATTGGGCTAACTTTACTGTTTTTTTTTTTTTTTTTTTTTAAGCACAAAACATTTTTTTTCCGTAAAAAAAAAAAACGCGTTAAAAAAATTGCTGCGCAAATATCGTGCGAGATAAAAAGTTGCAACAACCACCATTATATTCTCTAAGGTCTTTGCTAAAAAAACATATATAATGTTTTGGGGTTCTATGTAATTTTCTAGCAAACAAATGATGATTTTTATATGTAGGAGACAAATGTCAGAATTGGCCTGGGTGCTCCAGAATGCCTGAAGGTGCTCCCTGCATGTTGGGCCTCTGTATGTGGCCACGCCGTGTAAAAGTCTCACACATGTGGTATCGCCATACTCGGGAGTAATAGCAGAATGTGTTTTGGGGTGTAATTTGTGGAATGCATATGCTGTGTGTGAGAAATAACCTGCTAATATGACAATTTTGTGGAAAAAAAAAAAAGAGAAAAAAAAAATCTTTGCAAAATCAAGAATTGTGGGAAAAAATGACAACTTCAAAAAACTCACAATGCCTCTTTCTGAATACCTTGGAATGTCTTCTTTCCAAAAAGGGGTCATTTGGGGGGTATTTGTACTTTTCTGGCATGTTAGGGTCTCAAGAAATGAGATCGGCCGTCAGTACTTCAGGTGTGATCAATTTTCAGATATTGGCACCATAGCTTGTGGACTCAATACCTTTCACAAAGACCAAATAATATGCACCAATTTGTACTTATTTTTACCAAAGATATGTAGCAGTATAAATTTTGGCCAAAATTTATGAAGAAAAAATAGTAATTTGCAAAATTTTATAACCGAAACAAAAAAAAAATAATTTTTTTACAGAATTTTCAGTCTTTTTTTTTCTCTTATAGCGCAAAAAATAAAAAACCCAACAGTGATTAAATACCACCAAAAGAAAGCTCTATTTGTGTGAAAAAAAGGACAAAAAATTCATATGGGTACAGTGTTGTATGACTGAGTAATTGTCATTCAAAATGTGAGAGCACCGAAAGCTGAAAATTGGTCTGGTTATTAAGGGGGTTTAAGTGCCCAGTGGTCAAGTGGTTAAGAACTTCCTTCTGCAAGGACTAACACTGACTAACTGAGGAGGAACATGGAAGATACAGGGAGACTCCAGCTAGGAATGTACCAACTAGCACCAATCAAGAAGATAGAAACAGAGGCATGTACCAAATCACAAACAAACAAGATGTAGTGGCCCTATCTACCACTAGATGTCAGCATGCATCAGAATAATAACACGATATACAATAGTTTAATGCAATAACAGAAAAATACTTATAAGTGGGGCAGAAAATCTACCATTTCAGGTAGACCTTATAGGCTAAAACAAGTTCCCCCATTTAGCTTCGAAGGTTAACAAAACAATGTTTTTTTTTATTCATTATTTTTTGACAAAAATCGGATTGAAAAAGAAAATCTGATTTAAAAAAAAAAGTTTTTGTAATTTAAAATATAGGTAATATGCTAAAGACAGCATAGTTATTGTTTCTACCACATCCTGTAGACCTCCTTTCTAAACCACACCCCCATTTTTTCTTTGGAATAGCAAAATACATTTAAAATTATATTTGTTAGATTGCAATATAAGTAATGTGCAGCACACCTAACATTTTGACATGTTGTTTCAGACCTTCATCTGCATTAGGCTGCTTTCACATTGTGGTGCGGGCGGCGTAATTTTTGCGTAGGTAAAGGGTTAAAACTACCCGCAGCGGCGCTTTGCTGGTGGGATCGGCCGCGCTGCCCATTCATTTCAATGGGCAAGAGCGGTGTATTTTGAAGGGAAGTAAACATGCTGTGTCTTTCATCTGCTGCATTGTTTCCTTGGCCAACCACTGTGTCTATGATCCTCAATAGTATCCTCATTGCTGAGAAATATAGGCAGATAATTATCCATCATGCCATACCATCAGGGAGATGGGTGATTAGTCCCAAATTTATTCTGCAGCAGGCAACGGCCCCCCAAACACACAGCCAATGTCATTAAGGACCATCTTTAGCTTTTAAAGAAGAACAATGCGCCCTGGAAGTGGTGGTTTGGCCCCCACAGAGCCCTGATCTCAACATTTTCAAGTCTGTCTGGGATTACATGAAGAAACCAAAGGATTTTTGGCATCCTACATCCACAGAAAAGCTGTGGTTAGTTCTCCAAGGTGTTTGGAACAACCTATCTGCTGAGTTCCTTCAAAAAATTGGCCAATCATAGCGCAGGGTGTCTTTGGCCAATCATGGCTCAGGGGCTAAAACCACACCCCACACGGTGGCCGTATATAGTGAATGAATAGAGATTAGGCAGGTAGTTGGTGTAGTGTATATAGTGCAGTTAGTGTAGTGTGTGTGTGTGTGTGTGTGTGTGTGTGTGTGTGTGTGTGTGTATATATATATATATATATATATATATATATATATATATATATATACAAATGTGTGTGTGGAGAATATATAGTGTAGTGTGTGTGTGTGTGTG
The DNA here is from genome assembly GCA_029206835.1 of Rana muscosa. Taxonomy (NCBI): domain Eukaryota; kingdom Metazoa; phylum Chordata; class Amphibia; order Anura; family Ranidae; genus Rana; species Rana muscosa. The sequence continues at coordinate 14,381,727 of JARGYO010005562.1, forward strand.
TATATATAATAAAGTGCAGGGTACCTTCTTGCCCTTTTTGTTACTCTGGCACCCCACATTCCTGACATAGACTAGCGCCTTGATAGAGCGCACAGATCGCTGGCTCCTAAACCTCCTCCGGGTGCTAATCCCAGGGACATCATTGCACGTTTCCATTTCTATGAAAGCAAAGAGGCCCTGACCAATGCTACCCGCAACAGGTCACGGGTTGAATTTAAAGGTGCAAAAATCCAAATTTCTCTTATCGTCCATGGACAGACGCAGCTCTCATACTGATTACATGTGGGTATATGTCCCTGCTTGCAGGAGAAGACCTAGGCAGAATGTTAGAGGTTAAAACATTCTAGAACAAGCCAGAGCTGAACAGCCCCGCCCAGGGGGCGGTCCCTCCGGACATTACCCTTCCACCTGCAGCTAACAGCCTCAGTTTTTTTTCTGCCTAGCAGAAGGAGAAGACATGGCTCTCTCAGGAGCCAGTCTCCTGGAAGATTTTACTTTTAAATTTTATTCCTTTTGGGAATTTTATTTTTATTTTGAGACCTTCAATCAACTGTCGGCTGGGCAACAGGTTGGGTACACTGGTATCCTCGTAGTCTTCCCTGTCCGACCATCGAGCGTGCTAATCCTCGCCTTGTGTGCGTGAGACTCAGTTCACGACATACCCCATGGCTCCAGGGGTGGCCGGGTTGCTTTCATGCTCCCGCGGTCCTCTCAAGATCGAACAGTACCTACTGTATCTTTCGCGGTGGACCGGGCCGACAGCTACGCAGTACGACTCTGTGATAGGTCTGTCTGAAACAAGCCAGTGGGTCCCTCTATTGGCACCGGGGGTATTCTCCAAGGTGCTTGCGGGACGGGTAAGTAGTCCTGCTGCAAGGTGAGTACATGCTGGCTGTGTTTCTGTGTGTGTGTGGGGGGTTCTCCCTGTCTCCCCCCTGTTATGCTGCTCTCTGCACCCTGTTGTGCTGTGTGGGGATGCTTGGGGGGGTCACTCTGCCCTGGGGGGGCCGCTCCATGACTGTTATTTTGCTTGGGAAGTGTTCTGGGGGACTGGCTGTGTTTTTTCCTGTGCGCCATTGGCGCGGTGTTTTACTTTTAAAAAAGTGCGCCATTGGCGGCCATTTTGCTGGGGCTTAATACACAGTTATACTGGTGCCCGGCGGCCATTTTCTTGTAGCCGCGGCACTTTTTGTTTCGTTTTCGGCCTCTAGCAGCACTGCTGAACGGCGCGAAATGCACACATCCTCACAGATTCTTCACCTCAGGCTGCACCCGCACTACAGCGCGACTCATACAGCGCTACAACGCGGCTCATACAGCGGTACCGAGCGGTCCCTAGGGTTGGTGAGTACTCCAGGTATCCCCTCCTCAGCCCCAGCACGGCCTGTGGGTGGGCTGTATTATTCACTGTAATGGTGAATAAGGTCTCAGAGGGTGGCAATATTGGAGTCTGGTTCACCTGTTTCTTCACACTGTTAGAGACAACTGGCAGTGCTCCTGCACCTGCGGTCCTTAGGGACCAGTTGTCGGCAGTCCTGGAATCATTAATCTGACCAGGAGGAAGCAGTGTGTGAGCGCAAGGGAGCGAAAAAGCCCCGCTCCCCACTTTTTTTCCACCAAAAAAAAAAAAGGGGGTGTGCGCTGATTCAGGTATGGGCCTAGCCACTACCGCTCAGGACCCTAGCTCTGAATATATTTGATGGTTTTGAACAGGACATTCCTGGCAAGGAAGACTTCAGTTCTGTGTCAGTAAGTGACAGGGCGCTTGTTTTGTGAACTCATTGATGCAGTGAGGGACACTCGCAAGCTAAATGCTGCGGATGTAGAACCTCAGGTGGACAGTCTCCTCTGGTTCCTTAGGGCCAGGCCTTCTAAAAAGTTTTTTTTCCATATGTTCCTTTCTTTGACCAGCTCATTGATAAGGTCGGGGGGAAAAGCCGCAGAAGACTTTTATGGTCCCGTGGCGTTTGTCTATCAGATACCCCTTGAAGATGCCCTACTTAAAACGTGGGCTTCTCCCCCAATGGTCGACATTGCAGTCGCCCGGTTGAACAAGGCCACCATTCTCCCGGTGGAGGGGACTCCTGCATTTAAGGACCCCACTCGCAGGAGGTCAGAAGTGGTGAGTAGAACCATGTTTGCCTTGTTGGGGTCTGCCCTACGGCTTGTGGTAGCGGTGACCCTTGTGTCTCCAACACTTACGGCATGGGCAAAAAATGTTTGCACCAAACTGTACAGGAGCATGATCTTCTTCCAGACACTATTGCTCTGGCCCGCAGATGGTGCAGGGCCGGGTTTATGTTGTGACGCCACGTTTGACGCGGCCCCTTATAACTCAGGGCCTCTGTCTTGACGGTGGTATTGCGTTGTCTGATCTGGTTGAAATGCTGGTCTGCTGACCTAGCTTCTAAAAAGCCTCTGAAGGATTTACCATTTAAAGGTGGTAGGCTTTTCGGTGCTGCGCTGGATGACATCATCAAGGATGTCACGGGAGGTAAGAGCACTGTTCTTCCTCCAAGCTAGCAAGGGTAAGGAGGCCGCCGTAAGCAGGGTCCTTCCTTTCCAGCAAAAAGGTTTTTTTTTCGTCAGTCAACGGGGAGGCCCTCCCAGACTGACAGCGGTACGGCTGGTGGACACGTGCGCCCCTGGGTGCGTATGCCGAACAAGCCGGCTCCCTAGCCTGCCTCTGCGTGAAGTCTTGCCCCGACTCTGGGGTAGGGGGGAAGACTTTGCAGGTCCACGGATCAATGGACCTCCCGGATCTCCTACTGGTGGGTGTGCGAGGTGATCACCTCAGGTTACAGGATAGGTTCCGTTCCTAATACCAGACAGATTCTTCCCCAAATCTTCCTCTCCTTCCTGCCCGTCGGGCGGCCCTATGGGGCCTATCCAGGTTGAGGTCCGGAGTGATTGTGCCGGTTCCGTCACAGGAGAGGTTTCAGGGATTCTACTCGAATTCGTTTGTCGTCCCAAAAAAGGGACGGGGTTCGGCCTATCTTGGACCTCCAGGTCCTGAATGCCTTTGTGATGGTGCAAAAGTTCCGCATGGAATCCATTCGCACGGTGGTCAGTACACTCCGTCAGGGGGATTTTCTGGCGACCTTGGACGTCAAGGACGCCTACTTGCATGTTCCGATCTGCGCTTGCGACCGGCGAAGTCCACTATCAATTTGTGGCTCTTCCTTTCAGCCTAGCATCGGCACCGAGGGTGTTCACCAAGGTGCTTGTGCCGGTTCTAGCTTACTGAGACAGCAAGGCATTGGACGATCTTCTTCTCAGAGCAGGAAATGGCTCAGAATTAGAAGACAGGGTGACTATCGTCAGTCAGACCCTCAGGGACTTCGGGTAGCTCCTAAACATTCAAAGTCAGTCCGGGTCCCGACTCGAGATTTGAAGTATCTCGATCTGATTCTGGACTCCTTGGAGGCAAAGGTATTCCTACCTCCGGGGAAGCTACTGACGCTTCAGTCTGCAGTGTGGATGCTGACATCCCAAAAAGTGGTCGTCAATCTGTTTTTGCATGGGAGTCCTGGGACTCATGGTGACCTCTTTTCGAGGCCGTTCTGTATGCCCAATCACACACCAGGGCATTGCAGAAGGAGATCTTGTTCCCTTGGGACAAATCCCCGTTGTCTTTGGATTTTCCAATCCAGGTGAGCCACCTGGTCAGGGCGTCTCTGACATGGTGGTTGGGGTCCCCGGCTCTTCGATCCGGGAAGTCGTTCCTCCCCGTCCAATGGACGGTGTTCACTATGGATGCCAGCCTGAAGGGCTGGAGTGTAGTCTGGGGAGTCCTGTTGGCCCAAGGGCTTGGACTCCGGACGAAGCCCGTTTGCCGAACAATGTTCTGGAAATACGGGCCATCAGACTGTGCCTCTCCTCGTGGTCTGAGAGATTGTCCGACTGGATCCTAATGGAGCGATCCTGCAAAGTCACGGTGGTGGCGTATGTCGACCATCAAGCGGGGACTCGGAGCTCAGCTGCGGCTTCTGAGGTCCCCCGTACCCTGAAGTGGGCTAAAAGAAGCGTGCCGGCTCTGTCGGCCGTTTACATTCCGGGCATAAAACTGGCGGACTATTTGAGTCGCCAGACGTTGGACCAGGGAGAGTGGTCCTTGCACCCGGAGGTATTTCAACTCCTTGCCACACAAACGGTGGGGCACGCCGGAGGTGGACCCGATGGCCTCTCGACTCAATCGCAAGTTGTCGAGATTTGTGGCCAGATCCAGGGATCCTTGGGCGGATGCCTCAGAGGCGTCAGTGGCCCATGGGGTCATTATCACCTGATATACGTTTATCCTCCACGGCAGTTGCTCCCTCGCCTGCTGCGCAGGGTGGCGACTGAGGGAATTCCGGTGATCCTCATTGCTCCGGATTGACCTCGGCTTCACTGGTACGCCGATCTGGTGCGCCTCGTCGCGGCCGTTCCCTGATGGTTGCCAATAAGGGAGGACTTTCTGTCTCAAATTCATATATTTCATCCTGCCTTTACAGTGTTGAGAGACGGAGGTCTCCCGGACTCGGTCATTTCGTCCATATTAAGGACACGGAAGTCTTCCTCCAGAACTATCTCTGTACCTGGAAAGCTTACATCGCCATGTGCGAAGAGCTGGGCTGACATCCTCGGACGTATTCCGTCCCTAAAATCCTGCGTTTCCTACAGCATGAAGTGGCCTAAAGGCTCGCTTTGAGTATCATTAAGGGTCAGTTTTCGGTCTTGGCCGTCTTCTTTCGGCGACCACTAGCGGGTCATTCCTTGGTTGGCACCCTTGTGCAGGGGGTTCACCATGGGCTCCCTCCTGTCAAGTCTCCTCTCCCCCCGTGGGATCGGAATTGGTACTCTCGGTTCTCCAGGAACCTCCTTTTCAGAATATCAGGGATATTCCCCTCTTCACTTTGTCTCAGAGGGTGGCCCTTTTTAGTGGCGATCACTTCTGTTAGACGAGTATCTGAATTGGCGACCTTGTACTGCAAGTTGCCATATTTAGTCATCCATAAGGATAAGGCGGTGTTGCATCCGCGACTTTCTCTTTGTCAAGGGTGATCTTGTCTTTTCACCTAAATGAGGACATTGTCCTCCCGTCATAGTGTCCTCGCCCATCGCACAGAGAGTGTGCGCGGCACACTTTGAATGTGGTACGAGCCTTGCGGGTGTGCCTGTCTACTGCTTCTATTAGGAAGTCTACTCTCTGTTTGACTGTCTCTGGTCAGAAACAGGGCCAAGCGGCTTTGTCTGCCACCATTTTCTAGGTGGATCGGACAAAACCGTCTTTCAAGCCTATGCTCTCATAGGGCGGGCGCCTCCCTTCCCGGTTACGGCGCATTCCACCAGGGCAATGGTGCTTCCTGGGTTTTCCGACATCAAGCGTCAATTGCACAAGTGTGCAAGGCGGTGACCTGGTCGTCCGTTCATACCTTTTCAAAGTTCTACAAGGTTGATGTGGCTGCATCTTCGGATGCTTCCTTCGGCCGCAAAGTGTTGCAGGCCGCTGTCTAATGTTGCAACTCCTCCGTTGAGGGGCTCTGCTGGTTTGGAGTGAAGTTTTGGTTGTTCCTTACTTTTTTTGCTCCCACCCCTTTCTTATACTTCTTTGGGACGTCTCACATGTAATCAGTATGAGAGCTGCGTCGGTCCATGGACGATAAGAGAAAATAGGATTTTTGTACTCACCGTAAAATCCGTTTCTCTGACGTCCATGGACCGACGCAGCACCCACCCTTTTTAAGTTTGTACTGCTTTGTTACGAACTGAGGCTGTTCGCTTCAGGTGGAAGGGTAATGCCGGAGGGACCGCCCCCCTGGGCGGGGCTGTTCAGCTCTGGCTTGTTCTAGAATGTTTTAACCTCTAACATTCTGCCTAGGTCTTCTCCTGCGAGCAGGGACATATACCCACATGTAATCAGTATGAGAGCTCCGTCGGTCCATGGACGTCAGAGAAACGGATTTTACGGTGAGTACAAAAATCCTATTTTTTTAGTGATCTGTCACCCATCACCCTGGCTAAACGGCACACCCTATGTCCAGTCACCTCTCATCTGCAGCAAAATCAAGTTCCATACCGTTGGGGCTTCCCGTTCTGCTTATCTGTCACCAAAGATGGATCACAACATTCCATGAGAGATCTGCAGGAATGCAAGACTTTCATCTGGAACCTGGGCCTTACCCCTATACCTGACGAGGACCTGCAGGTGCAGATCCCTGCTCCCCAACCACTCTCTACACCTGGGAAGATCTGGACGCCAGAGGACATGGAAGGCCCCAGTTACTCCCCAAAGAGCTGCACCGTCCAATGACCCTACTTGAGACTGATCTCTAGAACATCCTCATGCTTCATCTTTACACATAGGTCCTGCTCTTGACCTCTGTGTTTCAAGACTCTGGGCTCAGAGTCAAAAATTTCATCTCCGATATGCCCCGTGCTTATGCCTTCTCTTTGTATACCCATACAAAAGTTATATGTTGACAGTTCCCTGTCTTACCTCTATCTGCTGTTCAGATCGGGCTGGGGCCTCAGTGACTGATCTTGCAGGCTACCGTGCCCCCCCTCAACATGGTCTCGAATTGTGACCATGACCTCCTGAGGTGTTCATTCCCCTCAGGCCTTTTTATCTGACTGGTTTTGTATTTTTTTCTTTTTTACTATGGATATTTTTTGATCCTACCCAGGGTTCTTTTTTTTTTTTTTTTTTTTTGTTTTGATTTTTGTTTTCTTTTTTTTGTTTTTTCCTGCTCATTTTTTTGTATCTCGGATCCCTTTTCGATCCACAATCGAAATGCAGTTGTGTTTCTAAGTTCTCATCTGATTGTTAATAATGTTTTGGTTGATAAGATTTATGCATCATGGTATATACATTTTTTTTCTTGTTTTACGAATGTAATGTGTGCTTTGCTCATACGGCTTAGATATGGCTGTCAGTATATTTTCATGTAATATTAAGGGTCTGAGCTCCATCCGTAAACGTTGGCTGGTGTTGAAGTTCAGATCCTCTAGGGCAGAAGTGATCATGGTTCAGGAGACACATTTTAAGGCGGAGGGCTCATTTAAGTTTGCTTCCAAGCACTTTCCCACTGCTTTTATAGCCTCCGACCCATCTGGGAAAGCTGGAGTGGCCATACTATTGAGACGCTCCTCTGCCATACGTGTCAAATCCTCCTATCTAGACCCCCAAGGCCGATATGTTCTCCTGAGCTGTGCTCACAATAATACTTCATTCACCCTTGCTAATGTATACGCACCCAATTCGGGACAGATTGGGTTTCTAGAGGAATTTTTTGAGAAACTTCAACCCTTCTCCCAACCCTTTTATGGTCATTGGGGGCGACTTTAAAGTGGTTGTAAACCCACTTACACAACATGCACCTACAGGTAAGCCTAGATTAAGGCTTACCTGTAGGTGCATGAAATATCTCCCTAACCTACACGGTTAAGGAGATATTTGCTTTTAAAACCGGCGCCGCTGACGTCACACGCATACGCACTAGCGGGCCGGCATAGTAGCCAGATTTCTGAATGGATTTAGCCAGCCCGAGCGCGCATGCGTTTGATGTCATCGCCGCTCCGGGGCCAATCACAGCGCCGGAGCGGCGATACACGGAAGGGACATCGAGGCAAGATAGCGGCGAGGGAGGTGTCCAAGTACCGCTGCAGGGGCTTCGATCTAAGGTAAGTAATTCATAATGAGCTAGTATGCTAGTCATACTAGCTCATTATGCCTTTGTCTTGCAGGTATTTATTTTTATTTATTTTATTTTGGGGTTTACAAACACTTTAACTTATGCATGTCCCCAACTAAAGATAGATTTGCCTTCTTTTGAAATCTCACCCCCCAGGTCCAAAAAAACTCCTAATTTCGAAAATTGATCCGGGCTCATAATCTTTTTGACACTTGGAGGGTGAAGCATCCTACTGCCAAACAATTCACATTTTATTCCCCCCTCACAAATTATACACGAGACTGGACCCTTTTTTGCGTCTCAGCACCCTTACTGACATACGTGGTCCATTCAGAAATTAGCCCGATCACTTGGTCGGATCACGCACCCATAGTGTTAGACCTTCTCCTATCCACACCCACACCTAGAAAATGTTATTGGCGTCTCAATAAGTCCCTCCTTACCACACCTGATGTCCACCTTCATTAACAACAAAAACTGACCGAATTCTTTGAACCTAATGAGGGCTCGGTCTCTGAGGTGTCCACACTGTGGGAGGCCCATAAGGCCTTCTTCAGAGGGGAGTGCATTTCTTCTGGCTCCCATCTTAAACGAGACCGGGACCTTCAAAGGTCTTCTCTTGGCTGACTTATCTAAAGCGGAGGAATGTCTACTCAGTTTCCCCACAGTGACACGCCACAGGGCTGTGATTTCATTACGTAATCGCCTTAAGTCCTTAGACTCTAATAATCTTGCTAAATCCATGCTTTGGTCCAAGCCAAAATTCTATGAATATGCTAACAAGCCCCATAGAATGTTGGTCAATAAATTAAAGCCAAGACCCACTGCCTCTATCCCTGATTTCCTATTACAACCTGACGGTAACCCCACTTACTGTCCCCAAAACATGTCCAGAGTCTTTGGTGACTTCTACCGAAAATTATATAATTGCCTGTCCACAGACCCGGATTCCCAGTTCACCCAGGAAAAATTTAATATTTTTATAGAGTCTTTGAAGCTCCCTATCCCCTGAGGATTGCTCGGGACTAAATGCACCCATCTCTGTTGAAGAAATCACAGCGGTTGTAAACCAACTTCCATCCCACAAATCCCCCAGGCCTGACGGGCTTCCCTATTCCTATTATAAAAGATTCCTTTCGGTCCTAATGCCCCATATGGTTAACTTGTTCGCTTCTTTGATGACTGGGAAAATCCCTCACTCCCAATTCTTACACGCCTTTATAAGGGTCATCCCGAATCCGGACAAAGACCCATCGTTATCGGACAACTATCGCCCCATTGATCTCCTAAACTCTGACTATAAAATTTTCACAAAAATTTTGGCTAATAGACTGTCTTTACTCCTCCCCTCACTCATACATAGAGACCAGGTAGGTTTGTTCCCACTAGGCATGCAGGAGATAATCCCAGGCGAATCATTGATCTTATTGACCTGTTGACTAAAACCAAGAAGCCTGCTGTGGTGCTCAGTTTAGATGCTCAGAAAGCATTTGACCGCCTGAATTGGTCGTTCATGTTCGCTATTCTGTCTAGATATGGATTCTCTGGTTCCTTCATACATGCCCTGAAAGCGCTTTATTCCACCTCCCAGGTATAGTTGGCTTCTCATGTCTCTTCGCCATTCTCCCTAAGTAATGGTACTCGGCAGGGATGCCCCCTGTCTCCCCTACTCTTCATCCTCAGTCTAGAGCCCTTGGCTGAAGCCATTCGCTCTCATCCAGACATAAGGGGGGGTGGCGTTGAGGCATCGGGAGTACAAACTGTCCCTATTTGCCGATGATATCTTACTAACATTGACTCCTCTCCATATCTCACTCCCCTCACTCCACACAACCCTAAACCTGTTTGGCAGTATTTCAGGTTTTAAAATCAACCCGATCAAGACTGAAACCCTCCCTGTTAACCTTTCGACAGACACACTCCCGATTTTAAAAGGAAACTTTAAATACGCTTAAGTATCTCGGTGTTCACCTAACCCCCTCATACTTTACGCTTTTTCAGGTTAATTTTCTTCCTTTGTTCATAGAAATTAATAGATTGCTTAAAACATGGACGAAGCTTCCACTATCTCTCCTTGGGAGGATAAATGTCCTCAAAATGTCAGTGCTCCCTAAACTTCTGTACCTCTTTGAGACCCTACCAGTAATGATCCCAATGTCCCAATTGAAATTACTTCAAAGGAATTTTCTGAACTTTGTATGGAATAACATGTCCCATAGGATACCCAGCTCAGTTCTTCTTGCGACTCGAGCTAGGGGAGGTCTGGGAACGCCTTATATAATCAAATACTATTTTGCCACACATCTGAGAGCTATAGCCTCTTGGACGTCCAGATGTGCCCCTAATAGATGGTCTGAGATAGAGATGAGCATTACAGTCCCTGCCCCCCCCTGCTGCATGCTATGGCCTTCTTCTGACAAATATACCTCTCAACTGCGTAGGGTCTGTTTAAATCCGATTGTTGTTTACACTTTCAATCTGGAAAAGCTGTTCTGGAAAATACTCCCTCTCATCCCCATGCTCTCCTTTAATAAATATTATCTTCAACCCGGAAATCCCTGACAGTCTGTCCTATGACGCCATGTTACCCTGGACAAAAGCTGGTGTTTTTCAGCTACGCCATCTAGTACACCCAGTGACACGTAAACTTCTTACTTTTCCTGATGTGCAATCTAAGTACAAAGTCACGAAAAACCTTTTCTACTCCTTTCTACAAATTAAACATTTAATCTCCACCAGAATCCCGCAATTGACCTTGACTAGGCCCACAGTATTTGTACTGTTATGTTCTAGAGGCCCTTATGAACCTCACTTAATATCCACCATTTATAAGATTTTACACGCTACTTCCCCTATCACGGAGCAAACTCATTCTTATATGCGGAAATGGTCCCATATTTTAAACAGACCCATCTCTTTACATGAATGGAAGGGAATCTGGGAGGCTACTTCTAAAGTATCTAGATGTGTGGCCCAGAAGGAAACTGCTTATAAAATATTAATGTTTTGGTACAGGACCCCGGAATTTTTAGTGGCAAGGAAGTTGACACTTTCCGGACAATGCTGGAGATGTGGCTCTTCCTTAGGCACCCATTACCACATATTTTGGGAGTGCCCTATGATCACACCTTATTGGTCTCAGATTCATGCCCTTTTGGGAAAAGTCCTGGGTATCCCGATACCTCATCATCCTATACACCTCCTCCTAGGATTACCCCTTCCGAAAACACCTAAACCCCTCAGGAAATTGATGGCCTTTATCTTATTAGCTGCTAAACGGGCTATACCCCAGTGCTGGCTTGCCAATACTCCCCCTACTTTTACACAATTTCTGGCGGCCATTACAGACATTCGTAGGATGGAACGCCTTACGGCTGTAATTGAAGACTCCCTAACTAGTTTTGACACCATATGGGGGGAAATGGGATTCTGCCGAATATAACTAATGTGCTTGAGGAGCAAGATATCCCGATCAAACGAGTAGAAATGATATCACCCAAGCTATTGTTGACCTTGTTTGAATGGTTACTTGTCTTTCTTTTTCCTATACCATCATGGATTTGTAATGTCTGATAATCATTTGACACTTTATATTGTTCCCCTTTATACAAAATTTGTTATGACTATTCTCCATTGGGATTATATCCCCTTTGTTGACTCTTTCATGTGAAAATGTATGCTGTTTCTTCCTTTGGAAATATTCAATAAATAAACAATGAAATAAAAAAATTAATTAAAAAAAAAAAGTGGCAAAAAGTATAAACCACAAGAGACAGGTTTTTGACAATTCCTTCATTAAGAAAAAAAAAGTGTCCCATGATTTCCATCCATCTTTAATCACGCCGCCCGAAAATAGAAAAAAATAAAGCTCCACCTCCATGGGAGGCCTCTCGACGACTGCTGTCTTTTGGCTTTAACAGCTGTTATATAGGTGAGGGCAGGGCCACCCGGTGACGTAACCGAGTGACCCCGCTCTTTCGGACATCATATGATGTTAGAGGGAGGCGGGGTCAACCGGTTGCGTCAGCGGGGGGCCCTCCCTTGCTTATATAAGAGCTGTCAAAGGGAAAAGACAGCAGTTTTTTCCCCTTTTTTTTTCGGGTCCGTCGGGCAGCGTGATTGATGATGGATTTACATCGCGGGACACTTTATTTGTTTTTTATTAAGGAATTGTCGAAAAACTGTCTATTGTGGTTTTTACTTTTTTGACACTTTTTTTGGGGGGGGGGGGGAATTGTTAGGGGTACAATGTACCCGATACCCAGGGCAGCCATCAGAAATTTTGAGGCCCTTTACACAGTTTTAGGCCTGGGCCCCCTGGGCATAACCACTAACATTCCCCAGGGCCCGTCCACTGGCCAACCCACTAAATCCATCCACTGCCCACCCCACCATGTTGTCGTCCTCCTCCTCTATTCCATATCCTCCTTCTTCATCCCATGTTGTCGTCATCATCCTCCTCCTCCTCCTCCAGCCCCATGTCCTCCTCCTCCTCCTCCTCCATCCCATGTCCTCCTTCAGTGCCATTTCCTCCATCCCAGGAAAATACAGGTGATCGGTTCTAGTAAATGCCACCTATCCTGTCCAGGTGTGACAGGGAGGCTGCACAGGCTCCCTGAAGCTATGCCCACAGTCTGGTCTGAACAATGTGTCCGGGTTTCAGGTGGACACCCAGACTGTCTGGGTGCATCATGGACAGGTGGCAAACCTAGTGTCACCCCGTATATTGATAACAGCCAGTGTAGCCCCCAGACAATGCAGAAAGGAGCAGCACAGTGTTGGGCCCCAAAACACAATACAGTAGAGCAGCAGAATGTGGCCCCTGTGTGCCCCAGGATAAAATGTAGGGAAGCAGCAGAGTGTGGCCCCCAGTGGCCCAAAACACAGAATAGAAGTGCAGCAGTCTGGTCCTGCTCCTAAAAAAAAAACTGTCTTGTGTGACAGCATGCAGGTAAAATCACCAGGTTGCATCCAGAATGGAAGGTATTCATGTCCTAGATTCAGGCTTTATGCCGATTTATACCACTAGGGGGAGTGCGGGGAGTCTTGCAGGGGAAGAGTTAATGAGCCCAGCTGAAGTAAGTGGGCTCGTTAGGGACTCTACAAGAACTCCCAGCATGCTAAGGGAGATGCTCCAACCTGGAACCAGATCTGTGTGGATAGTCTGGGGAGTGTGATCTCTGTGCGGTGAGCCAAAGCCTGTGTGGTTATTGCTAAGAACTTCAAAAAAGCAGGGAGCTAGGGACTAGGACAGCAAAAGGCTGTACCCAGTTGTTAGGGACACCAACGTGTGTAGTGAGCGGTCAAGTTGACCAGGATTTCTTTTCATGTTTCTTTTGTTTTTGCTGTCTTTTTTTTGTCTGTATATAGTTCAAATAAAACCAAACCCTTTTTGTTTTCTCCTACCACTGTCTGCTGTGCCTGTTTTTGTGTGGTGAACCCATCCAGGGGGTCACACACACCCGCTGCTGAGCTAACCCCCTCACACTTGTTAAAAACTTTTTTTAAGTACCTGGGTCCCCATACACTTTTTTGACAATAACTTGCATATAAGTCTTTAAAACAAGGACTTTGATTTTTCATGTTTGTGTCCCATAGACTTTAATAAGGTTCACATGTTCGCTAGAACCTTTTGCCTGTTCTGGTGCGAACCGAACCGGGGGGGGGGGGGGGAGAGTTCAGTCCATCCCTACTCTCTAGAGATGAATTCATGCAGCACTTGAGGATGGGTAGAATTGAGAGGTTTATTTTCCCTTGTTGTGGAGGAATCCAGACCACTGTCTTATTATTAGGGATGAGCCGAACACCCCCCTGTTCAGTTCGCACCAGAACCTGCGAACAGCCAGAATGTTTGCGTGAACTTTAGAACCCTATTAAATACAATGGACTCGAACGTTCGAAATCAAAAGTGCTAATTATAAAGGCTAATATGCAAGTTATTGTCCTAAAAAATGTTCGGGGACCCGGGTCCTGCCCCAGGGGACATGTATCAATGCAAAAAAAAGTTTTAAAAACTGCATTTTTTTCGGGAGCAGTGATTTATAATAATGCTTAAAGTGAAACAATAAAAGTGAAATATTCCTTTAAATTTCTTACCTAGGGTGTGTGTATAGTATGCCTGTAACGTCGCGCTTGTTTCCCTTGCTTAGAACTGTCCCTGCACAAAGTGTCATTTCTGAAGGAAAAAAAGTAATTTAAAACTCACTCGCGGCAATAATGAATTGTCGGCTCCCGGCAATACATAGAAAAGTCTTTGATAAAAAAAAAAGTGTGGGGGTCCCCCCAAATTCAATTACCAGGCCCGGTCTGGTATGGATTTTAAGGGGAACTCCACCCCAAATTTAAAAAAAATATGTCGTGGAGTTTCCCCAAAAATCCATACCAGACCCTTTATCCGAGCACGCAACTTGGGAGGCCGCAGGAAAAGAGGGGGGGTATGAGAAACCCCCCCCTCTTGAACCGTACCAGGCCACATGCCCTCAACATGGGGAGGATGTCCCCATGTTGATGGGGACAAGGGCCTCATCCCCACATCCCTTGCCTGGTGGTTGTGGGGGTCTGTGGGCAGGGGGCTTATCGGAATCTGGAAGACCCCTTTAACAAAGGGGACCCCCAGATCCCGCCCCCCCCCATGTGAATTAGTAAGGGGAAAATTGTAGCCCTACCATTTCACGAAGAAAGTGTAAAAAAAACAAAACAAAACACAGACACCTTGGAAAAGTCCTTTATTAAAAAAGAAAAAAGAAAAAAAAAAAAACACATTCCAGCGATGAAATCCAGTGTCCCGCGGCGATCCGATGTCCAGCGCTGTCCACACGAAACGTCATTGGCTGAGCCTGAGCGGACCGGATGGGGAACTTCCTCCGCAGTGTATTAAATGAATAGACCCGCCCCTTCTAAAGTTCCCCATCAGGTCCGCTCAGCCAATGACATAGGTGTAAGGCTAAGGGGACCAGATGCGGAGTGTGAGAAGGGGCGGGTCTATTCATTTATTACACTGTGGAGGAAGTTCCCCATCAGGTCCGCCCCCTCGTATGTCAGACCCCGCCTACATCATTGGCTGAGCGGACCTGATGGGGAACTGCCTCCGCAGTGTAATAAATGAATAGACCCGCCCCTTCTCACGTTCCGCATCTGGTCCGCTTAGCCTTACACCTACGTCATTGGCTGAGCGGACCTGATGGGGAACTTTAGAAGGGGCGGGTCTATTTATTTAATACACTGTGGAGGAAGTTCCCCATCAGGTCCGCTCAGGCTCAGCCAATGACGTTTCGTGTGGACAGCGCTGGACATTGGATGGCCGCGGGGGAACTGGATTTCATTGCTGGAATGTTTTTTTTTTTTTTTTTTTTTTTTTTTTTTTTTTTAATAAAGAACTTTTCCAAGGTGTCTGTGTGTTTTTGTTTTTTTTTTATTTATTTTTTTAATACATTTTTTACACTTTCTTCGTGAAATGGTAGGGGTACAATGTACCCCTTACCAATTCACATTGGGGGGGGCGGGATCTGGGGGCCCCCTTTTGTTAAAGGGGTCTTCCAGATTCCGATAAGCCCCCTGCCCGCAGACCCCCACAACCACCGGGCAAGGGTTGTGGGTAGGATTGTCCCGATACCACTTTTTTAAGACCGAGTACAAGTACCGATACTTTTTTTCAAGTACTCGCCGATACCGATTACCGATACTTCTTTTTTTTAATCTCATGTGACAGTGGCACATGTATGGCAGTATTTTTTTTTTTTTTTCACAATGCTTTCTTTTTTTAATGGGGGGGGGGGGTGGGGGGGTGGACAGTGTCAGTGTGTGTTTTATTTTTATTTTTTTATTACTTGAGACAGGGAAAGGGACTAGGGACACAGATTTCCCAGTCCCTTTCTCAGCAGCCTCAGCTGCGCTGAAAATGAATGGAGAGAAGACAGCGGCTTCTCTTCATTCATAAACTGAAACATTGTAAACACAGTTTACGATGTTTCAGTTATGTGAATGGACAGAGTCAGTGATCACTGACTCTGTACATTCCGACAAGTAAGGAGCTGGATTTACCGGCTCCTACCTCCGCTCTCCATCCTGACAGATCGAGGGGGTGGAGGAGGAGAACGGAGGGGGATGGCAGCACGGAGGGGGACACGGATTGGGACGGCGGCACGGAGGGGGATGGCAGCACGGAGGGGGACACGGATTGGGACGGCGGCACGGAGGGGGACAGCGGCACGGAGGGAGACATGGAGGGGGACAGCGGCATGGAGGGGGACACGGAGGAAGAGAGCAGCATGGAGACAGCAGCAAAACGGAGGGGGCTGGAGGAGGATACGGGGACAATCAGCGGTGATCGTGTGTGGGGGAGCTACAAGCACCGATCACTGCTGATTTTAAAGAAGCTGAAAGCCACGCGAGGGGGGGAGAGAGAAGCGGAGAAATTACTTTTAAATATATACATGTTGAGGGCATGTGGCCTGGTACAGTTCAGGAGGGGGGGCGCTCTCTCGTCACCCCCCATCTTTTCCTGCGGCCTGCCAGGTTGCATGCTTGGATAAAGGGTCTGGTATGGATTTTTTGGGGAACTCCACGCCATTTTATTTTAAATTTGGGGTGGAGTTCCCCTTAAAATCCATACCAGACCTGAAGGGCCTGGTATGGATATTTGGGGGAACCCCACGCATTTTTTTTTTTTTTTAATTTGTGGCAGGGTTCCCCTTAATATCCATACCAGACATGAAGGGCCTGGTAATTGAATTTGGGGGGACCCCCACGCTTTGATAAAAAAAAAAAAAAGACTTTTCTATGTATTGCCGGGAGCCGACAATTCATTATAGCCGCGAGTGAGTTTTAAATGACTTTTTTTCCTTCAGAAATGACACTTTGTGCAGGGACAGTTCTAAGTACGGGAAACAAGCGCGACTTTATATGCATACTATACACACACCCTAGGTACGAAATTTAAAGGAATATTTCACTTTTATTGTTTCACTTTAACCACCGCCCACCGCCGATTTACGTCGGCAGAATGGCACGGACAGGCAGAATCACGTAGATCTACGTGATCGCCTTTGTGCAGTTGGGGGGTCCATCCGGACCCCCCTTCACTGCAGTGAGCGGCCGTTAAGTGTTCGGGAGCGATCAGGCATGAGGGGGGGGGCGCTCGATTCCGCCCCCCCCCTCGCGATCGCTCCCGGCCAATGAAAATGCTTCCTCCGCCATGTGATGTAAACAAGGCTGGAGGAAGTGATGTCATCTCCCTCGCCGCGGTCTTTTCGTTCCCGGCGCCGAGCAGAGAAGAAGCAGGTTAGTGCACAAACAGTCCACTGACACGTAGGTACACATAGGCACACAAATCACCCCCCCCAGTCACCCCCAGATCACCCCCCAGGTCACCCCAAAGCCCCCAATCACAGTGTCACTGATTGCAGTGATCATTTATTTTACTGATCACTGCATTTAGTGTCATCTGTGATTGTAAAAAGTTGCAGGGCAGTTAGGATTAGGCCCCTTTAGGTCCAGGGTAGCCCCCTAACCCCCCCCTAATAAAGGTTTAACCCCTTGATCACCCCCCAGGTAACCCTTTCACCCCCTAACTTCAGCGTCACTAAGCGATTGTTTTTCCGATCGCTGTATTCGTGTCGCTGGTGTTTTAGATAGGCAGTTATTTTTTTTTAGGTTCGCCGCAGGTTTTTATTAGTGTCAGGTACCCCCATATATTATTTTAACCCCCTGATTGCCCCTAGAGTTAACCCTTTCACCAGTGATCGCCGTATAAGCGTCACTGGTGTCACTGGTTAGCCAGTAAGTTATTTAGTTATTTAGGTTACCCGTCAGGTTTTTATATAGTGTCAAGTACCCCCATATTTAGCCTAATAAAGGTTTTAACCCCCTGATTGCCCCTAGTTAACCCTTTCACCAGTGATCACCATATAAAGGTTACGGGTGACGCTGGTTGATTAGTTTGCTTTTTATAGCATCAGGGCACCCGCCGTATATAACCCAATAAAGGTTTAACCCCCCTGATCGCCCGGCGGGTGAGATCAATTAGGTTTTAGCGCCAGAGAGGGTCTGCGTCGCCCCAGGCAGTGTTAGGTTAGTGACAGTAACGCTAACACCCACGCGCAAAGCATACACCCACCTTAGTGGTATAGTATCTGATCAGATCTGATCAGATCTATACTAGCATCCCCAGCGGTTTAGGGTTCCCAAAAACGCAGTGTTAGCGGGATCAGCCCAGATACCTGCTAGCGCCTGCGTTTAGCCCCTCCGCCCAGCCCAGCCCAGCCCACCCAAGTGCAGTATCGATCGATCACTGTCACTTACCAAACACAACACACATAACTGCAGCGTTCGCAGTGCTTGGTTTTTGGGGCCCTGTACGCGGCTCCCAAAAAGTCCCACACATGTGGTATCCCCGTACTCAGGAAAAGCAGCAGAATGTATTTTGGGGTGCAATTCCACATATAACCATGGCATGTGTGAGCAATATATCAATTAGTGACAACTTTTTGTACATTTTTTTTTTTTTCTTTTTGTCATTATTCAATCATTTGGGACAAAAAAAAAATATTCAATGGGGTCAACATGCCTCTCAGCAAATAGCTTGGGGTGTCTACTTTCCAAAATGGGGTCATTTGGGGGGGTTTTGTGCCATCTTGGCATTTTATGGCCTTCAAAACTGTGATAGGTAGTGAGGAGTGAAATCAAAAATTTATGCCCTTAGAAACCTTGAAGGCGGTGCTTGGTTTTTGGGGTCCCGTACGCGGCTAGGCTCCCAAAAAGTCCCACACATGTGGTATCCCCGTACTCAGGAGAAGCAGCAGAATGTATTTTGGGGTGTAATTTCACATATGCCCATGGCATGTGTGAGCAATATATCATTTAGTGACAACTTTGTGCAAAAAAAAAAAGTTTGTCATATTCCCGCAACTTGTGGCAAAATATAAAATATTCCATGGACTGAACATGCCTCTCAGTAAATAGCTTGGGGTGTCTACTTTCCAAAATGGGGTCATTTGGGGGGGTTTTGTGCTATTTTGGCATTTTATGGCCTTCGAAACTGTGATAGGTAGTGAGGAGTGAAATCAAAAATTTGCGCCCTTAGAAATCCTGAAGGCGGTGCTTGGTTTCCGGGGTCCCGTACGTGGCTAGGCTCCTAAAAAGTCCCACACATGTGGTATCCCCGTACTCAGGAGAAGCAGCAGAATGTATTTTGGGGTGCAATTCCACATATAACCATGGCATGTGTGAGCAATATATCATTTAGTGACAACTTTTTGTAATTTTTTTTTTTTTTTTTGTCATTATTCAATCACTTGGGACAAAAAAAAAATATTCAATGGGCTCAACATGCCTCTCAGCAATTTCCTTGGGGTGTCTACTTTCCAAAATGGGGTCATTTGGGGGGGTTTTGTACTGCCCTGCCATTTTAGCACCTCAAGAAATGAGATAGGCAGTCATAAATTTAAAGCTGTGTAAATTTCAGAAAATGTACCCTAGTTTGTAAACGCTCTAACTTTTGCACAAACCAATAAATATACGCTTATTGACATTTTTTTTACTAAAGACATGTGGCTGAATACATTTTGGCCTAAATGTATGACTAAAATTGAGTTTATTCGATTTTTTTTATAACAAAAAGTAGAAAATATCATTTTTGTTCAAAATTTTCGGTCTTTTTCTGTTTATATCGCAAAAAATAAAAATCGCAGAGGCAATCAAATACCATTAAAAGAAAGCTCTATTTGTGGGAAGAAAAGGACGCAAATTTCATTTGGGTACAACATTGCATGTCCGCACAATTTACAGTTAAAGCAGCGCAGTGCCGAATCCCAAAAACAGGCCTGGTCCTAATGGCCCGAAATGGTCCGGGGCTTAAGTGGTTAAGCATTATTAAAATCGCTGCTCCCGAAAAAATGGCAGTTTTTTTAAAACTTTTTTTTGCATTGATACATGTCCCCTGGGGCAGGACCCGGGTCCCCAAACACTTTTTATGACAATAACTTGCATATAAGTCTTTAAAATTAGCACTTTAGATTTCTTCCATAGACTTTTCGAATTTGCCGCAAACACCCCAAATTGTTCGCTGTTCGGCGAACAGGCAATGTTCGAGTCGAACATGAGTTCGACTCGAACTCGAAGCTCATCCCTACTTATGATGTGAAAAATATAATCCAAGTTTACTGTGTGACATTTTACAACAAAGTGCTAAATTGTTTCAAATTCAACATGTATTTATAGCAGTTTGCTCACCACCTATGCAAAGAAGCTGATTAACATTTGACATATCCCTCCCTAATACTAGGGATGGGCTTCGAGTTTGAGTCGAACCCATGTTTGACTCGAACATCGCCTGTTCGGTTGTTCGCCGAATTGCAAACATTATGGGCCGTTCGCGCCAAATTCGAGTGGCGCGTCACGGCCCAAAATTCACTGCAGCATCGCAGTGCATTGCTGGCTGATGATTGGCCAAGCATGCACTATGACCCGCATGCTTTGGCCAATCACAGCGCGCAATAAAAATGGAGAGCTATAATTGGCCAAAGCCAGGGTGGCTTTGGCCAATTATGTCTCAGGGGGTTTAGTACATGCCCCACACTATATAAGGCCGCCTCCATGGCGGCCTTTTGTAGTGTGTTGCAGTGGTTACACAGAGAGAGAGAGAGAGAGAGACAGTGTCATTTAAATTGAGTTAGATAGAGCAGGCAGGCGAGTCAGTTAGCTGCAGTTACAGTGTGTAGAGGATATATATATGCATCCTAGGTGGTGTGTGTGTGTGTGTGTGTGTATATGTATATATGTGTGTGTGTATGTATGTATGTATGTATATGTGTATATATATATATATATATATATATATATATATATATATATATATATATATATATATATATATATATATTGTGACAGAGCATCCCAGAGAGAGCCTGGGAAAGTCTTGTTCGGGGTTTATACATCTCCCAGGCTCCTCTCATATACATTCAGGGATCTCTGAGCCAGGATCCACTTCAGGTGTTGGTTCTCTCCACCAGCTTAATTAAAAGCTCACCTGAGCAGACAGCCTTTGCTCAGCCTGGGAAACACAGACAACATTGGTCTGTGAGAGCAAGAAGGTTGGTAAAACATTGTTACTCTGTGAATGTGGAAGCTGACAAGCGTTAGGCTTGTTCAGCCTAGTAGTGAGGGCCTGTAAATACTGTGTAGTTAGAGCCGAGACACGGCTAGGCTTTTGTTTAGATATTTTTTCTTCTGTTTGTTTTCAGCACACTGTACAGCACCTGTCATTGACATTGTATATAGCACCAATAAACCACACTGTGTTTTCACTGATCCAATGGACTTGGTATCTGTGCCTGCTCATCCCAGGGAGCTTTTGTACCTACTACCTGTCCCCCAGGTTACATATGGTGGAGGCTGCGACCAGCTGTAGTAAGTTACTACTTAAAAGGCCAGTACCTAAAGTGATAACATGGAGGACCTCCTCAAACAAATGGTGTTGGCAAACGCTGCACAACAGCAAACTAACGCTGAATTGCGGCAAGCAAACGCTGCATGGCAGCAAGCAAATGCTACACAACAGCAAACTAACGCTGCACAACAGCAAGCCAACGCTATCGCACAGGAGCAAACCAAGGTGCTGTTCCAACAGATTGGTGCTGTACAGGAGCAATCGCAGAGGCTGTTTGAACAGCTTGCCACTGCTGCAAAAGCGGATAGGAAAACCCTCACTGAGGTTGTGGAGACGCTAGCACAGGGGTCACCTGCGATAATGAAGGATATTGGAGACAAGCCCCCAGCCATCCATGTGGGTCGCTTTCTTTCAAAGATGACGGCAGATGATGATCCAGAGGCCTTCCTACTAACATTTGAACGGACTGCTGAGAGGGAAGGTTGGCCCCAAACCCAGTGGGCAGGACTGATCGCCCCCTTACTTTCTGGAGAAGCGCAGAAGGCCTACTATGATCTGGAGTCAGCAGAAGCGGGAGATTATGAGAAGGTCAAGCGGGAAATCCTGGCACGACTTGGCGTTACCTTGGCTGTTCGAGCTCAGCGGGTCCACAGCTGGTTCTTCCAAGAAAAGAGGCCCCCAAGATCGCAGATGTTTGATCTGATCCACCTGGTGCGGAAATGGCTACAGCCGGAGTCCCTGTCTGCGCCACAAATAGTGGAGCGTGTGGTCATGGACCAATTCCTGAGGTCACTGCCAATTCCCCTGCAGAAGTGGGTGAGTCAAGGAGACCCCAAGTCAGCAGACAACCTGGTGGAGCTCGTTGAGAGGTACTTTGCTGCAGAGAACCTGGTCACCACCCCTACAGCCGCACGGACTTTCCACCCAAAGCCACGGTCTCCCCAGGCAACCGGTAAGACTGTTCCAGGGGTAGTGGGTGGTAAGCATGGCAAGGAAATAGGGGGGAGGATTTTTGGTGCCAGGACTGAAGTTTGGCGGCCCAAACAAGGGAAGCCACTGCCTGTCAGCAAACCAAACTGGGGAAACATCAGGTGTTTTCGTTGCCAAGAACTGGGACATGTTGCAGCAAACTGTCCATTGACAGATGAACCAATGCAGTGTGATCTATCTTTTAGAAGGCAGTCTATGTTTGCTGCTGTTTCATGCGCTGCAATGCCAAATGTGGGAAAACACATGTGTCATGTGACTATTAATAATAAGCCTATTATGGCCTTGCTGGACTCTGGAAGTCTGGTTACTTTGGTTACAGCTGAGATGGTTGAAACTGTGAATTTTCATGCAAAAAAGGTTGCTGTGATCTGTGTACATGGGGATACCCGCGAGTATCCAATAGCCACTGTTCAGTTTAAAACTGGCTTAGGTACGGTGACCCATGCGGTCGGACTGTTGCCCCACTTGGTGCATGAGGCTATCATTGGTAGGGACTTCCCTAAGTTTTGGGAACTGTGGGATTGTCCCGACCCAGTCGCAGTACCTAACTCAGTCGCAGAGCCAGAACTCGTGGCCATTACTGACCTTGTGAGTTCAGGGGACTCCTCTCAGGGCTCTCCGGGTGATCCTTTCTCAGTTATGGCAGGAGAGCTGGGGGAGCCGGAAGAAGTCCCCACAACCAGTAGAGCTGGACAGCCGTCTGCTGAGTCTGAGCCTACGTTAGAGTTTGCCAATCTTAATGTGCACAAGGAAAATTTTGGTACGGAGCAGAGAAAAGACCCTACCCTTGCCAGGGCCTGGGAAAATGTAATAGTGATTAAGGAGGTACCTGTCGAACCAGGGGACAGGCTCTGTTTTCCATATTTCTGCAGCAATGAGGATTTACTGTATCGTGTATGTAAATCTAATGATGAAGTGGTTGAACAGTTGGTAGTCCCTAAGTTATACAGACGGGTGGTGTTGGAACTTGCCCATGGGCACTTGCTAGGAGGCCATTTAGGGGTTGAGAAAACCACTGAAAGGGTGTTGCGCAGGTTTTACTGGCCTGGGATACGGAAAAACATAGAAAATTATTGTCAATCCTGTCCTGTGTGTCAGATGTCAGCCCCCCAACCCCACTTCCGAAGTCCGTTAGTGCCCTTGCCCATTATTGAAGTGCCTTTTGAGAGGATTGCCATGGACCTTGTGGGTCCACTCCCCAAATCTGCCCGCGGTCATCAACATATCCTCGTGATTATGGATTACGCTACCCGTTACCCCGAGGCCGTTCCCTTATGCACTGCATCTGCTAAAAACATTGCCAAAGAGCTGTTTATGGTGTTCAGTCGGGTTGGCGTCCCGAAAGAAGTCCTTACAGACCAAGGTACCCCATTCATGTCACGAATAACTAGGGAGCTCTGCAAGTTATTTAAGGTGACGCAGTTGCGTACCTCAGTGTACCATCCTCAAACGGATGGCTTGGTGGAACGCTTCAATAAGACATTAAAGAGTATGTTAAAAAAGGTTGTTGATAAGGATGGGAAAAACTGGGACTTCCTGATACCTTACTTGATGTTCGCCATCAGGGAAGTTCCCCAGTCCTCTACGGGGTACTCTCCATTTGAGTTGCTTTATGGGAGACACCCTCGGGGACTCTTAGACATAGCCAAGGAAACTTGGGAGGGGGAGCAGACACCTCACAAAAGTGTTATTGAGCATATCGCTCAAATGCAGGATAGGATTGCAGCAATCATGCCGGTAGTAAAAGAACATTTACTGCAGGCCCAAGCAGCCCAACAGAGGATATACAACAGGGGGGCCCAACTTCGTGTTTTCTCACCTGGTGACCGGGTCCTCGTGTTAGTTCCCACTGTTGAGAGCAAATTCCTGGCTAAGTGGCAGGGACCCTTTGAAGTAATTGAAAGAGTTGGGGAGGTCAATTACAAGGTGTATCAACCAGGTAAAAGGAAGCCCGAACAGATTTACCACATAAACCTGTTAAAACCCTGGAAGGATAGACTGGCATTAACTGCGAGGTCCCTCCCGATAACCCTTAAAGGTACTGAATCCCCTCTGATCCCTGAGGTCACGATTCCAGACACCCTGTCATGTTCCCAGAAACAGGAAGCTAGAGAGTTCCTGATGAGGAATAAAGAGAAATTTTCAGAGTTGCCGGGCACGACTTCAGCAGTTCAGCATGATATTGTTACTGAACCTGGAGTCCGTGTCAAGCTCAAACCATACCGAATTCCCGAAGCTAGAAGAAAGGACATCGGTGAGGAAGTTAAAAGGATGTTGGAGCTAGATGTTATTGAGGAATCCAATAGTGACTGGTCTAGCCCCATTGTATTGGTCCCAAAACCGGATGGCACTTGGAGGTTTTGTAATGACTTTAGAAAGCTTAATGCGGTAACAAAGTTTGACACATACCCAATGCCCAGGGTAGACGAGCTTATAGACCGACTTGGCAAGGCCCGTTATCTGACCACTTTGGACTTGACCAAAGGATATTGGCAAATACCCCTGACTGGTAGTGCCAAAGAAAAGACTGCATTTGTGACCCCGGAGGGGTCGTTTCAATATAAGAAAATGCCTTTTGGGTTGCAAAATGCCCCTGCAACATTTCAGAGGGCTATGGACAGGACCCTAAGACCTCACCGACAGTATGCTGCAGCCTATCTGGACGACATAGTGGTGCATAGCACTGACTGGGAGTCTCACTTGCCCCGTGTCCAGGCTGTCCTGGATTCCCTCTTCAAGGAGGGGTTTACGGCAAATCCAAAAAAATGTGCCATTGGGCTAGAGGAAACCAGGTATTTGGGCTACACTATTGGCCGGGGTGTCATAAAGCCCCAGGTGAATAAAATAGAAGCCATCCAGGAGTGGCCACGCCCTGCAAACCAGAAGCAGGTCAGGGCCTTTCTTGGCATTGCGGGGTACTATAGAAGATTTATCCCAAATTTCGCAACTATAGCTGCCCCACTGACAGACCTTACGAAAGGGAAAGCCTCCGTAATGGTGAAATGGTCTCCAGTAGCAGAAGAGTCTTTTCAAGTCCTGAAGAAGGCTCTTTGTGCACAGCCAATCCTATACTCCCCCGATTTCTCCAAAAACTTTTTGGTCCAGACAGATGCGTCTGATGTTGGTATCGGGGCAGTACTTTCACAGGTACACAATGGGGAAGAACACCCTGTGGTGTACTTAAGCAGAAAGCTCAATGACCATGAAAAGAAGTACGCAGTCATTGAAAAGGAGTGTCTGGCCATAAAGTGGGCCGTGGACGCGCTCAGGTACTACTTGTTGGGGCGCCAGTTTGAGTTAATAACTGACCATGCTCCCCTGAAATGGATGGCCCAAAAGAAGGAGACTAATAGGCGGGTGAACCGGTGGTTTTTGGCCCTACAAGATTACGCCTTTACGGTAAAACACAGGCCAGGTGTTGAGATGGGGAATGTAGATGCCCTCTCCCGTGTTCACTCCTGTTGGGCTACAGGTGTTCCAACCCTGGGGTTGAAACAAGGGGGGAGGATGTGTGACAGAGCATCCCAGAGAGAGCCTGGGAAAGTCCTGTTCAGGGTTTATACATCTCCCAGGCTCCTCTCATATACATTCAGGGATCTCTGAGCCAGGATCCACTTCAGGTGTTGGTTCTCTCCACCAGCTTAATTAAAAGCTCACCTGAGCAGACAGCCTTTGCTCAGCCTGGGAAACACAGACAACATTGGTCTGTGAGAGCAAGAAGGTTGGTAAAACATTGTTACTCTGTGAATGTGGAAGCTGACAAGCGTTGGGCTTGTTCAGCCTAGTAGTGAGGGCCTGTAAATACTGTGTAGTTAGAGCCGAGACGCGGCTAGGCTTTTGTTTAGATATTTTTTCTTCTGTTTGTTTTCAGCACACTGTACAGCACCTGTCATTGACATTGTATATAGCACCAATAAACCACTCTGTGTTTTCACTGATCCAATGGATTTGGTATCTGTGCCTGCTCATCCCAGGGAGCTTTTGTACCTACTACCTGTCCCCCAGGTTACAATATATATATATATATTAGTATGTATGTATGTATGTATGTATGTGTGTGTGTGTGTGTGTGTGTGTGTGTGTGTGTGTGTGTGTGTGTGTGTGTGTGTGTGTGTGTGTATATATATATATATATATATATATATATATACACACTGTATTCAGTTTAGCTAGATCCGTTTCTGTTATTCTCTATACTGACAGGCAGGCAGGTGATTGTGCTAGCTGCAGTGTTTCACTTAGTGTATTGTGTCGTTTGCATAGTGTGCCCCTAAAAATACCTGAAGACAATTGCTGGTGTTCTGATCATATTATTACCACAGGCAGCTTCAGTATTTACAGTTAGTGTACTGTGTCCTTTGCACAGTGTGCACCTAAAAATAACAAAAGGCAATTGCTGGTGTTCTGATCATATTAATACCACAGGCAGGCAGTTGATTCTGCTAGCTGCAGTATAATCTGTATATATACATCCCAGCTTTGTGCAGCTACATCTCACTGCGGGCCATTAGTATGTCTGGAAGGCCAACAAGGAGAGGCAGACAGTCACAAGCCAATAAAAGAGGGCAAGCAGGCTCTGTGTCTAGAGGCAACAGTGCTGGTCGTGGACACAGTGCATCCTCATCAGCACGTGGCCGTGGGACATGTTTGTCCTTTTCGGCAGCTGGCCATGTTGAGCCGCAATATGCCGAAGACTTGGTAGAGTGGATGACCAAGCCGTCCTCATCCTCCTCATCCTTTCTCACCCAGGCTCAGAGTACTTTGTCTGTCTGGCAAAGCAGCTGCCAAAGCGGCCTCTTCCCTCGGCTCAATTGCATCAGTTACTCCTTCCCTAGCCCCACCATGTCCTCCTGAGGAGTCCCCCCGAACTGTTTGACCACAGTGTTGGGTACATGCTCCAGGAGGATACCCAGCGTTTTGAAGGCTCTGATGACGGTACCCAGCTAGAGGAAGGCAGTAACGTGAGCCCAGAGAGAGAAGGTGCCCAACAAGGACAGCAATCTGGCAGTCATGTTCCCCCAGCTGCAGCATACTGCCAGATTTGCTCCAGTGATGAGGGAGGGGATGATGAGGTCACTGACTCCACGTGGGTGCCTGATAGGAGAAAGGAGGAGCAGGAGGAGGAGACACATCTCCAACGAGGCAGGATGCCCTCCAGGGGCCGGCTTAAGGGCAGCCAACCGACTGCATCACACCGCAGTGTTCCGCATGTTCAGGGCGCTGCTGTCTCTGCGCGTTATTCCAAAAGTTCTTTGGTGTGGGCCTTTTTTGAGACTTGTGCAGCAGATTGCACCGTTGCTATTTGCAACATATGTCTGAAGCGTATCTTGCGTGGCCAAAACATGAGCCGCTTGGGCACCACGTGCTTGACCAGACATATGTCGACCTGCCATGCAATCCGTTGGCACACACCAAAGAACAAAGCTGACTATCCCAAGACCCACACCAAAGAACAAAGCGGACCTCTCCTTGCTCCTCATCAGCTGGGATCTCCAACCCCACTATACTTTCAGTCCTCTCTGAAACCTGCACTGAGAGGAATGAAGGTGTAGAATTAGGTGTGTCACAGCCAAGTACTTGCGGGCAATCTGCTATCGGTACATCGACGTCAGATTGTACCAGGCAAATTTGCCTGCCCCAGCTGCTGCACCGCCAAAAGAAGTTTTCTCCCAGCCATCCACATGCCCAGCAGTTGAATGCTAGCTTGGCTAAATTGCTAGCACTTCAACTGCTGCCTTTTCAGTTGGTAGACTCTGCCCCATTCCGTGAGTTTGGAATGTGCGGTTCTTCAGTGGCAGGTTCCCAAACGCCGCTTTTTCTCACGGAAGGCGATTCCGGCTCTCTACCGGCATGTGGAAGGCAATGTCTTGGCCTCGCTGGACAGGGCGGTAAGGTGCATGTTACCGCTGACTCATGGTCCAGCAGGCATGGACAGGGACGTTACCTATCTTTCACGGTGCATTGGGTGACTCTGCTGGCAGCTGGGAAGGATGCAGGACAAGGTGCAGTAGTGTTGGAGGTTGTTCTGCCACCACGCCTCCAAAATGCTACTACTGGTGATTCTGACACCCCTCTCTCCTCCACCCCCCTCCTCTTCTTCTTCCTCCATGGCCTCTTCCTGTGCTTTGTCCTCGGAAGCAGCGGTGGTCCGTAGGCGTTCAAGGGGCTACGCAAGTACGCAGGCAAAAAGATGCCATGCGGTGCTTGAGCTGGTGTGCTTGGGGGACAGGAGCCACACTGGGGCAGAGATTCTGTCAGCTCTGCAGGGGCAGGCTCAGAGGTGGTTGACGCCACGCCAGCTTAAGCCAGGAATGGTGGTTTCCGACAATGGCACCAACCTCCTCTCCGCCCTCTGACAGGGACACCTGACCCATGTGCCCTGTTTAACTCACGTCCTTAACTTGGTAGTGCAGCGGTTCTTGGGCAGGTACCCGGGCTTACAGGAGGTCCTGAAGCAGGCCAGGAAACTCTGTGGGCGTTTCCGCCGGTCATATAAAGCCAGTGCTCGGCTGGCTGACCTGCAAAAGGAATACAACCTTCCCAAGAACCGCATAATCTGTGACATGCCCACCAGGTTGAACTCTACGTTGGCCATGCTGCAGCGGTTGCACATGCAGCAGAGGGCCATCAATGAGTATCTGTTGCAATATGGCAGCAGGACAGGGTCAGGGGAGCTTGGAATTTTTTCCCCACGCCAGTGGGCCATGATCAGGGATGCATGCACTGTCCTGGCACCATTTGAGGAGGCCACGAGGATGGTGAGCAGTGACAGTGCATGCATCAGTGACACTGTCCCTCTTGTCCACCTGTTGGAGCACACACTGCGTGGAATAATGGACAGGGCACTTGAAGGAGGAAGAGGAGAACTTCCTTACCTCTCAAGGCCCCCTTTATCCAGACAGTGTTCCTGCTGGCCCGGCTATCACACAGGAAGAGGAGGAGGAGGAGGAGGATTGTGTCAGCATGGAGGTGGAGCCTAGCACTCAGCATCAGCAGCAGTCTTCAAGGGATCAATTACAGTCCCAAGACACCCATGGACTTGTACGTGGCTGAGAGGAGGTGGCTGCGGATCATGTCATCCTGAGTGACCCAGAGGACTCCGGACTAAATGTCTCAGCAAACCTACGCTGCATGGCCTCCCTGATCCTGCAAAGCCTGCGGAAGGATCCTCGTATTCGTGCGATCAAGGAGAGGGATCATTACTGGCTGGCAACCCTCCTTGATCCACGTTACAAGGGTAAGGTTGCGGACCTTATCTTGCCATCGCAGAGGATGAAGCATCTTCGGGAGGCCTTGCAGAAAGGTCTGTGCAACGCGTTCCCAGAGACTGGGAGGTTACAAATTCCTGGTCCTGGACAACGTTTTGCTGAGGCTTCGGTCAGTCAAAGAAGGAGCGGTGGAGAAGGTGGCCATCTGACGATGCGTTCAGACAATTTTTTAGTCCACAGCCCCAAGGTATGATCGGTTCCAGCAACCATCGCCAGCGTCTGGTTTACATGGTGCAGGAATACCTAGGGGCAAGATCAGACTTGGACACCTTTCCCACTGAAAATCCTCTGGGTTACTGGGTCTTGAGGATGGATCACTGGCCAGAGCTTGCACAGTTTGCAATTGAGCTACTGGCCTGTCCTACATCCAGCGTTCTTTCGGAACGCACATTCAGTGCGGCTGGAGGCTTTGTAACCAATCACAGAGTGCGCCTGTCCACCGACTCGGACGATCGACTGACCTTCATAAAAATTAATCAGTCTTGGATCACCACCAGCTACCAAGCACCTGATGCTGATGTAACAGAATAATTTTCTTTGAAATGTCAGATCCCTTCAAGACTGCCTATGCTGATGCAGAGTGACTATCCTCTTCCTCCTCAATGATCATGCTGATGGCATGTAAGAACATTTTTGTTTCTGGGCACCGCCACCAGTGGCTAAGGCCCAATTTTTCAGGCCCTGTTTAACAGGGGTGTGTAATTACAATTTTTAAATGCAATACTTTGCAGCAGGGCTCATGGCTGCGCTCCAACTACAGTATCTGTGAGGGGTTGCAGTGTTGTGGCCCCAGCACCAGTGCCTAAGGCCCAATTTTTATGCCCCTGTTCAACAGGGGCATGCAATTACAATTCTTGATCTAATATTTCACAGCTGGGCCCATTCCTGCGTCCACCAAGAGTAACTGTGAGGACTTACAGTGTTGTGGCACCAGCACCACCACCAAAGGCCTAATTTTTACTGCCACTGTTCAACAATGGCATGTAATTACAATTCTTGATATAATGGTTCACAACAGGGCGTTCCAGCGCCCACCAAGAGTAACTGTGAGGGATTACAGTGTTGTGGCAACACCAAAACCTAAGGGCCAAATTTCTGCAGAGTATATACGGCAGACCCCTACTTTCAAACATCCAACTTACAAACGACTCCTACTTGCAAACGGAAGGAGACAACAGGAAGTGAGAGGAAATCTACCCCTAGGAAGGGAAATTCTCTCCTGTAAGAGTTAATATGGGAAAAAGGTGTCTCCTCTCCACTGATGCTTTAGCACCAATCTGTTTCAATAAAAAACCCACATTTTCAAAAAACATTTGTCATTGGGACGGAAAGTGAGGTGAAATGTTCTGAACAGGTGCACAGACAGCAAAACAAATGTTACAGGGGTGATAACCCTTCCCTATGTTTTCCAAAAAGCTTAAAAATAGATTTTTTGGCTGGAGCTACACTTAAAAAAACGTACCTGTTCCAAATTACAAACAGATTCTACTTAAGAACAAACCCACAGTCCCTGTCTTGTTTGCTCCTCCTGTATACTGCTGTTCAGAGTATATAGGGCCTTTTTTTTTATTTGGGTGCGGGGTTCCCCTTAATATCCATACAAGACCCAAAGGGGCTGGTAGTGTGCTGGGGGGAGGTACCCATGCCATTTTTCTCAATGATTTTCATCCATATTGCCGGGACCAGACATTACATTAAAGCCGCAAGCAGTTTTAAATGACTTTTTTTTCCTTTTAGAAATGTAATTTTGTCCAGGGACAGTTCTAAACTCGGGAAACACGTGCCACTTCACAGGCATACTATAGACACCACCCAGGTACGATATTTAAAGGAATATTTCACTTTTATTTAATTTTTTTCACTTTAAGCATCATTAAAATCACTGCTCCCGAAAAAACGTCAGTTTTTAAAACGTTTTTTTGCATTGATACATGTTCCCTGGGGCAGGACCCGGGTCCCCAAACCCTTTTTAGGACAATAACGTACATATTGGCCTTGATAATTAGCACTTTTGATTTCGAACGTTCGAGTCCCATTGTATTAATTAAGGTTCTAAAGTTCGCGTGAACCGGGGGGTGTTCGGGTCATCTCCTTCCTAATGCCTACCAAATCCACTTGTTAACCCTCTATACTTCCAAGACTGTGAAATTCTAAAAGACCCTTATTTTTTAGCAATAACAAGCTCATTTGGAGCAAGCTATCCCAGTCTTTCATGCTTGTCCTCACATAAACTATGCCTTTTGCACATCCATCACCACAATATATGAGGGGATATCTGTCGGTGTTTGAAGTTTTAAAAGTTAAAAATTTTTACAAAAAGGAAAAAAAGATGGTGAAACGGTAAATGAGCTTATTCCTATCCCTATTCTAAACCTATTCTATCTACTACGTGAAAGGAAAGATGTCTATACTTAATTATTCTGAGGCAACTCCGTACTGGTCACAGAGGGACAGCCAACAACAGATGCCCTATAGTAAACCTATGGGTAATGTCACCACCGAGGCATTGCAGCCGGTGTCACCGATCTGTACTCAACACTGCAGCCGATGCAGGAGAGATTATGTGACCCGAATGGATCGCTCACAGAATAGTTGAGTATAGACTTCTTTCTTTTACAGGGTAGTTTGAACAGGCTTAGAATAGGGAGAGTAGTTTTAGACTTATGTAGCGGGGTCCCCATATTTGGGGGCCGCTATGTTTGAAATTTGGGGGGTAGCCTGAGCATTAGTTTGGCTCAGGATGTTTTTCTTTAAATTGGACTCTGCTCTGCTGTGATGTTGTCTGGTCGTACAGTTCCCTTTGACCTGCAGGCGGCGATGTTGCCCAGGTCCCAGGTTGAATCACAGGAAACATTGCAGCGTGATTGGGTGTCCTCTCTCGGCAGCCGTGCAGTGGGCGTAGTCTACCTGCTGTGCATGCTGGGAGAGGGTACTTAAGGGGCAGACGCGATTGGTACGGGGTCTTCGTCCTCAGCACGTACCCCACCATCGGTGGCCCTCATGGCCAGGGGTGTGTGTGAATGTGCTGGGTCCCGGGCACCTTTAGCCTGAGGCCCCATCATTCCAGGTAGGCCCAGTACCTTTTTAACTGAGGCCTACAACCAACCAGCGGAATCCCAGGGTGCCCGTGGGAGGGTGACCCGCTCTGAAGGAGAGGTTGCCAGGGGAGGACCTTTCTAAGGGGATCGGTGAGGGATGTCGCCGTCTCGGGAGAGGCCTGGTTGCCTGTCAGAGGGAAGGATTCCGTGACCCGCTAAGAAGCCCTTGTAATGTGCCCCATTGGCACCTATGGTCTTTAAAGTTACAAGTGCTGAAAAGTTCGGGACTTAGGAGCTACAAGGGTTCTGTGGCAGAGGATCTTCTTAACACGTCCCTAGGAGAAACAAATCTAAAGTGAATGTTTCGTGCTCCACTCCGGCTGCTAGGACCGTGAGAGGGAACCATCCGGGTGAGCAAAACCCGCTCAGGCATGAGTGGCGAGGAGAGTAAATAAGTGCCGCGTGCCTGAACCTCCCTCCCTGTTTAACTCTCTCTTTATCCTCAACTTTCTCTACTAAGTTTCTACGCAAGAAAAATAAACTCTTTTGTTGGGGTTTAATACTGAAAAATAGTATTTTGAAGTAAGAAATTTATTTTTAGCATTTATCCCTCAATTTCTTGCTAATAATGCATTGATCTGATTTACCAAAGTGGTTTAACCAAATTAATAATCAAAAATCTGCGATGTGTAATCAAACAAATTTTGGGGCGTTCAGTATCTTTTTCTAAAGAGAATTAAGCTTAACATGCACCCAGGGCAAAATAAATCCGGGACTGTCCTAACTGCACACAAACTAGTCCTGCACCAATCAAAACTAAAGCAACAGGTTCACCCGTCCCTCACCCCAGGGCCGTTTGAAGGAATATGGGGGCCCCAAGCAGATTGAGAATTTGGGGCCCCCGAGGGGGGTAGGGTTGCCACCTTTTCGTCAAGCCAAACCCGAACGCTTAAGTAGCGCATGCCAATTTTTTTTTTTTTTGTAGTACATTAAATTCATTACCTCTGTACAAATCAATGCACAGCAATTTTGCTATGTAGTATACACTATACATATATTTTTGTTATTAAATAACATTTCTAATCATATGGAA
Organism: Rana muscosa; assembly: GCA_029206835.1. Classification (NCBI taxonomy): domain Eukaryota; kingdom Metazoa; phylum Chordata; class Amphibia; order Anura; family Ranidae; genus Rana; species Rana muscosa. The sequence goes on from JARGYO010005562.1 coordinate 14,415,173, forward strand.
TTAATCACAAGTCTCCCTTTACATCAGAGTCAACAGAGTTCCCCTTTACATCAGGGTCAACAGAGTTCCCCTTTAGATCTGAATCCGCAGAGTCCCCCTTTGCATCTGAATGCACAGGGTTTGTTCCCCTTTACATCTGATTCTGCAGGAGAGGAGTGCAGAGGGTAAGATGTACAAGATGTGCCTCGTATGTACATGAGAGGATTGCGGAGGGTATGATGGGGGCAGTATGTACAGGAGAGGAGTGTGGAGGGTATGATGGGGGCAGTATGTAGAGGAGGGGACTGTGGTGGGTATGATGGGGGCAGTATGTACAGGAGAGGACTGTGGTGGGTATGATGGGGGCAGTATGTAGAGGAGAGGACTGTGGAGGGTATGATGGGGGCAGTATGTAGAGGAGAGGGCTGTGGTGGGTATGATGGGGGCAGTATGTAGAGGAGAGGACTGTGGTGGGTATGATGGGGGCTAGGGGTGCGGAATTTAATCGTTGCATTGGTGCATCGCGATTCGGGCGTCCCCGATGCGGCACCGATGCAGGGAAACCTATTAATCGATTATCCCCGATGTCTAGCCCCGCCCCTTCATTCCCGGGAGAGCCGTTTCCTCATTTGTTATTTTTTTCCTATGACGCGCTCATGTGACTGCCCGGCCCGCCTCTCTGCTTTCACGTCTCACGTACGCCAGGAGAGACGTGAAAGCAGAGAGGAGAGAGGGCAGTCACATGAGCGCGTCATATACACTCACTGTTCCCCCGCCGGATTCTGTTCCCCTGGCTCTCGGCTACTATCGGAACTCCGCCCCCCCAGCCCTGTACATTGCCGCTCCCTCCTCCTACGAATGCTAATGCTCCTAATACCGCCCCGCCTCTCCAGCCCTCGGCTACTGTTTAACGAATGCTAATGAGCAGAGGGCTGGAGAGGCGGTATTGGGAGCATTAGCATTCGTAGGAGGAGGGAGCGGCAATGTACAGGGCTGGGAGTGGGGGGGCGGAGTTCCGATAGGACCCGAGAGCCAGGGGAACAGAATCCGGCGGGGGGAACCATTCTCGGCACAACAGGAAAGTTATTCTCACTACTGCAGAAAAGGTTAGTTTGGAATTAGGAATTAGGTTAGGGATTAGAATAGGGTAAAGAAGTGTGAAAAAAGTTCATTAAAGTGCCAGTATTATTATTTTTTATTGTTTTTTTAAAACGGATACTATACTTACCTACTGATCTCCTGTAGCATGTCCGCAGTCACCGACCATCTCCTGTAGCATGTCCGCAGTCACTGACCATCTCCTGTAGCATGTCCGCAGTCACTGACCATCTCCTGTAGCATGTCCGCAGTCACTGACCATCTCCTGTAGCATGTCCGCAGTCACCGACCATCTCATGTAGCATGTCCGCAGTCACCGACCATCTCCTGTACTATGTACAAGTTGTTGTCTGCTTTGTTTAGACTTTGCTACATGCAGGGAGTGTTGTCTGTCTTTTTTTAAAAAGAACAGATATAATAAAAAAAATGGAGATCTCCTGACTGCTTGAATTTTTTTGATGAAAACCATGCGCACTTGCGCTGTAATCGTGATGCATCGCGGAATCGAATCAAATCGAATCGTTGACCTGATAATCGTAATCGAATCGTGAGGCCAGTGAAGATGCGCACCTCTAATTGGGGGCAGTATGTAGAGGAGAGGACTGTGGAGGCAGGGCCGTCTTTAATATTGATTGGACCCTGGGCAAACATTTTCTTGGGGCCCCCCATGCAATTTTGCCCCCCCATCATTACACAGGACTCCCTCCCCCATACTACCCTAATCACTACATAGGACCCCATTCCCCATACTACCCCCATAATTACAGGACCCTCCTCCCACATCATTGCACAGGACCCTCTCCCCAATACTATGCCCATCACTAAACAGGATCCCTCCCCATAATACCTCCATGATTACACAGTGTGGGGGGCGCCATACTACATTGTCACTTATTAACTATCAGCACGCTGCTGTTTCTGCAGAAAGGAGGGGTATTGCTGTAGGGGGAGAAGCAGGGAAAGGGTTATTGTTAGGGCTGGAGAAGCAGGGATTGGGGTTATTGTTGGGGGTGGAGAGGAAGGGATTGGGGTTATTTTTGGGGGTGGAGAGGCAGGGATTGAGGTTATTGATGAGGGTGGAGATGCAGGGAGGGGGGTTATTATTGAGGGTGGAAAAGCGGGGAGGGGGTTATTATTGAGGGTGGAGAAGCGGGGAGGGGGGTTAATAATAATAATAATAATATTATTATACAGGATTTATATAGCGCCAACAGTTTACGCAGCGCTTTACAATATAAAAAAGGGAGACAATACAGTTACAATACAATAAAATACAAGAGGATTAAGAGGGCCCTGCTCAGAAGAGCTTACAATCTAATAGCTATTGAGGGTGGAGAAGTGGGGAGGGAGGTTATTGCTGAGGGTGGAAAAGCGGAGAGGGGGGTTATTGCTGAGGGTGGAAAAGCAGAGAGGGGGGTTATTATTAAGAGTGGAGAAGCGGGGGGGGGGTTATTGCTGAGGGTGGAGAAGCGGGAGGGGGGGTTTATTAAGGGTTAAGAAGTGGAGAGGGGGGTTATTGCTGAGGGAGGAGAAGCGGGGGGGGGGTTATTGTTGAGGGTGGAGAAGCGGGGAGGGGGGTTATTGTTGAGGGTGGAGAAGCAGGGAGGGGGGTTACTGCTGAGGGGGATTATTATTGGGGGTGGAGAAGCAGGGAGGGGGTTATCGTTGAGCACACAGCTGTCAATCACTACCCTGCACTACAACACTTAGCAGCCCTGCCCTCCAAGACGTTCTGCAGCAGCCAAACTCTGCCCTGCACTACAACTCCCAGCAGGCAGCAGCCCCCCCTCCAAGACGTTCTGCAGCAGCCAAACACTGCCCTGCAATACAACTCCCAGCAGCCCTGCCCTGCCACCCCAAGAAGTTCTGCAGCATCTGAGACTCCCTGAAAAGTTATCAGAGGTGATGGGAAACCTGGCTCAGGATAGAACACAGTGTCTTAGAGGGAGACAATTTTACTCGCTTTGCAGAGCGATGTCATCGGCAGCCGCCCGCAGAGGAGGGATAGGAGGGGTTGAATGCAGCACATCGCGGGGTCAGTAGAAGAGAAACTTCAGGGACGTGACTTCACTTAACCTGTGCCGAGCTGGATAGAATGGAGGAGAAAACAAATGCACTTGATTTATCAGCGTTTGGGGCCCTCCAACAATGGATGGGCCCTGGGCAGATGACCCATTTGCCCTGCATTAAAGACGGCCCTGCTCCCCGCGCCTGAATGGGAGGGGGCGCCGATCGCGGGAGGGGGCCGTTCTTCTGGGGCCCCAAGCAGTTGCTTGGTTTGCCTCTCCTGTTCTGACGGCCCTGCCTCACCCCCCATACGCTGCTTTTAAATACCTTCCCTTCAAACCTTATTCACTCCATTCCCTGGGAAGGAAAAGAGAAACACTTAGTACTTCTAGGCACGAAGGAACATTTGACTCAGACCCTGTAAACACTATACAACTTTTTGTCAGATTTTTTTTCCTTTTTAGATTTACCAAAAGCATGTAGTACGAGGGCCTGAATGATTGCATACAAATTGAAACTTTTAAAGGGTAAGTTAACCTTTACAGAAAAATCGGTAAAACGCCCAGACCCACTGACCTGGACCGCGGCAATCGCCGGTTCTAAGCCCCGATATGTCCACGCCAGGAGTCCGGGGCTTAGAAATCCCCTGAGCTGAATGTCCAAAAGGTCTAATTTATCAGCACCTTCACATGGGTGGCGCAACGACCAATCGGCAGCCGCATAGCCTGTCCTGTCAACTATGGAGAAAACGCGTGGCTGCAGAGAGGATTTCAAAGATTGCCACGGTCCAGGTCAGCGGGACCGGGGGGGGGGCGCGAGGAGGGGGACCTGTGTAAGTTCACCATACAGATTTTTCTGTAAATGGGAACTTACCCTTTAATGCCTTGTACACACGATCGGATTTTCCATCGGGATAAACTCAGACGGATTATTCAGACGGAATTCCGTTCAAGCTGTCTTGCATATACACTGTCGCACCAAATTCCAACCGTCAAGAACGCAGTGACGTACAACACTATGACGAGCCGATAAAAAGGAAGTTCAATGCTTCCGAGCATGCGTTGACTTGATTCTGAGCATGCGTCATTTTTTCTCCGTCGGAGTTCCACACAGACAAACTGAATTTCAGATAGGAATTTTTTACATGTTCTCTATCTAAATTCCGACAGAAAAAAGTCTGATGGGGCACACACACGGTCGGAATATCCGATGAAAAAATTCCGTCTGACTTTTTCCATCAGAAATTCTGATCGTGTGTACAAAGGCATAAGGTTTGACCTCATATTATATGGTTTTGGTAAATCCTAAAGGAAAAAAATCTACAGAAAATTGTATAGTGTGTATCCAGCTTTAGTCTCGTACCTTCCATGTGACAACGCTGGTACTTGGTAATTGGCCATTTAGAAACCGGTGCACTGTCATGGGGTGTGGACATAGTCCTTAGCCCTTGTGTAAGCTCCCACAAGGATTTACTTGGTGCTCACACAGGGAAGCATAGTGGTGAGTGGGTAGCACTTTCGCCTAGCAGGTAAAAGGGTCACTGGTTCGAATCTCACTACCTGCCTGGAGTTTGCATGTTCTCCCTGTGCCTGCGTGGGTTTCCTCCGGGTACTCCGGTTTTCTCCCACACTCCAAGGACATGCTGGTAGATTAATTGGCCTATGTCTAAAATTGGCTCTAGTATATTGAATGTGAGTTAGGGACCTTAGATTGTAAGCTCCTTGAGGGCAGGGACTGATGTGAATGTATAATGTATATGTAAAAGCGCTGAGTAAATCGACGGCGCTATATACAGTGCCTTGCGAAAGTATTCGGCCCCCTTGAACTTTTCATCCTTTTGCCACATTTCAGGCTTCAAACATAAAGATATAAAATTTAAAATTTTTTGTGAAGAATCACCAACAAGTGGGACACAATTGTGAAGTGGAACGAAATCTATTGGATTTTTGAAACTTTTTTAACTAAGAAAAAAATGAAAAGTGGGGCGTGCAAAATTATTCGGCCCCCTTGCGTTAATACTTTGTAGAGCCACCTTTTGCTGTGATTACAGCTGCAAGTCGCTTGGGGTATGTCTATATCAGTTTTGCACATCGAGAGACTGAAATTCTTGCCCATTCTTCCTTTCAAAACAGCTCAAGCTCAGTGAGGTTGGATGGAGAGCGTTTGTGAACAGCAGTTTTCAGCTCTTTCCACAGATTCTCGATTGGATTCAGGTCTGGACTTTGACTTGGCCATTCTAACACCTGGATACGTTTATTTGTGAACCATTCCTTTGTAGATTTTGCTGTATGTTTGGGATCATTATCTTGTTGGAAGATAAATCTCCGTCCCAGTCTCAGGTCTTTTGCAGACTCCAACAGGTTTTCATCCAGAATGGTCCTGTATTTGGCTGCATCCATCTTCCCCTCAATTTTAACCATCTTCCCTGTCCCTGCTGAAGAAAAGCAGGCCCAAACCATGATGCTGCCACCACCATGTTTGACAGTGGGGATGGTGTGTTGAGGGTGATGAGCTGTGTTGCTTTTACGCCAAACATATTGTTTTGCATTGTGGCCAAAAAGTTAGATTTTGGTTTCATCGGACCAGAGCACCTTCTTCCACATGTTTGGTGTGTCTCCCAGGTGGCTTGTGGCAAACTTTAGACAAGACTTTTTATGGATATCTTTGAGAAATGGCTTTCTTCTTGCCACTCTTCCATAAAGGCCAGATTTGTGCAGTGTACGACTGATTGTTGTCCTGTGGACAGACACTCCCACCTCAGCTGTAGTTCTCTGCAGTTCATCCAGAGTGATCATGGGCCTCTTGGCTGCATCTCTGATCAGTCTTCTCCTTGTCTGAGCTGAAAGTTTAGAGGGACAGCCAGGTCTTGGTAGATTTGCAGTGGTCTGATACTCCTTCCATTTCAAAATGATCGCTTGCACAGTGCTCCTTGGGATGTTTAAAGCTTGGGAAATCTTTTTGTATCCAATTCCGGCTTTAAACTTCTCCACAACAGTATTACGGACCTGCCTGGTGTGTTCCTTGGTCTTCATGATGCTCTCTGCGCTTTCAACAGAACCCTGAGACTATCACAGAGCAGGTGCATTTATACAGAGACTTGATTACACACAGGTGGATTCTATTTATCACCATCAGTCATTTAGGACAACATTGGATCATTAAGAGATCCTCGCTGAACTTCTGGAGTGAGTTTGCTGCACTGAAAGTAAAGGGGCCGAATAATTTTGCACGCACCACTTTTCAGTTTTTTATTTGCTAAAAAAGTTTAAAATATCCAATAGATTTCGTTCCACTTCACAATTGTGTCCCACTTGTTGGTGATTCTTCACAAAAAATTAAAATTTTATATCTTTATGTTTGAAGCCTGAAATGTGGCAAAAGGATGAAAAGTTCAAGGGGGCCGAATACTTTCGCAAGGCACTGTAAGTACCTGAAATAACAACAATAATAATAATGCTTCTGTAACGGCACCCCAAGTATGAAAGGGGTTAACACCATTAGGATATTCCCTTTCCAACCACACGACAGCCACCAGACACTCCAACCAGCCGAATAAGACCCCATACGAATGATTCTCCCCCCAGATATGAGACAACGCTCTGTATTCAAGTTCCAAAACAGGGAATGACTTTATTTTCAAAACACATGGTAACACATTTCTCTTCAAAACCCTCCCCTCCCATCCTTTGGGGAACAGGGCGGGTTAAACTGTCCAATGACAATGGTGATACAGGCCAGGTGTGTTCAAACTTCTCCTTTGATAAACAGTCTTAGGCAGGAGGGTTGATCCCCCCCCCCTCCTCACAGAAGACACTTCCACATCCCATAATATGGAGCCAGACGGTTTACCAAGCTCCAATCCACATCGTCACAGTAGCAGTCTTAGGCAGGAGGGGTGATTTCCCCCCCCCCCCCCATCTCACAGAAGACACTTCCACATCCCATAATATGGAGCCAGACGGTCTTCCAAGCTCTAATCCACATCATCACAATGAAAGGGCCTGTAGCATAGGTGAGGCTCATTAGCATTACACAAGGAGACAGACATATCAGCCTCTCTTAATTTAACCTGTTGAGTTCATAAAACAGTAAATAGTTCTTTGCAGCTATCCTGGGGAATATGGTGGATAAATATTACAGACCCATTTTAAGCAATCCAAGCCATATTCTCAATGTCCATTGTTTCCTGGCTCACCCTGTGTCCAAAGTGACCCCCATGTCACAGCTTCCAAAGGTAGAAAAAAGAGGCAGAGGAGCAAATGAAAGTAAGCAGCCTCAGGACAGATAGAATATAATATATTAGGGCCACATAAAAAAAAAACTTACTAATGCAGCTTTTGAAAATCGAAATCTTCCAGTCCAGGGGGTCCCCGACTTACGAACGCCTGACTTACAAACAACTCCTACTTACGAACGGGACGCTGCGGGGACCATCTTCCGTTCTGCACATGTGCGGCCAGACGGAGCCTTGGAAAACATCGGAAAATGACGGAAATGTCCATAATTGCCGTTCTGCGCATGCGCGGCCCGACTTACGAACATTTCCGGCTTACAAACAAGAGGAAAGTCCCTAAAGTTCGTAAGTTGGGGACCCCTTTATATAATATCGGAGTGGATATCTGTCATTGTTGAAAGATTGCAGATGCCCAAACATCATCATGGAGCACCAACTGAGAATACCTACTGAAAGTAATCAGCATGTGTATATGCACCTTTTGAAGGATTGTATACTCTATATTCAGGCTGCATATTGTTGATTTTTGTCCCATTACTTGTACTAACACTGTGTTAAGTGTTCCCCTACCATAAAAAACATACATAATGTACATGTTTAGGCTGTATCAGTTTACTCTAAGTTGGTTGTAAATCATTGTCTCTATTCAACTGTATATAGTTATTTACACAAATGTGGCATTTTTCAGTTACTGTGAAGATGACAGATCAAAGTATGATGAATGAAACGTCACTGTCCACGTCGGATTCCATTTCAAATGAATGCAGCAACATTCCCATAGCAGAAAATGACACATCTGTAAAGGTAATGTAGAATAGTTTTACTGGGGAAAGAAAATAATTAGGTACCGCCCATAGTTGGCCACTGACGGGCATACTTTTGTTTGCCAACCTTATTTGGAAAAAAAAATGTGTGTGTAAAATTATTTATATACACGATTGCCAAAAGTCTTGGGTCACCTGCCTCTTTACATGCACATGAACTTTAATAGCATCCCGGTCTTAGCCCATAGGGTTCAATATTGAGTTGGCCCACCCTTTGCAGCTATAACAGTTTCAACTCTTCTGGGAAGGCTGTCCACAAGGTTTAGGAGTGTGTCTATGGGAATGTTTGACCATTCTTCCAGAAGCGCATAGGTGAGGTCAGGCACTGATGTTGGATGAGAAGGCCTGGCTTGCAGTCTTTGCTCTAACTCACCCCATAGGTGTTCTATCAGGTTGAAGTCAGGACTCCAATTCCTCCACCCCAAACTCGCTCATCCATGTCTTTATGGACCTTGCTTTGTGCACTGGTCCAAATCATTTGGTGGATAGGGGATTATGGTGTGGTTGTTTTTCAGGGGTTGGGCTTGGCCGCTTAGTTCCAGTAAAGGGAATACTTAAAGTGGTGTTCCGGCCGAAATTACACTTTTTAAATAAAAATACCTCTATAATACACAAGCTTAATGTATTCTAGTAAAGTTAGTCTGTAAACTGAGGTCCATTTTGTTAGGTTATTACAGCATATTGAAAGTTTTTATAAACTAGAAATAGAACGTGGCCATCTTATGTGTGGGCATCTGAAGCCAGCCTCTATTACTTCCTGAATTTCAGTACTGCAGATCTCGCACATGCTCAGTGCTACACAAGCAGTGTAATAGGTTTCAGGTCAGGTTTCCATAGCAATGGCAGTGTCAGAGAGTTGACACTTTTCTATGCAAACCTCTCCTCCTCCCTGCAGGAAACAGTAAATATACTGCAGGTTCAAGAAATATATATATATATATATATATATATATATATATATATATATATATATATATATATATATTTATATGACACTACTTTTTTCTGTACAACTTTTCATTAAAAAAAAATACTAATCTCATCAACCAAATTCATTTATGCTTCTAGCTTGCATCAACCCCCGCCCACAACAAATCGCATCATCAACCCCCGCCCACAACAAATCGCATCATCAACCCCCAGTACAACAAATCGCATCATCAACCCCCAGTACAACAAATCGCATCATCAACCCCCGCCCACAACAAATCGCATAAACCCCCACCCACAACAAATCGCATCAACCCCCAGTACAACAAATCGCATCATCAACCCCCAGCACAACAAATCGCATCAACCCCCAGCACAACAAATCGCATCAACCCCCAGCACAACAAATCGCATCAACCCCCAGCACAACAAATCGCATCAACCCCAAAACAACAAATCGCATCAACCCCAAAACATCAAATCGCATCGACCCCACCCACAACAAATCGCATCAACCCCCAGCACAACAAATCGCATCAACCCTAAAACAACAAATCACATCAACCCCAAAACATCAAATCGCATCAACCCCACCCACAACAAATCACATCAACCCCCACCCACAACAAATCGCATCAACCCCAGCACATTGAATCGCATGGCACCCTGCACCTCTGGACCCCTTTACATTACAGATACCCCCTGTCCACAACCCCCTCTGTATCCAACCCCCCCCCACGTCCATCCACAGCCACAATTTGTAATCCTCCCTTCGAAGAGTAATCGCCTTTTTTCACAAATTCCTCCCCCCCCTTCTCAGTTTTCATCTTCATCTTCATCCTCATCCTCACTGCACCTTTCTGGTATGTGTGTGCGCTCTTTTTCCAACACACAGTCTCAGATCTGTAGCATACAGCGAGAACACTTCACTCTGTTCTGTGCTGTGCTATAGAAGTCTGAGGGGGGGTGACGGGACGGGGGAGCACGGACGACCGCTCTGCCTCACTCCCTGTCACAGGTCAGCCACTCTGATCCTGCAGCTCCTGACAGAGGGAGAAGCAGGACAAGTCGGCTCTGACACACACAGCCTGACACACACAGCCTGCAGCTGTTCTCCTACCCTGTCGGTGTGGCCGCTTGTGTTACCTGGCCGGGAGAGCAAACGGGGGAAGACGGCGCAGCTGTGTTCGTGACCGCTACACAGGGAGAACTATTCTAGGCGGGGGGGGGGGGGCACTGCTGGCAAACAAAGGCAGGCTTCCCTTAGTAAAAATGGCGCCGCCGAAAATCGCGTCATACGGCCCAGGGCCTCCCAGGAGGCCTAGCGATCGCTGTATGACGTGACGATACTGAGGCGGCCGCGGCGGGAGATACAAACAGAGGACAACTAAACGTGAGTTTAAAAAAAAATTAATATTCCAATTGTTATGCAGGGGACAATACTGAAGAGGATGGAAGAAACTTCAAAAATAGGGTGGAGCTCCGCTTTAAAAAAAAAATACATGAAAATGCAGTAAAAAAATTAAAAATAAAAAATTGAAAAAAAAAAATGTTTTACTCACCCGAAATACCTGTTGCTATGCGGAAGTCCCTAATCTGCCTCTTCCGTATCTGAGGTGGATCTTCTTCATCCCTCCTACTCGCCATGTCTTCTGGTGAATGAACGCGCTGCCTTTTGGGAACTGTGAGTAATTACAGAGAGCAGCCGCCCATTCACAAATCGGCGCAAGACTCGAGCATGCGCAGTAGGAAACGGGCAGTGAAGCCGTAAGGCTTCACTGCCTGTTTCCCTTAGTGAGGATGGCGGCGCAGGACCTGCAATGATCGAGGGATCGGGGCCATCATCGCGGGCGAATAGGGCAGGTAAGTGTCCTTATTAAAAGTCAGCAGCTACAGTGTTGGTAGCTGCTGACTTTAAAAAAAAAAGAAATCGCGGGTGGAGCTCCGCTTTAAGGCATCAGCATGCCAAGATATTTTGGACAATTTCATGATGCCAAATTTGTGGGAACAGATTAGGGATCGCACCTTCCTGTTCCAACATGACTGCACAAAGCAAGGTACAGTACATAAAGACATAAAGACATTAAGACTATTGGCAGTATAGTGTGTAATATATATATACTGTGTGTGTGTGTGTATGTATGTATGTATGTATGTTATGTGTGTGTATATATATATTGTGACAGCAGGAAGGTAAAGTCACCTGGTTGCATCCAGGGGGGTAGATATATTTCTCCCAGATTCAGGCTTTATGCTGACTTATACAACTAGGGTGGAGAGTTGTATAAGCCCAGCTGAGGCTAGTAGGCTCATGGATGACTCATACCTCTAGGGAGAGTGTGGGGCGTCGTACAGACAGGGAGTTGATGAGGCCAGCTGAAGCTTGTCAGCTCATTTAGGCCTCTATAAGAACTCCCAGATTCATTAGGTGTTAGCTCATGCCTGGAACCAGACCTGTGTGGACTGTCTAGGGAGAGTGAACCCCTGTGCGGTGAGAAAAAGCCTGTGTGGCTATTTGCTTGGACATTTAAAACCAGGGACTTAGGGACTAGGACAGCACTAGGCTGATCCCAGTTGTTAGTTAGGAAACCTGTATGTTTAGTCAGAGGTCAAGTTGACCAGGATTTAATTTGTTTATGTTTCTTTTGGCTTTGCTGTGTTTTGTCACTGTAAATAGAAAATAAACCGCACCTTTTTTTTATTTTGAAAACCACAACCTCCGTTTGCTGGGCCTGTTTTTTGTGTGGGGAGCCCATCCCGGGGGTCACACACACCCGCTGCCGAGCTAACCCCCTCACAATAAATATATATATATATATATATATATATATATGTGTGTATATATGTATGTATGTGTGTGTGTGTGTGTATATATATATATATATATATATATATATGTATGTATGCTGGCCTGAAATTATGGGAGGAGTTCGAGGGGTACTTAAGCAGACCATCCACCATGGTCAGTGTCGGCTCTAGTGCGCGGTACCCACCCACCCATATCCCCTTTTTAGGGCATTCCTCTCTAAACAATTCTCAACAGAATTATCCATTATATCTATCTTAAGGTATGGCCCCTTTTCTTGGCATACCGTCCAGCAGGCCAGGCCACACTTCAGGTCTTATTTGTGTTGTTAGTCTTGTGACGTGTTTATGTGATCCATATCTCTTCAGACAGAGGGCTCCGACCATAATATATATATATATATATATATATATATATATATATATATATATATATATATATATATATATATATATATAGCGGGGTCTCCGTTGAGGCCCCATGGACTATGTTACCCAGAACCCCGTTTGGCACCCAGGTTGCTTTGGGCTGCCGCAGAGACTCATGGGTGGGGTATAAAAGGGGAGGGCGAGGCTAAGCCCGGCCTCTTTGGACACCGCACGGCTGGCAAGAGGACTTCCTGTGCGGAACTGCTGCGAGTGCAAGGCCCGAGGCCTTGGCCTTGCGCACTTCCAGAGAGCCTTTCACTTTGCTGCGGAGCCTGTGCGGCTGCAGACATCTACCTGCTTCAGGGACGTCAGTGAACTGGAGATCAGGCGGTGGCAGATCCTGTGTGTGTGTGTGTGTGTGTGTGTGTGGACACAGCGGTGGGAGTCCCGGACTGGGATCGAGTCCGGAGGGGTGAGAGAGCACTTGCTCACAACTGTAACTGAGTACTTTATTAGGCCTATAGACTGCCTTGGCCCAGCGGGTTATATTATCCTTTTTCCTGTCAGGAGACTAGTTGTGGGACTGAGTTACATAGTCTCCGGGGAGTTGCTTACATTGCCATTATTGGATTACAAATATTGTTCCTGTATGTGCACCACCGATCATCTTGCATGCGAAGATTCCTTGCCTAAAAGACTGAGCTTTAACGGAGTCAGGCCTGACTGGGAGTTGATAGTGTTGCTGGGCGCCATATTGCTAACGGGACTTTAGCTAAATGTTAGTGTGAGATAGAACTGTTTGTGCACTAAAGTCAACCAGTGTTAGTATTACTGCAGGGCTCTGCATGCATGTGTTATATGTGATAATGATCGTTAATTCATTTATTCACAAGTAAACCCCTTTTACAATTGATTAACCTGGTATTGGAGTCCATTAATATATCTTATCACTGCTAGATAAGTATTGGGGGATTGTACATGAACTGGTTTAGAGCTATACAAAAAAACACCACCCCTAGACTAGCTGTGCCAGAGAAGGGTTGAGTAGATTGCCGGTGGTTGGCTGTGCTGTGTACAGGGCCCAAAAGCAAACCAGCGGCTACCTTAGTTTGGGGGTATCGCTACACGTGGGGGCATCGGTCCGGGATCCTGTACAGTAGGTGCCGCCGATATTGTATTTCTATCACGCTCCCATCGCCGAGATTCTCGGCGACAGGAGTGCCGAGATCTCGGCAGCAGGGTGGCGACACGTGTCGCGCTCGCTGCAATAGCGAGGAGACTTGACACTGTATTGAGCGGGGATCCGACGCGGATTCCCGCCAATACCAGGCACTGCGTTTGGTATGAATCCTGAGCGGGAACTCCACGCCAATTTTTAAAGAAAAAAACGGCGTGGGTTCCCCCTCCAGGAGCATTCCAGGCCTTTGGGTCTGGTCTGGATTTGTAGGAGAACCCTACGCCGAAAAAACGGCGTGGGGGTCCCCCTCAAGATCCAAACCAGACCCTTATCCGAGCACGCAACCTGGCAGGCCGCAGGGGAAGAGGGGGGAACGAGAGCGGCCCCCCCTCCCTCCTGAACCGTACCAGGCCACATGCCCTCAACATGGGGGGTTTGGTGCTCTGGGGCAGGGGGGCGACCTGCGGCCCCCCCACCCCAGAGCACCCTGCCCCCATGTTGATGAGGACAGGGCCTCTTCCCGACAACCCTGGCCGTTAGTTGTCGGGGTCTGCGGGCGGGGGGCTTATCAGAATCCGGGAGCCCCCTTTAATAAGGGGGCCCCCAGATCCCGGCCCCCCACCCTATGTGAATGAGTATGGGGTACATCGTACCCCTACCCATTCACCTGGTGGAAAATAAATGGAAATAAAAACACAACACAGTTTTTAAAAGTATTTTATTGCACCGCTCCGGAGGTCTTCTTCCGACTTCGGGGGTCTCTGGTGTCGTCGCCGCGTTCTCCGGTTCTTTCTTCTGCCGGGCCTCCGCTAACTTCTTTTTAGCTCTTTTGCTAGCGGAGGCCCGGTCTTCTCCGTCGCCTTCTTCTTCCGCTCTCCTGTTCTTCTCCCGCTCTCCTGTTCTTCTCCCGCTCTTCGGTTCTTCTCCCGCTGTCCGGTTCTTTCTTCCGCCGGGCCTCCGCTAACTTCTTTTTAGATCTTTTGCTAGCGGAGGCCCGGTCTTCTCCGTCGTCTCGTCCGGCTCTCCGGTGTCCTTCTGCCGGCCCCTCCACTAACTTCTTGGTAGCTCTTTTGCTAGTGGAGGAGCCGGTCTTCTCCGTCGTCGCGGTCGGCGTCTTCTTCCCTCTTCTCCTCCTCGATGTTGACTCGTCGCTTCCTCTCGCAGTAATGATAAATCTTCGGTCCGCAGAGATTAATGTAGGCTTCTCATGACGTCAGTCACATGGTCCCATGACGTCACAGTCACATGCTCCGGGTCACATGCCCCGGAGCATGTGACTGTGACGTCATGGGACCATGTGACTGTGACGTCATGAGAGGCCTATATTAATCTCTGCGGACCGAAGATTTATCATTACTGCGAGAGGAAGCGACGAGTCAACATCGAGAAGGAGAAGAGGGAAGAAGACGGCGACGACCGGCTCCTCCACTAGCAAAAGAGCTACCAAGAAGTTAGTGGAGGGGCCGGCAGAAGGACAACGGAGAGCCGGACGAGACGACGGAGAAGACCGGGACTCCGCTAGCAAAAGATCTAAAAAGAAGTTAGCGGAGGCCCGGCAGAAGAAAGAACCGGAGAACGCAGCGACGACACCGGAGAACCCCCGAAGTCAGAAGACCTCCGGAGCGGTGCAATAAAATACTTTTAAAAACTGTGTTGTGTTTTTATTTCCATTTATTTTCCACCAGGTGAATGGGTAGGGGTACGATGTACCCCATACTCATTCACATAGGGTGGGGGGGCCGGGATCTGGGGGCCCCTTATTAAAGGGGGCTCCCGGATTCCGATAAGCCCCCCCGCCCGCAGGCCCCGACAACCAACGGCCAGGGTTGTCGGGAAGAGGCCCTGTCCTCATCAACATGGGGGCAGGGTGCTCTGGGGTGGGGGGCCGCAGGTCGCCCCCCCTCCCCCAGAGCACCAAACCCCCCATGTTGAGGGCATGTGGCCTGGTACGGTTCAGGAGGGAGGGGGGCCGCTCTCGTCCCCCCCCCTCTTCCCCTGCGGCCTGCCAGGTTGCATGCTCGGATAAGGGTCTGGTTTGGATCTTGAGGGGGACCCCCACGCCGTTTTTTCGGCGTAGGGCTCCCCTTCAAATCCAGACCAGACCCAAGGGCCTGGTATGCTCCTGGAGGGGGAACCCACGCCGTTTTTTTCTTTAAAAATTGGCGTGGAGTTCCCGCTCAGGATTCATACCAAACGCAGTGCCTGGTATTGGCGGGAATTCGCGTTGGATCCCCGCCTATCGGCAATGCGTGTCGCTCATCGTGAAAGGAACATTTTTTCCTTTCCCGATGACGAGACAGCTCGGCGCTGGCTCTCGCGACGGAGCTCATAGGGTGTCAATATCTCTGCTAGAAGCGGTGAGATTGACACAATATCGGCGGCACCTACTGTATATGGCAAGCAGACACGCCAAAAGTACCGGCATGGACCCACTAGAAGTGAAAGCATGGTGCGAAGCAGCCAAGACAAACCCAGACACGTCAGTGGTTATTAGTCTCCCGGGAGAAGAATGGTCAGTGAGTGCGGCAGAGCGACTTGCAGTGTCACTATCCCCAAATAATACACCATGGGTGATAGACCTGAAATCGGCCCCAGACACCTCGTTTCAGTATGCACTTATAGAGTGGATGGATGGAATTCCGGGGAACTTTAAAGGCCAAAGTGTGCAGACGCTGGATAACAAAACTTATGGTCTTCAATAACTGTGAAGATGGAGTCATCCCCGCCATCCCCAACGGGATCACCGCCAGGGATACCCCATGCAGCAGAGAGGCAGAGAAGGATGACACCTCCGGTGACAGCCATAGGGCCAGAACTTTTAAATGCTTTGGGAGATCTGCTCACAAAGTGTCAGCAAACAAATACGGTACACGTAGAGGCCAGCTACCTGAAGCGGAGAACATTTTCAGGGAGGCTGCCCATCCCTGTAGGGGAGGAAGACTTTGATACCTGGATCGAACAGGCCTTGCCAGCAGTAGAGGAATGGGAGGTGCCTGAAGCGCAGAAGAAGCAGCGCGTGATGGAAAGTCTGAAAGGCGTGGCTGCGGAAGCTGTAAAAAGTCTCCGGTTTGGAAATGCTGCCTGCACGGCTTATGACTGCTTAGCAATGCTACAAGAAGAGTTCGGTCAGTTGGAGAAAGTAACGGAACTGGTGTATCAGTTCGAACACACCTTTCAGCAGCCAGGAGAAAAGCTGTCGGAGTATGTCAGAAGACTGAACAAGATGCTTTGTCAAATCGTGCTAAAAAAAAGAGATGGTACCCCAAGCCATAGATGCGGCAAGGATGAAGCAGATCTTAAAGGGAGCGCTACGCTCGGATCCAGTCTGGCTCCACTTGAAAACCTCTGGAGGAGGCATGTCACTGAATTACCCTGATCTGGTAAAGATCATTAGAGATGAAGAGGCCCTGCAGAAGGATCAGCAAGCGATCAAGGCGCAAACCCCTTCTATACCGGTAATGGTCAGATCAGCCATGACCCCTGAAAGAGACCCAGAAGTAGATACCCTGAAGTCACAGATGTCTCAGGTGTTAGAGATGCTGACCTCTTTGATGGCAAAGGATCCAAGGGTCATAGAAAATAGTGGACCTAAGAGGGAGTTGTTCCCAGATACCTCAGCACCCACTTCCCTACAAGATTGGGGGGATTTGGTCTATTTTAACTGTGGAGGAGTTGGCCATATTGCGGAAGTATGTTCTAGTCCCAAGAAAAAGAAGATAAATAATCGCAAGCCGGCGGAAAACTCCAGAGGAGTCAACCGGGTGCCCATCATCTCCAGTGAGCGCCGCTGTACCCAAACTGAATGAGAAGCCCAGAAGAAAAAGGGGTAGACCCCCTCAGAAGAACAGTGCTCCTCAGCGAGAATACACACCTAAAAAGATAAATAATGTCCCTCAGCGGGAATATACACATAAACAGAGGAGGGAGATCAATGCATACTGAGCCCAAGAGGGACTAAAGCCAACAGCCAAACACAAGAAGGAAAGGACCAAGGGAAAATGTAGGGATCAACAGAAAGAGACCCCTTTTTGAAGTTTTATCCAGAAGAACTGGTAGGCCCCTCCCCCGTAGTGCCTATTCAAGTGGAGGGAGTCTACACGAGAGCCATCTTAGATACTGGGGCGCAGGTGACTCTGTTATACCGGGACTTTTATGATAGACATCTGAGTCACCTGCCCATCCAGAGAATTGAAGATTTGGAAATATGGGGAATCGGAACACAGAGTTTCCCCTACGATGGTTACTTGCCCATTAAACTGACCTTCGACTCCTCAGTAGCCGGGAAGGCTGAAGTGTTCGATACCCTGGCAGTGGTGTGCCCCCGACCGCCTGGAGCCAGCAAGAACTCCTTAATAATAGGGACAAATACGGACCTGGCCTGGAGGCTTCTGACCCCTCTGGCAGGAGGAAAGAACCCGACAGTCACCAGAATACACCCAATGTTGAAGACAGCCTATCAGCGACTGGTCTTAGAACACAAGGCCCCAGAAGAGGGGGTGGGTAAAGTCTGAAAAAAGAAGGGAATAGTGTTGCAGCCCAGTGAGGTAACCTGTCTCAGAGCCACTGTGAAGCTTACTTGGGAGCAACCTGGCCCCTTTGTCATGTTGGAACCAGACCCTCTGGAAGAATACTCAGGCTTAGAAGTGGTTCCGGTGAGAGCTCTGAAGAAGGCACACGGTAAGGTGCCGGTGAGCGTCAGGAATACCACGGGTGTCCCCATGGAAATACCCACCAGGATGCTGCTGGGCCAGGTGAGCCCTGCTGCCCCAATTGTCTTTTCAGATGTGGAGAAGACAGAGGGAGACAGGACTGTTTGGGAGAAGCTCTGCATGGAGAACCCAAACCTGCCAAAGGCCTGAAAAGAGAGGGCAAAGGCCCAGTTGACCAGATGGAGGAAGATTTTCTCTAAAGATGAGTTTGATGTGGGGTGTGCGAAGAGTGCCACCCATCGAATCCGCCTCCAGGAAGACAAGCCTTTCAGGGGGAGGGTCAGGCGAGTTCCTCTAGCCGACCTTGAAGACCTGAGAGAACAGCTCGCCGAGCTCAAGCGAACCAGTGTTATCCGGGAGTCTAGGAAGCCCCTATGCCTCTCCAATAGTGGTAATCCGGAAGAAGAATGGGTCGTTGAGGTTGTGTATAGACTACAGGACTCTCAACCGGAGGACGATACCCGACCAGTATACCACCCCGAGGATAGAGGATGCCCTACAGAGTTTGTCTGGAGCCAGGTGGTTCAGCGTTATGGACCTAAAGAGTGGATACTATCAGATCCCTATGCATCCGGAAGACAAGGAGAAGACAGCTTTCATAACCCCTGTGGGATTCTTTGAATTTGACCGGATGCCCCAAGGTCTGTCTGGAGCCCCTGCCACCTTTCAACGCCTCATGGAGAAAACCGTGGGAGACATGAACCTCATCGAAGTTCTCGTGTACTTAGATGACATCATTGTCTTTGGGAAGACTCTAGAAGAACATGAGGAAAGACTGGAAAAAGTCCTGAGAAGGCTCAGCGAAGAGGGACTCAAGCTTTTGCCAGAGAAATGCCAGTTCTACCAGTCATTCGTCAACTATCTAGGGCACATAGTGTCTGAAGAAGGGGTAGCCACAGACCCCGGGAAGCTGGAGGCAGTTACCTCCTGGCCCCGGCCCACCACTGTGACAGAACTCAGGTCCTTTTTGGGGTTCTGTTCCTACTATAGGAGGTTCATAGAGGGGTTTGCACGGATTGCCAGACCCCTGAATGAACTCTTAAAGACAGAAGGGGAAGAGGATGACTCGGGTCCCAGGAAGCCGGGAGAGTCAGTCAAAGACCAGTGGAATGGAAAATGCGAAGAGGCCTTCCACATGCTGAAGAAGAGCTTAACCACTGCCCCTGTCTTGGCCTATGCAGACTCAAAGAAACCTTATGAGCTCCATGTAGATGCCAGTCATGATGGTCTGGGAGGAGTGCTCTACCAGGAGCATGAAGGGCAACTGCAAACCTGTCGCATATGTGAGCAGAAGTTTGACCCCATCTGAAAAAAACTACCCCACTCACAAGTTGGAGTTCCTGGCTCTCAAGTGGGCTGTAATTGATAAGCTTAAGGACTATCTGTATGGGGCAGAATTCACAGTGAAAACTAACAAATCCCCTTACTTATCTTTTCACCACAGCAAAACTGGATGCCACGGGCCATCGATGGCTGGCTGCACTGTCTGGATCCAACTTCAGCCTGAAATACAGACCTGGGACTGGAAATCGAGATGCGGATGCCCTGTCCAGAAAGTCTCATGCTCCCACTAGCCACACAGAAGACTGGACTCAGGTGGCACCGGACAGGGTGCGGGCCCTCTGTCAACTGAACTCCAAGCCAGTGGGGGGTCCAGAGTGGAAGAGATAGGGGTCACAGATAGAGGAAGATGATTTACCCAAGCTGTCAAAAAAAAATAATTGAGGTGTGACCAATTGGAAGACCCTTTGGGGAAATTGGCCCTCGAGGCCCTGGAGAATCAGGATCCAGATAGGCTCTTGCATCACCCTTCAAAGGAAGCTCGTCTGCTGTGGAAGGAGTGGGACAGGTTGCAGGTGCATCAAGGGGTGGTCTACCGAAGGGGCCCCTCTGATGACCTGGAAGACAAATGGCAATTGTTCTTACCTGAGAAGCACAGAGAGACTGTCTTGGCCGCTTTACACGACCATCATGGTCATTTAGGAGCTGAAAGGACCTTCCAACTTGTCAGAAGTCGGTTCTATTGGCCCTGCATGAGGGCTGAAGTGGAGGAATACTGCCATTCATGCGCACGCTGCATTCAGCGGAAAACCCTACCCCATCAAGCTGCCCCAATGGGCCACCTGCAAAGTCAAGGCCCGATTGGATTTGGTGTGCATTGATTTCCTCTGCCTCGACCCCCACTTGAGTGGACTAGGAAATGTTCTGGTGATAACCGACCATTTCACCTGGTATGCCCAGGCCTTCCCAACCAAAGACCAGAAGGCTTCCACAGTGGCCAAAGTACTCATGGAAAAATACTTTGTGCACTATGGGCTACCACAGCGACTCCACTTGGATCAAGGGAGGGACTTTGAAAGTCGGCTGATCCGGAAGCTCTTGGACTCCTTAGGGATCAAGAAGACCCGAACCACTCCCTACCATCCGCAAGGGGATGCCCAGCCGGAGAGGTTCAACCGAACCCTACTCAACATGCTGGGAAATCTAGAAAGTGAAAAGAAGCAGCATTGAAGCAGGCACATAGCAGCAATTGTGCATGCTTACAACAGTACAACAAGTGATGCTACAGGGTACTCTCCCTACCGACTCATGTTTGGGAGAGAAGCAAGACTACCTGTAGACCTGGCCTTTGGCACCTCCATAGACCACTCTTCGGCCACTTCTCACAAAGGCTATGTGGCTGAGGCACAGTTTACAGTTGGCCTATGAGCAGGCCCAAGCGGCTTCCGATCAAAGGGGAGCCCGCAACAAGAGAAACTTCGACCTGAAGGTCCGAATTCAGGATCTGCAACCAGGGGACAGAGTGTTGTTACGAAACTTGGGAGTCCCTGGGAAGCACAAGCTTGCAGACAGATGGAGACCGGAGCCATATGTTATTTGCAAGAAGTTACCCGGCCTACCAGTCTACCAGCTGAAGCCAGAGGGAAAGGTGGGGCCTTTGGAGACTTGGCACCGGAACCACATACTTCCACTTGCCGAAGCAGTCCAGATACCCCCTGTGAAGGATTCCTCTGAGCCAACATCCATCCTGGATACTCCTAGGCCAAATACCCGGTCCCAGGCATCTCGGTCTGAAGAAACAGATGTCTCTGAACCTAGTGAGGATGAAAGGGAAGAGCTAGAATGGCTATGGCCTTCCCAGGCCCCAGTGACTTCTGCTCTAGATCTCCCACCTTTGGAAGACACCATAGACAGTACACTGAATGCAGAAGCTACTGAATTTATCCCGTCCAGCCCTCTATCAGACTCATGGGAAGATGCCCTCGACTCACTCCCAGAGGAGGATCCAAGATGTTCTGTGAATCCTCCTGCTCCTGAGTTATATGTTTCAGAAAAAGTGGAAGCTGCCATGTCTGTTCCAGAAGAGGAACCTACAGTGTTCAAGCCAGAAATCCCAAGAGAGCGGAGGGTGAAAAGGGCCATAAGGCCCCCCCGAAAAGGCTGACTTACCCACAAATGGGGAGGAGCTCGGAGGACACTGTGGCAACTGCCAGGAGGAGTGCAGAAAGCCCTGATCCCTCCACTGTTCATTTGGTGGAGGGCAACCCCAACTCACTCCCTGACACAGTTAGGCAGGCCACTTATGATAGTGTGACCTGTGGGCAAGGAAGTTCACCCTCTCATTTTTGGTGGGAACTTCCTCTGCCGACATCATACGCAACTTTGTCTAATGTTGTGCGTAGTGTTTGACAATTATCTTTGGGGACCAAAGAGTTTAAGTGGGGGGAGTGTGTAGCGGGGTCTCCGTTAAGGCCCCATGGACTATGTTACCCAGAACCCCGTTTGGCACCCAGGGTGCATTGGGCTGCTGCAGAGACTCATGGGTGGGGTATAAAAGGGGAGGGCGAGGCTAAGCCCAGCCTCTTTGGACACCGCGCGGCTGGCGAGAGGACTTCCTGTGCGGACCTGCTGCGAGTGCAAGGCCTGGGCCTTGCGCACTTCCAGAGAGCCTTCCACTTTGCTGCGGAGCCTGTGCGGCTGCAGACCTCTACCTGCTTCAGGGACGTCAGTGAACCGGAGATCAGGCGGTGGCAGATCGTGTGTGTGTGTGTGTGGACACAGCGGTGGGAGTCCCGGACTGAGATCGAGTCCGGAGGGGTGAGTGAGCACCTGCTCACAACTGTAACCGAGTACTTTATTAGGCCTGCAGACTGCCTTGGCCCATCGGGTTATATTATCCTTTTTCCTGTCAGGAGACTAGTTGTGGGACTGAGTTACATAGTCCCTGGGGAGTTGCTTACATTGCCTCAGGCCATTATGGGATTACAAATATTGTTCCTGTATGTGCACCACCGATCATCTTGCATGCAAAGATTCCTTGCCTAAAAGACTGACCTTTAACTGAGTCAGGCCTGACTGGGAGTTGATAGTGTTGCTGGGCGCCATATTGCTAACGGGACTTTAGCTAAATGTTAGTGTGAGATAGAACTGTTTGTGCACTAAAGTTAACCAGTGTTAGTATTACTGCAGGGCTCTGCATGCATGTGTTTATATGTGATATTGATTGTTAATTCCTTTATTCACAAGTAAACCCCTTTTTACTATTGATTAACCTGGTATTGGAGTCCATTAATCTATCTTATCACTGCTAGATAAGTATTGAGGGATTGTACATGAACTGGTATAGAGCTATACAAAAAACACCACCCCTAGACTAGCTGTGCCAGAGAAGGGTTGAGTAGATTGCCGGGGGTTGGCTGTGCTGTGTACAGGGCCCAAAAGCAAACCAGCGGCTTCCTTAGTTTGGGGGTATCGCTATGTATGTGTGTGTGTGTATATGTGTTTGTATAAATAGATCTATCTATCTTTCTTTTTCATACATCATGGGACACAGAGTACGGCTAATATTCATTACCTACTGGGTTATACTCCGTTTCCAGGTGAATGGACGCTGGTAGACCAAAGGTCTTCAGACAGGAAGTGATCCCCTATATAACCCCTCCCATACAGGACGTACTTTCATTTTTTACCAGTGTCTGCAAGGTGGATGGCACGGCTCGTTTGAGCTCTCTGAGATCCAGGTTTCTAGTCCCACAAATGGTTCCAAAATGAATCAAGGGATTGACCGATCAGATCCATTTGACACAGGCTTTTATGCTTAGATAAATGGTTCCTGAGTCTCACAAAGAAGACTCAAGATCCTGCCTGTAATGCGGCCTCCGGGTGCTGGACCCTGCGGAGTGGAAATCCTGGTCACTACAGCGCTAAGGCATTTCCTGCAGGGTGCTGTACAGGTCCAAGGGAATGGACCCTAAACTAAGGTGACCAGATTTTTAAAATGAAATCCGGGGACATATTTTTTTTTCTTCTAGTAATGGCAGGAATCAGCGACTCTCTGCCCATCGCCACCGCCACCCGCCTCACAGCCTGTCAAATCTTACTCTCTGGGCCCCGGCTACTACTGGGGTGGGGAGCGGAGGAAGATCACTCCACCAGGGAGGGCAAGGAGATAAGCAGGCAGGTGGCTGGCCGGGACTTGAGCCAAGGCAGAAGAACATGCAAGCGGAGCTGAATGGGCATGCACCCGAAACTGAAGAAATATTCCCTCCGCTCCGACCAGCACATTATATTCAGAAAGGGGCACAGATAATGGAAAAAAATACACCCGCTAAGCTAGTAGGAGCGGGGGGAGGGGGTGTAATTCAGATTTTTTTTAAATTCTGCACTGACTGTCTTTAAAATTGCCCCAGCCCCTGTTCAAATCCAATCCGGGGACAGACTTGGTCCGGGGACAGTGTCCTCAATCCGGGGACTATCCCCTGAGACTGGGGATGTCTGGTCACCCTCCGGATGATGTCACACGGTGACCACGCCCCATGCCAATATATGTAGTAGCACACCGCGCACCCGGCATTCGAGCAAGAGAGAGCATTGAGTCAACATCAGAAGAAGAACAGAGGGAGAAGACCGGGCAAAAGAGCAAGTAAAGGAGCAAGAAGACAGTGGAGGAGACCCAGCAGAAGACAGAGGGAGAATAACCGGAGAGAGAGCAGAGAAGAGCCAGAGAGGGGAGAAAAAGTCGGGAAAGACGCCGGAGCTGCTTAATAAATTACTTTAAAAACCTTTGTACTGTTATATTTTTGACACTTTTTTTTTTCTCTTAGGTGAATGGGTAGGGGTACAATGTACCCCATACTCATTCACATAGGGTGGGGGGCCAGGATCTGGGGGCCCCCTTGTTAAAGGGGGCTTCCAGATTCTGATAAGCCCCCCCCATCCACAGACCCCAACAACCAACGGCCAGGGTTGTCGGGGAGTGGCCCTTGTCCTCATCAACATGGAACCCACCCCCATGTTGAGGGCATGTGGCCTGGTACAGTTCAGGAGGGGGGGGGCGCTCGCTTGTCCCCACCCCCTTTCCTGACCTACCGGGCTGCATGCTCATTTTTTTGACTTAGAGGTTCTGCTTAAAATCCATACCAGACCGAAGGGCCTGGTATGCTCTTGGAGGGGGAACCCATGCCGACTTTTAAAAAAAAATTGGCGTGGAGTTCCCCTTCAAGATCCTCAGATCACAAGTAGCATGCCAAAGTCAGATCAGTCAAGATGGCGATCCGATTTTGATGCAAATTCAGTGATATTCAATGGGCTGAAGTAGGATCAAAGTAGCGAAGGGAGCATTTTCAAAGTCAGACCGACTTGTGTTGGAACAGTTAAGACGGTTCCCACAGGGCAGGCATGTCCAAAGTCCAGCCCGTGGGCCAATCGCGGCCCGCATTCTGGATTTGGATGGCCCGCCTGAGTGCTGCATTCATGGCAAAGGGGTGGGTGCTGCATTCATGGCAATACGGAGGGTGCTGCATTCATGGCAATACAGTGGGTGCTGCATTCATGGCAATACAGTGGGTGCTGCATTCATGGCAATGGAGTGGGTGCTGCATTCATGGCAATGGAGTGGGTGCTGCATTCATGGCAATGGAGTGGGTGCTGCATTCATGGCAATGGAGTGGGTGCTGCATTCATGGCAATACGGTGGGTGCTGCATTCATGGCAATGGGGTGGGTGCTGCATTCATGGCGATGGAGTGGGTGCTGCATTCATGGCAATACGGTGGGTGCTGCATTCATGGCAATACGGTGGGTGCTGCATTCATGGCAATACGGTGGGTGCTGCATTCACGGCAATACGGTGGGTGCTGCATTCACGGCAATGGGGTGGGTGCTGCATTCACGGCAATATAGTGGGTGCTGCATTCATGGCAACAGTGAGGCTGCAGATGGGCACGGATTAGGCTGCATTCATGGCAATACGGTGGGTGCTGCCTTCATGGCAATGGAGTGGGTGCTGCCTTCATGGCAATGGAGTGGGTGCTGCCTTCATGGCAATGGAGTGGGTGCTGCCTTCATGGCAATACAGAGTTTGCTGCATTCATGGCAATACAGAGTTTGCTGCATTCATGGCAATGGGGTGGGTGCTGCATTCACGGCATATGGCGGATGAGTACACAGTGCAGCAAATTCTTGACTTCAGATTTCCAAAATTGTTCTTTCCTGAAAAGCCTATTAATCTGAGCAGAATTCTTCTTGGGTCTTCAAGATGGACTTACACAATACCGGATTGCTCAGATTTACAGCAATCAAAAAACCAAGGGGCCCTAAGAGGGTTTATTGTTATAGGTCAGTCCCAATTGGTCTGACCCACTGTCACTGGGGCTTTCCGGGCTCCTGTTGTATTCAATTTTGCTCTTTACTTTATCAGCGTGCATGAAACGCCTTTTTTGTGTCTGCAGCTGTGTCAGTGACCTCATCGTGAACTTCCTCTTCCTGTGCTGCCTATTCTTACTGCTTCACACCTCAAGTGTTTCAAAGATGTGAGCTGGTGTTGTACTGTGGTTTATATTAGTACTACAATGCCAAGAACCTCTCGTGCACCTGTGAACAATTTCTCGAAATGGCATATAAGGTAAGGTGACCAGATTTTTAAAATGAAATCAAGGGAAAAATTATATTTTTACTAGTAATGGCGGCAATCAGGGGCTCTCTGCCCATCGCCACCGCCACCCGCCTCACAAGCCTGTCAGGTCTTACTCTTCGGGCCCCGGCTACTACTGGATGGGGAGCGGAGGAAGATAACTCCACCAGGGAAGGCAAGGAGATAAGCAGGCAGGCGACTGGCCGGGATTAGAGCCAAGGCTGAACAACATGTGAGCGGAGCTGAATGGGCATGCACCCGAAACTTAAATATTCCCTCCGCTCCGACCAGCACATGATCATCACAAAGGGGCACAGATAAGGGAAAGAAATGGACCCCCCTAAGCTAGTAGGAGCGGCGGAGCGGTAGTGTAATTCAGAATTTTTTCTTTAATTCTGCACTGACTGTCTTTTGAAATTGCCCAGGCCCCGTTCAAATCCGGGGACTATTCCCAGAAACCAGGGATGTCTGGTCACCCTAATATAAGTAAGAACCAGTCAGATTCATGAGAAAAATAAACTGCTTAGAGTTCCTTAGCTCTGGCATTTATTCTATGTTTATTCTGTGTACTATGCCTACTTCCAGTTCTTTGTACATGCTTACCTGTACAACATTCTACACCTTTTGCCAGAAACAGAGGATCCATCTCCAAATCTGGTACATTACAAAATTCTACTGAAACTTCTAAAAGCAAATAGTATTTGTTTTAGCAGCCAGCCAGAGGAAATAAAAATGATTTCTTGCACTACCAAAACAACCCTAATGCCCCATACAAACGATCGTTTTTCATGCCGTTAAAAATGCCATTTTTAAAAATGGCCATTAAAAATGATCGTGTGTATGCTCCAGAGCATTTTTAACGAAGTGAAAAACGGGCATTAAAAATTTCGAACATGCTCTCTTTTTTCACGTCGTTTTTCATGTCGTTTTTTTTAATGACGTGAAAAACGATAGTGTGTATGCTTTAACGACGTGAAAAAAATGCGCATGCTCAGAATCAAGTATGAGACGGGAGCGCTCGTTCTGGTAAAACTAGCGCTCGTAATGGAGATAGCACATTCGTCACGCAGTAACGGACTGAAAAGCACGAGGCTGAAAAGCGCGAATCGTTGCTCAACAAACTTTACTAACATGAAGGGTGGCGCCATTCGAACGGAACTTCCCCTTTATAGTGCCGTCGTACGTGCTGTACGTCACTGCGCTTTGCTCGAGCGTTTTTTTTAATGATCGTGTGTACGAAAAGACAGGCTTGAGAGGAAACAGGAAAAAAAATTACAAGAAAAACGTCGGTTTAAAAAATGGCATGAAAAATGATCGTGTGTATGGGGCATTAGGCCCATGTCATATTAGTTATTTATTATGATTTTATTATTATTTTTAGGTCTATCTAATTGTTCTGTCTCAAGGACATATAGTTTAAACCTTCTTGCCCCGTAAACCTCAGATACCATATTTCTTTGATCTCAACTTTATTAGAACAAGCCAGGTGAAACTCTAAAATAACAGAAATAGACCTCAATAAGTACACTATTGCATAAAATACAGCATACATTGCAGAAACAACAATACACACTACAAGATGAGATAGAGAACTTAAAAAGTAAGTTTTCTCTAAGGAGTGATGGTGATAGATTGAACAAGACATGTCCTGCCTCCTGCAGTGTCTTCTCAAAGCATGGTGAATTTGTTTCACTTCCTGTGAAGATTCTACCCAGAATACCTTGCTTAAAACTACTTCCTGGGTTACAACATACAATGCATGAAATAATAAACAAACCTGAAGCAGTACCAAAAAAGGACGCTAGATGGTGCCTGCGCTCTGCATAGAATTGTCTATGTAATTACAAACTTTAAATGTCATTTTAATCACAGAAATGCAGATAATCAGAATATAGACATCTGATGGACAGAACACTCCCCGCCTGATGTCAAGTGACGTCACTAACATAGTCCTCCGTAGAAAGTGTAGCACACGGACCCTTTTCTCCTGCCTACCTTCAATTTGCAGAGATAAAAGCACACCGTGCCACATGCCCGTATCCTCCCGGTATAAGAGGTTGAGCGGTGTTCTTACAGTTTTGGGTCCTCCCGTCCATTGGTTCTCGTCCCCAGAATATAGGGAAAAGTCTGTTCTTTTCCCCGAATGAAGGGCAATGTCCAGACAATGTTTAAACTCCAAACAGACGAGTTTATTTTATCTTGCTTGAAACAGATTTGGAAATAGGTTGAAGGTTGAAGAAGTAACAAAAGCAGGTAGGGAGACGGGTTCAGGCACGCGGCACCCAGTTACCCTATTCTTCACTCAAGCCTGAGTGTGAATTGCTCACCCGGATAGATCTCTCTCACAGTTCTAGCAGCCGGAGTGAAGCACGAACAGTTTCTTTAAGTTAGTCCCCTTCACGGACAAGTCCTAAGAGATCCTCTGCCACAGAATCCTTTAGTTACTGAATTAGAACTTTGAAAACTCCCATAGATTAATAGAGACCATAGGTGCCAATGGGACACACTACAGGAGCTATACTGCAACTCACGAATCCTTCCCTCTGATAGGTAACCAGGCCTCTCCTTCACCGTGCATTTCTCCACCGATCCATCGGACAGGTCCTCCCCCGGTTTTCTCTCCTTCAGAGCGGGCCCCCCTCACACGGGTTCCCTGGGACTCCAGTGTGTTGGTTGTAGACCCAGTTGAAGGTACTGGGCCTACCTGGAACTCTGTAGCCTCGGGCTAAAGGTGCCGAGACTCCTCGGCCAATTCACGCACCCAAGGCCAATGGGCGCGACTTCGCCACCAGGGGTCCTCCTGGGAATCCCCGCCCCCCCCCCCGGCACCACCACCCCAGTGGGGCACACTCCTCCTCTCCCCACTCTCCACTCTCCTCCACTCCTCCTAGAACATGGCTTCTGCCCTTTTTGTACCCTCTCCCGGCGTGCACATCAGGCTGCACTCCGCCCACCGCACGTTAGCCGAGAGAAACCGAGACCCGGGCAACAGCGCCACCACAGGCCCAGGGGAACTATACACCAGGCAACAACATAGCAGAGTCCATATTAAACAGAATTGTAGAATCTGTGCCACACTATTGCTCAGACTGCCCCTAAATTTACATCATAGCGACCCCATTTTTGGGGGTCCTGCTACAAAAGCAACAGAACAAGTTCAGTCCCTGGTCTTAAGAACACTTTGGCCTCATTCTGTTGAAATGTCTTGACCTCAACCTTACGGACACGATTGTCCTTGCTTGGGAGTACTTTGGTGACCAGACCTAAAGGCCACATATTCCTTATTGACTGGCAATCTTTCATGAGCACAACATCACCAGGTTTAAGATTAGGCTTTTCAGTGTGCCACTTTCTCCTTACTTGTAGAGTAGATATATATTGTTCCCTCCACCGATTCCAGAAGGTATTGGCAAGGGTTTGTACTTGTCTCCATTGACGTTTGTAAAGGTCTTTTTCACAAAACTCTCCAGCTGGAGTACCTACAAGACCAGTCTTTTGCGTGAGCAACGTGGCAGGTGTGAGAACCACTGGATCTTCAGAATCACTTGAAATTTAAGTCAAAGGTCTGGCGTTCAAGATAGCTGTAACCTCTGCCATAAATGTCACTAAACATTCATGAGTAAGCCTTACAGTTCCTACTTGTAGGAAGATAGAGTCCAGAATTCTGCGGGCTATGCCTATCATCCTCTCCCAAACACCTCCCATGTGAGAAGAGTGAGGTGGGTTGAACATCCACGTGCAGTCTTGTTCACTCAAGTATCTTTCTACTCTGAGAACATCCAAGTTAGAAGGAATTTAAAGTTCTTTTACTGCTCCTACAAAGTTAGACCCTCTGTCAGAGCGAATTAGTTTCACTGGGCCTCTGATTGCAATTGGTTCAGCTAGCTCTGTAGCCAATACTGCAGCACAAAGTTCCAGCCTGGGTATGGTGTGTCCGGGAAGTGGTGCAAATTTTTTGCTTTCCCCATTACAAATCCTATGTGGCATTGTCCTTTTAGTGTCTATGGTTTTCAGGTAAGCTACAGCAGCAATTACTTTAACGGAAGCATCCGAAAACACACAAAGTCTTTGCATCTGAACGTCTGCAGATGACAGAGGAGCATATGGGCGTTGAATTTTAAGGTTGGATAGAGCTGTTAGTGAGTCCTTCCACTCTAGCCATAGGTTCTTCCTGTCGGTGGGGAGAGGGTGGTCCCAATCTAATGACTCACAGGTTAGGTCTCTAAGTAGTGCCTTACCCTGTATGGTGACAGGTGCTGCAAAGCCTAAAGGATCATACAGGCTGTTTAGGGTAGACAGGACCCCTCTACGGGTAAAGGGTTTTTCTTCTGTGTTTACTTGGAAAGTAAAGGTATCAGATCTTAAGTCCCAAAGCAAACCAAGGCGGCGTTGCATGGGAAGTGAGTCTGAGCCTAGATCTAAGTCCTTTTAACTCGTTAGTAGACATGTGCATTCGTTTTCGTCAGAATGCATTTTCGTCCAAATTTCGGGTATTTTCGTTATCGGTTTAATAAATGAAAACGACCGCGCAAAATCCGAAAGATCCGACATAAATGCTTTATTTTCGTTTTTCGTTGCTACAACAGTTCAATATAGATAGGATATTTGACATGATGCTGACAATAGAAATCTGTGTCTATCGAACCTGTGGTCGAATGTGCCTAACCTTAACTCTATTAGTCCATGATTATTCTACATAGAGAGGAAAGATTCAACATAGAGAGAAAAAAATTGACATTATAGAGACAGTCAAAAGAAAATTGATAATATGGACAGCCGCACTCCAAAAAAACCTTGACGGTTGCCTTTATTGTAAAAAACGCTGCAATCGTACATTTCCGGTCAAATGCTCGGCCCATAGGCTATAGAAGAATTTGAATGTTGGTTGACTAGTAATAATAATATATAAATATAATTATTACTAGTGTCACACATTAGAATTCTTCTATGTCTGAGGGGGGCGTGACCGGATGAGGATGTGCAGGTGGATGTGTGTGTGTGAGAGCCTTCATGCTGTCTTCCTCCCTCTCCTAAAATTCCTCTGAAAATCTGCCCCTGTTCGTTCCCTGGATGCCGGACTTGTTGACCGTATGACCCTTCACTTCTGGCCCGACCTTCTTTGCAGTGCACGGCTCTGAGATCTGGAGACAGTTTGCGAGTGTAAGAGGAGCCGTGCTTCCCCCCCTCCCCTTCCAGCGTGCTGTGCGGCAGCAGCACAGGAATAAAGTGCTTCTTTCCTTCATACTGCTGAAGCTAATAGGAAGTATTGGCGGTGGGGTGAGAGACCACGCCATGCTTCTTTGAAGGGACAAAGAACCAGTGGGATAGCGAGCTGTGGATGGAGGAAAGGAAGATGTGTGTGGCCCCCCTCTGAGCTCCGCTTTAGCAAGAGGAAGTGGCATAGGAGGAAAAGTAACTGCTCCTGCATTTGACATTTACTCAAACTGCACATCACGGATGGGTGAGAGACTTCCATTTCTCTAAATTATTACTGCAAAGAACATATTGGTTGTTAAAATCTGTTAAAACCAGCTTGCATATTCAAGAATTAAGAACTGTATTGTGTTGACCTGTGGTGTAGTTTGTGCAGTTTGTAGTTTGCAAAGTACTAGCTCAGCCCGGTCCAGTTCGTTGCCAATCCCCCCCCCCCCTGTACAGCTGCCTATTTGGCTAAATAACAGGGTATAAGTGGAGAACGGGACATAAGGCAAAGGATGTCATCAAAGGGGAAAGAGAGGAACAGCCTAACTTGGAGGGCGGGGGGCCCCAGACAACGCGATCAGCAAAAGAGAAAGCAACGCAGGCAGCAGCAGCTGCAGCAGCTAAACTGGAGCGATTTTCACATATATCGGCAAATTCGCCTGGTAAAGGAACTCAACAAGCACAGGCGAAAACACAAGCAGGAGCATCGGCAGATAGGAAAAGTTATGGCCATGGAATATCAGCCCCAAAAATGACAAGTAAAAAGGGCTCAATGGGAGAAATCCCAGGGTCCGTGACTGTATCTGCAATAGCTTCTATAGACACTCCAGTAACGGCTAGGGCAGCTGACCTATCGGCTGAGGAAGAGCCAACACTGAAAGAAATATTATGCGCTATAAACGCATGCAGAGGATCACTGAACAACTTATCCGATCAGATTAAAGGAATTAAAGAAGAGCTAGGGTTAATGGGCCAGGAGCTGCAGAGAACGGTGGTAAGAATAACAGCGGCAGAGGAGAGATTGAGCCAAGTGGAAGATGAGATGTACCCCCTAAAACAGGAGATGAAAGGGATGAAGGAACAAATGGAGTGGCAGGCATCCACCAAACTTGACGAAATCGAGAACAGGCTACGTAGGAACAACATGCGGGTAGTGGGTCTCCCGGAACGAAGTGAGGGTACCCACCCCATAAGTTTTCTTGATTTAGAGACATTTTTGGGGAAAACGCCTTTTCACCGCTTTTGGTGATAGAAAGGGCTCATAGAGTCCCATTTAGAGCCCACCTGAAGGATGGATATCCTCGGCCCCTACTCATGAAATTCCTTAACTATAATGATAAGGTAATAGCACTGCAAAAGGCAAGAGAGAAGGGGGACATTTATTATAATGGGTCAAGAATTTCCTTATACCCAGACTTCTCTCCAGAATTAAGCAAACGCAGATCTGAGTTTACACCAATCAAAGGGGCAATTTTATTTTTTTGGGGAATTCTAGACATAAAGGAATGGAACGGGGAGTCACTTCGTAGCACTAAATATATACACTAATGAAAAGCATTTTTGATGCACATATTTTGCTTAAGAGAGGGAGGGAGATGGCAGGAAGGAGTATGTGGGTTTACAAGTGGGTATGGAGATTGAGGGGTATGTAAGGGTGGATTGGCAGGTAGTGGTCACAAGTACAGCCCCTGGGGTGGGCCTAGATAGGCAGGGGAAAGGGGGAGGGAGGGAGGTTGAAGGGGTGAGGGGGGGGGGGGTAAAGCTGCACAAAATCACGAATGTCACATTTCAAATTAAAAGATGCGATTCTTTGAAAAATACACTTAAAAAAAGTAATTTAGTAGTAGACCAAGGGCAAAAAGGGAGCAGTAGACTAATTGTTTTTTTTTTTTTGTAAGTGCTTATTTTTTTTTCTGTTTTTTTTTTGTATTAAGGATTTTCTTCGATGGTTATGTTTTTTTAGTATCTCTTTCTTGTGTTATGATGGGACACAAAATTCCCTGCTACCTAAGGTTGAACTTCTTGGGGTCCAAGTGGGTCTCTTTCTCCTATATGTTCTCTTTGTTATTATGCTGTTGTATTGGTATGCGACCTAAAACATTCAGCATAGGTTCCTGGAATGTTCGGGGGATGGGCAATCCAGTAAAAAGAGCTGCAATATTTTCCATGCTTGAATGGTATGGGGTGGAGTTAACTTGTATCCAAGAGACCCATTTAACAAAAGAAACAAATGTAAAACTATCCAATAGGAAATATCAGTGTCAGTACCATTCAGTCTATTCTTCTTACTCTAGGGGGGTGAGTATATTGGTGAAAAGGGGGATGTCTTTTGTTTGTAGAGAGGTTAGGATAGACGAATTGGGTCGTTTTATTTTTTTTGCATTGTTTGATAGAAAATGAACCATATGTATTGGCGAACGTCTATGTTCCTTCACCCTTTAATATGGAGATCTTGTATACATTTGTGGAGTTTGTGTTAAATAAGGAAGAAAGTCCCGTAATAGTAGTAGGGGACTTTAATGTAGTATTGGACAGGACAGTAGACAGATTCCCACCGGGGACACGAACGGATGGGGGGGGAGATGGACGTTTAACCCAGTTTCTAGAAGAGGTCGGATGGTGCGATATCTGGAGAATGGGAAATCCAGACGAGAGGCAGTATTCCTGTTTCTCAAGCTCATATTCTACACTATCCAGAATAGATATGGCCTTGGGAAACGGGATAAGCTTACAGCTGGTTAGTAAAATTGTTTATTACCCAAGAGGGGTGTCGGATCACTCACCACTGGTGCTGACAATGAACACAGGGAAAAAGTGCCCCCCAAGTAATTGGAAAATAAGCCCCTTCTGGTTAGAACTAATGGGAAAACCAGAAGAGATGAATATAAAATTGAGTGAGATGGTGGGCTTTAATGAAGGGACAGCGCCGGTGGGAGTGATATGCCATACATTTAGTGATATGGTGCACTAGCCTAAAGCACCATTTACTGATTTTCACCTAGGTCATTATAGTTGGACTGGTCTTGAGACAACTTTCTACTTCAGACATTGTCCCCATATTATATTATATGTATACACTAACATGCGTTTCTTTGAAATTTTAAATTTATATGCATATTCTTTTGCGTCTCATGCATAGAATTCCCTTTTTTTCAAGTTTACCATTCATTTATATCACATAGGTTCTGGTCTGAGACATACTGCCATTTTCCTATATCAGATGATTAACTCCATACATCGCATTGCATAGCATGATTTACACATGGAGTCTTTCATTGATGAGTGACAGTCACCGGCACGGGTTTAACTTTTTCTCGTGTAGACGTGCATATGGATTATGCACGTTGTATGTGTTTAATACTAGCTTGGTGCGCTTCACACAGGACACACATTTAGATATATAGCATAATACAACATAATATGAGTTTGATTAATCAATTAATATAGTAGTTTTTCATCCACAGTTAGTGTATATATACACAAAAAACAATAATAAAGTTAATTATAATAATAAATTATACAAAATCTATTACTAAAAATTAAAATATAGGAACATGTTATGACAATCAAGATTAAGAACAACACATTGATTGAATACACAAACATATTCATACAAAAACAAAAAATAAAAATATAAGGATGTTGGAGTTTGCATTAATTAATTAAACTTGGTATTGTATGGCTTGGAACGTGCACTTTTAATTAATTCATCTATAGTGTCGTTCTGACTATTGACTTCACCACCCAATATATGTCACGATATATATACACACACATATCCTTTATGTTTTTGTTTAAATTTTCACTTTCACCTTTACAAGGGGTTAAAATTACTTATGTAAATCTCCTTATGCTTCATTATTTCCACGTCAATCAGTCATTATACATATAGTTGTTCTTTGTCACACATATTACATTTATATGAATTATATCTTTTCTGTTCCAATTTATTATTCATATTCTTATTTTTGGTGTTTATTTTTAGTGTTCACTATATTTCACACATTATTATACCACACCTTATTATTATTGTTCACACCACATTTTACACATATATACATATATATATCTTTTATATATGTTTCTTTTTCATTGATTGCGTTTTTTGAGAAGGATTCTTTTTTCATATCACAGTGGTTGGTGGACCACAACCTTCTTTTTTCACTCGCATCACCTCATTCACAGCCAATCACTGAATCATTACTTTCACTTGGTGTTGGATCACATGACCCTTCTTTTAGGGTATATATTAGATTAAATTTGTGCACTAGGTAGCTATGAATAAGCACTAGTACAGTGTGAAACGTGTTAGCTAGTTTTTGACCAGTGTGACATGATGTGCAGTGTGTATTTGGATCCCTGAATTTTAAAATAAAGGCTTTTATTTTGGAGTGCTGCTATCCAGAAGACTTTTTTTTTGTTCCTGTTTGCTGATATTGGCATTGCTTGCACCCTTGGCTGCTGGGAGGAGGTAATTTGGAGGATTTCTACACCTGAGCGGCTTCCTTTTCTCTGCTTTTCAAATTTTCTGGATCCTGCTCTTTAGTGTTGTCCAGCTCGGAGTGGATTCCCATCTCCCTATTCACTTTATTTGAATATAGTTTATCCCAGCAACCAGCCTACTATGGATACCAATGTACCAACTACACCTGCAAACGAACCTGGTCATAGCAGAACTTTCATGGCACCTTCTGATAATCCTCTCAGATTGGGCTTGCAGGCCTCCCAGCTTCAACTCACGGACGACAGAATAGTCTCTTTGACTAGTATATTTAGGAGACTTGAAGCGGTGATGGCCAAGGAGATTAGACTATACTGGGACATCAACTCTCTCTCTGAATATGTGGCACTATTGCGCATTCCTCGGGGCCTCAGGATTAAGAAGTTCCTGACTTCTGACCTTTTAAATGATGCTCTCAAGCAGGAATGGACTGATACGCTCAGTTCATGCTCTTTAAAGCTAATGGAGATACTCCTTTAAATCCAAAAACGAGGAGCTTGGCATCATACAGTCAGAAATGGCTGACATCCAGAAAAGTCTTACGAACCTACAGACTCACCCGGAATTCGTAGAGCTGGATGGTCGTCTCAACAACAAGCTAGACAAATTGGAAAAACACGTCATTTCCACCAAAACCAGTAAAATGACCCGGGACAGGGTCGACTACGAAAGTGGTAATGTGTACACTTGGAAGAAAATGCAATTTTTGTCTGGATGACCACGAAGGAAAAACTCAGTTAAAAAAGTCAGCTTTTCTAATCCTGAACATGATCTGACTAATGATACGATGGCTGCATCGGTATCGGATTCCTCACCTGAACGTTCCCTGAGGTCTCCCACCCCAAATCATTCACAGAATGGAATACAGTCTGAAAACCCTCAGGGGCCACACAGAAAAGCGAAACAGAAAAACGACACAAGAAAACCAGGAGAGGAGGGAAAAGACACTTGCACGCAAAAGAAGACACCATACACCTTGCGAGGGAGGAAAAAGTAGATGTTTCTAATGTCATCAACATTTCAAATGGAAATTTAAGCGATGAGGAAAAATTTATTTTATCAAAGGGGTTGAACTTTTGTCCTACTAGGCATTTTAACCTTTTCAACACATTATTGGACGTTAACAAATTCTCCCGCAGTCTCACGCTCAAGAAGCACTACTTTGATTTCCCCACAGAGGAACCGGACACCTCCTCCGGTGACCAGGATATGGGTGAGTCTCCTTCCTCACCAGTTTTATTTTCTGAAGTATGTGCTCTTCAAGAGCTCACGGATTTGGCCATCGAGTCCAGTCCTTGCCCTGTTGACCCCACTGATATCCCAAACAGTATTTTGTTTAAACTTAGATCGGATTTTTATCCGGTGGGGTCACGGGGCAAGGATCTCGACCTCTTTCAAAGGATGGTCGAGAAGGATCTCACCCATTTGGCTCGCGATTGCCGTAGGAGGTCGATGGTTTCCAACAACTTGTCCCCATTAGAATACAAGGCACTTAAGAATCTAGAAATCGACACAAGCATTGTCATTCGAAATGCGGATAAAGGTGGGTTGGTGGTTGTATTGGACTCTGACAGTTTATAAGGGTGAAGCTCTACGTCAGTTGTCTGACAATAACACCTACATCCCATTGAAGAGTGAACCCACCATCCCCTTTGCTGGTAAACTTTCCTCCCTATTGGATATAGCGGTCCATACAGGCATTTTTTCAGAACAAGAAAAACTGCTTTTCATTCCTGTTAACCCCGTCATGCCAGTGTTCCATCACCTGCCGAAAGTTCACAAAGGCCTGGACCCTTTAATGGGCAGGCCCATAGTGGCAGGTATTGGATCTTTAAATGAACGCCTGGGAGAGTGGATTGATGGCCAGCTTCAACCTTTGGTCACCAACCTCCCAGGCTACCTACGTGACACCAAGCAATTGTTAATCAAACTCAGGGATTTTCAGTGGAAGACAGAATATAGGTGGATCACATGTGATGTGGCTAGCTTATACTCGAGTATTCCCCACGATCTAGGTGTTTTGGCAGTGTCTGCCTTTCTCAAAGAATCTGGGAA
This sequence comes from Rana muscosa, assembly GCA_029206835.1. Taxonomy (NCBI): domain Eukaryota; kingdom Metazoa; phylum Chordata; class Amphibia; order Anura; family Ranidae; genus Rana; species Rana muscosa. The sequence continues at coordinate 14,452,974 of JARGYO010005562.1, forward strand.
GCATTCGTTAGTGTTACAGGAGTTCATTTTGTTGTCATTGGAGTATCTACTTACACATAATTTTTTCATGTTCGACGGGGGCTATTATCTCCAAAAGTGCGGGGCCTCCATGGGAGCCAAGTTTTCACCTTCCCTGGCCAATCTCTATATGGGATTTTGGGAGAGGTCCCGCATTTTTGGACATGATAGCCCCCGACGCCTGGACACAGTTTTTTTCTGTAGATTCATTGATGACCTCCTGTTTGTCTCCTCCAATGGGGCCACAGAGTTACAGACTTGGTTGGATCACTTAAATGACAACTCTATGAACCTCCGCTTCACAGGGAAACTCAGTGCCACATCGATTGACTTTTTGGACGTCAGTTGTTAATGGCAGGGTAGCCACTAGTATCTATAGAAAACCTACAGCCGGCAACGCACTCCTCAGAGCAGACTCGGGTCACCCCAGCCACACTATTCGTGGAGTTCCGGTTGGCCAGTTTCTTAGGCTCCGACGACTGTGCAGTACACCTGAGGATTTTACTATTGAAGCTGCCAATATGACCGAACGGTTCATCAGCAGGGGATATTCTCCCAAGGCTGTTAAAAGAGCACTTAAATCTGTGAGTGTTATCCCTAGGGAAACATTGCTCCAGAAACACACCAACAAATCCAAGAACCCTACAGCCATGTCATTCAAAGGGGCTCCGGTTTTTTCTACACAATTTAGTTGTGAATTCAGTAAAATAAAATCCACCGTTGAAAAATATCTTCCAATTTTATTGAATGACCCCGCTTATCATGAAATACTCTCTAAGGGGGTTAAAACCGTATCCCGTAGAGCCCCCACTTTGGGTAGCCGTCTATCACCAAGTCTTTTTCTCAGTAAACCACCAGTAGCTAATTGGTTACATTTTCAGGGCACTTTTCGATGTGGCATGACAAGTTGCAATTATTGCAGACACATTAAAACAGGTGACACAGTCCAATCAAGCACAAATCACAATATTTTTGATATCAAGCAATTTATTAATTGCAACACCAAGTTTGTGGTGTATGTGATTAAGTGCGAATCATGCAACATTCAGTACGTCGGAAGAACGACCCGTAGACTCAGAGACAGGTTGTATGATCATTTGTATGATATCCAGAAGGATAGGAATACGAATGTTGCCAGGCATTGTGTTTCTGTGCACCATAAAAATGTGTCATGTCTTTCCATACAGGGGATTGAGAAAATCAACACCCCTGTTAGAGGAGGAGACAGGTTCAGGATACTGTGCAGGCGTGAGGTCTTTTGGATTTTCTCATTGGATACGAGAATACCGGCCGGTTTAAACTTTGAATGGGATGTTTCCCACTACTACGATTAGCCCTCACGCCTGCACAGTGTCCTTTTCCAAAATGTCATTTCTGAAATATAACATGCAAGCTGCAGCTTGTACGTGACAACTGGTTTTGGTTTCCACTGATTTTGCCTTCGTATGCTGCAGGGGTACTGATATAGATAGATATATATATATATATATATATATATATATATATATATATATATATATACACTATTGGGTCCTGGCCAGGGTCCTTTTGTCATGTCCCCAATATTACTACTCTCCATTGTTGCTTGCCAGCCATGCGATTTATAAAAGTTCTGTTATTTTATAGGGACCCTTGTCCTTTCTTTTCTTCTTTCTTTTTTAGTTTTGGATTTTTTATCCATATACCATTCAAGAAATCGAACGGATTTGGTCTCTCCTTTTGCACAAACTACTAACCAGTGGCTGATTAATTTTGATTTTAACTATGTCATAATATTACATGTTGGTGTTCAATATACTGAATATGTGTGTTTTGGTTGCTCCTGTTTTAGGTTATATTGTGTTTATTTTTGAGACCAAGGATCACATTTAGCCCATATGAACATGTACATATACACAGTACATTGCGTTTTTCAACTTATGTAAATTCGTACATAACATTTATGGGTTATATGTGTTCCTTATCTGTGGTATTATATGTGTTCATTTGGTGATAGATAGGCATGTGTAGACCTGTTTTACATGTTTATACAGGCAAACTGTCTGACTTAAAAAATGTGTCTTGATCCAACAACAAGGCTTTAGATTTTCATGTCACACCTGTCCTAGTCCATGCCATACATTTAGTGATATGGTGCACTAGCCTAATGCACCATTTACTGATTTTCACCTAGGTCATTATAGTTGGACTGGTCTTGAGACAACTTTCTACTTCAGACATTGCCCCCATATTATATTATATGTATACACACGCATGCGTTTCTTTGAAATTTTAAATTTATATGCATATTCTTTTGCGTCTCATGCATATAATTCCCTTTTTTTCAAGTTTACCTTTCATTTATATCACATAGGTTCTGGTCTGAGACATACTGCCATTTTCCTATATCAGATGATTAACTCCATACATCGCATTGCATAGCATGATTTACACATGGAGTCTTTCATTGATGGGTGACAGTCACTGGCACGGTTTTAACTTTTTCTCGCGTAGACGTGCATATGGATTATGGATTATGCACGTTGTATGTGTTTAATACTAGCTTGGTGCGCTTCACACAGGACACACATTTAGATATATAGCATAATACAACATAATACGAGTTTGATTAATCAATTAATATAGTAGTTTTTCATCCACAGTTAGTATATATACACAAAAAACAATAATAATAAAGTTAATTATAATAATAAATTATACAAAATCTATTACTAAAAATTAAAATATAGGAACATGTTATGACAACATATTTCACACCACATTTTACACATATATCTTTTATATATGTTTCTTTTTCATTCTTTTTTCATATCACAGTGGTTGGTGGACCACACCCTTCTTTTTCACTCGAATCACCTCATTCACAGCCAATCACTGAATCATTACTTTCACTTGGTGTTGGATCACATGACCCTTCTTTTAGGGTATATATTAGATTAAATTTGTGCACTAGGTAGCTATGAATAAGCACTAGTACAGTGTGAAACGCGTTAGTTTTTGACCAGTGTGATGTGCAGTGTGTATTTGGATCCCTGAATTTTAAAATAAAGGCTTTTATTTTTGGAGTGCTGCTATCCAGAAGACTTTTTTTTGTTCCTGTTTGCTGGGAGTGATATGGGACACCCTAAAGGCCTCCCTTAGGGGAGTATTGATCCAACAAATAGCCAAGATAAAAAAAAACTCTAGGGAATGGGAAGAGAAGATCAGGAAAGAGGTGGGGGAGGCAGAAAAACATCATGTGGAGGACCCAACTCTGATGAAACAAAGGAAATGGCTCGAGAAACAACAGGAGTACAAAATGGCAGTTGTAAGGAAAGTGGAGAATAAGCGCCTATTTCAAAGACAGAGTACCTTTGCAGAAGGGGAGAGTGTAGGCCATACACTGGCCCTATTGGTTAAAACTAACTCAGCCCCCTCTAGTATCCCAGCAATAAGGAAGTTGGGGGGTGAGATATCCTCTCAGTCATCTGAGATACTGGAGACGTTCGAGGCTTACTATCAGGACTTATATAAGTCAAAGAGGGAAGATGTGACGTCACAGATGGACGAATTTCTGGGGGGAATAGAAACGCCAGCTCTAACTGAGGAAGATAGAAGAGTTATAGAATCCCCGATAACCCTAGAGGAACTCCAATTAGCAGTAGCGGGAATGTCCAATCAGAAGTCTCCTGGGCCAGACGGCTTACCGGTAGAGATTTACAAACAATATGGGGAGGTGCTCCTCCCAGAACTGCTAAGGGTGCTGAACTGGGCGGTAGAAGGGGGGGAGTTGCCGGCCTCAATGTCGGAGGCTACCATAATAGTACTCCAAAAAGAGGGGAAAGATCAAATAGATACATCATCTTACAGACCAATTTCACTATTGTGTTCAGACGTTAAGATACTGGCTAAAGTGTTGGCGGCCAGGATGAATAAATACTTTCAGAAATTAATACACCCGGATCAATCTGGATTCATCCCTAATACAGCTACCAGCACCAATATTAGAAGACTGTATCTGAATCTACAGATGCCAACTGAGAACAAAGGGGGTAGAGCTATCCTATCCCTGGATGCCACCAAGGCATTTGACAGCCTAGAATGGGACTACCTCTGGCACGTGTTAGAGAAATTTGGATTTGGTCCCGTCTTTATCAAATGGGTAAAAACACTTTATAACTCCCCAAGTGCAAAAATAAAAATTAATAATGAATACTCAAAGAGGTTTAGGCTAGAGAGGGGCACAAGGCAGGGGTGTCCCCCATCTCCCCTTCTCTTTACGTTAGCAATAGAGCCATTAGCAATAGCGATTAGAACTAAAAAGGCGATACAGGGATTTCAGAGGAAAGCGGGGGAGGAGAAAATCGCACTTCATGCAGATGACGTCTTGCTTTTTTTGGGGGATTCCTCAACGTCACTAAAAACGGCGACAGTGGAAGCATTTGGACGATTTTCGGGCCTGGTAATAAATTGGGAGAAGTCTGCACTTTTGCCGGTGGATCCAGTGGGCAGCGCCGTTTGTGAAGGAATCCCTTTATTTAAAAGTAGTGGAAAAAATGGATTATCCGGGAATAGTGGTGACACGTGACCCAGAACAATACATTAATAATAATAATAATTAAAGACCACTTTTAGTTAAGTTCAAACAAAAGGCCGATATCTGGGAACGTCTTCCCCTATCAGTAGCCGGACAAAGTAATCTTATTAAAATGGTTTGGATGCCACAATTACTTTATGTGCTCCACAACGCCCCAGTATGGATCGGGAAAGTTTGGTTTAAAAAAGAGACCCTTTTTAGGGAATTAATCTGGAGGAAGGGCAGGGCAAGAATCAGTCTCCAAATATTACAGCTGCCAACAAATGAGGGAGGGCTGGCTATTCCACACCCTTACAGCTACTTTTTAGCGGCACAGCTACAGCACCTGGGGGGGGTGCATAACAAAGGGAGGAGGGGCCAGCGGGAAAATTATGCTAATGGGGGCCCCACATAACACCATAATAGAAAACTTGGAGGCTGACTCCTTTCCCGTTAAGAACCCTACATTAAAGATGGTCTAAAGAACATGGCGGGCAGGTAAACAAGCCATGGGGTACAAAGGACTAACGGAATATTCCCCTCTCTGGGAAAATAAACACCTACCAGAAATTCAAGCTATGGGAAAGTTAAAGGAATGGGAAAAGCGAGGTATAACTAGACTGGTGCAGTTATATGAAGGTAATACACTGAAAGCATTTTCAGAATTAAGTAGAGAGTATGCTATCCCAAACTCCTTGTTCTATACTTACCTGCAGATAAGACATGCACTTCAAACCCAATTCAAAACACATCCGGTGATCTGGCGAAAAATTCCCCACCTTCAACGGTTAATTAAGACAGGAACATCAAAAGCCCTTATCTCAGAATTATACTCGCAGATTAGGGGCGGCTTTATACCTAAGGATAGGCTGGGTAAAAATAAAGCAAAATGGGAGGAGGACATAGGCCCTATGACAACCGCACAATGGGTACGGATACTGGGACAGGGGACAGCGGTGTCACTCTCCCCATCGCAGAGAGCGTCACATCTGTTCTTAGTGCACAGAGTCTATTACACCCCAAAGAGGTTAGATATGTTTGGAAGGAGACTAGATGATAAGTGCCCTAGATGTCAAGATACAGGGGACCTCATACACATGATGTGGAAATGCCCGAAGTTACATAGATATTGGGTTAAGGTATTGAACATCATAAATACGAGCTTTGGGATAACTCTGGAACCGGAGGCCAGGGTGTGCCTATTAGGTTATATAGAGGAGGGACACGGGCAAAAAGACATCTTGGAAGTAGTGCTGAGGTGCCTGTTTCAGGCCAGGAAGGTGATAGCACAAAACTGGCAATCACAGAAAGCACCGACATCAGCAGAGTGGATCAATGTAATAAATGCGACAGTGTGGAAGGAAAAAGTAGTTTTGACTAGACGTGGTAACTACAAAAAATGTAAAACGATGTGGGATCCCTGGCTGAGAAGAATGGGGTGCCCGCCCTAACTGGAGCAGTAGAGAGAAGAGTAAAGAATAGATCCAAACGTGGAAACCGGGCTGTTGAGATAGGAAGGGCGTATAGAGGATAGGGAGAAAGAGAAGCTATGGGTTCTAGATAAAGAAGTTGAACATGCCGGAAGATTAAAAGGAAGGAAGGGAAGGGGGAAAGAAAGGAGAGAGAAGGAAGAGGGAAAAACAAAAACAAAATTAAAGTAAAAATAAAAACAGATCCCTGTAATAGCACTAGAGAGTGGTAGAATGCATTTTTGGTCCTTACTTTTTTTTTTTTTTCTTTTTGGAGTGTGAAGAAAGATTAGTCGGGGGGGGAGGGAAGGGGGATAATGGTAGAACATTATATTAAAGCACTTTATGTAAAATAGTGGTAAAATAAATGTATGTACTTTTATAAAAATGTTATGCACTATGGAAAAACAATAAAGAATATAGAAATTTAAAAAAAGAATTCTTCTATAGCATGTAGGCGGAACATTTGACCGGAAATGTACGATTGCGGCTTCATACAGTTTAGCTGCTCCGTCGAATCTTCTTAGAACATTCGACAGACACCATAAGCCTTCAATGACAGATTTGACCTTAATTAATTCGGATTTTCGGACGAATGCATTTTTTAACGAAACAAAATAAATAAAAACATTTTCGTGAGTAACTAAATAAATGTATTTTTAGGACGAAAACGAAATTCCGAAATGAAATATTTCAGTGTGCACATGTCTACTCGTTAGAATGATCTTGGACAGGAAAGGCTTCTAAAACTTCTCTACTGTTGGAAGCAATCTTGTGGAGTCTTAAGTTGGAACAAGCAAGCATTGCCTGAGTTCTTTTGGGGAGACTGATTGTGGCTTCATTTGTGGGTAGTGATTTCAAGCAATCGTCTACATAGAAATCCTTGTCCACAAATTGTCTGACATCTGACCCATACTCCGGCTCTCCCACTCTAGCAGAGTGCCTGAGGCCATATATAGCAACTGCAGGGGAAGAGCTGTTGCCAAATATGTGCACCCTCATGTGGTATTCTGTGATGTCTCCAGAGGGGTTGTTGTTCCTGAACCAGAGAAACCTCAGAAAGTTTTGGTGTTCTTCTTTAACAAGAAAACAATAGAACATTTGTTGTATGTCTGCCATGAATGCAACTGAATCCTTGCGGAAGCGGAGAAGTACTCCTAATAGTCTGTTGTTAAGGTCAGGGCCAGAGAGAAGGACATCATTTAGAGAGACACCCTCATGCTTGGCGCTGGAATCAAACACCACTCTAATCTGCCCTGGCTTCTTGGGGTGATAGACCCCGAATATGGGTAAGTACCAACATTCCTCTGAGTCTTTGAGGTTTGGGGCTATGTCAGCATGACCATTCTGGAATATTTTGTCCATGAAGGAAAAGAAATGTTCTCTCATCTCTGGTTTCATTTGAAGATTGTGTCTTAGGGAAGTGAGGCGTTTATATGCTAGTTCTCGGTTGTTAGGCAAACGTTGTCTTTGTGGCCTAAAGGGAAGATGTGCTACCCAGCTATTAGTCACGTCTTTCTCCATACTGCTTTCCATAACCTCTAGGAAGAGCCTATCCTCAATGGACATTGCTACCTGGTTGTCCTCCTTTGTTTTCCTGAACACTGAGCGTCCTAAGTCACTTTGGTCATCGTCATAGGTATTGTTGTCACAGAGGGGCTTAGAAAAGGAAGAGGTACAGGGTTGTTGTGTGGTAGCTCCTTTTATGAGGATGTGATTTTGACAGGGTTGGAAAAGAGAAGGACGACCATTCTCGAGGGTACTGGTGAGTAGGTTATTAACAGATGCCGGTTTATGTGCACCTCCTAGGCAAACCTCACCTATAATGACCCACCCAAGATCCAGTTTTTGGGCATATGGTGCGTTTTGAGGACCGTTGATCAGTTTTCTTACTTTGTGGACTTGCAAGATATCCCTCCCGAGGAGTAGGATTATCTGAGCCTGATCATCTAGTTCTGGTATGAGATGTGCTATGTGATTCAAGTGAGTCTGGTGAGCTGCTGCGTCTGGTGTGGGAATCTCTGATCTGTTGTCTGGCATCTGGTTGCACTCTATTATGGTTGGTAAGGGTAGGCATGTCTTATCATCCATAGATTCAATTTGTAGGCCATCAGCTCTTCTCCCCGCCGTTTCCACTGTACCTGCACAAGTCCTAAGGGAGTAAGGGCTGCTGGGGCCTTTAAGGTTTAGAATGTCAAAAAACACAGATCTAGCTAGTGACTTATCACTCTGATCATCCAAGATGACGTAGAGCTTGACTGCTTTGTCTCTGCGTCCTTTTGGGTAAACTTTCACTAGACAGATTTTAGAGTCAAATATGTGTTTATTGCTTTTCAACTAAATAAAATATCACAGATAACTGTCAGATTTCCATAACATAAAATGATACACTGTAAGTCATGCTTTCCAAATACTGTATGGAGCGTGTCCTTAGTAATTCTGAACATGTCGCCGCCTTCTCTAGGCAGACGGCGATATGCTATACAAAAAGCAGTGAAGGCCAATAAAATTGATTAGCATGACATCTGACTACTAGATGAAAGAGAATAGACAGAAAGAGAAGGGGGGAAAGGAGGTAGTGGGAGGAAGAAGGGGGAGGGGGGAAGAGGATAGAGAGAAAGGTGGACCGAGCAGACCACGACACGTCAAACCTGCAAAATGGATTCAGGGTGAACTTTAGGGTTGGCTCTGTGGTGCCAATAATGTCTTCAGGTAGTCTGAGGTAGAGTAGTCGATCCATAGGAGCCACAGGGTCTTAAATTTGTCATAAGTGTCATTATCAAGGGCTAGCATCTCCTCCATGCGCATGATGTCATTGACCACAGAGACCCATAAGGACAGAGGGGGGGGGGGTTAGTAGTAGTCTTCCATAATTGGGGGATTAGCTGCCTGGCAGCCGACAGGAAGAAGCGTAATAAGGTGCATTTCTGAGAAGCTATGGAGCCAGGGAGCATGGACAATAAGGCTATTTCTGGAGAGGGCATCAGGGGCCGATCGTATAGACTGCTTTATATGGCAAAGACCTGAGACCAAAGGGGCTGAATGGCCTGACACTCCCACTGTTGTGTTACACTATGTGATTATTCTTGCTCTGTGTCTTTAAGATCTGTCCCCTTCTTTCCAGCTGAACTCTCTCTCTCACCGTAGTTCTTTATATATCTCCTCCACTTCCTGATTCTGGTCATTACTCCTGTATATCTTCCATGCTAAACATCTTACATGTGGCTTACAACTGCAACGTTTTTCTACCTATGAATATCCATCATTAAACGGAACATTCGAAAGGATTCATCGTCTGTCGTCCTAACTGTGAGTTTATTCATTGAGTTAAACTGCCTGTATCGATGCAAGGGATGAATATCAAACCAGCTTGAGTAAGGCCTACTTAAACCTGGAGATGAACTTTATCGCTTTGTAGTTGAGACAGAACAGTAGAAAAACGGAGTTCACAGCCTAATTACAAGATTTCTGCATGTCAGTACTGAAACAGACAAAATTTACTGCCCTCATAGCAAGACAGAAGGGACAGAGCAGCACATGGCAGCCTTATAGCCTGAGACAATCTGCACAGTGTCATATTTCAGCACACAGATCCTGCCTGCTTTCACAGTCAGTCTGCTATCATGAGTGACCAAGCTTCTGCATGTGAACTCACATCTACCTCCCCACAAGTTCCTAAAGAAACTGAGTTACCCAAACGCTCAGTTAAATCCACTTGGAAAGTAATGGAGAATTATGAAGCTTCAAGGACTGAATTGTCAAATAGCTTGGAATTAGTCTGGGAGAAAATCCTTGCTGAAGCCAATACAGTGTCTGTTGAACGTGAACTACTGACACTAGAGGGCGCCATTAAACAACTTTCTGCCTCATATGAGCTTTATCAGCTTACCAGCATCAAATTCACTAATGTCTTACAAAACATGAAGTCAGAAAATGCGATGATGCAATTAAAGCGCGTCAATGCTCTCAATATTGAAAGAGACAGTTTTATCCAGCAAACCAGATTAAAGGCAGAAGCAAAAATTAAAGCTGTTACAGGACACTGCATCTCACAGATCTGTTTCCACCAGACGTTCTAAAAACTCATCAAGATCTCATAGTTCAAGATACTCAACACTCAGTGAGCGACTTATTAATGCCCGCGCTGAAGTGGAAGCCAGCAAAGTGCAGGTGGCATATGCAGAAAAAAGAGCAGAGTTGGAAGCGCAGTCAGCACGTCAAAGAGCAGAGTTGGAAGCGCAGTCAGCACGACAAAGAGCAACAATGGAAACCTTAAATGAACAGTGTAAACATGACGCAGCTATGGCAAAGCTAAGGGTCCTACAGCAAGCTATCAGTGCAGACGAAGGTGCAAGTGAGAGACAGCATTAACCTAAACATAGCAGATATGGAAGACCCCCTCAAACGCACTAAAGACTATGTCCTAAGCCACTGCAGTGCACACTCCATTGTCTCCAATGCTCCCGACTACATAGAGACTCCTTCACAGCTTCAAGTTAAAGAAGTTCCAGCAACTTCCTGCACTCAAAATCACTCCACTGCATTTCCTACCTGCCTACCTTGCCTGCCTTCATACGTCACAGAGCATCAGCGCAAGCTTCAAGCAAGTCATCAATTTCCAGTCATCGGTACAGCCTTGAATCAACGTACCATTGGAACAACTGACTTCAAGCAAGCAACTCACCTGGATGCATCTGCTGCACCATATTTCCCTGTGTCCTTTAACAACAATGTCAAAGATAACGCAATCAGCACCATACAGCCAACAGCATCTCACATAAAGGTGGAGACAACTGAGACAGAAGAGTTTGTGAGGTACATGCTTCACAGAGAGCTCACAAAGACTGGTCTTACAAGTTTTGATGACCAACCTGAGAACTACAGAAGTTGGAAATGTGCCTTCAGAACTACAATCAGCAATATTGGCATTACAGCTGATCAAGAATTGAATCTGCTGATCAAATGGCTTGGTCCTCTATCTGCTGCACGTGTTAAGCCATTAAGATCGGTTTTCATGGACAATCCTACTGCAGGCCTCACAGCTGCATGGGAGCGACTAGAGCAAAGTTATGGCAGTCCAGAAGCTATAGAAAATGCTTTGTTCATGCGTCTGGAAACTTTCCCAAAGATATCCGGTAAGGACAACAAGGTGTTCCAGAGACTGAGTGACCTTCTCCTTGAGCTTCAACTAGCCAAGACAGATCCAAAACTACCTGGACTCAGTTACCTTGACACTCCAAGAGGGGTAAACCCAATTGTCTCCAAGCTCCCGTATTGTTTGCAAGAGAAATGGACTGCACTAGGGTCATCATACAAAAGAGAGAACAAGGTTTCCTTCCCTCCATTCTCTTTTTTCTGTGAATTCATCAGGAAAATTGCAGAGACCAAGAACGATCCAAGTTTTTCCTACGGTGAGTACAGCCTCTTCTCACCCTTTCCTAAGAGTACCAGTCTTCAGGGCAACTATAGAAACCATAGAGGCCCAGTGTCCGTGAAAAAGACTGACATCCTTCCCACTCCTACCACAGTTCTGGCCACGAACAAACAGAGTAGGAAGATTGAAAACCCTAACAGAGTGTCCCATACACAAGAAGCCACACCCCCTCAATAAATGTATTGGCTTTAGGAAAAAGCCTCTGGAAGAGCGCAAGGAGCTTTTAAAGACACTTAGGGTATGTTTTTCAGGTGCTGTGCTTCTACAGAACATTTTGCAAGGGACTGTAATGTGTCCATCAAGTGCATAGAGTGTGGCTCTGAAGAACATGTGCAAGCCCTCCATCCACTTGAGCCCAGCTCTGCACAACCTGCCAACACTCCTCCCAGGTTAACGCATGGCGGGGAGAATACAGACCAAGTGCCTAATTCTACCATCATTTTTTCATCCTGCACTGAAGTTTGTGGAGAAGACCGCTGTGGTAAGTCCTGTGCTAAGATATGCTTGGTGAACATATACCACAAGGATCAACCAGAAAAGTCTCTAAAGGCATATGCTATCTTAGACGATCAGAGCAATCGATCACTTGCAAAATCGGAATTGTTCAATCTATTTGAAATAAAAGGCGAAGCTCATCCTTACACCTTGGGTACCTGTAGTGGAACTATAGAGGTTTCTGGAAGAAGGGCTCATGGACTCATGGTATCTTCTCTCAAAGGTAACTTGCAATTACCCTTACCTACACTTGTTGAGTGCAATCAGATACCTGCTAACAGGGAAGAAATCCCTACTCCAGCTGCTGCTTTCCATCACCCTCACCTCAAGGTAATAGCAAATGAGATACCGCCGCTTGACAAAGATGCTCAGATCCTTCTTCTGTTAGGAAGAGACATTCTAAGAGTTCACAAGGTACACAGACAAGTCAGTGGACCCCCAGATACCCCATTTGCCCAGTGCACGGATCTAGGGTGGGTCATCATAGGCAATGTCTGCATAGGCAAAATGAAAAGACCTACCAACATTTCGTCATTCAAGACAAATGTTCTGCCAAATGGCCGAAACACTTACTTTGAGCCATGCCCACATCACTACTGGGTGAAAGAGAAGATAGCCAGCCACGAATGGCAACATGGTATCTCAGGTGACACAAGCCCTTTCTCCTGCCATGATGGCGACTTCGGCTCTACAGTGTTTAATGCAACCAGTGAAGATGACATACTGGCTCCTTCAATGGAAGACAAAGAATTCATCAAGGTAATGGACAATGAGTTCTTTCAAGATGACTCCAATAACTGGGTAGCACCCCTACCCTTTCGTCTCCCAAGAGAGAGATTGCCCAACAACTTACAGCAGGCCATCAGTAGATTCTCCTCCTTAAAGCGAAACTTAAACAGGAAACCAGAGATGCAAAAGCACTTTGTGGACTTTATGCAAAATGTATTTGACAGAGATCATGCAGAGCCTGCTCCCCCACTAAAGGAGGGAGAAGAATGCTGGTACCTTCCATCCTTTGGCGTGTATCACCCACGCAAACCAGACCAAATCAGAGTTGTCTTTGATTCCAGTGCTCAGCACGAAGGTGTTTCTCTTAACAACATGCTCCTTACTGGACCCAACTTAAACAACAGTCTAATAGGAGTCTTGATTCGTTTCAGACAAGAGCCTGTAGCAGTAATGGCCGACATTCAACAGATGTTTCACTGCTTCATCGTCAGAGAAGACAACAGAAACTACCTCAGGTTTCTATGGCACAAGGACAATGACCTCAACAAGGAAGTTATAGATTATCGCATGAAGGTACATGTCTTCGGTAACAGTCCTTCCCCAGCAGTAGCAACTTATGGGCTAAGGAGAACAGCTCAGACTGGAGAAGTTGAATATGGATCTGATGCCCGTCAATTTGTTGAAAGAAACTTCTACATTGACGACGCCCTTAAGTCCTTTCCAACTGCTAAAGAAGCAATTGATCTTCTCACCAGAACAAAGGAGATGCTGTCTGTAAAAAACCTTGACTTGGGTACAGATGTGCCTCCTGTACAGCGAAGTCTGGGTTTGTTGTGGAACATCAAGCAAGACAAATTCACCTTCCAAGTGTCAATTTGTGACAAACCCTTCACTAAGAGAGGAGTCCTGTCCGTGGTGAATAGCATCTATGACCCACTGGGTTTCCTTGCTCCAGTTACCATTCAAGGTAAGATTTTACTAAGACAGTTGTCTACTGAGAACATAGACTGGGATACTCCCTTGCCTAGTGAGAATCAACACAAGTGGGAAAGGTGGAGATATTCTTTTAAGTCACTAGAAAACTTCAGATTCCCCGTTGCTATGTTCCAGGTTCCACTTCAACTGCTAACCGGAGAGAGATTCATATTTTCTCTGATGCATCAGTTGAAGCTATTGCTGCAGTAGCCTATTTGAAGACCTCTGAACTGAATGGAGAATCACACTGTAGTTTTGTCCTAGGCAAGGCAAAACTCACTCCCAAGCCTGCACATACCATACCAAGACTTGAACTTTGTGCAGCCGTGCTAGCAGTAGAAATTGCAGAGGTCATACGAAGTGAAATGGACACTACAATTGATTCTTTCACCTTCTATACAGACAGTAAGGTAGTACTTGGTTACATAAACAACCAAACAAAACAATTTTATGTGTACGTCAGCAACAGGGTTGAACGTATCAAGAGATTCTCTCTACCAAGTCAATGGCATCACGTTCCCACTGAACTCAACCCAGCTGACTGTGGGACCAGAGCTGTGTCACCTGCCGCTCTTCAGGACAGCTTATGGCTGTCACCTCCAAGGTTTCTGCGTGAGGACTCTTACTTACTCCCTATTGACACCACCTATGGGCTAGTAAACCCTGAAGATAAGGAAATAAGAACTGTGAACATCTCACTACACACTTCTGTAAGTACAAAACAGAAGCTGCGGTCACACCATTACAGGCATCAATGGAAGCAGGTTCAGCATCTAGCCAATGTGTTCTGGCATCGCTGGAGGAAGAAGTATCTTTACCACCTTCAAGGTCGTAACAAATGGCAAGCATCTAAGCCGAATCTTAAGGTTGGAGACCTCATCCTTCTAAAAGACAAGGAAGTTTGTCGGAATGAGTGGCCTATGGGTCCTATTACTAAAGTTATGCCCAGCGACGATAACAAAGTCCGGAAGGTAGAAGTCAAGGTAACCAAGGGAGGATCGACACAAACCTTTAGTCGACCAATTACAGAGTTAGTACTCCTTTTGCCAGGTGAGTGACTTGTGCAAGGACTAGCCATGCTGTCGGCATGGCGGGGAGTACATTGCTGCCATCTACAGGTTCTACTCAGAACTTTGGAATTATTTGAAGACATCATACTGTGACTTTATGTTCTTCATCCTGTTGAACTTATGTTTATTATTTGCTTGTTGCATGTTTTTCTTTACAGGTTCCAGGACATTTATCAGTATTGGACTTATTGAAAATATATATATATTAGTTTAAGGTTATGAAATCTAAAGATTTCAGACGGGGAGTGTTGTGTTACACTATGTGATTATTCTTGCTCTGTGTCTTTAAGATCTGTCCCCTTCTTTCCAGCTGAACTCTCTCTCTCACCGTAGTTCTTTATATATCTCCTCCACTTCCTGATTCTGGTCATTACTCCTGTATATCTTCCATGCTAAACATCTTACATGTGGCTTACAACTGCAACGTTTTTCTACCTATGAATATCCATCATTAAACGGAACATTCGAAAGGATTCATCGTCTGTCGTCCTAACTGTGAGTTTATTCATTGAGTTAAACTGCCTGTATCGATGCAAGGGATGAATATCAAACCAGCTTGAGTAAGGCCTACTTAAACCTGGAGATGAACTTTATCGCTTTGTAGTTGAGACCGAACACCCACCATATATGGAGGTAACTGCCATCCGCCGAGCCGCACCTCCAACATGAGGGAGGTACAGACGGGAACATTTTATGGAGAGATTGAGGGTCTCTGTACAACCGGGAGAGGAGCTTAAAGTTTTTATCCTGGGAATAACAGGAGATTTTGTGCGTAAAGTGGTACGACTTTTGCCAATCCACCAGGTGGAGTTCCTTTCCCAGATCCGTGGACCACTTCCTGGTGTAAGAGGGAGGTTGATCATGTATCAGTGCGTGTTGTAGCGTGTACATGGTGGAGAGCAAACGTCTCAGTGTTTCTGAGAGAGAGCACAGCTGTTCGTATCCCGTCAGGGATCTGTGAATTTGGGATGATGAGAAAAGGTCAGAACAAAAGGAGGATATGCGGAGGGCCGTGAGCCAGTTGCCTCGGTCACTGGGCACTACGGGAGCGCCTGAGGTGAGGTCTACAAATTAACTCGCTATGGGCCATGTGAGGCGGGGGTATGGCCCCACCTGTGAGCCGAAGCCTTGTGGTAAGGCAGGGTGGTCAAATAGAGATGAGTGGTCCCCTCTTGTACCATAGCTGAAGGGCAGTGATTGTAAACAGAGAGGTATCAGAGTAAATGTAGGTGTTGCCCGTATCCCCAGAGTAGGGCCGGAGGTCAGGGGCGGACAGGTCCTGTTCCACCATAGTAGATGCTTTGGGGAAGGGGCGGGGAAAACCACTCCAATACCCTGGACAGCAGTGCCGCTCCTCTGTGGTATAGCTCAAAGTCGGGGAGGCCCACCCCTCCCCGGATTTTAGGGTATGTGAGTAGCGTGTGACGGATGCGGGACATGCCTTGGTGCCAAATGAAACATATGGACGTGGAGCGCAGGGAAGTAAAGAAACGTTTAGGGACAGAGATAGGAACAGTTTGGAACAAATAAAGCAATTTAGGGAGGGTGTCCATCTTCAACGTATTGATACGACCAAACCAGGGTATTGGGGAGGAGTTCCAGGCGTCCAGTTCCTTCCGAAGCTGGTTCAATAAAGGAAGATAATTGAGAGCATAAAGCTGCGATAGATTGGAGGGAATCGTTATGCCCAGATAGGAGATGCCCTTGGGGCTCCACTGAAAGGGGAAGTTAGCCTGTACTCGAGTGAGGGCCGTGCAGGGAAGGGATATATTAAGGGCCTCAGTTTTGGACATATTCAGTTTAAAGTTACTAAATTCTCCAAACCTGTGGAATTCACTCATTAGGGAAGAGAGGGACGTGTGTGGTTGTTAGACGTAGACCAGCAGGTCGTCCGCGTACAGTGAGAGTTTATGTTCGGCGGAGAGCGTCTGGATCCCCATTATTGCGTTCCGTCTAATGGCCTGGGCCAGGTGTTTCATCACCAGAACAAAAAGTAGGGGCGATAGGGGGCAGCCCTGGCGCGTACCATTAGATATCTGAAAAGATGCGGAGGAAGAGCCATTGAACAGGACAGATGCAGAGGGGCGAGAGTATAGTGCCATAGCCTTGGATACAAAAGTAGGGCCCAGGCCCAGCTGTTCCAACGAGAGGCGTAGGAACTGACGGTTGACCCGGTCAAAGGCCTTTTCCGCATCAAACGATAGTAGACAAGCCTTCAGGTTGTGGCATTGAATGTAAGATATATAAGGTGGATGGTTTTGGTGGTGTTGTCTCTGGCCTCACGACTAGGGACATATCCCACTTGGTCTTTATGAACAATTGAGGGTAACAAGGGGGAGAGACGGTTAGCTAAGACCTTGGCATAAAGTTTAACATCTAGGTTAAGTAGCGATATTGGCCGATAGCTACTGCATTGGGAGGGGTCTTTGCCAGGCTTGGGTATGACTAAGATGTTATCTGCTGGGAGATTACTGGAAGGCAGGTGGGCATCATCTATAGAATTAAACGCTGAGGACAATAACGGGACAAGGGACTGGGCAAAGGACTTATAGAACCTAGGGGAAAACCCGTCAGGGGCCCGGGCATTTAGCAGATTTCAAGCCTTTAATAGCGGTAAGAAATTCCTCTACTGTCAGGGGGTTCTCTAAGTCAGTGGCCTGTTTGGTAGTTATCTGAGGCAGGGCCGTCCCTGAAATATAGTCTTTCATGGTGGAGAGGTGTGAGTCTCCCGTCTGGGCCGGTGTGGTCAGTGGGGGCAAGTTTTATAGGTTGGAATAATAACGTCGAAAGGCGTTTGAGATACCCTTCGTATTGCTAATTTTTTGTTGATCTGCAGTGCAAATGTGTTGGATGGGTCGGCATGGAGGGCGGGGGTGAAGGACCCTCGCCAGATGTTGCCCACATTTGTTGGCCAGAATGTAGTGTTTTTTTTGCGTCCCCGATCTCTGGCTATGAGGGAGTTAGCATCTAGAAGGCGGAGCAGATCTCTGCGAGCGTTGGAAAGGTCAACGTACGTTGCCGGATCTATGTTACGGTTGTGCTATCTCAAGCGTATTTATAGTGGACAAGAGTCGGGCTATGTCCGCAGTCCTAGCCTTCTTAAGACGGGAGCCGTGCTGTATAAGAGTCCCTCTAAGTACGCATTTAAGGGCCTCCCACTTAGTAAGAGGGTTGGTGTCGTCACTTCAACGTCCGCGACACACAAGGTGTCTGTCAGTAGGTTGTCGTTCAGGCGCCACAAGAACGTTCTACGCGAGGTCGGGGGG
This sequence comes from Rana muscosa, assembly GCA_029206835.1. NCBI lineage: Eukaryota > Metazoa > Chordata > Amphibia > Anura > Ranidae > Rana > Rana muscosa. The sequence goes on from JARGYO010005562.1 coordinate 14,470,985, forward strand.
TGAGCTAGGCTAAAATAAGCGGGGGCATGGTCAGACCAAAGTATGTTGCCTAGGGATGCCTTAAGTGGGGTGTCAAGGAGGGATTGGGATATTAAGAAATAATCAATGCGACTGTAAGAATTGTGGGCCATGGAATAACAGCTGTAGTCTCTCTCAAAGGGGTGCTGTACTCTCCAGACATCCACCAATTGTGCGGAATGTAAGAGCGATTTTATGTGTGTGAGAGCGGTGTGGGATATGGAGGACTTACTCGAGGAAGTGTCCACGGCTAGAGATAGGGCCACATTGAAGTCACCACCTAGAATGAAACAGGGACCGCCAAAGGAAAGTAACTTGTTCAAAACCACGGACAGGAAGCCCCCCTGGTCTTGGTTCGGTCCATACACGTTAGCCACTGTAAAAACAGAAGAGTTAGATTTCAATTTAAGAAACAAGTACCGGCCTAGGGGATCAACAAGAGAGTCTAAGACTTTGGGGTGGAAAGATTTGTGAAAAGCTATGGATAGTCCTTTGGACTTTGCCTGCAGGTTTGTGCTGTGATACCATTGATGATAATGGGAATTATTAAGGGTCGGGACAGCCGAGCCTCGAAAATGAGTCTCCTGCAGCAACAGAATTTTATTTCTGGCCTTGTGAAAATGGTATAGGACCTGACTCCGGAGTATTGAAGCCCCTGCAGTTAAAGGAAGACAGGGTTATGTGGTCAAGCGGCATCATTACAGTATCGAGAGGGGAGACATCAGATCTAATCTGTATCAACATCAGGGTCTGCCCGGTCCAGAAGAAAATAGAAATGGAGGAACAGAGTGGGGGGGGGGAGAGGAACAGAGGGGGTGGAGAAAAGAATAAGAGCAGGAAGGATAGATGAGTATCAGCTCTGAAAAGAGGGAGAGTGTAGAGTTAGTACCTTGGGAGATGGGAACCAACAGGAGAAACAGAGGGAAGGAGAAGCAATAGGCCACTAGGTGGAAGCATTGAGTCATGAGGTGAGGAACATAACATTCCTAAGCTATAAAACAGGCTAAAACAGAAAGGGTACAGTGCTTGCTCAAGCACTATCGGTCCTAAGGGGGGAAACGCAGTAAGCACACGGAGTGTCTTCCGGTCCCGGGGTCCGCGGGGGTATAATAACTATCACTAGACAAAATTGAACCATCAAAAAAATACTTTGTATAACCAAGAACTTTCTAAGCACAGTCACCCCTGGACGGGAGGGGCCAGTCTGGCAAGGAGACCTGAGGTAGCTCCAGCGTACCCAGGAACTGTGGTAAGTTCCCAAGGGTGTGAAAGAGGGCTGTCTTCCTGTCATGATGAACCCGTAGCTGGAAAGGGAACCTCCATTGATATTTAATATTCCTCTCTTGGAGGAGAGATGTGAGTGGTTTAAGAGCGCGCCTCATAGACAGTGTTTGGCGCGAGAGATCTGGGAGCAGCATAACAGGGGTGTCATTCAGCCGAATGGAGTCCTGTGTACTGGTGGCTCTCATAATCTCTTCCTTAACCTTGTAAATGTGCACTCTGCAAAGCGTGTCGTGGGTAAAGGAGGAGTCAGGATTTCTCGGGCCCAAGGTCCTGTGTACTCTGTCCAGTTCAATAGGGGCATCCTTAGGCTTCTGGAGAAGTTGGTTAAAGATGGCGGTGACCGCTCCGGCTAGGTCCTTGTGTTCTACCTTTTCCGGAATACCGCGGATGCTGATCTTATTCCTGCGATTTCGGTTCTCGATATCGTCTTGGTGATAAATGAGTTGCTGTATCGTGACGGTGTGGGAATTAAGGGTCTCTTCATGGGATTGCAGCGTGGTACAAATGCCATCCGTGGTATTTTCCACGTCCTCCATGCGGGTCCCCATATCCTTCTTAAGCTCATTAATCTCCTTTCTATAAGTCTGCTCCATGCGGGAGACATAGTGCTCAAAGTAATTTTTAGTGGGCAGGGATCGCAAGTAAGCATGCATGGATCGCATCTGTGACTCCATATCCCACCCGTCCCCGGAACACAGGGATGCCTGTGAAAGGTGGTGGGGGCTATAGGAGGGAGGCTCAAGGTCTGTAAGGGAGGCTGAGTGGCCCCTGGAATGTACCTCCATGGCGTCTGCAGGTTCAGAGCGGGCCGGGGACGGAGGCGCCGCTGCCATCTTGGATCTCTCCTGGTTCAGGAAGGCAGCAGAAGCACGGGTCACAAACCGGCCCAGATCCCCTTGTGTGCGGTCGCCAATGAGCTTAGGATGATCCTTGGGTTTGCCCTTACCCATCAAAGCTTTTTGGGAGCTGTGAATGCGGTGATAGATGAGGTATGACCCCACAAAAAACAGCAGGACCGGGAGCTGCCGCGATTGGCATCTTACAGCTCCATGCGCTAAGCCATGCCCCCACTAGACAGATTTTAGAGCAGGATCTGCTACCTGTACTTCCTTTGCAGACTTCAGTGCACTGTGAAGTGATTGCTGTGGCATTTGTACTAGAGTCTTTGGTCTCCCTGCCTTGCTCCTTGTCACCATGGACAGGTGAGAAGGTTCTTGGAGTAGGCCTTGGGTGTAAAGCTGTGTTGTGCTCTGTGCTGTCACACTCTGTGCATTTGACACCGACCTTACAGTCCTTGGCGAAGTGTGTGGACGAAGAGCAGCACTTGTAACACTTTGGAGTGAAGACAGGTGTTTGATGTTTATATGAAGGCTGGGTACCTTGTGGAGTAGAAGGTTTGGTTGGGACTGGAACGTCTGGAACTCTGTCAGATTTTTCTTGCTTGTAGCACTGGGGTCCAAGGTCGGCTTGTTGCTGCTTTATTTGATGTGACTCACTGACGTCATGTTTAATTTCTTGTTGTGGGATGCTGCTTGGGTGACAGTGCTGGTAGACATAATCTGAAGTGTGTTGCGAGGAATCTTGGTGGTCCTCCCCTAGGCCCGGTATGCAGCTACCTGCTCTTGGCTCATCATAGATGGCTGCTTCTAAAGCTTCTGCTTCTGCAATGGCGGCGGCAGCGTCTTGGTCCACTGACAGAATTTCCATGTTGGCTTCTAGGATAGCTTGCTGCAATTTCAGAGATGCCTCTTGCTGAGCTAGCTCGTCCTCTGTGCGTACTCTTTCCTTCTCTCTCTCTCTCTCTCTCTCTCTCTCTCTCTCTCTCTCTCTCTCTCTTGTTCCTGTCCCACCTTTTCTGCTTCAAGGTGGGCCTTTTCTTTTTTCATCTGCAGCTCTTGGTCTGCGAATGCGGCCCTGGCTCTTGCTGCTTCAGCTTTTGAACGGGCAATAGCTGCTGCATTTGCGACAGATGACCTTGATGTGGTTGTTCGTGATTGTGTTTTGTAAGAAGATGTCCCACTGTGAGACATTGCTGCGGGGAAGGAGCTGTCATGCTGTATAAACGTCAGATACCATATTTCTTTGATCTCAACTTTATTAGAACAAGTCAGGTGAAACTACAAAATAACAGAAATAGACCTCAATAAGTACACTATTGCATAAAATACAGCCTACATTGCAGAAACCACAATACACACTACAAGATAAGATAGAGAAAACATACTTTTTAAGTTCTCTAAGGGGTGATGGTGATTGAACAAGACATGTCCTGCCTCCTGCAGTGTCTTCTCAAAGCATGGTGAATCTGCTTCACTTCCTGTGAAGATTCTACCCAGAATACCTTGTTTAAAACTACTTCCTGGGGTACACGTACACATACAATGCATGAAATAATAAACAAACTGAAGCAGTACCAAAAAAGGACGCTAGATGGCGTCTGCGCTCTGCATATAATTGTCAATGTGATTACAAACTTTAAATGTAATTTTAATTACACAAATGCAGATAATCAGAATATAGACATCTGATGGACAGAACACTAATTACCACAGTCTTCAGAAGGTACATGAAAAAGCATAGCTATAAGCCTGACAACCAAGATTTTTGCTTGTACAGATGATAAAGTACTTCCATTGGGTATCCTTTCCACATTCTTCACACAAGTTGAATATTTTATTAGACTTTTTTTTTTCTGCATGAGGAAAAAGGACCCCTCAGTGACCAGGTGCAGAATCTGATCCTGCTACTTATGATATGGCTTGCCCTTGAGACCCCTTTTCACACTGGAGGTGTTTTTCAGGTGATTTAGCGCTAAAAATAGCGCTTGGAAAAAAGCTGCATCTGCAATTCCAGTGTGAAAGCCTGAGTGCTTTCACACTGGGGCGCTGCACTGGCGGGACATCAAAAAAAGTCCTGCAAGCAGCTTCTTTGAGGCGCTTTAGGAGTGGTGTATGCACCGCCAAAGTGCCTCGGCAGCAGCGCTTTGCGGGTTCTTTTAACCCTTTATTCGGCCGCTAGCAGGGGTTAAAAGTGCTGCAAAAACTATGGTAAAGCGCCGCTAAAACTAGCGGCGCTTTACTGCCGACGCCTTCGAGCTGGCAGTGTGAAAGGGCTCTGAGAGTATAGACCTTCAGCTGCCGATGGTCCTTCTACCTGTCAAACACTTTCTGCGCTCTGAAGTGTTAAGGCGATCTATAAAGTAGGGTTAAGTGGATTCTTGCTACTTTCCTAATTTGTTACCCAGAGTTTATGTACTACTGGTCTAGACTTACAAGTCATGCATTCAATGCAACAACATTTCTAATGGCCTATTAGAGTGTGTAAACTCTCATAAATGTCTGTCTCCTGAATCTCCTTTTCTTTTGAAACAGCATTTGGTATCCTGTAATTTCAAGAATGAGGAAGAAAATGCTTTGTGGAATGAAAAGAAGCCTGAGAAAGGTGTGTAGTTTTATCAATATAGTCAACACTACCAGTTTCAAGATTATATTGAAACAACATATTTAAAAATCTCAGAAGCAATGCTGTAAAAGAAGCTCTTGGTATAAGGCCCCTTTCACACGGACGGATAGATTTGTGCTTTTAGCTGCATTTTCTACCGCAGCTAAACGCACACAATGCTTTCCTATGGCCCCATTCACACCCTGCGTTTTAGCTGCGTTTTCATTACATGCGGTTTGTTGCGGATAGAAAAAATTGAATTGACCTAGTCCAGGAGCGATTTAGCGCAGCTATCCGCACATAACCGCAGGTAATCGCAGTGCACTGTGTCAGCTGCGGGTAGCAGCGCCGAGCTGGCTCGCTCATCGGGAAAGGAATTTTTTTTTTTCCTTTCCCAATGAGCGACAAGCACAGGTATCCGACTTGGATCCCCGCCAATGCCAGGCACTGTTTGGTATGAATATTGAAGGGGAACTCCACGCCAAATTTTAAATAAAAAACCGGCATGGGTTCCCCTCCAAGAGCATACCAGGCCTTTCGGTCTGGTATGGATTTTAAGGGGAACCCCTAAGCTGAAAAAACGGCGTAGGGGTCTCCCCCCATTTTTTTCAGATGCTTGTAGTTCTGCGATCCAGAATACTGTGTAATCCTTCTCAAAGATGATCCTTTCATAAAGACATTAATCTGTAAATATGTCTCAAATTCTTGCCTGAATTAATCAGAATACTTTAATGCTCCCCTAGAGAAATTATGAAGTTACAGTTGTTCTCAGTACAAAAACAAATGAAAGTATAACTAATGGCAAAACTTTTATTTTTTTCAGTTTTAGACAGAGTGTAGATGGATCAGAACACTTTTTATTGCTGAAATTATTACACCCACATTACCCATTCTTAACCCATTATATAAATATAACAATCAAAATCGAAAGACCAGTTTATTACTCCTAGTGTCTACACTCAAGGGAATAATTTAAATAGTTTAATAGCCATAGGTAGAAATTATCTCCTGTGGCGCTCATCGGTGCATCAATCTACTGCTTAAAGTACCCCTCACACTGACCAGCGTATTGTGGAGCAGATGGGAGGAGTTGTCAAAGATGGAACATAGCATTCTCCTCTCTGCCACTGAATTCATCTCCATTCTAATCTCCATTCCAACAACCTTGCAGCCTATTGAGTCTGCTTCTGTCCGCCACCCTCAACCTACTTCCCCAGCATACCACCGCATAGAAGAGAGCACTGGCCAACACAAACTCATATAAAACATCCTTGGCAATAGTCGTATCATGCCCCAAGTCTTTTTTTATTTTGGACTGCAAAGTGGGAGGGTCCTTTTTACTGCCTACTGAAGTAACTGCTTTTTATAGGGTCCAATGTGTTTATCTTGAAGACCTCCATGGCAGTGGTATTACATCATGTCAAGGAGGCAGCAACAAAACCCATGCAGTGGATGTGGTGGGTGGTCACAAGACAACTTTTTTCTATCTTTAGGGTGAGTGGGGGGGAGGGAGGGAGGTCAAAATCTGCCCAGATGAGTAAACCATATCCTGGAGCTGCTGTATTTGAATGGCCAGAGACAACATACAGAATTTAGAACTGTTTTGTGTGTCCTTTTTGCCCCAGTCTTAGGTTTGGAATAATAATATTCTGTCACATAACACATTTGGTAAGGAGACAAACATTCCAACACTGCTGTCTGCACCTCGTCTGTCTTAATATTTTGTCTTTTCGGTTACTGTGGAAATTTGTAACAATTTGTCTTGTGGTGGAAGAATAGTTTCCTACATACATTTGAATAGGTATACGTAAGGTATATGTATACCATTTCATAAAGTAGTTAAGACTAGTTGTACACATATTATTCTAAGGACATTTTCTCAAAAGAAGATGGTACCAGACACCACAGACTGGTGCAAGATAATCTTTAGTACATTCCAACACATTCCCACAAACACATACTCCCCCCAAAAAATCCCATTTTGTGTGATAAATAAGCTCAGCACAATAAAAACATATTCATGTGTAATCTTTTATTCAGACAACAAAGCTTTAAAAATCATTCTGTGTATAGTTGTTGCATAAAATCATATGTGATAATTGACAATAAAAAGCTATTAAATTAAATATTCATGCAGAAAATGATGCAGCACAAAGGGAAATAAGCATACAATAGGCCCTTGGACTGCCTATCAGATCTGCACATATCTCCTTCAGACCTGATAGGCAGCCAACCCAACTAAAGGAGCACAAGCAGCAAAGCCAAATAATGGAACACACATGACAAGTTGACAATACTGCTGCTCATTGTGACATACCCTATATACTCGAGTATAAGCCGACTCGAGTATAAGCCGAGGTACCTAATGTTCCCAAAAAAACTGGGAAACCTTACTGACTCGAGTATAAGCCGATGCCCCACTATTCCCTAGCTCGCTGTTCCCTATTTTACATTGTAAATATTACCTGTAAAGAAGCTGCGGCGTCCATCGTTCAAATTCCGTGGCGTCCATCGTTCAAATTCCGCGGTCTCTTCCTGTTCCTTCCTTCCTTGATAGGCGATTCTCAGCAGACACTCTCCGCCTATCACGATCATTCTCTCATCCTCAGTTTTCCCAGCAGACACTGTGTTGGGTGTTCCGCCAATCACAGACGTCTGCTGGAAAACTGAGGATGAGAGAACGTTCGTGATAGGCGGAGAGTGTCTGATGAGATTCGCCTATCACGGAAGGAACAGGAAGAGACCGCGGAATTTGAACGATGGACGCCGCGGAATTTGAACGATGGACGCTGCAGCCGCAACTTCTTTACAGGTAATATTTACAATGTAAAAATTTCGATGACTCGAGTATAAGCCGAGGGGGGGACTTTCAGCCCCAAAAAAAGGGCTGAAAATCTTGGCTTATACTCGAGTATATACGGTAGCTTATTAATGTTGTCAGCCTATAACAGGAAGTGTTATTGGCAGAATCTTCAGGTAAGAAAATAGCAACAGGTTCGCAAAAAAATTTGCTTAAGAAATCTATATATAATGAGGCATCCTGCCAAGCATGTTGAAAAATAGATTTTTTGGGTTTAAAGGCTATAGCAACTCAGAGCGTATTAATCAATTTAGAGTTAGAATAGTTGCCAGTGTGTTGAATCTTGCACTAGTTAACAAATATTTCCTGAGGCTGTAATATAATGAACAACCACTAGTACACTACACCCATTATTTTATATTCAATAACAGCCAACATAATCCATATAGCAATACCCAGAACTTCTGCCTAGCAGCACTAGGGTCATTGGTTCGAATCCCAAACACGGCACTACCTGCAAAGACTTTACATGTTCTCCCTGTGCCTGTGTGGGTTTCCTACAGGTACACTGGTTTACTCCCACACTCCAAAGACATGCTGGTAGGTTAATTGGCTCCTGGATAAATTGGCCTTAGAATGTATGCATTTGAGTTAGGGATGTTAGCTTGTAAGCTCCTTGAGAGCAGGGACTGATGTGGATGTATAGTATATATGTAAAGCACTGCATAAATTGACAGCACTATTAAAACACCTATAATAAAAGAAAAAAAAATGTGCAACACTAATTTCACATACTGTGTTATCCGATACATCAAACAGTATAACCAATGACCTATGTAGCACACGGACCCTTTTCCCTTGCTTTGGCTCACTTGCAGGAAAAAGGCACACCGTACTATATGCCCGTACCCTCCTGGATGAGGCGGTTAAGTGGTGTTATGTATTTGGGTCCCACAGCTAGGTTCTTCCATCAGTTGGTTCTCGTCTCCTAGGATATAGGGACAAGTCTCTGTTTCCCCCCCCCCAGTAATTCCAATGTCCACACCACTTTAAACTCCAACGTTGAGTTTATTTTCTCAATGTTCAGAAGATAGGAAAGAGTGGAAGAGAGACAGGACAGCAAGGTTTGGGAGGTTAGTTCAGGCACAAATTGATATCACAATCTCTACTCTATCCCAGAGTAGGGTTAGCTCACCCGGATAGTCTCCTACATTGTGAATCCTATCAGCCGAAGTGATGCTCGGATGTTTGATCAGGTTCTTTTGCTAGATGCGATCGGGAGACTCTCTGCCACAGAATCTATCAGACCCCGAACCTCTTAGCTTTTTTGGGTACTTAAGGACAGGTGCCAGCAGCAGCACATTACTAGGCCCTTGGTGGCTAGAAGAATCCCTCCAGAGAGTTAACGGGCCCCTTCCTTCCCCGTGAACTCTCACCGGTCCGTCAGAAAGGTCCTCCCCGGCCTCCTCTTCTTAGAAGCGGTATCCCTCGCGAGGGACACCCTGGGACTTCTGCTCGAAGCGGGCTCCAGCTAAAGGTGCTGGGCCCAATGTTGAAGATGCAGCCCCAGGACTAAAGGTGTCTGAGACTGGTGCACATGTGGCCCCATGGCGTGGAGGGCCATGCGCCACGCACTTGGACTCCGACTCCTCCGAAAACGAAGACCCCTCCCAGGCGGCGTCTGCCCCTTAAATATCCTCTCCCAGCATGCACAGCAGGCCAACCACACGCACCGTACCGCTGCCTAGAGAGGACACTCTAAGGCACAGCACTAATACCAGTGGGTCAACCCTGACCCATTATGGCAGTGCCACCTACAAGCCACAGGGAACTGCACACCAGTATACCATCCTGGAAATAAAGCAGCACAACCTAAATGGGGTGGGCGCTACACCTAGTATGATCAACATATAACCTGTAGGCCGTGGCAAACCTAATGTATTTGACGACCAGGGCAAATATTTTTAATACATTTTACCCATACGTCAAAATTATTTTCACTAATTGGCAAATAAAGAATCGAAGACCTTGACCGTTTATGACCTAATCTTTGAATCTTGCCAGTTAAAATCAATAAATGGAACTTTATGCCATTTTTGTTTTTTCATAGTGATAGGCTTGGGGGCTTAAATTATTGAAATATTGTCTAAGCAGCAGTGATTTGACAATATGTAGGCAAAAAGGGACAATCCTGAGACAATACATAGACTACAAATGGACAATTGTATACAATACTCAGGTAACAAATAGGGTTGAGCGGACCCGAACTGTAAAGTTCGGGTCCGTACCGAACTTTTGGGTTTGGGGGTCCCGGACCCGAAACCGAACAATTGACTGTATGTTCAGGTTCGGGTCCGGTGTTCGGCAATATGCATGTAAAGTCGCGCTTGTTTCCCGTGCTTAGAACTGTCCCTGCACAAAGTGTCATTTCTGAAGGAAAAAAAGTCTTTTAAAACTCACTCGCAGCTATTAATGAATTGTCGGCTCCCGACAATACATAGAAAAGTCATTGATAAAAAAAAAAAAAACGTGGGGGTTCCCCCAAATTCAATTACCAGGCCCTTCAGGTCTGCTATGGATATTAAGGGGAACCCTGCCGCAAATTAAGAAAAAAAAATCCGCGCGGTTCCCCCCCAAATATCTATAACCAGGCCCTTCAGGTCTGGAAAGGATTTTAAGGGGAACTCCACCCCAAATTTAAAAAAAAATGCCGTGGAGTACCCCCAAAAATCCAGACCATACCCTTTATCCGAGCACGCAACCTGGCAGGCTGCAGGAAAAGAGGGGGGGACAAGAGCGCCCCCCCTCCTGAACCGTACCAGGCCACATGCCCTCAACAAGGGCCTCATCCCCACAACCCTTGCCCGGTGGTTGTGGGGGTCTGTGGGCGGGGGGGCTTATCGGAATCTGGAAAACCCCTTTAACAAAGGGGACCCCCAGATCCTGGCCCCCCTGTTTTGCTTGCGTCTATCTAGCAAGGTTACTCTGTGGTATGAGCAAGGAAGCTGAGACTTCTGCAGTGTGTAAATGTGCTTTTACTACACAAGATGCTGTACATACAAAAACTATTACAATATTAGGAATACAATACAAGACTGACAGATATCTATGACAAGCAAAATGCCTAGAAAATAGAACAGCCTATGGTCTATAACTACAAATACATTTAAGTTACTTATCTTCCATAACGGTATGTTCGTGATCTCCATTGGCAACAATTCTTCTTGGAGACCAGGTTCTGTTCTTCTATCATGAGTGGCTTCTTCTGATCTTACAGCAACGTGTGTGTGTGTGTGTGTGTGTGTGTGTGTGTCCTAGCTTATGCCTGCTTTTATGTGTCAGGCTGAGTTACCAAACAACAGAAAACATACCTGTTTACTGTAGCTGTAGAAACAATGGACTGTTGAATACAACAATGCTATCTACCTTTCTTTTTCGTACATCACGGGACACAGAGCGACTTAGTCATTACTAATGGGTTATATAGTTTACCTTCAGGTGCTGGCACTGGCAACTTCCAAACCGGAAGTACCCTCCCCTATATAAGCCCCTCCCATCCGGGAGCACCTCAGTTTTTTGCCAGTGTCTAAGGTGTTGGCCAAAGAGTAACATGTGTTTTCCTGGGCTTGCGTACAGGTTCTTTTACGGGCCTTAGTAAGCTGTTCCAGATCCCACCAAAAAAGCTTCATAGCTAAACGGTCGGTACCCGGGCCTTGCAACAGAAGAGCAAGGTTTTGCCTGTAATGCCTCTCTTAGGAGGGCTGGACCCTGGGATCCAGAGCTCTGGTCATACCCACGACCAAGATGTTTTCTGTGCAGGGTGCTATACAGGTCCAGGGGAGTGGAATCCTTGGGAACCCGGTCCCTGAAGGTTTAATTACAATGCCTGCCGTGATAGGTGAAGTTTGGGCTTCTGTGGACCAAACAGAGTCCTGCGGCGGGGAACAGGTAAGTGGGGGCCCCCAGGAACTTGGTTCTATTGGGGGACCCCCAAGCCTAATTTGTCTTTCTGTCTGTTACCTAACGGTATTCCCGCTAATATCTGTGTATGCCTGTAACTACTGAAAAATGAAAAATTTTAATAGTAGTCAAGAAAAAAAAAAAAAAAAAGAGGACCGCGGTACCTGTGTTAAACCACTAGAGGCCGCTGTGGTCCATTTTTTCTTGTCATGTGGATCTTTGGTTTTCTCAAGTCAAAAGATCCAGGCAGTTGGTAAGTTCTCTGTGGGAATCCACTTCCTCTGCCCTGTTGCTGCGCTCATCCACCGCACAGGCCCTCCGGCAAAAAGGGCCCTGGCTCCTAGTCCCTGTTTGGTTTTCGAAAAGGGCGCCAATGGCGCACGGGCGCGGGCGCGTGCACGCGCCTCCTATGAAAAAAAAAGGGCGGGGCGGGTGGATGACGCTCGATGCGCGCCGCGGCGCTTCTGCGCATGTGCAGGCGTCCCAGCTTGTATAAAAGACACAGTACAAGTGTCAGCTGAATGCAAACAGAGCTAGCAACAAACAGTGGCACACAGAGGCGGTTGATGCAGGCATCCCCATAGAAAGGCACTTTAGTGGACACCAGCTGGTATATAGCAGCAACTGTGTTAGACTATTACCAGCAAAATTGGTGTATGACGACGGGAATACCTCAGCTTTGTGCTTAAAGGATATGTCGTCCAGACGCTCCGGAAATAAGTCTTCCAGGAAGCCAAAGGGGTCTCCATCGGGCTCTGAGGATATTGGGCATGCTTGTACTGCGCCAATCTCCCCTGAGAATTCAGAGGTCAGTAGCCGTAGGAACCCCGCAGGAGTGCCTGGTGCTGCGGCTGTCCCCAGTCCACCTGCTCCTGTATATATAACAGAGGAGGTTTTATCCTCAACTCTGGGAGGATTGGAAGAGAGATTAACAGCATTGATCGCTGCTTCCCTGTCACAGGGAAAGCGCGTCCGATCTCCGTCTCCTCCTTCAGAGTGCCTGTTAGTGGAGGAACAGCCCCACACAGAGATCGACCTACCTGAAGGGGATCAGGATGAGGTTGATTCAGTTATGGAGGAATCAACAGTGGAAGAACCTTTCTCAGCATCTCAGGCTGAAAGATTATGGGTTCAGTCTCTGACTAACATGGTCCGATCAGCATTTAAAATGCCTCTGGCGGAACCATCAACCACTACGGTTTCCTCGCTGGGGTCGCTAAAAGCTCCCCAGGCTGTCTGTTCCTTCCCAATCCACCCTTTATTAGAAGGGCTTATTTACCAGGATTGGGAGCATCCTGATAAAATATTTTCTCCCCCCAAGAGATTTCCGGTGATCTATCCCATGGAGGATAAGTTCATAAAAAAATGGAGGGTCCCTACAGTGGACGCAGCCATCTCTTCTGTGAACAAATCACTGACATGTCCAGTAGATAATGTTCCAATGTTCAAAGACCCAATAGATAAAAAATTGGAGTCTTTACTAAAATCTGCTTTCTCTACAGCAAGCATGGTGACACAACCTGCGGTAGCAGCGATTGGAGTCTGCCAAGCGGTGAAAGATCAGTTGAAACAAGTCTTAAGGGACTTACCAGATCAGCAGGCTCTTGCCCTAGCTGACCTGCCTAGAGCCTTGTGTTTTGCGGTGGACGCCATAAAGGATACAATCCAACAGGCCTCCCGCTTTACGCTGTCTGTAGTACATATGCGTAGGCTTCTATGGCTCAAAAACTGGTCTGCTGAAGCTCCCTGTAAGAAATTGCTGGTTAGCTTCCCATTTCATGGAGAACGCTTATTTGGAGAAGATCTGGACAAATATATCCAGAAAATTTCTGCCGGTAAAAGTTCACTCTTACCGGTTAAGAACAAAAGTAGAAGTCCTTCTTTTAAGAGGCCTACTTCTCCAGTCCCTGGCACATCGGCTGTGAAACAGTTCCGACGGCCTCCGCGGTCAAATTCAGGGGGCAGAAATCGGGGACAATCACAGGGTAACAAGAAACCCTGGATCAAGAGAGGTACAAAACCTCCCCCCAAGTCATGAAGCGTTGCCCTCACTCAATCGGGTGGGGGGAAGACTTCAGTTGTTCACAGAGACCTGGCGGGACACCATCAGAGACAGATGGGTGCTCTCCGCAGTAAGTCTGGGATACAAGCTGGAGTTAAAAGACACTCCTCCTGCCCAATTTATGAGGTCAAACGTGCCAAGAGATCCCCAGAAGAGAGGATTCCTCCTTCTGGCACTAGAACAACTATTGCTCCAAGGTGTAATCATGAAGGTTCCCCTGGAAGAAAGCGGATTCGGGTTTTACTCGAACCTTTTCACAGTCCCCAAACCAAATGGGGACGTGAGGCCCATATTAAATCTAAAAGGGCTAAACAAGTTCCTAAATATCAGGACTTTTCGGATGGAGTCGATCCGATCGGTGGCCACCGCCCTACAAGGGCAGGAATGGTTAGCCTCGATCGACATAAGGGATGCTTATCTGCATATTCCCATCTTTCCGGCCCACCAGAAATTTCTACGCTTTGCAGTAGAAGGGCGCCATTTTCAGTTCAGAGCCTTACCTTTCGCTCTGGCCACAGCACCACAAGTGTTCACAAAAATTCTGGCCCCACTATTGGCCAATCTAAGAACACAAGGTGTAACGATAATGGCATATCTAGACGACCTGCTACTAATAGACCACTCAGTGGAAAAGCTGGAAGTAGCTATTCACAAGACAATCAAGTATCTGGAATATCACGGTTGGATTATCAACCGGGACAAGTCAGCTCTAAGACCAGTCAAAAGTCTGGAATACTTAGGGCTAAGGCTGGATTCAAATCGGAGAAAGATTTTCTTACCTCCAGAGAAGGTGTCGTCTTTAAAAGATTTGACCCACTTAGTGGGTACAAAAAGAAAACCATCCATACGCCTGTGCATGAGGCTGCTGGGAAAAATGGTGGCTTCATTCGAAGCAGTACCCTACGGTCAATTCCATTCAAGGAATTTGCAAAGGGCCATACTGTCAGCCTGGAACAAAAAAGTTCAGGCTTTAGACTTACCAATGTCCCTGTCCCCTTCCGTTCGCAAGAGCCTCCATTGGTGGTTGGTGCCCCAGAATCTGGAAAAAGGGAAACCCTTCAGTCCGGTTTCTTGGAAGGTAGTCACTACAGATGCCAGCCTCATAGGCTGGGGGGCAGTACTGGAGCAATGGTCTCTCCAGGGCAAGTGGTCAGAAGCAGAGAAGGCCCTGCCCATCAATCTCTTAGAGATACGAGCAGCCCGGTATGCCCTAGTAGCATGGACATCCAAACTCCAAGGGTCCCCTGTCAGAATTCAATCAGACAATGCCACAGCAGTGGCATATATCAATCACCAGGGTGGCACCAGGAGTCGTGCAGCCCAGAGGGAAGCGAATTGCATCCTGGAATGGGCAGAAAGATATGTCCCAGCCATATCCGCGGTTTTCATCCCAGGAGTGGAAAATTGGAAAGCAGACTTTTTAAGTCGCCAGCAATTATGCCCGGGGGAATGGTCTCTTCACCCCGAGGTTTTCCAGGCAATATGCCAGCGGTGGGGAACACCGGATGTAGATCTGCTAGCATCCAGATTCAACGCAAAGGTGGACAGATTTGTGTCTCGCACAAGGGATCCCCTAGCTTGCGGCTCGGATGCCCTAGTGTTCCCTTGGGATCAGTTCAAGCTGATATATTCATTCCCACCGCCACAATTGTTACCGCGATTAATCCGCAGAATCAGGGTAAAAAAGAAACCAGTGATTCTGGTGGCTCCAGCGTGGCCCCGAAGGGCATGGTACGCGGAGATTGTAAAAATGTCAGTGGGGAGTCCTTGGACCCTCCCACATCGTCCGGACCTGCTGTCGCAAGGACCGATATACCACCCTTCCTTACCAGCCCTAGGTTTGACGGCCTGGCTATTGAAGCCCACATTCTGAAAAAGAGAGGGCTCTCTAATCCTGTGGTATCTACCATGATCAATGCCAGGAAGCCGGTATCCAGGCAGATCTATTATAGGATATGGAAGGCGTACATTACATGGTGTGAGGCCAAGAAATGGCATCCACGTAAGTACGTAATAGGTAGGATTTTGGACTTCCTACAGTGGGCTGTAGATAGGAAGCTGGCCTTGAGTACTATCAAGGGTCAGATTTCGGCCTTGTCAATATTTTTTCAAAGGCCCTTGGCTTCGCATTCACTAGTCAAAGCTTTCATACAAGGAGTGATGCGTATTAGCCCTCCGGTTAGTATTCCCATATGTCCATGGGACTTAAACCTGGTTCTGTCGGTTCTACAGAAACAACCGTTTGAACCATTGCAACACATTTCCTTGGTTCTTCTCACCAGGAAATTGATTTTCTTAGTAGCCATTTGTTCGGCTAAAAGAGTATCGGAATTAGCCGCCTTGTCCTGTAAGGAGCCATATCTGGTTGTCCATAAGGACAGAGTAGTATTACGTCCTCATCCAGCCTTTCTTCCTAAGGTGGTATCGAGGTTTCATTTGAACCAAGATGTGGTTCTTCCTTCTTTTTTCCCCAAACCTAGCTCGGTAGAGGAAAAGTTATTGCATTCTTTGGATGTAGTAAGAGCAGTTAAAGCTTATCTAAAAGCCACTGCTCAGATTCGCAGAACGGATACTTTGTTTATTCTGCCGGAAGGCCCCAGAAAGGGTCAGGCAGCATCAAAATCTACTTTAGCCAAGTGGATTCGACAAGTCATAATACAAGCCTATGGCTTGAGAAAGAGACCGCCTCCATTCAAAGTTAGGGCGCACTCCACAAGAGCAGTTGGAACTTCATGGGCAGTGCATCACCAGGCCTCCCTGGCTCAAGTCTGTAAGGCCGCAACATGGTCTTCAGTACACACGTTTACTAGATTCTACCAGGTAGACGTCAGAAGTCAGGAGGATGTCGCCTTTGGGCGCAGTGTGTTGCAGGCCGCAAAAGATCCTCATGCCTGATGGCGCCCAGCTTATGTATCCCTCCCCTCATTTGGCATTGCTTTGGGACGTCCCATTAGTAATGACTAAGTCGCTCTGTGTCCCGTGATGTACAAAAAAGAAAAAGGGATTTTTATAACAGCTTACCTGTAAAATCCTTTTCTTGGAGTACATCACGGGACACAGAGCTCCCACCCCTCTTTTTGGGACACTTATTGCTTTGCTACAAAACTGAGGTGCTCCCGGATGGGAGGGGCTTATATAGGGGAGGGTACTTCCGGTTTGGAAGTTGCCAGTGCCAGCACCTGAAGGTAAACTATATAACCCATTAGTAATGACTAAGTCGCTCTGTGTCCCGTGATGTACTCCAAGAAAAGGATTTTACAGGTAAGCTGTTATAAAAATCCCTTTATTGTCTACTCAAACCAAATCTGTCAGTAATCTAACAGTCATTCTTTCAGTTTGAGAGCTGAAAGAAATCTCAAACAAGTAATGTCTTACTTGTTTACTGTAGCTATAGATGGTATCTAACCCCATTGTATGAAAACAGCATTTGTTTGAGAAATCTACTCAAACCAAAAGACTGACAGTAATCTGACCATCTCACTATTGTAAAATTGTCCCATTTATCCTATGTCTGATTAATATAATAAAAATCATATTTTTAACAAACGCAACACGTTCCGCCCTATGATTTTTTTTTCTCTGACTACACAGAAAATCTCTTCATTACTAACAACTCATTCTACACATGAATTTTCCTTAAATGCAACCCCTCCCATATTTCTGTCACTGGGAAGGTGTTTCAGTCTTTGGATAAAAGTTCATTAGAAAGTCCATTCTAATGTTCTTTAGAAATAAGTCCAGGCTTGAAATACATCAAAAGCCTTGCTCTCCACAGCTCTTGCAATGTTCCGTCATTCTTTCCATCATGTAACCACTTTTCTCTGGTCTTCCTATGGATCAAATCGGAGACAGCCTGTGGAGTGGAAAACAAAGCGGATTATCTGTTCCTTCTAACAATACATAAACAGTAGATCCTGGCCTTTCAGCTACAATCTCTCCTCTAAATGGCTTCTTGCCTGGATATCTGACCAATACTTTGCCACCTGCCTGTATGCACCTCTGACCCTCCCAAAGAACATCAATAGGGAGGAGAGGAAATATACTGATATTTCCCAGAAGATCACTGCTGTTTATTTTGGAAGGTTTGATGTTACATAGCCTCACTTTCCACTCTTGCTGAGAAGTATCCACTAACCAGTCAGAGTCCCAGCCACTGTCTTGAAGCTCATCTGCCAATGCAAATATAACTTCAAACCTTCCTGCCAGATTCCCTCTCATTCCTAGATAGGCTTCAGCTTCAGATACGTCACTCTTGGTTTCTATGTCATAGGAAGCAGTAACATGGTATCTTTTAAACCCTGTTCTTTCAGGAACCTTACATAAATACTGAACTCTGCACTCCAGCTGTGGAATCTGTGCCTCAGTCCCTACCATCCTCTCATATTGTGTGCTTTTGGCTATTGGCCTAGAATTTAACAACATGACTGCCTGTGTGAGGACCCGATCCCACCCCCTTGGTGTATGTGTGGTTGTAAGTTTGCGTATCTGGTCCTTCAATAGCCCGTTGTATCTTTCAATCAAACCAGCTGCCTGTGGATGGTATGGGATGTGGCACAACCAGTACACTCCAGAATCTTTGGCCCACTGCTGTACTGTTGATCCGGTGAAGTATGAGCCATTATCACTTTGGACTTGTTTGGGACAACCATAAGCAACGACAAGTTTCTGAAGCAGTTGAAGCGTTGCGGCTTGATCTGCACGTTTGCAAGGATGGACAAGCATAAGTCCTGAATAGGTGTCCACTGCAGTGCAACAATATCTCAGTCCGTTGTTTCCCCGGGATAGGGGACCGATGAAGTCAATCTGCCAGATCTCTGCAGGCCTCTCACCCCTCTTAATCGACCCAGTGGAGTACTTTTGCAATGGCCATTGTCGCACTTCTCCACACACTGTACAGTTCTCTATTACAGTCTTTATCATGTCCATGGATATAGGCAATCCTCTCTGCTGTGCCCATTCATATGTTGCTTTCTGCCCCAAATGTCCAGATTGCTTGTTGGCCCAGTTGGCCAAGTTCATCAAAACAGGATCAATTGGCACAACTGCCTTCACTTTGATGATTTCATCTGCAACTCTGTTATAGTTCTCAAAGTCTGGTACTAGGGGCACATGTGCATCAACATGCCCCACTTTTATGGTGCGGGAGTGAGCTTCCTTCCAGATGTAGTCCCAGACTTCCTTGCCTCCCCACACCACCTTTCCATGAATCATCCATTCATTGGACTTCCACGTGGGCATCCATGTTGCCAGTCCTTTAAAAACCGCCCAGCTGTCAGTGTAGATAGTGACATGGGAAGAAGGATCCTCCTGAAGAGTCATCACTACAGCTTTCAACTCTGCATACTGACTGGACCCTCAGATTCCGGACTCCTGCAGGACTGTGTCTGTACTTGGGTTGTAGGCTGCTGCTGTCCATTTACGCCCAGACGAGGCGACTATGGCTGAACCATCAGTGAACCACGCTGACTCCTTCATGTCTTCTGACAGAGACTCAAAGGGTGGAGCCTCTTGAATGGGGGATGACTGCAGCACAGGAATTTCTTCTTCTGGCGGGATGCTGGTAAAAGTAACAAGCTCTGCCAACTGTTTTGAAATGTATCTAACATCCCCAGCTGCAATACCCCCTCTTTCTTGAAGGTACCACTTCCATTTCATCAGTGTCTGGTTCTGGGCTACAGCTGCCCTAGTGGTCAGTCCATTATCTCTCACCCATCCTGCTATTGGCAATGCAGTATGGATGGTGACTGTGTCCTTTTCTGTAATGGTCTCTACATGTTGAAGTGCTGTGTAGGCCCCAAACAGGTACTTCTCTAGGGGCGTGTATCTCGTCTGTGCCCCTGTCAGTTGTTTGGACAAAAATCCAATAGGTATTGCTCTGTCCTTTCTTTTCATTTGGCTGCCACAGACTCCAAGGTATGATACCATTCGGCTCCACTACATCCAGCTGAAATGGTACTCCTTGTCTCTCACAGGTCCCAATCCCTGATGCTGCAAAATAGCTTCTTTAGCAGCCATGAATTCAGTCCGCTGCTCTGAACCCCATGAGAACTCAGTCTTTTTTTTCTGGTAACATTGTATATAGGCCTCAGAATCAGTCCAAGATGTGGGATGAACGATCTCCAGAATCCCACAACTCCAATGAACTTCTGTGCCTCCTTTTTGGTAGTAGGGGGCGACAGCGACTGGATAGTTTGCACAACTGTCTCTGGAATCTTCCTCTGTGGCCCAGTCCACATCATTCCTGGGAATTTCACCTCTGTGGCAGGTCCTTGAACTTTGTCTCTGTTGATAGCCCACCCTCTGTTCTCCAAGTGCTGTATCAGCAGGTGCAGTGCTTCAGTTACATCTCTTTTTGTCCCAGAGATCATGATGTCATCAATGTAGTGAAACACAGCGACTTTCAAATTCAGGGTACTTAAATCTCGGGCAATCAGTCCATGACAAATCGTTGGAGAATGAAGATAGGCTTGCGGAAGGACAGTGAAAGTGTACTGGCGGCCGTCCCACACCATAGCAAACTGGTCTTGACACTCTGGTTCTATCAAAATTGAAAAGAAAGCATTAGCCAGGTCTATCACAGCATGATATTCTCCTGCATCTTTAGCAATTTTCTCAACAATTGAGATCATATCTGGTACAGCTGACTTCAATGGAGGTGCCACTTTGTTTAGACCTCTGTAATCCACAGTCATTCTATATGTCCCATCAGGTTTCTTTACTGGGAACACTCAACATTTCTTTAATAGTCTCCCCAATTTCTTTGTGGCCTCCAGGAAGTCTGTACTGCTTGAGACAGACTGGCTTCTCTGGTGGAGGAATGTAGACCGGGGTCCATTTCGCATGACCTCTGACCACAGCCTTCACCGCCCTTACCAGATACGCTTTATCAGGATACCCGAATGTGAATGTACCTCTTTCAGTCTGAATTGACTGACCTTGAAGTACATCCATCCCAAGAATATTTTTGGGTAACTCTGATATCAAAACATTTGTCATAAATCCTGATCCCTTGCCAATAGCCAATTTCACCCGTATCCTAACTGCTGGTGTAGTTTGCTCTCCCAAACCTTCTACATAAATCAATTCTCATTTGTGATGTGAAGGATTTCCTTGCAAAAGTGTAACTTCAGCTCCGCTATCAACTAAAGCCATTATATGTGTAGGAGAAGATGACTTCCCCCACCATACAGTGACAGGTGCATATAGGCGTCAGTCTCCTGCTGTCACTGCCCTCACTGATATTACAGGAGACTCACCTTCCCTTCATAAAGGATAAGGAACCTCCCAATCCCCTTTTCTGATTCTCTCTAACTCCTCCCCAGGATAAAGGGATTTGGGTTTGGGGCTAACAGGAGGGGTCTGTTCTGTTTCCTCTAAGTCTAGGCTGATGTTATCTTCACTAGGAGTAGTGTTTCTAACCCTGACAGTTTTCCCTACTAAATGTTTCCACCTCTTCAGTATTTCTGCAGTAAAAATGCCATCTATCTCATCTTTAGGTACTCTTGCCTTTATTAGGTCCACCCACATTTCTTTCCTAGAAATAACTAGCCTGGTTTTCTCTTCACCTTCTGTCTTCTCTACCCCATTCCGTTTCTTCTCTGTTCTTTTCTGCTTGTATTCTTCCTGTCTGGCCTTGACCTTTATCTACTGCCCTGACAGGTTTTGTTTTAGTCTCCTCTATCTCCCCCAACTGGCTTAAAAGGGTTGTGGCTTCATGAATCTTGCTGTTAAATCCCAGGCCTCCCAACAAGGACAATAATGGAGCCCTGAGATTAAATGGTGCAGACTTCATCAGCTTAGAGCGCAGAGCAGACGTAAAGGGTTCCATATCAGGACCTATCCATTCTGGAAATGTATTTAATCCGGTTATACAACCCATCTCACGTAACCTGGAAATACCCTCTCCTATTGATCTCCAGGAGTAGGTATTTTCCAGGTCAGTAGGACTAGCGTATTCTCGGACTATTCCATCTCTCACAAGGTCTAACAGTGAAAAATTCACGCTAAACTCTCTGGCTTTTCGCATTGCCTGACGCAATTGTGGATCATGGGTTAACACTCCCATAGCCACTGCTTCCTTACCTGACAAAACAACACTGTACGCCCCTACATCCCATAAGCGTAGGAGCAAACTCAATAGGGGCTCCCCAGACCTTTTTGTTTATATTGTTTTGCCAGCTCATGGAGTTCAGTTTGTGTAAACTTCTTCAAATTCAACATCTCTGGGGTTGCGATTAATGCACCTCCCCATCTGCCATATCCTCTCTATCATGTTGCCGTTTCCTATGCTTAGTAATGAGAGGTCTGGCATACTTTTTCTTTCCCACTAGCAGAGCATCATCAAACTCTTATCTCCTCATCCTCACTATCATTTGAGGAGAGCACATCCTCACAATCTCAATTTTGGGATGTGACAATGGCACGTACCCTGGCTTTACTAACAGGTTTACGCCCCTTCCTTTTCCTTAAGGCATTAATTGATTTGGTCATGAGGGCTGCACACCGCTCTTGCAAATCATCAGCCCAACTAGCGGTTGAACGTACACACTCTGAAGCAACTGCTAGCTGGTCTTTTAATACCTTAACTTCTGCCTCTGCCTTCTTTCTTCTATGTGATTCAGTATAGAGAGCATGGAGGAAGTACCAACACACTGTGGACACTGTCCTCTTCTCTTTCTTACTTAAATCCAACCCCTTAAGGCTAAAATCTACAAAATTATCTGAGACTTTATCACCCCAAGTCTGCTTCAAGGGAGAAGCATACGTCACAAATTCTTTAGCAAGAGGCTCCCACTCATTGTTTCTGGCCCAGATAGGTAAGCTGCACACTTTGTTCTGGTCACCAGAACCCTCTGCAGCCTTGCTTTTCCTAAACAGCTTACGCAGCATTTTACCTAGCACAAGCTACACAACACACTACAGAAAAACAAGTCTGCTTCAATTGAATTATAGCACAGATCCCGGACGAGCCCCCAACTGTTTTGCTTGCGTCTATCTAGCAAGGTTACTCTGTGGTATAACAAGGAAGCTGAGACTTCTGCAGTGTGTAAATGTGCTTTTACTATACAAAGATGCTGTACATACAAAACTATTACAATCTTAGGAATACAATACAAGACTGACAGATATCTATAACAAGCAAAATGCCTAGAAAATAGAACAGCCTATGGTCTATAACTACAAATACATTTTAAGTTGCTTATCTTCTGTTACGGTATGTTGGTGATCTCCATTGGCAATGACTCTTCTTGGAGACCAGGTTCTGTTCTTCTATCATGAGTGGCTTCTTCTGATCTTACAGCAACATGATGTGTGTCCTAGCTTATGCCTGAATCCCCCCTTTTATGTGTCAGGCTGTTTACCATAGTTACCAAAACAACAGAAAACATACCTGTTTACTGTAGCTGTAGAAACAATGGACTGTTGAATACAACAATGCTATCTACCCATTGTCTACTCAAATCAAACCTGTCAGTAATCTAACAGTCATTCTTTCAGTTTGAGAGCTGAAAGAAATCTCAAACAAGTAATGTCTTACTTGTTTACTGTAGCTATAGAGACAATAGCCTGTTGAATACAACAATGGTATCTAACCCCATTGTATGAAAACAGCATTTGTCTGAGAAATCTACTCAAACCAAAAACTGACAGTAATCTGACCAACTCACTATTGTAATATTGTCCCATGTATCCTATGTCTGATTAATATAAAAAAAAACATATTTTTAACAAACGCAACACAGCGCGTGCGCGATTTTGACTGTCCATAGGCAGGATGGAAGGGGGAGGGACGTGGCTGCTCGTGCGTGTGCACGGCACACCTGTGCGCAGGCGCCAAGAGGCTTGTTTTAAAAGCCCAGCACATTAAAGCTTTCTGTAAGCGACATGGACACAGAGCTGTGGGCTGTAAGAATTCCTGTGGATTGAACCAGGCAAACCTAAGGCTTCGTACACACAAATGAGAATCTCGTCGTAAAAAAACCCGTTGTTTTTCTCGACGAGATTCTTGTCAAGCTTTCCTTGCATACACACTGTCAATTCCAAATCTCGTCGTTGTAAAGCGCGGTCACATACAACACGTACGATGGCAGTATAAAGGGGAAGTTCGATTCCAATGGGACCACCCCTTGGGCTGCTTTTGCTGATCTCGTGTTACCGCGTGCTAGTAAAAGTTTGGGGAGAGACGATTCGCGCTTTTCAGTCTTCGTGCTTTCAGTTCATTTTAGCGTGACGGATGTGCTATCTCCATTACGAGCGCTAGTTTTACCAGAAGGAGCGCTCCTGTCTTATACTTGATTCTGAGCATGCGTGATTTTTTAAGACTCTGAAAAAGCCTACACACGAGCGGTTTTCTCCTTGGGAAACAGGCCGACGAGAATCCCGGCGAGAAAAACGAGAATCCTGACGAGAAAATAGAGTGCAGGTTCTCTATTTTTCTCGTCGAGATTCCCGGCAGTTTTCTCGACGAGAAACCATGCACACGAACCGGTCGTGTGTACGAGGCCTAAGACTCCTACTCGGCATCAGGTTGTGCAGTCTGCTAATATTGTGTGTATTGTAAGACTATAGCACAGCAGTGATTGCATTTTGTCATAGTACCTCTGCTTTGCAGTATAAGGACTATGTCTCCCAGAAGAGATACAAGGGCAAGTAAAAGAAGCAATATGGCTAAGGATTCTGAGCTTGCCTGCAGTTTACCATCCCCCTCTGTCAGTCTGGTAGCAGCCTCACAGGATGATCATGTGCCCCTGTCAGGTTTTGCAGCTTCTCCGACGGCAGCTCCTGCATACGTCACTGAGGACGCTATAAAAGTTGCTTTGGATGGCTTGGAAGGTAGGATTGCTAATATAATCGCAACCTCCTTTAAAAGGTGGGTAGGTCCCCTGCATCTGCTTTGGCTCTCTCATTAGCTTTCTGAGGGTGAAAGATCCCTTTCTGGAGATGAGGAACAGTTGCAGTCTGAGGTCTCAGAGGATGAGGAGAAGATCCCTTCTACCTCTCAGTCGCTAAAGATGCAGGTGCAATATTATGCAGAGATGGTGCGTGCCACTTACAATTTGCCTCCTGTTGAAGCTTCTGTGTCCTCTGTTTCCTCGTTGGGGTCTCGGAAAATCCCACAAGCTGCATGCTCCTTCCCAGTTCATCCCTTTCTGGATAAACTGATGTATGATGACTGGGTTCACCCAGATAAACAGTTTTCTCCTCCTAAACAGTTTTCCCTCCTTTATCCTATGGAGGAAGGTTTCACTAAGTAATGGGGGGTACCTGCTATAGATGCAGCTATTTCTTGTGCAAACAGAAGCCTGATCTGTCCTATAGACAATGCTCAAGGCTTTTTCAACTGATAAAAAAATGGAATCTTGTTTGAAAGCCTCCTCCTCTATGGCCAGTTCTGTAGTGCAACCTGCGGTTGCAGCAATTGGTATGTGTCCGTTCCTCAAGGAACAAGTGAAGCAGATGATTAGCCTTCTCCCTGCAGAAGAGATTGAAGTTTGAGTACCTTCCTAAGGCCCTGTGTTTTGCGGTTGATGCGATTATGGACTCTGTTCAGCAAGCATCCCGTTTGAATCTCCTGCTGGTACACATGCGCAGGTCAGGTGTTGCCAACTTTCAGTAAATTTACAAACAGTTTGCAAAATCTGTAATTTTTGCATCTACCCATGAATGTCCATTATGGACATGCAGTCAGCATGTTCATAATGGACATTCACAGACAGATGCAAAAATTACAGATTTTGCAAACTGTTTGTAAATTTACTGAAAGTTGGCAATCCTGGCACAGGTCCCTTTTGTTGAAACATTGGGAAGCCGAGGTTTCTTGCAAGAGATACTTGGCGGCGTTCCCCTTTTTGTGGAGGGCGCCTGTTTGGGGATGAGCTGGATAAATATATCCAAAAGATTACCAGAGGCAAATCTACTATGTTACCGGTTAAAAAGAAGACTAAACGCCCTTCTTTTAAGCGTTCTCTTTCCCCAGCCCCTGGAACCTAATTTTTCAGGCAGTGGCGACGGCCTCCCCAGTCTAAAACTAGGGAAAAGGCCCAGAGCCAAGCCCAAAGGCAGAAAAGAACTTGGGGTTCAAAATCTTCCAAACAAAACCCCAAAACTTCCCTATGAAGGGGCTCTCGGCCAAGTGGGGGGGAAGGCTGCTGCAGTTTGCAAACGCCTGGCGGGAAGAAGTTCAGGACAAGTGGGTCCTCTCCATGGTGTCCTCAGGCTACAAGCTGGAATTCAGAGAACTTCCGCCGCACACCCCCCCCCCCCCCCGTTTTCTGAGGTCAAGAATTGCCAAAGATCCAGAAAAAAGGAGGCCTTTATTTTTGGCCTTGGAATGCCTGTTGTCCCAAGGGGTAATCATAGAGTTAGCCCCAGAAGATTAGGGCTCAGGGTTCTACTCAAACCTATTTATGGTTCCCAAACCAAACGGGGATGTCAGACCTATTCTAGATCTGAAAAGCCTGAATCAATTTCTGAACATTCGTTCCTTCCGCGTGGAGTCTGTCCGTTCAGTGGTCTCCTCCACCCTGCAGGAAGGAAAATTCCTGGCATCAATAGACATCAGAGATGCATATCTACATGTGCCAATATTCCCCGCTCGTCAAAAATTTCTAAGATTTGCGGTGGATCAGCGCCACTTTCGGTTTGTGGCCCTCCCTTTCGGTCTGGCTACTGCACCTCGAGTGTTCACAAAAATGCTGGCCAAACCCCTGGCAAGGGTGAGGGTACGGGGCATAGCAGTAACAGCCTATCTGGACGATCTGTTGCTCATAGATCAGTCCGCTATGCGCTTAAACCAAAATGTGCACAGCACAGTAGAGTATTTACAGTACCTAGGCTGGGTCCTCAATCTGGAAAAATACTCCTTGCAGCCTCAAAAAAGGCTGGAATACTTGGGCATGATTCTAGACACATCCCAAGGCAGGGTATTTCTACCCAAACCAAAGGTGGAAGCCATAGGGGACTTGGTACGAGTGATAAGGGCAAAAAACAAACCTTCCATCCGTCTATGCATGCGGTTGTTGGGAAAGATGGTAGCTCCTTTCGAGGCTGTCCCTTACACCCAGTTTCACACAAGACCTCTGCAGGGCAGCAATCTGTCGGCTTGGAACAAAGAGGTTCAGTCCTTGGACCTTCCAATGACCTTATCTCCAAGGGTTCGTCAGAACCTCAATTGGTGGTTGCTTCCCCAAAATCTGTCAAAGGGAAAATCCTTTCCACCGGTTGCTTGGAAGATAGTAACCACAGATGCCAGCCTTCTAGGCTGGGAAGCAGTGCTAGAAGAAGCATCTTCCCAGGGGAAGTGGTCTGGAACCGAAAGGCTCCTGCCCATCAACATTCTGGAAATTCTGGCAATCCATCTGCCCCTCAAAGTCTGGGTTCACAGACTGCAGGGCTGTCCTGTTCGGATACAGTCCGACAATGCCACAGCAGTGGCCTATATCAATCACCAAGGGGGCACCAGAAGTCTGGGTGCTCAGAGAGGTGAATCACATTTTGTCCTGGGCAGGAAGACATATTCCTTGCCTGTCTGCAGTCTTCATTCCAGGGGTAGAAAATTGGCAGGCAGATTTTTTAAGTCGCCAGCAACTGAGTCCAGGAGAATGGTCTCTACACCCCAACATATTTCAAATCATATGTCAGAAACAGGGTACCCCATATGTAGACCTATGGGCCTCCAGGTTCAACACAAAACTGGACAACTTTGTGTCAAGAACAAGAGATCCTTTTGCTCAGGGGTCAGATGCCCTGACTATTCCATGGGATCGATATTCTCTGATATAGGCGTTCCCTTCAGTTACGCTTCTCCCACGATTCCTTCAGAGAGTCAAGAAGGAAAGAAAGCCAGTGATTTTGATCGCCCCGGCTTGGCCCAGGAGACCCTGGTACGCGGAAATCGTAATAATGGCAGAAGGAAGATCTTGGGTTCTCCCACTTCGCTCGGACCTGCTATCGCAGGGTCCAATATTCCATCCTGCCTTACAAAGTCTAAATTTGACGGTTTGGCTGAGACCCACATTCTGAGAAAAAATGGACTCTCAGGTCCAGTCCTATCCACTCTGGTTAATGCTAGGAAGCCGGCCTCCAGGCTCATTACTACAGAATCTGGAAGGCATATGTTTCCTGGTGTAAACCCAGAAAATGGCATCCTATGAAGTATGTCATTAGTAGGATTCTTGCCTTTCTTCAGTTGGACTTAGAAATGAAGTTGGCTTTGAGCACTATCAAGGGCCAGATCTTGGCTTTGTCAGTATTCTTTCAAAGACCGCTTGCCTCTCATTCCCTAATCCAGGCCTTTGTTCAGGGAGCGCTGCGCTTGAATCCGCCGGTTAAGTCTCCCGTGTGCCCATGGGATTTGAATTTGGTATTGCCTGCTTTACAGAAACTTCCTTTTGAACCATTACACCATGCTTCTTTTGAGTCTGTTGACAAGGAAACCGTTTTTTCTCGTAGCCATATCCTCAGCAAGGAGGGCATCGGAGTTGGCAGCTATTTCATGTAAAGAGCCGTACATGATTATTCATGATGACAGGGTGGTGCTGCGTCCTCACCTGGCTTTTTTACCAAAGGTGGTTTCAGGATTTCATCTGAATCAAGATATAGTCCTACCGGTTTTTTTTCCAGATCCGTGGTCTGCGGAGGAGTCTATTCTCTCTAGATGTTGTAAGAGTGGTAAAAGTTTATCTGCGAGCTACGGCTCAGATACAAAAGACTGATTGTCTGTTTATTCTGCCACAGGGCCCAAGAAAGGGCCAGGCAGCGTGAAGTCTATTATTGCAGGTTGGATTTGACAAGTCATTATTCAGGCCTATAGTTTAGAAAATAAGATTCCTGCTTTTCAGGTGAAAGCGCACTCGACTAGAGCAGTTGGTGCTTCATGGGCAGTGCATCACCAGGCCTCCATGACTCAGATCTGTAAGGCTGCTACTTGGTCTTCGGTCCATACATTTATCAAGTTCTACCAGGTAGATGTGAGAGGGTACGAGGATGCCACCTTCGGGCGTAGTGTACTGCAGGCAGCAGTATAGATCCTCTGGCCCAATGGCGGTCTTTATTCTGATCTGTGTCTCCCTCTGCTCAATTTAAGCATTGCTATGGGACATCCCATTAAGTAATTAAGGCTCTGTGTCCCGTGATGTATAAACAAGAAAATTGGATTTTTTAATACAGCTTACCTGTAAAATCCTTTTCTTGGAATACATCACGGGACACAGAGCTCCCGCCCCTCTTCGGAGTTAAACGTGGGACACTTATTGCTTTGCTACAAAACTGAGGTACTCTCCATTTGGGAGGGGTTATATAGGGGAGGAACTCAATTCTGATTGGGTTTGCCAGTGTCCAATCACCTGTGGTGACTACATAACCCATTAAGTAATTAAGGCTCTGTGTCCCGTGATGTATTCCAAGAAAAGGATTTTACAGGTAAGCTGTATTAAAAAATCCTATTTTTGTTCAGGGACAGTTCTAAACATGCACTACTTTACAGGCATACTATAGACACCCCCCAGGTACAAAATTTAAAGGAATATTTCACTTTTATTGTTTCACTTTAAGCATTATTAAAATCGCTGCATCCGAAAAAACTCCAGTTTTTAAAACCTTTTTTTTGCATTGATACATGTCCCCTGGGGCAGGACCCAGGTCCCCAAACACTTTTTATGACAATAACTTGCATATTAACCTTTAAATTTAGCACTTTTGATTTCTCCCATAGACTTTTAAAGGGTGTTCCGCGGCTTTTCGAATTTGCCACAAACACCCCAAATTGTTCGCTGTTCGCCAAACGGGCAAACAGCCAATGTTCGAGTCGAACTCATGTTCGACTCGAACATGAACATAAAGCTCATCCCTACCTAGCATCCCAGCTGGTTAACATTCGTGATTGGCTCCACCCTAACTCTGATATTACTTGCACCACTACTGAGGAAGCCATAGTTTCCTCATTTGAGACACTCCACAACATTTGTCTATAGGGGATGCACACCACCTGGACCGGGCATGTTGATAATCCAAACCTCCCTCTCCCTATTCCAAACGGTAGTTGCGAAAATGTCCACTGATTCATGGCAGACCTCCCCAGACAGTCCCTTGTGGTTCAACCCTAACCTTAAGGAGTTATGTTCTATACCTGACCCCATCAGATGGACATCAAAGGGAGTGAAATACCTATGTCATCTATATACCCCCAGGGTTTTAAATCCTTTTCTCAACTAGAGACAGACTTTGACATCCCATCCTATTTTACTATTGTCAACTCAGACAGGCTATACGTACTCAGTTTGATTCTCTGCTCAATCCTATTAAGACGCATGACCTGGAAAAACTTCTTTTTTTTGTTTTTTTTTTTGTTTATATTCTCTTTATTAATTTTCTTGCATATTCAAATTAACATTGTACATGCTTATATATATTTATTTTTCACAACAATAAATTAGCAAAATGTTATCAGTGTAATTTTCACTCTGTTGACCCTCATCCCTCCCTCCTTCCCCCCTCCCCCTTTACTATTTCTCATATTAGTTTTTTTCCTATTTTCCTTTTTCCATTTTTACACATTATTCAAAGTTTATTTTTGTTTTCATTTTATTTTCCTTATACCATTTTTCTTACTCTCTTTCCCTTCTCTTTTTCTCCTCTTTTTCTTCTCGCTCTCCGCTTTACAGGGGTGTCCCTATTTTTTCCAACCACGGGTTCCACACCTTTTCAAACTCTCTTGTGTTTCCTCTCTTAATGTATACTACCCTCTCCTTCCATATTGTTGCGGTGACTGTATTAGCCCATTCTCTCACTGAGGGGGGGGTCTTCTGCCTGCCATCTTTGCGCTATCAATTTTCTAGCGTGAAAAAGGCATCTAAGCACTGCTTTTGTTATACTGGTCGCTCTGCTTGTTCCCTCCCCTAGTCCCAGGACACACATTCTAGGGTCCATTTCTATTGTTGTCATATATGTCCTATTTATGCTATCCAGTACCCCTGTCCAATACCTAAATAATTTCGGGCACCTCCATAGCATATGTATCAGGTCCCCTGTGTCCTGACATCTGGGACACCCTGCATCTGCTCTCCACCCAAAATCAAACAGCCTTTTTGGTGTATAGTATGTCCTATGTAATAGCATTAAAAATGAAAACTTCTGGGCCGGTGAAACAGATACAAGGTGTCCACTCTCTAGTACCTTTTTCCATTGCCCCTCGGATATGGGCCCTAGATCTTCCTCCCATTTCCCTTTGCTTTTGAGGTGTTCAGGGGCTGTCATACTTCCTTTGCATAGATGTGGGTATATTTCGGATATACGGCCCCCGGTCTCACTCTGATTGCCCAATCTCTGAAAGATAGGGGATTTGTGCCAGGTTGGTCCCTGTCTATCAAACTACATATTTAGTGTGTGTCTAATTTGCAAATATCTATAAAATGTATGTTTAGGGACATCATATTCCTCTCTAAGTGTAGCGAAAGTTTTTAGGATTTCTCCCTCATACAGCTGGGCCAGCCTAGTTATCCCCTTCCCTTCCCATTCCTTAATTTTCCCCATCGGCTCCAACTCCTGAAGATTCCTATTATCCCAAAGGGGTGTATATTCTGTCTCTCCTTCTAATCCCCCTATTGCTTTCACAGCTTTCCACACCTTTATTACCATCTTGACCGTAGAGGATTTGTATAAAAATGAATTTGCCTCCAATGCCTCCATCACCAACTTGTGGGGTGACCCCATTGTCATCAACCGCCCATTTGTATCCCCTCCCATCTCTGGTCTCATTCCTATATGCTGCAACTGTGCTGCCAGGAAGTAACACCGTGGGTGTGGTACCGCCATACCTCCCTCCCTTGTTGACAGTTGCAGGGTCTGTAGTCCTATCCTCGCTTGGCCTCCTTTCCATATTAATTCTCTAAATAGTGTGTCAATTTTCCTAAACCATTTCTTATGTATCCATGTTGGTGTATTATGCAATACATATAATAATTGTGGCATCCACAGCATTTTGATCAGGTTACATCTCCCTGCAACTGACAGTGGGAGCCGCCGCCATATTTGAATTTTATTTTTAAATTTAGACAGGAGGGGAACTATGTTGTTGCTTATATATTTGTTTGGGTCAATTGTTATATGTATTCCCAGGTATTTCATTGTATCCACCATTTCTAATTGGGGTATTTCTGCTGAGGTTTGATTGGCAATCGGGTCCACCGGCATCAAGGCTGATTTTTCCCAATTCATAACCAATCCTGAGAGTCTACCAAATTCTCCAAAGATACTCATAGCCTGCTTAAGTGAATGATCCGTGTCCCCCAAGAAGAGAAGAACATCATCCGCATATAATGCGATTCTCTCCTCTCCTGTCGGTCTCACAAATCCTTTCATTTTTGTATTCGTTCTTATTGCTATGGCCAATGGCTCCATTGCTAGTGCAAAAAGCAGGGGTGACAATGGACACCCCTGCCTTGTGCCCCTCTCCAATTTAATCTTGCCTGAATAATCATTGTTGACTCTAATTTTTGCACTTGGGTCACTATACAGGATTTTTATCCATCTAATAACTGATGGACCAAAACCAAATGCTCCTAGAACATGCCAGATATACCCCCACTCCAAGCTATCGAATGCCTTAACCACATCTAAGGACATAACTGCCCTAGTACCCATATTCTGTGTTGGAGTTTGTAGGTTAAGGAAAACCCTTCTAATATTCATACTAGTTGATCTACTGGGGATAAACCCAGTTTGATCTTGATGTATTAGTCTTGAAATAAATTTGTTTAATCTAGTTGCCATTATTTTGGCCAATATTTTAGCGTCTGAGCAAAGCAGGGAGATGGGCCTATAGGATGAGGTCTCTAGTGGATCTTTCCCTTCCTTGTGCAGAACTATAATTATTGCTTCTGTCATTGATTTAGGCAATTCCCCCTCCTCCCTTGCCCAGTTCAGTGTTTTAAGAAGTTCCGGCAATAGCACTTTCCCGTAGTGTTTATAAGTTTCTATAGGGAGACCATCAGGTCCAGGCGATTTCTGATTGGCCATCTCTGCAACTGCTAACTGTACTTCAAGAGTTATCGGAGCCTCCATTCCCTCTTTCTCTGCTTCAGTAAGAATTGGTATTTTTAATTTTCCCAAAGAATATTTCCAATTCCTCCTCTCCCGCTGCACCCTGCGATTTGTATAATTTATCGTAATATTCTCTAAAGGTATCTGTGATCTCTGATACCCGAGTGGAGATTTCTCCTTTCGAAGTCCTAATCGCGGGTACTGCGGATGGGGAGGAATTGGTTCGCACTAAATGTGCCAGCATTCTTCCGACACTCTCCCCCTCCCCAAATGCGGCTTGTTTCTGAAATAATCTCTTATTCTCAGATTTTTTAATCATTGCTATTTTATATTCTTGTTGTTTATTCATCCATATTTTTTGTCGCTCTGATGTTGGGTTTTCAACATATTCCTTTTCTGCATTCACTAATTCCCGCCTTATCCTATTCTCCCACTCTCTGGATGCCTTTTTAACTTTTGCCACTTGTTGAATACATATTTCCCTTAAAAATGCCTTCAGCGTATCCCACATCACTCCCTGTGTCACAGTTCCTTCATTAAATTCTATAAACTCTTGTAATTTGTCTAGAATCTCCACAGGGCCTCTGATAACTTCAAACCATAAAGGATTCATCCTCCATACTCCCTTGGTTCTATTCCCTTCTAAATTTACCAGAACTGTCACTAACGAGTGATCTGACACCCCTCTTGGCTGGTATACTATGTTTTTTATTATCTGGGATGCTTCCGTATTACCTAGAACTAGGTCTATCCTAGAAAGTGTTAAATAGGAACTAGAAAAACAGGAATACTGCAGCACATCTGGGTTCCTCGCTCTCCATATATCAAACAAACCAGCTTCTTGTAGAATTTGATACAAACGACTCTCTGGAGGATTTGGTTCCCTTCCCCCTGGAAACCTATCCCATTTTCTATTTATAACCTCATTAAAATCCCCCACTGCTATGATTGGCATCCCCATCTTATCCACCATAAATTCCATTAGCTTATATATAACCTCCATTTTAAAGGGTGGGGGTATATAAATATTTGCAAAAACATATTCTCTACTCTCTATTACGCAGTGAAGAAAAATATAGCGCCCTTCTTTGTCAATGCTGATCTGTCTGCAAGTAAACACCACCCCTCTTTTAACCAGTACTGACACACCTCTGGAATAAGAGGTGTGCACTGAGTGGTATTGGTATTGGAACTTCTTACTTTGAACTTGTTGTATGGTAATTTTAGTCAGGTGAGTCTCTTGGAGACAGATCAGTCCCACCTCATACATTTCCAGCATATCAAATACTGCAGCTCTCTTAGCAGGGGTACCCAACCCACGGACATTCCAAGACCCCATTTTCATTACTCTGGACTGCATAAAACAATCAATTCATTCAAGATGGCATCAACTAACCAAAACACAAGTTGCCTGAAATAAATTACCAAAGAAATCATAAATCTCTCATAGCGATACACTGTGATTAAAACTTTTGACTTCCACACAGACTTCCACACAGTGCAAAAGTATTCTTTCCTTTTCTTTTCCCTTCCTTTCTCTTTTAAAAAAAATGTGATTATGTGATTTACTCCACTTTTTACTACCAATTTACTTAATTGTTTTATCATTATTTAGTGATGTCACTGTACTCCTTCTTTTTTTATTTTTTTTTTACCCCTGCAAAGAGTGCTATATATTTTTTTTCTTTTTCAAGAAAAAAAAAGAAAACAAATGTGCTCCATATATATATTTGTGTAAATTTTAGCCATAATTTTAAATTCCAACCTTTTTGTGTTCCTTGTGATGACTCATTTTGGTCCCTCCCTCCCCCACCCCTCCCCCCCTACACCTTTCTAGGTATTCCCTAGGGGCTTTTTTTGTGAACGGTCCATACATCTTCCCACTCCCCCCATTTATATCTTCCATCCTCCCCTCCTCCCTCCCCCCCCCTCACCCCAAATTCTATTTTACTACATTCTACACCCATTCTTTTACTCCTCCAGTGGTGTGTGTCTCCCCTCCCCCTCATCCTCACATCCGTGAACTTTCCTTTCCCTTCCCCACAAAAAAAAGGGGGGGGAGACAGAAAGGGATAATCAACAAGTGAAACCTAAATGTATCACATCATTAAGCTAAATGTCACTTCACTTTGTTGATAGCTGATCCTTTTTATCTTCCAACCACCCCAGCACTCCTTCAGGGGTATCAAAGAATTGTGTCCCGCCTAACGCTACCACCCGTAGTCGTGCTGGGTACAGTAGTGCATACTTAACATCAAGAGTTTTCAGTCTACGTTTGGCTTCTATGAAACCCGCCCTTTGCTTCTGCAGATAAGGGGAGAAATCAGGATATATTGATACCCTGGTTTCTCCATAAAAAATGGACCCCATCTCTCTACCCTTTCTTAGTAGGGTTACTTTATCCCGGTAATTAAGGAATTTCATTAACATTGAACGTGGGTGCCCTCCTGTGGGAGGGGGTTTAGAGGGGACTCTGTGCGCTCTTTCTATCGAAAATTGTTGCGAAAAACTTTCTCTTCCAAACAACTTTATGAACCAGTCTTCCAAAAGGGATGAGCTTCGACTCGAACATTGCCTGTTCGCCCGTTCGCCTAACAGCGAACAAATTTGGGTGTTCGCGGCAAATTCGAAAAGTCTATGGGAGAAATCTAAAGTGCTAATTATAAAGGCTTATATGCAAGTTATTGTCATAAAAAGTGTTTGGGGACCCGGGTCCTGCCCCAGGGGACATGTATCAATGCAAAAATAAGTTTTAAAAACGGCCGTTTTTTTGGGAGCAGTGATTTTAATAATGCTTAAAGTGAAACAATAAAAGTGAAATATTCCCTTAAATTTATTACCTAGGGGGTGTGTATAATATGCATGTAAAGTGGCGCATGTTTCCTGTGCTTAGAACTGTCCCTGCACAAAATGTCATTTTTGAAGGAAAAAAAGTAATTTAAAACTCACTCGCAGCTATTAATGAATTGTCGGCTCCTGGCAATACATAGAAAAGTCATTGATAAAAAAAAAAGCGTGGGGGTCCCCCAAATTCAATTACCAGGCCCTTCAGGTCTGGTATAGCTATTAAGGGGAACCCCGCCGCAAATTAAAAAAAAAAATGCGTGCGGTTCCTCCAAATATCCATACCAGGCCCTTCAGATCTGGCATGGATTTTAAGGGGAACTCCACCCCAAATTTTTTAAAAAATGGCGTGGAGTCCCCCGAAAAATCCATACCAGACCCTTATCCGAGCGCGCAACCTGGCAGGCCGCAGGAAAAGAGGGGGGGTGAGAGAGCGCCTCCCCCCCTCCTTAACCGTACCAGGCCACATGCCCTCAACATGGGGAGGATGTCCCCATGTTGATGGGGACAAGGGCCTCATCCCCACAACCCTTGCCCGGTGGTTGTGGGGGTCTGCGGGCGGGGGGCTTATCGGAATCTGGAAGACCCCTTCAACAAAGGGGACCCCCAAATCCCGCCCCCCTATGTGAATTGGCAAGGGGTTCATTGTACCCCTACCATTTCACGAAGAAAGTGTCAAAAATGTAAAAAAAAAAACACACCAACACCTTGGAAAAGTCCTTTATTAAAAAAAAAAAACATTCCAGTGGTGAAATCCAGTGTCCCGCGGCGATCCGATGTCCAGCGCTGTCCGTCATTGGCTGAGCCTGAGCGAACCTGATGGGAAACTTCCTCCACAGTCTATTACATGTATAGACCTGCCCCTTCTAAAGTTCCCCATCAGGTCCGCTCAGCCAATGATTAGGTGTAAGGCTAAGCTAATCAGGTCCGCCCCCTCGGTATGTCAGACCCCGCCTACATCATTGGCCTGAGCGGACCTGATGGGGAACTTCCTTCACTGTGTAATACATGAATAGCCCCGCCCCTTCTCACATTCCGCATCAGGTCCTTAGCCCTTCACCTAGTCATTGGCTGAGCGGACCTGATGGGGAACTTTAGAAGGGGCGGGTCTATACATTTAATAGACTGCGGAGGAAGTTCCCCATCAGGTCCGCTCAGGCTCAGCCAATGACGGACAGCGCTGGACATCGGATCGCCGTGGGACACTGGATTTCATCGCTGGAATGTTTTTTTTTTATTTTTTATATATTTTTTATTTTTTAATAAATGACTTTTCCAAGGTGTTTGTGTGTTTGTTTGTTTTTTACATTGTTTTACATTTTCTTCATGAATTGGTAGGGGTACAGTGTACCCCTTACCAATTCACATAGGGGGGGATGGGATCTGGGGGTCCCCTTTGTTAAAGGGGTCTTCCAGATTCCGATAAGTAATTGAATTTGGGGGGACCCCCACGCTTTTTTTTATTTTTATCAATGACTTTTCTATTGCCGGGAGCCGACAATTCATTAATAGCCGCGAGTGAGTTTTAAATGACTTTTTTTTCCTTCAAAAATGACATTTTGTGCAGGGACAGTTCTAAGCACGGGAAACATGCGCGACTTTACATGCATATTATACACACCCCCCAGGTATGAAATTTTAAAGGAAAATTTCACTTTTATTTTTTCATTTTAAGCATTATTAAAATCACTGCTCCCGTAAACTTCAATTTTTAAAACTTTTGTTTGCATTGATACATGTCCCCTGGGGCAGAACCCGGGTCCCCAAACACTTTTTAGGACAATAACTTTCATAAAAACATTATAATTAGCAAATTAAATTTTGAACGTTTGAGTCCATTGTATTTAATAGGGTTCTAAAGTTCACGCGAACATTCTGTCTGTTCGCAGGTTCTGGTGAGAACCAAACAGGGGGGTGTTCGGCTCATCCCTGCCCACGATCGGTTTTACCGATGAAAACAGTCCGATGGACTGTTTTCATCGGACGAACCGATCGTGTATGGGCCCCATCGGTCTTTTTTCCATCGGTGTGAAAAAATAGATCATGTTTTAAATTTATCCGATGGGAAAAAAAACAATAGCAAAATCCGATCGTCTGTGTGGAACTCAATCGGAGAAAAAACCCACGCATGCTCAGAATCAAGTCGACACATGCTCAGAAGCATTGAACTTAATTTTTCTCGGCTCGTCAGTGATTTACGTTTGGGACGATCGGATTTTTGACTGATGGTGTGTAGGCAAGACTGATGGAAATCAGCTTCATCGGATTTCCGATGGAAAAATCCATCGAATTAGAATTCATAGGAAATCTGATTGTGTGTACTCAACTGCTTTTGGACTTGTCCACTGGTACACGACTTCTGGGTTGACATAGGCTCCTTCTTATCTTCTGCTCTGGGTTTGCCAAATATAGTGCACCTTAAAAACTGTCTGCTGGGCATATTTGGTGACCTCAAGTCCAGCCTCAGGCTAAGAGACTACTTTGCATCCTCTATTTCTATGCGAGGAAGTCCCTCCTGCTAACATGGAAAGGGTCAGAGACCCCAATGCGGAATATGTGTCTGAAACTTGTCAATGATTTCCTGCCTCTATATAAACTTAGCTTTGAAAGCCGTAAGAGGACAAAAGCGTTCCACAAAATATGGGACAGATGGCTGGATAGCCCACTGACCCTCTCCCCTGTACTACAATGACAGGGGTTCACCTTGTGAGTGTTGTATTAACCACTTAACGACCGCTCACTGTATATATACGTCAGCAGAATGGCACCGACAGGCACAATCACGTAGAGCATACGTGATCGTCTTTGTACAGTTGGGGGTCCGATCGGACCCCCCTCCTATACAGTGAGCGGCCGTTTATCGTTGGGGAGCGATCAGAGATGAGGGGGTGACCATTCGATTTCGGCCACCCCCTCGCGATCGCTCCCGGCGAATGAAAATGCTTCCTCCGCCATGTGATGTAAACACAGGCAGGAGGAAGTGATGTCATCTCCCTCGCGGCGGTCTTTTCGATTCCGGCGCCGAGGAGAGAGGAAGCAGGTTAGTGCACCAACAGTCCACTGACACTTAGGTACTCATAGGCACACATTTCACCCCCCAGTCACCCCCAGATCACCCCCCAGGTCACCCCCCAGCCCCCAATCACAGTGTCACTGATTGCAGTGATCATTTATTTTACTGATCACTGCAGTAGCCCCCTAACCCCCCTAATAAAGGTTTAACCCCTTGATCGCCCCCCAGGTAACCCTTTCACCCCCTAACGCCAGCGTCACTAAGCGATCGTATTTTCGATCGCTGTATTTAGTGCCGGTGGTGCCCTAGATAGCCAGTTATTTATTTTTAGTTTTGCCGCAGGTTTTTAGAGCGTCAGGTACCCCCATATATTATTTTAACCCCCTGATTGCCCCTAGAGTTAACCCTTTCACCAGTGATCACCGTATAAGCGTCACTGGTGACACTGGTTACCCAGTTGGTTATTTAGGTAACCCGTCAGGTTTTTATATAGCGTCGGGTACCCCCATATTTAACCTAATAAAGGTTTTAACCCCCTGATTGCCCCTAGTTAACCCTTTCACCAGTGATCACCATATAAAGGTTACGGGTGACGCTGGTTGGTTAGTTTGCTTTTTATAGCATCAGGGCACCCGCCGTATATAACCCAATAAAGGTTTAACCCCCTGATCGCCCGGCGGGTGAGATCAATTAGGTTTTAGCGCCAGAGAGGGTCTGTGTCGCCCCAGGCAGCGTTAGGTTAGTGCCAGTAACGCTAACACCCACGCGCAAAGCATACACCTCCCTTAGTGGTATAGTATCTGATCAGATCTATACTAGCGTTCCCAGCGGTTTAGGGTTCCCAAAAACGCAGTGTTAGCGGGATCAGCCCAGATACCTGCTAGCACCTGCGTTTAGCCCCTCCGCCCAGCCCACCCAAGTGCAGTATCGATCGATCACTGTCACTTGCCAAACACAAAACACATAACTGCAGCGTTCGCAGAGACAGTCCTGATCCCTGCGACCACTAACAGTTTTTTTTTGTAGCGTTTGATATATTTGCTGACGACAGTCAGGTGCTTTTTTTCCTGTGAATCTTACTAGTGTACCCCTAAATTTAGAGCCCAAAATGGCAAGTCGAAGGTACACTAGTAAAGAGGCCTACGAGATTCTGAGCATGACAGATAGTGAAGAGGAGGTCACGTATCTGTCAGATTCAGGCTCAGAATATCTTCCCGTAGAAGACAGTGACGTCAGCGGCCCCACGTCAGATAGCTCTGACGACGAAGTTGAGGTCCCTGCTAAGGTCAGGCGTACCCGATCCCGATCTTCTGAGGTTGTTGAGGAGCAAGAACCGCAGGGCTCTCGTATCATGGAGCAGAGTAGTACTAGCGCCGCTATTCCTTCTGGTGAATTGGCAAGCACCAGCGGCCTAGTACAGCCTGGGCGTACATCCAGCACTGCAGTATCACGTGGCGAGTCCCATAAGTGCAGTTCAAGCTGGCGAGGTGGCAAGCACAAGTAGTGTCCCGCTGCCACCAAGAAGACAAAGGCAGGCCCGTCGTGCCCATAGTGCCCTTCCTGCAGAAGTCGCCTATCCTGATTGGGTCCCCACCACTTCTGCAGAACCCGTACTTCCCCCATTCACTGCCCAACCCGGTATTCAGGTGGAAACAGCTGATTTTATGCCAATCGATTTTTATTCGCTGTTTTTCACGAAAGATCTCTATAGATCTATTGTGGACCAGAGTAATTTATATGCTGGTCAATTCATCGCCGCTAATCCCCAGTTGCCTTCCATTGCCAAAGATTGGAAACCAATTACGGTTTCCGAATTTAAGACCTTTCTGGGCCTTTCCCTCAACATGGGCACACATAAATTCCCGTCATTGCGTGCTTATTGGTCCACGCACCCAATTGACCACATGCCCGTGTTCTCTGCCTCCATGCCCAGGAAACGATACGAGCAGATTTTGCGGTTCATGCATTTCAACGACAAGAACTTTGTCGCCCACGTGGGGACCCTGAATAAGACCGGCTCTATAAAATTCGGCCCCTCATAAACCACTTCAACGAACGTTTTGCAGCCTTGTTTATTCCCGATCAAGCTGTCTGCATTGAGTCCCTGATTACATTTTCTGGCCGCTTGGCTTTCAAGCAGTACCTTCCCAGCAAGCGTGCCAGATACGGGGTCAAGCTCTATAAGTGCTGTGACAGGGCAACAGGCTATGTATGGAGCTTTATGGTTTATGAGGGAAAAGATAGTCAGGTTGAGCCGGTCAACTGCCCGGATTACATAGGGAGCGCTGGCAAGATAGTGTGGAACTTGGTGTCACCCTTATTCGGAAAGGGGTACCACTTGTATGTGGACAATTATTACACGAGCGTGCCACTGTTTAGTCACTTGTTTGATCATCAGATTGGAGCATGTGGCACCATGCGACCTAATCGCCGGGGCTTTCCCCAGCGGCTTGTAGATGCCGGTCTTAGGCTGGGGGAGAGAGCCTGCGTGAAGTGTAATAACTTGCTCGCTATGAAGTGGAGGGACAATAAGAATGTTTTCCTTCTTACCTCCCTTCATGCAGACACGACAGTCCAAATTCGTACGGCGACTGGTGTTGTGGAGAAACCCCTCTGTGTCCACGAATATAACAAAAATATGGGAGGGGTGGACCTCAACGACCAGTTGATGGCGCCGTATCTAATTGACCGTAAGGCGAGACACTGGTACAAAAAAGTGTCTCTATCCTTATTCCAATTGGCTTTGCTGAACGCTCATGTGCTATACAGAGCTTCAGGCGGGACTTTATCTCTTCTAAAATTCCAGAATGAGATAGTCACAGAACCCCTGTATCCAGGCGGTTCTGCACCTCACCATCCCCTACCAAATGCAGTAAGCCGGCTGCATGAGAGGCATTATACGCATCTCCTCCCGAGTACCCCTACCCAACGAACCCCCCAAAAAAGATGTTGTGTCTGTAGCAAGCGCGGATTTAGGCGTGACACCCGTGTTTTTTGTCCACTCTGTCCTGACAAACCTGGTCTTTGCCTTGGTGAATGTTTTGAATGCTACCACTCAAAAGTGAAGTTTTAGTGTAGGGTACAGCATTTCAGACTAGGACACACTTACACAGGGTCTCCCAAGATGCCATTACATTTTGAGAGACCCGAACCATTACAGTTGTTAAAGTTTAAAAAAAAAAAGTGTAAAAAAGAAAAAAAAAAACGTAAAAAACAAAAACACAAAAAAAATATAAAATAAAAAAAACAAAAATAGTTGTCGTTTTATTGTTCTCTCTTTCTCTCTCTATTTTCTCTATATTGTTCTGCTCTTTTTTACTGTATTCCATTCTGCAATGTTTTATCATGCTTGCTTTTCAGGTATGTAATTTTTTGTTTTCAGGTGCGCCATTCAACTGCAGCGCGGAATTATTTATCTTGACAGCAACAGCGTTTGCTCCCACGATACATAAAGCCGTGACTCCAGTGCTGTAGGAGGTGATTTCACCACCACAGTTAAAAAAAAAAGAGCATATATGCCGAAGCATGGGGGCAGCAGGGGCGGAGGAGCGATTTTGTTCCTAATGCCGCGTATATACGGTCGAAATTCCGACGGAGGCTTGCCCGTGGAAAAGTTTGACCGTGTGTACGCAGCATAACCTTTTATGCCGCGTACATACGGTCGAAATTTCGACAAAGGCTTGCCCGTGGAAAAGTCCGACCGTGTGTACGCGGCATAACTTTTTTGCGGGAGGATGCCCCCATGCTTCAGCATATATGCCCATCATTAGAAGTGAGTGGATGAAGGGAGGTATTCTAATGGTGGGCATACCCACCGATCAATCTCTCTTTTTTTCGTTCAGCCAACAGGCTGTATGAAAAAAAAGATTACAATACATGTCCAACAAGGACCAGCAACATACTGGTATGTTGCTGGACTTTGAATGTTTATACCAGAATGATGCCTGCAGGTTTAGGTATCATCTTGGTATCATTCTTTTCAGCCAGTGGCCGGCTTTCATGTAAAAGCAATTCTAGCAGATAATTAGCCTCTAGACTGCTTTTACAAGCAGTGGGAGGGAATGCCCCCCCCCCCCGGGATATAAACAGCGCCATTGGGAAATTGGGAAAGCATTTTATCACACCGATCTTGGTGTGGTCAGATGCTTTGAGGGCAGAGGAAAGATCTAGGGTCTAACCCCCCATTTTTTTTCAAAAAAAGAGTACCTGTCACTACTTATTGCTATCATAGGGGATATTTACATTCCCTGAGATAACAATAAAAATGATAAAAAAAAAAAAAATATGGAAGGAACAGTTTAAAAATAAAATAAAAAATAAAAATAAATAATAAAGAAAAAAAAAAAAAAAGCACCGCTGACCCCCCCTGCTCTTGCGCAAAGGCGAACGCGAGCGTCGGTCTAGCGTCATATGTAAACAGCAATTGCATCATGCATGTGAGGTATCACCGCGAAGGTCAGATCGAGGGCAGTAATTTTAGCAGTAGACCTCCTCTGTAAATCTAACGTGGTAACCTGTAAAGGCTTTTAAATGCTTTTAAAAATGAATGTAGTTTCTCGCCGCTGCGCGTTTGTGCGCAATTTTAAAGCATGTCGTGTGTGGTATCCATGTACTCGGCCTAAGATCATCTTTTTTATTTCATCAAACATTTGGGCAATATAGTGTTTTTTAGTGCATTAAAAATAAAAAAAGTGTGTTTTTCCCCCAAAAAATGCGTTTGAAAAATCGCTGCGCAAATAGTGTGTGAAAAAAAAATGCAACACCCACTATTTTAATCTGTAGGGCCTTTGCTTTAAAAATATATATAATGTTTGGGGGTTCAACATAATTTTCTTGCAAAAAAAAAAATGTTTTCATGTAAACAAAAAGTGTCAGAAAGGGCTTTGTCTTCAAGTGGTTAGAAGAGTGGATGATGTGTGACATAAGCTTCCTAATGTTGTGCATAAAATGCCAGGACAGTTCAAAACTCCCCCAAATGACCCCATTTTGGAAAGTAGACACCTCAAGCTATTTGC
This sequence comes from Rana muscosa, assembly GCA_029206835.1. Classification (NCBI taxonomy): domain Eukaryota; kingdom Metazoa; phylum Chordata; class Amphibia; order Anura; family Ranidae; genus Rana; species Rana muscosa. Next base: position 14,514,460 of record JARGYO010005562.1, read on the forward strand.
TGAGAGGCATGTTGAGCCCATTGAATATTTTTTTTTTTTTTGTCCCAAGTGATTGAATAATGACAAAAAAAAAAAGAAAAAATTTACAAAAAGTTGTCACTAAATTATATATTGCTCAAACATGCCATGGTTATATGTGGAATTGCACCCCAAAATACATTCTGTTGCTTCTCCTGAGTACGGGGATACCACATGTGTGAGACATTTTGGGAGCCTAGCCGCGTACAGGACCCCGAAAACCAAGCACAGCCTTCAGGATTTCTATGGGTGTAAATTTTTGATTTCACTCCTCACTGCCTATCACAGTTTCGGAGGCCATGGAATGCCCAGATGGCACAAAACCCCCCCAAATGACCCCATTTTGGAAAGTAGACACCCCAAGCTATTTGCTGAGAGGTATGTTGAGTATTTTGCAGATCTCGCTTTTTGTCACAAAGTTTTAAAAATTGAAAAAAATGTAAAATAAATATGTCTTTCTTCATTTTCAAAAACAAATGAGAGCTGTAGAATACTCACCATGCCTCTCTGCAAATAGCTTGGGGTGTCTACTTTCCAAAATGGGGTCATTTGGGGGGGTTTTGTGCTATTTTGGCATTTTATGGCCTTCGAAACTGTGATAGGTAGTGAGGAGTGAAATCAAAAATTTACGCCCTTAGAAATCCTGAAGGCGGTGCTTGGTTTTTGGGGCCCCGTACCCGGCTAGGCTCCCAAAAAGTCCCACACATGTGGTATCCCCGTACTCAGGAGAAGCAGCAGAATGTATTTTGGGGTGCAATTCCACATATAACAATGGCATGTGTGAGCAATATATCATTTAGTGACAACTTTTTGTCATTATTCAATCATTTGGGACAAAAAAATATTCAATGGGCTCAACATGCCTCTCAGCAAATAGCTTGGGGTGTCTACTTTCCAAAATGGGGTCATTTTGGGGGGTTTTGTGCCATCTTGGCATTTTTTGGCCTTCAAAACTGTGATAGGTAGTGATAGGTAGTGAGGAGTGAAATCAAAAATTTATGCCCTTAGAAACCTTGAAGGCGGTGCTTGGTTTTTGGGGTCCCGTACGCGACTAGGCTCCCAAAAAGTCCCACACATGTGGTATCCCCGTACTCAGGAGAAGCAGCAGAATGTATTTTGGGGTGTAATTTCACATATGCCCATGGCATGTGTGAGCAATATATCATTAAGTGACAACTTTGTGCAAAAAAAATAAAGTTTGTCATATTCCCGCAACTTGTGGCAAAATATAAAATATTCCATGGACTAATCATGCCTCTCAGTAAATAGCTTGGGGTGTCTACTTTCCAAAATGGGGTCATTTGGGGGGTTTTGTGCTATTTTGGCATTTTATGGCCTTCGAAACTGTGATAGGTAGTGAGCAGTGAAATCAAAAATTTGCGCCCGTAGAAATCCTGAAGGCGGTGCTTGGTTTCCGGGGTCCCGTACGTGGCTAGGCTCCTAAAAAGTCCCACACATGTGGTATCCCCGTACTCAGGAGAAGCAGCAGAATGTATTTTGGGGTGCAATTCCACATATAACCATGGCATGTGTGAGCAATATATAATTTAGTGACAACTTTTTGTAATTTTTTTTTTTTTGTCATTATTCAATCACTTGGGACAAAAAAAAAAAAATTCAATGGGCTCAACATGCCTCTCAGCAATTTCCTTGGGGTGTCTACTTTCCAAAATGGGGTCATTTGGGGGGGGTTTGTACTGCCCTGCCATTTTAGCACCTCAAGAAATGAGATAGGCAGTCATAAATTTAAAGCTGTGTAAATTCCAGAAAATGTACCCTAGTTTGTAGACGCTATAACTTTTGCGCAAACCAATAAATATACGCTTATTGACATTTTTTTTACTAAAGACATGTGGCTGAATACATTTTGGCCTAAATGTATGACTACAATTGAGTTTATTTGATTTTTCTTATAACAAAAAGTAGAAAATATCATTTTTTTTCAAAATTTTCGGCCTTTTTCCGTTTATATCGCAAAAAATAAAAATCGCAGAGGCAATCAAATACCATTAAAAGAAAGCTCTATTTGTGGGAAGAAAAGGACGCAAATTTCGTTTGGGTACAACATTGCATGTCTGCACAATTTACAGTTAAAGCAGCGCAGTGCAAAATTCTGAATTCACCTCTGGTCCTTTAGCTACCAAATGGTCCGGGGCTTAAGTGGTTAAACAGGAACTTTTGTTATGCCCAAGATGTTTAAAAACCGTATTCGCTTACTCCTCCTCCTGTTGATGTTTATATCCACTGGTAGATGTAATATCTAGTTTATTATTGCACACTGCCCGGATTTTCATGATATGCTGGATTAGGAGCATTCTGTTATTGGTGTTGTAGTTTTTGTTTTATGTCTGTATGTCGTAAAACTGCAATAAAAATATCTTTAAAAAAAGAAAGAATTGCAAGACCTGGAAAGTAAACCCTTCCTTCTTTTCAAAAGCATTGAATAGAAGGTTTCCATTTGCGGATGATCCGGCTTCAGTTTGGAATAAGACCCTGAAACTAGACCCAGCATTTTCCCAAGTCTCGAGGCACACGGACCTAGCCTTCAAGGACATGGGGGTTCTATCCGACGCAATGGACAAAAGGATGGACTAAAACCAGCTATGGCGGTAACTGTAGTGGCCTGAAACGTAGAGTTCTGGCTGACTTAGGTGCAGGCCCACATCGAGGAGGGAACACCAAAAGAGCAAATTCTATCCTCTTCTTCCATGCTCCTCCGAGGCATTGTTTATATCGCAGATGCATCGGCAGGAATCAGTACGGATGGCCGCAAGATCCTCGGCCTTATCCAACTCCGCAAGAAGAGCCCCATGGCTAAAGACATGGCAGGGGGGACTGCGCATTCAAAGCCAAACTTTACATGATCCCATTCACAGGGACTTGCTATTTGGACCAGGGCTGGAGAAGGTACTGAATGGCACAACAGATGAGAAAAAAGCATTTCCGCTGAAGCACAAACGGCCCGGGGACAGCCACAACAAGGCAAGGAGAGACAAATGGGGGACACAAGGTCCCGCTTTTGACGACCCAAGGTCGAAAACCAAAAAAGACCCTGGAAACAGAGAGGAAAGGGCAAAGGAGGGGCAATTTTTCGCCTTCCTGAACAAGCCCGTAACAAACAGTGACAAGTCGGTCACAAGGGGGGGGGAGGCTGGGGGCCTTTCCCCCACAATGGGAGGAGGGATCCTCCAACCAGTTCATATTAAGAACGGTAGGGAACGGGTATCACTTAGAGTTCTCAAATTACCCCAAACAGGTTTTACATCACTAAACTACTGAAAAACAGAGAAAAGGCCAGAGGGTTAATGGAAGTCATAAAAAAAACAAAAAAAAAGGTTATGTTCAAGGTACCACAAGAAGAAGTAGGCCAGGGCTTCTACTCCCACGTATTTGTGGTACAGAAGCCCTCGTGAAAGTTCAGACTGATACTCCACCTCAAACCTTTAAATCTATCAATAACCTCCAAAAGATTCAGGATGGACTCCATATATTCAGTAAAAGCATTACTATCTCTAAACTGCGTTATGGCTTCCCTGGATCTAAAGGATGCATACCCGCGCATCCCCATAGCTCAAAACTGCCAGAAATGTCTAAGATTAGCAGTAAAGACAAAGAAGGAAACCATTCACCTTTAAATTCCAGGCCCTTCCCTTCGGCCTTTCCTCCTCACCCCGAATTTTCACAAAAGTCATGGCGGAAGCCCTGGCGATACTTCGAATCAAGGGCATATCCATCATCGCCTATCTTGACAATCTACTACTCTTTGCAACCTCTTCCGAGAAATTACTACAGAACCTGAAGTACACACAGGCCTTCCTAGAAAGTCTAGGCTGGTTGGTGAACATAGAAAAATCCAACCTAAACCCCCCCTAAGCAAATTATAAACTTTGGGTATGTCCTAGACTAGGGATGAGCTTCGAGTTCGAGTCGAGCATTGCCTGTTCGCCGAACAACGAACAATTTGGGGTGTTCGCGGCAAATTCGAAAAGTCTGTGGGAGAACTCTAAAGTGCTAATTATAAAGGCTTATATGCAAGTTATTGTCCTAAAAAGTGTTTGGGGACCTGGATCCTGCCCCAGGGGACATGTATCAATGCAAAAAAAGTTTTAAAAACGGCCCTTTTTTAGGAGTAGTGATTTTAATAATGCTTAAAGTGAAACAATGAAATATTCCTTTAAATTTCGTACCTGGGGGGTGTGTATGATATGCATGTAAAGTCGCGCATGTTTCCCGTGCTTAGAACTGTCCCTGCACAAAGTGTCATTTTTTAAGGAAAAAAAGTCATTTAAAACTCACTCGCGGCTATTAATGAATTGTCGGCTTTTATCAATACATAGAAAAGTAATTGATAAAAAAATAAAATAAAAAGCGTGGGGGTTCCCCCAAATTCAATTACCAGGCCCTTCAGGTCTGGAATGGATATTAAGGGGAGCCCCACCGCAAAAAATGGCGTGCGGTTCCCCCTAAATATCCATACCAGGCCCTTCAGATCTGGCATGGATTTTAAGGGGAACTCCACCCCAAATTTAAAAAAAATGGCATGGAGTCCCCCCAAAAATCCATACCAGACCCTTATCCGAGCACGCAACCTGGCCGGCCGCAGGGGAAGAGGGGGGGACGAGAGAGCGCCCCCTCCCTCCTGAACCGTACCAGGCCACATGCCCTCAACATGGGGAGGATGACCCCATGTTGATGGGGACAAGGGCCTCATCCCCACAACCCTTGCCCGGTGGTTGTGGGGGTCTGCGGGCAGGGGGCTTATTGGAATCTGGAAGACCCCTTTAACAAAGGGGACCCCAAGATCCCGGCCCCCCTATGTGAATTGGTAAGGGGTACATTGTACCCCTACCATTTCACGAAGAAAGTGTAAAAAAAAAAACAAAAAAAACACACAAACACCTTGAAAAAGTCCTTTATTAAAAAAAAACAAAAAACATTCCAGCAGTGAAATCCAGTGTCCCGCGGCGATCCGATGTCCAGCGCTGTCCGTCATTGGCTGAGCCTGAGCGGACCTGATGGGGAACTTCCTCCGCAGTCTATTACATGTATAGACCTGCCCCTTCTAAAGTTCCCCATCAGGTCCGCTCAGCCAATGACGTAGGCGTGGTCTGACATACCGAGGGGGCGGACCTGATGGGGAACTTCTCTCACTTTGTAATACATGTATAGACCCGCCCCTTCTAAAGTTCCCCATCAGGTCCGCTCAGCCAATGACTAGGTGTAAGGCTGAGGACCTGATGCGGAACATGAGAAGGGGCGGGTCTATACATGTATTACACAGCGAACAAAGTTCCCCATCAGGTCCGCCCCCTCGGTATGTCAGACCCCGCCTACGTCATTGGCCTGAGCGGGAAACTTCCTTCACTGTGTAAATTTAAATTACACAGTGAAGGAAGTTCCCCGCTCAGGCCAATGACGTAGGCGGGGTCGGACATACCGAGGGGGCGGAACTGATGGGGAACTTTGTTCGCTGTGTAATACATGAATAGACCCGCCCCTTCTCGCGTTCCGCATCTGGTCCGCTGAGCGGACCTGATGGGGAACTTTAGAAGGGGCGGGACTATACATTTAAAACACTGCGGAGGAAGTTCCCCATCAGGTCCGCTCAGGCACAACCAATGACGGACAGCGCTGGACATCGGGATCGCTGCGGGACACTGGATTTCATTGCTGGAATGTTTTTTTATTTTTTATTTATTTTTTAATAAAGGACTTTTCCAAGGTGTTTGTGTGTTTTTATTTACATTTTTTTACACTTTCTTTGTGAAATGGTAGGGGTACAATGTACCCCTTACCAATTCACATGGGGGGCCAGGATCTGGGAGTCCCCTTTGTTAAAGGGGTCTTCCAGATTCCGATAAGCCCCCTGCCCGCAGACCCCCACAACCACCGGGCAAGGGTTGTGGGGATGAAGCCCTTGTCCCCATCAACATGGGGACATCCTCCCAATGTTGAGGGCATGTGGCCTGGTACGGTTCAGGAGGGAGGGGGGGCGCTCTCTCGTCCCCCCCCCCCCTCTTCCCCTGCGGCCGGCCAGGTTGCGTGCTTGGATAAGGGTCTGGTATGGATTTTTGGGGGGACTCCACGCTATTTTTTTTTAAATTTGGGGTGGAGTTCCCCTTAAAATCCATGCCAGATCTGAAGGGCCTGGTATGGATATTTAGGGGGAACCGCACGCCATTTTTTTTTTTTTATTTGCGACCGGGTTCCCCTTAATATCCATTCCAGACCTGAAGGGCCTGGTAATTGAATTTGGGGGAACCCCCACGCTTTTTTTTTTTTTTTTTATCAATGACTTTTCTATGTATTGATAAAAGCCGACAATTCATTAATAGCCACGAGTTTAGTTTTAAATGACTTTTTTTCCTTCAAAAATGACACTTTGTGCAGGGACAGTTCTAAGCATGGGAAAAATGCGCGACTTTACATGCATATCATACACACCCCCCAGGTACGAAATTTAAAGGAAAATTTCACTTTTATTTTTTCATTTTAAGCATTATTTAAATCACCGCTCCCGTAAAAACGTCTATTTTTTAAACCTTTTTTTATATTGAGACATGTCCCCTGGGGCAGGACCCGGGTCCCCAAACGCTTTTTAGGACAATAAATTGCATATTAGCCTTTATAATTAGCACTTTAGATTTCGAACGTTCGAGTCCATTGTATTTAATAGGGTTCTAAAGTTCACACGAACATTCTGTCTGTTCGCAGGTTCTGGTGCGAACCGAACAGGGGGGTGTTCGGCTCATCCCTGTCCTAGAATCAACACAACAAAAAGTATTTCTGCCCAGGGAGAAGATACAACAAATTCAAGAGGCAATGAAAATGTTACAGACCAATCCACCATGCTCAATAACACGAACCATGTCAACACTAGGGCTACTGACCTCAGCAATCCTGGCAGTAAAATGGGCAGGATTGCACTTTCGGCCCATACAGATGTTCATCTTTAAGATGTGGGACCACAGACAAGTGTCCCTAGACACACAAGTACTCATACCAACACAGGTAAAAAGATCCCTGTGGTGGTGGAGAAGATCAGAAAGCATAACCAAAGGACGGATGTGGGTCCTATCAGTCACCCGGATAATAAATACAGACACAAACGGCGTAGGGTGGGGAGCATATCTAGGCTCCCGGGTGACACAAGAAACTTGGAAAAAGGAGGAGATGAAGAGAATCATTGCATTGAAAGGAGTTGAAGGCAATACTGTTAGCACTCTGATCCTTCCAGAAGGAACTGAGCAGTCATCACATACTATGTCAACAAACGGGGGAACAAGGATCGGAACCCTGTGGTCCTTGGCAGAGGAAATCTTAAACTGGGCAAACAACACTGTATTCTCCCTGTCAGCGGTACACCTAAAATGGGAACTGAGCCAAGTGGCTAATTACCTCAGCAGAAAGAAATTAAGAGACAGTGACTAGGTATTTAAGTCAGGAAGTGTTCAGACTGATCACGCAAAAATGGGGAACACCTCAGGTGGACTTGTTTGCCTCAAAAGAAAACAGGAAGGTTCGATCCTCCTCCTCCCTGAAGAGGGAAGATGGCATGTTTGGGGTAGACGCACTAGCACAGAAGTGGACATTCAACAAATGTAATGCCTTTCCTCCACCAGTGCTCCTACCAGTGGTGCTAAGAAAATGTCGTACAGAGAACACTTCACTAATCCTCATTGCACCACACTGGCCCAGGAGACCTTGGTTCTCTATTCTAAAAGAACCCCCTTGGTTATAACCAATCCAGAAAGATCTCCTCTCCCAGGGCCCAGTATGTTGTCCCCAAGTGGAAAGGTGGAACCTGGCAGCTTGGTTTCTGAGGAGCAGGGCTTCTTGGACTGCTTAATTGATACACTGCTGAAAAGCGGGAAAATGCCAACTCACACCATTTATCAGAGTATGGAAATGTTTCAACAAATGGTGTACAGAAAACTCCTTTAAGACACAGAGCTCAGTGGCGGTTCTAGAATTTCTGCAGTGTGGGGCAGATAAGGGCCTGAGCCTGAGCACACTGAAAAGTCAGGTTTTAGCACTCTCTGTGTATCGGGAAAGGAAGCTAGCATCCAACCCATAGATAATTAGACTCTTTAAAGCCTTGAGCAAACAGAGACCGGTACAAGGTCCGTCCCTTTCCAAAATGGGACCTGTCATTAGTGCTACAAACTCTGACAGCGGACCCTTCGAACCACAGGAAAATTGTACAATAAAATTGCTGACATTTAAACCAGCTTTTTTTTGGTGGCAGTTACTTCTGCCAGGAGGGTGTGTGAGATGAAAGCTCCCTCAATCAGACCACCCTTTTTGCAGGTTTTCCCGGATCACATCGTTTTTAAGATGGATCCGGCCTTTTTGCCTAAAGTAGCCTCAAAATTTCAGAGGCCAAGATATTATTTTACCTTCGTTTTGTACAAACCCTTCCAGAGAACAAGAAGTTAAAGGGGTTGTAAAGGTTCATTTTTTTTATTTTCTAAATAGGTTCCTTTAAGCTAGTGCATTGTTGGTTCACTTACCTTTTCCTTTGATTTACCTTCTAAATATTTTTTTTCTTTGTCTGAATTTCTCACTTCCTGTTTCTCCTCACTAAACTTCACACCATCATCCGAGTGGTGTGGAGTCAGCCAGAACAGCTTACTGAACAGCTTACTGAGGAGGAACAGGAAGTGAGAAATTCAGACAAAGAAAAAAAATATTTAGAAGGGAAATCTAAGGAAAAGGTAAGTGAACCAACAATGCACTAGCTTAAAGGAACCTATTTAGAAAATAAAAAACGAACCTTTACAACCCCTTTAAGTTCCATATGTTAGACTTTAGGAGATGCGTTCTACATTATTTAGACAAGACAAAATCCTATAGGAAGACAGATTCCTTGTTCACTTTATTTTCAGGGGCCAAGAAAGGGCACAAAGCCTCAAAGCATACTATAGCCAGGTAGCTTAGAGAGGCTTTGGCCAGGCCTTTATTTTGAAGGTATGCAGATCCCAGAGGGTATTAGGGCACACTCAACGAGATCAGTGGCAGTGTCACAAGCAGAGAGAGCTGGAGCAACACCGGAGCAGATTTGTAAAGCGGCAACATGGCTCAGCTTCACCACTTTTGTCAAATACTACAGAGTGGACCTTTTGGTCTGCAAAGGATCAGACCTTTGGACGAAAGCTGTAGTCCCGCCCTAAGGGTAAGTGCTCAATAATCCTCTCAGGTGGCTGTCCTGGAAAGAAGATTAGGGGAAAAACAAAGTTACTTACTGGTAACATTCTTTCCCACAGTCTTTCAGGACAGCACTGGTGCCCACCCGAATGTATAAATTACCTGAGATTTCCTAACAGGAACTGTGATATTGTAGACTATGTGTATCATATATTCTTGTATCTCCCCAGCGAACTGGAGGTGCTCTAAAGAAACTGAGGAGCCAGCAGGGGAAGAGGAAATTTTTAAATGCAGCTGGCACAGTGTTTCCCACAGAGGGGAGGAGCCAAGGTCTCTCAGGTGGCTGTCCACAAAGACTCCGGGAAAAAACATTACCAGTAAGTAACTTTGTTTTTCTGCAGTTAACTGAATATTTATTGGACATGGTATGTCTGTTCCAGATTCCCTTAAAAGAGGTGTTTTAATTCTTTATCTGGTTTTCTCCTGTTTAGGTCATTTTGTTTCACTTATTTTTTTTGGTGCATGGTTAGTTGGTCTCCTATTTCACTGGTTAAACCCAAACTCTAGCTTTTGTTACACTTCACATAGTTCAGCCATTCATAGAAAGCGATGCATTCTAGCAACGAATACAAAGCTTTCTCTGATTGGCTGAGTCCGAGGTTGTGACATCATCAGCCCGCCTTTCTGACTCTCAATCAGAGGAAGCTTTGTAGTCATTGTTAGAATAAATTGCTTTCTATAAATACAAGGACAAAAGCGGCGCCTTCTAATCGTAGCAGTTAAACTGCTTAATAAAAAATTATATGTAATAAAACACTCACAAACGAGCGGTAAAGATAGGCATATCAAGTAATGTCATCATCCGCACTGTCCCGGGGGGCTGCCTAGTGCCTGTCGGTGGCTGAGGTGTCTGTATTCTCCCGGTGACGGTGGTGGAATCCAGTGCTCTCGCTAAATGGGGACGGAAGACAGTGAACACAGGAGCACAGAAGCAATGTCGTCACTTCCGGGTACAGGGTCAGGGGGAGGTGCGCGCGTTCGAAGCATTCATGCTTCTTCCTCAGGCTCTGCTTGGGGCCCATATTTGAAGAGGGTTATTATACTAAACTCGGTGCTACCTGACTGGCTAGATAGGTAACCATGGAAATGCATGGAGACCGCGGCAACATGTGATTCAATAGGCCATAAAAGAATGCCCTAACACAGACAGAATTGACTCAATGGAAATTACCTGATAAAATAACTTAATTAAAATCATTACTGGAATATTAGTATAACAAATGGGGTAAATTATATATTAAAAGAGTACTCTAAAATTGGTGAAAATTAGGTACTTACAAAGATCAGAGTGTTGGTCAGTCTATAAATATATCTATAGGAAAACTTAAGACAATAATTAAACGAGTATATATGGTTATCAAAATTACCTGATGTGTATTAAGTGCATATAGATGGAGCACATATATGCACATCCATAAGGTTATATTATAGGATTATATAAAAAATATATGTAGCGCCCACCCCATTTAGGGGTGCTATATACTCAAATTTAGGGGCTGGTCTGAGATAGTATTTAGGCTGAGACCGTTCTCATTTATAGGTTGCGCTATTTTATTTCTCCAGGTGGTATACTGGTGTGCAGTTCCCTGTGGCCTGTAGGTGGCACTGCCATGACAGGTCAGGGTTGAACCATCAGTACTAGTGCTGTGCCTTAGGGTGTACTCTCTCGGCAGCGGTACGGTGGGCGTGATTGGCCTGCTGTGCATGCTGGGAGATGATACATAAGGGGCAGACGCCGCCTGGGAGTGGTCGCTCTCTGGTGTTCGCGAGGGGAGTCGGAGTCCAGGTGCGTGGCGCCCGGCCCTCCAGGTCATGGAGCCACGTGTGCATCAGTCCCAGGCACCTTTAGCCCTGAGGCTGCAACTTCAGCCCTGGGCCCAGCACCTTTTAGCTGGAGCCCACTTCTGGGAAGAGGAATCCCAGGGTGTCCCTTGCGAGGGAGCCCGCTTCTAAGAAGAGGAGGCCGGGGGAGGACCTTTTTGACGGACCGGTGAGAGTTCACGGTGAAGGAAGGGGCCCGGTAACTTTCTAGAGGGATTCATCTATCCACCAAGGGCCTAGTAATGTGCTGCTGCTGGCACCTGTCCTTATACTGCAAAATACTGAGAAGTTCGGGACCTGATAGATTCTGTGGCAGAGAGTCTCCCGATCGTATCTAGGAAAAGAACCCAATTAAGCGTCCGAGCATCACTTCGGCTGCTAGGATCCATTTTACAGGAGACTATCCGGGTGAGCTAAACCTACTCTGGGAGTGGTGATTGTGATATATACTTGTGCCTGGACCTACCTCCCAAAACCTTGCTGTCCTGTCTCTTATCCACCCTTTCCTATCTGCTGAACATTGAAGAAAAATAATGTCAACGTTGGAGTTTAGAGTGGTGTGGACATTGGAATTACTTGGGGGGAAAACAGAGACTTGTCCCTATACCCTAGGAGATGAGAACCAACTGATGGAGAACCTAGTTGTGGGACCCAAATACATGACACCGCTCAACCTCCTCAAACAGGACGGTACGGGCATATAGTACAGTGTGCCCTTTTCCTGCAAGTGAGCCTAAGGTAGGAAAAAGGGTCCGTGTGCTACATATATATAAAAAAATATATAAAAAGGACACTCGGCATTAAAATGCCAAAAAATTAATACCAAAAATTAGAAATTAAAATGTATGTAATATTTATATATTGTGTGCGTAGGAGGTTATATTTGAAATAAGAAAGCATAATGGTTGCACATACTTGTAGATATATTTTGTGTGTGTATATGTGTTTGTATTGACACACAAAGGAAAAACTATAGCTATATGTGTGGGGACAATGGTAGGGCAATTATAATAGAATATTTATTTCAATGCCCTAATTTAGGCCCCCAGGCGATAAGACTATCCAGGGGGTAAATCCAATAACTTTCCCTTTCGCACAACCAAAATGTTTGGAAATGGCCTATATGACCCAAACATGAAGTCCTAAAGAGGGCTGTTGGTGAAATTCTTTAAAGTGCCTTGCGACACTATATTTATCCAAACCTTTTTCTACAAAATTATGGTGTTCCCCGAACCTTTTGCGGAGAGTACGGATAGTGCGGCCTACATAGAGTAGGCCGCATGGGCACGTCAGACAATAAACAACATACTCCGAAGAGCATGTGAAGAAATCTGGTATGGTATATTCCTTACCTTTTGCACGTAAAATATTTTTGTCTATGTGTGAGGTGTTTGCACGTGAGACACAGAGGTTTTTTGCACTGGTACATTCCCTTGGTATTAAAAAATGTCAGGGAAGCACTGGCAGTTGATCCTGATGTTTTTATTTTTCTAGGAGCTATTTGGGCCTTGATATTTTTAGCTCTTCCACAAGTAACTAAAGGTCGATTTGTAAGTGTAGATTTGAGGTAGGGGTCTTCGCTCAATATAGACCAATGTTTTAACAAGATCCTTTCCATTTTTCTGAATTGGTTATGGAACTGTGTAACAAAACGGACTGGTTGCGTTTTATCCTCTGTTCTCGTAGTTCTGTCACTCCTGACATCTGTATTGAGATAGTGTTGGAAGGCTCCTTCCACAATCTCATCTGGATAGCCATTTCCTTTAAATTTCATCTTAAGTATCTGGCCATGAGTGGTATAATCCTGTATCCGAGTACAGTAATGCCTTAATCGGCAAAACTGACTCTTTGGGATGTTTTTCACCCAACGTGGGTGATGACAACTCCCGTATTGCAGAATAAATAGCTTTCTATAAATGGCAGAGCTCTGCTCAGAAAAACTGTGTTCCAGTATGAGACGGAAAGGTCTCGGCTCGAACCTGGAACACAGTCCTGTATGCTGTATGTAGCCTCAGATACAGCACACCCAATGGCCTCACATGTTAGTAAAGGGCATAGTTCATTTGGGCCAGCTTGGCCCAGACAAACTATGTAAAGTGTAACAAAAGGCCTATCCTTTTTCTTTTTTTTTCTTTTAGATAGTTTTCCCCTTTTGTGGTGTTTATCTATCCTGGTCTGGAGCACCAGGTTGATCCATAGTGTCCTCCCTTTGGCCGCAATTGCCATAATTGGTTTGGCGCTTTCATCAGCTTGCCTTGATTCAGGTGTTGATTTATTTTTGTAGCTGTTGTCCACCCCTCAGTTGAAATGCTTTTGGATGCCCCAACTGTTTAAGAGTTTCCAAAATTTCTTTGTCTCTCAATGAACAATAAAGAAAATTAAAATCTTTGTACTTGCAATAAAATCTTTTTCTTGAAGTCCATTGATTGGCACAGGTCCCGCCTCTGTGTATTTGACGCTTTACACTGCTTGCTCAGAAAACTAAAGCATTACAAATCGAGGTAGGGTTAGAGAGGGCTTTTATGTGCTTTTGTACAAAAGTATAACAGATTTGTATCTCTCTTTTTATAAGTTTTATGCCAATAATGTTTTGTAATAAAATATAATGTTTTTAGGATATGTGGTCAGTACATTGGTATACTGATGGGTCATCCTTGAACACTCTTTTTTTCTTTTGCATATAGTTTTCCTATTGGTGTCTTGGGTTGATGAACCCTTAGTATTAGGTTGCTTACGTATTAGGATAAGATCTGTAACTTCCTCCACACATGTTTGTAGGTAAATATGACAGTTGGAGAGGGGCTGGCTTCAACTTTTTTGTTTGCCAATGTGCCAACCATCTATATGCAACCGTATAACCCAACTATTTAAGAAACTCCTAAATTTGTGTGTCCCTCAATAGACTTACAGTAAGTAAAAAATGATATTCCCCTTATGGGTAGAAACCAGGTACTGCTATACAAATAAAATAAAAAAACGATCGTACATTTGAAACCTTTTGTTTGTGTCCTCTTACCCTTGCTTAACCCTTTTTTTTCTGGGAATCAGTTACAGTGGATCCTCAGATTGCAAGTAATGCGGTTAACGAGCGTTTCGCAATACGAACACTGTTTTTAAAAATCGTAACTCGGTTTGCGAGTGCTGTTTTCCAAACGAGCACAATTCAGGCCAAAGTGGTATGCAGTACTGCGTTTGGTCTGAGGTGGGGTGGCGCCAGAGCCAAGCAGCGCCATTCGCAGCCGGTCTGCGCCGTTAGGAAATGCACGGAAAGGCCCAAGGACAGCTCGGCTGACCTTGGCAAACCTCGGGAACAGAGTCTTTCCGAGGTTTGCCGAGGTGTCCTTGCGCCTTTCCATCCGTTTCCGAGGCTCTCCGGCGCCCCCCACCTCTGGCCGCATGCGGTAATGCATGCCATTGAAGTCAATGCAGAACAAATTATTTTAGTTTCCATTGACTTCAATGGGGAAACTCGTTTTGATATGCGAGTACTTTGGATTACGAGCATTCTCCTGGAATGGATTATGCTCGTAATCTGAGGTTTCACTGTATATAGTTATTTTGCTGCGTCGTCTACGGGTGAAATCTGGTTTGACTGTAAAATACAGCCCTCTAACGATAATTCACGATCAAAAGCCAGTGTATTGCAGTAGTCCAGTTTCAGTGTGACAAATTTGATAGTGTTTTGTTGTTCCATGGGGACTTTGTGCAGGTGGTGACCTGTACAAGGTATTGCACACTGTGGTCTGAATAAAATATGCAAGTAATATGGTTATTGTAATTATTACATTTAACTTTCCTGATTGTCCTGCTTTTAATTTTCAGGAGAAATACTTGGCAAAGAGAACACAGATCACTCCATTGTGAACAAACCTTTACCACCAGAACAAGAATCTGTAGGAAAGATATCTCATCCAGCCAAGGAAACAATCAAAATACCAGAGTATAGTTCACAGGACCTCAGCAATGTAGTCTACGCCAGTGCTGCTACAACTGGTACAGAAAGCACTGACCTCAATGCATTCATCTGTAATAGGTCAGACCTACCACTGCGTGATACGGAGGCAAACCCTAGTCCTGAACTTGAGAATTTAACTTATCCACCAACCTTGGACAGTACCGAGAGAAGAGTCATGGAAGATAAACCATATGGGTGTAAGTATTGCGTTCGTAGGTTTGCCCATAGCTCAAGTCTTTACCGGCATCAAAAAAGCCACATGGAAACTAAGCTTTTTAAATGTTTCCTGTGTAATAAAGCATTTACCAGTGCCTCAAATCTTAATGTCCATACTAGAATTCACACTGGGCTAAAGCCCTATGAGTGTAGCGATTGCGGGAAGAGGTTTACACGCAAATTTGGTCTTGACCAACATTTGAAAATCCACAGCCAAGAGAAATTATATATTTGCTCTCATTGTGGAAAGACTTATACTGACTACTTCTTTCTCGTCAAGCACCAACAAATGGAAAGAGCTTCTGTGCCATACTCTTGAGATTGTTCAGAAATAAAGCATGTGTGACAAATATTAGTGTTTTTTTTTTTTTGTGTTTCTCTCACTAAAAACAGAAACCACCTTGCATAGAGTTGCTGTTATAGGTGTATATTTAGGAAAGGACAATAGTTTAAGATCACAAACATGATGTTACAAAAACTTGGTAAGGAAACTGTTCACTCTGTAAGCCCCATTTGAAAGAAGACAAAGCATCAGTGATATTTCTTCATGTTAAAGTTAATTTAAAGCCTCTATTTTTTTCCTCTCAGAGTTATGATCAACAGACATTTTCAGTGCAAGTTCACATTAAATTGATATTTTTTTAAAATAATAAATGCAGCTGGGAAGCTACTTTCCGGCACCCTATTAAACAGTGCTGGAGGCAGGGACCAAACAGGGATTTTACATAATTTTCCAAACTTCCTACAAATAGGCCTACCCAAAGCACGTTTGTTTGATGAAACATTGGCCTATTAACTCAGTCAACATCTAAGCATATGCAGCACTGTCACCCCACCAATGAAAGTGCCTATCCAATGACTCTACCGTGAGGATCAGTACAAAATGTTCCAGGGGGTACTAAGGATAACCCATTTTTACTGTTATGGGCAGCCTACTTCACATTTAATGTTACTAGAGTTCTACATTAACGGGTCTATGTAACTGGCTGTGATTTTTTTTTTTTTTTTTTTTTTTTTATAAGTTTAATACTTTTAAGGGGTCTATTTTATTTTTTTAACACAAGTTGTACACAGCTTTCACCCAGAATATTAGTTGAACTAGATGTGACTATATGACACATATTTTGTAATTATATTTGTAGCGGGTATGTACTTTTAAATCTGGTGAGGACACCAGTGATGCATAGTTCCCTGCGGCCCAGCAGGTGGCGCTGTCACTTTGGGCCGGGGTTGAACCATCGCTGCAGTGCCGTACCCTTTGTGACCTCTCGCAGCGGTTGTACGGCGGGGCGGGGAACCCGCCGTGCTTGCTGGGAGAGGGTATAAAGGGGGCAGACATTTTCGCCACGAGGGTCGAGTCCCAGGCACCTTCAGCCTGAGGGCTGCTGTGCGGTCGGTGTCGAGGCGGCCTAGGCCTGGACACTTGGAGTTTGAAGGTGTCTGGGATGGAACACAGTCTGGGGTGAGGTACTCAGCCGGAGGCCTGGGGCCCAGTACCTTCCGCTGGGTCCCGCGAGGGAGGGATTGTCCTAGGGGGCCCCGGGAGTGGGGCACCCAAATCCAGAGGCGTAAGGGACCAGAGAAGGGACTCACCCGAAGACCTGGTGCAGCAGATTGCCAGTGCCGGGTGAACCTCTGGAGACCGCCCGGAGGGATATCTCTCCCGAACAGGGGCCAAGTTCAGAGAGGAAGTTCAGTCCATGTTCAATGACCGGTGGCAGCGGTCCAACTATTCCAATCAGGTCAGTGGCAGAGACCTGCTATTAGGCCTGTGGCAGGGGCCTCAACAGTTCATCCGGTCGGTGGCAGCGACCAAAACTCACGGTCGGTGGCAGAGACCGTGCGCCAGGCATAGGCGCACCAAATATAGCGAATAGGGACGTAGCAAGCACCGGAGGTGACGTGGACGAGCTCGGCGCTCGTAGTTTACATACCCTTTTTGAAATTTTAAATGTGAGTACTTTATACTTCTATGTATGGAAAATAAACCTTTATAGCAAAAATACTACACTATATTGGACCATTTCTTGCCTCCATATTTTAACCCCCACATATGCACACCATCCCGGAGACTCCACGGCTAGAGGATTAACCCCCGCCAGGCATCCACACACCCCCATGTTCCAGATAGCATCCGGATAAAAGGCAGCAGGAACAACAGAGGGCTTATACTATATGCTGTAACCTCACAGCAGTGAGGTAAGGGGCCACCCTTCTTTAAAAAGCACAGCGTGGGAGTCACAAGATTATACATCTAGAAGTCACTCATTAATAACAAGCACAGTGTGGAAGTCACAACATCACCCAGCACTTCAGCCTATATTTACCTATCGCAAAACATAACGTTTGTTTGCACTTTTGCACTAAAAGACTATTATTTATGATTTTAACCATTGCACTACCTTTGCTCAAGTATTACCATTTATAAGTCACGGCTAGACTTTTTGCAGCACAGCTATTGGATAAAAACATATGGTTAAACGGTTTTAACACTATGCACTTTTTCTAAGATTTATGTCACATTTCACACACTCTTTTACATTTTAATATTTGTTTTAGATATTGTGATTTTATTTGTTAAGAATATTAATGTTGCTCATATTTTAGCACCCTCTAGGACCACCCATTTTATTTAGGGTAGTGGATAGGCAATTTTTTCAACAGCTCGGCATTACTTCTTTATACACAAATATAGCGAATAGTCGCTAGCAAAAGCATCTCCACAGAACAACTAAGGCTTCGTATGCAGTGGACAGACCCGGAGGTAATTGAACTAACTGCTCAAACCTCATACACATACTAGGGGAGAGCTTGGTGTAGTGTTCCTGCACTCTCCTCTCCCAGGTACCCCTAGACACAAGTCCCTCACACGAGGAAACACAGAGAGGGAGAGTGAGGCTCCGCTACATATTCAATTGGAAAAATTTGTGAATTCTTGAGAAAAGTGTGTTAAGTACATTTAGATCCCTAAGTATACAGTATGCATGCTAGCTAATGTAAAAGTGTAACACTTACAGGTATTTGTTGCATCTCAAAATAATCACAGTACTTTCTCAAGACTGGCTCTATCTTTGTTCAGGCATTGTCCTCTACTAGTGTTGTGCTTCTCTTTTACATTTTCAGTCTAAAACAACTGTCAAATAAACGTCACAGTGAATAATGCAAGAGGCAATAAAATAAATATACAATCATGTGAAACAAAAGTCCAGTGAGCATGTGTCCAGTGAAAAGCTTCATGAAACTTCAATAAGCATGTGGGCAGTGTAAAATTACTTGTGCAGAGCTATACTCCAGATGTGCCAGCTCCAGTGTACCACCAACGAGAAACAAGAGCCTCTTGCCAGAAATACATGACGCCCGCCAACCAAGGTCATGCACGCTTACATTTACTGAAAATGTCCACAGGATGGAGATGGCCAGCTTGGCATGGATCACAACTCTGACCGCAGTCAGCTCAGCAATAGAATGAGGGCAGCAGGAGACATCAGAAGAGAAACAAAGCAGACCAGGTAGTGTAGCACTATATAAAACCACAGAATTTATAAAGAATTGAGGGTACTCACAAGACAATAAATGAAATAAGCTCAAAGCCTGCTCTCCAGCATCAGCGGAAGTGATGAAGTCAGCAACTTAGGTTCCACCAAACATGTTTTGTCCCCTAAAATGCTGGCCAGGGGATGATGTGGTCATGTAAACCATAATATCTGCACAGAAGCTTGTCACATGTTTAGTAAAGCATGTTTTAGAGAATCATACTTACCTAGCAGTGGCGGCTCGTGCTCAATTTTCTTGGGGGGGGGGCCTGCGGTCCCCCCAGCCAACCAGCCCCCTGCCCCCCAAACATCCAACCACCCTCCCACCCCCGGTGCTCGCTCGGTTGATCGCAGCTTCCCCCCGTCACTTGATCGCTGCATCACTTGCCCATCAGGCCTCCCGCCAGCCTAGCACTTACCCCATCCAGGTTGCGGCTTCCCCCTGCTTCTCCTCCTGAGTCCCGGCAGTCGCTTCTCCTCCCGGCCAATCAGGACTTTGGACTCATGGCCAATAGGGTCTCAGGACCTCCTTTCTGATTGCCTGGGAGGAGAAACAGGAAGACATTAGAAAATTTATATTAGCTAATGTCAGAACTGGGTGGGCTCCGGGTGCAGTGCTCTGCACCCGGAGCCCTCCCTTTTTGAAGCCAATTAGAGCCTCAGGCTCTAATCATGTGCTTCTTAAAAAATAAACATTGTAATCCATACGTCCGGTGCCCTGCATGTAGATTAGGGGCTGGTTGATGCAGCATCGGTCCCCCGCCATCTCTAACATTGAGAATCAAGCGATCAAATACTGCCGAGAGAGCTGTGACTGTCAGTCACCAGCTCTCTGCTCTGCCCCCCCTCGCTCACTGGAACGCTGGTCTGTGGAGGGGGTGGGAGCTTCCGGCTCAGGCTCTCAGCGGCACACAGAGGCGGAGTCGGGTGCCGGTCCAGGGATCGGGGCAGATCCCGACCATATGGTCGCGATCCTACCCGAGTCTGGACCGGCTCTTTGATGTAAGCAGACAGCAGGATTCTGTCCGCTGTCTGCTGAAAATGGGTCACAGGAGTGCAGAACGCACTGCACTCCTGTGATCCACAGGAGAAATACAGTCAAATGAGCTTTGGCTGTACTTTAAGTAGAATTGTAAAATACTTAGAGCTATTTAACAATAGTGGGCTTGAAAATGAGCCTTAGCAAGCAATAGAAATGCCCCCAAATTGCATTGTGGGGTGAAATTTTTTACCTGTCCGTAAATGTCTGGGAAGGGGCAATGATTGCCCGTAAAAAATATGGCTGCAGGTCAGCTTCGGAACTGTGCATGCGTAGTTCTAAAGCTAGCTAAATGGTACTCGGTGAGCTTGTGCTGTGTGCACCTGCACTTAATAAAAAAAAATACATGTAAGCTTGATATCTGTTCTGTGCAAATATATGAAGGTATACAGACAGAAATATACAGTACTGTATACTAGAGAATAGTCTAATTACAGAGACAAATATGCATGGATTTGTAAAAAATATGCTTTGTAGAATATGATCAGTTTTTATAAGGGGACAAGTATAAATCTGAAAGTTGACAATGCTAATGATGTGATATATTTGGATTTTGCAAAAGCATTTGAGTACTCTTTATACATATATTAAAAGTAGATCGTCTGCCAGTGTTTCCTGTGAGCCCTCAGTACAAAATCTGATATTCTGCCAGTGTTTCCTGTGAGTTCTCAG
This sequence comes from Rana muscosa, assembly GCA_029206835.1. Classification (NCBI taxonomy): domain Eukaryota; kingdom Metazoa; phylum Chordata; class Amphibia; order Anura; family Ranidae; genus Rana; species Rana muscosa. The sequence goes on from JARGYO010005562.1 coordinate 14,534,921, forward strand.
TACAAACACTGATCTTCTAAAAATAAACACCATGAACATCATTTTGCTATGCAAAGGGGTTTAAAATACCGTTGAGTAAACTGGTGTATGTAGAAACGTAAAAATTTGGTCTGATCATGAAGGGTTTGATTACCCACTACACCCCTGTTCTGTACATGATACTACCCACTGTCATATCTTTCTACACTGCTCTATACATATCGGGAGCAGCCATACTTTCTGGCACTCATCTACAGTATATCTTACACATCTTGCCAGCATATTGTGTATGCTGTAAAAACCTTCTCTCCTGTCACCCCTCCGATATGTTATGTGTGCTGTCATACCCTGCACAATCCTCACCAGCACATACTGCCAGCAGCCATACCTTCTGGCATGCCTCAGCAGCACGTCTTACACACCCAGTCTGCATATTGTGTCTAATGTCATAACCTCCACAATCTTCACCTACACATAATGCTTGCTCACACTGTCCATCACTGCTTTACATTGCATTTTTATTCCATACAAGATATAAAAGAATAAAGGCAACTATACAAGACACAATAGCCTTCAGTCCAAACAGTGGTATAGGATGCCAATAACAGCTCTGATTACATTATCCATGTGATAATTTAACACTCATGTATAATGATTACAAGGGGTTATATTCTCTACGCGTTTCACTTCAAAAGCTTCATCAGGAGACCACTTATTGTGAGCTGGTATATGTGTACAAAGGCATGGGCATGCGGCCAACAAAGAAAGGAAAGGGTCAGGTAAGCCAGGTCCAAACTGCAAAATCATCAACAGAGGAAGGCACAAATATAGAGGGGCATTACCTCAACCAGGGCTATATCACTATCCAGGCCGCACAGGAACCCACAAAACACCTACAATAAAGCCTCAGAGGACATTACTGTGAGGATCCGGGTCATGCCAACAAACAGAGACAGTTTTGTATCTACAAGGTTTGAGGAAAAAGGTATAATGGAAATGTGAGATTGAGTCTGTTGCATTAGGGATGAGATAATTCTTCAGTTGCTGTAATACATGGTAGAGCCATATATCATTGTAATTAATAAATAGAACAAATAATTTGAGTATGGTAATGACACTGTTAAAATCTCATGACCTGTAATAGCCCTTCATTATAGGCATTAACCTTTTATAGGAATCACTGGCACCACTGTGGAGGTATGTTGTTTTAATATTTCTGTATAGTAATAAAATTTTGCTTGTAGACAAGTTTTCTTGAAATAATCTAAATCATTCTGGCTTTACACACAAATACAGATGACAAACTAAGGTTCTAAGTTTAAAAAGTTCATAAATGAATAGCTTATGATACGTTCTCTATATTTTTCTGATATCATCATCCATCCCACCAGTTAATAATAAAGGAAGACAAAAAGATTTACCTTGTTAGACTTTATACCAGGTTTCCCCTTGGATCGTGGACACTAGTAAAGAACATATACAAATATTAATAAGACCTGAAAATTGACCAGTAGTAAAAACCTGGTTACAAAACTTTTCAAGATAGGCTGAGTCATTTTCCTTCCCCTTTTCCTTCTTCCTCAGAATGTCATCAGTGACAAGTCTAATTTAAATAGCACCACTTTACACCACTGAAAATTTACTTAACCAGCACTGTACTGTACATGAAAAGACTGCTTTATAGTTTAAAACAATTACAATCAAAATTCAATCCAATCAAATCACTATATATACTGTGTGTAAGTGTGTGTGTAAATAAAATAACAAACATGTCATACTTACCTCCACTGTGCAGTTCGTTTTTCACAGAGGGGCCCCGATCGTCCTCTTCTGGGGTCCCACAGCAGCTCTCGCGGCTCCTCCCCACAATAGATAACCCCCTCTGGGAAGCTCTCTCCCAAGGTGGTTAACCTCGCGGGCACTCTCCCATGTCATACACTCGGAGTACATAGCCGCCGAGTGTATGACTCGGCCCTGCCCCCCGGCGGCCGCGTCATTGGATTTGATTGACAGCAGCTCGAGCCAATGGCTGCACTGCTATCAATCTATCCAATGAAGAGCAGAGAAGTTGTGGGGAGAACGACGCGGGATCGCGCCCACGGAAGTTCTGGTCTCAGGTAAGTAAAACGGGGGCTCGGACAGTGCAAGGTGTTTTTTCACTTTAATGCATAGGATGCATTAAGGTGAAAAAAATGAGGCTTTACAACCCCTTTAATGTTCAATTTCAGGCCCGCTTTTGTGCTCTCCTCTTTCACCTTCACTAAGGGACTCTATAGTTCTTCTTCACTTTCTGCCATTAGTGTGGTATCGTCTGCATATCTCAGGTTGTTGATTCTCCCGGCGATCTTAATTTTGGCTTGTGAGTTGTCGATCCTGGCATGCCGCATGATGCACTCTGCATATAAGTTAAACAAGTAGGGTGACAATACACATTCTTGCTGCATTCCTTTCTCAACTTTGAACCAGTCAGTTGTTCCGTGTCCTGTTCTAACTGTTGCTTCTTGACTTGCATACAGGTTTTTCAGAAGACAGGTGAGGTGGTCTGGTATTCCCATTACTTTCTATATATGTCACATCTTGTTGTGATCCACACACTGGAAGGCTTTACTGTAGTCAATAAAGCAAAGGTAGACATTCTTCTGAAAACTCCTTGCTTTCTCCATGATCCAGCAAATGTTGGCAATTTGATCTCCAGTTGCTCTGCCTCTTTGAAATCCAGCTTGTACTTATGGTAGCTCTCGGTTCACATGCTGCTGAAGCCTAGTGTAGCAATACCCCAAGTTAAGAGGGCTGCAGGTATAGTTTTGGGCCTGTAACACACTGCTGTCAACCCCCAGGAACTGGCTCTATCCTCCCTTGGCACAGCTAGCACAAATGAGAGTGTGAAACCCGCTAGGCTATAGGAATCACCACTCCGCAAAAAAGCATACACAATAGTTAATATTAAGTTACCTGAGCTGACTGCTTCAGCTGGGATAAACAGTACGCCACACACTTGTCTGCTTAACCACAAATACTTTTACTGAATAGAATATAAGGTTAGACAATGGTACATTTATCTATGCAGGGGCCCTGCAATATCAAAAGTCAAGCAGATAACAAGTATTATGTTCTAACAGTCCTATGCGCACTAAATGTCTCTTAATATTTATGCTCGCGAGCCTTCCCCTCGTGGCCAATATGGCGGCCAAACAAATGTCCCCCCTGCTGAACAGTCAGGCCTGACTAATTCACACACAGTTAGTTCATAGAGAAGGATCTTCGCTAGCAATGGTGGTGCACTTTGTAGGTTATTTGTAATCCAATGGTATTAAATCGTTGGTTACTCAGCAAGCAATAAAACAACTTAACTATGGCTGCACAACACACTGTTTCTCTGGGGTGCAATATAACTCTCCGGGTTGGTGGGCCCTGACCAAAGGATACTGGGCCTAAAAGGTAGTCAAAGTATACTGAGCAAATGCTCTCTCACCCGACCGGACCAGTCCATACAACCGACTTCAGTAGCTGATGTCCCGGAACACAATCTCACGATACCCGTAGTCTCTGATCCTCTCGACCATCCGAGGGAGATTGATGGATGAGACGACTCTGGGTTCTCCAGTGACGATCGGAAAGCTCTCCGGGTCCCCTAGGCCCAGGCTCTCTGGCCTAGTCCAAAACAACAGGCCCCAAACATAGGCTCCACTTGCTTAGAGGGCGGTGTCCGAAGAGACCCGCGTGTTGCTCCTCCCTCCTTAAATAGTCCTTCCCCAGCAGACCTTGCGCTGGGCAATGCACACTGGGTATAGTAGTCTTTGAATTCACTTAAAGCGATACCCCGCTACACACTCCCCCCACTTAAAATCTTTGGTCCCCAAAGATAAGCAGTAAAGGATCATTGTTAGCATATGTACATGAAATACAGTTCATGGCTACAAAGGAGCCTGGCAGAGGAACCTCCCACCAAGCTTTGGGAGAGAGGTTGTCCTGCCCACAGGTCACATTAGTGGAAGTGGCCTGTCTAACTGTGTCAGGGAGCGAGCTAGGGTTGCCCTCTACTAAATTCCCAGTAGGGGGACCAGGCTTATCTACTGTCCTTCTTGCTGTAACAACAGTCTCTTCCGAGCACTCCCCCATTTGAGTGTAGGTTAGTCTTCTTGGGGGGTGGATGGCCCTTCTCTCTCTTTGTCCCCTAGTAGCCGGGGTCTCAACTGCAATGGGTCCTTCCAATTCTTCCTCTATTAAGTCAGGTGTATTGGGCTCCAATGGTCCAGGGGCATCCAATTCAGGTGCAGAGAGATACAAGGAATCCCTGGGGTCCTCTACTGGAAAGGAGTCCAGAGCATCCTCCCATTCTTCAGTAAGAGTATCAAGTGGTATGAACTCAGCAGCCTAAGCATTCAAAGTGTCCCCAGTGATAACTTCAGATGATGAAGAGGCCATGGTCATGGGTTCAGGTACTTGGGAGGACCATAGCCAATCGAGTTCCAATTCCTCATCTTCACTCAGATCTTGGGCATCCAGTTCCCCTGAAAGAGTTGTTTGAGATCTGGTGACAGGTCTAGGGGTGTTAGAGGCTGAAAGGGATTCAGAAGGATCCGAGGTGGGAGGCAAACAAACTGCTTCGGAGAGGGGCAGCAAGTGATTCCGGTGCCATGTCTTCAACGGCCCCACTCTCCCTTCTGGCTTAAGTTGATACACTGGCAAACCTGGCAATTGTTTACAGATTACATAGGGCTGTGATCTCCACCGGTCGGCCAGCTTATGCTTCCCTGGAATGCCCAAGTTCCGCAACAGCACCCGGTCTCCTAGCTGTAAGTCGTGAATTCGGACCTTGAGGTCATAACTCCGCTTATTCCTGGCTCCTCATTGATTGGAAGTCGCCTGGGCCTTCTCATACGCCAGTCTTAAGCTCTGTCACAACCGATCCACATACCCCTTGTGGGAAGCTGCTGAGGTATGATCTATTGAAGTGCCAAAAGCCAAATCTACCGGTAGTCTTGCTTCCCTGCCAAACATCAGTCTGTATGGAGAATACCCAGTAGCATCACAAGTCGTTCTATTGTATGCATGCACAATGGCGGCCACATCTTCTTCTCACTGCTCAATGTCCCCAGCATATTCAATAATGTCCGATTGAATCGTTCAGGTTGGGCATCCCCTTGTGGGTGGTATGGGGTGGTTCAGGTCTTCTTTATACCCAGTGAATCTAGCAGTTCCCGAAATCAGTCTGCTTTCGAAATCCCTTCCCTGGTCTGAGTGGAGGCATTGAGGTAGTCCGTAGTGCACAAAGAACTTTTCCACAAGAACCTTAGCCATTGTGGAGGCCTTCTGGTCTTTGGTTGGGAATGCCTGAGCGTATCTAGTGAAATGATCGGTTATCACCAGAACATTCCCATGTCCACTCAAATCAGGTTCCAGACAAAAAAAATCAATGCATACCAGATTCAAGGGCCCTTGACTTTGTAGGTGGCCCATTGGGGCAGTTTGATGAGGCAGTCTTTCTTTGTATGCATCTTACACATGAGTGACAATATTCCTCCACTTCAACCCGCATGCAGGGCCAGTAGAATCTGTTCTTCACGAGTTGAAAGGTTCTTTCCGACCACAGGTTGCCATGATCGTCATGCAAAGCAGTCAGAACAGTCTTCCGGTGTTTCTCTGGCAGAAACAGTTGCCACTTATCCTCCAAATCATCAGAGGGGCCCCTTCGGTAGACCACCCCTTGATGCATTTGTAGCCGGTCCCATTCTCTTCTTAATAGACAAGCCTCCTTTGAGGGGTCCTTCAGGAGCAAGTCTGGGTTTTGGCTTTCCAATGCTTCCAGAGCCAATCTCCCCAGTGGGTCTTCCATTTGATCTCTCCTCAAATCTTTCTTTGAAAGTTTGGGTAGATCCTCTTCTCCAATCTGGGTCACATTGCAGTAAAACTTGGGTACTCCAACCACCGAGACTCCTATTTCTTCGGCTCTGGACCCTCCACTGGTCTGGAACTCTGCTCCCTGACACAAGGCTCGCACTCCCTCTGGGGCCAGCCGAGTCCAGTCTTCCGTAGGATTAGTGGGAGCATGGGACCTTCTGGACAAGGCGTCAGTGTCTCTGTTTCCAGTCCCAGGTCTGTACTTTAGACTGAAAGTGAATCCTGAGAGAGCTGCTAGCCAACGGTGGCCGGTGGCATCCAGTTTGGCCGTAGTTAGGAGGTAGGTGAGTGGGTTATTATCTGTCTTTACCACAAACTCAGCTCCATACAGGTAATCCTTCAGCTTATCCACCACAGCCCATTTTAAAGCCAAGAATTCCTGCTTGTGGGTGGGGTAATTCTTTTCGGCTGGGGTCAAACTTCTGCTCACATAAGCAACGGGCCTCAGTTGGTCATCATGCTCTTGATACAGCACTCCTCCCAGACCATCATGACTGGCATCCACATGTAGTTCATACGGCTTTCTGGTGTCCGCATAAGCCAAGACGGGGGCAGTGGTCAAGCTCTCCTTCAATCTGGTGAAAGCCTCCTCACAGCTCACAGTCCACTGGTCTTCTATAGACTCCCCTGGTTTCCTGGGCCCTGACTCATCTTCTTCTCCTTTAGTCTTCAGGAGTTCATTCAATGGCTTGGCGATTTTTGCAAATCCCTCCACAAACCTTCTGTAGTAGGAGCAAAACCCCAGAAACGACATGAGCTCAGTCAATGTGGTGGGCCGTGGCCAGGAGGTAACTGCCTCCAGCTTCCCTGGATCTGTGGACACTCCTTCGGCAGACAAAATGTGCCCCAGGTAGTGGACTGAAGATTGGTAGAACTGGTACTTCTCCAAAGAAAGTTTGAGTCTCTTATCACTGAGTCTCTTCAAGACCTTTTCCAGCCTTGCCTCATGCTCTTCTAGAGTTTTCCCGAACACAATGATGTCATCCAGGTAAACCAGCACTTCAATAAGGTTCATATCTCCCACCGTCTTTTCCATGAGTCACTGGAAAGTGGCTGGAGCTCCTGAGAGGCCTTGAGGCATGCGATCAAATTCATAGAACCCCACAGGGGTGATGAATGCTGTCTTTTCTCGATCTTCAGGGTGCATTGGAATCTGGTAATACCCACTCTTCAAGTCCATCACACTGAACCACTTTGCTCCAGATAAACTCTGTAAGGCATCTTCTATTCATGGAGTGGTGTATTGATCGGGTATCGTTCTCCTATTGAGGGTCCGATAGTCAATACATAGTCTCAATGACCCATTTTTTTTTCTGACCACCACTATTGGAGAGGCGTATGGGCTCCTAGACTCTCGAATGACCCCGGTTCTCTTGAGCTCTGACAGTTGCTCTCGCAGATCTTCCAAATCAGCCAAGGGGACCCGCCAGACTCTTTCCCTGATTGGTCTGTCCTCCTGCAAGCAGATGCTGTGGGTAGCACTCTTTGCACACCCCACATCGAACTCATCCTTGGAGAAGATCTTCCGCCACCTAGTTAACTGGGCCTTGGCCCTCTCCTTCCAAGCCGGTGGTAAAGCCGTATCTTCCAAACAGAGTCTCTCCACAATAGCTCTCTCTCCCTCTTCCTTCTTTAAGTCTGACAGGGCAACCGGGGTGGCAGGGTTCACTTGGCCCAACAGCATCCGGGCTGGGATCTTCACAGGTGTGTCGGTGGTGTTCCTGATGCTCACCGACACCCTGCAATTAGCTTTCTTCAGAGCTCTCAATGGGACCACCTCAGGAATCACTTCCAGTCCTTGATGGGTGTCCAAAGGATCTGGTTCCAGGACTACGAAGGGACCAGGTTGCTCCCAGGTGAGTTTTACGGTGGCCCTCAGACAAGTTACTTCCCCGGGCTGTAAGATCCTTTCCTTCTTGTCTAACTTCCAGACTTTTCCCACTCCTTCTTCTGGAGCCTTCTGTTCCAACACTAGCAGTTGATAGGCCCGTTGCAACATAGGGTGAATTCTGGCTGTTGAGGCGTCTTGCTCCTGGGCTATAGGGGCCAGTAATCTCCTGACCAGGTCAGTATTAGTCCCTATTATAAGGGAACTTTTGTTGGCTCCTGGCGGGCAAGGACAAACTACCGCCAATGTGTCGAAGATCTCTACATCTCCGGCTACTGAGGGGTCAAAGGCCAGTCTAATTGGGAGATACCCATCATATGGGAAGTTTTGGGTTCCAAGTCCCCATATTTCCAAGTCTTCTAGCTTCTGCAGGGGCAAATGTATCAGATGTTTCAGGTAGAAGTCCCGGTACAGAAGGGTCACTTGAGCTCCCGTGTCGAGAATGGCCTTCGTGTAGATCCCTTCCACTTGAATGGGGACCACTGGAGAGGGTCCCACCAGTTTAACAGGAAATTTTCTCGTGGAGGTCTCCTTCCTGGGTTCCATGTGTTTGGCCTTCTGTGATTACTTCTTCCTTAATCCCTTCCTGGATCTTAAGCCTTGTTGGGCCTGGTATGCATTAATTTCCTTCCATGGTTTAGGTTCGGACTTAAAGTGAGAAGTATTAAGTTGGTGGGGTGGGGAATTGTCCCCTTCTTAGCTTCTCCTGTTCTCTGATTCCTTTGGAGCTTGCTGGAACTGATGGGCACCTGGTTGACTCCTTCACCGGGGCCCTCTGGAGTTTTCCGCCGGCTTGCGATATGTGCTTTGGGATCTCTTCGGGCTGGGAAACACCCGTCCGTAATGTTCAACCCCTCCACAGTTAAAGCAAACTTCCTCTTCTCTGTCCTGCTGGAAGACTGGTGTTGGGGCATTCTGAAACACCTCCTTCTTTAAGTCTTCTTTTTTTGCAGCTCCTGAACTTTTAGCCATTAAAGAAGTCAGCATTTCCAACACTTGGGCCATCTGTGACTTTAAGACAGCCACCTCAGAGTCCCGTTCTCTGGCCATAACAGATCCAACCCCTGCTGAGGGAGGGGGAGGGGGAGTGGGTTTCTCAGTTGCCTGTTGGTCATTGAGTAAAGCCTCTTCATCTCTCACTACACGCACAAGGTCTGGATAGCTTAAGGACATAACTCCTCCGGTAGTCTTTAGATTAAGCTAAACTGGATCAGAGCGCAGTGCTCCCCTCATGACCTGCCGCATCCTGGCTGCATCTATGGCCTGTGGTACCATCCATTTCTTCAGGACTATCTAGCAGAGCATCTTATTCAACCTTCAAACATATTCAGAAAAAAGTTCTCCTGGCTGTTGAAGAGTATGCTCAAACTGGTAGATTAAGTCAGTAACTTTCTCCAACTGCCCAAACTCCTCCTGCAGCATAGTTAAGTAGTCATAGGCAGTACAAGAGGTATTGCTGAATCTAAGATTCTTCACAGCCCCCTTTAAGCTTTCGTTTATGCACTGTTTCTTTTGGGCTTCCGTCACTTCCCATCCTTCCACAGCCTGCATTGCTTGTTCCATCCTCGTATCAAAGTCCTCTTCCCCGAGTGGTACAGGCTGTTTACCCGAAAAAAATCTCAGCTTCCGGTACCCAGTCTCCACACACACCGTGTTACTCTTCTGGCACTTTGTGCCAAGGTCCCCTAAAGCGTTGAGGAGTTCGGGGCCTATAGTGGTCAGAGGCGCCGCGGAGATCATTGTCTCTTTTGGCTGCTTTTCCCTAGGGACCGGTTCGGGGGGTTCTTTCTTAATAGACTTCGCATGTGCTAGGCGGTATGTCTTCTGGTCTATGGACTGTACACTCTGGCCTCTGAAACTCTCAGGTATCTCATCCTTCCATTCTTCCAATGCGTAGGTACAGGAGGCCCCCTCGTCTGGCCTAATGTCAATTAACCATGCCTTCTGGCACGGAGACAGTAATTCCATGAGCCTGTCTACTTCGCTCCCCAACCAGTCTTCTCCGGGGAGCTCAACGACTACAGCAATGTCTGGAAAAGCGCCAACTGATGCGCACCACTGGGTCACTGTTAGAGGATCCATGCCGGTACTTCTGGCAGGCTTGATTGCAGGATCCCGGACTCGAGCCCCCACGTGTAGCAATATCCCCAGTTAAGAGGGCTGACGGTATAGTTTTGGGCCTGTAACACACTGCTGTCAACCCCCAGGAACTGGCTCTAACCTCCCTTGGCACAGCTAGCACAAATGAGAGTGTGAAACCCGCTAGGCTATAGGAATCACCACTCCACAATAAAGCATACACAATAGTTAATATTAAGTTACCTGAGCTGACTGATTCAGCTGGGATAAACAGCACACCACACACTTGTCTGCTTAACCACAAATACTTTTACTGAATAGAATATAAGGTTAGACAATGGTACATTTATCTATGCAGGGCCCTGCAATATCAAAAGTTAAGCAGATAACAAGTATTATGTTCTAACAGTCCTATGCGCACTAAATGTCTCTTAATAACTATGCTCGTGAGCCTTCCCCTCGTGGCCAATATGGCGGCCAAACAAATGTCCCCCCTGCTGAACATTCAGGCCTGACTAATTCACACACAGTTAGTTCGTAGAGAAGGATCTTCGCTAGCAATGGCGGTGCACTTTGTAGGTTATTTGTAATCCAATAGTATTAAATTGTTGGTTACTCAGCAAGCAATAAAACAACTTAACTCTGGCTGCACAACACACTGTTTCTCTGGGGTGCAATATAACTCTCCGGGTTGGTGGGCCCTGACCAAAGGATACTGGGCCTAAAAGGTAGTCAAAGTATACTGAGCAAATGCTCTCTCACCCGACCGGACCAGTCCATACAACCGACTTCAGTAGCTGGTGTCCCGGAACAAAATCTCACGATACCCGTAGTCTCCGATCCTCTCGACCATCCGAGGGAGATTGATGGATAAGACGACTCTGGGTTCTCCAGTGATGATCGGCAAGCTCTCCGGATCCCCTAGGCCCAGGCTCTCCGAAGAGACCTGCGTGTTGCTCCTCCCTTCTTAATAAGTCCTTCCCCAGCAGACCTTGCGCCAGGCAATGCACTATGGGTGCCCCGCTGCACACTGGGTATAGTAGTCTTTGAATTCTCTTAAAGCGATTCCCCGCTACACTAGCTTATACAATTTTCGATGCATACTAGCACATTAGGCCCTTATTTTTGCAGGTCAGAAAAAAAATGGTGCTTTACTTCCACTTTAAAGTGTTGCCTACCGAGATTTGTAGGTACAGTAGTTTGTTGCATTTTCACAGGCATGCAAAATTTTAAATATTCATATGTTTGGTATATATTTACTTGGCACAACATAATCTATTATATTTTACCAAAACATTGGGTGTTATATTGTGTTTGTTTGCAATAAACGGCTGTGCAAATATTGTACAACATAAAACCATATTCTCCAGGGATTCTGCTTTTGGAACATATATAATGTGTAAAGCCCCTTTCACACAGGGCAGATCTGTTTAGAGGAGTCCACCAGCTCAGCGGGGAATCGCTCCGTTGATCTCTGCTGAGCTGCTCACTGTGCAGAGACCAGGGATGGACTGGCCATCGGGACTACCGGGAGTTTCCCGGTGGGCCGATGGCTCAGTGGGGCGTTTTAAAAATGAAAAAAAAAAAAAATTCTAAATTTTTTGTGGGCTGTTTTTTTACGCAGTTCGGCGGCAGCGGGAGCGTGGCAGCAAACAGCGGCAGGGATTCGGGGAAGGTGGCCAGCGAGGAGGGCAGTTGGATGTAAAAGCTGAGGAGGGAGAAGAGCTCAACCCCCTTCCTGACCACCGAAGAGGTGAACAGGAGCGAGCGTGGCCACCCCGGCGCTCCCAGAACCTTGATTCCTTCACCTCCTCTCTGCTCCAGGAACCATGCGGCCTGGGCCGGAGGGCAGGCTGACTGGGAGCCTGGAGGAAGAAAACATGCGCCGCTGTAAGGAGCAGAGCAGTGAGAGCACCCCCCGGATCAAGAGGGAGACTCGGCGTTGCCGCTGCTGGCCATCAGGTACCCGGCATCCTACACAAACATGCCAGAACACTGAGACAGTGGGGGGTGAGCAGAGGAGGGACTGCAGAAAGGGACAGTGCTATGTGGTCTGTCTCAGCCCTCCCCTCTGTCTCTCTGCCCCCTCTGTCTCTCAGTCCCCCCTCTGTTTCTCAGCCCCCCCTCTGTCTCTCAGTCCACCCCTTTGTCTCTCAGTCCCCGTGCCTCTCAGTCCCCCCTCTTTCAGCCCCCTCCTCTGTCTCTCAGCCCCCCCACTATCTCTCAGACCCCTCCTCTGTCTCTCAGACCCCCTCTGTATCTTAGACCATGCTCTGTCTCTCAGACTCCCCCTTTGTCTCTAAGACCCCCCTCTATCTCTCAGACCCCCCTCTGTCTTTCAGTCCCCGTGTCTCTCAGTCCCCCCTCTGTCTCTCAGACCCCCCTCTGTCTCTCAGACCACTCCTCTGTCTCTCAGACACCTCCTCTGTCTCTCAGACCCCCTCTGTCTCTCAGACCCCCCTCTGTCTCTCAGACCCCCCTTTGTCTCTCAGTCCCCCCTGTCTCTCAGACCCCTCCTCTGTCTCTCAGCCCCCCACTGTCTCTCAGCCCCCTCCTCTGTCTCTCAGCCCCCTCCTCTGTCTCTCAGCCCCCTCCTCTATCTCTCAGTTCTCCTCCTCTATCTCTCAGCTCCCCCTCTATCTCTCAGCTTTCCTCCTCTATCTCTCATCTCCCCTCTCTGTCTCTCAGCCCCCCTCTGTCTCTCAGCCCCCTCTGTCTCTGAGCTCCCCCTGTCTCTCAGCTCCCCCTGTCTCTCAGCCCCCCTGTCTCTCATCCCCGCCCCCTCTGTCTCTCAGCTCCCCCTCTGTCTCTCAGCTCCCTCCCTCTGTCTCTTAGCTCCCCCTCTGTCATTCAGCTCCCCTCTCTGTCTCTCAGCTCCCCCTCTCTGTCTCTTCGACCCCTTCTCTGTCTCTCAGACCCCTCCTCTGTCTCTCAGCCGCCTCCTCTGTCTCTCAGCCCCCTCCTCTGTCTCTCAGCCCCCTCCTCTATCTCTCAGCTCTCCTCCTCTATCTCTCAGCTCTCCTCCTCTATCTCTCAGCTCTCCTCTATCTCTCAGCTCCCCCCTCTATCTCTCAGCTCTCCTCCTCTATCTCTCAGCTCCCCCCTCTGTTTCTCAGCTCCCCCTGTCTCTCAGCTCCCCCCTCTGTCTCTCAGCTCCCCCCTCTGTCTCTCAGCTCCCCCCTCTGTCTCTCAGCTCCCCCCTCTGTCTCTCAGCTTCCCCCTCTGTCTCTCAGCTCCCCCTCTGTCTCTCAGCTCCCCCTCTGTCTCTCAGCACCCCCCCTCTGTCTCTCAGACCCCTCCTCTGTCTCTCAGAACCCCCTCTGTCTCTCAGCCCCCACTGTCTCTCAGCCCCCTCCTTTGTCTCTCAGCCCCCTCCTCTATCTCTCAGCTCTCCTCCTCTATCTCTCAGCTCCCCCCCTCTGTCTTTTTAGATCCCCCCTCTGTCTCTCAGCCCCCCTCTGTCTCTCAGCTCCCCCTGTCTCTTAGCTCCCCCTGTCTCTCAGCCCCCTGTCTCTCAGCCCCCTGTCTCTCAGCTCCCCCTCTGTCTCTCAGCTCCCCCTCTGTCTCTCAGCTCCCCCTCTGTCTCTCAGCTCCCTCTCTGTCTCTCAGCACCCCCCTCTGTCTCTCAGCTCCCCCTCTGTCTCTCAGCTCCTCCCTCAGGCTCTCAGCTCCCCCCTCTGTCTCTCAGCTCCCCCTCTGTATCTCTGCCCCCTCCTCTGTCTCATTCACTCCCTGACTCTTAGGATGCTTTCACACTGGGGCGGGCATTGACAGTAAAACGCTGCTAGTTTTAGCAGCACTTTACTGTCGTTTTAGTTGCGCTATTCGACTTCTAGCAGGTGCTTTTAACCCCCGCTAGCAGCTGAATTAAAGGTTAAATGCGCCCGTGTAGCGCTGCTGCCGAAGTGCTTTGCAGGCGCTTCAGCAGTGGTGGCCATTAATTCCAATGGGCAGGAGCGGTGTGTACACCGCTCCTCCACTGCTCCAAAGATGCTGCTTGGAGGACTTTTTTTAATGCCCTGGCAGCGCCCCAGTGTGAAAGCACTCGGACTTTCACACTGGGACTGCAGCGGAGGCGTTTTTCAGGCGCTTTACAGGCGCTATTTTTAGCCCAAAAGCGCCTGAAAAATGCCTCAGTGTGAAAGGGGTCCTACACTCACCCCCTCTCTTTTATACTCACTCCCTCTCTCTTACACTCACTCCCCTTTCTCGCCCACTCCCTCTCACCCCCTTTCCCTCAACCCTCCCTCTCTCTCTCTCTCATTCCCCTCTCTCTCACCCTCTCATGATATACAATAATGGATGTAGGGGCCTTTTGGTGGGCGTGATTTTTTGGGGGGGTGGGGGGCAGCATTTTATTGAATTAAAGTGGGCCGGTCTGAATGAAGTCCAGGGCCAAATTTTTGTCCCAGTCCATCCCTGGCAGAGACGGACCTGTCAGAGCCCCGCTGATCTCTATGGGGAGATCGGACGAAAATGGACAGCATGTCCATTTTCATCAGATCTCATCCGATCCAATCCGCCAAGATGGATGGCAGACGTATAGGCATACGTCTGTCTTGATCGGATCGGATGGCAGATGGATATCAGCGGGCACATCTCCGTTGTCATCCGCCTGCCCATAGTAGTTAGTGGATGGCCCTCTCAGATCCACCTGAAAAACTAACAGACAGATCCAAGTGGGCTTATCGTGTGAAAGGGGCCTAAGGGTTCTAAGTAATTTTCTAGCAAAAATATATACCGTATTTTCGCTCCATAAGACGGGGGGAAATGTCTGTGCATCTTATGGAGCGAATATTCACTCGTCACTGCCTCGGTCGCCGTGTTAGAATAGTCGGGCAGGGGGCACGGCTGCAGTAGCCGGCCACCAACTAGCTGACGCACGCTGACGCTGTTGCATTCTGGGGGTTGCAGTCCACTCCACGCATGCTCAAGCTCTCGGTGGGTGGAGAAGCAACGCAGCACAGCCAGGGAACTACAACTCCCAGGATCTTGGAGGCAGGGCATGCCAGGGAGTCTGGATTTGGGACCAATGTGACTGGCTCAGCTGCAACTTTGCTTGACCCTAGGACAGGACCACCTGCCCCAGGACTGGAGGAGGCCGTGCAAGAACCTGCTGAGCTGGCACTAGCAGCTGCTATCACTGAGGTGAGAGACCCTGACACCCCCAGGGCCAGCTGACCCCCACATCCCATCTCCCCCCCATACACCCCATTTACTCTGCCCCAGTGTCCACCCAGTAACCTCACAATAGCTCTCAACACTGTGGGTCCGGCTGGAAGCTGGCCATGGTTTGTGGGTACTGCTGGCCTGTGTGTCTTACTGGCCACTGGCCTGTAGGTCCTGCTGGAAGCTGGCCATGGCTTGTGGCCCACCGGCCATGGCCAGCTCCCAGAAGGACCTACAGGCCAGCAGCCAGCAGGACCCACAGATCCACAGCCAGCTCCCAGCAGGACCTGCAGTCATTTGGTTCAGAATATATGTTTTACTGTTTTTCCTCCTCTAAAACCTAGGTGCGTCTTATGGAGCAAAAAAATACTGTATGTAAGAAAAATGGAAAATTGCCCTGGGCAGCAAGTGGTTAATGACAGCTATGGTAATATATAAAACCTGAATTAAAAAAACAAGTAAGACTGCAAGGGGCCCAGCAAACAGTAAATACTATTACCTGTAACTACTACTACAATGGTCCTAAAACGGGCTGTTACGTTCCTGAATTGTGTACACGGGTGGGGGTTACACAAGCATATACAGTATAGTCCACAGTAATTTAGCACAATATACCACTGTATAGCAACTCTCCCTGAACTACTCCAACACACACTGACAGTTTCTGAGAGCTAACCCTTTTAGAGTGAGATGTTCTTTATGTACCCTTTTGCTGAGAACTAACCCCTTTAGAGTGAGATGTACTTTCTTTATATGCTAGCGCAGTGTACCCATTTCTTGAATAGCTAATTTTTAATATCAGACCTAGATCCAAGAGACTGCTCTAGACCAGCTCCTAATTTATTCTCCAGAGTCTAGATGCAGGCTAAAGCAAAGCTTGTCATTACACGAAGATGCATTATCAAGAACAGCACTCCAGTCTGTATTCCTCCAAGCTGCTTTATTGGGTCATCCACAATTGATTCACAGCCATACTGTTTCCACCCAGGCAAACTATCTCCTACTTACGCATTTCACCACATAGTGGCTGGATGATATATTCTGTGTAATATTGGCCTTTGCTAATAATACCATCCAGGGTAATGCTTAGAAATTGCGTGCAAAGGTCTCTGTGTTTACTTACAGTTGAACCAGTGTAATTCATTGCAAAGAAATAAAGAGATGAATATTGGGACATTTCCACCCTATAGTTTACTAATTACGTCAACTGTCTAGGAGGAAGTACTGTGGTTAAATTTACAGGAAAACAATCATGTTTTTTTAATAATATTTTGCTGAAATATACCAGCAAAATTATTGTTTTTTATCAGATTATTACTGAACCAAGAATAAAGTTTGATGCAAAGTCCAAAAAATGTAAACACCTGATCTTAGGAGCTCATCTATAACCACTTCAATACAGGGCACTTCCCCCCCCCCCCCTTCCTGCCCAGACCAATTTTCAGCTTTTAGCGCTGTTGCATTTTGAATGACAATTGCGCAGTCATGCAACACTGTACCCAAAACAAAATTTTTATATATTTGTTTCCTACAAATAGAGCTTTCTTTTGGTGGTATTTGATCACCACTGGGGTTTTTTATTTTTTGCACTAAAAAAAGACTGACAATTTTTAATTTATTTTCTTTGTTTCTGTTACAAAACTTTGTAAATAAGTACGATTTCTCCTTCACTGATAGGCACTGATGAGGCTTCACTGATGGGCACTGATGAGGTGGCACTGATGATGAGGCAGTTATATGCACCACTGATGGGCACTGATAGGCTGCACTGATATGTAGCACTGATGGGCACTCATAGGTGGCATGATGGACATTGATAGGTTGTACTGATGGGTACTGGTAGGTGGCATTGACACATCACACCATAAATCACTACCGCGGGCGTGCGCTGGCTTGTTATCCTGCTGGACGTCATATGACACCCAGTCAGGACAACTGAACCACTTCCCGGCCATCCTTCTGCTATAGTCCAGGCAGGAAATAGATAAAGTCTGAAATAATTTTTTCACCAACTTAATTGAACTATCTTTGACATATGGCAAGGTGAGTAAGTCACAGGGAAAGTGTTAAATTGGAACTAAACCCATCAATTTAACAGTTTAACAGTTTAAAAAATTCACATTCCCGGTAAGTGAATGGGGGTCTTACAGTATGTGGATTCAGGGATCTGTCAGTTTTTTTTTTCCTTCATCCCACTGGTTGAAGGAAAGAAAACTTTGCGCATATTCCCTGCTTAAAGGTTAAACATTCAGGTAGGAGCTGAATAAATCGTGTGCGGGAGGTGGCTTTAGTGTAAGGAATTATTAATTTATTCTTAACTTTAGGGTAGATGCAGATTTTTGTATTTGTCTTTGGCAAAGAACAAATGTATTGACCTTTTATGTACTTCAGCTTTTTCTTTTTCACTTATTCACAGCTTTTAAATTTGGCATGGTTTTTCATTTCAAAATTACATTTCAGGTTTTCTGAAAAAAAGGTCTAAATATGTTTTAACCACTTGCCTACAGGGCACTTTCAGCCATTTTTCAGCTTTCAGCGCTGTCACACTTTGAATGACAATTACGCGGTCGTGCGACGCTGTACCCAAACAAAATTTGCGTCCTTTTTTTCCCACAAATAGAGCTTTCTTTTGGTGGTATTTGATCACCTCTGCGGTTTTTATTTTTTGCGCTATAAACAAAAGAACAGTGACAAGTTTGAAAAAAACACAATATTTTTTACTTTTTGCTATAATAAATATCCATTTTTTTTTTATTTATTTTTTTTCCTCAGTTTAGGCCGATATGTATTCTTCTACATATTTTTGGTAAAAAAAAAACGCAAAAGCGTATATTGATTGGTTTGCGCAAAAGTTATAGCAGCTACAAAATAGGGGATAGATTTATAGCATTTTTATTATTTATTTATTTTTTACTAGTAATGGCGGCGATTAGGGATTTTTATCGTGACTGCGATATTGCGGCAGACACATCGGACACTTTTGACACATTTTTGGGACCATTCACATTTATACAGCGATCTGTGCTATAAAAATGCATTGATTACTGTATAAACATGACTGGCAGGGAAGGGGTTAACACTAGGGGGCGATCAAGGGGTTAAATGTGTTCCCTGGAAGTGATTATTACTGTGGGGGGAGGGGACTGACTGGGGGAGGTGACCGATGGTTGTCCCTATGTACAAGGGACACACCATCGGTCTCCTCTCCCTGACAGGACGTGGATCTGTGTGTTTACACACAGATCCACGGTCCTGCTCGGTTACTGGGCAATCGCGGGTGCCCGGCGGCCATCGCGGCCGCCGAGCACGTGCATCGGGACCCCAGTGACGCGGCAAACGCGCCCCCTAGTGGCTTTGGAAGGCGCAACGTCATATGACGTCCGACCAGAACAACAGGGTCTTCCGCCCGCCGTCATTTGATGGTGGGCGGTTGACAAGTGGTTAATATAATCTCTCCATTTAAAACATTCCTTTAAATGGGGTATAACCATAAACTGCAGCTCATAGCTCGCCGACTTTCTTTTCAGAAGAAAGTTTTCTTGATTCCTTTTGGAACATGTCACTATTTGTTTCTTTATCTATACAGTATCTCACAAAAGTGAGTGCACCTCCACATTTTTGTAAATATTTTATTATATCTTTTTCTGTGACAACACTGAAGAAATTACACTTTGCTACAATGTAAAGTAGTGAGTGTACAGCTTGTATAACAGTGTAAATTTGCTGTCCCCTCAAAAAAACTCAACACACAGCCACACACAGGTTCCAATCAGAACAGGCCTCACCATGGTCGACCAGAGAAGTTGAGTGCACGTGCTCAGCGTCATATCCAGAGGTTGTCTTTGGGAAATAGACATATGAGTGCTGCCAGCATTGTTGTAGAGATTGAAGGGATTGGGGGGTCAGCCTGTCAGTGCTCAGACCATATGTCACACACTGCATCAAATTGGTCTGCAGGGCTGTCATTTCAGAAGGA
Source organism: Rana muscosa (assembly GCA_029206835.1). Classification (NCBI taxonomy): domain Eukaryota; kingdom Metazoa; phylum Chordata; class Amphibia; order Anura; family Ranidae; genus Rana; species Rana muscosa. The sequence continues at coordinate 14,553,913 of JARGYO010005562.1, forward strand.
AGCCTCTTCTAAAGATGATGCACAAGAAAGCCTGCAAACAGTTTGCTGAAGACAAGCAGACTAAGGACATGGATTATGTGAACTATGTCCTGTGGTCTGATGAGGCCAAGATAAAGTTATTTGGTTCAGATGCTGTCAAGCATGTGTGGCAGCAACCAGGTGAGGAGTACAAAGACAAGTATGTCTTGCCTTCAGTCAAGCATGGTGGTGGGAGTGTCATGGTCTGGGGCTGCATGAGTGCTGCCGGCACTGGGGAGCTACAGTTCATTGAGGGAACCATGAATGGCAACATGTACTGTGACATACTGAAGCAGAGCATGATCCCCTCCCTTCGGAGACTGGGCCGCAGGGCAGTATTCCAACATGATAACGACCCTAAACACACCTCCAAGATGACCACTGCCTTGCTAAAGAATCAGAGGGTAAAGATTCTGGCCAAGCATGTCTCCAGACCTAAACCCTATTGAACACCTGTGGGACATCCTCAAATGTAAGGTGGAGGAGTGCAAGGTCTCTAACATCTACCAGCTCCATGATGTCGTCATGGAGAGGAGTGTTAGAGGACTCCAGTGGCAACCTGTGAAGCGCTGGTGAACTGCATGTCCAAGAGGGTTAAAGCAGTGCTGGAAAATAATGGTGGTCATAGGCGTGCGCACGGGGTGTGCCGAGTGTGCCCAGGCACACCCTAATCAGCACGCACGCATATCGCTCTGTGTGGTGGCGTCTGGCTTTTTTTTTCAGCCAAACTACTTCAGGTACTGCCCTGCGTATGCCGCATTCTCCTGTCATCTGTAAATGCAGAAGCAAGGTTTCTGTGTCAACAAATAACAGTGCTCCTCTCCCGGCGGCTGCCTGCTAGGGATGAGCCGAACACCCCCCCGTTCGGTTCACATCAGAACCTTCGAACGGACTGAACGTTCACACGAACTTTAGAACCCTATTAAATACAATGGACGCGAACGTTCGAAATCTAAAGCTCATTATTACGCCTAATATGCATGTTATTGTCCTAAAAAGAGTTCGGGGACCCGGGTCCTGCCCGAGGGGACATGTATCAATGTAAAAATAATCTTTTAAAACTGTAATTTTTCGGGAGCAGTGATTTTAATGATGCATAAAGTGGGAAAAAAGTGAAATATTCCTTTAAATATCGTACCTGGTGGGTGTCTAAAGTATGCCCGTGAAGTGGCACGTGTTTCCCGTGTTTAGAACTGTCCCTGCACAAAATTACATTTCTAAAGGAAAAAAAAAAACATTTAAAACTGCTTGCGGCTTTAATGTAATGTCTGGTCCCGGCGATATGGATGAAAATCATTGAAAAAAATGGCATGGCTACCCCATCACCCCCCCCTCCCCCACCCTACCCCAGCCCATTACCAGCCCCTTTGGGTCTTGTATGGATATTAACGGGAACCCCGCACCCAAAATAAAATAAGGCCCTATATACTCTGAACAGCAGTATACAGGGGGTGCAAAAAAGACACGGACTGTAGGTTTGTTCTTAAGTACAATCTGTTTGTAATTTGGAACAGGTACATTTTTTAAGTGTAGCTCTAGCCAAAAAATCTATTTTTAAGCTTTTTGGAGAACATAGGGAAGGGTTATCACCCCTGTAACATTTGTTTTGCTGTCTGTGCACCTGTTCAGAACATTTCACCTCACTTTCCATCCCAATGACAAATGTTTTTGGAAAATTTGGGGTTTTTATTGAAACAAGGATTGGTGATAAAGCATCAGTGGAGAGGAGACACCTTTTTCACATATTAAAACTCTTACAGGAGAGAATTTGCCTTCATAGGGGTAGATTTCCTCTCACTTTCTGTTGTCTCCTTCCGTTTGCAAGTAGGAGTTGTTTGTATGTTGGATGTATGAAAGTAGGGGCCTGACGTATATACTCTGCAGAAATTTGGCCCTTAGGTGTTGGTGTTGCCACAACACTGTAAACCCTAACAGTTACTCTTGGTGGGCGCTGGAACGCCCTGCTGTCAACTATTATATCAGGAATTGTATTTACATGCCACTGTTGAACAGTGGTAGGAAAAATTGGGCCTTTGGTGGTGGTGCTGGTGCCACAACACTGTAAGCCCTCACAGTTACTCTTGGTGGGCACAGGAATGGGCCCTGCTGTGAATTATTAGATCAAGAATTGTAATTGCATGCCCCTGTTGAACAGGGGCTGAAAAATTGGGCCTTAGGCACTGGTGCTGGTGCCACAACACTGCAATCCCTCACAGATACTGTACTTAGAGCGCAGCAATGAGCCCTGTTGCAAAGTATTGCATCAAAAATTTAGGCTTTAGGTGAATGCTATGCAAAGCACACAGTAGTACACTAAGTGAAACACTGACTGCCTGCAGCTAGCACAATCACCGGCCTGCCTGTCACAGTATAGAGAATAACTGTATCCAGGTGAGCTTTAGGTGGATGCTATGCAAAGCACACAGTAGTACACTAAGTGAAACACTTACTGTCTGCAGCTAGCACAATCACCGGCCTGCCTGTCACAGTATAGAGAATAACTGTATCCAGGTGAGCTTTAGGTGAATGCTATGCAAAGCACACAGTAGTACACTAAGGCCCCTTTCACACGATCCGTGTCCGTGTGCGGGCTCAGCTTTCCTCAGCGGGGATCGCTCCGTCGATCCCCGCTGAGCAGGCAGATGACAGGTCTGTCTCCACACACTGTGCAGGGACCGACCTGTCAGAGCGCCACTCTCCCCTATGGGGGATCGGATGACGACAGACCGTAGAGTCCGTTGTCATCCGATCCGATGACGGATGGAAAAGTAGGGTTTTCCTCCGTCACACTTTGGCGGATCGGAGCGGGTTGGATGTCAGCGGACATGTCACCGCTGACATCCGTGGCTCCATAGGGGTACATGGAGCATCCGTTCAGGTCCGCCTAAAAAACTGACAGGCAGACCTGAACGGTCCATCCGTGTGAAAGAGCCCTAAGTGAAACACTGACTGTCTGCAGCTAGCACAATCACCGGCCTGCCTGTCACAGTATAGAGAATAAATGTATCCAGGTGAGCTTTAGGTGATCGCTATGCAAAGCACACAGTAGTACACTAAGTGAAACACTGACTGTCTGCAGCTAGCACAATCACCGGCCTGCCTGTCACAGTATAGAGAATAACTGTATCCAGGTGAGCTTTAGGTGATCGCTATGTAAAGCACACAGTAGTACACTAAGTGAAACACTGACTGTCTGCAGCTAGCACAATCACCTGCCTGCCTGTCACAGTATAGAGACTAACAGGAACGGATCTAGCTAAACTCAATACAGTGTATAAATATATATACAACACCTAGGATGCATATATATCCTCTACACACTGTAACAGCAGCAGCTAACTGCCTGCCTGCTCTAACTCAATATAAATGACACTGTCTATCTCTCTGAAACTGCCTCTTTCACAAACGCCAACACACTACACAAGGCCGACTTCCAGGCGGCCTTATATAGTGTGGGGCTTGTACTAAACCCCCTGAGCCATAATTGGCCAAAGCCACCCTGGCTTTGGCCAATTACGGCTCTCCGTTTTTTCCGCGCTGTGATTGGCCAAGCATGCGGGTCATAGTGCATGCTTGGCCAATCATCAGCCAGCAATGCACTGCGATGCCGCAGTGAATTATGGGCCGTGTCGCGCAACACGAATTTAGCGTGAACGGACTATAATGTTCGTTCTTCGTCGAACGATAGAACGGCCGATGTTCGAGTCGAACGTGTGTTCGACGCGAACACGAAGCTCATCCCTACTGCCTGCACTGAACCCTCCACGTTCCCTGTCCCATGCCAGTGATAGCAGAAGATTGGGCTGGGGTTGTGCACAGCCATGCTAGCCTGGCAGCAGCACCTTGTGAAGTCTGTGTCCTCCCTGCAGCCTGAACTCTCCTATGGAACATGGCTGGATCTACAGGGTGCTGGGGTGGGCTAGGCACCCCCAGATTTCAGTTGCGCCCCCCAGGAAATTCCCCTCTCTCGTGGATGCTGTGCCCAGGCAGGGTTGCACACCGTCAATATCGGCTTCCCCTTCTCCCCCATCTGTCCTCCCCTTCTCCCCCATCTGTCTCTCCCCTCCTCCCATCTGTCTCTCCTCTCCTCCCATCTGTCTCTCCTCTCCCCCCATCTGTCTCTCCCCTCCCCCATCTGTCTCTCCCCTCCCCCCATCTGTCTCTCCCCTACCGCATCTATCTCTCCCCTCCCCATCTGTCTCTCCCCATCTGTCTCTGCCCTCCCCCATCTGTCTCTCCCCTTCTCCCCCATCTGTCTCTCCCCTCCCCCCATCTGTCCTCCCCTTCTCCCCATCTGTCTCTCCCCTCCCCCATCTGTCCTCCCCTTCTCCCCCACATGCCCCACCTTCTCCCCCATCTGTCTCTCCCCTTCTCCCCCATCTGTCTCTCCCCTTCTCCCCCATCTGTCCCTCCCCCTTCCCCATCTGTCCCCCCTTCTCCCCCATCTGTCTCTCCCCTCCCCCCATCTGTCTCTCCCTGTCTCCCCCTCCCCCATCTGTCCTCCCCTCCCCCATCTGTCTCTCCTCTCCCCCCATCTGTCTCTCCCCCCTCCCCCATCTGTCTCTCCCCTCCTCTCCATCTGTCTCTCTCCTCCCCCATCTGTCTCTCCCCTCCCCCCATCTGTCTCTCCCCTCCCCCCATCTGTCTCTCCCTGTCTCCCCCCTGCCCCCATCTGTCCCCCCCTTCTCCACATATGTCTCCCCCACTAATCCCCCATCTGTTCCCCCTCTCTTCCTCTTCTCCCCATCTGTCCCCCCTTCTCCACATCTGTCTCCCCCACCTGTTTCCCCCCTCCTCCCCTATCTGTCCCCCCTTCTCCCCCATCTGTCTCCCTCCTTCTTCCCCATCTGTCTCCCCAATCTGCCCGCCCTTCTCCCCAATCTGTTGCCCCATCGCCCCCCTTTCCCCATCTGTCTCCCCCCTCCTTCTCCCCATCTGTCTCTCCCCTTTCTTCCCCATCTTCCCCCTTCTCCCCCACATGCCCCCCTTTCTCCCCATCTGTCTCCCCCCGCACACCAGAACTCTTCTCTCTATAGGCAGCGCACACCAGAATTCTGCATTCTATAGGCCGCGCACACCTGAACTCTGCACTCTATAGGCAGCGCACACCAGAATTCTGTGTTCTATAGGCAGCGCACACCTGAACTCTGCTCTCTATAGGCAGCGCACACCAGAATTCTGCATTCTATAGGCAGCGCACACCAGAATTCTGCTCTCTATAGGCAGCGCACACCAGAATTCTGCTCTCTATAGGCAGCACACACCTGAATTCTTCACCCTATAGGAACTCTGCTCTCTATGCATAGCACACATCTGCTCTCTGCACTCTAGCAGCACACATCTAAACTCTGTACTTTATATGCAGCGTACAGCAGAATGCGGCACTCTATATGCAGCGTATATCTGAACTCTGCACTCACATGTGTGTTTGAGCTTTGGGGTGCACACCCTAATGCAACAGGCTGCGCACGCCTATGATGGTGGTCACAAAAAATATTGACACTTTGGGTCCAATTTGTACATTTTCACTTAGGGGTGTACTCACTTTTGCTGCCAATGGTTTAGATATTAATGGCTGTGTGTTGAGTTATTTTGAGGGGACAGCAAATTTACACTGTTATACAAGCTGTACACTCACTATAAAAAATGTGTGGGGTGTTCTCACGTTTGTGAGATACTGTGTGTGGGTGTGTATATATATATATAAAATAAATTGCTGACTCACTTGTACCCTAAAATACAAAGAATAAAGGAAAAGGCTTTGAAATAGTTGTAAACAATAAGCTTTTAGACTTTTTTTTTTTATAAGAATCGGGACTGAAGCAGTAGTATGACTTGTTTTGTTTTTGCAAAGTAGTCTTTCAATTAACCCAGAATTCGTTTGTAAATTTTTTATACATACATCTTAAACCACTAATTGTATTATTATTTTTATTTCTAATAATTATATACTCACCCTTATTTTAATTTGAACTTTTTTAGCCTCTTATAGAATTCCATGATGTGGATATTTCTGTGTGTTTCATATCTCTTGCAAATAAAACAGCACAACATATAAATTGAGAATGGTCTGAGCCTAACTACCATCTCAGACCAGCCCCTAAATTTGGGTATATAGCACCCCTAAATGGGGTGGGCGCTACATTACCGTACTTGTATTTTTAGGTTAATGGCATATTATTTTACAAAGTTTGGTCAAATTGCTTCCTTTGATATTAGCAATGCACCCACATCATATACTGTAGTAATAAAATATCCCTTGATTATACTTTGTTTTACTATTGGTTAAACATTCTTGCAATGGAATATTTCATTTATTTTCTTCAGACTTCATATTAAAATCAGTGTTTCTGGATACCACCTTACTGACTACACACTGCTGGTTTTCATGTCTTTGTCTAATGATCAGTTCAGCATTGGAAATATAAAGCTGTCCTTGGATCAAAAGCCTGCAAGCCCTCATTTATTTACAGGTCTGGATTGTTCTAAACCACATTAAGCAAATGTGACGGACTGGGGTTTATATGGTCACAAAACAGACACCCCAAAGCAAAGTACATACTCATTTTTTTTAATTTTATTTCTAGCAAAGAAATACCTTCCTGCTATTCTATCAAGAACCAGTAGATGGCAGAGAAGGTACACAAACAGAGTTTATATAAGGCCACCCACCATGTGACTGGAGTCAAACGATTTCCAGCCATAAAACCCAGTGGTCCTGTCTTATGCTGTTGTGTGATTCTTTGCAGGTATGTACTCTAAATCGTTCCTAATCTGCATTAAACTATGATAGAAAGATTCTTAAACATCTGTAGCAGATGCAGGGAAAGTTACAGCAGACTGTATGTTATAGTGTTACTGCTATTAGAAGTTAGAACAGCATGTGTGAGAAACAAGTGAAAAGGACATAAAAACATGAAAATACTGCATTAGTCAGAACAAATGTCTATTAGAAGCACTAAACCGTTCTAAATAAGTATATTGAAACTTGGTTTATACAAGTTCCATAAAGTTAGAAAAGCACATGTTGAAAACTGATATTCTTAAGAAAAACCTATATGTAAAGCTATGCATTGCTTCATGTGCACCATCTAGTGGTTAAAAAAGAGAACTACCGAAATAATGTTTGTATTAAACCATTATTGCACAGTTAAAGTGTACATCATCATCTATAACACGGAATAACAGGAATATATATATGTTGTTAAAATATAACAATGTTTTTTGTGTAACTACGGTTTAAAATACTTCAGTTAAAATCTGTATTATATATTGTTAATAGTTATAAAAATGTAAAAGATGTATTGTTATGTAAAAGTCAAACGATTTCCAGCCATAAAACCCAGTGGTCCTGTCTTATGCTGTTGTGTGATTCTTTGCAGTCCACGCCAAGCTGATCACCTTATCTCATCACGTCTACAATTATCGGCTCTCTTAATTCACATTTTGAGGCTGGTAACATTTTGGGGGCTCGTGCCGGGATTCGTTGTGTTACCAGTGTGAGGGAAGCGCGAGACAAGCGTGAGCCTACTACAGAGTTACAAGGAGAGTCGTGAGTGTCGTCTGCCTTGTGAGTGCAAGTCTTCAGAGTGCAACAGATATGGCGTCTCCTCGTCGTGCGCTGATGTGGGATATCCGGAAACAACTTCATCTGCTTAGTGAAGAACAGCTGCATAGCCTCGCTATTACGCTGGAAGATGAAAGAGATGTGGACGTTCCATCAGTGACTGGTACCAATGAAATGGAACTCGTTGAATTTATTGAAGACTACTTGAGAAGTGATCAGCTGGAAGAGTTAGAAGATCAAGGCATGTCTTACCTACTCATCATCCAAGACAAGATCAATGAACTAAAACTTAACAAGGAAAGTACACCAACTGTGGACATTGCAACTGCTGCAAAAAAACTAAGTAGTGGGACTGCAAGGACTGAACAGGTATCGGAGGTGGTGAGATTAACTGACGTTGTTGCTTTATTGCCACGTAGAGAATTCAAAATGCATGGTGGTGTAATTTCAGATCATGGTTCGGACATGAGTTACAGTAGCGCGTGCAGACAAATTGACGAGGGTCTAACAGAAAAATTCCCTGAATCTGAAATTATACGCACCGTGTTGAGAATAATCAAACCTGGTCATTTTAAAGATATGTTGACTGATAAAGATGATCTTACTGTTGCTGAATTGAAAAGGTTTTTGAAGTCACATATGAGAGAACGAAGTGGTAATGAGTTATTTCAGGACCTTAGCAATGCTACCCAGCAAGAAAGAGAAACAGCACAACAATTTGTTTACAGGCTAGTGGGGTTAAAACAAAAAGTTCTGTCCACATCACAACATGATAGGCGTGAGCTTAACTATGACAAAAAACTGGTGCAAGGCATATTCCTTCATACACTGTATCAGGGACTAAACGAAAAAAACTCTAATGTTAGACGAGATATCAAGCCTTACGTGTCTGATTTGACAGTAACGGATGACTTTATCATAGAGCAGGTCACCAGATCAGTTGATGAGGAAACAGAAAGACAGAGACGCTTAAACAGTGCACCTAAACATAAACCTCTTACTGTTCATTCATCACAGACACCAGGTAATAGTGAAAAAGACACCTTGCAAAAGAGAGTTGAGGGAGATGCTACAGCAAATCACACTGCATTAACGGAACTAACAACACAGGTTTCTGCTCTCACAAAGAACCTGGAAAAGATGATGAAGCAAACTCCTGTTGTTGGAAACCAAAGGACTAAGCCACTAACCAATGTTCAAGTTCCAGATACAGCTCACTGCAAACCCAGGTGTGATGATTGCATTAAACGAGAGAGTCAGAACTGTTACCACTGTTTCTACTGTGGTTGGACAGGACACAGAGCGGTTGATTGCTTGAAGAAAAGAAGGCAGTCGGGAAACGACAGACGGTCACTGGGAAGGGACAACCAGTGACCACCTCAAATGATCTGTCCCGTGCAAAGGTAAACAGGGTATTCACCCACCGGTCAACTAGAACACTCCCAAAAGAGAAGGGATTCTCCAAACAACACGTAGCACAATTAATTGGAGGAAAATGCCTACTGTCATGTTGGATGAATGGTGTTCCGGTTGACATGTTGATGGACACAGGAGCTCAGGTCAGCATTGTCGGGAAGGCATGGTTAGAAAAGTTTCTACCCAGTGTCTCCATTAGGCACATACAAGATTTACTTTGTGATGACAACTTATCTATTACAGCTGCAAATGGTTCTATCATTCCATTCATCGGATGGATTGAAGTCTGCCTGGAATTCGAAAGTAGTGGACATGGAAACTCAGCCATCTATGTGCCAATGCTGGTGAGTGACTGCTGTAATGGCAATCCAATTCTTGGGTTTAATGTGATTGAAGAATTGATCAGAGAAAACCGTGACCGACCAAACAGCACCCAAAACCTGACTATCTTGCTGAGTGAAGCTATGAAAGTAAGACAGAGTGTAGCGAATAACATTGTCAATGCTGTCAGTCAAGCAACTGACCCAGGAGAAATATCCGATAGTCGTATGGTCAAAGTGGGGAAGAAGGGACTCCAGATTAAAGGAGGCGAGATCTGTGAAGTCAAATGCAGAATTAGAGCATGGCCAAAAGGAGGAATCATGCCATTTGAACCACTTCCAGAATATCCAGTTGAGGAAGGACTTAAACTATTTCCTTCAGTGGTAGATGTGCCAAATGGGTTCTCTAAACTGGTGAAGATACCTATACTGAACCGTGCTCAACATGACATCTACCTTCCGCCCAGAACAGTATTGGGTACCATTTCTCCAGCAGCTGAAATTCTACCATTGTCTCCAAACAAAGACGATGGAAAGGGAATTGACCAGAAGAAAAGGGTGTTTCATGTAAACCAGTTGAATCAAGTGGACCCTGGAAATCAGCTATCCACTAACAAATCTGTTAAGTGGCACCCACCTGTCAATTTGAAAGATCTCTCAGAAGAAGAACAGGAGATAGCGAGACAAATGTTATATGACGAATCAGATGTCTTTGCTCGAGATGAGGGAGACATAGGATGCATTCCTCACCTGAAATTGAGGATAAATCTGAAAGATGAAACTCCTGTCCAGAAACGCTACAATTCAATACCGAAACCCCTATACAAGGAAGTGAAAGAATATATCCAAAACCTTCTTGACCGAGGTTGGGTAACAAAATCTTCTTCCGCATACTCATCACCGGTTGTCTGTGTTTGAAAGAAGGACAGTAGCCTACGACTATGTGTTGACTTTAGGGAGTTAAACCGAAAGACTATCCCAGATAGACATCTACTACCCAGAATACAAGATCTGCTGGATAGCTTAGGAGGATTTACATGGTTCTCAATCCTGGACCAGGGTAGTGCGTATCATCAAGGCTTTGTGCATGAAGACTGCAGACATCTGACGGCTTTTAGCACCCCCTGGGGACTCCTGGAGTGGAATCGTATTCCGTTCGGATTAACTAATGCCCCAGCAGCTTTTCAGAGATGCATGGAAAATGTACTAGAGGGCATCAGAGACAAATGTTGTTCTCCATACCTGGATGACGTACTTTGCTACTCCAAAACTTTTCAGGAGCATGTCAATGATATTAGGCAAGTGCTTAGTCGAATGCGCGAGCATGGTATCAAACTTAGACCGCAGAAGTGTGAACTATTTAAACGACAGATTCGATACCTTGGACGACTGGTGTCAGAAGAAGGCATAAAATTTGACCCAAAAGATCTTGAAGCGGTATTACATTTGAAAAGGAAAGAACCAAAAACAGTGGGAGGAGTCAGATCTTTGTTAGGATTCCTGAGCTACTACAGGTCCTTCATTCAAGATTTCTCTCGACTTGCTAAACCACTGTATGAACTTTTGCAGAACACTGAGAAAGAATCTGCTACATCCATTACCAAAAACAATCAAGGGAAACCTACAAAGAAAAATGGGAACAAAACACAAGTGCCATCTAAAACACCGATTCAATGGACACCCAAACATCAAGCTGTAGTATCCAGACTGGTGGACATGCTAACCAATCCACCAATACTAGCATACCCTGATTTTGACCTACCCTTCCTATTACACACTGATGCTTCCAATGAAGGCCTAGGTGCTGTACTGTACCAACGACAAGGAGAAAAACTTTGTGTTATCAGGTTTGGCTCCAGAACATTGACTCCAGCAGAGCGCAATTACCATCTTCACTCTGGTAAACTTGAGTTTTTAGCTCTCAAGTGGGCAGTCTGTGACAAATTCAGAGATTACTTGTACTACGCTCCAACATTCACAGTCTACACAGACAACAACCCATTGACATATGTATTGAGTACTGCCAGACTGAATGCTGTGGGTCATCGCTGGGTTGGCGAGTTGGCCGATTTCCACTTCGATATCAAGTACAGGCCAGGTAAACAGAATGCAGACGCGGATACACTGTCACGATTTCCGATGGAACTCACAAAGAATTTGAGTGAGTACACAGAGCTTGTACCATCTGAGGTTGTGTCAGCTATGTGGCAAGGGAGCAAAGCTGTCGACGAAGAAGAGGCACTATGGGTGGCTTCATTGACTTTTCACTCAGAAAGTGATGTGGCCGAAGAATTGCTGAAAGGACAGACAATCTGCCCAATGACTCAAGAGAACATCAGAGCATTACAACAAGACGATACCAACATTAGAGAAGTTGTCTGGCTTAAGGAGAATGACTGGATTCCAAACCACAAAGAAAAGGAGCGTATGACCAGTAAAACAAGACGTTTGATACATGAATGGAACAAACTCAGAGTTGATGAAGGAATCCTCTACCGACACGCTGGAACCCGAAAACAGCTAGTCCTACCAGAAAAGCTAAAACCATTGGTCTTAAAAAATCTTCATGATGACATGGGTCACATTGGTACTGACAAGGTAACCCACCTAGCACGTGAACGATTTTACTGGCCATTTATGCAAAGAGACATTGATGAATATGTGCTGAAGAAGTGCTACTTCATCAAACAAAAGCGTCCAAATATCACCGAAAGAGCACCTATGGGTTTGATTACTACCAGTTCACCCTTGGAGTTAGTATCCATTGATTATCTTCACTTGGAAAAAAGCAAAGGAGGATATGAGTATATACTTGTAATAGTTGACCACTTCACACGCTTTGCACAAGCGTATCCCACTAAGAACAAATCTGGAAAAACGGCGGCAGAAAAGATCTTTCAAGATTTCATACCACGTTTTGGCTATCCAGAGAAACTCCACCATGACCCCAAGGAAGAGAATTTGAAAACAACTTGTTTCAGACATTGCAACAATTGGCAGGGATTTCTCATTCAAGAACTACTCCGTACCATCCACAGGGTAACCCAGTGGAGAGACTGAACCGTACTTTGTTACAGATGCTTCGCACCTTAGAGGAAGAGAAAAAGTCAGATTGGAAAGAATATCTTCCACATATGGTTCATGCATACAATTGCACCAGGCATGAAGCCACGGGATACTCGCCATTCTTTCTATTGTATGGAAGATCTCCTCGTTTGCCTATTGACCTAATTCTCAACCTAAACTTGGAAAAGGAATCAGAAAGTCAACCAACATTTACTCAAAAATGGGCATCCAGAATGCAAGAAGCTTACAAAATCGCATCCGAGAATAGCCAAAAATCATCTGCTAAAGGGAAGAAGTACTATGACAAGAAGATAAAAGGAGCACCTCTTCAACCGGGTGATAGGGTCTTAGTACGAAATCTCTCTGAAAGAGGAGGACTTGGTAAACTTTGTTCATACTGGGAAGAATCAGTACACAAAGTGGTAGAAAGAATCAAAGATGGGCCTGTGTACAAAATTCAGCCTGAAAGTGGTAAAAAGACTATTCGAGTGCTGCACAGAAATCTTTTACTACCAGTAAATGACCTACGAATTGAAGGACACATTCCAAGAGTACCAATGAAACAAAGACAATCAAGTAACAGAAAGGAGACCAGAATGGATGTGGACCAAGAGGAGGAATGTTCAGATGAAGAAAGATGGTATTATCCTTATATACCAGAGACTACAGAAAGTCATGATCGTGTTGTGTCTCAACAAAACTCTCAAAACGTACAGAAAATCCCTTTAAGAGTTTCTGCTGAAGAGTTCTATCCTACAACTACCACACCCAATCTTGAACAAGAACAAAATGATGGAACATTAGTTGGCGACCAAATCTGGGCTACAGACATGATGGGACTAGACACTGCAGAATTACCCTCATTAAGTCAAGACTTACCTGTGAGCCAAGATATGCAAATGGAGAATGATGTTGATAGAGATGACTCAACTCCTGTCAGAAGATCTACCAGACAAGCTAAGCCTAAAGAGATCTTTACATATGACACACTAGGTCAGCCAAGATACATACCAAGTCAGATTCACACCGTACAAACTCCTACAATGCTAGCTACTCCCATGACGTGCCAGGTAGTTAACATAGCTCCTTGGTGGCAACAAGTACCTATCTGGGTTACTTAAATCACTAAACAGTGTTCAGATAACCATTGAGTTTAATGTCGGGAGCCATTAACTGAAGGAGGGGAGGGTGTGACGGACTGGGGTTTATATGGTCACAAAACAGACACCCCAAAGCAAAGTACATACTCATTTTTTTTTTTTATTTCTAGCAAAGAAATACCTTCCTGCTATTCTATCAAGAACCAGTAGATGGCAAAGAAGGTACACAAACAGAGTTTATATAAGGCCACCCACCATGTGACTGGAGTCAAACGATTTCCAGCCATAAAACCCAGTGGTCCTGTCTTATGCTGTTGTGTGATTCTTTGCAGGTATGTACTCTAAATCGTTCCTAATCTGCATTAAACTATGATAGAAAGATTCTTAAACATCTGTAGCAGATGCAGGGAAAGTTACAGCAGACTGTATGTTATAGTGTTACTGCTATTAGAAGTTAGAACAGCATGTGTGAGAAACAAGTGAAAAGGACATAAAAACATGAAAATACTGCATTAGTCAGAACAAATGTCTATTAGAAGCACTAAACCGTTCTAAATAAGTATATTGAAACTTGGTTTATACAAGTTCCATAAAGTTAAAAAAGCACATGTTGAAAACTGATATTCTTAAAGTGGTTGTAAACCCACTTTTTTTTTTTTTTACAACCTGTAAAAGAAAGGCATAATGAGCTATTATGACTAGCATAATAGCTCATTATGTTCCACTTACCTTAGATCGGGGCCCCCGAAGCCGTCCTCGTCCCTCTGTTCAGCCGCAGACATCACTGCGGCGATAGCCGGAATGTTACTTCCGTGTTTCGCCGCACCAGCCAATCACTGCGCCGCTCTGGCGCTGTGATTGGCCGGAGCGGCGGAGACGTCACTCTGCGCATGCGCGCGGGAGGCGTCCCACTCGGCTATGCCCAGCGATTGCTGGGAAGTAGCCGAGTTTGTGAATGGGATTAACCCCATGAATGTGCCGTTGTCTACGGCGCGCATGCACCGTAGACAGCGGCGCTTGTCATTTTAGTAAATATCTCCTAAACCGTGTAGGTTTAGGAGATATTTCTTGCACCTACAGGTAAGCCTTAATCTAGGCTTACCTGTAGGTGCAAGTTGAAAAAGTGGGTTTACAACCACTTTAAGAAAAACCTATATGTAAAGCTATGCAATGCTTCATGTGCACCATCTAGTGGTTAAAAAAGAGAACTACCGAAATAGTGTTTGTATTAAACCATTATTGCACAGTTAAAGTGTACATCATCATCTATAACACGGAATAACAGGAATATATATATGTTATTAAAATATAACAATGTTTTTTGTGTAACTACGGTTTAAAAAACCTCAGTTAAAATCTGTATTATATATTGTTAATAGTTATAAAAATGTAAAAGATGTATTGTTATGTAAAAGTCAAACGATTTCCAGCCATAAAACCCAGTGGTCCTGTCTTATGCTGTTGTGTGATTCTTTGCAGTCCATGCCAAACTGATCACCTTATCTCATCTCGTCTACAATTATCGGCTCTCTTAATTCACATTTTGAGGCCGGTAACACAAAGTTTATGAATTGACACTGCTGTTCATGTAGAAAGTCTTGGATTATATCTACATGATTAATAAATGTCAGCACATTTTTTAAACTATGTCATGCACTTCTTGTAACTGGCAGAACTGATATGCAGAGTTTTTTATGTGAGTTTTCTATTTTTTAATAAATTGTTTTAGGCAGGGCTTTTTTTCCCAGAGAATAGGTGCAGGAACTAACCTTCCCCAACCCTGCCTTTCCGCGGGTTAGGGGCGGATCCAGGGGGGGGCAACAGGGCAATTGCCCCCCCCCCACCCGAGACCATCTGTCACACTCGCTTGCTCTGTTTTTTTTGCACCTGACCTACCGGATTTGGGGACCCAGTACCCAGACCCAGTACCAAACTTAGCACACGTGTAGCCCAATGTCTTCTCTATAAGTTTGCAAAGTTTGGTGTCTGAGAGACCTACGGCCGGGGAGAACCGATTTTTCAAAGCCGGGCAATCCTTCCATAGACTCCCATGTTAAACATCAGTCTAGTCATAGGCACAGTGAAGCATGGGCACAGTGAGGCATGGGCACAGTGAGGCAAAGTTAGGCACAGTGAGGCATGCAGATGGACACCCTAGGCTTATACTCAAGTCAATAAGTTTTCCCAGTTTTTTGGGGTAAAATTAGGTGCCTCAGCTTATATTCGGGTCGGCTTATACTCAAGTATATACAGTACTTGTTCTCTCTGAGTCTCTCCCTCAGTTTCTCACATCAGCCGATCAGCGGCACCGAGAGAGAGACTTGTCTAATGTAGTTACGCGGCGCACTGACACAATACCAGGAGCGGAGGAGGAGGTGGGTGGAGCCTCTTCCCTGCACTCGTTGCTAACCATTGTATCTAATTTTTAGGGACTCATTAATGACAGGAATAGTACCACTGGATTGGCGCAGGGCCAATGTGGTGCCTATATTTAAAAAGGGAACAAAGTCTTTACCAAGTAACTATAGACCTGTTAGTTTAACTTCCATAGTTGGGAAGATACTGGAGAGATTAATAAAAGACCACATAGATGAGTTCTTGCTGGAAAAAAACTATTTAAGCAACAGACAGCATGGATTCATGAAAGACAGAAGTTGTCAGACAAACCTGATTTCTTTTTATGAAGAGGTAAGTAAAACCTTGGACAGAGGCGTGGCTGTGGACGTGGTATACTTGGATTTTGCAAAAGCGTTTGATACAGTTCCCCACACACGGCTCATGTGTAAGGTAAAGTCTACAGGATTGGAAATATCAGTTTGTAAATGGATAGAAAACTGGCTAAAAGACAGAATTCAGAGAGTAGTAGTTAATGATTCTTACTCTGAATGGTCTAAGGTTATCAGTGGTGTACCCCAAGGTTCAGTGCTGGGACCCTTACTTTTTAATATCTTTATAAATGATATTGGGTCTGAGATCAAAAGTAACATTTCTGTCTTTGCAGATGACACCAAGCTATGCAGTGGAATAACGTCCTTACAAGATGTCTCCAATTTACAAGCCGACCTCGATGCCCTGTCTAATTGGGCGACTATGTGGCAGATGAGGTTTAATGTTGATAAATGTAAAGTTATGCACTTGGGGGCTAAGAATATGAATGCATCATACATACTAGGGGGAATACAACTGGGGGGATCCGTAGTGGAGAAGGATCTGGGGGTTTTGGTAGATCATAAGCTCAATAATGGCATGCAATGCCAAGCTGTGGTTTCCAAAGCGAGCAAAGTCCTTTCTTGTATTAAGAGAGGTATGGACTCCAGAGAGAGAGACATCATTTTGCCCCTGTACAAATCATTAGTAAGGCCTCATCTGGAATACGCAGTTCAGTTTTGGGCACCAGTTCTCAAAAAGCATATCGGGGAACTGGAGAAAGTGCAGAGAAGGGCAACCAAACTGATAAGAGGCATGGAGGAGCTCAGCTATAAAGAAAGATTAGAGGAACTGAATTTATTCACTCTTGAGAAGAGGAGAATAAGGGGGGATATGATTAACATGTACAAATATATAAGGGGTCCATATAGTGAACTTGGTGATGAGTTATTCACTTTACGGTCAACACAGAGAACAAGGGGGCACTCTTTACGTCTAGAAGAAAAAAGATTTCATCTCCAAATGCGGAAAGGTTTCTTCACAGTAAGAGCTGTGAAAATGTGGAACAGACTCCCTGCAGAGGTGGTTCTGGCCAGCTCAGTAGATTGCTTTAAGAAAGGCCTGGATACTTTCCTAAATGTACATAATATAACTGAGTACTAACAGTTCTAGGTAAAGTTGATCCAGGGTAAATCCGATTGCCTCTCGGGGGATCAGGAAGGAATTTTTTCCCCTGCTGTAGCAAATTGGATCATGCTCTGCTGGGGTTTTTTGCCTTCCTCTGGATCAACTGTGGGTATAGAATTGGGTATATGGGATTGCACGATATTTATTTTATTTTATTTTAGTTATTTTTTTATGGTTGAACTGGATGGACTTTGTCTTTTTTCAACCTGACTAACTATGTAACTATGTAACTATGTAACTATGACGCCTGGGCCGCTTGGCGTCTAGCAACGAGTGACGTCAGTGAGTCACGTCGGGCTGCTCTGCAGGTAGGTGCGATAGTGTGTGGCTCCACAGACGGGTAAGAAAGCGTGCGGCTCCGCTTGCGGCGTGGTTTGTGGTCGGGCGGTGCGGTTCGTGGGCAGACCGTGCTGCTCAGTGTGTTGGCAGCGCAGGTGAGAGTGAGAGAGCAGGCTCAGTGTGGCAGCTGGCCAATCAGCTAGCCTGGAGCGGGGAAGCAGAGAGATGAGATCATCTCTCACTGCCCGTGCCTGCCCTGCATTCCTGCAGTGACTTCCGCCCTCACTGTGCAGCAGCAGAGAGATTACATTATCTCTCTGCTGCCTGACTCTGGGAGTCTGGGACACAGCAAGAGACAACCAAAACTACACCTTAGCAGGCAAGTTAGTGACAATCCGCAAGGTGTGGCAGGCGATGCGGCAAGTGACAATCCGCAAATTGTGGTAGGTGACGTGGCAAATTACAATCTGCATCTGGTGGCAGGCAAGTGACAATCAGCAAGGTGTGGCAGGTGACGTGGCAAGTGACAATCCGCAAGGTGTGGCAGGCAATGTGGCAAGTGACAATCCGCAAATTGTGTCAGGTGACGTGGCAAATGACAATCTGCATCTGGTGGCAGGCAAGTGACAATCAGCAAGGTGTGGCAGGTGACGTGGCAAGTGACAATCCGCAAGGTGTGGCTAGTGACAATCCGCAAGATGTGGCAGGTGACGTGGCAAGTGACAACGTGTGGCAAGTGACACGCTCAGGTCTCCCACTAATTGCAGGCGACGGTGGCAAGTGACACACTGGGGACTCCCACTGATTCTGCATTGAACTATTTAATTTTATATTACAATGTAATAATAGAAATAATGCGCTTCAATCATCCTGACACCATAACAACCATGGTGCTGGGATGATTGAAGCGCCGACACCAGCCATTTCCCCGATAAATTTCCCACAAAAAAAACATATTTTTTGGCAGTGCCCTTCCAGAGAAAAGACTCTGGATCCGCCCCTGCCGCGGGGAGAGAAGTAAAGCAGTGGCAAATCTGCATATTCCTCAAGGCCCAAGAGGCACAGAGTACTGCACACACAGGTCTCAGGAAAGTGTACTCTGCAGTGATGAGGTGTGTGTATCACACAGGTCACAGAAAAAAAAATCAGTACAAGGGACAGTACGTACATATCTCCCCGAATGTAACCATCTATTGTTTACCTCTGTGCCCCCCATTCACACCTCACCTCTGTAACCCTTGTCCACAGCTCACATATGCCCCCATCCACACTCTTCTTTCTCTCATACACAGCTCACCTCTTCTTCCCTCTGTCCACAGCTCACCTCTCCCCCCCCCCCCCCGTGTGTAAACACACATATCTACGTCCTGTCAGGGAGAGGAGACCGATGGTGTGTCCCTTGTACATAGGGACAACCATCGGTCACCTCCCTCAGTCAGTCCCCTCCCCCCACAGTAAAAATCACTCCCTAGGGAACACCTTGATCGCCCTCTAGTGTTCCCTGCAAGTCATATTTATACAGTAATCAATGCATTTTTATAGCAGGGATCGCTGTATAAATGTGAATGGTCCCAAAAGTGTGTCAAAAGTGTCCGATGTGTCCGCCGCAATATCGCAGTCACAATAAAAAATCGCTGATCACCGCCATTACGAGTAACAAATTAGTTTTTTTTTAAATGCTATAAATCTATCCCCTATTTTGTAGCTGCTATAACTTTTGTGCAAACCAATTAATATACGCTTATTGCGTTTTTTTTTTTTACCAAAAATATGTAAAAGAATACATATCGGCCTAAACTGAGGAAAAAATTTGGTTTAAAAAAAAAATAATTGATATGTAGCGGGTGTTTTCTTTAAGGCCCAGAGACTACCATACCCGGGATGCATTTCCCCGCGCAAGGACTGCTGGGGCGGGGTATTTAACCAGGGGGTGTATCGGAGACTTTCTCTTTGGACACCGCCCGCCCAGCAAGTGGAACTCTGTGCTGAGTCTGCTGAGAATACAGGGCCTGAAGCCTAGGTCTGTATTACCCCAAAGAGCCTTCCGTACCCTCTGAGGAGCCTGAGGGACGTCTCATCCTGTTGCTGTTCTGCTACTACCAGGAGGACCGAAGACCCGGGTGTCGTGGAATCTGTGCACCAAGACACAACAACGGAAGATACGGATGCGGACTGGTCCGGTTGGGTGAGAGAGCACCTGCTCAGAGAATAATACAGCATCTCTAGACCCAGTAACTGTTGTTCGGAACTAACATTAGTATTTGCAGTTGCACGCCGGAGGGACAGTGCGTAGAATAACACTAGTGGATTTATTCTGTGTTCACCAAGTCATCAAACCCCTGTACAGGACGCCGTGGCTAGGTCCTGGAAGGACGCTATATTTCCCCTCTGTTTGGGCTGTGGTTCCTTTAAGGGAACAGAAAGGATTAACGCACCTGTCCAAGGAGGTGGTTTAAGACAGACAGGAAGTTGTAGATGGGTGTGGAGGAGTATAGTGGAGACTGTGCATGGTGCATGGTGAATAGTGGACAGTGGAAAGCTGTAAAAGCTGTGAAAGCACATGGCAGTGTCCTGCCTGGAAGCCTGCTAGCTGGGGAACTTACCTGCCACACCAAGTAAGGACTGTTTAACTGCGATAGCAGTTCTAAGCTCTACAAGTCGTGAGACTGTTATTTCTTTTGTTTTTGCTGCTGTGAAGCCATTTAAGTTAATAAACGTCCTTTTTGTTTGAAAAACCTGTGTCCTGCGATCTGGCTGGTTTCCCGAACATTACACTGGTGCTCGAATGCGGGCAAGACAGAATAACAGGCATAAGAAGAAAAAAACAAAACATAATTTTTTTTTCTTTGCATTGAACTGACAGTTAAAGGGACAGTACATTGGATTCATGTCCTGGGTTAAAGCTGCACAAACGTTGAAAGCTGAAGCAATGGAGGAGCTAATTAAACAGCTGTCCCTGGCTAATATGCAAGCGCAAACTCGCCATGAGGAAGCTAATCAGCTGCAGCAAGAAAATACTCGCCTGTTGGTGACCAGGTTGGCAGCCCAGCAAGAGGTTATGCAGGCTCAGGTGGCTGTCTTAAAGGAAGCAGTACAGCAGCTGCCTCAGGGTCGGGAGCAAGCGGCTGTTGCCCCTGGCAACCAGGTGACTGTGAGGGCAAGCCATTTTCTGCAGAAATTGTCCCTGAGCGATGATGTAGAGGCATTTCTTGCTACATTTGAGAGGACGGCAGAGAGAGAAGGGTGGCCTCAGGACCAGTGGGCCGGCCTCATTGCTCCTTTTCTCACCAGAGATCCTCAAAAAGCCTACTTCGACCTGCCACCCGATGATGCTAAAGACTATCAAAAGTTAAAGGCAGAAATTCTGGCTCGTCTGGGGGTGACTATGGCCGTTCGGGCCCAACGAGTAAACAAATGGAAGTATCGTCCAAATCGGCCACCCGGTCTCAAATGCATGACCTGGTGCAACTGGTAAAAAAATGGCTGCAGCCTGAGGTGTTGTCTGGCCCCCAAATCGTGGAACGGGTCGTGCTGGACTAATACCTGAGATAGATCCCTGCCAGATGACCTTCAACGGTAGGTCAGCCATGGAGACCCCAAAACAGAAAACCTCCTTGTCGAGATGGTGGAATGACATACAGTGGTGGAGGACCTGCTCGGACCTACCAAGCGCATAGGGCCCAGTCTGCCACGGCCTGTTCGACCAACTGCTGCCCTTCGAAAGGATGTTCCAAGGAGTTCTGGAGCAAACACCCCGGAAGGTCAAGAGTCACTCCCGTTACCTCCTCAGCGTTCTGTTCCTGGTCGGAGAGGAGGGGATGTACAATGTTGGCGATGTCATTCCTGGGGTCATACCGGGCACACTGCCCACTGCAAGAGGAGCCCATGGAATGCGGGGTTCTTCAGAGGGGGTCTTTTTATGCCCATAAAGTATGCACCACACATCTCGACCTGGGTGAGGAAAAATTTGAGTGTGAAGTCCAAGTGAACCACCTCCCTGCCCGGACTTTGTTGGACTCCGGAAGCATGGTAACCCTGGTTCATCCTAGAGTAATTGGGAAGATTGGTCCGGTAAGCAAAACCTTACGGGTGGTGTGCATTCACAGGGACACTACAGAGTACCCTCTCATCTCGGTGTCCATCTCCTCAGCATATGGCACTGGTACTCAAGAGGTGGGGGTGGTAAAGAACTTGGTACATGATTTTATAATAGGACGAGACTGTCCGTTGTTTACAAAACTGTGGGAACAAGGAGAACAGTTCAGAGATTGGGGAGAAACTAGCCTCCCTGTTCCTGCTACTGAGAGGAATAACCCAGAACTGCCAAATGTTCTTAATGTGGATCCAAATGATGAAAATGCTAATGATTGGGTTAATGGTGATGAAAGTAGAGCTGATACTGTTGAGAATGTCAAGATATGTGGTCCACAGACCTACCAAAACACTGAGTAGGGAGAACCTTCCCCACTTCAGGTAATGCTGGGGGAAGAGGATGAGTTAGTGGCCTCTACCCCTGCCCTGCCAGATTTGGGTGTTCCCCAGGGGGCGTTTGGTACTGCTCAGATGCAGGACCCCACTTTGGCCCATGCACAGGAACAAGTTGTAGTAGTAAATGAGGTTCCCCAAGAGCCAGGTACGAATGAGCGGTGGCCACACTTTGTATTATATAATGAATTATTGTATCGGGTTGCCAAGGTGAGAAAAAATGTGGTAGAACAATTGTTGGTACCCCAACAATATAAACGAAAGGTTCTGGACCTGGCCCATAACGATGTGTTAGGGGGACACCTGGGAGTTGAGAAGACGGAGGCACGGATCACCGACCGGTTTTACTGGCCAGGTCTGAAAGCAGAGGTAAAGAAATACTGTACCACTTGTCCCACCTGTCAGTTGACCGCTCCGGTGACCCACTTCCGGAGCCCTTTGGTCCCTCTGCCCATAATTGAGGTCCTGTTCGAGAGGATAGCCATGGATATAGTGGGTCCCTTGGTAAAGTCGGCTTGAGGTTACTCCTACATATTGATGATTCTTGACTATGCCACCCGATATCCTGAGGCGCTTCCCCTGCGGAATACCTCCTCTAAGGCTATTGCCTGGGAATTATTCCAATTGTTTACACGGACTGGTTTTCCCAAGGAAATACTCACAGACCAGGGCACCCCGTTTATGTCGAGAGTTATGGCCGATGTGTGCAAGCTGTTCCGGATTAAACAACAACTGCTCACATCGGTCTACCATCCCCAAACGGACGGGTTGGTGGAACCCTTTAATAAGATCCTTAAGTCTATGCTCAAGAGAGTGGTACAAATGGATGGGAAAGACTGGGACTGCCTGTTACCAGCTCTCCTGTTTGCTATCAGGGAAGTGCTCCAGGTCTCCACGGGGTTTTCGCCCTTTGAGTTGGTATATGGGCGGAGACCTTGCGGACTACTTGACTTTATTAAAGAGGAATGGGAAAGTGAACCTGTTCAGCATAAGAGTGTTCTTGAACAGTGTTTCTCAACTCCAGTCCTCAAGGCGCCCCAACAGGTCATGTTTTCAGGCTCTCCAATGTTTTGCACAGGTTATTTAATCAGTTTAACTGCTTTAGTAATTCCCACAGCTGTTTCATCTCAGGGAAATCCTGAAAACATGACCTGTTGGGGCGCCTTGAGGACTGGAGTTGAGAAACACTGTTCTTGAATATGTCTCCCAAATGCAGGAAAGGATCCAAATTGTGATGCCACTAGTCAAAGAGCATTTGCAAAAAGCCCAGGAGGCTCAACGACGGGTCTATAACAGGGCTGCTAAAATAAGGCACTTCCAAATGGGGGATCGAGTAGCGGTGCTAATTCCCACTGTGGAAAGTAAATTCTTGGCCAGATGGCAAGGTCCCTTTGAAGTTGTGGAAAAAGTGGGAGAGGTAAATTATAGAGTCCACCAGCCAGGCAAAAGGAAACCGTATCAGATATATCATGTCAACTTGTTAAAGCCCTGGACAGACAGGGAACCGGTGACCTCTCTGGCTAGTGCAAGACTTGAGCCTCAGGTTGGGGTGGAAAGTGTCCAAGTAGCAATTACCCTGTCTAAAATCCAAAGTCAGCAGGCAAAGGAGTTCTTGCAGATAAATAAAGAAAAGTTTTCAGACTTGCCAGGGCTAACTAGTGTCATAGAACATGATATTATCACGGAACCAGGAGTCAAAGTTTTTGTCCGGCCCTACCGCATCCCAGAGGCTCAAAGGAAGGCCGTTTTAGAGGAAGTGAAGAAGATGCTAGACCTGAAGATCATTGAAGAATCGCAGAGTGAGTGGTCGAGCCCGATTGTGCTGGTACCAAAGCCCAACGGGACTCTGCGATTCTGCAATGATTTCCGGAAACTTAATGAGGTTTCACGGTTTGATGCCTACCCCATGCCCTGCGTAGATGAGCTTATTGAGAGACTAGGTCCAGCCAGGTATTTTACAACATTAGACCTTACCAAGGGGTATTGGCAAATCCCATTGACTAAGGCTGCTAGAGAGAAAACTGATTTTTCTACCCCAGAGGGGAGTTTTCAGTACAAACGAATGCCTTTTGGACTGCAAACTGCTCCAGCCACATTCCAGCGAGCAATGGATAGGATTTTACGACCTCACCGGGATTATGCCTCAGTGTACTTGGACGACATAGTAATTTTTAGCAGAGACTGGGAATCACACTTGCCCAAAGTTCAGGCAGTACTGGACTCTCTTTGGAAGGAGGGGTTTACAATAAACCCTGAAAAATGTGCTTTGGGAATGGAGGAGGTGAAATACCTGGGCTCCCAGGTTAGCAAGGTAGAGGCTATACAGAATTGGCCCCGTCCCCTCACAAAAAAGCAGGTACATGCATTCCTAGGCATGGTGGGATACTACAGGAGATTCTTACCCAACTTTGCCCCATTGGCGGCTCCATTGACCGATCTGACTAAGGGTCGGAAATCGGTGATGGTGGAATGGAATGCAGATCCTGAAAAGGCCAACACCCTGTCCTGATAGCACCCAATTTTTCAAACGAGTTTGTTGTCCAGACTGATGCTTCCGATGTAGGATTGGGAGCGGTGTTGTCACAGGTTATTCATGGTGAGGAGGACCCAGTAGTCTTCCTCAGTAGGAAGTTGACACCAGCGGAAAAAAACTATGCTATAATTGAACGAGAGAGTCTGGCCATTAAGTGGGCTCTGGAATCCCTCAGATATTACCTCTTGGGGAGGAAGTTTAGGCTGATTTCTGACCATCCTTTAACGTAGATGAGGCAAGGTAAAGGGACTAATGCCAGGATTACTCGTTGGTTCCTGGCGCTCCAGGAATTTAAATTTGTAGTGGAGCATAGGCCCGGGAGACTGCATCAAAATGCAGATGCCCTCTCCTGAGTCCATTGTTTAAGCTCCACTGTTGGAAAAAAAAAATCAAAAAAGCACAACCCAATGTGATTGATAACAGTGAATCTCTGAAACAATGTGAAATTCCAACCGATATCCCAACCGATATCTCAAAGCTGGAATATAAGTGAAACAAACATATATAAATGGAAAAAGATAAATTGATCAAAATAAAAATAAAACTTATGACATAAAACTCTCAATTGATAAAAGTCCATATGATGTAATAGTTATGGGAGACTAGTCCAAAGATGACATATATAGGATTGTTGCCGTGAAGGAATTCCTATGCGGCGGAAGGCGTAATACTCAGACAGGTTGATAGTGTAAGCTTCACATCCAATAGTAAGTAAATGGCTTGCTTACCAGATATAAGATGATATTGGGCTCAGGACTAGGCCGACCTGCCTTCACTCGATCTGTTCTCGGTGTTCACCACACATGGATCGATTGGGAAATCCGGAGGCGGTCACTTTGGCGCTGAATCCCACAGACTGCGGGCACTTCAAAGATCTTTCGCTTGCCGTAAGGTGAGTATTGTGTTTTATATAACTCACGTTTTCCACATACAGCAAGTGGAGATCAGCATCCAGAAGTCAGCAGTTAATTACCAAAGAAAAGGAAGAAGAAAAGATCCTCATGGTGCAGTATTTCTTCATAAAAAACGTATTTATTGCACAGGCTTCATAAAACACTGACATCCATGGAACAGAGACAAATTTTCAAAAACAGCCGCGGTTAGCACCAGCTGGCTGGAACGTGATGGTGTCAGAGACTTGCGCCTCCGGATTTCCCAATCGATCCATGTGTGGTGAACACCGAGAACAGATCGAGTGAAGGCAGGTCGGCCTAGTCCTGAGCCCAATATCATCTTATATCTGGTAAGCAAGCCATTTACTTACTATTGGATGTGAAGCTTATACTATCATCCTGTCTGAGTATTACGCCTTTCGCCGCATAGGAATTCCTTCACGGCAACAATCCTATGTATGTCGTCTTTGGACTAGTCTCCCATAGATATTACATCATATGGACTTTTATCAATTGAGAGTTTTATGTCATAAGTTTTATTTTTATTTTGATCAATTTATCTTTTTCCATTTATATATGTTTGTTTCACTTATATTCCAGCTTTGAGATATCGGTTGGAATTTCACATTGTTTCAGAGATTCACTGTTAGGGATGAGCCGAACACCCCCCGGTTTGGTTCGCACCAGAACCTTCGAACGGACCGAAAGTTCGCGCGAACGTTAGAACCCTATTAAATATAATGGACGCGAACGTTCGAAATCTAAAGTGCTAATTATAACGACTAATATGCATGTTATTGTCCTAAAAAGGGTTTGGGGACCCGGGTTCTGCCCCAGGGGACATGTATCAATGCAAAACAAAGTTTTAAAAACGGCCATTTTTCAGGGACAGGCATTTTAATGATGCATAAAGTTAAAAAAAAAAAAGTTAAATATTACTTTAAATATCGTACCTGGAGGGTGTCTAAAGTATGCCTGTGAAGTGGCATGTGTTTCCCGTGTTTAGAACTGTCCCTGCACAAAATGACATTTCTAAAGGAAAAAAAGCCATTTAAAACTGCTTGCGGCTTTAATGTCATGTCTGGTCCCGGTAATATGGATGAAAATCTTTGACTAAAATGGCATGGCTACCCCACCAGCCCCCCCCCCTACCCCAGCCCATTACCAGCCCCTTTGGGTCTTGTATGCATATTAAGGGGAACCCCGCACACAAAATAAAAAAGGCCCTATATACTCTGAACAGCAGTATACAGCCGGTGCAAACAAGACAGGGACTGTAGGTTTGTTCTTAAGTAGAATCTGTTTGTAATTTTGAACACGTACATTGTTTAAGTGTAGCTCCAGCCAAAAAATCTATTTTTAATCTTTTTGGAAAACATAGGGAAGGGTTATCACCCCTGTAACATTTGTTTTGCTGTCTGTGCCCCTTGTTCAGAACATTTCACCTCACTTTCCGTCCCAATGACAAAAAGTGAAAAGTGGGGTTTTTATTGAAACAAGGATTGGTGATAAAGCATCAGTAGAGAGGAGACACCATTTTACCATATTAACTCTTACAGGAGAGAATTTCCCTTCCTAGGGGTAGATTTCCTCTCACTTCCTGTTGTCTCCTTCCGTTTGAAAGTAGGAGTCGTTTGTAAGTTGGATGTTTGAAAGTAGGGGCCTGCCGTATATACTCTGCTGAAATTTGCCCCTTACATGTTGGTGTTGCCACAACACTGTGAGCCCTCACAGTTATTCTTGGTGGGCGCTGGAACGCCCTGCTGTGAACTATTATATCAGGAATTGTATTTACATGCCATTGTTGAACAGTGGTAGGAAAAATTGGGCCTTTGGTGGTGGTGCTGGTGCCACAACACTGTAAGCCCTCACAGTTACTCTTGGTGGGCGCATGAATGGGCCCTGCTGTGAATTATTAGATCAAGAATTGTAATTGCATGGCCCTGTTGAACAGGGGCTGAAAAATTGGGCCTTTGGTGGTGGTGGTGTTGTCACAACACTGTAAGCCCTCACAGTTACTCTTGGTGGGCGCATGAATGGGCCCTGCTCTGAATTATTAGATCAAGAATTGTAATTACATGCCCCTGTTAAACAGGGGCAGAAAAATTGGGCCTTAGGCACTGGTGCCACAACACTGCAACCCCTCACAGATACTGAACTTGGAGCACAGCAATGAGCCCTGTTGCAAAGTATTGCATCAAAAATTGTAATTACACGCCCCTGTTAAACAGGGGCAGGAAAATTGGGCCTTAGGCACTGGTGCCACAACACTGCAACCCCTCACAGATACTGAACTTGGAGCACAGCAATGAGCCCTGTTGCAAAGTATTGCATCAAAAATTGTAATTACATGCCCCTGTTAAACAGGGGGCAGAAAAATTGGGCCTTAGGCACTGGTGCTGGTGCCACGACACTGCAACCTCTCCCAGATACTCTAGTTGGAGTGCAGGAATAAGCCCTGCTGCAAAGCATTGCATCAAAAATTGTAATTATATGCCCCTGTTAAACAGGGGCTGAAAAATTGGGCCTTAGCCACTGGTGGCGGCACCCAGAAACAAAAAAGTTCTTCCAAGCTGTTGTGGAATTTTTAGGCTGTTGTTTACAGAGCACACAGCCTATAATTCCTGTGCTATCTAAGCACACACTTTAGATTCATCTTTTTGCAATAATGCTATCTTTAAGTTAAGTTTGCTAAGATCCACTCACCGTTCATTCGTCCCATCATTCATCCAAGGAAAGCAGCACCACAAAAGCTATGTTCTCATCTCAGCAGGCCAGCATGACTGCCTAGCCGACGCCTAATCATAGGCTTTTATTAAACTCAAAAGATCTCACACAGGAGGTGATTGGCTGCAGCAACCAATCCCCTCCCCCATGGGCGGGGACCTCACAGGATGTCCCTTCCACACAGGAAAATGGCAATACCTGGACATTCCTTCCAACAGGAGATGCCATACATGAATCCCACTCAAGAAATATGGCTTAAAGGATTCAATACAATAATACATACAATGAATACAATAACGTATGATGGCTAAAGTTACCGTTGATAGGAATTCTTATTCTGCGCTATTCCATAGAATAACGCATATTAAGATTATACTATTATTGAATGGGGGAGGGAGGCTATCTGCAGATGCGCGCTACGAATTCCAACCAATGTTGATCAGACACAGCAGAGACAAGAGCGCGCATCCGCCTATAACCAATGATGTCATTGCAGAGCGAGCATATCCCCTCCTCAACGATCATCCATGCTAATGCACAGAGGGCCCCCGTTGGCGGACATATCCGCACCCTGCAAACATCACACTCCAACCTCAAGACGTTTTCCCCTATCAGACGGGATTCAACCACCCTCAGACTACCCCAATCAGCTCTTTTAGAGCGGGTTGCGGAAGTACTACCACTGGGTGACACTATGACAATACATATTAAATACATCTTCATAAAAATCTCCACAACAGTCCTCCCTTTTTTGTCATATGCACCCCATGTGTCCATCGATGAAACTTGATCTGCTTCTTACACCTGGAAATGAATCAGTCCTTAGTCCATAAAAAGGAAAACACGGCTTGACATGTAGACTCTACTCTTCAGGGGCATGACTTATAAAGGAGGACACGACATGGTGAGCTGTAGTAATCGCCGATCGGTCTGTGATTCTCTGTCTTGTATGTGGGTCCGGCTTCGGGCGTCTCATCAAGGAAACTCTGGTCACGCGTCAAATCAGGCAACAGGAGCATCTCGTCACGACATAGAAAGAATAGAAATAAAAACGACATGAGTATATATATTCCCACTTCCTTTAACCACGATCCGCTGTAAAATAAAAATTAGATCCCCAAAGATTCCCAGACCCTTAAAATAGACTCCCAACCTTCACTTAGCTACAGCTCTGGCTTCAACAATTACATGAAGAACCCTATCCTTAACGGATGAGAATTGTTCAATCGTATCCCAAGCCCGAGCCCCCCCCTCATGCAGGACACCCAGACCTGGTCGGGGTTGGTGAACAAATCCCTTCTAGCTGTCCCTGCCATTCTTAATTTCCTGCGCCATCAGATCCTCGCGATCGGCCGCGACCTAAGATGTTGGGACAGCTTCACCATCACACATGAACCTCTTGCTTTGGGGGAATTACCTTTATAAGCTGCAGATCCGCATAAACACCAAACTAAAGTTCAAACACACTTGTGGGCTGCCTAGATACCCAAACCGACAAGAGGCAGAGCCATTAAAACTAAACAATTTTACCCTCTAAAAATACATCGTTAGATTCCATTGACAAGTGTCTGTTTGGAGTCTTCACCAGTTTGTCAAAACTCCTCATACCCATAATAACATCATAAATGGCATGTACCGCTGTCATCGCTGGGGACTAAAACTTGGTGAAGACTCAGAACAGACCATCGGTCCTGTTCGCTTTCTGAGCTAGTCAGGACATACACTTTACATAATAACTTGGGATGCTTTTCATAGTTACCCTTGCTGAAATTTACTAAACAACAAAAATATAAATAAACAAAGATACTCCTCATTCTTTGGTGTGGTTGAGCCGCTTCTTGCAGTGGCTGGCGTGGTCTCATCCCTCAAGCTTCTTTACAATGACCCAGTCACCTGGTTGGAAAGAATGTAAACTGATTATTGAGTCAGGGTCCAGGAGGGACTCGTGAAAACCTTTTGGTGGACATTTTGAAGTTCATGTCACAATGATCGCACCCACCCCATCAGCCGAGAATATAAGAGACAGCTAATGAGGAGAGTACGACCCTGATTTTGATTGACTTCCAAACAACCCTCATATGACAATAACTCAGACATCGGGACTGTGGTCACTGCATAACCTGTGTGTGGCTTACAATACCTGGAACCATTGCCAAAAGGTTCTTAGCCTCTGGGATGGGAACCTACTTCACCAGACTGCTGCTTGCCGATTCAAATTCTATCAAAGAAAGACAGTCTTGGCACAAACTTGGTTAGAATTACAGAGGTTAACATTATTCGTTTGACAAAAAAAAACTGTCACTCTTACATTTATCATTCTCCCCCCTTTTCTTCCTCATTACAGACTGAAGGAAGAAATGCGTGGTGCAGGAAAAAAAAAATGAAATAGCCTATGATACTTTTACCTCCCTTAGACTCGTATTTATCCATATGTACCGCTGTCTACATACACCTGTTCTCTATGTACAAACTCCTTGGACCTGAAAAATACTTATAAGCAAAATCATTACTCTATCCTTCATATTTAACCTGCAAAGAATTGAAAATAATAATGACATTCCTGTACATTGGTAAATTGTCAATGACATTCTTTCAAAACTGATTCAAACAAAACCCTCTGTAACCCTTACTTTTCCCGTTCCTACAAAAATACAACAGCCGCGACGCGTCGAAGGATCGCCGCAGTAAGTTCGAACATATTCACCTTACTACATACAAACATTCCGATACAAACGTGGGGGAAATACTTCATAGTTTCCAAAACCAAAAATGAAAAAAACAAAAACAGCCAGAATTCTCCCTTCACTCTTTCAGCAATAGAAAAAAATACAATGGGACAAACATGAGAGCAGCTCGAGAACCTTCATGGACCAGCCATACAAAGTTCAAACAAACGGGCATGAGCCACCGTTCCTCATCATTACAGATTTCTGAAGCCGCAGCTCAACTACATCCATTCCAGAGGGATACCCAAAATAGTATCCTTGGACCACCTATGTTAATCTTTTTGGGGTTCAAAGGCCTTTGCCCCAAAACTAGGCTTTGTGCACTGTGTGACCGTCTGACTATGGGAAGCCTCCATTCCTTCCCTTTTCACAGACCTCCTTGTGTCCATGGCGATTCGAATCGGCTTATCGTCTTAAACCTGCGTCCAGGTTAAACCGTTGCACCCATTTTCGGAGATCACCGCCCGGTGTCTTCTTATACGGTGAATTGAAGAACTACAACCACTATATGGTCAAGTCCTCCAACTAGAAACCCTAACCGAGGCGTCAACTCTATGGCTTGTTGTCCCAACACTTTTGGAACTACAGCAACAACCACAGATCAACCCCCGAATTAGGCCTCTACCCCTCACAGTGCATGCATACACAAGCATTTTCCACTATACACCCATACACTGCGTTGTCAGACTAAACCTCACAGAACACTTACGCCAGTTTACCACCTGCAGAACAATGTGGCTTCTCTCTGTATCTAGATGATAAAACAATGGTGATGCCCACCCCCTGTTTTGCTTTCTACCCAAAACTGTATTACAGTACAAAACTTCACAAAACTGGAACAAAATATAAAACACTTTTAAATGCAAAAATGTTTTTCTATTTTCCTTCCAAGCACAAATCTCATTGCCAACCTTTCAGACAACCCCAAGCTCCTCCCACCAACTTTCTGCTGATATATAAATGCTGAAAAGAAACTTCCGGTTATGCTCAGCTACTTAAAAAAAAAACTGGTTTATTTACATATCAATTGTTCAGGAAGAGGGAGGGGGAGGGGGAAGCCTAGCCCCAATCGCCTTGTCTATCAAGACTCCAAAAAATCCATGGCTACACATTATATATTTCAACAATTTAAAACCTTGTCAAGAAAATGATGGAATAAAACCCCCCTTTGCAAATGGGAGGGAATCCCCCCCTGACCCACATTCCCTGGAAGTCAGACCATAAGTTGGGACTCAAAATACAAACTCCTGCCAAAAGATGGCTATACAGTACAAGTTCCAAAAAATGAATTGCCCTCTGGGAAACTCCCAAATATTTAAACATAAACGCACATCATTGTACAAAAACTCTGTTAGTCTTACAATCTATCAAAATTCAGTGTAAAGTGAAGTTTTTCTTAAAACCAAAATCCAATGCAAAAAAACGCCGCTCATATACTGCAAAGTCAGCTGACCCTGTAATAGCTTACATTCACTTAAATGAAAACAGAGAAACCTTCCTCCTAACACCATCTGCATGGAGTTTGCATGTTGTCCCTGTCTCTGCGTTGGCTTCCTCCCACACTCCAAATGCTGGTAGGTCAGCCAGATAACATCCATAAATAGGCCCCAGCATGTGCGTGTGTCCGCAAGCACATTGTGGCCCCTCGCGGTAAGACCGCGCTATCTCAAGATACCACTCTACTCAACTCAAAAGGCGATGCTTAGAAAAACTATTTAATCTAGCAAATTTAACATTAAACAAAAACCAGTCTCTCAGTATGTCACCGTGGTGTCTCACTACTCTCCCCAGCAGTGCACAGGTCAAACTGTAAATGCATAGAACAGAAGAAAACTGCGCCAATCAACAAATGTTAATATAGCATCCAGGGGCCGATGTGCAAAAAGCAGTGCACACTCAGCAAAGGTACTAGCCACTAGATACCAAAAAATAATGTCCAATGATTTGAAAACATTTAATGATAAAAGTCCAGATGAATGCCCAGATGATGCAATAAAACCCCAAAAAATTAAACCACAATACTGAATTATAGAACTAAAAATTATGGATTAATAGTCCCATTGCAAAGGCATAAATCCTGCAAAATCACAAGCTGAGATCAGTAGATGATTATGCAACACCCAGTGACATCAGCAAACAAAGGTAAGGTAACAGCTTACCAGAGGCAAGCCCATGAATGGTGGATGAACCATCGCAAGCCTCATGGACAACAATTTTTCCCGCCAAAACCAGCATCTCTTTAAAAGAAAATCAAAAATGTTTTTCTCCACAAAGACAGACTACACCATTGAGATTTTTCTAAATGATCATCAAAATCCACTGAAAAATGTGTGTCTTGAGTCACCTACACTCCACAAGGCTCATGCCATCTCCACAAAGCCTCACACCTGAGACACCACATGACCACTAATACATTTTAAAACCCTTTGGCCAACTAAACAGCACATTCAATAAATGTTAGTTACATGCACAACATTAAAACAACACTTTTCTCTCATAAAGTTCATATACACACTGTGGCATCAGCTTTCATAACAAGCCATTGAGAAATATAACTCCTCAATGCTAGCATCCAAAACAGCCTGCAACCATTCAAAGGGCGTATTCCTTTCAACAAACAGCTACTATTGTCTGGCTTCCAACAATGCCTGGCCACTTGAATATGCAGCAGGAATTTTCAACTTAAAAACCAAACACTTTTGTTAAAATATTTTTACACTTATGGAGACATGTGTCTTTGTCCCCTACAAAAATCACAATCTATCCATTTCTATTTTTCATAGAAATCACAAACACTACACACATACAGTATATTGTTGTCTTACATGTCTGCTTAGAGTTTCTTTTCCTCAGGGCACAGCCCCTGCAACACAAAACAGTGGGCAAGCCCTTCCCCCATTCAAGCACATGGCTCACAAACAAGCCTCTGAGAAATACAAAAAGCTCAACCAAACACATTGCAGGCTGAATAATCCCACATCTAAACCTTCATTTCATACACAATATACAGTTTCCATCAGCATTCACACAGGCTCAAACACTACACACAACTTTGTTCTGAAAATTGGAAAGTCAGATATACACAACTTTCAAACATGCTGGTCACTGATGGCCATGCTGCCTGCCCCCCCCCCCACTAAACCTCATGGGGGCAGCCATTTTCAGCTTCTCTCACACAAACATCCAGGCACACCCAGGCATACCCACACAGGCACACACAATCAAATTCACAGGCATACGATCCATGACAAAATCACACACACATCTCTCGTACTGCAAACAGCATTATTTCAAAAAGACGAAAATTGTTTGTTCTTTTACAAAGTACAGCCTCTTCGCGCATCACATCGCAGGTCCACTCTCCCCCCTCTGCTGATGTGATGCTCAAAGAGGCCGCAATTGGTCCCCCCAGAGTCGCCATTTACTGTTGTGGAATCTCTATGCTGTTGTTTACAGAGCACACAGCCTATAATTCCTGTGCTATCTAAGCACACACTTTAGATTCATCCTTTTGCAATAATGCTATCTTTAAGTTAAGTTTGCTAAGATCCACTCACCGTTCATTCGTCCCATCATTCATCCAAGGAAAGCAGCACCACAAAAGCTATGTTCTCATCTCAGCAGGCCAGCATGACTGCCTAGCCGACGCCTAATCATAGGCTTTTATTAAACTCAAAAGATCTCACACAGGAGGTGATTGGCTGCAGCAACCAATCCCCTCCCCCATGGGCGGGGACCTCACAGGATGTCCCTTCCACACAGGAAAATGGCAATACCTGGACATTCCTTCCAACAGGAGATGCCATACATGAATCCCACTCAAGAAATATGGCTTAAAGGATTCAATACAATAATACATACAATGAATACAATAACGTATGATGGCTAAAGTTACCGTTGATAGGAATTCTTATTCTGCGCTATTCCATAGAATAACGCATATTAAGATTATACTATTATTGAATGGGGGAGGGAGGCTATCTGCAGATGCGCGCTACGAATTCCAACCAATGTTGATCAGACACAGCAGAGACACGAGCGCGCATCCGCCTATAACCAATGATTTCAATGCAGAGCGAGCATATCCCCTCCTTAACGATCGTCCATGCTAATGCACAGAGGGCCCCCCATTGGCGGACATATCCGCACCCTGCAAACATCACACTCCAACCTCAAGACGTTTTCCCCTATCAGACGGGATTCAACCAGCCTCAGACTACCCCAATCAGCTCTTTTAGAGCGGGTTGCGGAAGTACTAACACTGGGTGACACTATGAAAATACATATTAAATACATCTTCATAAAAATCTCCACAACAAAGCTATCATCAAGAATCGGATCATTGAGGAGGAGGAGGAGGAGGAGGATAGTCAGTCAACATAACAGGACAGTCACTCAGCATCAGCATCAGTCTTGAAGGGATGTGACATTTGAAAATAAATTATTCTGTTATATCAGCTTCAGGTGCTTGGTAGCTGGTGGTGATCCAAGACTGGTTCATCTTTATGAAGGTCAGTCGATCAACCGAGTCGGTGGACAGGCGCACCCTGTGATCCATGACAAAGCCTCAAGCAGCACTGAATGTGCGTTCCGAAAGAACGCTGGATGCAGGACAGGCCAGTAGCTCAATTGCATACTGTGCAAGCTCTGGCCAGTGATCCATCCTCAACACCCAGTAAGCCAGAGGATTTTCGGTGGGAAAGGTGTCCAAGTCTGACCTTGCCCCTAGGTATTCCTGCACCATGTATATCAGACGCTGGCGATGGTTGCTGGAACCGATCATACCTTGGGGCTGCGGACTAAAAAATTGTCTGAACGCGTCGGTCAGACGGCCACCTTCTCCACCGCTCCTTCTGCTACTGACCGAAGCCTCAGCAACTCGTTGTCCTGGACCAGGAGTTTGTAACCTCCCAGTCTCTGGGAACGTGTTGCACAGACCTTTCTGCAAGGCCTCCCGGAGATGTCTCATCCTCTGCTCCCTCTGCGACGGCAAGATAAGGTCCGCAACCTTACCCTTGTACCGTGGATCAAGGAGAGTGACCAGCCAGTAATGGTCCCTCTCCTTGATCCGAAGAATACGAGGATCCGTCCGCAGACTTTGCAGGATCAGGGAGGCCATGCAGCGTAGGTTAGCTGAGGCATTCAGTCCGGAGTCCTCTGGGTCACTAAGGACGACATGATCCGCAGCCACCTCCTCCCAGCCACGTTCAACTCCACGGGTTTGTTGGGACTGTAAATCATCCCTAAAAGACTGCTGCTGTTGATGCTGAGTGCCATGCTCCACCTCCATGCTGACACAATCCTCCTCCTCCTCCTCTTCCTGTGTGATGGGTGGGACAGAAGGAACACTGTCTGGGTAAAGGGGGCCTTGAGAGGCAAGGAAGTCCTCCTCTTCCTGCCTCTGTTCTGCCTCAAGTGCCCTGTCCATTATTCCACGCAGCGTATGCTCCAACAGGTGGACAAGAGGTACAGTGTCACTGATGCATGCACTGTCACTGCTCACCATCCTCGTGGCCTCCTCAAATGGTGCCAGGACAGTGCATGCATCCCTGATCATGCCCCACTGGCGTGGTGAAAAAAACCTGAGCTCCCCTGACCCTGTCCTGGTGCCGTAGTCGCACAGGTACTCATTGATGGCCCTCTGCTGCATGTGCAGCCGCTGTAGCATGGCCAACGTTGAGTTCCACCTGGTGGGCATGTCACATATAAGGCGGTTCTTGGGCAGGTTCAATTCCTTTTGCAGCTCAGCCAGCCGAGCACTGGCATTATATGATCTGCGGAAATGCACACAGACTTTCCTGGCATGCCTCAGGACATCCTGTAAGCCTGGGTACCTGCCCAAGGACCGCTGCACCACCAGATTAAGGACATGAGCCACACAGGGCACATGGGTCAGTTGTCCCTGTCGGAGGGCGGAGAGGAGGTTGGTGCCATTGTCGCAAACCACCATTCCTGGCTTAAGCTGGCGTGGCATCAACCACCTCTCGACCTGCCCCTGCAGAGCAGACAGAACCTCTGCCCCAGTGTGGCTTCTGTCCCCCAAACACACCAGCGCAAGCACGGCATGGCATCTTTTTGCCTGCGTACTTGCGTAGCCCCTTCAACGCCTATGGAGCACCACTGGTTCCGAGGACAAAGCACAGGAAGAGGCCATGGAGGAAGAAGAGGAGGGGGTGGAGGAGAGAGGTGTGTCACAACCAGTAGTAGCATTTTGGAGGCGTGGCGGCAGAACAACCTCCAACACTACTGCACCTTGTCCTGCATCCTTCCCAGCTGCCAAAAGAGTGACCCAATGGGCCGTGAAAGAAAGGTAACGTCCCTGTCCATGCCTGCTGGACCATGAGTCAGCGGTAATATGCACCTCACCGCTGACCGCCCTGTCCAGCGAGGCATGGACATTGCCTTTCACATGCTGGTAGAGAGCCGGAATAACCTTCTGTGAGAAAAAGTGGCGTTTGGGAACCTGCCACTGAGGAACCGCACATTGCACAAACTCACGGGAGGGGGCCGAGTCTACCAACTGAAAAGGCAGCAGTTGAATTGCTAGTAGACTTGTGCACAACGGAAAAATTCGTTCCGTTTCGGTTCGTTTCTTTCCGGTCCTGTTGATTCGTAATCATTCGTAATTTTGCTAGACGGGATTTTTCGTGTTCGGACTCATTCGTATTTTTGCAAGCGACATTTTTCGTTGAATTTTTTGTTGCTTTATAATTCGTACTTTCGGTAGAGTACGTTGTTTTTCGTTGATTCCGGACACAACTCCTACTTTCGTAACTTTTTTTGGGTTCGTTGATTCGTAATTTTCCGTGTCTCTCTCACAACGACGCTGCCTATTATGCCTAATGTGCTTCGAATGGATTTGTACTTTTCTAAATACATAGCGGTTATTTGTAACGATTCGAAATCTCGTATTTTACTTTCGTTTTTTACATGCGGCTATAGGCTCCGCCCCTGTACACCATTTTGAGAGGGTTCAGCACGGTGAGGGAGAAGCAGAGAGCAGAGCAGAGTGTTATTGTGCTTCGAATGGATTCGAAATCTCGTATTTTACTTTCGTTTTTTACATGCGGCTATAGCCTCCGCCCCCCTGTACACCATTTTGAGAGGGAGTTCAGCACGGTGTGGGAGAAGCAGAGAGCAGAGCAGAGTGAGTGTTATTGTGCTTCGATTGGATTCGTACATTCGTAACTTTTTCATAACGAATTATGCCGAAGACATTCGGGCATCCGCTATTTGCGGTATAATTTATTTCGGATTCGGTCTTATTCGTAATTGCTTTGTTCGGAAATTCGAATGCTTCCGAATGTCCGAAAGTTGCTAAATTCGGACGAATTTCGATTCGTTACTAAACGAATTGCACAAGCCTAATTGCTAGCAATTTAGCCAAGCTAGCATTCAACCGCTGGGCATGTGGATGGCTGGGAGTGAACTTCTTTTGACGGTCCAGCAGCTGGGGCAGGGAAATTTGCCTGCTAGAACCGGACATCTGTGTACTGCTAGCAGAGTGCCCGCAAGTACTTGGCTGTGACACACCTAATTCTACACCTTCATTCCTCTCAGTGCAGGTTTCAGAGAGAACTGAAGGTACAGTGGGGTTGGAGATCCCAGCTGATGAGGAGCAAGGAGAGGTCCGCTTTGTTCTTTGGTGTGGGTCTTTAAGATACGCTTGCCAACGAGCTGCATAGCAGGTCAACATATGTCTGGTCAAGCATGTGGTGCCCAAGCGGCTGATGTTTTGGCCACGCGAGATAGGCTTCAGACATATGTTGCAAACAGCAGCGGTGCGATCTGATGCACTTGACTCAAAAAAGGCCCACACCAAAGAACTTTTGGAATAACAGGCAGAGGCAGCGCCCTGCACAGGCGGAGCCCTGCGGTGTGATTCAGTCAGTGTGCTGCCCTTAAGCTGGCCCCCCGAGGGCATCCTGCCTCGTTGGAGATGTGCCTCCTCCTCATCCTCCTCTCTCCTATCAGGCACCCACGTGGAGTCAGTGACCTCATCATCCCCTCCCTCCTCATCACTGGAGCCAATCTGGCAGTATGCTGC
This sequence comes from Rana muscosa, assembly GCA_029206835.1. Classification (NCBI taxonomy): domain Eukaryota; kingdom Metazoa; phylum Chordata; class Amphibia; order Anura; family Ranidae; genus Rana; species Rana muscosa. The sequence goes on from JARGYO010005562.1 coordinate 14,592,924, forward strand.
AGCTGCTGGAACATGACTGCCAGATTGCTGTCCTTCTTGAGCATCCCCTCTCTCTGCTCTCACGCTACTGCCTTCCTCTAGCTGGGTATCATCATCAGACCCTTCAAAACGCTGGGCATCCTCCTGGAGCATGTACCCAACACTGTGCTCAAACAGTTCGGGGGACTCCTCAGGAGGACATGGTGGGTCTAGGAAAGGAGTGACTGATGATGACATTGATTCGAGGGAAGAGGACGCTTTGGCAGCTGCTTTGCCAGTACCCTGAGCCTGGGTGAGAGAGGATGAGGAGGATGAGAAGGGCTTGGTCATCCACTCTACCAAGTCTTCAGCATGATGTGGCTCAACACGTCCAGCTGCCGAAAATAAGGACAAGTGTGTCCCATGGCCACGTGCTGATGACGATGCACCCCGTCCACAACCAGCACTGTTGTCTCTAGACACAGAGCCTGCTTGCCCTCTTTTATTGGCTCCTGACTGTCTGCCTCTCCTTGTTTGCCTTCCAGACATTCTAATGGCCTGCAGGGAGATGGGAAAACCAGCAATAAGGGGTAGCTTCAGGTGTATACTGTGCAGGAGGCACACTACGCCCGCTGTAAGTGCTGCAGATGCCTGCCTGTGTTACACAACAGGAAAACACAGCAATAAGTTCTAGCTTCAGGTGTATATCTTGCAGGAAGCACACTATGCCCGCTGTAAGTGCTGCAGATGCCTGTTAGTGTAACACAAAAGAAAAAAACCACGAGCAAAAAGTGCTAGCTTCAGGTGTATAATGTGCAGGAGGCACACTACGCCCGCTGTAAGTGCTGCAGATGCCTGCCTGTGTTACACAACAGGAAAACACAGCAATAAGGGCTAGCTTCAGGTGTATATTTTGCAGAAAGCACACTATGTCCGCTGTAAGTGCTGCAGATGCCTGCTAGTGTAACACAAAAGAAAAAAAACACGAGCAATAAGGGCTAGCTTCGGGTGTATAATGTGCAGGAGGAACACTACGCCCGCTGTAAGTGCTGCAGATGCCTGCCTGTGTTACACAACAGGAAAACACAGCAATAAGGGCTAGCTTCAGGTGTATATTTTGCAGGAAGCACACTACGCCCGCTGTAAGTGCTGCAGATGCCTGTTAGTGTAACACAAAAGAAAAAAAACTACGAGCAATAAGGGCTAGCTTCAAGTGTATAATGTGCAGGAGGCACACTACGCCCGCTGTAAGTGCTGCAGATGCCTGCCTGTGTTACACAACAGGAAAACACAGCAATAAGGGCTAGCTTTAGGTGTATAATGTGCAGGAGGCACACTACGCCCGCTGTAAGTGCTGCAGATGCCTGCCTGTGTTACACAACAGGAAAACACAGCAATAAGGGCTAGCTTCAGGTGTATATTTTGCAGGAAGCACACTATGCCCGCTGTAAATTTTTGTTTATTTTGAAAACTACTGCCGATATTTATAGTATATACAAAAGGAAACAACATATACATTAATGAAACCCTAACACATCAAACTAACACATATTTACAAAAACTCACCACCACCACCCTTACCCATTGACCGACCACCCACACGTGGGTCTCACATTATATACATATCCAAAATCCTAAAATACAAGAAGAAAAACACATCACCCACTAATTCTACAAAAATCCTAATACTAACACACATCAAACCTAACACTAACACCAAACCTAACACTAACACCGACCACCCATCGGCTACTTACAGGCGAGAACGCAAATGAGGTCTAGAATGCCTGCAAGCCCTACAAAAAAAAAAGAAACTCAAAATCTAAGGGGGGTGAAAAGGACAGAAAGAACCACCCCCCGAAAGGAAAAAGGCCCAGAGCCTCAAGGAGGCCGGAGGGGAAACCCCTCCACAGCCGGGCACTCCTATTGGCTCCAACCTTCTCCCTCTCAAGACTCCTCACCTTCACCAACTCCCAGAAGATATCACCCACCACCTCATGCGTGGACAGGACTTTGCCCCTAGTGGACACCAAACACCGAGCGTGCCATGTGTAATAGAGAGCCACTAAACTAGCTAAATAAAGTGACGATAACTCAAACCCTCTGTGAACCCTGAAGTCGCCATACACCACCTCAGAGTAAGTCAAGGACAGGACGAGAGTCGGGGATAACCGATGGCTTCCCCTGCCCCCTCGAAAACCTCAATGTTGAAGGGGCATTCGACCAAAAAATGGTCCATGGTCTCCAATGCCCCCCCACATTCTGCACGAGGACAACCTTTGTCCCCTAGGTTCCTGTGCTTTAGGTTTCCACGGACATAGAGGCGTCCGTGGAAGGCCCTCCACGCAAGATCCCAAAACTTGCTTGGGATTCTTGGGGAATTCAGAAGGGCTAGTCCCTTCTCAAGGACTCTCTCCGGACAATCCCTTAAAGACAGGGGCTTCAAAATGTCCGAGGCCATGACTCTTGAGTACAGCTCACGCCGACCCGAAGAGCCCACCTCAAGGGCAGTTATCCGCCACTGCCTCAGTACCTTTAAAGCTTGGGGGACATAGGACGGGAGATACCCGTGTGATCTGCGAAGATCACCGGGCCGACCCCCATCCTCCCACCTACTCAGGAACAGCAAGAGCCAGTTCTTGCATGAGCGCTCCCACAGAGTAGGCAGGTCCACAAAGATGGACTGCAGGTTGAACTTCACAAATAAGGTGATGAAAAACACCACCGGATTGATCATATTCAACCCACCGTGCCTCCTCTGTCGGTACGTGACTTCCCTCTTGATCAGATTTAGCCTGTTTCCCCACAACAGCAGGAAAAACAGGCCAGAAATCCGGGCATAGAGAGATGCAGGCAAAATACAAACGTAGCTGACATAGAGGAATTCTGGCAATAGGTATATTTTAGGGTTGTCCCGATACCGATACTAGTATCGGTATCGGGACCGATACCGAGCATTTGCGCGAGTACTTGTACTCGCGCAAATGCTCCCGATGCCTGATCCGATACCTGTGATGGGGAGAGAGAGGCGGCGTGCAACAGGAAGTCCGTGGGTGGAGTCAGCGGGCGGAGTCAGCGGGCAGAGCGAGCGAGCAGGTAAGCTGGCGGGGTGGGGGGGAATGGGGGCAGCCAGGGCCGGATACCAGACAAGGCCACCGAGGCCAGGCCTCGGGGCGGCAGTCAGTGCAGGGGCGGCTCCGCCTATCCTCGCCGCCCTCACTCACGGGCACAGTCACCTCCCACTCCGCCTATTCTCCCCGCTCGCACTCACGGTCACACTGTACAGTTCCGGCTCCGCCTATTTTCTCCGCCCACTCCGCTCATCCTCCCCGCCCTCACTCAGGGGAACACTGCAAAGTCACCGCCCATTCTCCCCGCCCTCATTCACGGGCATACTGCACAGTCTCCGCCCGCTCCGCCCATCCTCCCCGCCCTCACTTATGGGCACTCTACACAGTCCCCGCCCGCTCCTCCCATCCTCTCCGCCCGCACTCATGGGTAGTCACAGGCCCCACCCATCCTCTTTGCCCGGCCAAGCAAAACCTAGCATGGAGGGGGAACCAACTGATTTGCAAGTGATCTGCAAGTAAGTGGCACTGATATCAATATCAACACTGCTACTGATTCCCCCCCCACACCACCACTGCTGCCACTGATACCCCCCACCAGCATTACTGCCACTGATACCCCCACCAGCATTACTGCCACTGATACCCCCCACCAGCATTACTGTCACTGATACCCCCCACCAGCATTACTGCCACTGATACCCCCACCAGCATTACTGCCACTGATACCCCCCACCACCATTACTGTCACTGATACCCCCCACCACCATTACTGTCACTGATACCAATGCGTCACATGACATTAAAAAAAAAGTATCGGTATTCGGTATCGGCGAGTACTTGAAAAAAAGTATCGGTACTTGTACTCGGTCTTAAAAAAGTGGTATCGGGACAACCCTAGTATATTTTGACCAGGCTTACCCTTTCCCTCAATGACAGCTTCCAGCCCTTCCAGGCGTTCACCTTCCGAGATGCACCGACCAGTCTGCGCTCCCAATTTAGCTTGGGGTAATCACCCGGGCCAAATAGGATGCCAAGGATTTTAACTTCTGGCTGGGGCTGAGGAAATACGTCCGGAAGAGCGAACTGCTCGCCTTCCCTCCCCAACCAGAGAACTTCGCTCTTGCCCCAATTGACCAATGAATCAGATGCCTCGGAGTAGCTCCCAATCTGCGTTTCCACAAAGAGGGCCTCCTCGCGGCTGGACACCACCACCGAGACATCGTCCGCGTAGGCCACCACCCTCACTGCCGGATCCAGACCAATGCAAGGCTCCACCGGAACCCCCCTCAAACGCTCACAGTTGAGCCTTCTCACAAAGGGATAGACGGCAAAGACGTAGAGAAGGGGGCTCAACGGGCAACCCTGCCTGACCCCAGAGTCCACAGCAAAGGCAGGACCCACCCAACCATTGACAAGAGGGAAGCTCACCGCCCCCCTGTACAATACTTTCAGCCAATTCACAAATTGCTCAGGCAAACCATACTTTCTCAGAAGAAGCCAGAGGTACTCATGGTTCACCCGGTCAAAAGCCTTGGCCTGGTCTAATGCCAGCAGATACCGCCCATCCCCCGTTGCCCTGCACCTTTCCACGGCCTCCCGGACGCTCAGGACGGCACTAAAGGTGCTCCAGACAGGAATTGCGCAGTGCTGGGAGACAGACAGCATCTTGTCAGCGACCGCTGACATACGCAAAAAGAGTATTTTCGTCAACAACTTCCTATCTGTAGTGAGAAGGGCGATCGGGCGCCAGTTCTCAATCACAGTCGGATCTTTCCCCTTTGACAGCAGAATCAAGGCTGACCTTCTCATTGAGGGAGGGAGCAGGCCGTTGGCCAAACACTCATTGAAAACCTCCCTCAAGTGAGGAGCTAAAAGACTCTTAAAGGTTTTATAAAATTCAGCCGTAAGCCCATCGGGCCCCGGCGACTTCTTTAAGGACAAAGAGTCGATGGCCTGCTCGATTTCTGCAAACGAGATTTCCGCTATCAGAGAGTCCGGGAGATCAGGCCCCGCACGAAGCGGGGTCTCATCAAGAAACGCCCTGGCTTTCTCCATATCCAAAGGCTTCCTTCGAAGGAGGTCTGAAAAATGGTCCCTGACGATGCTCAGGCCTCGTACACACGGCCGAGATTCTCGTTGAAAAAAACATGTTGTTTTTTTCGACGAGATTCTTGGACAAGAAACTTGTCCCGGCCGAGTGTACACACGCTCGTTTCAAAGAACCCGCGGTTCTTTGAAAGGAGTGTATGCGGTGACGTCATCGACTACGTCGAGCATGCGCTCGTCAAATTCGATGCCGTCGCCGCCATCTTGGTATACCCTACGTATGCCTAGGAAGCTACCGCGCATGCGTCAAATTCATTTCGAACATGCGCGGGCTTCCGGGCGGACAGGTAAGTGTACACACACTCACTTTTCTCGTCGAGAAACACGCCGAGGAGAATCTTGACGAGAAAATAGAGAGCAGGTTCTCTATTTTCTCGTCGAGGTTTCTTGTCGGTTTTCTCGACGAGAAACCCGCTAGCAGCGTACACACGACCGATTTACTCGGCAAGACCTCTCTGCCAGCAAGTTTCTTGCTGGTTCTTGCCGAGAAAATCGGTCGTGTGTACGAGGCCTCAGGATACCCGGTCTGGACCGGACCAGGGACCCCGAGGCATCCTTCAAGCCATGTATGACCTTCGAACTCACCGCCTTACCACAGCTCCTGTAGGGATCCGGGGAGGAAAACTTCCCATAATCCCTTTCAAGGACCAGGGAGGCAAGACGGTCATACTGACACCCCTTCATCTGAAGCTTCAGATCGGATATCTGTTCCTGAGGGCCCCCAGCTGAAACCAGGCGGTCTAACTGCCTGCACAACTTCTGGTAGGCCAGGTACTTGGATGTCGCCCGGTACCTAGAGATCCTGCGGCAGAAGCCCTCCGACCTCTTCTTCACCACTTCCCACCATTCCTGGCGGGAGCAGCCGCTCTCAAGGAGCGAGGCCTGATCCGCAAGGAAGATCTCATAGGCCTCCCTAACCTCGAGGTCCTCGAGCAGCGATCCATTAAGACGCCAGAGACCTCGACCCTTCTGAGGGGTGTCGGCCACATTCAGGGTCACAGAAACCATACAGTGATCGGAGAACTCTACCGCCTGCAACACAGGTGCCGCAAAGGCAGAGTCCCCCCTTAAAAAAAACCTATCTAACCTACTCCTACTACTACCTCGGGCATAGGTGAACCCAGTGTGGTTGGGGAGGTGCTGAACATGCGCATCCACCAACCCAGCTTCCCTTACTATACTATTCAAGAAAATGCTATCATATCCCAGGGGGCCTGAGGCGCCTGCCCGATCCTTTGATCTGGTGACCATGTTGTAGTCACCACCAAAGACCACCAGCTGGGACGTAAACAGGTAGGGCTTGACCATCGTGAGGAGGCTCTTCCTGTCCCTCCTGGTCTGAGGGCCATAGAAGTTGATCAGCCTAAGGAATTGCCCCCTCATGACGGCATCCACTACCAGGCACCTACCGACCTCTACCTCAATCACTCGTCGACAAGCCACCGGACCAGTCTTAAAAAGGACTGCAACTCCACTGCAGGGCTCGGCCGCAAGAGACCAGAGGGAGGGCCCGCACCTCCACTCCCTCTTTGCTAGATGCATCTCTGCCACCGATGCCAGCCAGGTCTCTTGCAAAAACAAAATGTCAGCTTCAACTCGGCTGAGAAAATCAAAGGCCATGAAACGAGCCGCCGCAGAATGCACACTTGCGATATTAATGGTCGCAACGCGTATTGGAGAGGGTACCGCCATCCTTAGTGATTTTGGCCTGCATTCTCCTCTGCGTTTTTGCCTACACCCCAGGGGCCTCCTCCGAATCGGAGAGGACCCCATACATATTTCCCAGGATCACTGGGGGGGCCCCCTAGGGTCCCTACTAGGGACAACCCGGGGTACAGAAACCCCAACCTGCCCAGGACCCTTCTTTTTTACTTTTTTCTTAACTTTCTTTTGCAGCCAGCCCTCCTGGGTCTGGCCGCCCACATTGTCGTCAGAGTGCCCGCTAGAGGCATCCTTGGGCCTCTTGTGCAAGCCCTTTGACGACTCAGCCACCTCCATACCCTCCCCCCCTGAATCCTGGAGACACAAAAGGGGATCCAGGATGGGACGGGAAGGGGACGGGAGCGAAGAGGGAGAGGGGAGGGGAGAGGGAGAATAGGGGGAAGGGGGGAGGGGAGGGGGAGAATAGGGGGAAGGGGGGAAAGGAGGGGGGAAAGGGGGAGGGGGAAAAGGAGGGGGGAAGGAAGGGAGGGAGGGGGGGCAGGAAAGAGAGGGGGCAGAAGTAGGAGGAGGCGTAGAAGAAAGAGGGGGAGGGGGACGGCCCTCAGCAGAGGGCCCCCCACCCCCCGACCCCTCACCCCCACTGGGCCCGGCGCTGGCGCACCCAGCCCCCCAGAAACAAGTCCCGAGGGACCAGGCACATTCCCAGCAGGGGCCCCCACTCCACCGCGCCTACGCCCGGACCTCTGCCTCTGCGGCAAAGGCCCCTCTGGGCCACCAGCACCAGGCCCATCACCTGGGCCCGCTTGAGGCGCTTGGGGTGGGAGACCCACTCCCTCCGGTGCATCATCTGGGCCTGGCCCATCCCCATCAGCCGCACGCCCCCGAAAAGCCTTGGGGCAGCGGCTGAATGGGTGGCCGGACACCCCACAGAGGTTGCAGACAATTAGTCTGCAAGTCTCTGAGGAGTGCCCAGGCCTGTTCCACCTGACGCACCGGGGCGTTGTGCAATCCGCACTCAAATGGGTGGGACTCCCACACTTGAAGCAGCGACGGGGCTGACCAGGGTAAAAGACCAGGATCCTATCTCTTCCAATAAACGCGCTACCAGGGACATGGGTCACACTGGTCCCCTGGCGCTTGAGACGGATCCTGGCCAGACACGCCCCGGTCCAGACCCCGCGCTCATCCAGGTTTTTGCGGAGGGGAGACTGCAGCCGCCCATACCTCCCCAACCAGGTGGCAATGTCCTCAGGTGGGAGGGATTCGTTCCTGACCAAAATGGTCAGGGACTTTATATCTTCCTGCCTGGACAGGGGGACCACCCTAAAGAACTTCCAAGGCTCCGACCTCTTCAGGAGCTCATAGACGGTGAGAAAGAGCTCCATTAGCACCAAGGAGGAAAAACTGACATCAAACTCCTTGGTGCCCGTGGGATGGATCACTGCGAAGAGGTCGGCTACCTTGAAGTACTACCTGCCCCCTGCTGGGGCACTGTCCAGGTCCCTCCCACCGCAGCTGCACGACATTGCGCCTGCGCCTCTCCGGACCCCCTGTACCCCTCGACCACGGGTTCACCCCCTGGAGCTGGTCTGCGGGGGGAACCCGGAAGTTTTGGGCGCCAAACTGGCTGTACAGAGGGTCCAAAGGGACGCTCGTCCCTGCCACCCGGGCAAAAGACCTGGTCTCCCTAAGCGCCTCAAGCAGCTCTGCCTCCTGGGCCTGGCCCCAAAATACCCCCAGCCTGAGCGCCAGTAGAGCCCTCCGCCGCATCACCAGGGGCACCCTCGAAAGGGGAACCATGGCTGACACACCAACCGGGGGAACCCCCCCGCCTAATCCTGCCGGGGGGGTCCCTCCCATCCACTGCCCCCCCGGATCAAGCCACACCCACAACATCCCTCCTCCTAACACAAGGAGGAGGGTCTACCACTGGGGGCCCACTGGAGCTGCAGGCATGAGCCCCAGATGGCTCCTCCCCCTGCTCCTGCGGCCGTGGCTGCTCCTTCCCCTTTGACTGTCCCCCCTGAGACTCCATATCTCTGATAAAGGCCAAGGCTGGGTGATCCCCAAGAAGTTCCCCAGCCTCGGCCTCGCTCCACCTGCCCACCCTCTGGGCTGGGCTCGGGTCCCCTGTGGAATCTAATGCCATAATATCCCAACACATTTTCCCTTCCCCACATACCTCCATCCCATCTCCTTCAGGGCCATCAGCGGCCGCAGACCGGAAGTCCCCGACCACTTCCGGTTCAGGACTTACTTCCTGGTCAACCCCCCCGCCCACTTCTGGGTCAGGCCGACCAGGAAAACCGGAAGTGGCCGCACGGACACCACTAGCCCCTCCCACTTCCTCTTGCCGCCCAGACTCCCGCCCCAGCTCCTTCCCCTGGCCCCCCAGCCCGCCCAGGCTCCGTCCACTGGCCACACCCCCACTGTCAGCAGTGGAAGCCGCACATCCTGGCGCCATAGCGTCCATTGCTTGTGAGCTGTTTGCAGCATCCAGTCCTCCTCCATCTTCACCAGAAAATGGCACCCCCCCACCCTCACCAACAACCTCCCCCACATCCACTGCAACCACCACCCCACCACCACTAGTCTTTTCACCCCCAAACACCGGCACACTTGTAGTCTTTGCTGTTTCTGCCTTCACAGTCTCTCCTGCAGCCTTTGTGGTAATGATTTCCATGGCAGTCTCTGTCTGCATGGCGGACCCCTCTCCCTCCTCCACAACACGTGCAGTTTTTATGCCACATGTGGGATTCACAGGGGTCCTGGGGGTCCCGCTATCTTGCCTGGCCGTATCCTTCCTCCCTGCCTCTGACCTAGTCCCAGGGAGTGGCGTTAGGACCACCACCGCAACTCCGCCAAACTTTCCTGCTCCCGCAGTGCTCCCATCCTGGCCTTTCCTGGCTGCATCATGGGGTACCCTACCCAGGTCTGCCTGCGTGCTAGCAGTTTTTCCTGGCCGCAACACAGCATGGACCCGGGGACCCTCCACAGCCAAGACCACAGGGACCGCACTTCCCAGGGAGGGGGGAGGTCTTTCACCGTCACCGGGACTTACCACCTCCACAGGCTCTTTAGGCTGCAGATGGTCCTGCAGGTTTTTCTGGCTGCTACGTCTGGCAGCCCTCCTTACTCGCTCTCCGGAGTTCAGTCCTCACTTCTAGGAGGAAATCTGTCTCCCCTCGGCCTCTCTCACATAGCCCACCAAGCAGGGTCCATAGGTCACCGCTCTGACCCTTTAAAAGGCCAATGGCCTGGGCATACTCGCCTCTTCTGAAACTGCTGGCCCGGTCTCTCCTGTTCCTTAGGTCTGTTAGGACTGCCATCTTCCCACAGAAGGCCCGACTGGCCTTCTGGATCAGGTCCTTGACCCTCACGATCCTCCTCTGTAATTTTGCCGGACCCTCCCCAGGCTTTGGCAAGGTCCAGTCCATTAGTTCCCATTGGGTCCGTAAAAAGAGCATCTCCTCCCTGGATAGGTCCTTAATCCCCAGGGAGGAGGCAGCAGCATCAGGCCGGGAAAGCTGCCCCGGTCCTGGGCTGGAGGAGGCCATCACACCCCCTCCTCCTGGAGCTCCAGGAGCTCCCTACAGGCACGTCCTCTCACTCCAAAGGTCTCACAGCAACTGACACACTCCGCCCGCTGTAATTGCTGCAAATGCCTGTTAGTGTAACACAAAAGAAAAAGACCACGAGCAATAAGGGCTAGCTTCAGGTGTATAATGTGCAGGAGGCACACTATGCCCGCTGTAAGTGCTGCAGATGCCTGCCTGTGTTACACAACAGGAAAACACAGCAATAAGTTCTAGCTTCAGGTGTATATTTTGCAGGAAGCACACTATGCCCGCTGTAAGTGCTGCAGATGCCTGTTAGTGTAACACAAAAGAAAAAGACCACAAGCAATAAGGGCTAGCTTCAGGTGTATAATGTGCAGGAGGCACACTACGCCCACTGTAAATTTTTGTTTATTTTAAAAACTACTGCCAGTATATATACAAAAAGAAATAACATATACATTAAAGAAACCCTAACACATCAAACTAACACACGTTACCAAAACTCACCACCACCACCCTTACCCACTTTCCGACCACCCACACGTGGGTTTCTCATTATATATATCCGAAATCCTAAAATACAAGAAAAAGAACACATCACCCACTAATCTTACGAAATCCTAATACTAACACACAAACCTAACACTAACACCAGACCTAAACGCTAACACCAACCACCCACCGGCTACTTACAGGCGAGAACGCAAATAAGGTCTAGAGTGCCTGCAAGCCCTATTTTAAAAAAAAGAACCCAAAATCTAAGGGGGGTGAAAAGGACAGAAAGAACCACCCCCCGAAAGAAAAAGGCCCAGAGTCCTCAAGGAGGCCGGAAGGAGAAACCCCTCCACAGCCGGGCACTCCTAATTGGCTCCAACCCTTTCCCTCTCAAGACTCCTTACCTTCACCAACTCCCGAAAGATATCACCCACCACCTCATGCGTGGACAGGACTTAGCCCCTAGTGGACACCAAACACTGAGCGTGCCTTGTGTAATAGAGAGCCACTAAGCTAGCTAAATAAAGTGACGATAACTCAAACCCTCTGTGAACCCTAAAGTCGCCGTACACCACCTCAGAGTAAGTCAAGGACGAGAGTCGGGGATAACCAATGGCTTCCCCTGCCCCCTCGCGAACCTCAATGTTGAAGGGGCATTCGGACAAAAAGTGGTCCATGGTCTCCAATGCCCCCCCACATTCTGCACGAGGACAACCTCTGTCCCCTAGGTTCCTAAACTTTAGGTTTCCACGGACATAGAGGCGTCCGTGGAAAGCCCTCCACGCAAGATCCCAAAACTTGCTTGGGACTCTTGGGGAATTCAGAAGGGCTAGTCCCTTCTCAAGGACTCTCTCCGGGCAATCCCTTAAAGACAGTGGCCTCAAAATGTCCGAGGCCATGACTCTTGAGTACAGCTCACGCCGACCCAAAGAGCCCACCTCCAGGGCAGTTATCCGCCACTGCCTCAGTACCTTCAAAGCTTGGGGGACATAGGACGGGAGATACCCGTGTGATCTACGAAGATCACCGGGCCGACCCCCATCCTCCCACCTACTCAGGAACAGCAAGAGCCAGTTCTTGCATGAGCGCTCCCACAGAGTAGGCAGGTCCACAAAGATGGACTGCAGGTTGAATTTCACAAATAAGGTGATGAAAAACACCACCGGATTGATCATATCCAACCCACCATGCCTCCTCTGTCGGTACGTGACTTCCCTCTTGATCAGATTTAGCCTGTTTCCCCACAACAGCAGGAAAAACAGGCCAGAGATCCGGGCATAGAGAGATGCAGGCAAAATACAAACATAGCTGTCATAGAGGAACTCTGGCAGTAGGTATGTTTTGACCAGGCTTACCCTTTCCCTCAATGACAGCTTCCAGCCCTTCCAGGCATTCACCTTCCGAGATGCACCGACCAGTCTGCGCTCCCAATTTAGCTTGGGGTAATCACCCGGGCCAAATAGGATGCCAAGAATTTTAACTTCTGGCTGGGGCTGGGGAAACACGTCCGGAAGAGCGAACTGCTCACCTTCCTTCCCCAACCAGAGAACTTCGCTCTTGTCCCAATTGACCAATGAACCAGATGCCTCGGAGTAGCTCCCAATTTGCGTTTCCACAAATAGGGCCTCCTCGCGGCTGGACACCACCACCGAGACATCGTCCGCGTAAGCCAATACCCTCACTGCCGGATCCAGACCAATGCAAGGCTCCACCGGAACCCCCCTCAAATGCTCACAGTCAAGCCTTCTCACAAAGGGATCGACGGCAAAAACGTAGAGAAGGGGGCTCAACGGGCAACCCTGCCTGACCCCAGAGTCCACAGCAAAGGCAGGACCCACCCAACCATTGACAAGAGGGAAGCTCACCGCCCCCCTGTACAATACTTTCAGCCAATTCACAAATTGCTCAGGCAAACCGTACTTTCTCAGAAGAAGCCAGAGGTACTCATGGTTCACCCGGTCAAAAGCCTTGGCCTGGTCTAATGCCAGCAGATACCGCCCATCCCCCGTTGCCCTGCACCTTTCCACGGCCTCCCGGACGTTCAGGACGGCACTAAAGGTGCTCCGGCCAGGAATTGCGCAGTGCTGGGAGACAGAAAGCATCTCGTCAGCGACTGCTGACATACGCAAAAAGAATATTTTCGCCAACAGCTTCCTATCTGTAGTGAGAAGGGCGATCGGGCGCCAGTTCTCAATCACAGTCGGATCTTTCCCCTTTGACAGCAGAATCAAGGCTGACCTTCTCATTGAGGGAGGGAGCAGGCCGCTGGCCAAACACTCATTGAAAACCTCCCTCAAATGAGGAGCCAAGAGACTCTTAAAGGTTTTATAAAATTCAGCCGTAAGCCCATCGGGCCCCGGCGAATTTTTCAAGGACAAAGAGTCAATGGCCTGCTCGATTTCTGCAACCGAGATTTCTGCCGTCAGAGAGTCCGGGAGATCAGGCCCCGCACGAAGCGGAGTCTCATCAAGAAACACCCTGGCTTTCTCCATATCTAAAGGCTTCCTATGAAGGAGGTCTGAAAAATGGTCCCTGATGATGCCCAGGATACCCGGTCTGGACCGGACCAGGGACCCCGAGGCATCCCTCAAGCAATGTATGGCCTTCGAACTCACCGCCTCCCCACAGCTCTTGTAGGGATCCGGGGAGGAAAACTTCCCGTAATCCCTTTTAAGGACCAGGGAGGCAAGACGGTCATACTGACACCCCTTCATCTGAAGTTTCAGATCGGATATCTGTTCCTGAGGGCCTCCAGCTGAGACCAGGCGGTCTAACTGCCTGCGCAACCTCTGGTAGGCCAGGTAATTGGATGTCGCCCGGTACCTAGAGATCCTGCGGAAAAAGCCCTCCGACCTCTTCTTCACCACTTCCCACCATTCCCGGTGGGAGCAGCCGCTCTCAAGGAGCGAGGCCTGATCCGCAAAGAAGATCTCATAGGCCTCCCTAACTTCGAGATCCTCGAGCAGCGATCCATTAAGACGCCAGAAACCTCGACCCTTCTGAGGAGTGTCGGCCACATTCAAAGTCACAGAAACCATACAGTGATCGGAGAACTCCACCGCCCGCAGCACAGGTGCCGCAAAGGTAGAGCTCCCCTTTCAAAAAAACTATCTAACCTACTCCTACTATTACCTCGGGCATAGGTGAACCCAGTGTGGTTGGGGAGGCACTGAACATGTGCATCCACCAACCCGGCTTCCCTTACTATTCTATTCAAGAAGATACTATCATATCCCAGGGGGCCTGAGGCGCCTGCCCGACCTTTTGATCTGGTGACCATGTTATAGTCACCACCAAAGACCACCTGCTGGGACGTAAACAAGTAGGGCTTGACCATCGTGAGGAGGCTCCTCCTGTCCCTCTTGGTCTGAGGGCCATAGAAGTTAATCAGCCTCAGGAATTGCCCCCTCACGACGGCGTCCACCACCAGGCACCTACCGACCTCTACCTCAATCACTCGTCGACAAGCCACCGGACCAGTCTTAAAAAGGACTGCAACTCCACTGCAGGGCTCGGCCGCAAGAGACCAGAGGGAGGGCCCGCATCTCCACTCCCTCTTTGCTAGATGCATCTCTGCCACCGATGCCAGCCAGGTCTCTTGCAAAAACAAAATATCAGCTTCAACTCGGCTGCGAAAATCGAAGGCCATGAAACGAGCCGCCGCAGAACGCACACTTGCGACATTAATGGTCGCAACGCGTATTGGAGAGGGTACCGCCATTCTTAGTGATTTTGGCCCGCATTCTCCTCTGCGTTTTCGCCTATACCCCAGGGTCCTCCTCCGAGTCGGAGAGGGCCCCGTACATATTCCCTAGGATCACTGGGGGGGGGGGCCCCCCATGGTCCCTACCAGGGACAACCCGGGGTCCCGCAACCCCCCCCCAGGATCCTTCTTCTTCTTCCTCTTCCTCACCTTCCTCTGCAGCCAGCCCGCCTGGGTCTGGCCGCCCACCTCGTCGCCGGAGTGCCCGCTAGAGGCCCCCATGGGCCTCTTGTGCAGGCCCCTCGACGACACGGCTACCTCCATCTCCCCCCCGAATCCTGGGATAACACAAGGGGATCCAGGATGGAACGAGAGGGGGAAGGGGGCAGAGAGGAAGGGGGAAGGGCAGAAGGAGAATAGGGAGAAGGGGGGAGAGGAAGGGAGAAAGGGGGGGGGGAGGGGGGAAGAAGGGGGAGGGGGAAGGGTAGAGAGGAGGGGGGAAAGAGGGGGGGTAGAAGGGGAAAGGGGTACGGACAAAAGAGGGGGAGAGGGGGGGGGGAGGCTCCCAGCAGAGGGCCCCTCACCCCCTCGGCCCCTCACCCCCACTGGGCCTGATACTGGCGCACCCGGCCCCCCAGAAACAAGTCCCGAGGGACCAGGCACATACTCAGCAGGGGCCCCAACTCCGCCACGCCTACGCCCGGGCCTCTGCCTCTGCGGCAAAGGCCCCTCTGGGCCACCAACCCCAGGCCCATCTCCTGGGCCCACCCGAGGCGCCTGGGGTGGGAGACCCACCCCCCCGATGCATCATCTGGGCCTGGCCCATCCCCATCAGCCGCACGCCCCCGAAAAGCCTTGGGGCAGCGGCTGAATGGGTGGCCGGACACCCCACAGAGGTTGCAGACAATTAGTCTGCAAGTCTCCGGGGAGTGCCCAGGCCTGTTGCACCTGACGCACCGGGGTGTTGTGCAATCCGCACTCAAATGGGTGGGACTCCCACACTTGAAGCAGCGATGGGGCTGACCGGGGTAAAAGACCAGGATCCTATCTCTCCCAATAAACGCACTTCTGGGGACATGGGTCACACTAGTCCCCTGGCGCTTGAGACGGATCCTGGCCAACCACGCCCCGGTCCAGACCCCACGCTCATCCAGGTTTTTGCGGAGGGGATTCGTTCCTGACCAAAATGGTCAGGGACTTTATATCTTCCTGCCTGGACAGGGGGACCACCCTAAAGAACTTCCAAGGCTCCGACCTCTTCAGGAGCTCATAGACGGTGAGAAAGAGCTCCATTAGCACCAAGGAGGAAAAACTGACATCAAACTCCTTGGTGCCCGTGGGATGGATCACTGCGAAGAGGTCGGCTACCTTGAAGTTGGCCCCCTTCAGCAGAAGATCCACTACCTGCCCCCTGCTGGGGCACTGTCCAGGTCCCTCCCACCGCAGCTGCACGACATTGCGCCTGCGCCTCTCCGGACCCCCTTTACCCCTCGACCACGGGTTCACCCCCTGGAGCTGGTCTGCGGGGGGAACCCGGAAGTTTTGGGCACCAAACTGGTCGTACAGGGGGGCCAAAGGGACGCTGGTCCCTGCCACCCGGGCAAAAGACCTGGTCTCCCTAAGCGCTTCGAGTAGTACTGCCTCCTGGGCCTGCCCCAAAACACCCTCAGCCTGAGTGCCGGAAGTGCCCTCCGCCACATCACCAGGGGCACCCTCAGAGGGCACCCCAGCACCCATGGCTGACTCACCAACCGGGGGAACCCCCCGGCCTAATCCTGCCGGGGGGGGTCCCTCCCATCCACCACCCCCGGAGCAAGCCACACCCACAACATCCCTCCTCCTAACACTGGGAGGAGGGTCCACCACTGAGGGCCCGCTGGAGCAGCAGGCACGAGCCCCAGATGGCTCCCCCCCTGCTCCTGCGGCCGTGACTGCTCCTTCCCCTTTACCTGTCCCCCCTGAGACTCCATGCCTCTGATAAAGGCCACAGCTGGGTGATCCCCGAGAAGTTCCCCAGCCTCAGCCTCGCTCCACCTGCCCACCCTCTGGGCTGGGCTCAGATCCCCTGAAGAAAATACTGGCACAACACACATTTCTCCCCCCCACATACCTCCATCCCATCTTCACCTTCAGGGCCATCAATGGCCGTGGACCGGAAGTCCCCAACCACTTCCGGTTTAGGACTCACTTCCTGGTCAGCCCTCCTGCACACTTCCGGGTCAGGCTGACCAGAAAAACCGGAAGTGGCCACACTGACACCGCTAGCCCCTCCCACATCCTCCCACCGCCCAGACTCCCGCCCCAACTCCTCCCCCTGGCCCCCCAGCCCGCCCAGGCTCCGTCCACTGGCCACACCCCTACTGTCAGCAGTGGATGTCACACATCCCGGCGCCATAGTGTCCATTGTATGTGCGTTGCTTACAGCATCCAATCCTCCTCCATCTCCACTGGAAAATGGCGCCCCCCCACCCTCACCACCAACCTCCCCCACACCCACTGCAACCACCACCCCACCACCTCTAGTTTTTCCCTCCCCCAACACCGGCACACTTGCAGTCTGCTTTCCCAGTCTCTCCTGCAGCTTTTGGGATAATAACTCCTGTGTCAGTCTCTGTCTGCATAGCGAACCCCTCTCCCTCCTCCACAGCATGTGCATTTTTTATGCCACATGCGGGATTCACAGGGGTCCTGGGGGCCCCGCCATCTTGCCTGGCTGCTTCCTTTCTCCCTGCTTCTAGCCTGTCCCCTGGGAGAGGCGTTAGGACCACCACCGCAACTCCCCCCAATTTTCCCACTCCCAGAGTGCACCCGTCCTGGCCCTTCTTGGCTGTATCATGGGGTACCCTACCCGAGACTGCCTGCGTGCCGGCAGATTTTCCTGGCCGCAACGCTGCATGGACTCGGGGACCCTCCACAGCCGGGACCACAGGGACCACAGGGACCACACTTCCCAGGGAGGGGGGAGGTCCTTCACCATCACCGGGGCTTACCACCTCCACAGGCTCTTGAGGTTGCGGATGGTCCTGCGGGTTTTTCTGGCTGTTACGCCTGGCAGCCTGGGAGCCCTCCTTACTCGCTCTCCGGAGCTCAGTCCTCACTTCTAGGAGGAATTCTGTCTCCCCACGGCCTCTCTCACATAGCCCACCAAGCAGGGTCCACAGGTCGTTATTTTGACCTTTTAAAAGTTTAATGTCCTCAGCATACTCGCCTCTTCTAAAGCTGCTGGCCCGGTCCCTTCTGTTCCTCAAATCCGTTAGGACTGCGGTCCTCCCACAGAAGGCCCGGCTGGCCTTCTGGATCAAGTCCTTGACCCTTTCAACCCTTCTTAGCAACTTTGCAGGACCCTCCCCAGGCTGGGGCAGGGTCCAATCCATAAGCTCGAACTGCGTTTTTAAAAAGAGCGTCTCCTCCCTGGACAAGTCCTTAATCCCCAGGGAGGAGGCAGCAGCATCAGGCCCGGAAAGCTGCCCCGGTCCTGGGCTGGAGGAGGCCATCACACCCCCTCCTCCTGGAGCTCCAGGAGCTCCCTACAGGCACGTCCTCACAGTCCAAACTCCTGCAGCAACTGAATCACCACGCCCACTGTAAGTGCTGCAAATGCCTGTTAGTGTAACACAAAAGAAAAAAAACACAAGCAATAAGGGCTAGCTTCAGGTGTATACTGTGCAGGAGGCACACTACGCCCGCTGTAAGTGCTGCAGATGCCTGCCTGTGTTACACAACAGGAAAACACAGCAATAAGGGCTAGCTTCAGGTGTATATTTTGCAGTTAGCACACTATGCCCGCTGTAAGTGCTGCAGATGCCTGTTAGTGTAACACAAAAGAAAAAAAACACAAGCAATAAGGGCTAGCTTCAGGTGTATAATGTGCAGGAGGCACACTACGCCCGCTGTAAGTGCTGCAGATGCCTGCCTGTGTTACACAACAGGAAAACACAGCAATAAGGGCTAACTTCAGGTGTATATTTTGCAGGAAGCACACTACGCCCGCTGTAAGTGCTGCAGATGCCTGTTAGTGTAACACAAAATAAAAAAAACACAAGCAATAAGGGCTAGCTTCAGGTGTATAATGTGCAGGAGGCACACTACGCCCGCTGTAAGTGCTGCAGATGCCTGCCTGTGTTACACAACAGGAAAACACAGCAATAAGGGCTAGCTTCAGGTGTATATTTTGCAGGAAGCACACTATGCCCGCTGTAAGTGCTGCAGATGCCTGTTAGTGTAACACAAAAGAAAAAAAACACAAGCAATAAGGGCTAGCTTCAGGTGTATACTGTGCAGGAGGCACACTACGCCCACTGTAAGTGCTGCAGATGCCTGCCTGTGTTACACAACAGGAAAACACAGCAATAAGGGCTAGCTTCAGGTGTATATTTTGCAGGAAGCACACTACGCCCACTGTAAGTGCTGCAGATGCCTGTTAGTGTAACACAAAAGAAAAAAAACTACGAGCAATAAGGGCTAGCTTCAGGTGTATACTGTGCAGGAGGCACACTACGCCCACTGTAAGTGCTGCAGATGCCTGCCTGTGTTACACAACAGGAAAACACAGCAATAGGGGCTAGCTTCAGGTGTATATTTTGCAGGAAGCACACTATGCCCGCTGTAAGTGCTGCAGATGCCTGTTAGTGTAACACAAAAGAAAAAAAAACACGAGCAATAAGGGCTAGCTTCAGGTGTATAATGTGCAGGAGGCACACTACACCCGCTGTAAGTGCTGCAGATGCCTGCCTGTGTTACACAACAGGAAAACACAGCAATAAGGGCTAACTTCAGGTGTATATTTTGCAGGAAGCACACTACGCCCGCTGTAAGTGCTGCAGATGCCTGTTAGTGTAACACAAAATAAAAAAAACACAAGCAATAAGGGCTAGCTTCAGGTGTATAATGTGCAGGAGGCACACTACGCCCGCTGTAAGTGCTGCAGATGCCTGCCTGTGTTACACAACAGGAAAACACAGCAATAAGGGCTAGCTTCAGGTGTATATTTTGCAGGAAGCACACTATGCCCGCTGTAAGTGCTGCAGATGCCTGTTAGTGTAACACAAAAGAAAAAAAAACACAAGCAATAAGGGCTAGCTTCAGGTGTATACTGTGCAGGAGGCACACTACGCCCACTGTAAGTGCTGCAGATGCCTGCCTGTGTTACACAACAGGAAAACACAGCAATAAGGGCTAGCTTCAGGTGTATATTTTGCAGGAAGCACACTACGCCCACTGTAAGTGCTGCAGATGCCTGTTAGTGTAACACAAAAGAAAAAAAACTACGAGCAATAAGGGCTAGCTTCAGGTGTATACTGTGCAGGAGGCACACTACGCCCACTGTAAGTGCTGCAGATGCCTGCCTGTGTTACACAACAGGAAAACACAGCAATAGGGGCTAGCTTCAGGTGTATATTTTGCAGGAAGCACACTATGCCCGCTGTAAGTGCTGCAGATGCCTGTTAGTGTAACACAAAAGAAAAAAAACACGAGCAATAAGGGCTAGCTTCAGGTGTATAATGTGCAGGAGGCACACTACACCCGCTGTAAGTGCTGCAGATGCCTGCCTGTGTTACACAACAGGAAAACACAGCAATAAGGGCTAGCTTCAGGTGTATATTTTGCAGGAAGCACACTATGTCCGCTGTAAGTGCTGCAGATGCCTGTTAGTGTAACACAAAATAAAAAAAAACACAAGCAATAAGGGCTAGCTTCAGGTGTATACTGTGCAGGAGGCACACTACGCCCACTGTAAGTGCTGCAGATGCCTGCCTGTGTTACACAACAGGAAAACACAGCAATAAGGGCTAGCTTCAGGTGTATATTTTGCAGGAAGCACACTATGCCCGCTGTAAGTGCTGCAGATGCCTGCCTGTGTTACACAACAGGAAAACACAGAAATAAGGGCTAGCTTCAGGTGTATACTGTGCAGGAGGCACACTACGCCCGCTGTAAGTGCTGCAGATGCCTGCCTGTGTTACACAACAGGAAAATACAGCAATAAGGGCTAGCTTCAGGTGTATATTTTGCAGGAAGCACACTACGCCCGCTGTAAGTGCTGCAGATGCCTGTTAGTGTAACACAAAAGAAAAAGACCACGAGCAATAAGGGCTAGCTTCAGGTGTATATTGTGCAGGAGGCACATTGCGCCCGCTGTAAGTGCTGCAGATGCCTGTTAGTGTAATACAAAAGAAAAAAAACACAAGCAATAAGGGCTAGCTTCAGGTGTATACTGGGCAGGAGGCAGACTACGCCCACTGTAAGTGCTGCAGATGCCTGCCTGTGTTACACAACAGGAAAACACAGCAATAAGGGCTAGCTTCAGGTGTATATTTTGCAGGAAGCACACTATGCCCGCTGTAAGTGCTGCAGATGCCTGTTAGTGTAACACATGTGACAGCAGGAAGGTAAAGTCACCTGGTTGCATCCAGGGGGGTAGGTATATTTCTCCCAGATTCAGGCTTTATGCCGACTTATACAACTAGGGAGAGAGTTGATGAAGCCCAGCTGAGGCTAGTGGGCTCATGGATGATTCATACCTCTAGGGAGAGTGCTGGGCGTCGTGCAGGCAGGGAGTTGATGAGACCAGCTGAAGCTTGTCAGCTCGTTTAAGGCCTCTATAAAAACTCCCAGCTTCATTAGGTGTTTGCTCATGCCTGGAACCAGACCTGTGTGGACTGTCTAGGGAGAGTGAACCCCTGTGCGGTGAGACAAAGCCTGTGTGGCTATTTGTTTGGGACATTTACTAAACCAGGGACTTAGGGACTAGGACAGCACCAGGCTGATCCCAGTTGTTAGTTAGGGAAACCTGCGTGTTTAGTCAGAGGTCAAGCTGACCAGGATTTATTTTGTTTATGTTTCTTTTTGCTTTGCTGTGTTTTTGTCACTGTAAATAGAGAAATAAACCGCACCTTGTTGATCTTGAAAACCACAACCTCCGTCTGCTGGGCCTGTTTTTGTGTGGGGAGCCCATCCAGGGGGTCACACACACCCGCTACCGAGCTAACCCCCTCACAGTTGGTGGAGAATGCGGGCAGTTTTTTTTTAAGCCAGCATGGAGGAGATACTGAAACAGCTGGCTCTAGCAAATGCCAATCAACAGCAGACAAATGCAGGTTTGCAAAAGAGCCTTGCAGCTCAACAACAGAGCTTCGCAGCCCAGCAACAAGCCCAGCAGCAATCTGAGGCCCGCTTCATAGACCTGTTGCAGAAGCAAGAGCAGAGACTACAACAACAGATGGAAGCAGTAATGCAGCAACGTCCGCAGACCAGTGAGGAAAGCCGTCCCACTAATACCGCGTCCTTTGGGGTGAGTCGTTTATTGACAAAAATGACTGGAGAGGATGATCCAGAGGTATTTTTGACCACATTTGAAAGGACTGCTGAAAGAGAAAAGTGGCCTGAGGAGCAGTGGGCTGGACTGCTGGCTCCTCTGTTAACTGGTGAATCGCAGAAAGCTTACTATGACCTAGAGCCTGACCAAGCAAAAGACTATGTGATGCTAAAAGCTGAAATATTGGCAAGGCTGGGTGTCACCCTGGCTGTCCGGGCTCAGCGTGTGCATAACTGGACTTTCCAGCTTGGAAAACCCCCCAGGTCTCAAATGTATGATCTCATTCACCTGAGCAGGAAGTGGCTACAGCCAGAGACTTTGTCCGCACCGGAGATTGTGGAACGTGTTGTGATGGATCGTTTCTTGAGAGCTCTTCCTACCGCCATTCAAAAGTGGGTAAGCCATGGAGACCCAGAAACGGCCGGTAAACTTGTGGATCGTGTAGAGAGATACTTGGCTGCAGAGAACCTGACGGCCTCTTCCAGAGACTCTCGGACTTTCCACCCTAAGACCAGACCATCCCCAGGGGCGGATAAGAGGATTCCAAGGGGTGAGGGTGGAGAGAGTGAGAGGGTGGGAGCTCTACCCAAAGTTTGGCGAGAACAGCCTGGGAAGTCAGGGGCTCAAGAGGCAGCCAAATGGATTGTTTGCTACCGCTGCCGGCAAGCGGGACATATTGCAGCAAATTGCCCGGTTGTGGAGGAACCCATGCAATATGACTTTCTGACGGACAGACGTCAGTCGCTGTGTGCGACAGTCGCATGCACTGCCATTCGGGGAACTGAGAAACATTTATGCAAAATGTGTATTAATGGTAGAAATGTTGTGGTATTACTGGATTCAGGTAGCCTTGTGACCCTGATAAAGGCTGAATTAGTTAAAACAGAGGTCTCTGGGAATAGCAAGGTAGCTGTTATTTGTGTGCATGGGGACACCCGAGAGTATCCAGTGACTACAGTGTGTTTCAAGACCCCCAAAGGTACCCTCTCTCATCCAGTGGGGTTAGTATCTCAACTGCCGCATGATGCCATTGTGGGAAGGGATTTTCCGAAGTTCTGGGAACTGTGGGATGATCCTGAGCCCCCCACTGGTGCCCCTATGTACCAGGAAGGTGATAGCCAGAACTCCTCTGAGAGTGGTGAGGACTCTCCAGAATTTCCCTTGTCAGTATTGGCAGGCGAGACTCAAGAAACTGGAGAGGAGCCCACCTCCTCAGACGAAAACCTACCGTCTGTGGAGTTTTCTGATCTTGAGGTTCACAGGGAAAATTTTGCCACAGAACAGTTAAAAGACCCCGCCCTAATAAAGGCACGGGAAAACGTAGTGGAAATAGATGGCGAGTTAGTGAACCCAGATAATACCTGCACTTACCCATACTTCAGCGTAGAGAAGGACCTACTGTATCGGGTGGCAAAAAGGGCAGAAGAAACCGTTGAGCAGCTTGTAGTGCCCAAACCTTACAGGAAGTTGGTGTTGGAGTTGGCCCATGGGCACATTCTTGGAGGTCATCTGGGGACAGAGAAAACCCGAGAGAGGGTATTACAGAGATTCTATTGGCCTGGGGTGATGAAGGACATAGAAAATTATTGTTCCTCCTGCCCTGTGTGTCAGAGGTCGGCCCCGATGCCACATTTCCGTAGCCCGCTGGTCCCTCTACCCATCATTGAGGTCCCGTTTGAGAGGATCGCAATGGATTTGGTAGGTCCTATAATCAAGTCCGCTAGGGGGCACCAGTACATATTAGTTATAATGGACTATGCCACCCGTTATCCAGAAGCGATCCCTCTCCGGAATACCTCGGCCAAAACCATAGCCAAAGAGCTATCTCTTGTTTTTAGCCGGGTGGGTATTTGTAAAGAACTGCTTACGGACCAAGGTACACCCTTTATGTCCCGGGTTATGAAAGAGCTGTGTAAATTGTTCAAAGTGACGCAATTGCGTACATCTGTGTATCACCCCCAAACCGATGGGCTGGTTGAAAGATTCAACAAAACCCTAAAACAAATGTTGAAGAAAGTGGTGGATAGAGATGGAAAGGATTGGGACTGTCTACTTCCTTATTTGATGTTTGCTATTAGGGAGGTGCCCCAATCCTCTACGGGATTCTCCCCCTTTGAGTTACTGTATGGGAGACACCCAAGAGGGCTGTTGGATATTGCCAAGGAAACTTGGGAAAGTGAGAGTTCTCCCCACAGGAGTGTGATTGAGCATGTCGCCCTGATGCAAGATCGAATTGCACAGGTAATGCCCATCGTGAAGGAACATTTGGCCCAAGCGCAGTTGGCACAGCAGAGAGTGTACAACCGTGGAGCCAAGACCCGTACCTTTTCCCCGGGGGATAGGATATTGGTACTTGTCCCTACGGTTGAAAGTAAATTCCTTGCCAAATGGCAAGGCCCCTACGAGATAATGGAAAAAGTGAGCGAAGTGAATTACAAGGTCAGACAACCAGGAAGGCGAAAGCCCGAACAGATCTATCACGTTAATCTGTTGAAAGCCTGGAGGGATAGAGAGTCCCTAGTCGCAGAAACTTGGTCACCAGCTCAAACTGGTTGCGTGATTCCGGAGGTTGGAATAGCAGCCACCTTGTCACAACCCCAACAACAGGAGGTTAAGGAGTTTGTGCTTCGCAACAAGGAGGTGTTCTCTGAGCTGCCGGGACAAACATCTGGGGTAGAGCATGATATTATTACCCCGCCCGGTGAAAGGGTGAAGTTAAAACCCTATCGGATCCCAGAGGCCCGACGGGAGGCAATACGGGAGGAAGTACAGAAAATGCTGAACTTAGGGGTGATAGAGGAGTCCCAAAGTGATTGGTCTAGTCCCATTGTGTTGGTGCCTAAACCGGATGGGAGCTGGCGATTTTGTAACGATTTTCGTCAGTTGAACAAAGTTACAAAATTTGACACCTACCCCATGCCACGTATAGATGAGTTGATCGACCGGCTGGGAACAGCCCGATACATGACGACTCTTGACCTCACAAAAGGGTATTGGCAAATTCCCCTGGCCAAGTCGGCCAAAGAGAAAACAGCATTTGTAACCCCAGACGGGGCGTTCCAATATAAGAGAATGCCGTTCGGGTTACAGAATGCGCCGGCCACATTCCAGCGGAAAATGGACCAGATACTGAGGCCCCATCGGAAGTATGCTGCGGCTTACCTGGATGACGTAATTGTCCATAGCACAGATTGGGCCTCACATCTGCCAAAAGTGCAAGCAGTCCTAGACTCTATCCGGGAAGCGGGGTTTACGGCTAACCCCAAGAAGTGTACCATTGGGCAGGAGGAGGCCAAATATCTTGGGTACACCATTGGCAGGGGAGTAATAAAACCCCAACTCAACAAAGTCGAGGCCATCCAGAGTTGGCCACGTCCCAACAGCAAGAAGCAGGTACGAGCCTTTCTGGGAATCGCGGGTTATTATCGGCGCTTCATTCCCCACTTTGCTTCTAAGGCTGTGCCGCTAACCAACCTGACGAAAGGGAAAGGGTCAGTCATGATTAAATGGACCCCCGAGGCTGAGGCAGCATTCCAATTCTTGAAACAAGCCTTATGTAGCCAGCCAGTGTTGTACTCACCCGACTTCTCTAAAGACTTTGTCGTACAAAGTGATGCGTCAGATGTGGGGTTAGGAGCAGTATTGTCCCAGGTCTGGAACGGGGAAGAGCACCCAGTCATTTACCTCAGCAGGAAGTTGAAGTCCCATGAGGTAAATTACGCCACCGTTGAAAAGGAGTGTTTAGCGGTGAAGTGGGCTCTAGATTCCCTTCGGTACTATCTGCTAGGTAGGCACTTTGACATGGTTACGGATCACGCTCCGTTAAAGTGGATGGCTCAAAACAAGGAGACAAATAGAAGAGTAAATAGGTGGTTCCTGGCCCTACAGGAATTCAACTTCACAGTAAAGCATCGCCCTGGCGTTCAAATGGGGAATGTGGATGCTTTGTCTCGAGTACATGAATGCCTGATTGCTGGTGTTCCAACCCCAAGGTTAAAACAAGAGGGGGGGGGGGTATGTGACAGCAGGAAGGTAAAGTCACCTGGTTGCATCCAGGGGGGTAGGTATATTTCTCCCAGATTCAGGCTTTATGCCGACTTATACAACTAGGGAGAGAGTTGATGAAGCCCAGCTGAGGCTAGTGGGCTCATGGATGATTCATACCTCTAGGGAGAGTGCTGGGCGTCGTGCAGGCAGGGAGTTGATGAGACCAGCTGAAGCTTGTCAGCTCGTTTAAGGCCTCTATAAAAACTCCCAGCTTCATTAGGTGTTTGCTCATGCCTGGAACCAGACCTGTGTGGACTGTCTAGGGAGAGTGAACCCCTGTGCGGTGAGACAAAGCCTGTGTGGCTATTTGTTTGGGACATTTACTAAACCAGGGACTTAGGGACTAGGACAGCACCAGGCTGATCCCAGTTGTTAGTTAGGGAAACCTGCGTGTTTAGTCAGAGGTCAAGCTGACCAGGATTTATTTTGTTTATGTTTCTTTTTGCTTTGCTGTGTTTTTGTCACTGTAAATAGAGAAATAAACCGCACCTTGTTGATCTTGAAAACCACAACCTCCGTCTGCTGGGCCTGTTTTTGTGTGGGGAGCCCATCCAGGGGGTCACACACACCCGCTACCGAGCTAACCCCCTCACACACAAAAGAAAAAAAACACAAGCAATAAGGGCTTTCTTCAGGTGTATAATGTTCAGGAGGCACTCTACGCCTGCTGTAAGTGCTGCAGATGCCTGCCTGTGTTACACAACAGGAAAACACAGCAATAAGGGCTAGCTTCAGGTGTATATTTTGCAGGAAGCACACTACGCCCGCTGTAAGTGCTGCAGATGCCTGTTAGTGTAACACAAAAGAAAAAACCACGAGCAATAAGGGCTAGCTTCGGGTGTATAATGTGCAGAAGGCACACTACGCCCGCTGTAAGTGCTGCAGATGCCTGCCTGTGTTACACAACAGGAAAACACAGCAATAAGGGCTAGCTTCAGGTGTATACTGTGCAGGAGACTTAGCAAAGAATATCACTGACACTGTCCCTGCCTATCCTTCTCTCTCCCTGCACACAAGGTTTAGCAAAGAATATCACTGACACTGTCCCTGCCTATCCTTCTCTCTCCCTGCACACAAGGTTTAGCAAAGAATATCACTGACACTGTCCCTGCCTATCCTTCTCTCTCCCTGCACACAAGTTAAATGAACAAATAGCACTGACACTGTCCCTGTCTATCCTTCTCTCTCCCTGAACCGGAACACACTACACAAGGCCGCCGCGCTGGCGGCCTTTTAGAGTGTGGGGTGTGTACTAAATTCCCCTGAGCTATAATTGGCCACAGGCATCCTGCCTGTGGCCAATTATGGCTCTCCTCGCTGCCGGCGCCGTGATTGGCCAAGCATGCGGGGTCACAGTGCATGCTTGGCCAATCACAGAGCCTGGATTGCACTGCGTTGGCGTAGTGCATTGTTTGGCGCGAATGGCCCAAATCGTTCGATCTTCGTCGAACGATCGAACAGCCGATGTTCATCCCTGTTCACTGTTATCAATCACATTGGATTGCGCTTTTTTGATTTTTTTTTCCATATGTTTTGAGTCCTTTTCAAGCTAATTGAATAGCAGCACCCACCCGTCAGGTGAAGGTCATACCATTCACCCTTCTCTCACACATTTAGAGCATCACACTTACCGTAGTTTGTGTTTCAACACACTTAAGTTTTAATTTTTATTTAACTTTGTCACTGTTTAAGGCAGCGCTGGATTTTTCCATTTACTATTTAAGCTCCACTGTTGTCTCCACCTCCTTGGAGTTGGGTCACAGGGGGGGGGGGATATGTACAGGACGCCGTGGCTGGGTCCTGGAAGCACGCTATATATTCCCTCTGTTTGGGCTGTGGTTTCTTTAAGGGAACAGAAAGGGTTAATGCACCTGTCCAAGGAAGTGGTTTAAGACAGACAGGAAGTTTTAGATGGGTGTGGAGGAGTATAGTGGAGACTGTGCATGGTGCATGGTGCATGGTGGACAGTGGAAAGCTGTAAAAGCTGTGAAAGCACATGGCAGTGTCCTGCCTGGAAGCCTGCTAGCTTGGGAACTTACCTGCCACACCAAGTAAGGACTGTTTAACTGCGATAGCAGTTCTAAGCTCTACAAGTCGGTGAGACTGTTATTTCTTTTGTTTTTGCTGCTGTTAAGCCATTTAAGTTAATAAACATCCTTTTTGTTTGAAAAGCCTGTGTCCTGCGATCTGGCTGGTTCCCCAAACATTACACCCCTTTATTCTAGTGCAGGGATATGCAATTAGCGGACCTCCAGCTGTTGCAAAACTACAAGTCCCATCATGCCTTTGTCTCTGGGTGTCATGCTTGTGGCTGTCAGAGTCTCGCTATGCCTCATGGGACTTGTAGTTCTGCAACAGCTGGAGGTCCGCTAATTGCATATCCCTGTTCTAGTGGATTACAAATTGTTCCAGAAGTGCACCACCGTTTGCTAGCGAAGATCTTTCTCTGCAGAACTTTTACCTAGTACAGTCAGGCCTGAAGCCCTGTACACACGGCCGAGAATCTCGTCAGGAAAAAACCCGTTGTTTTTCCTGACGAGATTCTTGACAAGAATCTTGTCCCCGTGTTTTGCTTGCGTCTATCTAGCAAGGTTACTCTGTGGTATAACAAGGAAGCTGAGACTTTTGCAGTGTGTAAATGTGCTTTTACTATACAAGATGCTGTACATACAAAACTATTACAATATTAGGAATACACTACAAGACTGACAGATATCTATAACAAGCAAAATGCCTAGAAAATAGAACAGCCTATGGTCTATAACTACAAATACATTTAAGTTACTTATCTTCTGTTACTCGTGATCTCCATTGCCAATGATTCTTCTTGGAGACCAGGTTCTGTTCTTCTTATGATGAGTGGCTTCTTCTGATGTTACAGCAACATGATGTGTGATGTCTGTGTCCTAGCTTATGCCTGCTTTTATGTGTCAGGCAAAGTTACCAAACAACAGAAAACATACCTGTTTACTGTAGCTGTTGAATACAACAATGCTATCTACCTATTGAAATGGAAAGGGAAAAAGGGAAAAAAACTGCGCTAGCTCATATAAGTGATGAAAAACTATGAATGAACCCTTTTAACAGCAGCAATAATAGTGGGTAAACATGAAAAAGAAAAAATTGCGCTATGGGTGAATAATTAAAGTCCAAAGATGTGAAGTCCTTTTGAAAAAAAAATAATAATGATGATGGAGTCAACACAAACAACAAAGGGCACAATGCTTGTCATGAATATCTAGGCAGATCTTATCAAGGTGTATGCTTACCAGATGATAAGCCAAAATAGACAAATGGCTATAACCCAGCCCAGGCCTTTGTTTGGCACAACAGTGCCAATTCCTCCGATAAGAGAATAGCAGCAATAGGGTGATGACTCCACAGAGTGCGTTGGTGCGTGTATCCAAGGAACAGATTTAAAAATGAAGAAACAAAGAAAAAAAAACACATAGCGTAATCCTGCTACATGAAATATCTCTATGTTATAAAAAATGAGATAGAGAAAGCAAAACAGCACCCAGTGTATGATTTCTATCTATAGTGAACCACCACCGCATATAGGGTCTCCTCACCAGATATCAATGTGGGAAAAAAGACCTTGTCAACAAACAACCATCATGGGAGACACATCCACCAATGTGTGAAACCGCCACCTTACATAGAGTCTGCTTACCAGAATGATCTAGACTGTATGCAATACATTCAACCGTAAGCTAGTGGATGGCTGGAGGGGTGTGAGTGTCACTCATACGGATCTGGTTCTTGCAGTGGATCAATCAATATTCCTCACTGTTATAGTAGCTCCGTGGGGCCCATACAGGGGTTATGTACCCAAGAAAAACAAATGGGGACCAATAGTGTGATATCGCCACAACATTTATTTAAAAGAATTAAAATTACACTTACGCAGTAAGCGGTAAAACGATCATATAAAAGCCGGCCGGCTAGAAGCAAACTCCCGTCCTAACGAGCGTGGTGACGTCAGCACGTACCCCCTTAGACGCGTTTCGTCATCATAGACATTGTCAATAAGGGACGGGTAGCGAGCTGAATCACCACGTTATATAGTACCTTGTCTTGTTATGAGGTCCGGACATGAGTATGCGGCCGCCATCTTGGATGATGGAAAGCCGCATCCGTGTCAATGGACTATTGTAGTGTTGCCCTCAGTACAAAAAGTAGCAGAAAAGGATGAAAAACACGAGAAC
The DNA here is from genome assembly GCA_029206835.1 of Rana muscosa. Classification (NCBI taxonomy): domain Eukaryota; kingdom Metazoa; phylum Chordata; class Amphibia; order Anura; family Ranidae; genus Rana; species Rana muscosa. The sequence goes on from JARGYO010005562.1 coordinate 14,623,049, forward strand.
ATATATTACTAGCCTCGATCTGGATCCTGAACACGAGTCAACACCCACCATCTAGACTACTGGCAAACAACATATCCGTCCCTCAAACGAGCGCATGAATTAGAATTTAATCCATGCAGATGAAAAAAATGTATATATGTATATATAAATAAGGTTAAATGGAGAGAGGATAAAAAGAGGCACTAATTGGCTAAAAAGCAATATTATATGTCTCCAAAAATTGTTAATTAATTAGCGAATCCCACAAAATTTATGCATATTATGTCATAAGGACCAGACAAATGGGCCATATCGACACCCATAGTGTATATAATGTGTATAATAAAGTAAATACTATAAATGTGAATAATGAATTATAGTTGGAATCATTCCAACACAATTAATTCTATATTAATTCTTTTTTGTTTTTTTCCCCCAAAAAATACTATTTTTTATATAAATTCTTTATAAAAAATATTATACACTGTATATATATTCCCTATTTCAGAAAAACATATACAAAACCTTTTATTGCAAAAAGGCCCTACATGCTTCCTGCAAATATCTAATATTACAGTGCAAGTGAAAAGGCCTAAAATTTATAATGAATATGTGAAATATAATCCATAACGTGAATAATGTGAATTAATCAATACTGTGTTAGGTTTATTAAAGATTACAAGGTCAGCTGTCATCGAGACACTGACCATTGTAAATCGATAAATAATAAATAACAGGACACAATTAAATCCAATCAAATAAATTGTATTGGATGGATGAATACCCATTGGTGTACCTATAGTGCTGGCCATAGGGTGCACAAAAATCACTTACACTTTTATTTATTTATAATAAAAAAGCGTAAAAAATATTTAAAAAATAAATAAATGAAAAAATTAAAAAATAAAATTAAAAAAGGAGAAAATGAAGAAAAAATGAAGAAAGACCCCCTATTTCAATATAAACTCATACGCATGACCCAGATCAAGTTCACAGAGACTGACCATCTATGAATTGTCGATGAAGGCGTTGACATCAACGTCAATATTTAGTCCATGGGGTATATACATTTTTGCCTTAAAAATCCATGACATTTCTAGTCTAGAGATGTCCCTAACAAGAGAGCTACCCCTCCACTTGGGGCTGAATTTGTCAATACCCAAAAACATGGTGTTTGAGGGATCCCTCTTGTGTACTAGTCTGTAATGTTTAGATACAGAATGATTCTTAAAACCGGATTTGATGTTTGTGATATGTTCATTTAATCTGACCTGTAGGGGGCGCTTGGTCCTCCCTATATATTGTAATCCACAGGGGCATTGAAGTAAATAAACTACGCCCTCTGTGGAACAAGTTATAAACGGTTTAATATCATATCTACTCTGTGTGCTAGTGGACAAAAAACTGGTTGTCCTTCTTTGAGTGCAACTGTTAAGGGAACAAACTCTACATTTATGGCATTGATAGTATCCTGTAAAATGTCCAAAAAAACTAATTCTAGATGGAGGGTCAAGGATATTGGGAGACACCCTATTTCTTAGTGAAGGGGCCCCCCTAAATACAACCTGTGGCCTCTCAGGCAGAATGTCCCTTAATATGCGATCATTATTCACTATATGCCAGTGTTTGGACAGCATCTGTTTGAGTTTTTTATGTTGCAGGGAGTAGGTAGTGATAAATGGAACACCCTGTAAGGCGTTATCCCCCTGTTGACGAGGTCTCTCCACTAGGAGATCATCTCGATTTAAATCAGTTAAATCTTTAAATCGAGATGATCTCCTAGTGGGTGTTCCATTTATCACTACCTACTCCCTGCAACATAAAAAACTCAAACAGATGCTGTCCAAACACTGGCATATAGTGAATAATGATCGCATATTAAGGGACATTCTGCCTGAGAGGCCACAGGTTGTATTTAGGGGGGCCCCTTCGCTAAGAAATAGGGTGTCACCCAATATCCTTGACCCTCCATCTAGAATTAGTTTTTTTGGACATTTTACAGGATACTATCAATGCCATAAATGTAGAGTTTGTTCCCTTAACAGTTGCACTCAAAGAAGGACAACCAGTTTTTTGTCCACTAGCACACAGAGTAGATATGATATTAAACCGTTTATAACTTGTTCCACAGAGGGCGTAGTTTATTTACTTCAATGCCCCTGTGGATTACAATATATAGGGAGGACCAAGCGCCCCCTACAGGTCAGATTAAATGAACATATCACAAACATCAAATCCGGTTTTAAGAATCATTCTGTATCTAAACATTACAGACTAGTACACAAGAGGGATCCCTCAAACACCATGTTTTTGGGTATTGACAAATTCAGCCCCAAGTGGAGGGGTAGCTCTCTTGTTAGGGACATCTCTAGACTAGAAATGTCATGGATTTTTAAGGCAAAAACGTATATACCCCATGGACTAAATATTGACGTTGATGTCAACGCCTTCATCGACAATTCATAGATGGTCAGTCTCTGTGAACTTGATCTGGGTCATGCGTATGAGTTTATATTGAAATAGGGGGTCTTTCTTCATTTTTTCTTCATTTTCTCCTTTTTTAATTTTATTTTTTTATTTTTTCATTTATTTATTTTTTAAATATTTTTTACGCTTTTTTATTATAAATAAATAAAAGTGTAAGTGATTTTTTGTGCACCCTATGGCCAGCACTATAGGTACACCAATGGGTATTCATCCATCCAATACAATTTATTTGATTGGATTTAATTGTGTCCTGTTATTTATTATTTATCGATTTACAATGGTCAGTGTCTCGATGACAGCTGACCTTGTAATCTTTAATAAACCTAACACAGTATTGATTAATTCACATTATTCACGTTATGGATTATATTTCACATATTCATTATAAATTTTAGGCCTTTTCACTTGCACTGTAATATTAGATATTTGCAGGAAGCATGTAGGGCCTTTTTGCAATAAAAGGTTTTGTATATGTTTTTCTGAAATAGGGAATATATATACAGTGTATAATATTTTTTATAAAGAATTTATATAAAAAAAGAGTATTTTTTGGGGGAAAAAACAAAAAAGAATTAATATAGAATTAATTGTGTTGGAATGATTCCAACTATAATTCATTATTCACATTTATAGTATTTACTTTATTATACACATTATATACACTATGAGTGTCGATATGGCCCATTTGTCTGGTCCTTATGACATAATATGCATACATTTTGTGGGATTCGCTAATTAATTAACAATTTTTGGAGACATATAATATTGCTTTTTAGCCAATTAGTGCCTCTTTTTATCCTCTCTCCATTTAACCTTATTTATATATACATATATACATTTTTTTCATCTGCATGGATTAAATTCTAATTCATGCGCTCGTTTGAGTGACGGATATGTTGTTTGCCAGTAGTCTAGATGGTGGGTGTTGACTCGTGTTCAGGATCCAGATCGAGGCTAGTAATATATGTTCTCGTGTTTTTCATCCTTTTCTGCTACTTTTTGTACTAAGGGCAACACTACAATAGTCCATTGACACGGATGCGGCTTTCCATCATCCAAGATGGCGGCCGCATACTCATGTCCGGATCTCATAACAAGACAAGGTACTATATAACGTGGTGATTCAGCTCGCTACCCGTCCCTTATTGACAATGTCTATGATGACGAAACGCATCTAAGGGGGTACGTGCTGACGTCACCACGCTCGTTAGGACGGGAGTTTGCTTCTAGCCGGCCAGGTTTTATATGATCCTTTTACCGCTTACTGCGTAAGTGTAATTTTAATTCTTTTAAATAAATGTTGTGGCGATATCACACTATTGGTCCCCATTTGTTTTTCTTGGGTACATAACCCCTGTATGGGCCCCACGGAGCTACTATAACAGTGAGGAATATTGATTGATCCACTGCAAGAACCAGATCCGTATGAGTGACACTCACACCCCTCCAGCCATCCACTAGCTTACGGTTGAATGTATTCCATACAGTCTAGATCATTCTGGTAAGCAGACTCTATGTAAGATGGCGGTTTCACACTTTGGTGGATGTGTCTCCCATGATGGTTGTTTGTTGACAAGGTCTTTTTTCCCACATTGATATCTGGTGAGGAGACCCTATCTACCTATTGTCTACTTAAACCAAATCGGTCAGTAATCTAACAGTCATTCTTTCAGTTTGAGAGCTGAAAGAAATCTCAAACAAGTAATGTCTTACTTGTTTACTGTAGCTATAATACAACAATGGTATCTACACCCCATTGTATGAAAACAGCATTTGTTTGAGAAATCTACTCAAACCAAAAAACTGACAGTAATCTGACCAACTCACTATTGTAAAATTGTCCCATGTATCCTATGTCTGAGTAATATAATAAAAATCATATTTTTAACAAACGCAACACACCCGGCTGAGTGTACACACGTACCTTTCAAAAGAACCGCCGTTCTTTTGAATGGCACGAACGCGGTGACGTCATCGACTATGACGAGCGCGCGCTCGTCACATTCGATGCCGTTGTCGCCATCTTGCTACACCCTACCTATGCCTAGGAAGCTACCGCGCATGCGTCAAAGTCATTTCGAGCATGCACGGGTTTCCACGGCGACAGGTAAGTGTACACATGGTGAATTCTATGAGTGGGGAGAATGGCGCTGCCCAAGTGAAGTGCCAATAGGTAAAAGATATATATATATATATGAAAAACAAATTAAGCATGCAAAACAATGTCGTTTTTTAAGGGGTGCTCCTGGGTCACAGGTTGCCCCTAGTTAGTGAAAAAATAGGATTTTTATAACAGCTTACCTGTAAAATCCTTTTCTTGGAGTACATCACGGGACACAGAGCGACATAGTCATTACTAATGGGTTATATAGATACCTTCAGGTGCTGGCACTTGCAACTTCCAAAACCGGAAGTACCCTCCCCTATATAAGCCCCTCCCATCCGGGAGCACCTCAGTTTTGTAGCAAAGCAATAAGTGTCCCTAAAGAGGGGTGGGAGCTCTGTGTCCCGTGATGTACTCCAAGAAAAGGATTTTACAGGTAAGCTGTTATAAAAATCCTATTTTCTTTCTCGTACATCACGGGACACAGAGCGACATAGTCATTACTAATGGGATGTCCTAAAGCAATGCCCAATGAGGGGGGGGATACACCATACATAAGCTGAGCGCTATCAGACATGAGGATCTTTTGCGGCCTGCAACACACTGCGCCCAAAGGCGACATCCTCCTGACTTCTAACTTCCACCTGGTAGAACCTAGTAAACGTGTGTGCTGAAGACCATGTTGCGGCCTTACAGATTTGAGCCAGGGAGGCCTGGTGATGCGCTGCCCATGAAGTTCCAACTGCTCTCGTGGAGTGCGCTCTAACTTTGAACGGAGGCGGTCTCCTTCTCAAGCCATAGGCTTGCATTATGACCTGTCGAATCCACTTGGCTAAAGTAGATTTTGACGTTGCCTGACCCTTTCTGGGGCCTTCCGGCAGAATAAACAAAGTATCCGTTCTGCGAATCTGAGCAGTGGCTTTTAGATAAGCTTTAACTGCTCTTACTACATCCAAAGAATGCAATAACTTTTCCTCTACCGAAGTAGGTTTGGGGAAAAAAGAAGGAAGAACCACATCTTGGTTCAAATAAAACCTCGATACCACCTTAGGAAGAAAGGCTGGATGAGGACGTAACACTACTCTGTCCTTATGGATAACCAGATATGGCTCTTTACAGGACATAGCTGCTAATTCCGACACTCTTTTAGCCGAACAAATGGCTACTAGAAAAATCAATTTCCTGGTGAGAAGAACCAAAGAAATATGCTGTAATGGTTCAAATGGTTGTTTCTGTAGAACCGACAGAACCAGGTTTAGATCCCATGGACATATGGGAATATTAACCGGAGGACTAATACGCATCACTCCTTATCTAAAGGCTTTGACTAGTGAATGCGAAGCCAAGGGCCTTTGAAAAAATATTGACAAGGCCGAAAACTGACCTTTGATAGTACTCAAGGCAAGCTTCCTATCTACAGCCCACTGTAGGAAGTCCCGACTCCTACCTATTACGTACTTATGTGGATTCCATTTCTTGGCCTCACACCACGCGATGTACGCCTTCCAGATTCTATAGTAGATCTGCCTGGATACCGGCTTCCTGGCATTGATCATGGTAGATACCACAGGATTAGAGAGCCCTCTCTTTTTTAGAATGTGGGCTTCAATAGCCAGGCCGTCAAACCTAGGGCTGGTAAGGAAGGGTGGTATATCGGTCCTTGCGAAAGCAGGTCCGGACGATGTGGGAGAGTCCAAGGACTCCCCACTGACATTTTTACAATCTCCGCGTACCATGCTCTTCGGGGCCACGCTGGAGCCACCAGAATCACTGGTTTCTTTTCTACCCTGATTCTGCGGAGTAATCGAGGTAACCATTGTGGCGGTGTGAATGCATATATCAGCTTGAACTGATCCCAAGGGAACACTAGGGCATCCGAGCCGCAAGCTAGGGGATCCCTTGTCCGAGAGACAAACCTGTCCACCTTTGCGTTGAATCTGGATGCTAGAAGATCTACATCCGGTGTTCCCCACCGCTGACATATGGTCCAGAAAACCTCGGGGTGAAGGGACCATTCCTCTGGGCATAATTGCTGGCGACTTAGAAAGTCCGCCTTCCAATTCTCCACTTCTGGAATGAATACCGCAGATATGGCTGGGACATATCTTTCTGCCCATTTCAGGATGTAATTTACTTCCCTCTGGGCTGCACGACTCCTGGTGCCCCCCTGATGATTGATATATGCCACTGCTGTGGCATTGTCTGATTGAATTCTGACAGGGGACCCTTGGAGTTTGGATGTCCATGCTACTAGGGCATACCGGGCTGCTCGTATCTCTAAGAGATTGATGGGCAGGGCCTTTTCTGCATCCGACCATCTGCCCTGGAGAGACCATTGCTCCAGTACTGCTCCCCAGCCTATAAGGCTGGCATCTGTAGTGACCACCTTCCAAGAAATCGGACTGAAGGATTTCCCTTTTTCCAGATTCTGGGGAACCAACCACCAACGGAGGCTCTTGCGAACGGAAGGGGACAAGGACATTGTAAGTCTAGGGCCTGAACTTTTTTGTTCCAGGCTGACAGTATGGCCCCTTGCAAATTCCTTGAATGGAATTGACCGTAGGGTACTGCTTCGAATGATGCCACCATTTTTCCCAGCAGCCTCATGCACAGGCGTATGGACGGCTGTCTTTTTTGTACCCACTAAGTGGATCAAATCTTTCAAAGACAACACCTTTCCTCGAGGCAAGAATAATTTTTCTCTGGCCTGAATCCAACCTTAGCCCCAAGTATTCCAGACTTTTGACTGGTTTTTAGGGCTGACTTGTCTCGGTTGATAATCCAACCGTGAGATTCCAGATACTTGATTGTCTTGTGAACGACCACGTCTAGTTTTTTCACTGAGTGGTCTATCAGCAACAAGTCATCTAGATATGCCATTATCATTACACCTTGTGTTCTTAGATTGGCCAATAAAGGGCCAGAATTTTTGTAAACACTCGTGGTGCTGTGGCCAGACCGAAGGGTAAGGCTCTGAACTGAAAATGGCGCCCTTCTACTGCAAAGCGTAGAAATTTTAGGTGGACTGGAAAGATGGGAATGTGCAAATAAGCATCTTTGATGTCGATCGCGGCTAACCAATCCTCCCCTTGTAGGGCAGTGGCCACCGATCGGATCGACTCCATCGGAAAGTCCTGATATACAGGAATTTGTTTAGCCCTTTTAGAATTAATATGGGCCTCCCGTCCCCGTTTGCTTCGGGACTGTAAAGAGGTTTGAGTAAAACCCGAACCCTCATTCTTCCAGGGGAACCTCCATAATTACTCCTTGGAGCAATAGTTGTTCTAGTGCCAACAGGAGGGACTCTCTCTTCCGGGGATCCCTTGGCACGTTTGACCTCAAAAATGGGAAGGAGGAGAGTCTTTTAACTCCAATCTGTATCCCAAACATACTGCGGAGAGCACCTATCTGTTTTGATCGTGTCCCGCCAGGTCTCTTGCGAACAACTGGAGTCCTCCCCCCACCCGACTGAGTGGGGGCAACCCTTCAATGAATTTAACTTTGGGGGAGGTTTTGTACCTCCCCTGACCCAGGGTTTCTCATTACCCTGCGATTGTCCCTGTTTTTTACCCCCTGGAATTGACCGAGGAGGCCGTCGGAACTGTTACACAGCCGATGCCCCAGGGACTGGAGAAGCAGGCCTCTTAAAGAGGGACCTCTAACTCTGTTTTTAACCGGCAAGAGCGTATTTTTACCGCTGGAAATTTTCTGAATATATTTGTCCAGGTCTTCCCTGAATAAGCGTTCACCATGAAATGGGACGCTAACCAGCCATTCTTTACAGGGAGCTTCAGCAGACCAGTTTTTTGAGCCATAGAAGCCTACGCATATGTACTACAGACAGCGTAAGGCGGGAGGCCTGATGGATTGAATCCTTTATGGCGTCAACCGCAAAGCCTAAGGCTCTAGGTAGATCAGCTAGGGCAAGGGCCTGCTGATCTGTCAAGTCCCTCAAGACCTGTTTCAACTGATCCTTCACTGCTTAGCAGACCCCACTGCTGGTTGTGTCACCAAGCTTGCTGTAGAAAGAAGCAGACTTTCATAAGGACTCCAATCTTTTATCTATTGGGTTCTTGAACATTTGGACATTATCCACTGGACATGTCAGTGATTTATACACACAAGAGATGGCTGCGTCCACTGTAGGGACCTTCCATTTTTTGATGAACTTATCCTCCATGGGATAGACCACCGGAAATCTCTTGGGGGAATAAATATTTTCTCAGGATGTTCCCAATCCTGGTAAATGAGCCCTTTCAGTAAAGGGTGAAGTGGAAAAGAACAGACAGTCTGGGGGCTTCTAGTGACCCCAACGAGGATACAGTAGTGGTGGTTGATGGTTCCGCAAGGTGCATTTTTAAATGCTGATCGGACCATGTTAGTCAGAGACTGAACCCATAATCTTTCAGCTTGAGATGCTGAGAAAAGGTTCCCCCACTGTTGATTCCTCTATAACAGAATCAACCTCATCCTGATCCCCTTCAGGCAGGTCGATCCCTGTATGGGACTGTTGCTCTGCTAACAGGCACTCTGAAGGAGGAGACGGAGATCGGGCGTGCTTTCCCTGACAGGGAGGCAGCGATCAATGTTGACAATCTCTCTCTAATCCTCCCAGAGCTGAGGAAAAAACCTCCTCTGTTACATACACAGGAGCAGGTGAACTGAGGACAGCCACAGTACCAAGTACCCCTGCGGGGTCTCTACGGTCACTTACCTCTGAACTTCAGGGGAGACTGGTGCAGCAGAAGCATGCCCAAGATCCTCAGAGCCCGATGAGACCCCCTTCGCTTCCTGGAAGATTCAGTTCCGGAGCTTCTGGACGGCATATTCCTAAGCCTAAAGCTGAGGTATTCCAGCCGTAATACACCACTTTTACTGAGAATAGTCTAGCACAATTGCTGCTATATAACAGTTGGTGTCTACTAAAGTGCCTTTCTAGGGGATGCCTGCATCAACCGCCTCTGTGTGCCTTTATACTGTTGCTAGCTCTGTCTGTGCACTTCAATAGCCAGCTATGATTGTGCTTTAAAACACGCTGGACGCCCGCACATGCGCAGTAGCGCCGTGGCGCACACCGAGCGCCATCCACCCGCTCCGCCCATTTTTCCAGATCGCCTCTATATATAGAGGCGCGTGCACGCGCTCGCGCGTGGGCACGTGCGCCTTCGGCGCCTTTTTTGAAAAAAAAATAAGGAGCTAGATGGGAGCCAGGGTCCCTGCCGCAGGGCCCGGGGATGGATGAGCGCAGCAACAGGGCAGAGGAGACAGCTTCCCAGCAGAGAACTTACCAACTGCCTGGATTTGATTTTGGAAGAAAAAAATCCACATTACAAGAAAAAGAACCATAGCGGCCTCTAGTGTCTAACACAGGTACCGCGGTCTTACATTTATTTTTTTCTTGCCTACTATTAAAATTTTTACATTTTCTCAGTAGTAACAGGCATACACAGAATATTAGCGGGAATACCTTAGGTAACAGGCAGAAAGACAAAATAGGCTTGGGGGTCCCTCAATAGAACCAAGTTCCCGAGGGCCCCCACTTACCTTTTCCTCGCCGCAGGACTCTGTTTGGTCCACAGAAGCCCAAACTTCACCTATCACGGCAGGCATTGTAATTAAACCTTCAGGGACCGGGTTCCCAAGGATTCCACTCCCCTGGACCTGTATAGCACCCTGCACAGAAAACATCTTGGTCGTGGGTATGACCAGAGCTCTGGATCCCAGGGTCCAGCCCTCCTAAGAGAGGCATTACAGGCAAAACCTTGCTCTTCTCTTGCAAGGCCCGGGTACCGACCGTTTAGCTATGAAGCTTTTTTGGTCGGATCCGGAATAGCTTACTGAGGCCCAAAAGAACCTGTACGCAAGCTCAGTGAAAAACACATGTAACTTCTTGGCCAACACCTTAGACACTGGCAAAAAACTGAGGTGCTCCCGGATGGGAGGGGCTTATATAGGGGAGGGTACTTCCAGTTTTGGAAGTTGCCAGTGCCAGCACCTGAAGGTATCTATATAACCCATTAGTAATGACTATGTCGCTCTGTGTCCCGTGATGTACGAGAAAGAAATTGCTACGTGCGTTAATGCAAATAAAAGGGTGAAAGGCCAATAGTGATTGGCCAATTAAACAATCAGGTGAGCCAGTGATGCAACACTGGCAACCGTAGTGTATGCACCCAGTCCAGGGCCAGAATTTGACAGGCAAGTGATGTGCATAAAGTAAAATAGATTAACAATCAGGGTAAAATAAAATAAAATAAACACTCAGGGTATTAAATCTCAGCAGCACGTTAATTAAATCCCAACATCAATTACAGTCTCTGAGACCCACTGCAATATTGTTGTTCTAGTCCAAAACATTAATGGCAAGTATAGCTTATATTAGGTAAAGGTCCAAAGCAATAAATATAGAAGCAGATATAGATTTGTGTTGTAGGATGGTTAAAACAGTGTGTAAAGGTGACTTTTGTAAAATCTTTGATGTTCCTAGCAGTCTCCAGGTGACAGTTGTGCTCCCCCTCAAGGTTCCCCACTCACCAAAAGTAGAAACCCCTGCAGGGGTAACAGGCACACAAGTGAGTAGTTGGGTTCCTCAGATCGGCGTGGGCTCCCTCTTCTGTCCTCTGCTCGTTTCCCCGAGTTTCCTCTCTGTCTCCTGGGCTTGCTGTACCAGCTTGCTGCAGTATTCCTCAGAATAATGAAAGAGCAAGTGCCACCGTAGCGTAATTCCGTAGGGTTTTATTATATGGTAAAAACTGAATAAAAGTAAAAAAACGCTTTCTATTACATGCGGGTAAAATGGTAAAGTTTTAAAAGTCCTGCACTTGTAGTGTTAGATCACCTGGAGCAGCGGCGTGCGTTCCACCGCTCGGATCCAGACAACCTGAAGTAATGTGTCGACTTGAAGGACCAATCATCTGATGTGTTTCGTCATGTGACTTCTTCTGAGGCGATATGGTCCTATCACGTCACACGTCTGTTTTAGCAGACGGCCAGCGGATTCCTCCCCTTTTTAAGGGATGTACTGACGCTGGTATGGGCCGGACTCCGCCCAAAGAAAACCTCCCATTGGTATTTACTGTGTTACAGCGCCACGGGTTCAGATTGAATAACACCGCCCATCTTTGCTAAAGGTTTGCCCGGGTTTAAATAGGAAAAAGGAAAAATTGCTTTCCATAGGCCGTCTACTATGTGTCGGCTACATAATAATATACATTTTACATTTAAAATTACAATAAATTTATATATAACGCATCCTATTGTTAAAAAAGGGGGATAAAATTGATCTAGGTATTGTGCAAATAGTTTATTATGAGAGAGACCAGTAGGTGAAAGTGGCTAGTTATAATTAAATAAGATAAGATAACAATTGGATATAAATGGCTAAAGATACCATATAGAAGTAGATTAAATTAATTGGTGTATTATATATTAATATATTATTATGGTTGGTCTCCCAATAATATCGGGGGTCACTCCCAAACTTGATGTGGAGGGGGGAGGGGAGAGGGGGGGAGTTATGGGAAAAATAAGGAGGGGGGCTAAAAAACTAAGCCCATAATGGCATATTGTACCCCTATATTATGTAAATACTGATGGCTCTAATTCCATATTTTGTATGAGCCCTAAGGGGTAGTGGATTAAAATATAATAAAATATGCTAATTAGTGGGGTATTATGAGGAAGGTGAGTAGATAATTAGTTACGGTGTTAGTAGTGGCACCGTACTAAAAGGTCATGTTTATGAGGAGGACTGGTAGGTCTGAATTAAAGGTAGAAAAGTAAAAGTGGAGGTTAGAAATTAGATAAGAAGCAATTCAGGTCTATATCTAAGTTGAGTCCCCTAGGGGCAAGTGACCCCAATCTATGGATCCACCTTGTTTCATTTTGTGACATTTGAATACGTTTATTCCCGCCTCTCCAGTGGTCCTTAATCAGGTCTATCCCATAAAATATAAGACCTGATGGGTCCCTATGATGTACTTCGTCAAAGTGCCTGGAGAGGCTGTGTTTGGGGAATCCCTTACGTATGTTGTTTATGTGTTCCCTAATCCTGACCTGTAAGGGTCTGGTGGTACGTCCAACATACTGGAGCCGGCAGGGGCATTCAACCACATAGGTAACATGAGTACTGTTACATGTGATCAGCTCCTTGATCTGATATTCCTTGTTGTTAACTCTAGATTTAAATGATGTTTTCTTTCTGGGTTGTTTTAGGCTTCTCCTGCAAGGCAGGCATCTTTGGCATTTGAAGAACCCCTTTAGTTCAGGGCAAATTTATATTGTTCTGAGAGGATCAATCACATTATGTACCAGATGTTGTCTCAGTGTGGGGGCTCTTCAATAAATACATTTTGGTTTTTGGGGTAGGATTTTGGCCAATGTTCTATCCTCCTTTAGGATGGACCAGTATTTCTTAATTATGCGTTCCACCTCCCGATATTGGTTGTTATACCCTGTGATGAAGGAGATCTCATGTGGCCTGACATCTTTAGGTTTAGATTTCTTGGCAAGTAGTGTGTTCCTATCCATTGACTTTACAATTTCTTTAGTTTTGGCCAATTCATATTCAGAATAGCCCTTTTGCTTAAACCTATTAATGAGGATATCAGCTTGTTTTTCAAAGTCCTCTACCCGGTGGCAGTTTCTTCTCACCCTTAATAGTTGTCCTTTGGGGATGTTTCCCTTCCATTTGGGGTGGTGGCAGCTTGTTACAGGTATGTAGCTGTGCCTGTCCGTTTGTTTGAAGAACATCTGGGTCCTTAGTTCTCCCCCCTCTTTGATGATCTGCAAGTCCAGGTAGTCAATTTGGTATTTATCATACTTGAAGGTAAAGTTAATGCCGTACCTGTTGTTATTCAATCCGGTCAAGAAGAGTTCAAAGGACTCAGCTGTTCCTTCCCACAGTATTATAAGGTCATCTATGTACCTCCTGTACATTTTGACCTAGGGTATGTTGTTATTGAACACATATTCCTCCTCCCACATGTCCATGAAGAGGTTCGCTATGCTAGGGGCGTAGCGTGCCCCCATTGCCACCCCTTTTGTCTGTACATAATATTCTCTTCCATACCAGAAATTGTTATTCTTCATTGCCAGTTCAAGGCCTTCCAAAATATAAGATATCTGCTCATGTCTCATTTGAGTGTTTTCATGCAGGGCTTTTTCAACTCCCAGAAGTCCATCCTTTTGCACAATGCTTGTGTACAAGGAGTTAACATCCACGGTAGCCAGAAGACAGTTTTCCATTCCTTTCAGGTCCTGTAATTCTCTAATTAGTTGTGTACTGTCCTTTAAGTATGATTTTCCTTTAGGCACCAATGGTTGCAAGAATATGTCTAAGTATTCCCCTAATCTGGAGAACACTGAGTTGATTCCGCTTATTATAGGTCTACCTGGTGGTTTTTCCAATCTTTTATGTATTTTGGGTACACGGTAGATAACCGGTGTTTTTGTGGATTCAGATACAAGGTATTGGGCTTCCTTCTCATTTAAGATCCCCTTTTCCTTTCCTTTTTGCACATAAGCTTTCAATTGTTTTTCATACCCTGCCTTGGGGTTCCCTTTCAACTTTCTATAAGTGTTCTCCACATTCAGTAGATTCTTAAGTTCTTCCTCATAGTCACTTTTGTTGAGGATAACCAGCCCTCCCCCTTTGTCGGCCGGTCTAATTACTACCGCATTTTTCTTTCCAATCTCTTTTATGGTTATCCATATATCCATATTTCTCCTACGTTTTTTATTATTGTCAGCTAGATTCTTTATGTCCTCTTCAACCATTTTCTTAAATGCTCCATTGGTTGCCTGGGGTCTGGGGGTTATAAATGGAATTGTTTTTAAGATTGGTTCTAGTGTAGTTTGAGTGTTCTGGTATCCTGGTATCCTCATTGAGTGCAAAATGTTTTTTTAAATTCAGTTTCCTCATGAACTTTTGGAGGTCAATATAGGCCTCAAAATTGTCTAGGGTCTTGTCCGGTGCAAACTTTAGGCCCAGATCTAGTGTTTTCCATTCTCCCTCCGTAAACGTAGCACTACTCAAATTATATATGCCTTCCCCTAGTATATTCTGCGTCTTTTTCTTCCTCCCTCCCCTCTTTCCTCTGGTCCTTCTCTTTCTGCGTTCCCTGGTTGGTAGCCATTCATTCTCTCCCGGTTGTCGATCCAGCCATCTCTCATGTACGTCCCCTGAGATTGGGGGTATGTGCGGTAATCGTTGAACCCCTGACCTCTCACTCGGTCTCTGGGTGTATCTTCCCAACCTGTTGTTGCCCCTCTGTTCCAAGACTGGCCTCTCCATCTTGGGTTTCTGTAGGGGACCCGGGTCGTCCACCGGCTGGTGGTCTGTTTCGCTGTCCTCCCCTTTGAAAATCCCTTGGTTCTCTGTCTCTTCTTCTGTCTTGTTGTATGGGGGCCTGCCATCTATCTCCTCTCAGGGGGGAAAATCTGTTTCTTGTTGGGATGTTAAATCTTGGGGTCATGGGTTCCCCCATATTTGCTTGATATTGTCCTTGGTGGTTATTCTTCTGCCCATTCTCTGCTGTTGTTGATTATTCCGCCTAGGTGTATTCCTATGCACTGCTTCTGGAGTGACATCAAATCTTAAATGTGGTGTCTGCTGTATCCCACTAAGCATGGGGGTTTCTGTATCCTCATTAGAGTTGTCCTCCATGGATGTCTCTTCCAACTCCAGTGCTTCTTCATCTTCTATTTGCCACTTATAGATCTTATTATTTTTATAATCCAATACGTCTCTCTTAAACTTTTTTTGTTTTTTGGTTTGGACTTCTATATCAAATTTTTTAATGATTTCTTGTAACTGTATTTCTTTTTCCTTATAGTCCGACTGACTAGAAAAAGGCAATAGAGCATTCCTTAATTCTATGATGTTGGTTTCTATTCCCTGTAGTTTGTATTGTCTCCTTTTAATTATGTTTTGTAATAGAGCATTCTCACTATCATTAAAGAATTTGTACCATATCTCCATCAAACCAGGTTCGGAGATGTGGTCATTGGGGTGTATGTCCCACCTCAGTCTGCGGGGGGTCATTTTTTCACTTGCAGGTAAGTGTACACACACTCGGGTTTCTCGTCGGGAAACAGGCCGACGAGAATCCCGATGGGAAAAAAGAAAGCAGGTCTTCTTTTTTTCTCGTCGAGATTCTGGTCAGTTTTCCTGACGAGAAACCTGAAAGCCTCGTACACACGGCCGGTTTTCTTGGCAAGAAAGCTCTGCAAGCAGTTTTCTTGTCGGTTCTTGCTGAGAAAACTGGCCGTGTGTACGAGGCTTGACTTAGCAGTGTAGACATTGTTGGGCGTCATTTTGCCCACGAGGGGGAAGAGCTCCATTAGTATCTTGTCATAGGATTGTATATCTGTCTGTGTGCTAAAACACTCTTTTCATTGCAGGGCTCTGAATATGTTTATGTATACTGTTTTACCTGCTTAACCATTATTCTCAGTAAAGTACCAAAGTTAAGTATATCAGTTGTTTGTGTCATTTACTGTGCAGGAGAAACGGTTAGTGATAGCTGCACCATAATGTTGTGTGCCTTTATTGTGGGATTGTGCTACCTAGAATCACAGGTTACACAATCCCATCATCCCCCACTAACTGTGCCAAGGGAGGGTAGAGGCAATTGCCGGTGGTTGACAGTGAGTGCTACAGGGCCCGAAACAAATTATACCAGCGGCCCTCTTAGCTGGGGGTATCGCTACACGTGGGGGCTCAGAGTCCTCCTTTACATATGCACTGGTGGAATGGAGAGAAGAGATACCTGAGAGTTTCAGAGGCCAGAGTGTGCAAGCCATAGATGAGAAGATATACCACTTGGCGCACGCAAAGGCTATAAAAAGGGAACCTCCACAGTCACCCACAATTCCCAAAAGTTCCAAAGACATGACAGCTTCAGGGACACCTCTAACCACTATAGGTCCTGAACTTCTAAATGCTTTAGGAGACCTTGTCACAAAGTGCCAGAAGAGTAATACAGTACATGTAGAAGCTGGGTACCGGAAGCTCAGGATTTTTTCAGGGAAACAAACCTGTACCACTCGGAGAAGAGGATTTCGACACCTGGATGGAGCAGGCTGTGGAAGGATGGGAAATACCGAAGGCCCAAAAGAAGCAACGCATAAGAGAAAGTTTAAAGGGGGCTGCTGCTGAAGCCGTGAAGAACCTCAGGTTCAGCAATGCTGCTTGTACTGCCTATGACTATTTAATCATGTTGCAGGAAGAGTTCGGCCAATTGGAGAAAGTGGTTGATTTGGTCTACCAGTTTGGGCATACCATTCAACTTCCAGGAGAAAGACTGTCTGAATAAGTTTGCAGACTAAACAAGATGCTGTGTCAAATTGTCCTTAAAAAGGGGATGCTGCCACAAGCCATAGATGCGGCCAGGATGAAGCAGATTTTAAAGGGAGCATTGTGTTCCGATCCAGTCTGGCTCCATCTGAAAACCACTAGTGGGGTCATGTCCTTGAACTACCCAGACCTTGTGCGAATAATAAGGGATGAAGAGGCTCTGCTGAAAGACCAACAGGTGACCGAGAAGACCATTACTCCCCTCTCAGTTGGGGTCAGATCCGCCATGGCCACTGAACGAGACTTGGAAGTGGAGGTCTTAAAGTCGCATATGACCCAAGTACTAGAGATGCTGACCTCTTTAATGGCCAAGAACTCAGGAGTTGGAGAAAAAGAAGAAGTCAGGAAAGAGCTGTACCAGAGTGTTTCAACACCAGTCTCCCCGCGGGATAGAGGGGAAGCTGTTTGCTTCAACTGTGGAGGAAGTGGCCATTTTGGGCAAGTGTGCCCCAGTCCAAGGAAGACCCGAGGCAACTACCGCCAGCCGGCGGAAAACTCCAGAGGGCCCCGGTGAAGGAGTCAACCGGGTGCCCATCATCTCCAGCAAGCTCCATTGGAATAAGAAAGCAAGAAAAAACAAGAAGTGAGGGGAATAATTCCCCATCAAAAGCACATAATACCCCTCCCTTGGAGGTAAATCCCCAAAAGTCACGAGAGATCAATGCATACCAGGCCCAACAGGGATTAAGATCCAGGAAACAATGGGAAAAGAAAAAAACAAAAAAAACAAACAAACCCATGTGTCCAAAGAAAGAGGCTTCCCCGAAGAAGTTCCCAGCCAAGTTAGTGGGGCCCTCCCCAGTAGTCCCCATTCAAGTGGAGTGAGTCTACACGAAGGCCATTCTGGACACAGGGGCTCAAGTAACCCTCCTGTATAGGGATTTTTATCAAAAACATCTGAGACATTTGCCCTTACAAAAGTTGGAAGACTTGGAAATATGGGGAATTGGCACACAGAGCTTTCCTTATGACGGTTACCTTCCGATCAGATTGGATTTCGACCCCTCGGTGGCAGGAGAGGCAGAGGTCTTTGACACATTGGCAGTGGTCTGCCCCCACCCACCAGGGGCCAACAAAAGTTCCCTGATAATAGGAACCAACACTGACCTGGTCAGGAAGCTACTGGCCTCTCTAGTGCAAGAGCAGGACGTCTCAACAGCCAGAATCCACCCCATGTTGCAGTTGGCTTATCAGCGATTGATGTTGGAGAAGAAGGCCCCGGAAGAGGGGGTGGGGAAAGTTTGGAGAGAGGAGAGAGAGAGAGTGCTGCAGCCTGGTGAAGTGGCCTGCTTGAGAGCCACTGTGAAGCTCACCTGGGAACAACCTGGCCCCTTTGTAGTCCTGGAACCAGACCCCCTGGGTGCATACTCAGGACTGGAAGTTATCCCTGAAGTAGTCCCGCTGAGAGTCCTGAAGAAAGAAAACGGCAGGGTGCCAGTGAGGGTCAGGAACACCACTGACTCACCTGTGAAGATTCCAGCCCGGATGCTGTTGGGCCAAGTGAACCCCGCTACCCCAGTTTCCTTGTCCGACCTGGAGAAGGAGGAAGAAGAGGAACCCACCTTGGAGAACCCGGCCCTACCCTTGGCGTGGAAGGAGAGGGCCAGGGCCCAGTTGGCGAAGTGGCAGAAGATCTTCTCCAAGGATGAGTTCAATGTGGGATGTGCGAGAAGTGCCACTCACAAGATTTGCCTACAGGAAGACAAACCCTTTCGAGAGAGAGTCCGGCGAGTTCCCCTGGCTGATCTGGAAAATCTGCGTGAGCAACTTGCAGAGCTCAAGAGAACGGTGTTATCCGGGAATCCAGGAGCCCATATGACTCTCCAATTGTAGTAGTCAGGAAAAAGAATGGATCATTGAGACTCTGTATAGACTACAGGACTCTCAACAGGAGAACAATACCTGATCAATACACCACCTCAAGAATAGAGGATGCCCTGCAGAGTCTATCTGGAGCCAAATGGTTCAGTGTAATGGACCTGAAGAGTGGGTACTATCAAATCCCAATGCACCCAGAAGATAGAGAGAAGACTGCCTTCATCACCCCAGTGGGGTTCTATGAGTTCGACTGGATGCCTCAAGGTCTGTTGGGAGCTCCTGCCACTTTCCAGCGATTGATGGAGAAGATGGTGGGAGACATGAACCTCATTGAAGTCTTAGTATACCTGGATGACATTATCGTCTTTGGGAAGACTCTGGAGGAGCATGAGGAGAGGTTAGAGAAGGTCTTGAAGAGACTCAGTGATGAGGGGCTCAAGCTTTCCAGGGAGAAGTGTCAGTTCAGTCCATTACCTGGGACACATAGGGGCTGATTTACGAAACGTTTGCGCCATGAGTATTGGCGCATCTGCGTGCGCAATGGCTGTTTTGGTGTTTACAAAACATTAGCGCCGGTAGCGCAGCCCTATTTCCCATTTACTATAGTGTTGTCGGCGGACGGGAGGAGGCGATCAGTGCGCCACTATGGACCTGGCGCACGGCATGTTAAAATCTAAATATAAAGAAGCTGGAAGTGCCAATATAATGGGGGTGATGTGGGGTGATGTGAGGAAGTGTAGTGACAACTGCCCAAATAACTAATATGCCCAAAATAGTGTGAGAAAGTAACTTTTTCAAAATCAGCCCGCTGCGCCGGCAAGTACGATTCGAGCTGCGAGAGGTTTTTTTGAGCTCAGAGCGGGAATTTCAATGGTTCAAATGCGCCAAGACACTGCGCCGGCAAAATCTTAGTAAATGTCAAGTCACGTAACTCAATTTGCATAAGTTGAACAGGCGCAGCTTTGAACTTCCCATTGTGCCTGCAAAATGTCATTTCTAAAGGAAAAAAAAGGCATTTAAAAGCACCCGCGGCTGTAATGAATTGTCGGCTCCCGGCAATATAGAGAAAAGTCATTGAAAGTCTTTGGTAACACAAAAAAAAAAGCGTGGGGGTCCCCCCAAATTCCATTACCAGGCCCTTCAGGTCTGGAATGGATATTAAGGGGAACCCCGCTGCAAATTAAAAAAAAAATGACGTGGGGTTCCCCCAAATATCCATACCAGGCCCTTCAGATCTGGCATGGATTTTAAGGGGAACTCCACCAAATTTTTTTTTTAAAAATGGCGTGGAGTCCCCCCAAAAATCCACACCAGACCCTTATCCGAGCACATAACCTGGCCGGCCGCAGGGGAAGAGGGGGGGACGAGAGCGGCCCCCCCTCCCTCCTGAACCGTACCAGGCCACATGCCCTCAACATGGGGAGGATGTCCCCATGTTGATGGGGACAAGGGCCTCATCCCCACAACCCTTGCCCGGTGGTTATGGGGGTCTGCGGGCGGGGGGCTTATCGGAATCTGGAAGACCCCTTTAACAAAGGGGACCCCCAGATCCCGGCCCCCCCCATGTGAAATGGTAATGGGGTACAATTGTACCCCTACCATTTCACAAAGAAAGTGTAAAAAATGAAAAAAATGACAAGAGCCGGTTTTTGACAATTCCTTTATTAATGTCTTCTCCTTTCTTCCATCTTCTTCCATCTTCTTCTTTTCTCCATTCGGGTTTCTTCCTCCATCTTCATCTTCCTCTTCATCTTTATCTTCATCTTCCTTCTTCCTTCGGTGTTCTCGTCCGCATCTTGCTCCGGCATCTTCCCTTCTTCTTTCTTCTCCGGCCGCTCCGTTTGAATTGGAGGTTCCCGCTGGGTGACGCTTCAGTTCGCCTCTTGGTCCGCTGCCACCCGGTGGCTCCGCCCCCCTCTGACACCACGGGGAAAGTCCCCGTGAAATCCATGTGCGTCAGAGGGGGGCGGGGTCACCGGGTGTAAGCGGACCCAGAGGAGAACTGAAGAACTGAAGCGTCGCACAGCGGGAACCTCCAATTCAAACGGAGCGGCCGGAGAAAGAAGAAGAGAAGACGCCGGAGCAAGATGCGGACGAGAACACCGAAGGAAGAAGGAAGATGAAGACAAAGATGAAGAGGAAGATGAAGATGGAGGAAGAAACCCGAATGGAGAAAAGAAGAAGATGGAAGAAGAAGATGGAAGAAGAAGATGGAAGAAGAAGAAGGAAGAAGAAGGAAGAAGAAGAAGGAAGAAGAAGAAGGAAGAAGAAGATGAAAGAAGATGGAAGAAAAGAGAAGACATTAATAAAGGAATTGTCAAAAACCGTCTCTTGTCATTTTTTACATTTTTTACACTTTCTTTGTGAAATGGTAGGGGTACATTTGTACCCCATTACCATTTCACATAGGGGGGGCCGGGATCTGGGGGTCCCCTTTGTTAAAGGGGTTCTTCCAGATTCCGATAAGCCCCCTGCCCGCAGACCCCCACAACCACCGGGCAAGGGTTGTGGGGATGAGGCCCTTGTCCCCATCAACATGGGGACATCCTCCCCATGTTGAGGGCATGTGGCCTGGTAAGGTTCAGGAGGGAGGGGGCCGCTCTCTCGTCCCCCCCTCTTTTTCTGCGGCCGGCCAGGTTATGTGCTCAGATAAGGGTCTGGTGTGGATTTTTGGGGGTACTCCACGCCATTTTTTTTTTAATTTGGGGTGGAGTTCCCCTTAAAATCCATTCCAGATCTGAAGGGCCTGGTATGGATATATGGGGGAACCACACGCATTTTTTTTTAAATTTGCGGCGGGCTTCCCCTTAATATCCATTCCAGACCTGAATGGCCTGGTAATGGAATTTGGGGGACCCCCACGCTTTTTTTTTTGTGTTATCAAAGACTTTCAATTACTTTTATCTGTATTGACGGGAACCAGCAATTCATTACAGCCGCAAGGACTTTTAAATGACTATTATTTTACTTTAGAAATGTCATTTTGCTCTCCAACTGTTATAAACATGGAAAACATGTGCTACTTTACAGGCATAGACACCCCCGGGTATGATCTTTAGGGCCAGTTCACACCTGATGCAGTGCAGTGCGTTTTTTTGATGCATGAAAAACGCAAAGAAAGTTGATCACATTAATGCCAATGGCATAGTTCACACCACTGCAGCCCGTTCCAGTGTGTTTCAGAAGGCAAAAAAAAAATTGGTCATGCTGCATTTTTTAGGTACAAAACTGTACTGGACCGCAGTAAAACACATCAAAAACGCAACGGAACGTACCAAAAACGCACTGGAATGCACCGGAACGCACCTAAATGCACCAAAGACGCACTGCAACACACTTGTCCTAAGTGAAAAGAGGGGGAAAAAAACACTGGACTGCATCAAAAACGCATCAAAAATGCACTGGAATGTGTCAAAAACGCGCATGCAGAAAAGCACCTGGAATGCATCCAGACTGCGTTTCTATAGTGTGAACTAGGGCCAGTTCACACCATAGAAGCGCAATCCGGATGCGTTCCAGGTGCTTTTCTGCATGCACGTTTTTCATGCGTTCCAGTGCATTTTTGGTAAGTTTTTGATGCAGTCCAGTGCTTTTTTTTCACCCCTCTTCTATTAACCAAAGAGAAGGACAAGTGTGTTCCAGTGCAATTTTGGTGCATTTAGGTGTGTTCCTGTGCGTTCCAGTGCGTTTATGATGCGTTTTGCTGCGTTCCAGTACAGTCCAGTGCAGGTAAAATGCAGCATGTTCTACTTTTTTGGGGGAACTGGAACGCACTGGAACAAACACTGCCATTTAGAACCATATAACCAACTTTCCATGCATTTTGGATGCATAAAAAACACAATGCATAAATAACCAACTTTCCATGCATTTTGGATGCATAAAAAACGCAATGCACTGCATGTGGTGTGAAATGGCCCTTAAGCAATTTGGCATATTTAAAGGCACTTCTCCTTGTTTTGTTTTTGGTGTTTTCCAGTGCTTTTTTTCACCCCTCTTTTTATTAACCAAAGAGAAGGACAAGTGTGTTCCAGTGCATTTTTGGTGCATTTAGGTGTGTTCCTGTGCGTTCCAATGCGTTTATGATGCGTTTTGCTGCGTTCCAGTACAGTCCAGTGCAGGTAAAATGCAGCATGTTCTACTTTTTTGGGGGAACTGGAACGCACTGGAACAAACACTGCCATTTAGAACCATATAACCAACCTTCCATGCATTTTGGATGCATAAAAAACGCAATGCATAAATAACCAACTTTCCATTCATTTTGGATGCATAAAAAACGCAATGCACTGCATGTGGTGTGAAATGGCCCTTAAGCAATTTGGCATATTTAAAGGCACTTCTCCTTGTTTTGTTTTTGGTGTTTTCCAAAATGGTGACATTGATATATGTCCCTTAGGGTGGGACCTGGGCCCCCATTTTAAGGCCAATAACTAGAAGATAAGCCAGCCAAGTGGGGACTAGCAAAATTAACATGTCAGTTCCCATAGACTGCAATGGTATTTGTTGGTGGGGGTGGGGGGGGGTGATTGTCCCATCTCTAATTTTGTAGCATGCTCGATGATGTGCTTAATTTTGGATGGGGGTTATTTTTTGCTAGCTGCATTGGTGTTGTTCTGCACATGCCCAGCCAGTTAGTTATTTTTTTGGGTGCTTTTTGTGTGTGAACAGCGCCTGGATATTTCTGGGCATGCTCACTCAGAGAGTGTTTTTATGGGTTAGTAATTAAAGGACATCCTTAACAGGTGTAGCCACTTTGAATTTCAGTCTCTACATTGGGAGAACTTGCATTTTGGGTGTTTCATGGACTGTGCATGTGTTTTCAATTGCCTCATTAGCACACAAACATATGTTACATAAAGCTCACAGGGAGCATTCGTTTGCTTACCCTGAAAAGAGGCAAGTGTGTGTGTGTGTGGGGCAAAATGTACATGTTGGTGTCCTTATCGAGTTTGTAACACACAGGTGTGGATCCAGGGGGGGCAACAGGGCAATTGCCCCCCTCCGACTCCCCGAGACCATCTGTCACACTCACTTGCTTGCTCTTTTTTTTTTTTTCCGCCTGATCTCCTGGAATTTGGGGATCCGGTACCGGCCGGCCATAGGTCCCATGGACCCCAACCTTGGCACACATGTAGCCCCATGTCTCATCTACAAGTGTTCAAAGTTTGGTGTCTGGGAGACCTACGGCCGGGGAGAAACGATTTTTCAAGGCCGGGAACTCCTTCCTTAGACTCCAATGTTAAATGGTCATTTCTCTGGTGACTTTGCGGACCCGGTACCAGCTGGTAGTAGGTCCCCCTCCTTCCATAGACTCCCATGTTAAACATCAGTCTAGTCATGGGCACAGTGAAGCATGGGCACAGTGAGGCAAAGTGAGGCACAGTGAGGCATGCAGATGGACACCCTAGGCTTATACTCGAGTCAATAAGTTTTCCCAGTTTTTTGGGGGTAAAATTAGGTGCCTCGGCTTATATTTGGGTCGGCTTATACTCGAGTATATACAGTACTTGTTCTGCGGCTGCCGCTGCCTCTCTGAGTCTCTCTCTCAGTTTCTCACATCAGCCGATCAGCGGCGCAGAGAGAGAGTCTTGTCTAATGTAGTTATGCGGCGCACTGACACGATACCAGGAGCGGAGGAGGAGGTGGGTGGAGCCTCTTCCCTGCACTCGTTGCTAACGCCTGGGCCGCTTGGTCTCTAGTGCTGCTCAGTTTGTTGGCAGCGCAGGTGAGAGAGCAGGCTCTGTGTGGCAGCTGGCCAATCAGCTAGCCGGGAGCGGGGGAGCAGAGAGATGAGATCATCTCTCACCGCCCGTGCCTGCCCTGCATTCCTGCAGTGACTTCCGCCCTCACTGTGCAGGCAGCAGAGAGATTACATTATCTCTCTGCTGCCTGACTCTGGGAATCTGGGACACAGCAAGAGACAACCAAAACTATACCTTAGCAGGCAAGTTAGTGACAATCCACAAATTGTGTCAGGTGACGTGGCAAATGACAATCTGCATCTGGTGGCAGGCAAGTGACAATCCGCAAGGTGTGGCAGGTGAGTGGCAAGTGACAATCCGCAAGGTGTGGCAGGTGAGTGGCAAGTGACAATCCGCAAGGTGTGGCAGGTGAGTGGCAAGTAACAATCCGCAAATTGTGTCAAGTGACGTGGTAAATGACAATCTGCATCTGGTGGCAGGCAAGTGACAATCAGCCAGGTGTGGCAGGCGACGTGGCAAGTGACAATCCGCAACGTGTGGCAAGTGACACGTTCAGGGCTCCCACTAATTGCAGGCGACGGTGGCAAGTGACACACTCAGGGCTCCCACTGATTCTGCATTGAACTATTTAATTTTATATTACAATGTAATAATAGAAATAATGCGCTTCAATCATCCTGATACCATAACAACCATGGTGCCAGGATGATTGAGGCGCCGACACCAGCCATTTCCCCAATAAATTTCCCACAAAAAAAACATATTTTTTGGCAGTGCCCCTCCCGAGAAAAGACTCTGGATCCGCCCCTGGTAACACATGTATTTTATTTGTTATGTCTTTGCAAAACAGGTGATTGGTTAACGTTTGTAAATTGTATTCTTTTGTGTGGGGAAAATGTTCCCCTGAAATAATTCTGATGTTGTTAATGTGTGTTGTGTGTTCACTTTGATTTAATCGTCTGTACTGCATTTTTTTTGGCCAAATATTTCTCAAGATGTTGAGTCTGTAACTGTTTCAAATTGACCATGTTTTTTATTTTGCCTTCCCTTTTGTTTTGTTAACCAATAAAATTTGATGCAAAGTTTTGATGTTTGTTTTGTGTTTTCTTTGCAACAAATGTGACAGCTGATTGGCATGTCAAAACAAAACAGGTGTGATTTGTCTACCCTGGTGCCTTCATGCTAGCATATGCATGTATTGTGTGCTGCAATGGAGCGTCACCAGGAAATGAAAAATACAGAGCGGTAAGTATTCAATTTTCCTTTTTTACTGCAGTGGTTCTCAGCCTCAGTCCTCAAGTACCCCCAACAGGACATGTTTTGTGAATTTATCTCATGGAGAATTGCTGTCCAAAAATCAAAACCATTGACTGTGATTTAAAGCACATGTGCAAGATGAAGGAAAACCTGCAAACATGGCCTGTTGGGGTACTTGAGAAGCACTGATTTAGAGCACTGCACTTAAAAATAGCTCAAGGCAATACAATTCTAATTGTGGGCATTTTGAGGGAAACGAAGTAAGTGTTAGAACCCCTGCGTGTGTTTTTTTTTTGAAGTTTGGGCTTTGTGTCTCCTTTTCTTAAAATTGGCTTCGCTTTCTGTCACACAGCTAAACAGGAAGTGAAGGTAAAACCCTACCAATGTCTTTTCTTGGGGACACACAGATCAATCTAACTAGTGTCCCCATTAAGCAAATTGCACTCTAGCACTTTCTTGTGTACACCCCAAATCATTGTATAGTTTTGGGTTTAGTAAAGACAAATCCACTCTGCAGTAAAAGTGTAGCTACTGAAAATCTGAGGGAAAGTACTGGTGATTGGATGTTACAATCATGTAAAAGCAAAGATGGTGTTTTTTTTTTTGCTTGCATGTCCCCCTCAGATATACAGCAAGTGCACTTGTAGTGCAAAGTAGATTTGCCTTTAGTAAATAAACCCCAAAGTCCAAACTACCTAATAATTTGGGGTGTACCCCGCAATATGCTCGAGTGCAATGTGCATAATGGGGAAAGTATTTAGACTGACCTGTGTGCACCAAGGAAAGACATTGGGAGGGATTTTCCCTCACTTCCTGTGTGGCTATGTGACAGGAAGTGAATTATTTGGAAGGATAAAGTGGCCAAATTATTTAGTTTAACTTTTCAAAGACACATTCCTAAGTTGAATTGTGATGCATGTCAATGGCCCATTTAGACCCTCTTTAACCACTTCAATACAGGGCTTTTTATACCTATTCAATACCGGGCCTATTCTAGCACTTCTATCCTACATGTACAAATCATCATTCTTTTGCTAGAAAATTACTCAGAACCCCCAAACATTATATATGTTTTTTTAGCAGACACCCTAGGGAATAAAATGACGGTCATTGCAACATTTTGTCTTGCACGATATTTGCGCAATAATTTTTCAAACGCCTTTTTTTAAAAAAAAAAAAATGGTTTCATGAATTAAAAAATAACAAAACAGTAAAGTTAGCCCAATTTTTGAGGAAAATATGAAAGATAATGTTACGCCGAGTTAATAGATACCTAACATGTCACGCTTTAAAATTGCGCACACTCATGGAATGGCGCCAAACTTCGGTACTTAAAAATCTCCATAGGCGACACTTTAATTTTTTTTACAGGTTACCAGGTTAGAATTACAGAGGAGGTCTAGTGCTAGAATTGTTGCACGTGCTCTAACGCACGCGGCGATACCTCACATGCGTGGTTTGAACGGTGTTTACATATGTGGGCGACTTACGTGTGCATTCGCTTCTGATCGCGAGCTACCGGGGACAGGGGCGTTTTAATTTTTTTTTTATTATTATTTATTTATTTATTTTTACTTATTTTTTTTATTTTTTTACAATGATTTTACTTTTTTTTAGCACTTTTATTCCTATTACAAGGAATGTAAACATCCCTTGTAATAGGAATGTGTGTGACAGGTTCTCTTTATTGAGAGATGCGGGGTCAATAAGACCCCACATCTCTCCTCCAGGCTGGAAAGCATGAGATCAGTGAAATTTTTTTCACTGATCTCATACTTACAGCCGCAATGGCGGCTTTGTTTACATTTGAGGCCCGGGCATGACGTCATCACATCGCGCCCGGGCCTCCGACGATCATAGAGATGACTGGTGACCATCTGGTCACCAGTCATCTCTATGCTCATCACGTGACCCCACCAATGACGCCGGAAGTTTCGCTCCGGGTCCCTGATCGCACGGGAGAGCCCGGAGAAGCACCGGATGGCGGCGGGAGGGGGGGGATGTCCCCTCCCGCCACCTATAAGAACGATCAAGCGGCGGAACTGCCGCTATGATCGTTCTTATGGTGCGCGGAATCGCCGGCACTTCAAAAGGATATCTGAATGATGCCTCTAGCTGCAGGCATCATTCAGATATCCCCCTACAAAGCCGAGGACATCATATGACGTCCACCCAGGATGGGAGATCCCATCTGTGGACGTCATTTGACTATGGCTGGGTAGGGAAGTGGTTAATCACTTGAGATCAGCGCTATAACTGATCGACGGCCACAGCATGGTCCTCAATTGCCGGGAGTCCGTCAATAAACGTCCTCCCCTTTGCGCGCGCTGTGGTCACAGAGTCACTGAGACTCGGGTGATGACAGATCCAAGTAAGGGGCCGATCCCTGCCCTTTACCATGTGATCAGCTGTCAGCCAATGACAGCTGATCACGTGATGTAAACAAAAGCTGGGTAATGGTTTTTGTTTTCTCCTTGCGCTGACAGCGTGAGCATAAAAAAAAGGCAATCACCGGCTTATGTGCAAGGGACATGGGGCCCGAAGAGGAAGAGGAAATTCTGCGTCATCTGTGACAATTAGTAGCCCCTGCCAGTGCCACCTATCAATGCCCACCACTGGTGCCAATCAGTGGCACCTAGCAGTGCTGCCTATCAGTGCCCATCACTGCCAACTATCATTGCCACCTAGCAGTGCCACTTCTCAATGCCCACCAGTGCCAACTAGCAATGCCACCTCTCAGTGCCCACCCTTGCCACCTTATCGGTGCCCATCAGTGCAGCCCATCAGTGCAGTCTCATCAGTGTACATCAATGAAGAAGAAAAATTACCTTTTTTTAAAATATTAACCAGTTTCCTACCGCCCACCGTCAAATGACATCCTTGGCTTTGTGCGGTGACATCTGAATGATGCCTGCAGTTGCAGGCATCATTCAGATATCATTCTTTTCAGCCGGCGATTCTGTGCACAATAAAAACAATCATAGTGGCAGTTCCGCCGCTTGATCGTTCTTATAGGCGGCGGGAGGGGACGTTCCCCCCCCCTCTTGCCGCCATCTGGTGCTTCTCCAGGCTCTCCCGTGCCATCTTGGGCTCGGAGAACGATTTGGAGATGACTGGTGACCAGATGGTAACCAGTCATCTCTATGACCGTCGGAGGCCCGGGCGCGACGTTATGACATCACGCCGTGTTCCTGTATGTTAACCAAGCCGTGATCTCTGCTGTCAGCATGAGATTGGTGAATTTTTTTGACCCATATCATGCTTTCCAGCCTGGAGGAGAGATGTGGGGTTTTATTGACCCCGCATCTCTCCATAAAGAGGACCTGTCACACACATTCCTATTACAAGGGATGTTTACATTCCTTGTAATAGGAATAAAACTGATCCAAAAAACAAAAAAGTTATAAAAAGAGTAAGAAATGCAAAAAAGTAAAAAAATAAATAGATAATAATAAGCAAAAATAAGAAAAAACGCCCATGTCCCCGGTAGCTCACACTCAGAAGTGAACACACACGTAAGTCCCCGCCCACATATGTAAACGCCGTTCAAACCACACATGTGAGGTATTGCTGCGTGCGTTAGAACGAGTGCAACAATTCTAGCACTAGACCTCCTCTGTAATGCCAAAATGGTAACGTGTAAAAAAATTTAAAGCATCGCCTAGGGAGATTTTTAATTACTGAAGTTTGGTGTCATTCCATGAGTTTGCGCAATTTTAAAGCGTGACGTGTTAGTATCTATTTACTCAGCATAACAACATCTTTCACATTATTCCAAAAAATTGGCCTAACTTTACTGTTTTGTAATATTTTTACCAAAAAAAAGGCGTTTGAAAATTTATTGCGCAAATACCGAGCGAGATAAAAATTTGCAATGACCGCCATCTTATTCCCTAGGGTGTCTGCTCAAAAAACATATATAATGTTTGGTGTTTGGAAGTAATTTTATAGCCCTAAATTTATGATTTTTACATGAAGGAGAGAAGTGCCAGAATAGGCCCAGTGCTGAAGTGGTTAAAATATCCTTTTTTTTTTTTTTTAAACTCGGTCTTTTGTATTTATAGAAAAAAAAAAACGCAAAAGTTAACAAATAGCACCAAAAGCAAGCTCTATTTGTGTGCCAACAAATAATAAATTTTCATTGGGTTACAGTGTTGTATGAGCGCGCAATTGTTATTGAAAGTGCATCAGCGCTGAAATTTGAAACTTGGTCTGGGCAGTGCGCAAGTGGTTAATATAAGGCCACATGCACACGGACGTTTTTCCAGCCGCTTGTTTGAGCGTTTTTTGCAGCTTAAAAACTTCTCTCCATGTTAGCCTATGGCCTCATGGCCACCATGGCGTTTTTGAGCTGTAAATGGCATAGGCGTTTTTAGGCCCCATGTAGACGGGACGCTGGTGCAAAGTGTTCAGAAGTAAGGTTGAAAGTGGCGTTTAGAAAGGCGCGCTTTGTGGCGTTTGCATGCCGTGTTTTACCACATTTGCGTGTATATGATAAGGAGCCGCCCTAAGCTCCAAAAACAGTATTATTTAAAATTTTAGCTATTTTGTGAGAACAGAGTGATATCAGCAGCTGAGAGCAGCAGTGTAGTTGTATTTAGCGTGTCACTTGCCACTAGGGTGACCACGTGTCCCTGATTGCCCGGGACAGTCCCGCATTTTGCAGGTCTGTCCCGGGAACCTTCATTCCAGGACAATACAGTGTCCCAGAATGAAACTGACACAGCCACCCCCCGGGCCAATCTGATGCCCCCAAAAAAGGCCGCCACATCACCGCTTTACTCACTGACAGTACTTGTCCTGGCCGGGAATGCCTGGAGGAGCACAATCCCCGCCCCCTGCTTGTGATTGGAGAACTCATAAATCCCGCCTCTTGTGTCCAATCACTGTGCTATGATTCGTTACACAAGCTGATTTTTGGGAAGGGGGGGTGTCCCTGAATGGTAGTTTGGAAATGTGGTCACCCTACTTGCCACAAGTTGTGGATTGTCCACTTGCCACGTCAGCTGCCCCAAGTTCTGGATTGACCACAATGCAATGGAATCAATTTCATTTTTATATATATATATATTTTATGGTTTTTCCTCATTTGCCATAAATTTGGAGTTTATCAATGTAAAAAAATAGGTCACCTTTAAAAACGCTTCTAAACTAAAATGCGGCTAAACGCTGGTACCGCGTCTGAAATGTGGAAATCTTTGGCGTCTGAAGGCATTTTTAGGCTTTGTGAAAAACGATTTTAAACCCAACTGCAGATATTTTTTGCCAGGCCAAAAACAGTGTTTTGGATGTAATAGAATTCAATGGACCCGCATCCAAAACGCAAGTACCGCAATTTTGCGTTGATTTTTTGTTCTACCTGTTTATAGCTGGTTGTTAAAGGAAATGTAAAAAAAAAAATTAAAATGCTGGTTAAAAAACAAAAAAAAAACAGCGTGGGGTCCCCCCCCCAGGTCCATACCAGGCCCTTGGGTCTAGTATGGATTCAAAAGGGACCCCCCCCCAAAATGGTGTGGGGGTCCCCCCAGAATCCATACCAGGCCCTTCAGGTCTGGCATGTATTTTAAGGGGAACCCCGCGCCAAAAAATTAAAATAAATAGCGTGGGGTCCCCTAAAAATACACACCAGACCCTTTATCTGAGCACTCAACCTGGCAGGCCGCAGGGGAAGAGGGGGGGACGAGAGATCGGCCCACCTCCCTCCTGAACCGTACCAGGCCGCGTGCCCTCAACATGGGGGGTTTGGTGCTTCGGGGCGGGGGGGCAACCTGCGGCCCCCCCACCCCAAAGCACCCTGCCCCCATGTTGATGGGGACAAGGGCCTCTTCCCGACAACCCTGGCCGTTGGTTGTCGGGGTCTGCGGGCGGGGGGCTTATCGGAATCCGGGAGCCCCCTTTAATAAGGGGGACCCCAGATACTTGCCCCCCACCCTATGTGAATGAGTATGGGGTACATCGTACCCCTACCCATTCACCTGGTGGCAAAATAAGTCAATAAAAAACCACAACACAAGTTTTTAAAGTAATTTATTGGGCAGCTCCGGGGGTCTTCTTCCGACTTCGGGGGTTTTTCTGCCGGGCGCCCCGCTATCTTCTGCCAGCTCTTTTGCTAGCGGGGTCCTGGGCTTCCTCGCCATCCTCTTCTGACTTTGGGGGTCTCTTGTTCTGTTCTCCGGTTCTTCTCCCGCTCTCCGGTGCCTTCTCCACGATCTCCGGTTCTTCTCCCGCTCTGCGGTGTCTTCTCCACGATCTCCGGTTCTTTCTGCCTTCTGGCGGGCGCCCCGCTATCTTCTTCCAGCTCTTTTGCTAGCGGGGGCCGGTCTTCTTCGTCGCCTTCTTCCCACTTCTCATCGCCCAATGTTGCCTCGTCGCTGTCCACCGCTGCAATGCTCTGTCCGAGCAGCGGTGCCACTTTTATTGGCATAGGGCGTGGTCACCGGCTGATGCCACCGCTGACCCCGCCCCCGTATGATGTCACAGTCCCGGGGAATGATGGGACTGTGACGTGAAATGGGGGCGGGGTCAGCGGTGGCATCAGCCGGTGACCACGCCCCATGCCAATAAAAGTGGCACCGCTGCTCGGACAGAGCATTGAAGCGGTGGACAGCGACGAGGCAACATCGGGCGAAGAGAAGAGGGAAGAAGGCGACGAAGAAGACCAGCCCCCGCTAGCAAAAGAGCTGGAAGAAGATAGCGGGGCGCCCGGCAGAAGGCAGAAAGAACCGGAGATCGTGGAGAAGACACCGGAGAGCGGGAGAAGAACCAGAGATCGTGGAGAAGGCACCGGAGAGCGGGAGAAGAACCGGAGATAGTGGAGAAGGCACCGGAGAGGGGGAGAAGACGGCGAGGAAGCTCGGGACCCGCTAGCAAAAGAGCTGGCAGAAGATAGCGGGGCGCCCGGCAGAAAGACCCCCGAAGTCGGAAGAAGACCCCCGGAGCTGCCCAATAAATTACTTTTCAAACCTGTGTTGTCTTTTTTATTGACTTATTTTGCCACCAGGTGAATGGGTAGGGGTATGATGTACCCCATACTCATTCACATAGGGTGGGGGGCTGGCATCTGGGGTCCCCCTTTTTAAAGGGGGCTCCCGGATTCTGAAAAGCCCCCCGCCCGCAAACCCCGACAACCAACGGCCAGGGTTGTCGGGAAGAGGCCCTTGTCCCCATCAACATGGGGGCAGGGTGCTTTGGGGTGGGGCGGCCGCAGGTCGCCCCCCTGCCCCGAAGCACCAAACTCCCCCATGTTGAGGGCATGTGGCCTGGTACACTTCAGGAGGGAGGGGGGCCGCTCTCTCGTCCCCCCCTTTTCCCCTGCGGCCTGCCAGGTTGCGTGCTCGGATAAGGGTCTGGTTTGGATTTTGAGGGGACCCCCACGCCGTTTTTCGGCTTAGGGGGTTCACCTTAAAATCCAGACCAGACCTAAGGGCCTGGTATGCTCCTGGAGGGGAACCCATGCCGGTTTTTTCATTAAAATTTGGCCTGGAGTTCCCCTTCATGATTCATACCAAACATGGGACAGCGAGGCTGGAGACATTCTCGGCCGGCTAGTCGCCTCTAGGACACTACTTGAGCGGCTGCTTCACGCTCAGGTCGTGTCCAAGTCGCCTCGCAAAGTCGCGCTGTCCCTGTGTCAGCCAGCACACGAGTCGCCCCGTGAGTCGGATCCGCTTCATCCGACTTCCCGGGCGACCTCTATTCAAATCAATGGGCTCCCATAGGGAACCATTCATTTTCAATAGAGCGCCGCTGACATTTGGATTTACTATAACAGTGCGCCGCTGTGCGCCGCTGGTTCCTACGCCCAGTGAAGGAGTTATCTGGCGCACCAATTAAGGTTAGAACCAGCACAGCACACTGTTATTAATAAATCAGACCCCATAGTGTCTGAAGAAGGAGTATTCACAGATCCCAACAAATTGGAGGCAGTTACCTCCTGGCCCTGGCCCACCACAGTGACTGAGCTCAGGTCATTTTTGGGGTTCTGCTCCTACTATCGCAGATTTGTGGAGGGGTTTGCAAAAATTGCCAAGCCTCTGAATGAGCTGTTGAAGACAGATGGAGAAGAGGATGACTCAGGTCCCAGGAAACCAGGAGAGTCAGTGAAAAACCAGTGGACTGGAAAGTGTGAGGAGGCTTTCATTAAGCTGAAAGAGAGTTTGACCACTGCCCCTGTTTTGGCCTATGCGGACACCCAAAAGCCCTATGAATTACACGTGGATGCCAGTCATGATGGTTTGGGAGGAGTACTGTATCAAGAGTATGAAGAGCAGCTAAGACCCGTTGCCTATGTGAGTAGGAGTTTAACCCCAGCTGAAAAGAATTACCCCACCCACAAATTGGAATTCTTGGCCTTAAAGTGGGCTGTTGTAGACAAACTCAAAGACTACTTGTATGGAGCTGACTTTGTAGTGAAAACAGACAATAACCCACTCACTTACCTCTTTACCAAAGCCAAGCTGGATGCCACTGGCCACCGTTGGTTGGCAGCCCTTTCTGAGTTAAACTTTAGCTTAAAGTATAGGCCTGGGGCTGGAAACCGAGATGCTGATGTCCTGTCCAGACGGTCTCATGCTCCCACTTGCTTGACAGAAGACTGGACCCAGGTGACCCCGGATGGGGTGCGGGCCTTGTGTCGGGGAGCACAGCTTCAAGCTAGTGGAGGATCCCGGGCAGAAGTAATTGGAGTTTCGGTGGTAGGAGTGCCCAAGTACTATTGTGATGTGACCCAGATTGGTGAAGACGACTTGCCGAAACTGTCCAAAAAGGATATAAGATGTGACCAGTTAGAAGACCCTTGGGGAAGGTTGGCCTTGGAAGCCCTGGAAGTGGCCCTGAAGTGGGCAGTGGTAGACAAATTGAAGGGCTACTTATATGGAGCTGACTTTGTGGTTAAGACAGACAATAACCCACTCACTTACCTTTTAACCACTGCAAAACTAGATGCCACTGGACACCGTTGGTTGGCAGCCCTCTCAGGGTTCAATTTCAGCCTGAAGTACAGGCCTGGGACTGGAAACCGAGATGCTGATGCCTTGTCCCGAAGGTCTCATGCTCCCACTTGCATGGCAGAAGACAGGACCCAGGTAACCCCAGAGGGGGTACGGGCTTTGTGTCAGGGGGCAGAGCTCCAGACTAGTGGAGGATGCAGGGCAGAAGAAATTGGAGTCTCAGCTGTTGGAGTGCCTAAATACTATTGTGATGTCACTCAGATTGGTGAAGAGGACTTGCCCAAATTATCCAAGAAGGATATAAGACGGGACCAGCTGGAAGACTCATTGGGGAAATTGGCTTTGGAAGCTCTGGAAGATCAGGATCTGGACAGACTCTTACATGATCCCTCAAAGGAGACCCGCTTACTAGGCTTGTGCAATTCGTTTCGTAACGAATTGAAATTCGTCCGAATTTAGCAACTTTCGGACATTCGGAAGCATTCGAATTTCCGAACAAAGCAATTACGAATAAGACCGAATCCGAAATAAATTATACCGCAAATAGCGAATGCCCGAATGTCTTCGGCATAATTCGTTATGAAAAAGTTACGAATGTACGAATCCATACGAAGCACAATAACACTCACTCTGCTCTGCTCTCTGCTTCTCCCACACCGTGCTGAACTCCCTCTCAAAATGGTGTACAGGGGCGGAGGCTATAGCCGCATGTAAAAAACGAAAGTAAAATACGAGATTTCGAATCCATTCGAAGCACAATAACACTCTGCTCTGCTCTCTGCTTCTCCCTCACCGTGCTGAACCCTCTCAAAATGGTGTACAGGGGCGGAGGCTATAGCCGCATGTAAAAAACGAAAGTAAAATACGAGATTTCGAATCGTTACAAATAACCGCTATGTATTTAGAAAAGTACAAATCCATTCGAAGCACATTAGGCATAATAGGCAGCGTCGTCGTGAGAGAGACACAGAAAATTACGAATCAACGAACCCAAAAAAAGTTACGAAAGTAGGAGTTGTGTCCAGAATCAACGAAAAACAATGTACTCTACCGAAAGTACGAATTATAAATCAACTAAAAATTCAACGAAAAATGTCGCTTGCGAAAATACGAATTAGTCCGAACACGAAAAATCCCGTCTAGCAAAATTACGAATGATTACGAATCAACAGGACCGAAAAGAAACAAACCGAAACTAAACAAATTTTTCCGTTGTGCACAAGCCTACCGCTTACTGCGCAAGGAATGGGACAGGTTGCAGGTACATCAAGGGGTGGTCTACCGAAGGGGCCCCTCTGATGACCTGGAAGACAAGTGGCAACTATTCCTGCCAAAGAAACACCAAAAGACTGTTATGATTGCCCTACATGACAACCATGGCCACCTCGGAGCCGAGAGAACCTTTCAGCTCATAAGGAGCAGATTCCATTGGCCCTTTATGCGGGCTGAAGTGGAGGAATACTGTCACTCATGTGCTCGCTGCATACAAAGGAAAACACTGCCTCATCAAGCTGCCCCAATGGGCCACCTGCAAAGCCAAGGACCTTTGGACTTGGTATGCATTGATTTTCTTTGTCTGGAACCTGACTTGGGGGGACATGGAAATGTTCTGGTGATAACCGACCATTTCACCTGTTACGCCCAGGCCTTTCCAACTAAAGACCAGAAGGCTTCCACTGTAGCCAAGATGCTTGTAGAGAAGTATTTCGTACACTACGGATTACCTCAACGCCTTCATTCGGATCAAGGGAGGTACTTTGAAAGTCGACTAATCCGGAAATTACTGGATTCCCTAGGGATAAAGAAGACCCACACAACCCCCTATCACCCACAAGGAGATGCCCAACCGGAAAGGTTTAACAGAACTTTGTTGAATATGCTGGGAACCCTGAGCAGTGAGGAAAAGCAGCATTGGAGCAAGCATATAGCTGCCATAGTGCATGCCTATAATAGCACAACTAGTGATGTCATCGGGTACTCCCCTTACAGATTAATGTTTGGCAGAGAAGCAAGACTACCTGTAGATCTGGCCTTTGGTACCTCGATAGACCACACATCGGCTGCTTCCCTCAAGGGATATGTGGACCGGCTACGGAGAAGCTTATGACTGGCTTATGAGAAGGCACAAGCCACCTCTGACCAGAGAGGGGCCCAGAATAAACAGAATTTTGACCTCAGAGTTCGGATCCATGACTTGCAACCAGGAGACAGAGTGTTGTTGCGGAATCTTGGTGTTCCAGGGAAGCATAAGCTTGCTGATAGATGGAAATCACAGCCATACGTGATCTGTAAAAAATTGCCCGGCCTGCCAGTGTACCAGCTGAAACCTGGAGGCCAAGTGGGACCTCTGAAAACCTGGCACAGGAACCACTTATTGCCTCTCTCCGAAGCAGTCCGGATACCTTCTACTCCGGATTCTCCTGAATCACCTTCAACCTCCAATACTCCTAGGCCCAACACCAGATCTCAGACCACTCAGTCAGGAGAGATGAATGCCTCAAACCAGAGTGAAGATGAGGAAATGGAACTGAGCTGGCTGTGGCCCACTCCGACAACTGAACCCATGGTCATGGATCCTGCACCCTGTGAAGTTACCATTGAAGGTACCTTGAATGTTGAAGCTGCTGAGCAGGGATGAGCCGAACACCCCCCTGTTCGGTTCGCACCAGAACCTGCGAACAGACAGAATGTTCGCGTGAACTTTAGAACCCTATTAAATACAATGGACTCGAACGTTCGAAATCTAAAGTGCTAATTATAAAGGCTTATATGCAAATTATTGTCCTAAAAAGTGTTTGGGGACCCGGGTCCTGCCCCAGGGGACATGTATCAATGCAAAAAAAGTTTTAAAAATTGACGTTTTACGGGAGCAGTGAATTTAATAATGCTTAAAATGAAAAAATAAAAGTGAAATATTCCTTTAAATTTCATACCTTGGGGGTGTGTATGATATGCATGTAAAGTGGCGCATGTTTCCTGTGCTTAGAACTGTCCCTGCATAAAATGTAATTTCTGAAGGAAAAAAAGTCATTTAAAACTCACTCGTGGCTATTAATGAATTGTCGGCTCCCGGCAATACATACAAAAGTCATTGATAAAATAAAAAAATAAAAAAGCGTGGGGGTCCCCCAGAATTCAAATACCAGGCCCTTCAGGTCTGGTATAGATATTAAGGGGAACCCCGCCACAAATAAAAAAAAAAAATGCGCGCGGTTCCCCCAAATATCCATACCAGGCCTTTCAGATCTGGCATGGATTTTAAGGGGAACTCCGCCCCAAATTAAAAAAAAATGGCGTGGAGTCCCCCCAAAAATCCATACCAGACCCTTATCCGAGCACGCAACCTGGCAGGCCGCAGGAAAAGGACGAGAGAGCGCCCCCCCTCCTGAACCGTACCAGGCCACATGCCCTCAACATGGGGAGGATGTCCCCATGTTGATGGGGACAAGGGTCTCATCCCCACAACCCTTGCCCGGTGGTTGTGGGGGTCTGCGGGCGGGGGCTTATCGGAATCTGGAAGATCCCTTTAACAAAGGGGACCCCCAGATCCCGCCCCCCCATGTGAATTGGTAAGGGGTACATTGTACCCCTAACATTTCACGAAGAAAGTGTCAAAAAATGTAAAAAAATCACACAAACCCCTTGGAAAAGTCCTTTATTAAAAAAAAAAACATTCCAGCGGTGAAATCCAGTGTCCCGCGGCGATCCGATGTCCAGCGCTGTCCGTGATTGGCTGAGCCTGAGCGGACCTGATGGGGAACTTCCTCCGCAGTCTATTACATATATAGACCCGCCCCCTTCTAAAGTTGCGGAACATGAGAAGGGGCGGGTCTATACATGTATTACACAGTGAGGGAAGTAACCCATCAGGTCCGCCCCCTCGGTATGTCAGACCCCGCCTATGTCATTGGCCTGAGCGGGGAACTTCCTTCACTGTGTAATTTAAATTTACACAGTGAAGGAAGTTCCCCATCAGGTCCGCTCAGGCCAATGACGTAGGCGGGGTCTGACATACCGCGGGGGCGGACCCCATCGTTTGCTAGCGAAGATCTTTCTCTGCAGAACTTTCACCTAGTACAGTCAGGCCTGACTTAGCAGTGTAGACATTGTTGGGCGCCATTTTGCCCATGAGGGGGAAGAGCTGCAGCGGGGTCCATTAGTTTCTTGTCATAGGATTGTATATCTGTCTGTGTGGTAAAACACTCTTTCATTGCAGGGCTCTGCATATGTTTATGTATACTGTTTTACCTGCTTAACCATTATTCTCAGTAAAGTACCAGGGTTAAGTATATCAGTTGTTTGTGTCATTTACTTTGCAGGAGAAACGGTTACTGTGCAGGAGAAACGGTTAGTGATAGCTACACCATACTGTTGTGTGCCTTTATTGTGGGATTGTGCTGCCAAGAATCACAGGTTAAACAATACCATCTTCCCCTACTAACTGTGCCAAGGGAGGGTAGAGCCAATTGCCGTTGGTTGACAGTAAGTGCTACAGGGCCCGAAACAAATAATACCAGCGGCCCTCTTAGCTGGGGGCTACAGATATTTATTATAGCAAAAAGTTAAAAATATTGTGTTTTTTTCAAACTTGTCCCTCTTCTTTTGTTTGTAGCGGGGCTTTGAAATTTAATGGGATGTTTGAGTGGTAGTTGTGCTCAAACACATTATTTGATAGGGTTCAGTAAAACCCAATTTTAGCTGCAGGCGAGATACTGGTGTGTAATTCCCTGTGGCCTGTTGGTGGCGCTGCCATCGGAGGCCAGGGTTGAACCACTGGTACAGTGCTGTGCCTTGGATGTCCCCTGTCAGCGGTGGTATGGTGGGCGTGTTGGCCTGCTGTGCATCCCGGGAGGGGATATAAAAGGGGCAGACCCTGTCTGTTGGGGTGTGAGTTCCCGGGGGTCCGACCCCGGGAGCGTGTGATTCTGTTCGTGGCCACCCCAGGCACCTTTAGCTCTGGGGTGGAGTTCCTGGTTCGGTACACTGGCGGATCAGTCCCAGGCACCTTTAGTCCTGGGGCTGCAACTGGAGGCCTTCGGCTCAGCACCTTTGGCTGGGGCCCACAGAGGATCGAGGAATCCCAGGGTGCTGCCTTGCGAGGAGACCCGTATCTTAGATGAGGAGGCCGGGGGAGGACCGTTCCGAGGGACTGGTGAGGAACTCACAGTGAAGGAAGGGACCCGGTAACTCTCTGGAGGGATGTCATCTCCCTGAAAGAGGCTTAATGTTGCAACCAAGTTCACCAGGTCTGTGGCAGAGACCCAAGTTCACCAGGTCTGTGGAAGAGACCCAAGTTCACCAGGTCTGTGGCAGAGACCCAAGTGTATCTAGTTCGAGCATCATGACTATTGTAAAACCGATGTATTCCATTACTGCCCACCACATTATACCCCATACCTTACTTATCTTAATCAAAGAGACCACACATTGCTGTTTTGGAGTAAAACATGGCCATAGCAGCCTCCTTTATTTTATAACTGTTCCATCAGTTATCAAAACTTTAAACCATCAAAACACATAAACCCAGAAAAACATAACAGAAATATTGCCCCCTAGTGTTGGTCTTTGCAGGAACCTCAAATTCGCCATAATCATATTAACCCGATATTCCTCATCATATTAAATTCTTATTATCCCATGACACTGCGGTACCTTACCAATGGTCCTAGGCCTCAAGCCGATCAGCTACTCAGAGACGACCACTGACCGCAGTGCCCCCATTATCCAACTCATCCAGCTAAACTCCTGTTAGCTGGAAACCATTCTCAGAACCCATACCACCGATGGTTCCTGACCACTTCCTTATTCGAGGTACTTCCTTCTCCCGCAAAGACCAAACACCCGCCACTGGTATGACAATCCGTCCACCTGTAAAGAAAAATTGACAACAGAAAACCATACTGTGACCACATTAATAAATCCCTCCTTCCTACATGCTTATAAGGGAGGGTGGGTGGGAAACTTTCCCCCGCGCTGTGTTAACCCAGAGGGACGGGGTCTTCCTTTTATCTAGCCTTCACCCCTCCCCTCTATATTTCCCTTAGC
Organism: Rana muscosa; assembly: GCA_029206835.1. NCBI lineage: Eukaryota > Metazoa > Chordata > Amphibia > Anura > Ranidae > Rana > Rana muscosa. Next base: position 14,663,750 of record JARGYO010005562.1, read on the forward strand.
CAATAGTTAATCTTCTCTTATTACATACTCTGTTCACTCAGTCATGCCCAGCCCTCCACCTATGGCATTCTGTCTTTTTGCTCCGGGCTTTTCTTGACCATTGTAAAACCGATGTATTCCATTACTGCCCACCACATTATACCCCATACCTTACTTATCTTAATCAAAGAGACCACACATTGCTGTTTTGGAGTAAAGCATGGCCATAGCAGCCTCCTTTATTTTATAACTGTTCCATCAGTTATCAAAACTTTAAACCATCAAAACACATAAACCCAGAAAAACATAACAGAAATATTGCCCCCTAGTGTTGGTCTTTGCAGGAACCTCAAATTCGCCATAATCATATTAACCTGATATTCCTCATCATATTAAATTCTTATTATCCCATGACACTGCGGTACCTTACCAATGGTCCTAGGCCTCAAGCCTCAAGCCGATCAGCTACTCAGAGACGACCACTGACCGCTGTGCCCCCATTATCCAACTCATCCAGCTAAACTCCTGTTAGCTGGAAACCATTCTCAGAACCCATACCACCGATGGTTCCTGACCACTTGCTTATTCGAGGTACTTCCTTCCCCAGCAAAGACCAAACACCCGCCACAGCACCCAAGGGAAAACACCTTTACCCTTTGGTGCCCCTCCAAACCCTAAGGGCTCGTTGGATCCCATCCTGCAAACCCAAAGACCATAAATCAGTCCCCACATCGTTCAGATGAACCCCATCCCTCCGTAGATACCGCCATGTATCCACCTCCAATTCGAAATGTCGGACCACCAACCCACCATTTCGTACCACAAACTTGCCCATGTCTCGGTTAATTTTCCTCCGGGCCCTGTTGATTCCAGCCACGGACCTAGCCCCCCTCCACTCTACCCGTGCCACCATGTCTGACCAGACGATAATCATGTCCGGGAACGACATCCTTACCCTCAGGAAATCAGACTTCATATCCCGAGTCACTTCTAGCATGGACCTGAAACCCAAGTCATTACCACCTACGTGCAGTACTAGAACGTCAGGTGGCCTGTCCAAACGCGCAAAACGGTGCACCTACTCCACAACATTCCTGGAACTCCCAGCCAGCGGACACACGCCTCCGGTCTTGGGAACCCCAGCTGCCGACCCTCATGGCGAACATCGGCTCTCTTAGCCCCCCAGAATACAAACGAATGGCCCAGTATCCAGACCAACGCCTGCATTCGACCTGTAATTGCAAGAAGACAATTCCCATGAGAATCTCCCATCACCCTTACATATTCCCAGCAATCCGAACAGAAACCCAAACCAAAACATGAACAACGCCCTATGACATGTACCCCCACATTATTCCAGTCCCACCAATAACTGCGGGCGTACGTATAACCGGAACCTCCTGGATTCCCAGCGGCCTATCCTCTTAACCGCCTCCTCATCCATCCCACATCTGGCCGCCTCCGTAGCTGCCCCAATCCTAAAAGAGTGCAATGAAAATTCTTTGTCCTTGAGTCCCAAAGCCCTAAGGGACCTCCGGAACACCGCAATGAACTGATACCTTGAAAGTGGGATTCCGTCCTCGTGTACCAAAAAGGAACCCACACCCGACGGTCGCACCTCCAAATACCCTTTTACTGCCCTTACCGGGCACAATGGTGAACCTGGGACCGGAAAAACCTGGACCAACTTACCTCTGCCCATCTGGTCTGTCTTAGACCTCTTCAGCACCAGGGACACCCCTTGCTCCATCCAGCCCACCTCGCTATCAAGCAACCCCCCGTGCACTGCTTTTGACGGGCTGACCAACTCACCTATCCGGAATGCTCCAAAGAACGCCAGTGAGAATGCCACCGTGAACAACAAAACTTCGTATGGGGATGAACTGCCCTGTAACTGCCCCATGATCTTGACCAATAGAGCAAACGATACCGGTCGCCTGCCATCCATCTTCTGCCCCCCACGCCCATATCCCTTGAGCGCCTGCCGCACCCAAAAATCTTTTGTGAAATCGGGGTAACCTTGCCATTTGAACAAAAAGGCCAAGCCTGCCATCTTCTTACCCAAACTGGACCTGGACACGCGGGCCTCCATGTTTCTAGCCAGGAAATACAGCACCAATAACCTGATATCGGGACCCACAGGATCCGCTCCTGCTTCCCGAACCATCTCCTTCCATTCCAACCACACCTTCTCATACGCCCCCCCATGTGCCCGTACTCACCGATTTTTTGATCCAACCTGACACTATTCCAACGGAATCTTCCACAGCCAGCCTGGACAAGGGACCCCCCGTTGCTCCGCCTCCGGTGCCAACTCCCGGAACCTGTCCCACTGAAAGCGAGACAGCGCATCAGCTATGACATTGTCCACCCCCGGAAGGTGCACCGCATACACAAACACATTGAGCTGCAAACATCTCAACACCAGATGGCGCAGAAGACGCACCACCGGGGGGGAAGATGCCGACACTTTGTTGATGATTTGTACCACCCCCAGGTTGTCCCCATGAAAACGCACTTTCAGATCCCTGAAACACGCCCCCCACAACTCCACCGCCAGCACCACCGGGAACAGTTCCAACAGGACCAAATTCTTGGTGAAACCAGCCTCAATCCAAGACTGCGGCCATGGGCCCGCACTCCACCTGCCCTGAAAGAAAGCCCCAAAACCAGACCCCCCAGCCGCATCTGTGTACAGTTCTAAATCAAAATTGCTAATAGGGCCAGACATCCATAACGCTCTCCGATTGAAAGACTCCAGGAATGAATGCCAAACCCGCAAGTCAGCCTTGTGTTCTCTACCCAAACTCACAAAGTGCGTGGGGGACCGTACCCCAGCCGTGCTAGCTGACAGCCGTCTGCAAAACACCCTGCCCATTGGCAGAATGCGACACGCAAAATTGAGCTTTCCCAGTAGCGACTGTAACACCCTAAGCTGCACCTTCCTTACCCCCATCATAACCTTCAGCTCAGTCTTGAGTGCCTCCAATTTGTCCAATGGTAGGTGGCACTCCATGGCCACCGAATCCAGGACAATACCTAAAAACGTGATAACCGTGCGAGGTCCCTCCGTTTTGTCAGGTGCTAACGGTATCCCAAACCGCTCTGCAACGTGCTCCAATGTGGCCAGGAGCACAGCGCAGATTCTAGATGAGGCCGGACCCACGCAAAGGAAATCGTCCAAGTAGTGAATGATTGAATTCACCCCTGACACATCCCTGACCACCCATTCCACAAACGAACTGAACTGTTCGAACAATGCGCACGATATGGAGCATCCCATAGGCAAGCACTTATCCACATAGAACTCATTGTCCCACTGACATCCCAGGAGGGGAAAACTATCTGGGTGAACCGGCAACAATCTAAACGCCGCCTCAATGTCTGTTTTTGCCATCAGCGCCCCATGGCCATACCGGCGAACCCACCCCACCGCAGCATCAAAGGAAGTGTAACTGACCGTACATGCTTCAGGATCAATAGCGTCATTGACCGACCTGCCCTTCGGGAAAGACAGGTGGTGAATGAGGCGAAACTTGTTGGGCTCCTTCTTAGGTACCACCCCGAGCGGGGAGACCACCAAGTTCTCCAGGGGAGGGGACCAAAAAGGACCCCCCATCCGGCCCAAAGCAACCTCCTTGCGCAGCTTTTCCGCGACCACCGCAGGTTGCTGCAAGGCCGATCGCAGATTGCATGCGATCGGGGGAATAACCTGCAAAGAACATGGAATGCGAAACCCCTCTGAAAACCCTTGCTCCAACAACCTTGCCGCCCCCTTGTCCGGATACCTACCGAGAAACAGCCACATCCTTTCCACCATCACCGGAGTCCTCTCTTTTCTGCCCAGAGTCCTTTGGCCCGCCCCTTACCTCGCTTAAAGCATCTAGCCTGTTTATGGGAGCCTCCGCAACCGGAGCACTCATGCTTGAAATGACAGGACCCCCCAAACTTGCAGGAGCCCTCATTATATTGCCAGCACACCCCCTTTTGTTTCCCGGCCGATTGTCCTGGGGAAGAGGTTCCACTGGCCCCCCCCTGAAAAAACTGACTAGAAGCCCTCGGCGCAGTCATCAACCGCATCCACAAGCTTATGTCTTTATTATCCCACCGCAGCTCAGGCCTCACCGCTCTCCTCTGCCTGAACTGTTCATCATATCTGAGCCACCCCGTGCCCCCATACACTCTGTATGCTTCCCCTATAGAGTCCTGATAACCAAATAGTGCCGAACAATGTTCCGGGTTCTTTTGCCCTATAACACTAGCCATTATGGAGAACGCTTGCAACCAATTTGTAAACGTCCGTGGGATTAGCCTATATCTCCTCTTCTCCTCATCCTCTTTCTTTGAATCATCTGGTTTTACCCTGTCCAGGTGAAACTTCTCTAATGGCAGAAGTGAGAACATCTCTACATACTCACCCTTCCATATCTTTTCCTTCACTTCGGGTTTCAGGTGAGATCCCAGCAATGCCTCATAACACACATACATCTCACATTTAGCAGCATCATCCAACCTAATGACATCCTGCCTTGCCGCCTGTTCCACCGCACCACCCTCTTTTGGGGCCACAGCTGCAGAACCCAACTCTACAGCATCCCCCACCCCCATAGTCCCCGCAGGTGTAACCGGTGACCCCACCACGGCAGCGGGCCCAGCCGTCCCTGTTGGCGGGACCCACGCCGCCGCCGGACTGACTCGCCCGCCATCCCCCTTCTCAAATTGGCTGACTAAGGTTTTGATGCCCGCAAGAAACCCCTGCAGACCGTCCGGCCGTGCACCTCCCCCATCCGGGAACGCACCCCCCTGCCTGTCCATCATCTTGACCCCGAACCTGCACTGCAAAACCCACACCCGAAGCCGACATACCCACCTGGACACCATTCCCCTCATGGCCCCCAGCATAAACAATTGAAAGGGACTTACCGGGCTGCCTGGAAGAACTCACACCAGCCGATCCACTCGAATCCACCACTGCCTCCGACTGTCTGGGTCTCCGATCCTCATCCGAGCTGCACACTTCACCCTCTGACAGCACACCAGCCAGCTCCTCCCCACCGGACGATAGCTCACCAGGTGACTTGTCCCTGGAAGCCGAGGGGTCAGGACCCGATTGGTCCCACCTCCGCGCACCTGACCCGCCCGCCGATTTATTAACTGCCTTGCCTCCACGCTGTCTCTGCTCACCCGCACCGCCGTCATCACTCACTGGCACATCACCTCCCGCAGCCTCCTGCACCCGATGTCCGGCCGAGGGGGGGATGCCCGGACACCGCGGCCACCGATGACCCTCGCAGGGGCCCCAAACCCGCCGGAGACCCCCGGGGGGCCGGGCCCGCCTGTTCTGACTCCACGCGCCGCGCGGGCCTATCGGCCACACCGGAACTCCCGGTGCGGCCCCCCGCCGAGCTCCGCACTTAAGGGGGATTCCTTCCGGTACCCCCTGTCTTGGGAAATGCGGCGTGCTTAGCCGGGGGGCCCGAAGGGGCCCTAGGGGGACTCCCAATCTGCCGCTGAGCTCTCGGGGAGGGGCCCGGTGAGTAGCGCTCCAGGGGTCTAGACCTCCGAGCTCGCCCAGCCTCTCTCCCCGCGGTACCTTGTGACCCGGCCGGACTTGAAAGCATCGGCCCCAGGGTCTCCTGTAGCCAATCTTCGCCCCGGGTCACAGCCTCTGCCCGCAGTTGGGCCAGCAGCTTTTCAATGGAGGACATGATGCTGTCCAGAAACTTTCCCCCACGCTGTGTTAACCCAGAGGGGCGGGGTCTTCCTTTTATCTAGCCTTCACCCCTCCCCTCTATATTTCCCTTAGCCAATAGTTAATCTTCTCTTATTACATACTCTGTTCACTCAGTCATGCCCAGCCCTCCGCCTATGGCATTCTGTCTTTTTGCTCCGGGCTTTTCTTTCCGGCTGCTAGGGCCCACTCCATTGGGAGACTATCCAGATGGGCTGAGTCTACCTGAAGATATGGGTAGTGAATAAGAATTTGTTTGTGCCTGGACCTATTCCCACACCTTTTGCTGTCCTGCACTTCTTCCAACCTTCTCCTGTCCAGATATCGAGCATAACAGAGAAAATAAACTCTACGTTGGAGTTGCAATCAGTGTGGACCTTAAAGTTATTGGGGAATAGAGACTCGTCTTTGTTACAGTGAAGACGGGAGCCATTCTCTGGGGGAACCTGATCACAGTGACCCAGGTACATTACACCGCTCAACCTCTTTATAGATAAGGGTACGGGCACGTAGCACGGTGGGCTTTCTTTCCTGCTAAGGAGCCAAAAGCAGGAAAGGGGGTTGTGTCGCTACATGTTTATAGCGCAGGAAATAAGAACCGCAGAGGTGATCAAATACCACCAAAAGAAAGATCTATTTGTGGGGAAAAAATGATAAAAATTTCATTTGGGTACAGTGTTGCATGACTGCGCAATTGTCATTCAAAATGTGACCGCGCTGAAAGCTGAAAAATGGCTTGGGCAGGAAGGGGGTGAAAGTGCCCTGTAGGCAAGTGGTTAATATGAAACCCAAAACCAAGAACATGGGGATATGACCTCAAACTAACTGGTGGAAAGTTCAAAACGAATCTTGGAAAGTATTATTTTTCTGAAAGGGTAGTTGATGCTTGGCACAGACTTCCAGCAGAAGTAGTGAGACAGTCAACAGCAAGTGGTTTCAACCATGCTTGGGACAAACATAGATCTATAGTCAGACAAAAAAGCTAACCAAAAAAAAAACATATATATATATATATATTGTGACGGTATGCAAGGTGATGTAATCGATAATCGCTACATTTCACTTCGCATTGGCTCTATTGTAAGGGAATGAACCAGAATCCGGCCCGGGTTTTTCCAGCCTCTGTGGAAGGCTAGGTTCCGGTCCTGATGTTCTGGTCCACTTGAGTCCACACTCAGGTGGACTTTAAAAGACCAGGAAGAGAGCAAAGCAGTGCTCTGGCTTGAGACTCAGGAGGGAACCTGAGAGAGAGCAGCACTGTGTGTTTTGTTGATAAGGAAGGTTTGCCTTACCTCATGTTTTGTGGGTGACGGGGACCAGCCCGCACCGTATAGAGAGCTGTATCCTGTTTAGTTTAGTGCCAGACGGCAATGATTTTATTTACAGTTTTTTTTATTTGATATAACTTTGCAAACCACCTGTAAATAAAGCTGGCATCCGCCAGATTTTAAAGAAACTGCCTGTTCGCTGCTCTTTATTCTGAGAAAAGGTGATCCCCACGAGCTAATCTCCCACGCTTGGTGGATTCAGCGGGCACTTTCTGAAGATAGAAGAAATGTTAAAGGCCCTGCTACAGGCCAATGCAGCCCAGTGAAAAACCAACCGCCAAGTCGCAGAGGCCACTGCAGCACAAAGGGAGGCCACTGCAGCACAACAGGCATGCCAGCAGGAGATGAACCAGCAGTTCGCAGAGGCCCTGCTGGAATTGAAAAAGGGGTTCACACCTCCTGTGTCAGTGGAACCAAACATGGTACATGCTCCTACCACCTGCAGAAGAAGAACAGTGGGCGGGTCTGTTGGCCCCATTTCTGACGGGAGAACCTCAAAAAGCCTATTTTGATCTGGAACCAGATAACGCCCAGGACTATGAGACTCTGAAGACAGAGATGCTCAGACACTTGGACGTCACCATGGCAGTCCGGGCCCAGCGTGTGCATCAGTGGACCTACTCCAGCAACAAGCCACCCCGTTCTCAAATGTTCGACCTGGTCCACCTCACCAGGAAGTGGTTGCAGCCAGAGACCTTGACAGGTCCTCAAAACGTGGAGCGTGTGGTAATGGACCGGTGTCTGCGTGCGCTCCCTGCTGCTCTGAGGAAGTGGGTCGGACAGGGGGACCCCAAAACTGTAGCCCAAATGGTGGACCTATTGGAGAGGTACAGTGCTACTGAGGACTTGGTGAACCCATCTACGCCCCACTTCGGTGTGTTAGGCAATTTATGTCCAGGGTTACCAAGGAACTGTGTCGATTATACAAAATCTCCCATCTCCGTACCTCTGTCTACCACCCCCAAACAGATGGTCTGGTCGAAAGATTTAATAAAACTTTGAAAAGTATGCTGAAAAAGGTGGTCGACAAAGATGGGAGAAACTGGGATTTTTTGCTACCATATCTTATGTTTGCCATACGTGAGGTTCCGCAGGCATCCACAGGCTATTCCCCCTTTGAGCTTTTGTATGGTAGACATCCCAGGGGGCTGCTAGATGTCGCCAAAGAAACATGGGAAGGAGAGGCCACCCCATATAGAAGCATCATAGAGCATGTCTCCTTGATGCAGGATCGAACCGCAGCTGTCCTGCCCCTGGTATGAGAACATATGGAGCGAGCCCAGGAGGCCCAGAGGAGGGTCTTTGACCAGGTGCCAAGGTCCGTACTTTCAGCCCCGGGGACAGAGTGTTTGTGCTGGTTCCCACGGTAGAAAGTAAGTTCCTCGCCAAGTGGCAGGGTCTCTTTGAGGTTGTTGAAAGGGTAGGGGAGGTAAACTACAAAGTTTACCAACCAGGGAAAAGGAAACCACACCAAATTTACCATGTGAATCTCTTAAAGCCCTGGAAGGACAGAAAGACTTTACTGGCCACATCCCGACCTCCAACAGACCGGGTATCCGTGACACCTGACGTCCCCATAATGGATTCCCTGTCCGTGGCACAACAAAATGACGTTAGGGTGTTTGTGTACAAAAATAGAGACTTTTTCTCCCCCTTACCCGGACAGACCAACGTGATCCAGCATGACATAGTGACAGAACCAGGGGTTTGGGTAAATGTAAAGCCATATAGAATCCCAGGGGCCAGGCGAGAGGCAGTCGCGAAAGAAATCAAAAATATGTTAGAGTTGGATGTGATAGAAGAGTCCCACAGGCACTATCAGGTTTTGTAATGACTTTAGGAAACTCAACAGTGTGTCCAAATTCGATGCATACCCGATGCCTCGGGTCGGCGAACTCGTGGAAAGATTGGGACAGGCTCGCTACATAACGACCCTAGACCTAACGAAAGACTATTGGCAAATAACGCTAACTGAATCGGCCAAGGAGAAGACTGCCTTTTCACTCCTGAGGGCTCCTTTCAGTACAAGCGGATGCCTTTTGGTCTGCATGGGGCCCCTGCATCGTTCCAGCGAATGATGGACAAAACTTTGAGACCACATTGTCCGTATGCGGCTGCTTATTTGGATGATGTGATTATCCACAGCCCAGATTGGGAATCGCACCTGCCCTGGGTACAAGCAGTGGTAGATTGCCTTAGGGAAGCAGGCCTCAGGGCCAACCCAAAAAAGTGTGCCATAGGCTTGGAGGATTCCAACTACCTTGGGTACATTATTGGCCGGAGACTTGTCAAACCTCAGACCGATAAAATTGAGGCAATGCAAAAGTGGCTCCAACCAGTAAACAAGAAACAAGTTTGGGCCTTCCTAGGCATTACGGAGTATTACCAATGGTTTATACCCGACTTTGCCACCATTGCTGTCTTTTTGACCGACCTGATGAAGGGTAGAGGGTCGGTCATGGTCAAATGGAACCCTGAGGCCGAGGAGGCATTTCAGAAATTAAAAAAAAAAACCTTTGTGCACTACCGGTGCTGGTGACCTTGGACTTCACAAAGGGGTTTGTTGTTCAGACAGACGCCTCTGAGGTGAGCCTAGGTGCTGTACTGTCCCAGAACAGAGATGGTGAGGAGCACCCGGTTGTATACCTGAGTCGAAAACTGAACAAGCATGAAAGAAACTATGCTATTGACGAGAAGGCTGCGATTATGGGCACGGTGAGACTGCATTGTGGGCACAGTAAGGCTGCGATTATGGGCATGGTGAGGCTTTGATTAAGGGCACAGTAAGGCTGCGATTATGAGCACGGTGAGGCTGCGATTATGGGCGCAGTGGGGATGAGATTATGGGCACGATGAGACTGCATTATGGGCACGGTGAGGCTGCGATTATGGGCATGGTAAGGCTGTGATTATGGACACAGTGAGGCTGCAATTATGGGCCTGGTAGGGCTGAGATTATGGGCATGGTGAGGCTGCGATTATGGGCACGGTGAGGCTGCAATTATGGGCACGATGAGGCTGCGATTATGGGCACGGTGAGACTGCATTATGGGCTCGGTAAGGCTGCAATAATGGGCACAGTGAGGCTGTGATTATGGGCATGGTAAGGCTGCGATTATGGGCACCGTGAGGCTGAGATTATGGGCACGGTGAGGCTGCGAGTATGGGCACGGTGAGACTGCATTATGGGCACAGTGAGGCTGCGATTATGGGCACGGTGAGGCTGCGATTATGGGCACGGTGAGGCTGCGATTATGGGCATGGTGAGGCTGCGATTATGGGCACGGTGAGGCTGCAATTATGGACACGATGAGGTTGCGATTATGGGCACGGTGAGACTGCATTATGGGCTCGGTAAGGCTGTGTAACGGGAGGGCCCGGGGAACCCAGAATCTCCTAGAAAGTATGAGATACCCTTGCTTCAGCTTCCCCAATGCCTCTTATGTGTAAACCACCCTGTGTCTCTATTAGGGGCACAGGGTGAATGAGAACCCCAGTATGATCTGTGCTAATCAGATTCAATGCTGTATATACATGGCATATATGGGGTATATACTGTGTGTGGGCTGTTATGTAACGCTTGCGGTGATGGGGTGTGATTACATTCCATTGTCTATTGTGGCGTGTTTGAGTTAAGCCTGTAATTATAGGTATTGGACTCTGGCAGGCAGACAGTCTGCTGAATATAAGGGTCATGCATAATCATTTAAACTAGAAAGGGATTAGCTAACCTGTTGTCTTCTAAAAGATGTGTATTGGGAGACAAAAAGGTCATGAGTCAGCAGCTGTAGTTAATTGGCTCATGTAAATTGGGTCTGGTCAGAGGTGTATTATGGTAAGAGAAAAATAAGAAACTCCTCTCTATGTGTATATAAGTTGCAGTGTTTTACAATAAAGAGTCAGTTTATTTTGGAAAGATACAGAGCGTTTGTCTCGTTCTTCTGGAAGGATTATTCCTCTGGGAAGTGGTCGCCTGACTGTGGAGGATCGGTAGCGAATGTGTGTCAAGGAGAGGGAAGGTCTTAAACAGCGTTAACCCCTTTCATATTAGGGGTGCTGTTACAGGCTGCAATAATGGGCACAGTGAGGCTGTGATTATGGGCATGGTAAGGCTGCGATTATGGGCATGGTGAGGCTGCGATTATGGGCACGGTGAGGCTGCGAGTATGGGCACGGTGAGACTGCATTATGGGCACAGTGAGGCTGCGATTATGGGCACGGTGAGGCTGCGATTATGGGCACGGTGAAGCTGCGATTATGGGCACGGTGAGGCTGCGATTATGGGCACGGTGAGACTGCATTACGGGCACGGTGAGGCTGAGATTATGGACACGGTGAGGCTGCATTATGGGTACGGTGAGGCTGCCATTATGGGCACGGTGAGACTGCAATTATGAGTACAGTGAGGCTGTGATTATGGGCACGGTGAGGCTGCATTATGGGCACGGTGAGGCTGAGATTATGGGCACGGTGAGATTGCATTATGGGAATAGTGAGGCTGCGATTATGGGCACGAGAAGGCTGCGATTATGGGCACGGTTAGGCTGCGATTATGGGCACGGTGAGGCTGCGATTATGGGCACGGTAAGGCTGAGATTATGGGCATGTTGAGGCTGAGTTTATGGGCATGGTGAGGTTGCAATTATGGGCACGGTGAGACTGCAATTATGGGCACGGTGAGGCTGCGAATATGGGCATGGTGAGACTGCATTATGGGAACGGTGAGGCTGCGATTATGGGCACGGTAAGACTGCGATTATGGGCACAGTGAGGCTGCGATTATGGGCACGGTAGGGCTGAGATTATGGGCACGGTGAGACTGCATTATGGGAATGGTGAGGCTGCGATTATGGGCACGGTGAGGCTGCGATTATGGGCACGGTGAGACTGTGATTATGGGCACGGTAGGGCTGAGATTATGGGCATGGTGAGGCTGCGATTATGGGCACGATGAGGCTGCGATTATGGGCACGGTGAGACTGCATTATGGGCACGGTAAGGCTGCAATTATGGGCAAGGTGAGGCTGTGATTATGGGCACGGTGAGACTGCATTATGGACACAGTGAGGTTGTGATTATGGGCACAGTGAGGCTGCGATTATGGGCAAGGTGAAGCTGCGATTTTGGGCACGATGAGACTGCATTACGGGCACGGTGAGGCTGCGATTATGGACACGGTGAGGCTGCGATTATGGGCACGGTGAGGCTGAGATTATGGGCACGGTGAGGCTGCATTATGGGCACGGTGAGGCTGTGATTATGGGCACGGTGAGGCTGCAATTATGGGCATGATGAGGCTGTGATTATGGGCACGGTGAGACTGCATTATGAGCATGGTAAGGCTGCAATTATGGGCACAATGAGGCTGCGATTATGGGTATGGTGAGACTGCATTATGAGCGCGGTAAGGCTGCAATTATGGGCAAGGTGAGGCTGTGATTATGGGCACGGTAAGGCTGCGATTATGGGCACGGTGAGGCTGCGATTATGGGCACCGTGAGACTGCATTTTGGGCATGGTAAGGCTGCGATTATGGGCACAGTGAGGCTGCGATTATGGGCACGGTAGGGCTGATATTATGTGCATGGTGAGGCTGAGATTATGGGCATGGTGAGGCTGAGTTTATGGGCATGGTGAGGCTGAGTTTATGGGCATGGTGAGGCTGCAATTACGGGCATGGTGAGACTGCGATTATGGGCACGGTGAGGCTGCGATTATGGGCATGGAAAGACTGTGATTATGGGCACAGTGAGGCTGCGATTATGGGCACGGTAGGGCTGAGATTATGGGCATGGTGAGGCTGCGATTATGGGCACAGTGAGGCTGCGATTATGGGCACGGTGGGACTGCATTATGGGCACGGTGAGGCTGCAATTATGGACACGGTAAGCTGCAATTATGGGCACATGAGGCTTTCAATTATGGGCACGGTAAGGCTGCGATTATTGGCACGGTGAGGCTGCGATTATGGGCAAGGTGGGGCTGAAATTATGGGCACGGTGAGACTGCGATTATGGGCACGGTGAGGCTGTGATTATGGGCACAGTGAGGCTGTGATTATGGGCAGGGTAAGGCTGCAATTATGGGCATGGTAAGGCTGCAATTATGGGCATGGTAAGGCTGCAATGATGGGCACGGTCAGGCTGCAATTATGGCCACGGTGAGGCTGAAATGATGGTCATGGTAAGGCAACAATAATGGGCACAGTAAGGCTGCAATGATGGGTACTGTGAGGCTGCATTGCTGAGTACTGTGAGGCTGTAATGATGGGTACAGTGAGGCTGCAATGAAGGGTGCAGTGAGGCTGCAATGATGGGCAGTGAGGCTGCTGCGATGGGCACAGTGAAGCTGCATTGATGGGCACAGTGAGGCTGCATGGTCTGGCACAGAGGCTGCATTGACAGGCACAGTGAGGCTGCATTGATGGGCACAGTGAGGCTGCATTTGATGGGCACTGGTGAGGCTGCATTGATCTCTTGTACCATGTCTGCAGTCTCTGACCATCACCTGTATCATGTCTACATATCTTACCATCTTTAGTATCATGTCCTCAGTCTCTAACCATCTCCTGTACCATGCCCGAAGCCTCTGACATATCCTGTACCATGCCCGCAGCCTCTGCCATCTTGATGTCTTCTGTACCATGCCTACAGCCTCTGACATCTCCTGTACCATGCCTGCAGCCTCTGACTGCTCCTGTACCATGCCCGCAGCCTCTGACATCTCCTGTACCATGCCCATAGCCTATGATATCTCCTGTATCATGCCCACAGCCTCTGACATCTCCTGTATCATGCCCACAGCCTCTGACATCTCCTGTACCATCCCCGCAGCCTCTGACATCTCCTGTATCATGCCCAAAGCCTCTGACATCTCCTGTACTATGCCCACAGCCTCTGACATCTCCTGTACCATGCCCACAGCCTCTGACATCTCCTGTACCATGCCTGCAGCCTCTGACTGCTCCTGTACCATGCCCGCAGCCTCTGACATCTCCTGTACCATGCCCATAGCCTATGACATCTCCTGTATCATGCCCACAGCCTCTGACATCTCCTTTACCATGCCCACAGCCTCTGAAATCTCCTGTACCATACCCACAGCCTCTGACATCTCCTGTACCATGCCCACAGCCTCTGACATCTTGACATCTTCTGTACCATGCACACAGGCTCTGACATCTCCTGTACCATGCCCACAGCCTATGACATCTCCTGTATCATGCCCGCAGCCTCTGACATCTCCTGTATCATGCCCGCAGCCTCTGACATCTCCTGTACCATCCCCGCAGCCTCTGACATCTCCTGTATCATGCCCACAGCCTCTGACATCTCCTGTACCATGCCCACAGCCTCTGACATCTCCTGTACCATGCCTGCAGCCTCTGACATCTCCTGTACCATGCCTGCAGCCTCTGACATCTCCTGTACCATGCCCGCAGCCTCTGACATATCTTGTATCATGCCCGCAGCCTCTGACATCTCCTGTATCATGTCTGCCACCTCTGACCATTTCCTGTTTTATATCATGTCTGCAGTCTGGAGAGGAGTCAACAGTGGGAACACCACCGGGATGGGGGTCATGGGAGAAGTCAGACGACTTGTGTGGACTGCGGAGAGGAGACTATAGGAAACCAGAGCCACCAAGCTGGAGCCAACTAACTTAGCCCTGCACGGTGCACCTGAGAGGAGGTCAGTGACAGCGCCGCCAGGCCAGTCTGAGGGGGTCATGTAAAGGGGGGAGTGAATACAATAATGTAAGGGGGCGCTGTTAAAGGTTTCCCCCTTATATCAGTAACCCACCCCCCTTACCCTAGTGTATTCTTTCTGCGGAAGGCCCCCCCCCCCACATTCCCAGAAATCCAGGTGTCCCCCTTGATGATTGCTCCACTTTTACGACTTTTAACAGGAATTTGCTGTTATATATACATATATATATATATATATATATATATGTAGCGGCCTCCTCACTCCCCTCTTTGCATCAGCTCGTCTTTCTCTTGTCTAGGGGTACCTTAGAGGGGAGAGAGCGGGGTCACCACGCCAAGCCTTCACCACAGGTGTCTGTGCGGTGTAAGCAAAGTTCTTTCTCTATCTTCGGGTCAGTGTTGTGCACCTCGAGTTACCTTGAACAATGTCCACCAGAAAAGAGCCCCACACCATTAAAGTCCAACACTCCTTTATTCTTCTCGAGCGAACAGCACAATCAGTCAGACTCCCTTAAAGAACAGAACAAACAAGGAGGTGTGGATGCGAGTAGGCCCAGACACAATGAACTCTCCACTTTCCTCCTCGAAAGTGGGCTGAGGTCTCCGAGCGGGGGGGGGATTTCCTTCCAGGCGGTCTCCGATGGGAGGCTCACCTGTCACTGGCAATCTGCTGCACCCGGTCTTCAAGTGAGTAGCTCCCCCCGGTCCATTGCGCCTTCCGGATTCGGGTACCCGATCCCTGGGTTCCCTAGGACCTCCTTCCCTCGCGGAACTCAGTGTTGGGCACTGAGCTCCCGACCTCCATTCGAGTACCACACCCCAGTCTAAAGGTGCCGGGGATGGAACACGACCTCCGGACGTCCTCTAGGCCTAGGCCGCCTAGAGGACCGACCCGAACCACCGCCCTCAGGCTGAAGGTGCCTGGGACTCTGACCCCGTGACAAAGATGGCCGGCCCCTTTATACCCTCTCCCAGCAAGCACGGCGGGTTCCCCGCCCCACCATACCGCTGCCGAGGGAGGACAAAAAGGAGGCACGGCACACAGCAATGGTTCAACCCCAGCCCAGGGCAACAGCGCCACCTGCTGGGCCGCAAGGAACTTCACACTGCTGGTGTCTCTGCCAGGTTTAAATTACACCCGGGAAAGTACATACCCGCTACACTCTCCCCCTGGTGATTTGACACTGGTCCCCAGTGTCTGGAACAAATCATACCCTCAAGGGCTGGCATAATCCAATCCAGAGACCGACTAACAATTGTACAAAAATATAAAACTTTTGAAAAAAACTTGGTCAACTGAAGCAATTGTGTCTGAGCCCTATATAAAATGGAAGGGAAACAACAACATTTAACCATAACTTTCTGAATCACATATTCACATTATACTTTTCCCACCCATCCTGACTAAGACCCACCCCATACTCATTGGTCTTGATGGGATGCTCTCCTGCAGAGGGAAAATAAATAAAATTAACACACATCAACCCTGACACATGTATTCGTGTGAGAGGAAAGAAACTTCTTCGTGAAGAAATCCCTTTTCTCCATAGAGTGAGTGTGTGAAAAGTGTTTAACGTTGCGCAACACTGCCACCTGGTGACAGCATCACGGTAACTGCACTCGTGGAACTTTTCCTCTTCTCTTGAGCCCTATCTACCCCAGAGTCCATGATCTCTTGCTGGAACAGCAACCGCTGGATCCACTTCAAAAAGAAACTCCCCACAGGCCTCGCATCGCCCGAACGGCTTCAGTTGGCACACCAGTCCCGAACAGCCGCTACAAATCACACCCAGGGCCTCAACGTCCATGCATGAATACAGGGCGAATCGTCCCTTTGGCTTTAGCCGGATCCCCGTATCTGTTACCGGAGCAGCAGCAGTCAGTATCGTGGTAGAAGGGTGAACCGGAATCCACGATGTATGTCCGAACATGGTGACCTGTTGCTGATCCATCGCACACTGCAAGGTTTTTGCGCCAACGTCCCACGTGTAGTCCTTTACACGTATTGGACTCCTCCCCTTTTGCTCCAGTTCACGGGCTTTTCTTCTTTTTCCTTTCCGAGTCACGCCCACGAACTAAGCGATGGGGGTGTGCCTGGTGGCGCAGTGCAAATAGAAGCCCCCACGTGTAGTCCCTCACACGGCTGAGCTTCCCCCTTTCCTCGCTCTCTTCTGCGCGGGCCTTTCCCTTCATTGGGTCATGTCCACGACTTCGAGCAGGGATGCGCTTCGGCCAATGAAGGCCTGCCTACTCGTGACTCCTCCGGGCAGACAGGTTCAATTCCGTAGTACACGAACACTATACCGGACCCGAGCCCCCACGTGTAGCGGCCTCCTCACTCCCCTCTTTGCATCAGCTCGTCTTTCTCTTGTCTAGGGGTACCTTAGAGGGGAGAGAGCGGGGTCACCACGCCAAGCCTTCACCACAGGTGTCTGTGCGGTGTAAGCAAAGTTCTTTCTCTATCTTCAGGTCAGTGTTGTGCACCTGGAGTTACCTTGAACAATGTCCACCAGAAAAGAGCCCCACACCATTAAAGTCCAACACTCCTTTATTCTTCTTGAGTGAACAGCACAATCAGTCAGACTCCCTTAAAGAACAGAACAAACAAGGAGGTGTGGATGCGAGTAGGCCCAGACACAATGAACTCTCCACTTTCTTCCTCGAAAGTGGGCTGAGGTCTCCGAGCGGGGGGGGGGATTTCCTTCCAGGCGGTCTCCGATGGGAGGCTCACCTGTCACTGGCAATCTGCTGCACCCGGTCTTCAAGTGAGTAGCTCCCCCCCGGTCCATTACGCCTTCCAGATTCGGGTACCCAATCCCTGGGTTCCCTAGGACCTCCTTCCCTCGCGGATCTCAGTAAGCTCCCGACCTCCATTCGAGTACCTCACCCCAGGCTAAAGGTGCCTGGGATGGAACACCACCTCCGGACGTCCTCTAGGCCTAGGCCGCCTAGAGGACCGACACGAATCACCGCCCTCAGGCTGAAGGTTCCTGGGACTCCGACCCCGTGACAAAGATGGCCGGCCCCTTTATACCCTCTCCCAGCAAGTACGGCGGGTTCCCCGCCCCACCATACCGCTGCCGAGGGAGGACAAAAAGGAGGCACGGCACACAGCAATGGTTCAACCCCAGCCCAGGGCAACAGCGCCACCTGCTGGGCCGCAAGGAACTGCACACTGCTGGTGTCTCTGCCAGGTTTAAATTACACCCAGGAAAGTACATACCCGCTACATATATATATATATATATATATATCCCTAGCCCTAGCCCTATGTGCTTTCATATCTGTCTTTTCTATACATAATACGCTCTTCAAATGTGCTTTAAAAGGCATGGTTTTCCAATTTTATGAACAAGAAAATAATGACTTTATGCTGTTGGGCTGGTATAATAATGCTATGGGGCTGGTATGACATTTTTTCCAGGGATGGTTTTTACTCCCAGTCCGGCCCTGCTAGCAAAGCATGTAAAACGGGTGCAGTGAGACAGTAGATAAAGTAGATTTACTGTTGCGGACCTTTGACAAGGTGTCTCAGTTAGTTGCCCAGGATTACAGGCTCATGGGTCTCATATACTTTCCTAAATGAAAGGCAGTCTGATTTCCAATACATTTGTAAATAACTGTGTCACTACTGTGCTTGATAAGCTTGATCAGTAAGTATGATACACTTTAAAGCCATGTACACACGATCGGATTTCCTATGGATTCTAATCTGATGGATTTTTCCATCGGAAATCCGATGAAGCTGACTCCATCAGTCAAAAATCTGATCGTCCCAAACACCGTGACGTAAAACACTCCGACAAGCCGAGAAAAATTAAGTTCAATGCTTCTGAGCATACGTCGACTTGATTCTGAGCATGCATGGGTTTTTTGTCCGATGGAGTTCCACACAGACGAACGGAATTTGCTATTGTTTTTTTTCCCGTCGGATAAATTTAAAACATGTTCTATTTTTTCTCACCGATTAAAAAAAGACCGATGGGGCCCATACACGATCGGTTTGTCCGATGAGAAAAGACTGTTTTTATCGGTAAAACCAATCGTGTGTACACGGCATAAGAAATAACAGTTCTTGACTACCAGTGTATTCTGAAATAGAACATCCGTAGTACACATTATCTGTAAGAGCTGTAAATCTTTCATTATGATGCTGAATGGCAACTCAATTTTGAAATGTTAAAATAATTAAAAATAAATAAATAATAATAATGATTGTTCAAAATTTAAATCCAGGCAGATATAAAAGACACACATTAATGCATCAAGTATTTTTACATTTAATGTACAGTTTTTAAATGCAAGGAATGTAATTTCCTGAATTTGGCTTAGTATCAGCCTCTTGTAGTCCCAGCGGCGTTGCTAGCCAGGTGCGGGGGGCGGGCCGCACCCGGGTGACACCCACCAGAGGGGTGACACTCGTAGGTAGCGCAGCGGCACCACACTGACATCGCCCGCCCGCTGCCCTGTGCCTCGCGGCTCATGCCGTGGCTGTGTCCCTCAGCGGAGTGGAAGGAAGCCGCCGCCCCCTCTGCCTCCTCTCTGTTTACATCTACAGAGGAGGAGGAGCCAGCGCTCGAGGGACACACTACTGTGTGTATCTGCCGCTCTGTTCTGAGGTCTGTAAGGTAAGGGGATCATCTTTACTGATGGGGGGAGGGGGTGTCTGTACTGCTGGGGTCTGCACTAGGGGGAGTTTGCACCAAGGGGGGGCTGTAACTGAGGGGGTGTCTGTACTGAGGGGGGTCTGGTACTGAGGGGGTGTCTGTACTGAGGGGGGTCTGGTACTGAGGGGGTGTCTGTACTGAGGGGGTGTCTGTACTGAGGGGGGTCTGTAACTGAGGGGGTGTCTGTACTGAGGGGGGTCTGGTACTGAGGGGGTGTCTGTACTGAGGGGGGTCTGTAACTGAGGGGGGTCTGTAACTGAGGGGGGTCTGTAACTGAGGGGGTGTCTGTACTGAGGGGTGTCTGTAACTGAGGGGGGGTCTGTAACTGAGGGGGGTGTGTAACTGAGGGGGTGTTTATAACTGAGGAAGGTCTGCACTGGGGGGGTCTGTAACTGAGGGGTGTTTGTAACTGAGGAAGGTCTGCATTGGGGGGGTCTGCAACTGGGGGGTGTCTGTAACTGAGGGGGTGTCTGCACTGAGGGGGTGTCTGCACTGCTGGGGGGTCTGCACTGAGGTGGGGGTGTCTGTACTGATGGAGCAGTCTGCACTGAGGTGGGGGTGTCTGTACTGATGGAGCAGTCTGCACTGAGGTGGGGGTGTCTGTACTGAGGGGGAGGTTTATACTGAGGGAGGGGGTCTATATTGATGGAGGGGGTCTGTACTTAGTGGGGGGGTCTGTACTGAGGGAGGGGATCTATACTGTGGGAGGGGGGTCTGTAGTTAGTGGAGGGGGGTCTGTACTGAGGGGGGACTATAGTTGTTGGGGGTTGACACCATTTTTTTTTCGCACCGGGTGACACCAACCCTAGTGAAGCCACTGTGTAGTCCATATACAGCAGCAGGTCCATGACAGCTTGCACTCAGGGGAAGTGGTTAAATGATGCCAGCTGGCATTTAGCCCAGAAGACTGACCATATCTATTGGCAGAAAAGAAGTAATGCAGGGGATGAGTATTGCAGTGGAAATTGCTTTTTAATTTTTGTTCATTTTGACTGGAGTCCTGCCTTACCTGAGAAATGCAACAGCTCACGCCTTAAGGCACCTATGTTGGAGTATGAATTACAAGAGTTTCCTTGCCCTGTAACTGGCTCTAAATGGCACAGGGCAATGACTTATTATTAACACATACCCTAATCATAATCATTGTGACAGACAATCTCTGTCCTTTTTTATTATTTCACATGTGGTCCATGTGCGTTCCAGCCTTCCTTCCTCGACTTATCCACACACGGAGCCGGTGGACGGCTCCTACAGGGGAAACGAGCGGCGCGAAACCCCAGACCAGCATGCCTAGAGACTCACCGCTGCAGGACTATCCTGACATGCTGACACAGGCGAGGGAAAGATCTGCATGTGTACGGCAGGAGAGCCGGGCTGTAGGACACCGAAATGTCAATGCATTTTGCTCAACTCCGTGAGCTTCATCAGATGAGGAGATGAGACTGGAAGGGGAAGACATGAGTTGGAGAACATGGGATGTAAAAGGAGGAGGACATAGGATGGGCCTTTGTGGGATGACCAGTGGGCAGATTCAGTTGGATGGCCAGTGGGCGGGCCCTGGGGAATGTTGGTGGTCAGGCCCGGAGAGGCCCAGGCCTAAAGCTGTGTAAGGGGCCCCAAAATTCCTGAGGGCTGCCCTGGTAGTGGTCACCTTCCAGTATATTAGTAGGTAAATCTGTTTATTGCAATAGATTTATATATAGCTCCTGTTTTAGTTTGCGCTGTCTTTTCTGGTCTAGAATTCTATAGCTAGTGTAGCAAAGGCCCCGACCACTAGAGGCCTAATGGTGACCTCCAGAGTCAGGGAGAGCTGACATCCTTCTTGGTAGAGTGGGTTACAAGGCATGGGTTTTTCAATCAAACCACAGAGATGAGAGGAGCAGCTTCTCACATAAGCTGGGTGATAGCAGGGGGACTCTCCATGCCGTTCCAAGAATGGACAGCGAAATTCTTGTCCCAATCTGCTTGTAGTGCCCATGGAGGCTGGGCTGGTGAGACTACCTCAAGCAGGGGTTCCCTGCAGCGTCCACAGACGATCCAGGATGCCCTTAGACCCGCTCAGACCAGGGCCAATACCCGGAACATAAACCTTCCAATCCGACGTCGTACTTCCAAATTGCGCCATCTTCTCCTCCTAAAAAACAGGCACATGTGGCAGCACTTCCTTATCCTCCTCTGCAGAGCAGTAGCTCCTCCCTCTGCCTGAGGATTGGTCCACACAATCTCTGGAGACTTCAGCGCCCACTTTCCCTTACAAAACTTTATTGGAGTCCATTTTAATCCTCACAGCACTGGCCTAAAGTGTCAAAAGACCAGGCTGATACTCTCCCACGAGCAATGAGACATGTTGGTTCTTCCCCACATTGTTGGAATGCACAATAACACAGTCCATATGAAGTAAAGATGTTACTTGCCACTTTCCCACGGAGCCAGGCAAAATTCCGATGTAGCTGTAGCCGGTTGCTATGGGTGACTGCTGCAGGATCAACACATTTTCCCCACGTTGGACGCCAAATGTAGCAAGGGCCCCGACCCCTAGAAGCCTTATGGTGACCTCCAGAGTCAGGGAGAGCTGACATTGGTCTTGGTAGAGTTGGTTACAAGGCATGGTGGGTGTAATAAAAGCTGAAGTGATGGGCGCTAGACACTTTTTGAATGCAGATTTATTGTCTCTTGAACAAGAACTGTGGGAGAGAGGGTTAGGGCCAGGACACCCTTAAGTAGATGCAATGATAATTGTCAGGCTCCGAGACTTCTATGGGTACAGGGCCGGTGCAAGGATTTTTGACACCCTAGGCGAAACCTAATTTTGTCGCCCCCCTTGGCTCCACCCTGACCCCACCCCCTTTGCCATGCCCCTTTTTAATGACCGCTACTATTTTGCATGCAACACATTGCTAGACCAGCTAATTGTGGAAATGTTACAATTTTGCCCCCAAATCAGCTTTTGGATAAAATAATTCAAAACGATAAACCATAAAATAGTAGATTTTATGTGTAAACATTTTCTCACTTGAAAAATATAACATAGCAGCATTGCACATGTATCAACTGGCAACAAGACTCAAAAAAATAAGATAGATAAATAACATGACAACGTTATAGAAACATACCATTATAAAAGAAACAATATGAGACAGGACAAGAGAAATATTATAACATTCCAATATCTCTAACGTCTCTCAATAAATTTGGTACAATGAAAAAATAAACTAAAGTAAAAAAGAGCAAATTATAAATTAAATTATAGTGCAAAAGAACTTATAACTTATAACAGTGCAAACCTAAAAACAATCAATAATGAAAGTGCCAATCTTTGAACTCTGAGCTGTTCAAGCATCTTTTAACTAAGGCTATTGGGTCTACAAAAAATTGACTTTTCTTGCTTTAGCATTAGCAAAGTCCTTTAGCAATATTTCAATGTCAATCTCTTGAGCAATGGCATTCTCAATGGACAGAGTGGCAAGACCCACCAGCCTTTCTTGCGACATTGAAGAACGCAGGTAATTTTTTATGATTTTTTATTTTGAGAAGCTTCTTTCACCCGAAGCCACTGTGATGGGGAGTGTCAAAAGTATGCGAAGTGCTATAGCTACATTTGGAGCAAAACCATTCTTGACTGCGTAGCCCAGAACGTCAATTGGTTTCATGCTTGCTGATACAACAGGAGCCAAGACAATTAGCTCTTCACACAGCTGTATTCCATCAACATCTTCATCCTTGGTCTTTACATCAGTTAATACCTCTTGTAACTCCATACAGCTCTTCAAGAGTTGCTCCCTATTCACGTCTTTAAGTTTCCTGATGTCATACAAAAACTGAAAATAGTTGCTATGACATTTAAGCTGTTCAAATCTCTCCTCAACAGATTTGATTACAACATCCAAGATAGTGTAGAAACATTCAACTTTAAACCGTTTTTGGGGTTCTGGGTTTGGATCATCTTGTACCTCGTAGGAAAAAAGTCTCTTCTTTTTTCGCTGCACTGTAGAAGGGAACACAGGTTCAATTTCCATTTCCAGTGCCATTGTTCGTGCTTCTGTGAGTAGCTCCTCGAATCCATTATCAGACCGATAAGTTTTTAAGTAGGTTTTGCTCGATTCCAAAAGCTCCACAACATCTGGCAAGTAAATTGTTTGACTTTGAAGAAGTTTGCTTACTTCATTAATGCTATTTAATATGTTATACCACATTACCGTCAAACACAAAAATGTAAAGCTGTTCAGCTCTTTTGCCAACGAAGCAGCCTCGCTTCTTGCAAGAATAGCAAATGCTGGATCTTCTTCAATTGCCATCAGTGTGTCATATATTTCAGCTATTTGAAATCTGAAAGGACGAATGGCATCAATTCTACTTGACCATCTTGTAGTTGATAGTGGCTTCACCGTCAGCCTACTGATGTGCTTCTTTAAGATGTCCCATCGATTTGTTGAGCCAGACAAAAAAACATATATGTTCTGCAAAGTACCAAAAAATGAACTGGCTTCCCTACAACACATAGCAGCATCATTTACAACAAGGTTTAAAGAATGAGCACTGCAAGGAATATAGAATGCCCGTGAATTCAAATCCTTCACTCTCTTCTGAACACCAGAGTGCTTCCCTTGCATGTTGGACCCGTTGTCATACGCTTGGCCTCTCATATCACTTAATGGTATGTTCAGTTTCTCAAGCTCTGCCAGAATCGATTCAGTCAACCCTTCTCCAGTTGAACTATGAACTGGGATGAATCCAAGAAACCTTTCTTCGATTTTCACTTCAGGGCTTGCTGTTATTGAGTCCCCTTGTATGATTGACACAAACCTAACAATGATGGTCATCTGTTCCACAAGAGCAACATCTGGGGTGCAGTCAAGAATGATGGAATAGTATTTGGTATTTTTTAACAGTAGAAGAATCCTTCTGGTTATTTCTTTAGAAATAAGGCCAATCAATTCATTTTGTATATCCTTTCCCAGATAGTGGCAATGAATTTCCGAATTTGTTATTTTTTGAAGGTGGTTCTGCATCACTGTATCAAATGTGGCCAGCATTTCCACAAGTTGCAAATAATTTCCATTGTTTGCACTGTAAAGTGTGTCATTGCTTCCTCTGAAACCCAAGCACTGCCTACCAAGATATTGAACGATGGCTACAAGGCGCTGGAGAACACTTTGCCAGTGCTGAGTTTCGGTTGTTAATAACCTCTGGTAAGCCCGGTCAATAGTTTTTCCTGATCCAAGCCTCAGCAATAACTCATTCCACCTTCCCACAGAAGCAAGATGATATGCAGACTGTTCGTGCGCTGTCAAAATATGTGATATATTTTTCCAGTCATCGACACCTCCAGCAATCAGACTTGTTTCTTTGTTTGCAAACAGTTTGCAACAAAAGCAAAACACTTTGTTTAGCTTGGTAGAGTAGATTAGCCAATGTCTTGTCTGCACCTCTCCATTTCCAAGGCGGCGTTTGTAATGGACTGCTGTAAAACGTCTATTAGATGCATCCCTGGGACATGCAAAGCGTTTGTTTGGTTTTGCTGGGCCTTTCATCACGATGGTATCCCGACATGACGTAGTGATGACATCTGGCCAATCCGCTGGATCAGAGAAATCCAGTGGTAATGAAGTGCTCTCTAGTAGTTTTTGCGATTTTGGAGAGTTCTCTTCTTCAGTATCTGTGTCACTTTCCTCTTCAACAGATTGCTCACTAATAGTTGTCGATGCTGAAGCACCCACTGTCATGGTAGTTGAAGGTCCTTCACCGCTATCCATATGCACAGGATTGTCTTCAACTTCACAATCTGGTTCATCATCCTGAGCTTGTGTGGATTTCTGCTCCTGGTCAGCACTGAAGAATTTTTTTAATGATCCAGCCATTTTTTGGGCCTCTTCTTCTCAAAGTTTTCTTTTCTTTTGAAAGCCGCACCCGACAACTTCTTACGTGGAGGTCCAGACATTGTATAACGTGAATCAATCCACTGCAGAAATGAACTAATAATTAACCCCTGAATGACAAATTGGGGTCTAGGACAAGAGCCATTTAGTCAAGTGATCGTTGATTGGTTTTCACAGTGACCACATGACTTAAAGCCCAAAATATTGGTTGATCCTAGTCTGTCTGGCTTCCTAGACAAATAAACCCCTCCCATCCACCTACACGAATTTGGAGGCATATGGCTGAGGATTAGACAAGCCCCTGAGGCTTGTCCAATCCTCTATGCAATCTTGGACAGCCAGATTGAGGGAACCATATTGGAGGGTGGATGGTAAAGTGGAACTTTAGTCAGAAAATGAAGATCTGCTCGATCACTTCGGGCTGGCCCCTTTTGCAGGTATAGCTATGTAAAACATTAAAAATATGTGTCTATACTGTGTACAATCCAGTAATATACTGTCTCTCCTGCTCTGCACATGCTCAGTTGCTCAAAATTTTAGGCATCTTTACGCACTGCTGTGTTTGTAGAGGCCTGCTGACAGCCTTGAGGCAGAATTAAACCCTCCTATATTTTACAGCCAAGGAAGCTGCTTCTGTTCAATCTGCAACTGCCATGGTGCTGCACATGTGATCAGTTATGACACCAGCCATATGATGCTTTGACAGTTTGGTTGAGGAATTAAGCAAATGTGACATTTAGCAATCCCAACATTCCAGGAATATCGTTTTTTTTTTTTTTAACCATTAAATCAATGGGTTTAGTTCCACTTTATGATTTACTTCTGCTCAGGGGTTCAGGGCTTCAACAAAATGGCAGCCTCTGGCAAGAAGAAAAAGGAGCAATGCTGGATGCAATTTACAGCAAAAACTGATTTTGGTAGCATAATTACTAATGCAAAAGGTATGTTCGTTGCTAAAGAACATTATTTTTTAACCAGTTTAAACGCTTTCATGAGGAAACAGTATGGGAGGGAGTTAATGAAGGGAGGGAACCGGGGGGGGAGTTATTGATGGAGGGGACCAGACGAGACCAGAGGTTTTTGTGTGTGTAAGGGATGCATTGTGTGTTTCGGTGTCTGTGTGTGACTGTAAGGGATGCCCATCAAATGCCATCTCACCAGTGCACATCAAATGCAAACTCTCCTCTGGCCTTCAAATATAGTCTCAGCCCTGCCCATTAAATACAGCCTCACCAGCGCCCATCAATGCCGCTTCACCAGTGCCCATCAAATTGTAAAATGTGTGTCTTTCGCGCTACTCAAGAGTAAAAAGAATGAATATAGGTGAATATACAATAGCTGCAAAACCTATCTGTGTTCACTCTACACATAACAAATAATAAATAAATGAGGGGGGGGGGGGGGGATTTCGCGCTAATGGTGCAATCTCCACACAATTATAAGTGATACCAAACAATCCAATATTGTTTAAAGTGCTAAAACATAAAGTGCTGAAAATATTAAGGTGCTGACGGAATAATGTGCATGTGCAATCAATTATATCACAATGACGTGCAAAAAGTGACTGCTGTAAAGTTCCATATTGCAATTGGTGAAACAAGTCCCAAAATTCAAAATGCAAAAAAAATAATTATTGAATGCAGCAAGTATCGCTATTAATATAGCATGAACAAATGTCAGTCTCCAGGCGTTCCCATATAGGTATTTCCGGTTGAGAGATCTCTATGGTGTAGTATTTTAAAACAGTATAGACCCTGAAGTCACGAGGTACGTGACATAGCGCCCTAGGGAAAAGGATTGAGGCATCGCATCATAGACCCGGCAGCAGCGGAGGAGCAAGTAAGACAGCACTTAACACGCCGCAATCCGTATATACTGCACATTGATGTTTATTGTGATGTAAGAGTCCACTTTTATTTAAATAAAGTCCATACTGTTTTAAAATACTACACCATAGAGATCTCTCTCCTGTCCCTCTCTTGACACCTGGCTGGAGCTCTGCTCCCCCCCCCTTCCCTCCCACCCCCCTGTCTCTCACTGCAGGCCAGTTAACCCATTCAGAACAGCGTGAATGGTGGAGACATTCATCCAATATGGAGTACAATGGAGAAGTGACCAATAAGGAATTATAACACCTATTAATGCCAGTTTATTAACCTGTTGGAGCCCCGGCCATAGACGAATGACGGCCTCAAGGTGGCTCTTAAAATCCGGGAGGACGTCAATAGACGTCCTCGGCTCCTCCGGCCACTGGGGGGCGCACGAGCCCGGACACGTCACTGACATGCCGATGCGCGTGCCTGGCGACCGCGATGTCCGCCAGGCACCCGCGATCGGTCGGTACACAGACAAGGACATGGATCTGTGTGTGTAAACACACAGATCCACGTCCTGTCAGGGAGAGGAGACCGATGCTGTGTCCTTTGTACATAGGGACACAGATCGGTCAACTCCCCCAGTCACTCCCCTCCCCCCACAGTAGTAATCACTCCCAGGGCACACATTTAACCCCTTCCTCGCCCCCTAGTGTTAACCCCTTCCCTGCCAGTGTCATTTTTACAGTAACCAGTGCATTTTTATAGCATTGATCGCTGTATCAATGACAATGGTCCCAAAATGGTGTCAAAAGTGTCCGATGTGTCCGCCATAATGTCGCAGTCACAATAAAAATCGCTGATCAATACATTTTTTTTTGCATTTTGAATTTTGGGACTTGTTTTACCAATTGCAATATGGAACTTTACAGCAGTCACTTTTTGCACTTTTTGCACGTCATTGTGATATAATTGATTGCACCTGCACATTATTCCGTCAGCACCTTAATATTTTCAGCACTTTATGTTTTTGCACTTTAAACAATATTGGATTGTTTGGTATCACTTATAATAATGTGCCCATCAAATGCCATCTCACCAGCGCCCATCAAATACAGCCTCACCCGCGTCCACATACAGCCTCACCCGCACCCATCAAATACGGTCTCACCCGCACCCATCAAATAATCCTCACCCGGGTCCAAATACAGCCTCACCCACGCCCATCAAATACGGTCTCACCCGCACCCATCAAATACATCCTCACCCGCGTCCAAATACAGCCTCACCCTCGCCCATCAAATACAGCCTCACCCGCGCCCACCAATTACATCCTCACCTGCGTCCAAATACAGCCTCACCCGCGCCCATCAAATATATCCTCACCTGCGGCGATCAAATACGGCCTCACCCGCGCCCATCAAATACATCCTCACCCGCGCCCATCAAATACGGCCTCACCCGCGCCCATCAAATACAGCCTCACCCACGCCCATCAAATACGGCCTCACCCGCGCCCATCAAATACAGCCTCACCCGCGCCCATCAAATACATCCTCACCCGCGTCCATCAAATACAGCTTTCACCCGCGCCCATCAAATACAGCCTCACCCGCGCCCATCCTCACCCGCGTCCAAATACAGCCTCACCTGCGCCCATCAAATACATCCTCACCCGCGCCCATCAAATACAGCTTTCACCCGCACCCATCAAATACAGCCTCACCCGCAACCATCCTCACCCGCGTCCAAATACAGCCTCACCTGCGCCCATCAAATACATCCTCACCCGCGCCCATCAAATACAGCTTTCACCCGCGCCCATCAAATACAGCCTCACCCGCGCCCATCCTCACCCACGTCCAAATACAGCCTCACCTGCGCCCATCAAATACAGCCTCACCTGTGCCCATCAAATACAGCCTCACCTGCGCCCATCAAATACATCCTCACCCGCGCCCATTAAATACGGCCTCACCCGCGCCCATCAAATACGGCCTCACCCGTGCCCATCAATTACATCCTCACCTGCGTCCAAATACAGCCTCACCTGCGCCCATCAAATAATCCTCACCCGCGTCCAAATACAGCCTCACCCGAGCCCATCAAATACAGCCTCACCCGCGCCTATCAAATACATCCTCACCCGCGCCCATCAAATACGGCCTCACCCGCGCCCATCAAATACAGCCTTACCTGCGCCCATCAAATATGGCCTCACCTGCGCCCATCAAATACGGCCTCACCCGCGCCCATCAAATACGGCCTCACCCGCGCCCATCAAATACAGCCTCACCCGCGCCCATCAAATACAGCCTCACCCGCGCCCATCAAATACAGCTTTCACCCGCGCCCATCAAATACAGCCTCACCCGCGCCCATCCTCACCCGCGTCCAAATACAGCCTCACCTGCGCCCATCAAATACATCCTCACCCGCGCCCATCAAATACGGCCTCACCCGCGCCCATCAAATACAGCCTCACCCGCGCCCATCAAATACAGCCTCACCCGCGCCAATCAAATAAAGTTTTCACCCGCGCCCATCAAATACAGCCTCACCCGCGCCCATCCTCACCCGCGTCCAAATACAGCCTCACCTGCGCCCATCAAATACAGCCTCACCTGCGCTCATCAAATACGGCCTCACCCGCGCCCATCAAATACAGCCTCACCCGCGCCCATCAAATACATCCTCACCCGCGCCCATCAAATACAGCTTTCACCCGTGCCCATCAAATACGGCCTCACCCGCGCCCATCAAATACAGCCTCACCCACGCCCATCAAATACGGCCTCACCCGCGCCCATCAAATACAGCCTCACCCGCGCCCATCAAATACATCCTCACCCGCGTCCATCAAATACAGCTTTCACCCGCGCCCATCAAATACAGCCTCACCCGCGCCCATCCTCACCCGCGTCCAAATACAGCCTCACCTGCGCCCATCAAATACATCCTCACCCGCGCCCATCAAATACAGCTTTCACCCGCACCCATCAAATACAGCCTCACCCGCAACCATCCTCACCCGCGTCCAAATACAGCCTCACCTGCGCCCATCAAATACATCCTCACCCGCGCCCATCAAATACAGCTTTCACCCGCGCCCATCAAATACAGCCTCACCCGCGCCCATCCTCACCCACGTCCAAATACAGCCTCACCTGCGCCCATCAAATACAGCCTCACCTGTGCCCATCAAATACAGCCTCACCTGCGCCCATCAAATACATCCTCACCCGCGCCCATTAAATACGGCCTCACCCGCGCCCATCAAATACGGCCTCACCCGTGCCCATCAATTACATCCTCACCTGCGTCCAAATACAGCCTCACCTGCGCCCATCAAATAATCCTCACCCGCGTCCAAATACAGCCTCACCCGAGCCCATCAAATACAGCCTCACCCGCGCCTATCAAATACATCCTCACCCGCGCCCATCAAATACGGCCTCACCCGCGCCCATCAAATACAGCCTTACCTGCGCCCATCAAATATGGCCTCACCTGCGCCCATCAAATACGGCCTCACCCGCGCCCATCAAATACGGCCTCACCCGCGCCCATCAAATACAGCCTCACCCGCGCCCATCAAATACAGCCTCACCCGCGCCCATCAAATACAGCTTTCACCCGCGCCCATCAAATACAGCCTCACCCGCGCCCATCCTCACCCGCGTCCAAATACAGCCTCACCTGCGCCCATCAAATACATCCTCACCCGCGCCCATCAAATACGGCCTCACCCGCGCCCATCAAATACAGCCTCACCCGCGCCCATCAAATACAGCCTCACCCGCGCCAATCAAATAAAGTTTCCACCCGCGCCCATCAAATACAGCCTCACCCGCGCCCATCCTCACCCGCGTCCAAATACAGCCTCACCTGCGCCCATCAAATACAGCCTCACCTGCGCTCATCAAATACGGCCTCACCCGCGCCCATCAAATACAGCCTCACCCGCGCCCATCAAATACATCCTCACCCGCGCCCATCAAATACAGCTTTCACCCGTGCCCATCAAATACAGCCTCACCCGCGCCCATCAAATACGGCCTCACCCGCGCCCATCAAATACAGCCTCACCCGCGCCCATCAAATACAGCCTCACCCGCGCCAATCAAATAAAGTTTTCACCCGCGCCCATCAAATACAGCCTCACCCGCGCCCATCCTCACCCGCGTCCAAATACAGCCTCACCTGCGCCCATCAAATACAGCCTCACCTGCGCCCATCAAATACGGCCTCACCCGCGCCCATCAAATACAGCCTCACCCGCGCCCATCAAATACATCCTCACCCGCGCCCATCAAATACAGCTTTCACCCGTGCCCATCAAATACAGCCTCACCCGCGCCCATCCTCACCCGCGTCCAAATACAGCCTCACCTGCGCCCATCAAATACATCCTCACCCGCGCCCATCAAATACGGCCTCACCCGCGCCCATCAAATACATCCTCACGGCGCCAATCAAATACAGTTTTCACCCACGCCCATAAAATACAGCCTCACCCGCGCCCATCCTCACCCGCGTCCAAATACAGCCTCACCTGCGCCCATCAAATACAGCCTCACCTGCGCCCATCAAATACGGCCTCACCCGCGCCCATCAAATACGGCCTCACCCGCGCCCATCAAATATGGCCTCACCCACACCCATCAATTACATCCTCACCCACGCCCATCCTCACCTGCGTCCAAATACAGCCTCACCCGCGCCCATCAAATACAGCCCGTCAATGCCGCTGCCTTCACCAGTGCTAATCAATGCAATCAATCCCTGGGGGGGGGGCATTTGGCAGATATTTTAATATACACATACATTTTAAAAAAATTCATTGTTATCACTTAATGTACAAAAGTTTTACTCACCACACCAACGTGAACGGTGACGCTGTGATTGCTGCCTGTTCCTCTGGCATCAACTCTGCTGCTGTACCTGCCTGCTGGCACCGCACGGTATCTCTTCCATGCTCCACCTGTCCCCAAAGCCCGGGAGCCGCCGTCAATAGCCCATGATGCATCGCAGTCTGACCAGACAGGAGAGGGGGGGCTGGGCTGTGTGCTGCTGGACTGGACACTATGAAGAGCAGCCTCTGTGCTGTATGGACACCAGGTGACATGTGATGTCAGTCACACAGACAGAGAGCAGAGAGGGAGGGGCTGCGCCTCAGCGCCTGCTACTGCCAGTGTCAGTGATCACAGTGACACAACACTACACATCAGAGGCAGAGTGGAGGAGAGCACCCTGGGGGGGGGGGTTGCAGCCGGGACCCATAGATTGATGTCACTGCAGCGCAGCGGAGGAGAACTCGAGCGAGCGAGCGAGCCGCGCTCGGGGGGGGGGGGGGTTTGGGGGGCGGCGCTGCTGCTTGACATGTCAGGGAACTGGTGGAGGACAGTGCGGCACTGTCTGTGCGGAGGAGTGCGGAAGTAAAATTACCAGCGGTCGGGCGCCCTAGGCGGCAGTGCGCCCTAGGCGGTCGCCTAGTCCGCCTAGTGGTAGCGCCGGCCCTATATGGGTAGACAGTAGGGATGAGCCGAACACCCCCCAGTTCGGTTCACACCAGAACTTGTGAACAGGCAATAAATTTGATCGAACATCCGAACACCGTTAAAGTCTATGGGACTCGAACATGAAAAATCGAAAGTGCTAATTTTAAAGGCTTATATGCAAGTTATTGTCATAAAAAGTGGTTGGGGCCCGGGTCCTGCCCCAGGGGACATGTATCAATGCAAAAAAAAGTTTTAAAAATGGCAGTTTTTTTCGGGAGCAGTGATTTTAATAATGCTTAAAGTGAAACAATAAAAGTTAAATATTCCTTTAAATTTCATACCTGGGGACATGGTGCTTTGAGGGGTCACAGTACGGTTCAGGAGGGGGCGCGCTCTCTGGTTCCCCCCTCTTTTCCTGCGGTCTGCCAAGTTGCATGCTCGGATAAAGGGTCTGGTATGGATTTTTGGGGGGAACTCCACGCCATTTTTTTTTAAAATTTGGCGTGGAGTTCCCCTTAAAATCCATACCAGACCTGAAGGGTCTGGTATGGATATTTGGGGGGAACCCCACGTCATTTTTTTTTTAAATTTGATGCAGGGTTCCCCTTAATATCCATACCAGACCTGAAGGGCCTGGTAATTGAATGTGGGGGGACCCCCACACATTTTTTTTTATTTTTTTATCAATGACTTTTCTCTGTATTGCAGGGACCCGACAATTCATTATAGCCGCAAGTGCTTTTAAATTCCTTTTTTTCCTTCAGAAATGACACTTTGGGCAGGGACAGTTCTAAGCATGGGAAACAAGTGCTACTTTACAGGCATACTATACACCCCCCCAGGTACGAAATTTTAAGGAATATTTCACTTTTATTGTTTCACTTTAAGCATTATTAAAATCACTGCTCCCGAAAAAACTTATGTTCGACTCGAACTCGAAGCTCATCCCTAGTAGACAGCTATACAGTGAAAGGCCTCCAGCCGGACACCACTTCTGTTTAGGTAGGACCGCTGTCTCCTGTGGCAACAAATCTTGTAACAGTCCCTAACGGTAATGAAGGGAAAATGTACCGCTCGAAGGTTCCAGGTTCATTCAATTAGCTCCCGCCCTGCTCCACTTCCAGGTGCTGGCTATGCTCTGGTGCTTAACGGTACTTGTACTTAACTAATGGTAACACAGAATAGTTCTCCTTGCACGCTACAATCATTCACTGTAGGTCTTCACTCACTGAGCTCCCAGTCTCTCAATAAACTCTCAGACCCAATCGCCCCTGAATCCCCTGAGCTCTTCCACCTCTATTAATCAGTATCTTTCTCAAAGATACATGAAAAAAGGAAAACTACAGGACTTTTAAGGTGTCAAAATAAATGAATAATACATTTTATATGAAAAATATACATTTTATTAACATTAAATTTCATAACATTTTCTTGTTGTACTGTTAAGTCAATTCAAATACAGATACAAACACTACCGCTCTACATGTTTCGTTTCAAAGAGCTTCTTCAGGAGACTTTAAAGTGCTGTATAGATTGAATGCTAGTAAATATAACAAAAAACCAGCAAGAGAATAATTATATAAAGTTTTGAAAAACAAAAATTATATTTATCTTATAGTAGGTATTTACAAAAATACACAATTCATTCGTTCGGTGCAATATTGGATAATCTGGTATTAAAGCAGAGGTCCATCCAGAAAAAAAAATACATTAAAAATCCTAAAAAAAAAGAAAAAAATTTATATAAAAAAAAAATATATACTCACCCTAAATGCCTGTTGCTATGCGGAAGTCCCCTAATCTGCCTCTAATGTGCCTCTTCTCGTCCGCGGTGGGTCTCCTTCCGCTTCCTCTTCTTGTGAATGGGGCGCGCTGCCTTCTGGGAACTGTGTGTATCCCAGGAAGCAAGCCGCCCATTCCCAAAGTGCCGTGCGATTGGCGCATGCGCAGTAGGAAACGGGCAGTGAAGCTTCACTGCCTGTTTCCCTTAGTCAGGATGGAGGAACCGGGAGCTTGGCAGCAGCGATCGATCGCCGTGGCGAGACCGACATCGCGGGCGAGTAGGACAAGTTAGTGTCCTTATTAAGTCAGCAGCTACACTGTTAAGCCTCGTACACACGGCCGAGAATCTCGTCAGGGAAAAAACTGACGTTTTTCTCGATGGGCTTCTTGTCAAGCTTGACGAGATTCTTGTCAAGCTTTCCTTGCATACACACTGTCAATCCAAAATCTTGTCGGTCTAAAAGCGCGGTGACGTACAACACGTACAACGGCAGTATAAAGGGGAAGTTCAATTCTCATTGCGCCACCCCTTGGGCTGCTTTTGCTAATCTCGTGTTGCTGCGTGTTAGTAAAAGTTTGGGAAAATCTCGCGCTTTTCAGACTTCGTGCTTTCAGATCGTTTTCTGTGGTTCAGTTGGTGCTTGTGGGTTCGTATCTTGTCTTTCAGGGCGTGTAGTCAGGTCGTATCTGTTTTTCAGTGCATTCTTGTCCACTCGTTTCTGATTTTCCGGTCGTTCTTCATAGGCCTTGCTTTACTTCAGTGCGTTCTGTTTAGTTCGTTCTGATCAGACGACCGTTTTCTAGCCATGTTGCGGATACGTTCTCGTCGTAGAGATCGTGTTGTGCATCGTCTTTGTGTTTCTGTTTGTCTTCTTGTCTTGGACCAAGACGAGTCCATGAACAGGGTGAGGAGGAGTTCATGGACCAAGAATTGGTTGCTCCAGCGGGACCAATTCTCTCACATGTCTTTGCTGTGGGAGATCGTGGAGAATAATCCTGAGGACTGCAGGAATTTTCTCCGGATGTCTGACCCCATTTTTCAGCATCTGTTGGCTTTGGTGTCCCCCTATATCACCAGGCAGGACACCGTTATGCGGGAAGCCATCAGTGCTGAGCAGAGGCTCATCACCACCTTACGCTACCTGGCGACAGGGAGAAGTCTGCAGGACCTGAAGTTCACGACAGGCATCTCCCCCCAGGCTCTGGGCGTCATAATCCCAGAGACCTGTTCTGCCATCATCCAAGTCCTGCAGGATGACTATATGAGGGAAAGTTTACTCATTTAGTATCACATTCTATGTATTTCATGTATGATAATGTATTGTATTTCTTTCATCCTTCCCTAATTACCGTGATTGTAAAATGCTGTGAAAGTTCCCTTTTTCCCCATGCATGCTGGGGTTTTTTTAAGTCCTTTTTTGGCCTACATGCATATTTCCCTTCACTTACCTCTCCAGCATGCTCTCCTGGGCCCAAACTCATCTAGCGTAGTCTGTTAACAATGTATTTTGCCAGCTCCATTGTAGTGCTCCCCCACCCCCCCTCAAATGGTTTCTAAAGTCTACATTTTCCAGAATTCGATTTTTGGGGGGGTCCCAAACTCATATAGCCCCCCAAAAGAAAAACAATGGGCCATCAGAGGGGGGTGAGCAATGTGATAAGTGTTCTTTATATTTTTTATTTAAAATAATACTTAAACAAAATGTTATACTGATGTTGGCCAAGAATGTTTTTGTATAATCTGCTTGCAATATTATTTGCATAAGAACTAATATTTATATTTCTTGTTTGATTCCCCAGCTTCCTTCCACGCCACAGGAATGGCAGACTGTGACATTGTAATTTGCCAGGCGGTGGGACTTCCCCAACTGCGGTGGAGCCATTGACGGGAAGCACATCCCCATCGTGCCACCACTCCGTTCGGGCTCATTTTTTTACAACTACAAGGGATTCCATAGCATTGTGCTGATGGCGGTGGTGTCAGCACAGTATGAATTCCTCTATGTGGATGTGGATGTGGGGAAGAATGGCCGGATGTCGGATGGGGGAGCCTTCGCCCAGACGGAGTTTGCTCTTCGTCTACAGAGTGATGACCTTGCATTGCCACCGGATGCAGGGAATGTGGAAGGACTCCCCTTTCTCTTTTTGGCTGATGAAGCCTTTGGTCTGGGTCCGCATCTCATGAGGCCTTTCCCCCAGAGGACCCTCACCCTGGAGAGGAGGGTCTTCAACTACCGGCTGGCCAGAGCCCGAAGAGTTGTGGAGAATGCCTTCGGGATAATGGCCAGCCGGTTCCGCTTATTTTTAACAAGTATTCACATGGCGGAGTACAAACTGAACTATATAGTATTTTGTTGATGTGTTCTCCACATTTTTTTGCGCAAGCAATCGCCAACTTATATGGCCACAGTTGGGCCCGAGGCCGGACTTGCAGCAGACAATGCCCTGCTGGGCCTCGAACATGTCCGTGCTGGCTTGCCCCCCCAAAGTGCCCGTGCAGTCCGGCAGAACTATGTGGACTATTTCATGGGTAGGGGGGCCATTCCAATGCCAGCCAATCTTTGATCTTTTTTACTATTTCCACAAAAAAAAAAAAATCTGAACCTTCATTTTGTATATTTTCTTTGTTTTTATTTTAGCTGTCTGTTAGTTTTTCAAAGTCTACTTGTAGTGCCAAGTGTATTTTCCTTAGTAAAGACCAAACATTTCCCTGTAACAACAAAACTAAACACAAAAAAGGTTATAGATGATTTGAAAAATAGAAGCCACACTTTTTTGGTATTTCCATGTTTTTTACTCTGTGCACAATCACACATGGTCTTTAGAACATTTTTGGTGTGTCTACTTTTTTTAAACACATTTTTTTGTTTTGACCTAAACTGGCAAATTTTTTGTGGTTATGAAAGTACAAAAATTCTCCTAAACATACCTCAAAATACAACAATGTAAACCTCTAGGGAGTCTAGGCAAGATCTCAGACCTTTTTCAAAAAAGGGCTATCTGCCCTTCCTAAGATGGAGTGTTGTCACCCCTGACCGAAGGTAAGATTTTAACTTGGTACATCAGTGGCCTATACTGCATAGAGATTGAACAGGCATATATGGGCATAAAGATTACTCGAGTTTAGAGTGTGATTGACATTTGTATTTTTGTCTGGTGTTTTGTCTTGCAGAAACAATTAATGCTTTTCTATAAAAAGATTTTCTGTCCGAGTTTATAGATCGGTTAAGGGAGGTTCCCGCTCTGTGGGAGACCAAAAACCCGATCCACAAAAAAAAAAAGGGTAAGGAAAACAGCGCTGGAGAGCCTGCTCCCATTTGTGCACACCAGGATGCTCAACGCAACCATTGAGCAGCTGGATACAAAATTGGGACCTTGAGAGGCACATATAGGACTATGCGCAATCGGGTCCTGGCTTCTCAGAGGTCAGGAGCAGCAGCAGGGAAGGTATATGTCCCACATTTGTGGTACTACGACAAGTTGGCCTTTCTGAATGACCACATTACACCGAGGGAATCACTTTCCAGCCTTCCCTCCAGCCTTCCCTCCAGCCTTCACTCCAGCCAAGATGATCCTTCTCAGGATCAGGAGGAGCCTTCCATCCTGGGTGAAGACCCAGATCTGTCCGTCTGGAGCCAGGTATAGTCTTTTCAAAACATTTATTGTGAAAAAATTAATGCTGTAAAATAGATGTTAAGATGGGATCAAATTTAGTCAATCAAGAAAAAGTGTTTGACATAGCAATAGACAGTAGTGGGCAAAAAAGTTTGGGAGATGAATGCAAAATGATGGGGGCATAATGAGAGTACTAAAAAATATTTGAAATTCTATTTGCAACAGACAGGAGCTGAACATTGTGGGGGTTCTTTACTAAAAGCAAATCCACATTGCACTACAAGTGCAAACTACAAGTGCAAAGTGCACTTAAAATTGCACTGAAAGTGCCCTTGGAAGTTCAGTCG
Organism: Rana muscosa; assembly: GCA_029206835.1. Lineage (NCBI taxonomy): Eukaryota > Metazoa > Chordata > Amphibia > Anura > Ranidae > Rana > Rana muscosa. Next base: position 14,702,098 of record JARGYO010005562.1, read on the forward strand.
CTGTAGATCTGAGGGGTAGATCTGAAATGAGGGGAAGCTCTGCTGATTTTATTATCCAATCATGTGCAAGCTAAATTTCAGATTTTTAGTTTCCTTGCATGCCCCCCTCAGATCTACAGCGACTGAACTTCCAAGTACACTTTCAATGCAATTTCAAGTGCACTTGTAGTTTGCACTTGTAGTGCAAAGTGGATTTGCCTTTAGTAAATAACCCCCTGTGTGTGATTGATAAAAAAAAAAATCGAAATATGTCCCTTTTTTACACAGGAGGAGGTCAGCCAGGATGAGAGGCAGGAAAATGTCAAGCAGGAGGAGGCTGGGGTTAGTGGCAGAGAGGAGGTGGCTGGTCCAAGTGGCAGAGAGGAGGTGGCTGGTCCCAGTGGCAGAGAGGAGGTGGCTGGTCCAAGTGACAGTACAAGGTGTCAGGTGCCTCCCATCCGCATGCCACCAAGAAGGGCCAGGAGGGATAGGTCTGTGAGTCAGGCAGCACTGGCCCTGATTAAAGAGGCACATGCCACCCTCCAGCAGCCACCAACCCCTGATGAGGGCTATGCGGCATTGGTCGGCATGAAAATGGCTCAGATGCCAACGGAACAACGGCTACTATGTGAGCCCCTGCTCATTTCCCTCTTAAATAAGGGGTTGATGGGGAGACTCACTAGCACCACTGTCATTTGTGACCACGGCTATCCTCCTGCACCTTCTTCTTCTCAACCTCCTCCTTCTTCTCCTCCACCTCCTTCTTCTCCACCTCCACCTCCTTCTTCTCAACCTCCACCTTCTTCTTCTCCACCTCCTTCTTCTCAACCTCCTCCTTCTTCTTCTCCTCCACCTCCTTCTTCTCAACCTCCACCTCCTTCTTCTCAACCTCCTCCTTCTTCTCCACCTCCACCTCCTCCTTCTTCTCCACCTCCACCTCCTTCTTCTCCACCTCCACTTCCTTCTTCTCCACCTCCACCTCCTCCTCCTCCTCCTGACATGAGTACACCTCCAGAGGCACAGCCTCCAGCCAGGCGGACAAGGAAGGCTGCAGAGAAGGCTGCAGAGAAGGCTGCAGGGAAGCCTACCAAGAAGGCTGCAGGGAAGCGGAGCAAAAAGACCAGGAAGTGATTCCCTTGCTTCAATGTGGTCTGACAGAAGGCAGCCTGTTGTAGTTCCACAGACTTGGGACATGTATCTAACCTGCTGCTGTTCCTGACCTCTGGGAGTCCAAGAACAGATTGGGCTCACTAATGTTTGTGCTTCCCAAGGTCCCAATTTTTGTGTCCACACACAGTTGCACAAATTGCAGCAGGCTCTCCAGCGCTGCCTTCTAGTTTGTTTATTCTTATTTTCTCTACCAGAATAAATGGCATTTATTTTTACAGTTAATACTTGTCTATGTGTTTTTATTAAAGCTAAATATTTAGCTGGTGAGTAGGCAGGTAATTTTCAAAAATTCTAAAGCTAGATTTTAAATGGGACAGATAACACCAAAAAATCTCCTTGAAGGTCAAAAAATAGAAATAGAAATTAAATAAGATTTTAAAATGCATATCTGAATAAATTTTTACAAAAATAAAAAAAAAAAAATATATGAGATCTTGCTCGAGAAAATAAAATAACATATTCATGAGATCTGCATTCAGAAATGTGGCAAAAAGTTAGTCTGAACTGTGTAAATATCTGCAGCCAAAAACGATCATTATTGTTCATTATTATACCATTCTAAAGAAGATTTTAATGTGCAGCATTTAAACGATGCAAAAATTGTTAACGCATGACGAATGTGCTATCTCCATTACGAACGCTAGTTTTACAAGAAGGTGCGCTCCCGTCTCATACTTGAGTCTGACCATGCGCGGTTTTTGAAGACTCGGAAAAGCATACACACAAACGTTTTTCTCGTCCAAAAACAGTCTGACGAGAGTCACACCGAGAAAAAATGAGATTCTGAAGAGAAAAAAGACCGCAGGTCGTCTTTTTTCTCGTCGAGATTTTGGCCAGTTTTCTCAACGAGAAACCATACACACGAACGGTTTTCTCGGTAAGAAAGCTCTCCCAACTGTTTTCTTGTCGTTTCTTGCAGAGAAAACCGGTCGTGTGTACGTGGCTTTAGTAGCTGCTGACTTTTGAAAAAAAAAAAAACAAGCTGCACCTCCGCTTTAAGCAAAATGAGACATAGAATGGACTTACCAAATATTGAATATAGGAATGGACTAACATGTATCAAAGAGGTATTGAGATTCTGGTTGCCAAATAAATAAAAGCCCTATTCCAAAAGATCAGGCAATCACAGAGAAGGAATAAGAAATATCGCCTCTTTCCTAAAAGAAGGGGGCAGGCATAAGGATATAGTTGTATATATGTTATAAAATTGATTTAAGAGAAAATATTCCTAACTTCAATAGATGAAATAGAAATTACCTTAATGCTGTTAGTGTAATGGGATCAATTGATTTAGTACTCAATGAAGATAGAGACCCCAAAAGTTGAGAACTAGAAGGAGGAGAAAGAGAAGGGGTACAAATCGGGATGTTGCTGTTGAGATGTCTTGGGGATTAGCAGAATGGTATTGATCCACCGAAATTGCTCCTCAACTGATTGCCCCAAAAATGATCACCTCCCAAATAGGTCAATAGGAACAGAACCTATAGAGTGAATATAGTAGAGTCTACCATTAGAGTAGGCCACATAGGTGGAAAGATAAAATAAGGTAGGGAATAATATAAATTCCTATAGGTATCAAAGAGAGAAAACTTACCAATCAGTTGGATTAGGTTAAGGCATAAAGAGAGGAAGGAGAGATGTGTGTCCTCTTACTCCTATGGCCCTCTGACAGATAATGGCGGCCGCAGCCGAGCTTAAATCCCTAAACCGTTACGGAGGCGTCTGACATCACTTCCGGAACGCGGAAGCATATTTGGGAGCTAATGTGCATGCGCGAAATCCAAAAGGCAGAAGTGGCGCCGAGCATGATGCTCAGCAGCCAGATTCGCCATTTTGGAAGCTGGCTGCCCGCGGTTCGATCATAGGAAGGAGATCTACAGCGAAACAGAAAGCGCTGAAGATAGAGAGTGTGCACGGATGGAAGGGGAGAACACATATAGGAGGGATGTATGCACTGCACACCCCGAAACAAGTAATATCGGACAGTTTCCCCAATGGGGCTTTAGACAGCAATATATGCATAATCAAAAAAATATATATGGAATTATTAATAGAAAATGTATTTATTTAAATGTTATCAAAAACTTACCGCATATTCCACAATATAGCATGCAAGCAGGGTAAACAGAAATGTTGAACATGATTACATAGCAAATGCTATGGGGTATTGAGCCCAACGCGTTTCAACCATATAGTGGTCATCTTCAGGGGGATCATTGACCATGTGAAACAAATTAACTTCAGAATTTCAAAACATAAGGTAGGGAATAATATAAATTCCTATAGGTATCAAAGAGAGAAAACTTACCAATCAGTTGGATTAGGTTAAGGCATAAAGAGAGGAAGGAGAGATGTGTGTCCTCTCACTCCTATGGCCCTCTGACAGATAATGGCAGCCGCAGCCGAGCTTAAATACATACATCACAATACAGATATAACATGACGATATATTTACCGCTTGAAAGTGGAGTAGGTAATTGCATGACCAGAAAAGTAAAAAAAAACGTGGAGTAGTCCGGAGGGCCACGTAGCTGCCACCCACCTCCCCAAAGGGAAAGAGCCCAGCCCGATGGGCTTACAGGAAGCCACACTGGTGACGCCTGCCAGGGGACAGGAGAGAACAGGAGAGTCGGCACCTGCAACAAGTCTCCCAATTAATGACCAGATATTAAATAAAGGAGTTGGGTAAATTAGCTCTTAGCCTAATTGCAAGAGTATTGAATTTGAGCTGTATGTAATTTGAATATATGGACTAACTGCAATGATATTTATAAATATGTGCTCATCAAAATGTCCTAAGGTTCCAGAAATGTAGTTAGCCAATATGAATGGAACATTATAATAGTACATACATTTATTTGTAAGGGGATTAGGGGTGATAAAGGAAATAAATGAATGTGGGCGTCGTTGAGGTGATGGTTGTGGCTAGGGATGAGCTTCGTGTTCGAGTCGAACCCATGTTCGACTCGAACATCGGCTGTTCAGCGAATTTTGAACATTATGGGCCGTTCGTGACAAATTCGAGTGGCGCGCCACGGGCCATAATTCACTGCGGCATCGCAGTGCATTGCTGGCTGATGATTGGCCAAGCATGCACTATGACCCGCATGCTTTGGCAAATCACAGCGCGGTAATAACGGAGAGCCATAATTGGCCAAAGCCAGGGTGGCTTTGGCCAATCATGGCTCAGAGGAGTAGGTACACGCCCCACACTATATACGGCCGCCTGGAAGTCGGCCTTGTGTAGTGTGTTGGCGTTTGTGAAAGAGAGAGTTACAGAGAGAGACAGTGTCATTTATATTGGGTTAGATAGAGCAGGCAGGCGAGTCAGTTAGCTGCTGTTACAGTGTGTAGAGGATATATATGCATCCTATGTGTTGTATATATATTTATACACTGTATTTAGTTTAGCTAGATCCGTTACTGCTGGTCTCTATACTGTGACAGGCAGGTGATTGTGCTAGCTACAGTAGAGTTTCACTTAGTGTACTGTGTGCTTTGCATAGCGTTCACCTAAAGCTTACCTGAATACAGTTAAGCCGTGTACACACAATGGACTGTTTTCATCGGACAAACCGATTGTGTATGGGACCCATCGGTCTTTTTTCCATCAGTGTTTAAAAATAGAACATGTTTTAAATTTATCCGATGGTTAAAAAACCGATAGCAAATTAATATCATCTGTGGGGAACTCCATCGGATAAAAAACCCACGCATGCTCAGAATCAAGTCGACGCATGCTCAGAAGCATTGAACTTCATTTTTCTCGGCTCATCGGAGTGTTTTACGTCACCGCGTTTGAAACGGTCGGTTTTTTGACTGATGGTGTGTGGGCAAGACTGATGGAAGACAGTTTCATCGGATTTCCGATGGAAAAAAACATCGGATTAGAATCCATAGGATATCCGATCGTGTGTACAGGGCTTAAGTGGCGTTCTCATAATAAAACCACAGGCAGAGTGCTGCATTAATTTCATGTAGTGTACTGCAGTACTTCTGTCCTTTGCAGAGCGTTCACTTAAAGGAACCTGAATAAAATTTGTGGTGTTCTCGTAATAAAACCACAGGCAGAGAGCTGCTAGTATTTTCAGTAAAGCCCTGTACACACGATCGGATTTCCGATGGAATAAAATCTGATGGATTTTTCCATCGGATTTCTGATGAAGCTGACTTCCATCAGTCTTGCCTACACACCATCAGTCAAAAATCCGACCGTCCCAAACGCCGTGACGTAACACACCCCGACGAGCCGAGAAAAATTAAGTTCAATGCTTCTGAGCATGCGTCGACTTGATTCTGAGCATGCATGGTTTTTTTCTCCGATGGAGTTCCACACAGACGATCGGAATTTGCTATCGTTTTTTTTCCATCGGATAAATTTAAAACATGTTCTATTTTTAATCACCGATGGAAAAAAGACCGATGGGGCCATCGGACTGTTTTCATCGGTTAAACCGATCGTGTGTACAGGGCTTGAGTGTACTGTGTCCTCTGCACAGTGTTCACCTAAAACTAACTGAAGACCTTTGCTGCTTTTCTCATACTAATACCACAGCAAACAGTGGAGTGTAATAGCATTATTATATATATATATATATATATATATATATATATATACTGTATATACAGATATATATATATATATATATATATATATATATATACATACACACACACACACACATCCCACCTTTGTGCAGCTACATCTCACTGCAGGCCATTAGTATGTCTGGAAGGCAAACAAAGAGAGGCAGACAGTCACGAGGCAATAAAGGAGGGCAAACAGGCTCTGTGTCTAGAGGCAACAGTGCTGATCGTGGACATGGTGCATCCTCATCAGCACGTGGCCGTGGGACACGCTTGTCCTTCTTTTCGGCAGTTGGCCATGTTGAGCCGTAACATGCCCATGATTTGGTAGAGTGGATGACCAAGCCATCCTCATCCTCCTCATCCTCTCTCACCCAGGCTCAGTGTACTTTGTCTGGCAAAGCAGCTGCCAAATCGGCCTCTTTCCTCAGCTCAATGACATCAGTCACTCCTTCCCTAGCCCCACCATGTCCTCCTGAGGAGTCCCCCGAACTGTTTGATCACAGTGTTGGGTACATGCTCCAGGAGGATGCCCAGCGTTTTGAAGGGTCCGATGATGGAACCCAGCTAGAGGAAGGCAGTAACGTGAGCCCAGAGAGAGGGGGTAGTAACGTTAGCCCAGAGAGAGGGGGTGCCCAACAAGGACAGCTATCTGGCAGTCATGTTCCCCCAGCTGCAGCATACTGCCAGATTTGCTCCAGTGATGAGGAGGGAGGGGATGATGAGGTCACTGACTCCACATGGGTGCCTGATAGGAGAGAGGAGGAGGAGGAGGCACATCTCCAATGAGGCAGGATGCCCTCCAGGGGCCAGCTTAAGGGCAGCACACCGACTGCATCACACCGCTGAGCTCCGCATGTGCAGGGCGCTGCTGTCTCTGCGCGTTATTCCAAAAGTTCTTTGGTGTGGGCCTTTTTTCAGATGTGTGCAGCAGATTGCACCGTTGCCATTTGCAACATATATCTGAAGCGTATCACACGTGGCCAAAACATCAGCCACTTGGTTAACACGTGCTTGACCAGACATATGTCTACCTGCCATGCAGTTCGTTGGCAGGTGTACCTAAAAGACCCACACCAAAGAACAAAGCAGACCTCATCAGCTGGGATTAGGGATGAGCTTCGTGTTCGAGTCGAACATACGTTCGATTCGAACATCGGCTGTTCGATCGTTCGACGAAGATCGAACGATTTGGGCCGTTCGCGCCAAATTCGAGTGACGCGAACGGCCCACAATGCACTACGCCATCGCAGTGTCATCCAGGCGCTGTGATTGGCCAAGCATGCACTGTGACCCCGCATGCTTGGCCAATCACAGCGCCGGCAGCGAGGAGAGCAATGATTGGCCACAGGCAGGATGCCTGTGGCCAATTATTGCTGAGGGTGTTTAGTACACGCCCCACACTATAAAAGGCCGCCAGCACGGCGGCCTAGTGTAGTGTGTTCCGGAGCAGGGAAAGAGCAGCATAGGCAGGGACAGTGACTTTTATTTCTTTCTTGCTTAACCTGGATTCCTTTAGTTTAGGGAAAGAGAAGGATAGGTAGGGAGAGTGTCAGTGTGTTTTGTGCTTGTGCTATAGTGTGCTTAAAAAAAACATTTTTTCTAGGGACAGAAAACTGTAGGTAGGGAGAGTGTCAGTTTCTTTCACTGTGCAAGTCCTTGTTTCTAGGGACTGGGAAGGACAGTGAGTGAATTCTCCTTGTGCTATAGTGTGCTTAAAAAAAACATTTTTTCTAGGGACAGAAAACTGTAGGTAGGGAGAGTGTCAGTTTCTTTCACTGTGCAAGTCCTTGTTTCTAGGGACTGGGAAGGACAGTGAGTGAATTCTCCTTGTGCTATAGTGTGCTTAAAAAAAACATTTTTTCTAGGGACAGAAAACTGTAGGTAGGGAGAGTGTCAGTTTCTTTCACTGTGCAAGTCCTTGTTTCTAGGGACTGGGAAGGACAGTGAGTGAATTCTCCTTGTGCTATAGTGTGCTTAAAAAAAACATTTTTTCTAGGGACAGAAAACTGTAGGTAGGGAGAGTGTCAGTTTCTTTCACTGTGCAAGTCCTTGTTTCTAGGGACTGGGAAGGACAGTGAGTGAATTCTCCTTGTGCTATAGTGTGCTTAAAAAAAACATTTTTTCTAGGGACAGAAAACTGTAGGTAGGGAGAGTGTCAGTTTCTTTCACTGTGCAAGTCCTTGTTTCTAGGGACTGGGAAGGACAGTGAGTGAATTCTCCTTGTGCTATAGTGTGCTTAAAAAAAAAAAATTTCTAGGGACAGAAAACTGTAGGTAGGGAGAGTGTCAGTTTCTTTCACTGTGCAAGTCCTTGTTTCTAGGGACTGGGAAGGACAGTGAGTGAATTCTCCTTGTGCTATAGTGTGCTTAAAAAAAACATTTTTTCTAGGGACAGAAAACTGTAGGTAGGGAGAGTGTCAGTTTCTTTCACTGTGCAAGTCCTTGTTTCTAGGGACTGGGAAGGACAGTGAGTGAATTCTCCTTGTGCTATAGTGTGCTTAAAAAAAACATTTTTTCTAGGGACAGAAAACTGTAGGTAGGGAGAGTGTCAGTTTCTTTCACTGTGCAAGTCCTTGTTTCTAGGGACTGGGAAGGACAGTGAGTGAATTCTCCTTGTGCTATAGTGTGCTTAAAAAAAACATTTTTTCTAGGGACAGAAAACTGTAGGTAGGGAGAGTGTCAGTTTCTTTCACTGTGCAAGTCCTTGTTTCTAGGGACTGGGAAGGACAGTGAGTGAATTCTCCTTGTGCTATAGTGTGCTTAAAAAAAACATTTTTTTCTAGGGACAGAAAACTCTAGGTAGGGAGAGTGTCAGTTTCTTTCACTGTGCAAGTCCTTGTTTCTAGGGACTGGGAAGGACAGTGAGTGAATTCTCCTTGTGCTATAGTGTGCTAAAGCATTCCTCATCAACCATCTTTGAAATCCTTGTTTTTTGGACAGTCAGGGAAATTGACGTTGTGCTATTCTGTGCAAAAGCAATCATCCTGAACCATATTTAGAAATCCTTAAGTAAAGGGACAGAGAAGGACACCTGAAGGTAGCCCTTATTGCTTTTTTCCCATCTCCCTGCAGGCCATCTATTAGAATGTCTGGAAGGCAAACAAGGAGAGGCAGACAGTCAGGAGGCAATAAAAGAGGGCAAGCAGGCTCTGTGTCTGGGGGCAACAGTGCTGGTCGTGGACGCGGTGCATTGTCATCAGCACATGGCCATGGGACACGCTTGTCCTTCTTTTCGGCAGCTGGACATGTTGAGCCACATCATGCCGAAGACTTGGTAGAGTGGATGACCAAGCCCTCCTCCTCCTCCTCATCCTCTCTCACCCAGGCTCAGGGTACTGGCAAAGCAGCTGCCAAAGCGTCCTCTTCCCTGGTATCAATGTCAGACTCATCATCAGTCACTCCTTCCCTAGACCCACCATGTCCTCCTCCTGAGGAGTCCCCCGAACTGTTTGAGCACAGTGTTGGGTACATGCTCCAGGAGGATGCCCAGCGTTTCGAAGGGTCTGATGATGAAACCCAGCTACAGGAAGGCAGTAGGGTGAGAGCAGACAGAGGGGATGCTCAAGAAGGACACCAATCTGGCAGTCATGTTCCAGCAGCTGCAGCATACTGCCAGATTGGCTCCAGTGATGAGGAGGGAGGGGATGATGAGGTCACTGACTCCACATGGGTGCCTAATAGGAGAGAGGAGGAGGAGGAGGATGAGGAGGAGGCACATCTCCAACGAGGCAGGATGCCCTTTGGTGGCCAGCGTAAGGGCAGTACACCGACGGAATCACACCGCAGAGCTCCGCCTGTGCAGGGCGCTGCCTCTGCCCGTCATTCAAAAAGTTCCTTGGTGTGGGCCTTTTTTGAGGCTAGTGCATCAGATCGCACAGCTGCTGTTTGCAACATATGTCTCAAGCGTATATCGCGTGGCCAAAACATCAGCCGCTTGGGTACCACATGCCTGACCAGACATATGTTGACCTGCCATGCAGCTCGTTGGCAAGCCTACCTCAAAGACCCACACCAAAGAACAAAGCGGACCTCTCCTTGCACCGCATCAGCTGGGATCTCCAACCCCACTATAACTTCAGTCCTCTCTGAAACATGCACTGAGAGGAATGAAGGTGTAGAATTAGGTGTGTCACAGCCAAGTACTTGCGGCCACTCTGCTAGCAGTACACCGACGTCCGATTCTAGCAGGCAAATTTCCCTGCCCCAGCTGCTGGACCGTCAAAAGAAGTTCACTCCCAGCCATCCACATGCCCAGCGGTTGAATGCTAGCTTGGCTAAATTGCTAGCGCTTCAACTGCTGCCTTTTCAGTTGGTAGACTCGGCCCCCTTCCGTGAGTTTGTGCAATGTGCGGTTCCTCAGTGGCAGGTTCCCAAACGCCACTTTTTCTCACGGAAGGCTATTCCGGCTCTCTACCGGCATGTGGAAGGCAATGTCTTGGCCTCGCTGGACAGGGCGGTCAGCGGTAAGGTGCATATTACCGCTGACTCATGGTCCAGCAGGCATGGACAGGGATGTTACCTTTCTTTCACGGCCCATTGGGTCACTCTTTTGGCAGCTGGGAAGGATGCAGGACAAGGTGCAGTAGTGTTGGAGGTTGTCCCACCGCCACGCCTCCAAAATGCTACTACTGGTTGTGACACACCTCTCTCCTCCACCCCCTCCTCTTCTTCTTCCTCCATGGCCTCTTCCTGTGGTTTGTCCTATGAACCAGCGGTGCTCCGTAGCCGTTCACGGGGCTACGCAAGTACGCAGGCAAAAAGATGCCATGCCGTGCTTGCGCTGGTGTGTTTGGGGGACAGAAGCCACACTGGGGCAGAGGTCCTGTCTGCTCTGCAGGGCCAGGCCGAGAGGTGGTTGACGCCACGCCAGCTTAAGCCAGGAATGGTGGTTTGCGACAATGGCACCAACCTCCTCTCCGCCCTTCGACAGGGACAACTGACCCATGTGCCCTGTGTGGCTCACGTCCTTAACCTGGTGGTGCAGCGTTTCTTGGGCAGGTACCCGGGCTTACAGGATGTCCTGAGGCAGGCCAGGAAAGTCTGTGTGCATTTCCGCAGATCTTATAATGCCAGTGCTCGCCTGGCTGAGCTGCAAAAGGAGTTGAACCTGCCCAAGAACCGCCTTATATGTGACATGCCCACCAGGTGGAACTCAACGTTGGCCATGCTGCAGCGGCTGCACACGCAGCAGAGGGCCATCAATGAGTACCTGTGCGACTACGGCACCAGGACAGGGTCAGGGGAGCTTGGTTTTTTTCTCCACGCCAGTGGGGCATGATCAGGGATGCATGCACTGTCCTGGCACCATTTGAGGAGGCCACGAGGATGGTGAGCAGTGACAGTGCATGCATCAGTGACACTGTACCTCTTGTCCACCTGTTGGAGCACACGCTGCGTGGAATAATGGACAGGGCACTTGAGGCAGAACAGAGGCAGGAAGAGGAGGACTTCCTTGCCTCTCAAGGCCCCCTTTACCCAGACAGTGTTCCTTCTGTCCCACCCATCGCACAGGAAGAGGAGGAGGAGGAGGAGGAGGAGGAGGATTGTGTCAGCATGGAGGTGGAGGCTGGCACTCAGCATCATCAGCAGCAGTCTTTTAGGGATGATTTACAGTCCCAAGAAACCAGTGGACTTGTACGTGGCTGGGAGGAGGTGACTGCGGATCATGTCGTCCTTAGTGACCCAGAGGACTCCGGAGCGAATGCCTCAGCAAACCTACGCTGCATGGCCTCCCTGATCCTGCAAAGTCTGCGGAAGGATCCTCGTATTCTTCGGATCAAGGAGAGGGACCATTACTGGCTGGCCACTCTCCTTGATCCACGGTACAAGGGTAAGGTTGCGGACCTTATGTTACCATCGCAGAGGGAGCAGAGGATGAGACAACTCCGGGAGGCCTTGCAGAAAGGTCTGTGCAACGCGTTCCCAGAGACTGGGAGGTTACAAACTCCTGGTCCTGGACAACGAGTTGCTGAGGCTTCGGCCAGTCAAAGAAGGAGCGGTGGGGAAGGTGGCCGTCTGACCGATGCGTTCAGACAATTCTTTAGTCCGCAGCCCCAAAGTATGATCGGTTCCAGCAACCATCGCCAGCGTCTGATAAACATGGTTCAGGAATATCTAGGGGCAAGGTCAGACTTGGACACCTTCCCCACCGAAAATCCTCTGGCTTACTGGGTCTTGAGGATGGATCACTGGCCAGAGCTTGCACAGTATGCAATTGAGCTACTGGCCTGTCCTGCATCCAGCGTTCTTTCGGAACGCACATTCAGTGCTGCTGGAGGATTTGTCACGGATCACAGGGTGTGCCTGACCACCGACTCGGTTGATCGACTGACTTTCATCAAGATGAACCAGTCTTGGATCACCACCAGCTACCACACACCTGATGCTGATATAACAGACTAATTCATTTTAACATGTCACATCCCTTCAAGACTGATGCTGATGCTGAGTGCCTGTGCTGTTATGTTGACTGGCTATCCTCCTCCTCCGAGTCCTCAATGATACGATTGATGATGATAGCTTGGAAGATCATTTTTGTTTATGGGTGCCGCCACCAGTGGCTAAGGCCCAATTTTTCAGCCCCTGTTTAACAGGGGCGTGTAATTACAATTTTTGAAGCAATACTTTGCAACAGGGCTCATTGCTGTGCTCCAAGTACAGTATGTGTGAGGGGTTGGAGTGTTGTGCCACCAGTGCCTAAGGCCCAATTTTTCAGCCCCTGTTTAACAGGGGCGTGTCATTACAATTTTTGAAGCAATACTTTGCAACAGGGCTCATTGCTGTGCTCCAAGTACAGTATCTGTGAGGGGTTGCAGTTTTGTGCCACCAGTGCCTAAGGCCCAATTTTTCAGCCCCTGTTCAACAGGGGCATGTAATTACAATTCTTGATCTAATAATTCACAGCAGGGCCCATTCCTGCACCCACCAAGCAAGAGTAACTCTGAGGGCTTACAGTGTTGTGGCAACACCACCACCACCACCACCACCACGAAAGGCCCAATTTTTCAGCCCCTGTTCAACAGGGGCATGCAATTACAATTCTTGATCTAATAATTCACAGCAGGGCCCATTGCTGCACCCACCAAGAGTAACTGTCAGGGCTTACAGTGTTGTGGCACCAGCACCACCATCAAAGGCCCAATTTTTACTACCACTGTTCAACAATTATATGTAATTACAATTCCTGATATAATAGTTGACAGCAGGGCGTTCCAGCACCAACCAAGAGTAACTGTGAGTGCTTACAGTGTTGTGCCAACACCAACTAAGGGGCCTATTTCTGCAGATTATATACGGCAGGTCCCTACTTTCAAACATCCAACTTACAAACGACTCCTACTTGCAAACGCAAGAAGACAACAGGAAGTGAGAGGAAATCTACCCCTAGGAAGGAAAATTCTCTCCTGTAAGAATTAATATGGGAGAAAGGTGTCTCCTCTGTACTGATGCTTTATCAGCAATCCTTGTTTCAAGAAAAACACCACATTTCAAAAACAGTTGTCATTGGGACGGAAAGTGAGGTGAAATGTTCTGAACAGGGGCACAGACAGCAAAACAAATGTTACAGGGGTGATAACCCTTACCTATGTTTTCCAAAAAGTTTAAAAATAGATTTTTGGGCTGGAGCTACACTTAAACAATGTACCTGTTCAAAATTACAAACACATTCTACATAAGAACAAACATACAGTCCCTGTCTTGTATGCACCGCCTGTATACGGCTGTTCAGAGTATATAGGGCCTTTTTTATTTTATGTGCGGGGTTCCCCTTAATATCCATACAAGACCCAAAGGGGCTGGTAATGGGCTGGGGTAGGGGGGGGGGGGTCATGGGGTAGCTATGCCATTTTTCTTAAAGATTTTCATCCATATTACCGGGACCAGACATTACATTAAAGCCGCAAGCAGTTTTAAATGGCTTTTTTTTCCTTTAGAAGTGTCATTTTGTGCAGGGACAGTTCTAAACACGGGAAACATGTGGCACTTCACAGGCATACTTTAGACACCCCCCAGGTACCATATTTAAAGGAATATTTGACTTTTTTTTTTTCACTTTATGCATCATTAAAATGACTGCTCCCGAAAAACGACCGTTTTTAAAACTTCTTTTTGCATTGATACATGTCCCCTGGTGCAGAACCCGGGTTCCCAAACCCTTTTTAGGACAATAACATGCATAATAGTTGTTATAATTAGCACTTTAGAATTCGAACATTCGCATCCATTGTATTTAATAGGGTTCTAATGTTCGTACGAACTTTCGGTCCGTTCGCGGGTTCTGGTGCGAACCGAACCCGGGGGTGTTCGGCTCATCACTAGCTGGGATATCCAACCCCACTATACGCTACTGGTTACAAAATGGATCCTATAAGACCAACTATGTGGTAGGTATACAATATGCCCAGTGACACAGATATGTATAAAATAATAATGTGCAAAGGGCCACTGATAGCAGAAACGAGTGTCTGGGCAATCCTGTGATGCGCAAACGTGACTGATAATATACAACCTTAAAGCAAACGTGAATCACTAAGGTAAATGCAATAGTCAGACAAAACAATGTCTATGAACAACATAAAAGTACTACAAACATAAGTGAGTAAAACAAGTGAGGAAGGAGGATTCCTGATCCTGGTAGAGGCTCCTAATAGAGCTTCCAAATGTTGCAGAAAAAGTTTGTGTTATAAATAAATATTACATGTGAATACAGTCATATATACAGAAAGTCCCATCACCAAGGATGTGCTTGAAAGTCTTGATATGGCATCCACCCAGTGATCAAACACAGCTTACCTCCCTGCTGGGAGGGGGCAGTATGAAACAGATCTCTGCGGTGGGAAATTATGTATCGTCCTTATGATACAATCTTTAGAACTCAATTTTCATATCGTTAATTGGGATGCATGTGGAAAAAAACACAGAAGAAAGGGACATCAATAGCGCAACTCTGTGAATGCAGCAGGCTGAGACGCAAATCGGTGTATTCACACACTCACTTGATATATAGTGAGCGTGGACCTCAATCCAAACGAGCACCGCGCTCGTGCCAATAGGGAGATGGATTGGTATGTGTGATGCACTCAGTGCGATCCTCAGATGGCGGCGGCGGCGGCAGTCACAGAGTTTGAACTCCCATATCGCTCATTGGGATGCATGTGAAAAAAACACAGAAGAAAGGGACATCAATAGCGCAACTCTGTGAATGCAGCAGACTGAATCGCAAATAGGTGCATTCACACACTCACTTAATATGTAGTGAGCGTGGACCTCAATCCAAACGAGCACCGCGCTCGTGCCAATAGGGAGATGGATTGGTATGTGTAATGCACTCAGTGCGATCCTCAGATGGCGGTGGCGGCAGTCACAGAGTTTGAACAGGATAAAAGAAAAAATATATGGTGTAGATCGATGACCACTGAGTGGCGTTTATTAAAAGCAGGTAAAACACTCACATTTGAGAAATGCAAAGTGGGTACAATATCCTACGAACGGCGAGCTCGTCTCCTCTCGGTTTGGCTGGTGGTGTGTCTGTGCTACGTCCTGACGCGTGTCGTCATATCACATGACTTCATCAGAGTCATGTGATATGACGACACGCGTCAGGACGTAGTGCTCATTTGGATTGAGGTCCACGCTCACTATATATCAAGTGAGTGTGTGAATACACCGATTTGCGACTCAGCCTGCTGCATTCACAGAGTTGCGCTATTGATGTCCCTTTCTTCTGTGTTTTTTTTCCACATGCATCCCAATGAGCGATATGAAAATTGAGTTCTAAAGATTGTATCATAAGGACGATACATAATTTCCCACCGCAGAGATCTGTTTCATACTGCCCCCTCCCAGCAGGGAGGTAAGCTGTGTTTGATCACTGGGTGGATGCCATATCAAGACTTTCAAGCACATCCTTGGTGATGGGACTTTCTGTATATATGACTGTATTCACATGTAATATTTATTTATAACACAAACTTTTTCTGCAACATTTGGAAGCTCTATTAGGAGCCTCTACCAGGATCAGGAATCCTCCTTCCTCACTTGTTTTACTCACTTATGTTTGTAGTACTTTTATGTTGTTCATAGACATTGTTTTGTCTGACTATTGCATTTACCTTAGTGATTCACGTTTGCTTTAAGGTTGTATATTATCAGTCACGTTTGCGCATCACAGGATTGCCCAGACACTCGTTTCTGCTATCAGTGGCCCTTTGCACATTATTATTTTATACATATCTGTGTCACTGGGCATATTGTACACCTACCACATAGTTGGTCTTATAGGATCCATTTTGTAACCAGTAGCTGTTTATTTATCTAGTTTACGCTTATTTGTGTCACTGTGCACATTGCACATTATTACTACCTAGCTGGTTTCCAGCCAGCGATTATTTAATACACCCCCCTTTTTCTTTCCCCTCCTTTTTCTTCCCTCCCCTCACATTCCCAGTCTCCCGCCTCCTTTCTCCGCCCCCCCCTCCCCTCCCTTTTATTCACTTTACTTTATTCACTACAGCGCAGCCACCATCGCGATTTTCATTGTTTCACTGTCGATTTAGACCAGACCTCTCGGTGACTTATGCAGTATCCATCCCCCCTTTTTCATATTTTTTACCACCTCACATAAGTCCCACTATTTAGCTAGCGCGAGGGTTCTCTCGTTTATATATTCAACCCCACTATACCTTCAGTCCTCTCTGAAACCTGCACTGAGAGGAATGAAGGTGTAGAATTAGGTGTGTCACAGTCACAGCCAAGTATTTGCGGGCAATCTCCTTTCGGTACACCGACGTCCGATTGTACCAGGCAAATTTCCCTGCCCCAGCTGCTGCACCGCCGAAAGAAGTTCGCTCCCAGCCATCCACATGCCCAGCGGTTAAATACTAGCTTGACTAAATTGCTAGCACTTCAACTGCTGCCTTTTCAGTTGGTAGACTCTGCCCCCTTCCGTGAGTTTGTTGAATGTGCGGTTCCTCAGTGGCAGGTTCCCAAACGCCACTTTTTCTCATGGAAGGCTATTCCGGCTCTCTACCGGCATGTGGAAGGCAATGTCTTGGCCTCGCTGGACAGGGAGATCAGCGGTAAGCTGCATATTACCGCTGACTCATGGTCCAGCAGGCATGGACATGGACGTTACCTATCTTTCACGGCCCATTGGGTGACTCTGCTGGCAGCTGGGAAGGATGCAGGATAAGGTGCAGTAGTGTTGGAGGTTGTTTCGCCACCACGCCTCCAAAATGTTACTACTGGTTATTCTGACACACCTCTCTCCTCCACCCCCTCCTCTTCTTCTTCCTCCATGGCCTCTTCCTGTGCTTTGTCCTCGGAACCAGTGGTGCTCCGTAGGCGTTCAAGGGGCTACGCAAGTACGCAGGCAAAAAGATGCCATGCAGTGCTTGAGTTGGTGTGCTTGGGGGACAGGAGCCACACTGGGGCAGAGATTCTGTCAGCTCTGCAGGGGCAGGCTCAGAGGTGGTTGACGCCACACCAGCTTAAGCCAGGAAAGGTGGTTTGCGACAATGGCACTAACTTCCTCTCCGCCCTCCGACAGGGACAACTGACCCATGTGCCCTATTTGGCTCACGTCCTTAACTTGGTGGTGCAGCGGTTCTTGGGCAGGTACCCAGGCTTACCGTAGGTCCTGAGGCAGGCCAGGAAAGTCTGTGTGCATTTCCGCCGGTCATATAATGCCAGTTCTCGGCTGGCTGACCTACAAAAGGAATTGAACCTGCCCAAGAACCGCCTAATCTGTGACATGCTCACCAGGTGGAACTCTACGTTGGCCATGCTGCAGCGGCTGCACATGCAGCAGAGGGCCATAAATGAGTATCTGTTGCAATATGGCACCAGGACAGGGTCAGGGCAGCTTGGATTTTTTCCCCACGCCAGTGGGCCATGATCAGGGATGCATGCACTGTCCTGGCACCATTTGAGGAGGTCACGAGGATGGTGAGCAGTGACAGTGCATGCATCAGTGACACTGTCCCTCTTGTCCACCTGTTGTAGCACATGTTGCGTGGAATAATGGACAGGGCACTTGAGGCAGAACAGAGGGAGGAAGAGGAGGACTTCCTTACCTCTCAAGGCCCCCTTTATCCAGACAGTGTTCCTGCTGGCCTGCCTATGACACAGGAAGAGGACAAGGAGGAGGAGGAGGAGGATTGTGTCAGCATGGAGGTGGAGACTAGCACTCAGCATCAGCAGCAGTCTTCAATGGATCAATTACAGTCCCAAGACACCCATGGACTTGTACGTGGCTGGGAGGAGGTGGCTGCGGATAATGTCATCCTCAGTGACCCAGAGGACTCCGCACCAAATGCCTCAGCAAACCTACGCTGCATGGCCTCCCTGATCATTACTGGCTGGCAACCCTCCTTGATCCACGTTACAAGGGTAAGGTTGCGGACTTTATCGTGGCGTCGCAGAGGGAGCAGAGGATGAAGCATCTTCGGGAGGCCTTGCAGAAAGGTCTGTTCCCAGAGACAGGGAGGTTACAAATTCCTGGTCCTGGACAACGTGTTGCTGAGGCTTCAGTCAGTCAAAGAAGGTGGCCGTCTGACCGATGCGTTCAGACAATTTTTTAGTCCACAGCCCCAAGGTATGATCGGTTCCAGCAACCATCGCCAGCGTCTGGTTTACATGGTGCAGGAATACCTAGGGGCAAGATCAGATTTGGACACCTTTCCCACAGAAAATCTTCTGGGTTACTGGGTCTTAAGGATGGATCACTGGCCATAGCTAGCACAGTATGCAATTGTCCTGCATCCAGCGTTCTTTCGAAACGCACATTCAGTGCTGCTGGAGGCTTTGTAACCGATCACAGGGTGCGCCTGTCCACCGACTCGGTCGATCGACTGATGTTCATAAAAATGAATCAGTCTCGGATCACCACCAGCTACCAAGCACCTGATGCTGATGTAACCGAATAATTTTTTTGGAAATGTCAGATTCCTTCAAGACTGCCGATGCTGATGCTGAGTGGCTATCCTGTTATGATGAGTGACTATCCTCTTCCTCCTCAATGATCATGCTGATAGCTTAGAAGAACATTTCTGTTTCTGGGCACCGCCACCAGTGGCTAAGGCCCAATTTTTCAGCCCCTGTTTAACAGGGGCGCGTATTTACATTTTTTTTTATGCAATGCTTTGCAGCAGGGCTCATTCCTGCGCTCCAACTACAGTATCTGTGAGAGGTTGCAGTGTTGTGGCACCAGTGCCTAAGACCCAATTTTTCTGCCCCTGTTTAACAGGGGTGTGTAATTACAATTTTTGATGCAATACTTTGCAGCAGGGTTCATTCCTGCACTCCAACTACAGTATCTGTGAGGGGTTGCAGTGTTGTGGCACCAGCACCAGTGCCTAAGGCCCAATTTTTCTGCCCCTGTTTAACAGGGGCGTGTAATTAAAAATGTTGATGCAATACTTTGCAGCAGGGCTCATTGCTGCACTCCAACTACAGTATCTGTGAGGGGTTGCAGTGTTGTGGCACCAGTGCCTAAGGCCCAATTTTTATGCCCCTGTTCAACAGTGGCATGTAATTACAATTCTTGATCTAATAATTCACAGCAGGGCCCATTTCTGCGCCCACCAAGAGTAACTATGAGGGCTTACAGTGTTGTGGCAACACCACAACCACCAAAGGCCCAATTTTTCTGCCCCTGTTCAAGAGGGGCATGTAATTACAATTCTTGATCTAATATTTCACAGCTGAGCCCATTCCTGCACCCACCAAGAGTAACTGTGAGAACTTACAGTGTTGTGGAACCAGCACCCCCACCAAAGGCCCAATTTTTCCTACCACTGTTCATTCATCAATGACATGTAATTACAATTCTTGATATAATAGTTCACAGCAGGGCGTTCCAGCGCTAGGGTTGCCACCTGTCCAGGATTCACCCGGACAGTCCGGGTTTTGAAACATCTGTCCGGGTTTCAGTCCTCATTATTCTGACTAGGCTTTGGCTCCCCCAGTAACCGAGATAGTCACACACAAATCTGTTGCCGTCCGGAAGCTGCGGGCATCTGTCTGGGGGCAGGATTGGCATCACTGGCGAGTGGTGGGATGATGATGTCAGCAGGAGCAATTTGGCCACACCTACTGTTTGCCGCAGCAAACATAGTTACTACTCTCCTTGGAGCACCCAAAGGTGTCCCAGGACTTTTATAATCCTATAGTGTATACTACAGGGTAAAACAAATTGACCCTGTGCCACTAAAGTGTTCGGGTTTGGTTTGAAGAAAAGGTGGCAACCCTATCCAGCGCCCACCAAGAGTAACTGTGAGGGCTTACAGCATTGTGGCAACACCAAGACCTAAGGGCCAAATTTCTGCAGATTATATACGGCAGGCCCCTACTTTCAAACATCCAAATTTCAAACGACTCCTACTTGCAAACGGAAGGAGACAACAGGAAGTGAGAGGAAATCTACCCCTAGGAAGGGAAATTCTCTCCTGTAAGAGTTAATATGGGAAAAAGGTGTCTCCTCTCCATTGATGCTTTATCACCAATCCTTGTTTCAATAAAAAAAACAAATTTTCAAACAACTGTGAGGGGGTTAGCTCGGCAGCGGGTGTGTGTGACCCCCGAGATGGGCTCCCAACACAAAAACAGGCCCAGCAAACGGAGGTTGTGGTTTTCAAAATCAAAAAGGTGCGGTTTATTTTCTATTTACAGTGACAAAACACAGCAAAGCAAAAGAAACATAAACAAAATAAATCCTGGTCAACTTGACCTCTGACTAAACATACAGGTTTCCTAACTAACAACTGGGATCAGCCTAGTGCTGTCCTAGTCCCTAAGTCCCTGGTTTTAAATTTCCAAGCAAATAGCCACACAGGCTTTGTCTCACCGCACAGGGGTTCACTCTCCCTAGACAGTCCACACAGGTCTGGTTCCAGGCATGAGCTAACATCTAATGAAGCTGGGAGTTCTTATAGAGGCCTAAATGAGCTGACAAGCTTCAGCTGGTCTCATCAACTCCCTGTCTGTACGACGCCCAGCACTCTCCCTAGAGGTATGAGTCATCCATGAGCCCACTAGCCTTATACAACTCTCCACCTAGTTGTATAAGTCGGCGTAAAGCCTGAATCTGGGCGAAATATATCTACCCCCCTGGATGCAACCAGGTGACTTTACCTTCCTGCTGTCACATACCCCCCCCTCTTGTTTTAACCTCGGGGTTGGAACACCAGCAATCAGGCATTCATGTACTCGAGACAAAGCATCCACATTCCCCATTTGAACGCCAGGGCGATGCTTTACTGTGAAGTTGAATTCCTGGAGGGCCAGGAACCACCTATTCACTCTTCTATTTGTTTCCTTGTTTTGAGCCATCCACTTTAACGGAGCGTGATCCGTAACCATGTCAAAGTGCCTACCTAGCAGGTAGTACCGAAGGGAATCTAGAGCCCACTTCACCGCTAAACACTCCTTTTCAACGGTGGCGTAATTTACCTCATGGGACTTCAACTTCCTGCTGAGGTAAATGACTGGGTGCTCTTCCCCGTTCCAGACCTGGGACAATACTGCTCCTAACCCCACATCTGACGCATCACTTTGTACGACAAAGTCTTTAGAGAAGTCGGGTGAGTACAACACTGGCTGGCTACATAAGGCTTGTTTCAAGAATTGGAATGCTGCCTCAGCCTCGGGGGTCCATTTAATCATGACCGACCCTTTCCCCTTCGTCAGGTTGGTTAGGGGCACAGCCTTAGAAGCAAAGTGGGGAATGAATCGCCGATAATACCCAGCGATTCCCAGAAAGGCTCGTACCTGCTTCTTGCTGTTGGGACGTGGCCAACTCTGGATGGCCTCGACTTTGTTGAGTTGGGGTTTTATTACTCCCCTCCCAATGGTGTACCCAAGATATTTGGCCTCCTCCTGCCCAATGGTACACTTCTTGGGGTTAGCCGTAAACCCCGCTTCCCGAACAGAGTCCAGGACTGCTTGCACTTTTGGCAGATGTGAGGCCCAATCTGTGCTATGGACAATTATGTCATCCAGGTAAGCCGCAGCATACTTCCGATGGGGCCTCAGCATCTGGTCCATTTTCCGCTGGAATGTGGCCGGCGCATTCTGTAACCCGAACGGCATTCTTTTATATTGGAACGCCCCGTCTGGGGTTACAAATGCGGTTTTCTCTTTGGCCGACTTGGCCAGG
This sequence comes from Rana muscosa, assembly GCA_029206835.1. Lineage (NCBI taxonomy): Eukaryota > Metazoa > Chordata > Amphibia > Anura > Ranidae > Rana > Rana muscosa. The sequence continues at coordinate 14,723,992 of JARGYO010005562.1, forward strand.
GGGATTTGCCAATACCCTTTTGTGAGGTCAAGAGTCGTCATGTATCGGGCTGTTCCCAGCCGGTCGATCAACTCATCTATACGTGGCATGGGGTAGGTGTCAAATTTTGTAACTTTGTTCAACTGACGAAAATCGTTACAAAATCGCCAGCTCCCATCCGGTTTAGGCACCAACACAATGGGACTAGACCAATCACTTTGGGACTCCTCTATCACCCCTAAGTTCAGCATTTTCTGTACTTCCTCCCGTATTGCCTCCCGTCGGGCCTCTGGGATCCGATAGGGTTTTAACTTCACCCTTTCACCGGGCGGGGTAATGATGTCATGCTCTACCCCAGATGTTTGTCCCGGCAGCTCAGAGAATACCTCCTTGTTGCGAAGCACAAACTCCTTAACCTCCTGTTGTTGGGGTTGTGACAAGGTGGCTGCTATTCCAACCTCAGGAATCACGCAACCAGTTTGAGCTGGTGACCAAGTGTCTGCGACTAGGGACTCTCTATCCCTCCAGGCTTTCAACAGATTAACGTGATAGATCTGTTCGGGCTTTCGCCTTCCTGGTTGTCTGACCTTGTAATTCACTTCGCTCACTTTTTCCATTATCTCGTAGGGGCCTTGCCATTTGGCAAGGAATTTACTTTCAACCGTAGGGACAAGTACCAGTATCCTATCCCCCGGGGAAAAGGTACGGGTCTTGGCTCCACGGTTGTACACTCTCTGCTGTGCTAACTGCGCTTGGGCCAAATGTTCCTTCACGATGGGCATTACCTGTGCAATTCGGTCTTGCATCAGGGCGACATGCTCAATCACACTCCTGTGGGGAGAACTCTCACTTTCCCAAGTTTCCTTGGCAATATCCAACAGCCCTCTTGGGTGTCTCCCATACAGTAACTCAAAGGGGGAGAATCCCGTAGAGGATTGGGGCACCTCCCTAATAGCAAACATCAGATAAGGAAGTAGACAGTCCCAATCCTTTCCATCTCTATCCACCACTTTCTTCAACATTTGTTTTAGGGTTTTGTTGAACCTTTCAACCAGCCCATCGGTTTGGGGGTGATACACAGATGTACGTAATTGCGTCACTTTGAACAATTTACACAGCTCCTTCATAACCCGGGACATAAAGGGTGTACCTTGGTCCGTAAGCAGTTCTTTACAAATACCCACCCGGCTAAACACAAGAGATAGCTCTTTGGCTATGGTTTTGGCCGAGGTATTTCGGAGAGGGATCGCTTCTGGATAACGGGTGGCATAGTCCATTATAACTAATATGTACTGGTGCCCCCTAGCGGACTTGATTATAGGACCTACCAAATCCATGGCGATCCTCTCAAACGGGACCTCAATGATGGGTAGAGGGACCAGCGGGCTACGGAAATGTGGCATCGGGGCCGACCTCTGACACACAGGGCAGGAGGAACAATAATTTTCTATGTCCTTCATCACCCCCGGCCAATAGAATCTCTGTAATACCCTCTCTCGGGTTTTCTCTGTCCCCAGATGACCTCCAAGAATGTGCCCATGGGCCAACTCCAACACCAACTTCCTGTAAGGTTTGGGCACCACAAGCTGCTCAACGGTTTCTTCTGCCCTTTTTGCCACCCGATACAGTAGGTCCTTCTCTACGCTGAAGTATGGGTAAGTGCAGGTATTATCTGGGTTCACTAACTCGCCATCTATTTTCACTACGTTTTCCCGTGCCTTTATTAGGGCGGGGTCTTTCAACTGTTCTGTGGTAAAGTTTTCCCTGTGAACCTCAAGATCAGAAAACTCCACAGACGGTAGGTTTTCGTCTGAGGAGGTGGGCTCCTCTCCAGTTTCTTGAGTCTCCCCTGCCAATACTGATAAGGGAAATTCCGGAGAGTCCTCACCACTCTCAGGGGAGTTCTGGCTATCCCATTCCTGGTACATAGGGGCACCAGTGGGGGGCTCAGGATCATCCCACAGTTCCCAGAACTTCGGAAAATCCCTTCCCACAATGGCGTCATGCGGTAACTGAGATACTAAGCCCACTGGATGAGAGAGGGTACCTTTGGGGGTCTCGAAACACACTGTAGTCACTGGATACTCTCGGGTGTCCCCATGCACACAAATAACAGCTACCTTGCTATTCCCAGAGACCTCTGTTTTAACTAACTCAGCCTTTATCAGGGTCACAAGGCTACCTGAATCCAACAATACCACAACATTTCTACCATTAACACACATTTTGCATAAATGTTTCTCAGTTCCTCGAATGGCAGTGCATGCGACTGTCGCACACAGCGACTGACGTCTGCCCGTCAGAAAGTCACACTGCATGGGTTCCTCCACAACCGGGCAATTGGCTGCAATATGTCCCGCTTGCCGGCAGCGGTAGCAAATGATCCTTCTTGCGGCCTCTTGAGCCGCTGATTTCCCAGGCTGTTCTCGCCAAACTTGGGGTAGAGCTCCCACCCTCTCACTCTCTCCACCCTCACCCCTTGGAATCCTCTTATCCGCCCCTGGGGATGGTCTGGTCTTAGGGTGGAAAGTCCGAGTGTCTCTGGAAGAGGCCGTCAGGTTCTCTGTAGCCAAGTATTTCTCCACACGATCCACAAGACCATCGGCCGTCTCTGGGTCTCCATGGCTTACCCACTTTTGGATGGCAGTAGGAAGAGCTCTCAAAAACCGATCCATTACAACACGTTCCACAATCTTTGGTGCGGACAAAGTCTCTGGCAGTAGCCACTTTCTGCTCAGGTGAATGAGATCATACATTTGAGACCTGGGGGGTTTTCCAAGCTGGAAAGTCCAGTTATGCACACGCTGAGCCCGGACAGCCTGGGTGACACCCAGCCTTGCCAATATTTCAGCTTTTAGCATCACATAGTCTTTTGCTTGGTTAGGCTCTAGGTCATAGTAAGCTTTCTGCGATTCACCAGTTAACAGAGGAGCCACCAGTCCAGCCCACTGCTCCTCAGGCCACTTTTCTCTTTCAGCGGTCCTTTCAAATGTGGTCAAAAATACCTTTGGATCATCCTCTCCAGTCATTTTTGTCAATAAACGACTCACCCCAAAGGACGCGGTATTAGTGGGACGGCTTTCCTCACTGGTCTGCGGACGTTGCTGCATTACTGCTTCCATCTGTTGTTGTAGTCTCTGCTCTTGCTTCTGCAACAGGTCTATGACGCGGGCCTCAGATTGCTGCTGGGCTTGTTGCTGAGCCTCCAGACTCTGTTGCAAAGTTGCGTTTGTCTGCTGCTGGGCTGCAAGGCTCTGTTGATGAGCTTGCTGCTGGGCTGCAAAGTTCTTTTGCAAACCTGCATTTGTCTGCTGTTGATTGGCATTTGCTAGAGCCAGCTGCTTCAGTATCTCCTCCATGCTGGCTTAAAAAAAAAAAAAACTGCCACTGGTTCTCCACCAACTGTGAGGGGGTTAGCTCGGCAGCGGGTGTGTGTGACCCCCGAGATGGGCTCCCAACACAAAAACAGGCCCAGCAAACGGAGGTTGTGGTTTTCAAAATCAAAAAGGTGCGGTTTATTTTCTATTTACAGTGACAAAACACAGCAAAGCAAAAGAAACATAAACAAAATAAATCCTGGTCAACTTGACCTCTGACTAAACATACAGGTTTCCTAACTAACAACTGGGATCAGCCTAGTGCTGTCCTAGTCCCTAAGTCCCTGGTTTTAAATGTCCAAGCAAATAGCCACACAGGCTTTGTCTCACCGCACAGGGGTTCACTCTCCCTAGACAGTCCACACAGGTCTGGTTCCAGGCATGAGCTAACATCTAATGAAGCTGGGAGTTCTTATAGAGGCCTAAATGAGCTGACAAGCTTCAGCTGGTCTCATCAACTCCCTGTCTGTACGACGCCCAGCACTCTCCCTAGAGGTATGAGTCATCCATGAGCCCACTAGCCTTATACAACTCTCCACCTAGTTGTATAAGTCGGCGTAAAGCCTGAATCTGGGCGAAATATATCTACCCCCCTGGATGCAACCAGGTGACTTTACCTTCCTGCTGTCACACAACATTTGTTATTGGGAAGGAAAGTGAGGTGAAATGTTCTGAACAGGTGCACAGACAGCAAAACAAATGTTACAGGGGTGATAACCCTTCCCTATGTTTTCCAAAAAGCTTAAAAATAGATTTTTTGGCTGGAGCTACACTTTAAAATGGACCAATTCAAAATTACAAAAATAATCTACGTAACAACAAACCTACAGTCCCTGTCTTGTTTGCACCGCCTGTATACTGCTGTTCAGAGTATTTCTTTATTTTTTTTTATTTGAGTGCGGGGTTCCCCTTAATATCCATACAAGACCCAAAGGGGCTGGTAATGGGCTGAGGGAAGGGGGGGGGTACCCATGCCATGTTTCTCAATGATTTTCATCGGTATTGCCGGGACAAAACATGACATTAAAGCCGCAAGCAGTTTTAAATGACTTTTTCTCCTTTAGAAATGTCATTTTGTGGAGGGACAGTTCTAAACACGGGAAACACGGGCCACTTCACAGGCATACTTTAGACACCCCCAGGTACGATATTTAAAGGAATATTTTTTATTTTTTTTAAAGCGTCGTTAAAATCACTGCTTCTGAAAAAAATATATGTAATCAAATATACGGTATATAAAATAAAATTCAGTGATTGGATAAGGATAATATATATAAATATATTATCCTTATCCAATCACCGAATTTAATTTTATTATCAACACTCAGCACTTTTCAGTATCCTACTGTCCCCTATGGGGCAGTTCCTTCCACCACATTGCAGCCTGCATTGCCACAACCATCACCTCAACGACGCCCACATTAATTTATTTCCTTTATCACCCCTAATCCCCTTACAAATAGATTTATGTACTATTATAATGTTCCATTCATATTTGCTAACTACATTTCTGGAACCTTAGGACATTTTGATGTGCACATATTGATAAAAATGATTGCAGTTAGTCCATATATTCAAATTACATACAGTTCAAATTCAATACTCTTGCAATTAGGCTAAGAGCTAACTCCTTTATTAAATATATGGTCATTAATTGGGTGACTTGTTGCAGGTCCCGACTCTCCTGTTCTCTCCTGTACCCTGGCAGGCGTTACCAGTGTGGCTTCCTGTAAGCCGATCAGGCTGGGCTCTTTCCCTTTGGGGAGATGGGTGGCAGCTACGTGGCCCTCCGGACTACTCTACGGCTTTTTTACTTTTCTGGTCATGCAATTACCTACTCCACTTTCAAGCGGTAAATATATTGTCATGTTATATCTGTATTGTAATGCATGATGGAATGTTTTAAAATTCTGAAGTTAATTTATATGTTTCACAGTCAACGATCTCCCTGAAGATGACCACTATATGGTCGAAACTCATAGGCGATTCAATACCCCATAGCATTTTCTATGTAACCATGTTCAACATTTCTGTTTACCTTGCTTGCATGCTATATTGTGGAATATGCAGTATGTTATCTGGCCAGACTTTTATATATTGTATTTTAATTGTGACATTTGATAACCTTTCAATAAATACATTTTCTATTAATAATTCCATATATATGTAGCGACCTCACCCCATCTCTTTCTTCTAGGGGTATCATACACGATAGGGTGAGATGCGCTACGGCCCATGTCCTCCCCATAGCTATGGATGAGGTGAAGGCCAGTACCAGATATTTCCTCGGGTCTGTGTGCTTCTGTAAAGGATTAAGTCCTGCTGTGCCAACACTTCCCTTTGCTCCCATTAACCAGAGTTCCACACACCGATCACAGTCCAACTCTTGTTTTATTGCATATCTCACAATAAACAGTGCTTCAGAAGCCAACTGGTTGCGACTTGATAACATTTTGATACAGGGGATGAGCAGGTCGAGGCACTGTCCTAATTATCAGCTAAACCACTGCGATCTCGCCAGCGGTTACTATAGCCTTAGCTAGAAAGGACTTCGAACTTGAGAGTCTCTACCAGTGACTCAAGAGAACATAGACAGGAGTACCTTCGCTGCGTTGCGGCCCCTGTCAGGGGAAGATGTCCCTCCAAGGGAGTTACCGGAGGCCCATCCGTCACTGGGTTGATGCTACTCCAGACTCTCCGAATGGGTAACCTCCCCGGCCTCCTCACCTCAGACATGGGCCCCATCCACCTCAGGGACCCTCGGACTTCTCCACCCTCGTGGGACCCAGTCAAAGTCACTGGGCCCCAGGCCTTCTGGTTTAGTACCTCACCCCAGGCTGAAGGTGCCTGGGATGGACTCCAACTCCATTCCGGTCAGGCCTAGGGCACCTGAGCCGGAATCCGGAACCGCCCGCACCCAGGCCTAAGGTGCCTGAGTGCATGACGAAGAACCTCCAGAAGAGCAAGACCTCGTGACCAGGGCCTCTCCCCCCTTTTATCCCCTCCCATGACACCACGGCAGGTTCCCCGCCCTCGCCGTACCATCTCCGAGAAGGGACAAAAAGGACAGCACTATGGCAGTGAATCTACCTTGAGCCTGCGGGTACCCCGCCACCCACAGGCCAAGGAGATTATTACACCGCCCAATCCTCCATGAATACAAATGGTCATTACTCCCATACTTACACACCTGAACTTCCACCCAGGTGTACCCCACCTAAATTTAAAGACCCCGCTACATACTCCCCCCTGTGATTTGACGCTGGTCCCCAGCGTCTGGTGCAAACCCATGTCTCCCAAAGGTGGTGACATAAATCTGACCCCAGAGGCATACCAAGACCTGCTCAAAGGGGAGGGGAACATAAAACAATAAACTTTTTCATACACATACACAATCCCTCCCTTTTCTGTCTAAGAACCACCCCATACTCAGTAGTCTTGACAGACGAATCTCCTGCAGAGGGAAAGAAAAAAAACAACAAGCAAGGAAAACCACATCCTGACATTCTGTGTTAATTTGGAATGAATGGGTCTATCAGCCGAGAGACCCACTCGCTCCAATAAGTAAATGATGCAAATGTACAAGCAACAGCCGTTGCGCAACACCGCCACCTAGTGACGATGCCACGGTGATGACACTTGGTAAAATCTTCAGTCTTCCTGCGTCCCTACTCTGATTCTACCCCCAAAGTCTCTGTCTTTGAACTGTGAAGAAGAGAGAACAAACAAACAGCTCACATTCCTCCAAAGAGTAAAAAAAACAAAAACCCAAATAAAAAAACTAGGGTACAGTTCGATGCTCCGGCAAGAACACCTCCGGAAAGTTGTCACGGGAAAACAAGTGAGCCTCTTCTCACAAATAAAACCTCGGGTCAGGCAAAAACAAGGGCTTCAGATGCTTATCGAAAACCTCAATCGAATAGTCAGCGTCCTCTCCATCCATCTATTTTTGATTATGCATATATTGCTGTCTAAAGCCCCATTGGGGAAACTGTCCGATATTATTGAGAGTGTGTACGGATGACCCAACATGTCAGTTGGGATCTCAAACTTCACGTGGGCATTAGACTTATGCCAATAGGGCTCCGATAGATTTTGCAATTGATCAAACAAAAGGTAATAGGTGCCCGTGGCGTCCGTGTGATCCCCATTAATCCAGGAACCTGGGCAGAATTGTTATGGCAACCAGAACAAAACCCTTCTAGTTGAATTATATGTGGTATAAAGAAAATCCTTTTTCTGTAGCGCTACCCCCAGTTAAGAGAGCCGCTGGTTTGATTTCGGGCCCTGAGTACAGCTCCACCAACCCCTGGCAATCAACTCAACCCACTTATGGCACAGTCAGTCTAGGGGATGTTATCTGTCACAATCTATACCTGACTGTACACATACCCCAATTATATTGAGAAGCAAGCACTATGTACAATGATAACACACTGATAGCAAGTGGTAAAGTATAACTGTTTTACTTTAGGTTAAACGGCATAGGTTAAAACATAACACATAGCTTGTTTACAGAGCCCTGCAGCAATGGATATAGTGTACAATAATAGCCCAGTGCGGTCATACACCACGCGCAGCTATTATTATCTATGCGCCCTGTGGCGCACCAAACAATACTCTACCCCTGGTCAGGCCTGACACAGATTTAACTCAGTCCTTAGAATAACACTTTCTTCGCATGCAACTTGAATGGTGGTGCACGTATAAAAAAAAAACACTTGTAATCCACAGGGTAGGCAATCAAGAAAAAGAACAGTTCACTGGAGACCACTCACTCAGTTCTGCTACTAATCTCCAGTGAAAATAGAAAATAAAGGCCGGGGGGCCAAGGCAGTCTCTAGGCCTAGCAACAGTACAGCCTATTGGATTGAGCAGGTGCTCGCTCACCACTCTGGACGCGATCCCAGTCCGGGACTTCCACCACTGTGTCTCCGCACACAGCGTCTCAATGATCGGGTCTCCGATCCAGCGAATGTCGGCAACTTGAAGAAAGTCAGATGCCACCCAGGCTCGCAACAAGGTGGAAGGCTCTTTGGAAGTTGTACCAGGCCCCAGGCTTCAGGCCCGATACTCCAGCAGATCCGCACAGGGAGACCGGTTGATGGCCGCGCGGTGTCCAAAGAGCCCGAGCTTAGCCTCGCCCCCCCTCCTTTTATCTCCTCACTCACAAGTCTCTGCGCCAGCGACATTGCACCCTGTGTGCCAAACGGGGTTCTGGGAAATGCAGTCCTAGAGTCTTAAAGGAGACCCCGCTACACACTCCCCCCACTTAAACTCTTTGGTTCCCAAAGATAACTTTTAACATACACTATGTACAATTCTAGACAACGTTGTGTAAGATGTCGGCAGAGGGAATTCCCACCAAAACTGAGGGGTTGAATTCCCTTGCCCACAGGTCACATTTGCATGAGTGGCCTGCCTAACTGTGCCAGAAGATGAGTTGGGGTTGCCCTCCACCAAATGAACAGTGGAGGAAACTGGATGCTCTGCACTCCTTCTTGCAGTGACCACAGTTTCTTCTGAGTTTTTTCCCATTTGTGGGTAAGTCAACTTCTTAGGAGGCCTTATAACTCTTCTGGCTCTTTGTTCTCTTGGAACTTCTGGCTGAGACACTACAGGCTCTCCTTCTGGAGCAGACTTGAGGGATTCTGCTGGTTCTGAAACACTTGGCTCAGGAGCCGGGGGGTACATAGAGTCTCTTGGGTCCTCCTCTGAGTATGTATCACAGGCATCTTCCCAATAATCTGACAAAGGACTGGATGGAACAAACTCAGTAGCTTCTGCATTCAGTGTTCTGTCTATAGTGTCTTCCGTAGGGGGAAGATCTATAGCAGAAGTTCCTGGAGTCGGGGAAGGCCATAACCAATCAAGTTCCTGCCTCTCATCTTCACTTAGTTCAGGGGTCTCTACATCTTCATTTCAAGAGGACTGGGACCGAGTGTTTGGCCTGGGAGTATCCAGAATGGAGACTGGGTCTGGGGAGTCCCTCACTGGAGGTATCCGAACTGCTTCGGCAAGTGGGAGTAGGTGGTTCTGATGCCAGGTCTTCAGTGGGCTGACCTTCCCCTCAGGCTTCAACTTATAGACAGGTAGGCCCGGCAGCTTCTTACAAATGACATAGGGTTCAGGTCTCCATCTGTCTGAAAGCTTGTGTTTTCCAGGGACCCCCAGGTTCCGTAGCAGAACTCGGTCTCCAGGTTGCAGGTCCTGGATCCGAACCTTCAGGTCAAAGTTTCTCTTGTTGCGGGCCCCCCTCTGGTCTGAAGCCGCTTGGGCCTGCTCATAAGCCATCTTCAAGCTGTGTCTAAGTCTGTCCACATATCCCTTGTGAGAGGTGGCTGAGGAATGATCTATGGAGGTGCCAAAGGCCAGGTCCACAGGTAACCTTGCTTCTCTCCCGAACATGAGGCGATAGGGGGAGTAGCCTGTAGCATCACTTGTGGTACTATTGTAAGCGTGCACTATAGCCGCTATGTGTTTGCTCCAATGCTGTTTCTTCTCGCTATTCAAGGTTCCCAACATATTGAGCAGAGTTCGGTTGAACCTCTCCGGCTGAGCATCCCCTTGTGGGTGGTAAGGGGAGGTTTGGGTCTTCTTGATCCCCAAGGAATCCAGGAGCTTCCGAATCAGCCGACTTTCAAAGTCCCTCCCTTGATCCGAGTGAAGTCGCTGTGGTAGCCCATAGTGGACGAAATACTTCTCCATAAGTACCTTGGCCACAGTGGAAGCCTTCTGGTCTTTGGTTGGAAAGGCCTGGGCATACCGGGTGAAATGATTGGTTATCACCAGAACATTTCCTAGTCCACTCAGATCGGGTTTGAGGCAGAGAAAATCAATGCATACCAAATCCAGCGGGCCTTGACTCTGTAAATGGCCCATTGGGGCAGCTTGATGGGGTAAAGTCTTCCTCTGGATACAGCATGCACATGAATGGCAGTATTCCTCTACTTCAGCCCTCATGCAGGGCCAATAGAACCGGCTCCTAACAAGTTGGAAGGTTCGTTCAGCCCCTAGGTGCCATAGGTGTCCATGATTGTCATGCAGGGCAACCAGGACAGTCTCTCTGTGTTTCTCGGGAAGAAACAATTGCCACTTATCTTCCAAGTCATTGGAGACCACCCCCCGATGCACCTGTAACCTGTCCCACTCCTTCCTTAACAGGCGAGCTTCCTTTGAAGGATGGCGCAGGAGTCTACTCGGATCCTGATTCTCCAGGGCCTCCAAGACCAATCTCCCTATGGGGTCTTCCAATTGGTCACATCTCAACTCCTTCTTTGACAGTTTTGGCAAATTATCTTCTTCCAACTGGGTTACTCCACAGTATTGCTTGGGAACTCCTACCATGGTAACTCCTATCTCTTCTGCCCTTGAGCCTCCTCTGGCTTGAAGCTCAGCCCCTTGACAAAGAGCCCGCACCCCGTCAGGTGCCATTTGAGTCCAGTCTTCTGTATCACTAGTGAGGGCATGAGATCTTCTAGACAGGGCGTCTGCATCTCGATTCCCAGCCCCCAGCCTGTACTTCAGGCTGAAATTGAACCCAGACAGTGCAGCCAACCACCTATGTCCTGTGGCATCCAGCTTTGCTGTGGTGAAGAGGTAAGTAAGGGGGTTGTTGTCGGTCTTCACAGTGAACTCGGCCCCATACAGGTAGTCTTTGAGTTTATCAACCACCGCCCACTTAAGGGCCAGGAACTCCAACTTATGAGTGGGGTAGTTTCTTTCAGAGGGGGTTAGGCTCCGGCTTATGTAAGCAATGGGTCGCAGCTGTCCTTCATGCTCCTGGTAGAGCACTTCTCCCATGACTGGCATCTACGTGGAGTTCATAAGGTCTCTTTGGGTCTGCGTAAGCCAAGACGGGGGCAGTGGTTAAGCTTTTCTTCAACATCTGAAAGGCCTCTTCACACTTCTGGGTCCACTGGTCTTTGAATGACTCTCCCGGCTTCCTGGGCCCTGAGTCATCCTCTTCCCCCTCTGTCTTGAGTTGTTCATTCAGTGGCCTGGCAATTCGGGCAAACCCATCCACGAACCTCCTATAATAGGAACAGAACCCCAAGAAGGATCTGAGTTCGGTGACCGTGGTAGGCCGTGGCCAGGAAGTAACTGCCTCCAACTTCTCGGGGTCGGTGGCCACCCCTTCTTCAGACACTATGTGTCCCAGATAGTTAACTGAAGATTGGTAGAACCGACACTTCTCGGGCAAAAGCTTGAGTCCCTCCTCACTGAGTCTTCTCAAGACTTTCTCCAGCCTCTCTTCATGTTCTTCCAAGGTCCTCCCAAAAACAATGACATTGTCTAAATACACAAGGACCTTGATAAGGTTCATGTCTCCTACAGTCTTTTCCATGAGACGTTGGAAGGTGGCTGGGGCTCCTGACAGTCCCTGGGGCATTCGGTCGAATTCAAAGAATCCCACTGTGGTTATGAAGGCAGTCTTCTCCTTGTCCACTGGATGCTTGGGGATCTGATAGTATCCACTCTTGAGGTCCATGACGCTGAACCACTTCGCTCCAGACAAGCTCTGCAGGGCATCCTCTATCCTTGGAGTGGTGTACTGGTCAGGGACGGTTCTCCTGTTGAGGGTCCTGTAGTCGATACACAACCTCAACTATCCATTCTTCTTTCTGACCACTACTATCGGGGAGGCATAGGGACTTCTAGACTCCCGTATCACACCGGTCCGCTTGAGTTCCCCGAGTTGTTCCCTCAGATCTTCCAGGTCTGCTAGTGGGACTCGCCTGACCCTCTCCCTGAAGGGCTTGTCTTCTTGGAGGTGAATATGCTGGGTGGCACTTCTTGCACACCCCACATCTAACTCATCTTGGGAGAAGATCTTCTTCCACCTGGCCAACTGGGCCTTGGCTCTCTCTTTCCAAGCCCTGGGCAAATTCGGGTTTTCCATGGAGAGCTTCTCCCAAACGTTCCCTTCTTCTCCTGTCTTCTCCACTTCTGACAAGGCAACCGGGGCAGCAGGGCTCACCTGGCCCAGTAAAATCCTAGCAGGGATCTCCATGGGACCATCCGTAGTGTTCCTGACTAGGGATGAGCTCGGTGTTCGAGTCGAACATACGTTCGACTCGAACATCGGCTGTTCGATTGTTCGCCGAACAACGAACAATTTGGGCCGTTCGCGCCTAATTCGCGGCCCACAATGCACTACGCCATCGCAGTGTCATCCAGGCGCTGTGATTGGCCAAGCATGCACTGTGACCCCGCATGCTTGGCCAATCACAGCGCCGGCAGCGAGGAGAGCAATGATTGGCCACAGGCAGGATGCCTGTGGCCAATTATTGCTGAGGGTGTTTAGTACACGCCCCACACTATAAAAGGCCGCCAGCACGGCGGCCTAGTGTAGTGTGTTCCGGAGCAGGGAAAGAGAAGCATAGGCAGGGACAGTGACATTTTTTTTTCTTGCTTAACCTGGATTCCTTTAGTTTAGGGAAAGAGAAGGATAGGTAGGGAGAGTGTCAGTCTGTTTTACTGTGCTAAACCTTGTTTGTAGGGACAGGGAAGGACAGTGAGGGAAATTCTCATTGTGCTATACTGTGCTAAAGCATTCCTCATCAACCATCTTTAAAAAAAAAAATTTATAGGGAAAGAAAACTATAGGTAGGGAGAGTGTCAGTGTGTTTTACTGTGCTAAACCTTGTTTGTAGGGACAGGGAAGGACAGTGAGGGAAATTCTCATTGTGCTATACTGTGCTAAAGCATTCCTCATCAACCATCTTTAAAAAAAAAAAAATATAGGGACAGAAAACTATAGGTAGGGAGAGTGTCAGTGTGTTTTACTGTGCTAAACCTTGTTTGTAGGGACAGGGAAGGACAGTGAGGGAAATTCTCATTGTGCTATACTGTGCTAAAGCATTCCTCATCAACCATCTTTAAAAAAATTTTTTTATAGGGACAGAAAAGTATAGGTAGGGAGAGTGTCAGTGTGTTTTACTGTGCTAAACCTTGTTTGTAGGGACAGGGAAGGACAGTGAGGGAAATTCTCATTGTGCTATACTGTGCTAAAGCATTCCTCATCAACCATCTTTAAAAAAATTTTTTTATAGGGACAGAAAACTATAGGTAGGGAGAGTGTCAGTGTGTTTTACTGTGCTAAACCTTGTTTGTAGGGTCAGGGAAGGACAGTGAGGGAAATTCTCCATGTGCTATACTGTGCTAAAGCATTCCTCATCAACCATCTTTAAAAAAAAAAAAATTATAGGGACAGAAAACTATAGGTAGGGAGAGTGTCAGTGTGTTTTACTGTGCTAAACCTTGTTTGTAGGGACAGGGAAGGACAGTGAGGGAAATTCTCATTGTGCTATACTGTGCTAAAGCATTCCTCATCAACCATCTTTAAAAAAAAAAATTTATAGGGACAGAAAAGTATAGGTAGGGAGAGTGTCAGTGTGTTTTACTGTGCTAAACCTTGTTTGTAGGGACAGGGAAGGACAGTGAGGGAAATTCTCATTGTGCTATACTGTGCTAAAGCATTCCTCATCAACCATCTTTAAAAAAAAAAATTTATAGGGACAGAAAACTATAGGTAGGGAGAGTGTCAGTGTGTTTTACTGTGCTAAACCTTGTTTGTAGGGACAGGGAAGGACAGTGAGGGAAATTCTCATTGTGCTATACTGTGCTAAAGCATTCCTCATCAACCATCTTTAAAAAAAAAAAATTATAGGGACAGAAAACTATAGGTAGGGAGAGTGTCAGTGTGTTTTACTGTGCTAAACCTTGTTTGTAGGGACAGGGAAGGACAGTGAGGGAAATTCTCATTGTGCTATACTGTGCTAAAGCATTCCTCATCAACCATCTTTAAAAAAATTTTTTTATAGGGACAGAAAACTATAGGTAGGGAGAGTGTCAGTGTGTTTTACTGTGCTAAACCTTGTTTGTAGGGACAGGGAAGGACAGTGAGGGAAATTCTCATTGTGCTATACTGTGCTAAAGCATTCCTCATCAACCATCTTTAAAAAAAAAATTTATAGGGACAGAAAACTATAGGTAGGGAGAGTGTCAGTGTGTTTTACTGTGCTAAACCTTGTTTGTAGGGACAGGGAAGGACAGTGAGGGAAATTCTCATTGTGCTATACTGTGCTAAAGCATTCCTCATCAACCATCTTTAAAAAAAAAAAAATTATAGGGACAGAAAACTATAGGTAGGGAGAGTGTCAGTGTGTTTTACTGTGCTAAACCTTGTTTGTAGGGACAGGGAAGGACAGTGAGGGAAATTCTCATTGTGCTATACTGTGCTAAAGCATTCCTCATCAACCATCTTTAAAAAAAAAAAATTATAGGGACAGAAAACTATAGGTAGGGAGAGTGTCAGTGTGTTTTACTGTGCTAAACCTTGTTTGTAGGGACAGGGAAGGACAGTGAGGGAAATTCTCATTGTGCTATACTGTGCTAAAGCATTCCTCATCAACCATCTTTAAAAAAAAATTTTTATAGGGACAGAAAACTATAGGTAGGGAGAGTGTCAGTGTGTTTTACTGTGCTAAACCTTGTTTGTAGGGACAGGGAAGGACAGTGAGGGAAATTCTCATTGTGCTATACTGTGCTAAAGCATTCCTCATCAACCATCTTTAAAAAAAAAAAATTATAGGGACAGAAAACTATAGGTAGGAAGAGTGTCAGTGTGTTTTACTGTGCTAAACCTTGTTTGTAGGGACAGGGAAGGACAGTGAGGGAAATTCTCATTGTGCTATACTGTGCTAAAGCATTCCTCATCAACCATCTTTAAAAAAAAAAATTTATAGGGACAGAAAACTATAGGTAGGGAGAGTGTCAGTGTGTTTTACTGTGCTAAACCTTGTTTGTAGGGACAGGGAAGGACAGTGAGGGAAATTCTCATTGTGCTATACTGTGCTAAAGCATTCCTCATCAACCATCTTTAAAAAAAAAAAAATTATAGGGACAGAAAACTATAGGTAGGGAGAGTGTCAGTGTGTTTTACTGTGCTAAACCTTGTTTGTAGGGACAGGGAAGGACAGTGAGGGAAATTCTCATTGTGCTATACTGTGCTAAAGCATTCCTCATCAACCATCTTTGAAATCCTTGTTTTTTGGACAGTCAGGGAAATTGTCATTGTGCTATTCTGTGCGAAAGCAATCATCCTCAACCATATTTAGAAATCCTTAAGTAAAGGGACAGAGAAGGACACCTGAAGGTAGCCCTTATTGCTTTTTTTCCCATCTCCCTGCAGGCCATCCATTAGAATGTCTGGAAGGCAAACAAGGAGAGGCAGACAGTCAGGAGGCAATAAAAGAGGGCAAGCAGGCTCTGTGTCTGGGGGCAACAGTGCTGGTCGTGGACGCGGTGCATTGTCATCAGCACATGGCCATGGGACACGCTTGTCCTTCTTTTCGGCAGCTGGACATGTTGAGCCACATCATGCCGAAGACTTGGTAGAGTGGATGACCAAGCCCTCCTCCTCCTCCTCATCCTCTCTCACCCAGGCTCAGGGTACTGGCAAAGCAGCTGCCAAAGCGTCCTCTTCCCTGGTATCAATGTCAGACTCATCATCAGTCACTCCTTCCCTAGACCCACCATGTCCTCCTCCTGAGGAGTCCCCCGAACTGTTTGAGCACAGTGTTGGGTACATGCTCCAGGAGGATGCCCAGCGTTTCGAAGGGTCTGATGATGAAACCCAGCTAGAGGAAGGCAGTAGCGTGAGAGCAGACAGAGGGGATGCTCAAGAAGGACACCAATCTGGCAGTCATGTTCCAGCAGCTGCAGCATACTGCCAGATTGGCTCCAGTGATGAGGAGGGAGGGGATGATGAGGTCACTGACTCCACGTGGGTGCCTAATAGGAGAGAGGAGGAGGAGGAGGATGAGGAGGAGGCACATCTCCAACGAGGCAGGATGCCCTTTGGTGGCCAGTGTAAGGGCAGTACACCGACGGAATCACACCGCAGAGCTCCGCCTGTGCAGGGCGCTGCCTCTGCCCGTCATTCAAAAAGTTCTTTGGTGTGGGCCTTTGTTGAGGCTAGTGCATCAGATCGCACAGCTGCTGTTTGCAACATATGTCTCAAGCGTATATCACGTGGCCAAAACATCAGCCGCTTGGGTACCACATGCCTGACCAGACATATGTTGACCTGCCATGCAGCTCGTTGGCAAGCCTACCTCAAAGACCCACACCAAAGAACAAAGCGGACCTCTCCTTGCACCGCATCAGCTGGGATCTCCAACCCCACTATAACTTCAGTCCTCTCTGAAACATGCACTGAGAGGAATGAAGGTGTAGAATTAGGTGTGTCACAGCCAAGTACTTGCGGCCACTCTGCTAGCAGTACACCGACGTCCGATTCTAGCAGGCAAATTTCCCTGCCCCAGCTGCTGGACCGTCGAAAGAAGTTCACTCCCAGTCATCCACATGCCCAGCGGTTGAATGCTAGCTTGGCTAAATTGCTAGCGCTTCAACTGCTGCCTTTTCAGTTGGTAGACTCGGCCCCCTTCCGTGAGTTTGTGCAATGTGCGGTTCCTCAGTGGCAGGTTCCCAAACGCCACTTTTTCTCACGGAAGGCTATTCCGGCTCTCTACCGGCATGTGGAAGGCAATGTCTTGGCCTCGCTGGACAGGGAGATCAGCGGTAAGCTGCATATTACCGCTGACTCATGGTCCAGCAGACATGGACAGGGACGTTACCTTTCTTTCACGGCCCATTGGGTCACTCTTTTGGCAGCTGGGAAGGATGCAGGACAAGGTGCAGTAGTGTTGGAGGTTGTTCCACCGCCACGCCTCCAAAATGCTACTACTGGTTGTGACACACCCCTCTCCTCCACCCCCTCCTCTTCTTCTTCCTCCATGGCCTCTTCCTGTGCTTTGTCCTCTGAACCAGCGGTGCTCCGTAGCCGTTCAAGGGGCTACGCAAGTACGCAGGCAAAAAGATGCCATGCCGTGCTTGCGCTGGTGTGTTTGGGGGACAGAAGCCACACTGGGGCAGAGGTCCTGTCTGCTCTGCAGGGCCAGGCCGAGAGGTGGTTGACGCCACGCCAGCTTAAGCCAGGAATGGTGGTTTGCGACAATGGCACCAACCTCCTCTCCACCCTCCGACAGGGACAACTGACCCATGTGCCCTGTGTGGCTCACGTCCTTAACCTGGTGGTGCAGCGGTTCTTGGGCAGGTACCCGGGCTTACAGGATGTCCTGAGGCAGGCCAGGAAAGTCTGTGTGCATTTCCGCAGATCTTATAATGCCAGTGCTCGCCTGGCTGAGCTGCAAAAGGAGTTGAACCTGCCCAAGAACCGCCTTATATGTGACATGCCCACCAGGTGGAACTCAACGTTGGCCATGCTGCAGCGGCTGCACACGCAGCAGAGGGCCATCAATGAGTACCTGTGCGACTACGGCACCAGGACAGGGTCAGGGGAGCTTGGTTTTTTTCCTCCACGCCAGTGGGGCATGATCAGGGATGCATGCACTGTCCTGGCACCATTTGAGGAGGCCACGAGGATGGTGAGCAGTGACAGTGCATGCATCAGTGACACTGTACCTCTTGTCCACCTGTTGGAGCACACGCTGCGTGGAATAATGGACAGGGCACTTGAGGCAGAACAGAGGCAGGAAGAGGAGGACTTCCTTGCCTCTCAAGGCCCCCTTTACCCAGACAGTGTTCCTTCTGTCCCACCCATCGCACAGGAAGAGGACGAGGAGGAGGAGGAGGAGGAGGATTGTGTCAGCATGGAGGTGGAGCCTGGCACTCAGCAGCATCAACAGCAGCAGTCTTTTAGGGATGATTTACAGTCCCAAGAAACCCGTGGACTTGTACGTGGCTGGGAGGAGGTGGCTGCGGATCATGTCGTCCTTAGTGACCCAGAGGACTCCGGACCGAATGCCTCAGCTAACCTACGCTGCATGGCCTCCCTGATCCTGCAAAGTCTGCGGAAGGATCCTCGTATTCTTCGGATCAAGGAGAGGGACCATTACTGGCTGGCCACTCTCCTTGATCCACGGTACAAGGGTAAGGTTGCGGACCTTATGTTACCGTCGCAGAGGGAGCAGAGGATGAGACAACTCCGGGAGGCCTTGCAGAAAGGTCTGTGCAACGCGTTCCCAGAGACTGGGAGGTTACAAACTCCTGGTCCTGGACAACGAGTTGCTGAGGCTTCGGCCAGTCAAAGAAGGAGCGGTGGGGAAGGTGGCCGTCTGACCGATGCGTTCAGACAATTCTTTAGTCCGCAGCCCCAAAGTATGATCGGTTCCAGCAACCATCGCCAGCGTCTGATAAACATGGTGCAGGAATATCTAGGGGCAAGGTCAGACTTGGACACCTTCCCCACCGAAAATCCTCTGGCTTACTGGGTCTTGAGGATGGATCACTGGCCAGAGCTTGCACAGTATGCAATTGAGCTACTGGCCTGTCCTGCATCCAGCGTTCTTTCGGAACGCACATTCAGTGCTGCTGGAGGATTTGTCACAGATCACAGGGTGCGCCTGTCCACCGACTCGGTTGATCGACTGACTTTCATCAAGATGAACCAGTCTTGGATCACCACCAGCTACCACACACCTGATGCTGATATAACAGACTAATTGATTTTAACATGTCACATCCCTTCAAGACTGATGCTGATGCTGAGTGCCTGTGCTGTTATGTTGACTGGCTATCCTCCTCCTCCGAGTCCTCAATGATACGATTGATGATGATAGCTTGGAAGATCATTTTTGTTCATGGGTGCCGCCACCAGTGCCTAACGCCCAATTTTTCAGCCCCTGTTTAACAGGGGCGTGTAATTACAATTTTTGAAGCAATACTTTGCAACAGGGCTCATTGCTGTGCTCCAAGTACAGTATCTGTGAGGGGTTGCAGTGTTGTGCCACCAGTGCCTAAGGCCCAATTTTTCAGCCCCTGTTTAACAGGGGCGTGTAATTACAATTTTTGAAGCAATACTTTGCAACAGGGCTCATTGCTGTGCTCCAAGTACAGTATCTGTGAGGGGTTGCAGTGTTGTGCCACCAGTGCCTAAGGCCCAATTTTTCAGCCCCTGTTCAACAGGGGCATGTAATTACAATTCTTGATCTAATAATTCACAGCAGGGCCCATTCCTGCACCCACCAAGAGTAACTCTGAGGGCTTACAGTGTTGTGGCAACGCCACCACCACCACCACCACGAAAGGCCCAATTTTTCAGCCCCTGTTCAAAAGGGGCATGTAATTACAATTCTTGATCTAATAATTCACAGCAGGGCCCATTCCTGCACCCACCAAGAGTAACTCTGAGGGCTTACAGTGTTGTGGCAACACCACCACCACCACCACCACCACGAAAGGCCCAATTTTTCAGCCCCTGTTCAACAGGGGCATGCAATTACAATTCTTGATCTAATAATTCACAGCAGGGCCCATTGCTGCACCCACCAAGAGTAACTGTCAGGGCTTACAGTGTTGTGGCACCAGCACCACCATCAAAGGCCCAATTTTTACTACCACTGTTCAACAATTATATGTAATTACAATTCCTGATATAATAGTTGACAGCAGGGCGTTCCAGCACCCACCAAGAGTAACTGTGAGTGCTTACAGTGTTGTGCCAACACCAACAACTAAGGGGCCTATTTCTGCAGAGTATATACGGCAGGTCCCTACTTTCAAACATCCAACTTACAAACGACTCCTACTTGCAAACGCAAGAAGACAACAGGAAGTGAGAGGAAATCTACCCCTAGGAAGGAAAATTCTCTCCTGTAAGAATTAATATGGGAGAAAGGTGTCTCCTCTGTACTGATGCTTTATCACCAATCCTTGTTTCAAGAAAAACACCACATTTCAAAAACAGTTGTCATTGGGACGGAAAGTGAGGTGAAATGTTCTGAACAGGGGCACAGACAGCAAAACAAATGTTACAGGGGTGATAACCCTTACCTATGTTTTCCAAAAAGTTTAAAAATAGATTTTTGGGCTGGAGCTACACTTAAACAATGTACCTGTTCAAAATTACAAACAGATTCTACATAAGAACAAACCTACAGTCCCTGTCTTGTATGCACCGCCTGTATACGGCTGTTCAGAGTATATAGGGCCTTTTTTATTTTATGTGCGGGGTTCCCCTTAATATCCATACAAGACCCAAAGGGGCTGGTAATGGGCTGGGGTAGGGGGGTGGGGGTCATGGGGTAGCTATGCCATTTTTCTTAAAGATTTTCATCCATATTACCAGGACCAGACATTACATTAAAGCCGATAGCAGTTTTAAATGGCTTTTTTTTCCTTTAGAAGTGTCATTTTGTGCAGGGACAGTTCTAAACACAGGAAACACGTGGCACTTCACAGGCATACTTTAGACACCCCCCAGGTACGATATTTAAAGGAATATTTGACTTTTTTTTTTCACTTTATGCATCATTAAAATGACTGCTCCCGAAAAACAACCGTTTTTAAAACTTCTTTTTGCATTGATACATGTCCCCTGGTGCAGAACCCGGGTTCCCAAACCCTTTTTAGGACAATAACATGCATAATAGTCGTTATAATTAGCACTTTAGAATTCGAACGTTCGCATCCATTGTATTTAATAGGGTTCTAATGTTCGTACAAACTTTCGGTCCGTTCGCGGGTTCTGGTGCGAACCGAACCCGGGGGTGTTCGGCTCATCACTATTCCTGACACTCACAGGGACCTTATAGTGGGCCTTCTTCAGGGCCCTCAGCGGGACCACTTCTGGGATTACGTCTAAGCCCGAGTGTTCCTCCCTTGGGTCGGGCTCCAACATGACAAAGGGTCCCGGTTGCTCCCAAGTAAGCTTCACAGTGGCTCTGAGACAGGTTACTTCACTGGGCTGCAACACTACCCCCTTCCTTTCAAGTCTCCAGACCTTCCCCACTCCCTCTTCCGGGGCCTTCTGCTCCAAGACTAATCGCTGGTAGGCTGTCTTCAAGATGGGATGGATCTTGGTGGCTGCCGGGTCCTTCCTTCGTGCAAGAGGGGCCAGGAGTCTCCGGACCAGGTCTGTGTTTGTCCCTATTATTAAGGAACTCTTGTTGGCTCCAGGAGGTCGGGGGCACACAACTGCCAGAGTGTCGAACACTTCAGCCTTCCCAGCCACAGATGGGTCGAAGGTCAGTTTTATGGGCAGGTAGCCATCATAAGGGAAGCTCTGGGTCCCGATTTCCCATATTTCTAGTTCTTCTATCTTCTTGATGGGTAGGTGGCCTAAGTGTTTGTCATAAAAGTCCCGGTACAACAGGGTCACCTGGGCCCCAGTATCCAAGATGGCTCTTCTGTAAACTCCCTCCACTTGAATGGGCACTATGGGGGATGGGCCTACCAGCTTCTCTGGATATGGCTTCAAGGGGGTTGCCTTTTGATCTTTGCATACTCCCTTCAGACTTCCTTTCTTCAATTTCCCTCTGGACTTGAGTCTTTCTTGGGCTCGGTATGCATTGATTTTCTTTCCCTTAACGGGTGTACAGACCCACTGAGGGACACTATGCTCTTTTTCTGGGGTGTATTCCCGCTGTGGAATACTGTGCTTCTTCTGAGGAGTTTTGTCCTCTCTTTTCCTGGGCTTCTCATTCAGTTTGGAGCTCACTGAAGATGATGGGCACCCGGTTGACTCCTTCACCGGGGCCCTCTGGAGTTTCCCGCCGGCTTGCGGTTATCTGTTTTCTTTTTCTTGGGACTGGAACATACAGCTGCAATATGGCCAATTCCTCCACAGTTAAAACAGATCACATCCCCCCAATCTTTTAGGGGGGTGGGCACTGAAGATTCCGAGAACAACTCCTTCTTTGGTCCCTCTTTTTCTGGAACCCTTGAGTCTTTTGCCATCAGAGAGGTCAGCATCTCTAACACCTGAGACATCTGTGATTTCAAAGTGTCTACTTCTGAGTCTCTTTCTGGGTCATCACTGAGTTGACTATCACTGGTGCAGAAGAGGTATGTGCCTTGATCACTTGTTGATCCATCTGTAGTGACTCCTCATCTCTGATGATTTTTATCAGATCAGAGTAAGTTAGTGACATCCCCCCCCATAGGTTTTCAGGTGAAGCCAGACTGGATCCGAGCGCAACGCCCCCTTTAACACCTGCTTCATTCATCTGTGTCTTGGGGCAACATCCCTTTTTTCAACACGATTTTGCAAAGCATCTTGTTCAGTCTTCTTACATACTCTGAAAGCTTCTCATTCGGCTGTTGGAAAGTATGTTCTAATTGGTACACTAGCTCTGTCACCTTTTCTAGCTGACCGAACTCCTCTTGTAACATAGCTAAACAGTCCTGAGCCGTGCAATCAGCATTGCCAAACCGGAAGCTTTTCACCGCTTCTGCAGCCGCGCCTTTCAATCTTTCTATCACGCGCTGTCTCCTCTGCGCTTCAGGCACCTCCCATGCCTCTACTGCTAGTAATGCCTGCTCAACCCAGGCATCAAAATCTTCTTCCCCTGCAGGGACAGGAAGCTTCCTTGAGAATGTCTTTAGCCTCCGGTAGCTAGCCTCTACATGTACCGTGTTCGTTCTCTGGCACTTTGTTAGCAAATCCCCTAAGTAATTTATTAATTCTGGTGCTATGGTAGTGCCACCGGATGCGTCGCCTTCTCTCTCTTTTCAGGTGAGACACGGGGTGTCCCTTGCGGTGATCCCGTTGGGGATGGCTCCGTCTTAACGGTCATTGTGTGCGCCAACTTATAAGTTCTATTGTCTGGCGTCCGCACACATTTGTGCTTAAAGGTCTCCGGCATTCCGTCCCACCATTCTATCAGCGCATACTGATACGAGTTGTTTGGGTCTGACTTCATGTCCATCACCCACGGTGTATGATCTGGGGACAGTGACACCACAAGTTTCTCTACCGTCTCTACCGTCTCTGTTGACCATTCCTCTCCTGGGAGGCTGATGACCACCGACTGATCTGGTTCTGCCTTAGCTGCTTCGCACCATGCTTTAACCTCTATTGGGTCCATGCCGGTACTTTTGGCGTGTTCACCTGCTGTATCAGGATCCCAGACTCGGAGCCCCCACGTGTAGCGCTACCCCCAGTTAAGAGAGCCTCTGGTTTGATTTCGGGCCCTGAGTACAGCTCCACCAACCCCCGGCAATCAACTCAACCCACTTATGGCACAGTCAGTCTAGGGGATATTATCTGTCACAATCTATACCTGACTGTACACACACCCCAATTATATTGAGAAGCAAGCACTATGTACAATGATAACACACTGATAGCAAGTGGTAAAGTATAACTGTTTTACTTTAGGTTAAACGGCATAGGTTAAAACATAACACATAGCTTGCTTACAGAGCCCTGCAGCAATGGATATAGCGTACAATAATAGCCCAACGCGGTCATACACCACGCGCAGCTATTATTATCTATGCGCCCTGTGGCGCATTAAACAATACTCTACCCCTGGTCAGGCCTGACACAGATTTAACTCAGTCCTTAGAATAACACTTTCTTCGCATGCAACTTGAATGGTGGTGCACGTATAAAAAAAAACACTTGTAATCCACAGGGTAGGCAATCAAGAAAAAGAACAGTTCACTGGAGACCACTCACTCAGTTCTGCTACTAGTCTCCAGTAAAAATAGCAAATAAAGGCCGGGGGGCCAAGGCAGTCTCTAGGCCTAGCAACAGTACAGCCTATCGGATTGAGCAGGTGCTCGCTCACCACTCCGGACGCGTTCCCAGTCCGGGACTTCCACCACTGTGTCTCTGCACACAGCATCTCAACGATCGGGTCTCCGATCCAGCGAATGTCGGCAACTTGAAGAAAGTCAGATGCCACTCAGGCTCCCAACAAGGTGGAAGGCTCTTTGGAAGTTGTACCAGGCCCCAGGCTTCAGGCCCGATACTCCAGCAGATCCGCACAGGAAGACCGGTTGATAGCCGCGCGGTGTCCAAAGAGGTTGAGCTTAGCCTCGCCCCCCTCCTTTTATCTCCTCACCCACAAGTCTCTGCGCCAGCGACATTGCACCCTGGGTACCAAACGGGGTTCTGGGAAATGCAGTCCTAGAGTCTTAAAGGAGACCCCGCTACACTTCTAAAGAAAAAGGAAATAACATTAGTCTAATAAAGTCATTTGTAAATTCTAAACTTACTGTGTAAAACTGGTAATATTAAGTTGCGCCCTTCCCATATATACCACCACCGCGCTTAAGGGTTAAAACTAAACCTATACCAAATTTGCAGCAGCCACTTTAAATAAAAATATGAACAAAATAGTGTAAAATCAAAAATAACCTCACACAGCGGCGCTAAAAAACGATACCCTCCCCCTCCTGTGTCCGTGTGATTGGACTGGGAGAAGGTTACTGTTAATCAATTAAATAATACACCCTGTGACATAAGTGAATAATGTGCACAAGTAAACTAAATAAAGTCCACACAAATTCAATCCAAATGTGAGACAATCTTCTTCCAAATTCTCCACCACACACAGTGTTTAGTGTTTTCGTGATCCCGCTCCCATCAGATGGACACTCACCACAGCAAGTTGCCTCACACTTTCGTGTTTGGCTTAAAGACGTGTGCAAAGATCTTATACAGCTTTGCGGGCGATCCTCCCAATTCAAATCAAGTGTTTTTAAAGTTGTAATCCATATGCAAATGTAAAAGAAAGCTCCAAATAGTGTGATAACGTAAAATCAGTTTAATTACACACCAAACACGCACTTAAATACTGCAATTACCTAAAACACAATTTAAATAAGCGTTGTGACAGCAGGAAGGTAAAGTCACCTGGTTGCATCCAGGGGGGTAGATATATTTCGCCCAGATTCAGGCTTTACGCTGACTTATACAGCTAGGTGGAGAGTTGTATAAACCCAGCTGAGACTAGTGGGCTCACTGATGACTCATACCTCTAGGGAGAGGGCTGGGCGTCGTGCAAACAGGGAGTTGATGAGATCAGCTGAACCTTGTCAGCTCATGTAGGCCTCTATAAAAAACTCCCAGATTCATTAGATGTTAGCTCATGCCTGGAAGCAGACCTGTGTGGACTGTCTAGGGAGAGTGAACCCCTGTGCGGTGAGAGAAAGCCTGTGTGGCTATGTTTTGCTTGGACATTTAAAACCAGGGACTAGGACAGCACTAGGCTGATCCCAGTCGTTAGTTAGGAAACCTGTAAGTTTAGTCAGAGGTCAAGTTGACCAGGATTTATTTTGTTTATGTTTTTTTTGCCTTGCTGTGTTTTTGTCACTGTAAATAGAAAATAAACCGCACCTTTTTGATTTTGAAAACCACAACCTCCGTCTGCTGGGCCTGTTTTGGGTGGGGAGCCCATCCCGGGGGTCACACATACCCGCTGCCGAGCTAGCCCCCTCACAGTTGGTGGAGAACCAGTGGCAGTTTTTTTTAAGCCAGCATGGAGGAGATACTGAAGCAGCTGGCTCTAGCAAATGCCAATCAACAGCAGACAAATGCAGGTTTGCAAAAGAGCCTTGCAGCTCATCAACAGAGCCTTGCAGCTCAACAACAGAACTTCGCAGCCCAGCAGCAAGCTCATCAACAGAGCCTTGCAGCCCAGCAGCAAGCTCACCAACAGAGTCTGGAAGCTCAGCAACAAGCCCAGCAGCAATCTGAGGCCCGCTTCATAGACCTGTTACAGAAGCAAGAGCAGAGACTACAACAAATGGAAGCAGTAATGCAGCAACGTCCGCAGACCAGTGAGGAAAGCCGTCCCACTAATACCGCGTCCTTTGGGGTGAGTCGTTTATTGACAAAAATGACTGGAGAGGATGATCCAGAGGTATTTTTGACCACATTTGAAAGGACTGCTGAAAGAGAAAAGTGGCCTGAGGAGCAGTGGGCTGGACTGGTGGCTCCTCTGTTAACTGGTGAATCGCAGAAGGCTTACTATGACCTGGAGCCTGACCAAGCAAAAGACTATGTGATGCTAAAAGCTGAGATATTGGCAAGGCTGGGTGTCACCCAGGCTGTCCGGGCTCAGCGTGTGCATAACTGGACTTTCCAGCTTGGAAAACCCCCCAGGTCTCAAATGTATGATCTCATTCACCTGAGCAGAAAGTGGCTACAGCCAGAGACTTTGTCCGCACCAAAGATTGTGGAACGTGTTGTAATGGATCGGTTTTTGAGAGCTCTTCCTACTGCCATCCAAAAGTGGGTAAGCCATGGAGACCCAGAGACGGCCGATGGTCTTGTGGATCGTGTGGAGAAATACTTGGCTACAGAGAACCTGACGGCCTCTTCCAGAGACACTCGGACTTTCCACCCTAAGACCAGACCATCCCCGGGGGCGGATAAGATGATTCCAAGGGGTAAGGGTGGAGAGAGTGAGAGGGTGGGAGCTCTACCCCAAGTTTGGCGAGAACAGCCTGGGAAATCAGCGGCTCAAGAGGCGGCAAGAAGGATCATTTGCTACCGCTGCCGGCAAGCGGGACATATTGCAGCAAATTGCCCGGTTTTGGAGGAACCCATGCAGTGTGACTTTCTGACGGGCAGACGTCAGTCGCTGTGTGCGACAGTCGCA
This sequence comes from Rana muscosa, assembly GCA_029206835.1. Classification (NCBI taxonomy): domain Eukaryota; kingdom Metazoa; phylum Chordata; class Amphibia; order Anura; family Ranidae; genus Rana; species Rana muscosa. Next base: position 14,750,771 of record JARGYO010005562.1, read on the forward strand.
TGCACTGCCATTCGGGGAACTGAGAAACATTTATGCAAAATGTGTATTAATGGTAGAAATGTTGTGGTATTGCTGGATTCAGGTAGCCTTGTGACCCTGATAAAGGCTGAGTTAGTTAAAACAGAGGTCTCTGGGAATAGCAAGGTAGCCGTTATTTGTGTGCATGGGGACACCCGAGAGTATCCAGTGACTACGGTGTGTTTCGAGACCCCCAAAGGTACCCTCTCTCATCCAGTGGGCTTAGTATCTCAGTTACCGCATGACGCCATTGTGGGAAGGGATTTTCCGAAGTTCTGGGAACTGTGGGATGATCCTGAGCCCCCCACTGGTGCCCCTATGTACCAGGAATGTGATAGCCAGAACTCCCCTGAGAGTGGTGAGGACTCTCCGGAATTTCCCTTGTCAGTATTGGCAGGGGAGACTCAAGAAACTGGAGAGGAGCCCACCTCCTCAGACGAAAACCTACCGTCTGTGGAGTTTTCTGATCTTGAGGTTCACAGGGAAAACTTTGCCACAGAACAGTTGAAAGACCCCGCCCTAATAAAGGCACGGGAAAACGTAGTGAAAATAGATGGCGAGTTAGTGAACCCAGATAATACTGGCACTTACCCATACTTCAGCGTAGAGAAGGACCTACTGTATCGGGTGGCAAAAAGGGCAGAAGAAACCGTTGAGCAGCTTGTGGTGCCCAAACCTTACAGGAAGTTGGTGTTGGAGTTGGCCCATGGGCACATTCTTGGAGGTCATCTGGGGACAGAGAAAACCCGAGAGAGGGTATTACAGAGATTCTATTGGCCTGGGGTGATGAAGGACATAGAAAATTATTGTTCCTCCTGCCCTGTGTGTCAGAGGTCGGCCCCGATGCCACATTTCCGTAGCCCGCTGGTCCCTCTACCCATCATTGAGGTCCCGTTTGAGAGAATCGCAATGGATTTGGTAGGTCCTATAATCAAGTCCGCTAGGGGGCACCAGTACATATTGGTTATAATGGACTATGCCACCCGTTATCCAGAAGCGATCCCTCTCAGAAATACCTCGGCCAAAACCATAGCCAAAGAGCTATCTCTTGTTTTTAGCCGGGTGGGTATTTGTAAAGAACTGCTTACGGACCAAGGTACACCCTTTATGTCCCGGGTTATGAAAGAGCTGTGTAAATTGTTCAAAGTGACGCAATTGCGTACATCTGTGTATCACCCCCAAACCGATGGGCTGGTTGAAAGATTCAACAAAACCCTAAAACAAATGTTGAAGAAAGTGGTGGATAGAGATGGAAGGGATTGGGACTGTCTACTTCCTTATTTGATGTTTGCTATTAGGGAGGTGCCCCAATCCTCTACGGGATTCTCCCCCTTTGAGTTACTGTATGGGAGACACCCAAGAGGGCTGTTGGATATTGCCAAGGAAACTTGGGAAAGTGAGAGTTCTCCCCACAGGAGTGTGATTGAGCATGTCGCCCTGATGCAAGATCGAATTGCACAGGTAATGCCCATCGTGAAGGAACATTTGGCCCAAGCGCAGTTGGCACAGCAGAGAGTGTACAACCGTGGAGCCAAGACCCGTACCTTTTCCCCGGGGGATAGGATATTGGTACTTGTCCCTACGGTTGAAAGTAAATTCCTTGCCAAATGGCAAGGCCCCTACGAGATAATGGAAAAAGTGAGCGAAGTGAATTACAAGGTCAGACAACCAGGAAGGCGAAAGCCCGAACAGATCTATCACGTTAATCTGTTGAAAGCCTGGAGGGATAGAGAGTCCCTAGTCGCAGACACTTGGTCACCAGCTCAAACTGGTTGCGTGATTCCTGAGGTTGGAATCGCAGCCACCTTGTCACAACCCCAACAACAGGAGGTTAAGGAGTTTGTACTTCGCAACAAGGAGGTATTCTCTGAGCTGCCGGGACAAACATCTGGGGTAGAGCATGACATTATTACCCCGCCCGGTGAAAGGGTGAAGTTAAAACCCTATCGGATCCCAGAGGCCCGACGGGAGGCAATACGGGAGGAAGTACAGAGAATGCTGAACTTAGGGGTGATAGAGGAGTCCCAAAGTGATTGGTCTAGTCCCATTGTGTTGGTGCCTAAACCGGATGGGAGCTGGCGATTTTGTAACGATTTTCGTCAGTTGAACAAAGTTACAAAATTTGACACCTACCCCATGCCACGTATAGATGAGTTGATCGACCGGCTGGGAACAGCCCGATACATGACGACTCTTGACCTCACAAAAGGGTATTGGCAAATCCCCCTGGCCAAGTCGGCCAAAGAGAAAACCGCATTTGTAACCCCAGACGGGGCGTTCCAATATAAAAGAATGCCGTTCGGGTTACAGAATGCGCCGGCCACATTCCAGCGGAAAATGGACCAGATGCTGAGGCCCCATCGGAAGTATGCTGCGGCTTACCTGGATGACATAATTGTCCATAGCACAGATTGGGCCTCACATCTGCCAAAAGTGCAAGCAGTCCTGGACTCTGTTCGGGAAGCAGGGTTTACGGCTAACCCCAAGAAGTGTACCATTGGGCAGGAGGAGGCCAAATATCTTGGGTACACCATTGGGAGGGGAGTAATAAAACCCCAACTCAACAAAGTCGAGGCCATCCAGAGTTGGCCACGTCCCAACAGCAAGAAGCAGGTACGAGCCTTTCTGGGAATCGCTGGGTATTATCGGCGATTCATTCCCCACTTTGCTTCTAAGGCTGTGCCCCTAACCAACCTGACGAAGGGGAAAGGGTCGGTCATGATTAAATGGACCCCCGAGGCTGAGGCAGCATTCCAATTCTTGAAACAAGCCTTATGTAGCCAGCCAGTGTTGTACTCACCCGACTTCTCTAGAGACTTTGTCGTACAAAGTGATGCGTCAGATGTGGGGTTAGGAGCAGTATTGTCCCAGGTCTGGAACGGGGAAGAGCACCCAGTCATTTACCTCAGCAGGAAGTTGAAGTCCCATGAGGTAAATTACGCCACCGTTGAAAAGGAGTGTTTAGCGGTGAAGTGGGCTCTAGATTCCCTTCGGTACTACCTGCTAGGTAGGCACTTTGACATGGTTACGGATCACGCTCCGTTAAAGTGGATGGCTCAAAACAAGGAAACAAATAGAAGAGTGAATAGGTGGTTCCTGGCCCTCCAGGAATTCAACTTCACAGTAAAGCATCGCCCTGGCGTTCAAATGGGGAATGTGGATGCTTTGTCTCGAGTACATGAATGCCTGATTGCTGGTGTTCCAACCCCGAGGTTAAAACAAGAGGGGGGGGTATGTGACAGCAGGAAGGTAAAGTCACCTGGTTGCATCCAGGGGGGTAGATATATTTCGCCCAGATTCAGGCTTTACGCTGACTTATACAGCTAGGTGGAGAGTTGTATAAACCCAGCTGAGACTAGTGGGCTCACTGATGACTCATACCTCTAGGGAGAGGGCTGGGCGTCGTGCAAACAGGGAGTTGATGAGATCAGCTGAACCTTGTCAGCTCATGTAGGCCTCTATAAAAAACTCCCAGATTCATTAGATGTTAGCTCATGCCTGGAAGCAGACCTGTGTGGACTGTCTAGGGAGAGTGAACCCCTGTGCGGTGAGAGAAAGCCTGTGTGGCTATGTTTTGCTTGGACATTTAAAACCAGGGACTAGGACAGCACTAGGCTGATCCCAGTCGTTAGTTAGGAAACCTGTAAGTTTAGTCAGAGGTCAAGTTGACCAGGATTTATTTTGTTTATGTTTTTTTTGCCTTGCTGTGTTTTTGTCACTGTAAATAGAAAATAAACCGCACCTTTTTGATTTTGAAAACCACAACCTCCGTCTGCTGGGCCTGTTTTGGGTGGGGAGCCCATCCCGGGGGTCACACATACCCGCTGCCGAGCTAGCCCCCTCACAGCGTATAAAACCACTGCAACTCCAAAGGCAAAAGTGCACCGAACAGCGAGTGTACAGGTCGCGGCGGACCCTCAATAAACCAGTCAGATCTCACCACCTTCCCGCTGCCACTCACTACTCCTTCGCTGCTCAATTCGATCCTGTGACGTCGAATAATCCGTCAGACGGTTACCGCATAGCCACGCCCCGACATGTTTCGTCGAATAGACTTATTCATGGGATTGGCTGTGCGGCATACCAGCTCCACCTTTTATTTCTCTTAACTTATGGGCGGAAGTACAATCTCTCCTCCATCCGCTTTGGGCGGATATGCGTCGTTCCCATACGACTTTCCATACCGCCCACCTTCCCAGCCCATCTGAGGGCGGAAGTGCGTCATCCGTTATATGCACCATGGGCGGAAGCCGGATATAACTTCCATTGACACAAAGCGAGTGTCCCCGCTGCCCACATACACTCGCTATTGGTGTCCATCTATATTTCAACTCAAATATCCTATACCATATTAGCAGTCGTGTGGCACATATCTACTTGGGGATGTGGTTCAGTGTTATCAAACATTAAAAACATTAACAATAATATACAGCACATATGCTAAATATCATAGAAAAAATTATCAATATTTTAAAACCACTAGTAGCACCATGAGATCTTAATCTTATTATTACCACTCTGTATTTAATGTGATACAGATATACTCAGTTGCGGGATCAAAAAACATCAAGTATTCTGAACAAAGAAATATATATATATAAGTGGTAAATATTAGATATTTTTGTTTAACCTAAAGAAAAAAAACCAATTAGTATATATATATATATACGTGCTGCGAATTTTTTTTTTTACTCATAGATAGTTATCCTATCTTACACATGGTATATATATACACCTAATACACATCACCATACCTATGTGTACATTACAGGAAACTATTACTAGAAAAAAACAATAATATTAATAATATGTCCGTAACATACATTCACTGATTGAATGTGTTAGCAGACCTAGACCGTGATGGAAAGCTATTAAATAAATATTTTAGACCCACAAATATCTAAAATTGTTAAACTATATCACAACCAACTATAATTATTTAAAATAATTTAAAAATTGTTTAAAATTATTTAAAATTATTTAAAATCATTTAAAAGTTGTTAATAAAACAGTTCAAATCCAATTCAATATTGAGGCCCCTAGGGTAAAGACTTTTTAAAAGAAATATCCACTTTGTCTCTCTTTGTGATAAATCTCTCACACGATTTGAGCCCCTCCACGATGGATGCACAAAATCTATACCACAGAATTGTATTAAAGAGGGATCTTGTTGGTGTTTCTCCTTAAAATGTAACGACACGCTATGGTATCTAAAGCCATTTTTTATATTTGTAAGATGTTCACCTATACGTGTCTTGAGCAATCTCTTAGTTCTCCCCACGTAATAAAGCCCACAAGGGCACCACATGAGGTATACCACATAAGATGAATTACAAGATATAAATTCTTTAATATCAAATGTTTCCTGGTCATTATTGGTAACACTCATTATCCCTCTATTCTGTACTTTTACTGTTCTGCAGCATTTGCATCTTCTACATGAGTAAAATCCTTTCAGATCAAACCGCAAATTACGTTCATTTGGGGGATCCAAAATTTTATTAACCACCCTGTCACCAAAACTCGGGGCTCTTCTATATATAAATTTTGGTGTATTGGGTAGAGTCTCCCCCAGATGTCTGTCACGTCCCAAAATGTGCCAATGCTTTCTAATGATGGTCTCAATTTCTTTGTATTGATGATGGAAACCTGTTATAAAGCCCCATTGATGTTGTCCATCATTAATCTGAGTTGATTTATTTACAAAGCACTGGCTCCTTGGGGCTTCACCTATTTCATGTATTAAATTTTGAAGAGGTTCCTCTCGATATCCTTTATGTATAAATTTGTCTTTCAACATATTTGCCTGAATCACAAAGTCCTCCTGACTAGTGCAGTTACGGCGCACCCGGAGTATCTGACCTTTTGGAATATTACGTATCCAGGCTGGATGATGCCCACTTCTAATTGAAATATAACTATTTCTGTCCGTGGGCTTAAAGTATACCCGGGTATTCAAGCATCCTACTCCCTTCATAATAGTGACATCGAGAAAATTTATCTCCTCATTACTGATCTGATAGTCCAACTTTATGTTGTTATTATTATTATTTAATATTTCTAAGAACTCAACCGCCGATTCTTTCGATCCCTCCCAGATAAATAGGAGGTCATCAATAAATCGTCGATAAAAACGTAATTGTGGTTTTTTATTCCTGAAAATGTGTTTATCCTCCCACTCGGCCATAAACAGGTTGGCGAGACTGGGGGCAAACTTAGCCCCCATCGCCACGCCAACCTGTTGTGAGAAGAAGCAGTCGTGGTACCAAAAATAGTTATGGCTCATACAAAAGTCCAATATATGTCCTAAAAAGCGTTTCTGCATATCCGGAATATCGTCCCTCTTACTTAAAGCCCAATTCAGTGCTAATGCAGCATCTTCATGCTGAATAACAGTGTATAGTGCTGACACATCAGCTGTAACTAAATACGTCTCAGAATCCATATTAATTTCCACTTTTTCTAACAGACGTAATAAGTCAGCTGTGTCCTTCAAATAGGCCTTTGTATCTTTCACGCTGGGTTGTAAAAATTTATCTAAATATTCCCCCAGTCTGGAGGTTACAGACCCTATTCCATTCACTATTGGTCGTGCTGGAGGGTTCAGAGCATTTTTATGCATTTTCGGCAGTGTGTAAATCACCGGAATTCTGCAAGCTGAGGGGACCAAGTATCTTTTTTCTTTTAAATTTAAGGCATTGGTCATATATCCCCATTCAACCAAGGACACCAACTGTGTTCTATATGTTTCTGTTGGGTCAGAGCGTAGCTTTTTATATGTGATCTGATCATCCAATAGATCCATCAGTTGTTTATGGTACATCAATTTGTCCATTATTACCACTCCTCCTCCTTTATCCGCCGGGCGGATAATGATATCCTTCTTTTTTTCTAAACTTTTGACACCTTCTTTAATATATTCAGGGTTAATATCCTTCTTTTTTATCGGGAGTTCTTCAATATCCTTTAAAACCATATGTTTAAAAACTTCAATAAAATGGTTATTAGAATTTTGTGGGTTAAAAATGGATTTATTCTTAAGACCACTATCTATTCTTTCTGTCATATTATAATTTCTAATTACAGGATTAATAGGATGACCTAAAAAGTATTTTTTAATATTCAATTTACGGATGAACTTGTGGGTGTCAATATACACCTCGAATTTATTCAAGGTTTTTCTGGGTGCACACTTCAGGCCCAAATTCAGAATATTCAATTCCTTCTTGTTTAATTCTACCGTACTCAGATTGAATATTCCAGCATTTAATTGTTTCTCATCCTTTTCTTTGGATTGTTTGGCCCTCCCTGCCCTTCGTCCCCTTCTTCTCTTTGGAAGGGTAAGAGTTCGCTGTTTGGGATATAGGGAGGTCCACTCCTGACCTTGCCTTTCTGCGTTTGGTGATTGTTCCTCCTCGGTGTGCCCCCTCTTCCTCTCCCACACCTCCCCCGTTGTCCTAAAAAAGATTCCCGATAATAATTTCCATCATATTCTTCTTCCGCCATAGATTGATATCTATTATAGATGGGTATCGGGTTTCTCGGTTCTGGGGGGTGTTCAATCGGTGGTTGATACCATCGTTGTTGTTCTTGTTGAGGCCCATATCCATAAGGGTCATTCCCCCCATATGAGTGGTTCACTCTGGGTGATTGATAATTTCCATTGTATTGGTATTCATCCCTACCATATCTATTTGGGCCCGGTGGTTAATAAAATTTTGGATCCCCCAAATGAACGTAATTTGCGGTTTGATCTGAAAGGATTTTACTCATGTAGAAGATGCAAATGCTGCAGAACAGTAAAAGTACAGAATAGAGGGATAATGAGTGTTACCAATAATGACCAGGAAACATTTGATATTAAAGAATTTATATCTTGTAATTCATCTTATGTGGTATACCTCATGTGGTGCCCTTGTGGGCTTTATTACGTGGGGAGAACTAAGAGATTGCTCAAGACACGTATAGGTGAACATCTTACAAATATAAAAAATGGCTTTAGATACCATAGCGTGTCGTTACATTTTAAGGAGAAACACCAACAAGATCCCTCTTTAATACAATTCTGTGGTATAGATTTTGTGCATCCATCGTGGAGGGGCTCAAATCGTGTGAGAGATTTATCACAAAGAGAGACAAAGTGGATATTTCTTTTAAAAAGTCTTTACCCTAGGGGCCTCAATATTGAATTGGATTTGAACTGTTTTATTAACAACTTTTAAATGATTTTAAATAATTTTAAATAATTTTAAACAATTTTTAAATTATTTTAAATAATTATAGTTGGTTGTGATATAGTTTAACAATTTTAGATATTTGTGGGTCTAAAATATTTATTTAATAGCTTTCCATCACGGTCTAGGTCTGCTAACACATTCAATCAGTGAATGTATGTTACGGACATATTATTAATATTATTGTTTTTTTCTAGTAATAGTTTCCTGTAATGTACACATAGGTATGGTGATGTGTATTAGGTGTATATATATACCATGTGTAAGATAGGATAACTATCTATGAGTAAAAAAAAAAATTCGCAGCACGTATATATATATATACTAATTGGTTTTTTTTCTTTAGGTTAAACAAAAATATCTAATATTTACCACTTATATATATATATTTCTTTGTTCAGAATACTTGATGTTTTTTGATCCCGCAACTGAGTATATCTGTATCACATTAAATACAGAGTGGTAATAATAAGATTAAGATCTCATGGTGCTACTAGTGGTTTTAAAATATTGATAATTTTTTCTATGATATTTAGCATATGTGCTGTATATTATTGTTAATGTTTTTAATGTTTGATAACACTGAACCACATCCCCAAGTAGATATGTGCCACACGACTGCTAATATGGTATAGGATATTTGAGTTGAAATATAGATGGACACCAATAGCGAGTGTATGTGGGCAGCGGGGACACTCGCTTTGTGTCAATGGAAGTTATATCCGGCTTCCGCCCATGGTGCATATAACGGATGACGCACTTCCCCTCTCAGATGGGCTGGGAAGGTGGGCGGTATGGAAAGTCGTATGGGAACGACGCATATCCGCCCAAAGCGGATGGAGGAGAGATTGTACTTCCGCCCATAAGTTAAGAGAAATAAAAGGTGGAGCTGGTATGCCGCACAGCCAATCCCATGAATAAGTCTATTCGACGAAACATGTCGGGGCGTGGCTATGCGGTAACCGTCTGACGGATTATTCGACGTCACAGGATCGAATTGAGCAGCGAAGGAGTAGTGAGTGGCAGCGGGAAGGTGGTGAGATCTGACTGGTTTATTGAGGGTCCGCCGCGACCTGTACACTCGCTGTTCGGTGCACTTTTGCCTTTGGAGTTGCAGTGGTTTTATACGCTTATTTAAATTGTGTTTTAGGTAATTGCAGTATTTAAGTGCGTGTTTGGTGTGTAATTAAACTGATTTTACGTTATCACACTATTTGGAGCTTTCTTTTACATTTGCATATGGATTACAACTTTAAAAACACTTGATTTGAATTGGGAGGATCGCCCGCAAAGCTGTATAAGATCTTTGCACACGTCTTTAAGCCAAACACGAAAGTGTGAGGCAACTTGCTGTGGTGAGTGTCCATCTGATGGGAGCGGGATCACGAAAACACTAAACACTGTGTGTGGTGGAGAATTTGGAAGAAGATTGTCTCACATTTGGATTGAATTTGTGTGGACTTTATTTAGTTTACTTGTGCACATTATTCACTTATGTCACAGGGTGTATTATTTAATTGATTAACAGTAACCTTCTCCCAGTCCAATCACACGGACACAGGAGGGGGAGGGTATCGTTTTTTAGCGCCGCTGTGTGAGGTTATTTTTGATTTTACACTATTTTGTTCAAATTCTAAACTTAGTAAAGAAAAAATCTTAGAATGGCAGTCCATTCTTTTGTCTCAATGCAGCATTAGTTAAGAACAATCATCGCCCTGCAAATAACACAAAAGCATACAGGCGTTATTGAAAAATAGCAAGATAGTGGCAGATCATTATATACATTTTTGCACTATCACTGAAAGATTGACAGGCAGATTAGGGGAATAAAAGGATAATAAAAATGATGCAATAACCACTTACAGGAAGGATTTGTAGGTGAGAGCATCATTTAGGTCAGGATATTTTAAGGCAGATAAATTGTGGATCCAGCTAGTTTCTCGCTGCAGTAATATCTTGTTATTATTTCCCCCTCTTTCATTTTGTGGGACATATTCAAGGGCAAAACAGTATTTGGAAAGATCAAAACCGTGATATAGCCCCATATGGCAACTAATTAGAGTTTCCATTTTTTTCTTAGTCACCAAGGACACGTGATCACGGATTCAATGAAAAAAAGGTATTTTTGTTTTGCCCACGTAATAGGCCCCACACGTGCATAGCATAATGTATACTACCCCCACCTCTATTATTCAGTATCTTCCTCAAGCGTCATCCCCGCTTCCCTGCTGGGTCTCTGGCTTGGCACTCACAGACACTCCTCAAGCGTCACCCCTGCTGACCCGCTAGGTCCCTGGCTTGGCACTCACTGATGCTCCTCAAGCATCACCTTTGCTGTCCCGCTGGGTCCCTGGCTTGGCACTTGCTAAAGTTTTCCCACTTCTTCACCGTCCCCGGCTGGTGAGAAGACTGTTCTGGTACTCGCTCCAGCTTATTCACAATGGTCTCCGGTAACAAGGTGGATGGTCCCTTAGTGGGATGACAGCTTCCCCTCTACCTCCGACCTTAACTGGTTCCCTGACTGTCTGAACCGTTACTCTCGGTTGGACTCCAATCCTGCAGTCCCAACCCTGCGCTGCTTCTCCTACTTCTGGATAGGCCCTCAGATAGCCTAGCAGACAGATGTCCCCAGGATAGGCCTCAGGCTTCCGGCCTAGCAGCCCGGGGCAGCATAACACACGTCAACCAAGACAGCCGTTCAGGTGGCACAGAATCCCAACCGCCTGACTCCACCCAAATAAATAGGCTCTCCCAGCAGGCCAAGGGACTAAAGAAACCCCCACCAATTAGCTGAGACACCGCATCCATTCATAACCTGACTTTGCTAAGCCCTTGTCTATCTAATGTCACATGCATAATGCCACCTAGCGACAGAAGAGAGAAGGTGCAGCAGGTCCAGAACTAGAGAGGAATCAGTGTATCTACTAACAATTAACCAGGGCAACTACTGCCTGGCAAACGAAATTTACTTAGCAACCCTGCCTAAACACCAGGGTGCTACACTAGTTTTATCTTAGGGCTCAAATCCCATCATAGGCTAGAGCCAGGTTAGGCATCCAATGGCCATCTCTAGTAGTTAGAGGTTCAGTTGCAAGTCAGATTATAAAATACTAAGGAAGGGCTAAAGAACAGAGTAGATAGGCAGACTCTGATTTCAGTTGTCATAACACAGATTCTGTTGTGGTAAGAAGCTCCATTCCAGACTTGTAGGACAACAGTTGGAGGATCTCCCCATCACTACCGATCTTGTCTTCTGGTCTTCGATGCAAAGACAGACTCCACATCATCCTCAGGGGCCCTTGCAAGTGTACTTTCCTGCAACATTCATCTGGGGGTAACTCTAATAATAATTATATGTAGCACTCACCACCCCTTCTCCCTTTGGCTCACTCGTGGGAGAAAGGGCACACCTATACCACATGCCCGTACCCTCCTGTGTGAAGAGGTTGAGCGGTGTAACGTACCTGGGTCTCTATGGTCAGGTTCCCCCAGAGAATGGCTCCCGTCTTCACTGTGATAAAGACAAGTCTCTATTCCCCAATAACTTCAAAGGGTCCACACCAATTGCAACTCCAACGTAGAGTTTATTTCTCTCTTATGCACAATCGTTGAACAGAAAAGGTTGGAGGAAGATCAGGACAGCAAGAAGTGTTGGAATAGGTCCAGACACAAACAAATTCTTATTCACTACCCATATGTTTAGGTAGACTCAGCTCATCCGGATAGTCTCCCAATGGAGTGGATCCTAGCAGCCGGAATGATGCTCGAATCAGAGTACACACATAGTCTCTGCCACAGACCTGGTGAACGTTGGTTCTGGTTTTGGCCTCTAACGGGAAAATGACATCCCTCCAGAGAGTTACCGGGCCCCTTACTTCACTGTGATCTCTCACCAGTCCCTCGGAACGGTCCTCCCCCAGCCTCCTCATCTAGATGCGGGTCTCCTCGCAAGGCAGCACCCTGGGATTCCTCCTCCCTCAGTGGGCTTCAGCCGAAGGTGCTGGACCCAAGGCCTCCAGTTGCAGGCCCCAGGGCTAAAGGTGCCTGGGACTGATCCGCCAGTGTACCGGACCAGGAACTCCACCCCAGGGCTAAAGGTAAAAAGAAAGAACAAGGGCACACCAGCCTAGTGTGATATCGTTTAAGATATTTTATTTCAAATAAAAGCAATGGAAAGGTACTCACAAAAATAGTACAATTGTTCGCAATGTACAAACGGTGCCTTGGAAGGCTGCAGCATATGGAATCCCCCCAAATCACACTTCAACCGACCATGGAGGACGTGATGGGGCGCACTACTGGCTGACGCGTTTCGAAGCGCACAGCTTCTTCATCAGAGCCAAGCCGTGGCCTTCCAAGGCACCTCCATGATCGGTCGAAGTGTGGTTTGGGTTCCATATGCTGCAGCCTTCCAAGGCACCGTTTGTACATTGCGAACAATTGTACTATTTTTGTGAGTACCTTTCTATTGCTTTTATTTGAAATAAAATATCCTAAACAATATCACACTAGGCTGGTGCCTGGTATATGCGCACAACTCCTGTCTGGCTCTTTGCTGATAACCCCTGTTTGCACATTGGATGTATGTAATGTTATTAATGTTTTCTTATATAAAGATTGTATTATTTCTATAATGGTGTGCATATATACGCTTGTGTATAATATTGTATGCTGGTTGCAGTAGTTCTGCTTCCAATTACATTGTTTTAGCTTACTGATTAATTTTCCAGGAAGGGAATCCCCTCTGTTCACAGAGGCCCTGTCCTGGGTGGCCCTGTTTATTATCAAACCCACTCTTCTACTTAGCAAACGTTCTGGTTCTCTTATTTCACTCCAGGTTTAGTGCAATATCCTATTTGGGCATGGTCATTTCCCATAACAACCCCCCCCTTCCAAAAAAGGGGGCTACAAGGCAGGGGCGTACCTAGAGCATTTGGCACCCGGGGCGGATCCTATATCTGGCACCCCCCCACATTAAAATGTAAAAACACCCCACTGTGCCCCCGGCATACATCTGCATCCTTCAATATCTCTTTGTCACTACTGTGTACCCCCTCTCCACAACTGCACCTCTGGACCTCTTTACATTACACAGCACCCTGTATCTCTGGACCTCTTTACATTACACAGCATCCTGCACTTCTGGACCCCTTTACATTACATAGCACCGCACCTCTGGACCCCTTTACATTACACAGCACCCTGCACCTCTGGACCCCTTTACATTACACAGCCCCCTGCGCCCCTTTACATTACACAGCACCCTGCACCTCTGGACCCCTTTACATTACATAGCACCGCACCTCTGGACCCCTTTACATTACACAGTCCCCTGAATCTCTGGACCCCTTTACATTACACAGCACCCTGCACCTCTGGACCCCTTTACATTACACATCACTCAGAATCTCTGGACCCCTTTAAATTACACAGCACCCTGCATCTCTGGACCCCTTTACATTACATAGCACCGCACCTCTGGACCCCTTTACATTACACAGCACCCTGCACCTCTGGACCCCTTTACATTACACATCACCCGGAATCTCTGGACCCCTTTACATTACACATCACCTTGCACCTCTGGACGCCTTTACATTACATAGCACCACACCTCTGGACCCCTTTACATTACACAGCACCCTGCATCTCTGGACCCCCTGCATGTTTCACAGACCCCCCCTTCAGTGTAGCCCCCCTTCAGTGCAGATGCCCCCGTTCAGTGCACACGCCCCCCTGTTCAGAGTAGCCCCCCGTCAGAGCAGCTCCTCCTCGTTCAGTGCAGACGCCTCCCGCTCAGTGTAGCCCCCTCGTTCCGTGTAGCCCCCCTCGTTCCGTGTAGCCCCCCTCATTCCGTGTAGCCCTCCTTGTTCAGTGTTGCCCCCCGTTCAGTGCAGACGCCTCCCGCTCAGTGTAGGCCCCTCATTCCGTGTAGCCCCCCTGTTCAGTGTAGACCCCCTTGTTCAGTGTAGCCCCCCATTCAGTGTAGTCCCCTGTTCAGTGTAGCCCCCCTGTTCAGTGTAGCCCCCCTTGTTCAGTGTAGCCCCCTGCTCATTCCGTGTAGCCCCCCTGTTCAGTGTAGCCCCCCCTTGTTCAGTGTAGCCCCCCGCTCAGTGTAGCCCCCCCTCAGTACCTCAGATCAGCGCAGCGGCACATGCACAGCAGGTCCCCCCCTGTTTACACATAAACAGAGAGGAGGGGGAGGCGTCTTCACTCTCGGCTGTGCCTGTGTGTGTGTCTGTGTGACATCCGGGATCGCACAGACAGGCAGCCCGCGGCCACTAGAGGAGAGGAGGCTGCCTGTCTGTGCGATCCCGGATATCAAATCCCCCCGCACACCCCCTCCCCCTCGCCACTGTAGCTGTCTCACCTCTCCGTGCCTGTCAGTGTGCCGCTGCGGCGCTGCTGCCACCGCGGCGGCGGGTGTAGTAAAATCACGGAGGGGGGTGTCGGTCTGACACCCCCCAGTGTGCTGTACCCGGGGGCGGCCCGCCCCCCTCACCCCCCCCCTTAGTACGCCTCTGCTACAAGGTAAAAATCAGCAAAATCCATATGGCAGCAAACATCTTGCCCTTCCAAAGCAAGAATTCCTACCTGAGAACAAATCCCCCCCTAATTTAGAAATACAACAGCTCAATCTCATTCTGATATTAACACATTTATTTTGTGTGTAGCGGCCTCCACTCTCTCCCTCTATGTATCAATTCTTCTGGCTCTGGCTTTTGTCTAGGGGTACTCTGAAGGAGACAGTGCGGGGTCACCACGCCAAGTTCCCTCTCTAGATGTATGTACAGTGAGGCCTCGTACACACGACCGAGTTTCTCGGCAAGAACCAGCAAGAAACTTGCTGGCAGAGATGTCTTGCCGAGAAATTCGTTCGTGTGTATGGTTTCTCGTCGAGAAAACCGACAAGTAACCTCGACGAGAAAATAGAGAACCTGCTCTCTATTTTCTCGTCGAGATTCTCGTCGGCATGTTTCTCGACGAGAAAAGTGAGTGTGTGTACACTTACCTGTCCTCCCGGAAGCCCGCGCATGTTCGAAATGAATTTGACGCATGTGCGGTAGCTTCCTAGGCATAGGTAGGGTATACCAAGATGGCGGCGACGGCATCGAATGTGACGAGCGCATGCTCGTCGTAGTCGATGACGTCACCGCGTACGCTCCATTCAAAGAACCGCGGGTTCTTTGAATCGAGTGTGTGTGTACACTCGGCCGGGACAATTTTCTTGTCCAAGAATCTCGTCGGAAAAAACGACATGTTTTTTTCGACGAGAATCTCGGCCATGTGTACGAGGCCTCAGAGACAATCCTCTTTTACCTTCGGGTCGGTGTTCTGCATCTGGAGCCTCCTCCTGGTGGTTTCTTGAACAATGTCTGCCAGAAAATGAGCCCCGGGTTTAAAGGGATGAGGTGGCAACCCTAGCCCCACACCATTAAAGTCCAACACTCCTTTCTTCTTCTTAATGCAAAAGTGAACACAATCAGTTGGACTCCCTCCAAGAACAGAACAGACACGGGGTGTGGATGCAAGTAGGCCCAGGCACAATGAACTCTCCTACTTCCTTCCCAGAAGTAGGTTTCTGCTCCCGATCGAGGAAGACATCCCTCCCGGCGGTCTCCGGAGGCTCACCCGTCACTGGCAATTTGCTGCACCAGGTCTTCAGGTAAGTACCCCCTCCGGTCCCTTACGCCATTGGATTCGGGTACCCACTCCCGGGGTCCCCTAGGAAGTTCCTCCCTCACGGAGCCTTAGTCCGGGACCCTCAGTCCCGGATCTCCATCCAAGTACCTCACCCCAGGCTGAAGGTGCCTGGGATGGAACACGACCTCCGAACGTCCTTTAGGCCTAGGCCGCCTAGGACCTCCGACACGAACCACCGCCCTCAGGCTGAAGGTGCCCGGGACTCGACTCCCGCCACCAAAAATGGCCGCCCCCTTTATACCCTCTCCCAGCAAGCACGGCGGGTTCCCCGCCCCACCATACAACCGCTGAGAGAGGCCAAAAAGAGGCACGACACTGCAATGATGGCTCAACCCTGGGCCCAAAGTGACAGCGCCACCCGGTGGGCCCCAGGGAACCATACATCACAATTTCCCCACCAGATTCAAAAAGAAAAGTACATACCCGCTACACTCTCCCCCTGGTGGTTTGACACTGGTCCCCAGTGTCTGGAGCAAACCATGCCCTCAATGGCTGACATAGTCAAATCCAGAAACCGACTAAGAATTACAAAAACAAAAACTTTGTGAAACTAAAACTAGCTAGAGCAGTTGTGCCTGAGCCTCACATGAAAAGAGAGGGGGATAAAAAAGGAAGCAACAACACATAACAGCAACATTGAAATCACATCTTCACATAACATTTTTCCCCACCCATCCTGGCTAAGACCCACCCCATCCTCAGTGGTCTTGATGGGATGCTCTCCTGCAGAGGGGAAAAGAAAAGTTAAACACACAAATCCCTGACACATGTGTTCGTGTGAGAACGAAAAAACTTCTCCGCAGAGAAATCCTTTCCTTCAAAAAGTGTGTGTCTATACAGTGAATGCCGATGCACGACACTGCCACCTGGTGACAGCGTCGCGGTAACTGCACTTGTGGAACTTTCCTTCTTCTTTGGGCCCTATCTACCCCAGAGTCCATGATTACTTGCTGGAAAATTGAAGAAAAAAACAGGAACAGTCCTTTCATTCCTCTGGGTAACAAGAACAACGAACCCCGGAAAGTTCAGCAATGTAAAGAGCAAAAACTGAGTCTCTCTTCTCCTATAGATAGAAACGGGGGTGCGGCAGGACAAGTGGTTTCAAGTGCTGGTCCATGGTCTCTAGATGGTATTCAACATCTTCCCCTTCCTTGCGTCGGATCAGCACCTTGTCCGCGTAGATATGTCGTCCCAGCATCCATTCTGCTTTGCAGTCTTTAAAGCGCTGAGAGGCCTTGGGGGAGCATGCAAGGTACCTGTGGGCGTGTGGGACCTGAATGTAGGTCCACACAAAGTCATTGTACCACCGCTCCCGGCAAACTTCCACTTCATACAATAACTCTTTGGGCAGGTATGGGTACTCCCACCCATATTCAGCAGCAACCTTTTGACAGAATAGGCGTTGTAGTCTCTGGAACCCTTTACATTACACATCACCCTGAATCTCTGGACCCCTTTACATTACACAGCAACCTGCACCTCTGGACCCCCTGCATGTTACACAGCCCCCCTTCAGAGCAGAAGCCCCCTGTTCAGAGCAGCCCCTCATCGTTCAGTGTAGCTCCCCTGTTCAGGTTAGCCCCCCCTTTGTTCCGTCTAGCCCCCCCTTTGTTCCGTCTAGCCCCCCCCTGTTCCGTCTAGCCTCCCCCTTTGTTCCGTCTAGCCCCCTTTGTTCCGTCTAGCCCCCTTTTTTCCGTCTAGCCCCCCCTTTGTTCCGCCAACCCACCCTCCCTTCGTTCCGTCTAGCCCCCCTTTTTCCATCTAGCCCCCCTTTTTCCGTCTAGCCCGCCCCCGAGTTCAGTCTAGCCCCCCCTCGTTCAGTCTAGCCCCCCCTCATTCAGTCTAGCCCCCCCTCGTTCAGTCTAGCCCCCCGCTCAGTGTAGCCCCCCCTTCAGTACCTCAGATCAACGCAGCGGCAAATGCACAGCAGGTCCCCTCCCCCTGTTTACACTACAATTCCCATGAGGCAGAGCAAGACTCTGACAACCACAAGCATGACACCCAGTATTGGTGCCAGGATACACAGCGACAACCACCAATGTTGGTGACAATTTTCACAGCAACAAACCACCACCAATTTTTTTCAAAAACTTTAAAGTTCTAATCATGGCCAAGTATAGTGTAAATACGCACACCCACTAACTTTCTGGAATGCATGTACGAAATGCACTGCAAAGTATCATGCAGATGAGATTGCAGCCCAATTCTTAATGGCACCCCAAATGCAGTAAGCAGACGCATGTTTTGCCATGTGTTTTTTTACGCACCAAAACACGCCCTAAAAAAAAAAGCGACACTCAGCATCCGCAAAGTTTCTTGTTCTATTTTCGTGCGTTTGTCACATGTAGCACAACCCATTCCAGTGAATGACTCATTCTCATCTGAGAATTTCCAAACACACGGCAACACGCACAGAAATCACATGTTTTGAAAATAAGCAGCAATGTGCATTGTGCTTATGTTACCATTTAGGCTGCATTCACATATGCACATTTCTGAACGTATGGCAACCTGCACAGAAAACACTATGCCAACATTTTTAGGAACACACATCACACTTACCTTGTCATTATGGTGATGCAGGCATCGTGATGTGTGTCTGCAGCACATTTTTGGAATGTGTGTATTTTCTGTGCACATTTTGTCACTTGGGAAATAAAAACGCATCTGCTTACTGCGCTTGGGGTATGAAACAATGAGGCTGCATTCACATCTGTACATTTCCCCATCTCAAGCTGCATGCTCTGGAGTGCATATTGGAAATGCCCTGCAAATGTGTATCGCGCTTGCATCACCAGAATGGCAATGCGAGGACGATATGGGTTTGCAGCACGTTTTCGAAACGCACGCCAAAACACACATTTTGCCTGATGAATGAGGTCAGTCACAGGCCAGGAAAGAAAGTGGGGGGCTCCACCCATGGTAACAGGATGTTTTACCCCCCAGCATGAATGACAGTTATTGCAACAATATCCCATATCACTGATCCCATTCACTTGAAAGGCATGTTCCATCTAGAGCAGGGGTCTCCAAACATTTTAAACAAAGGGCCGGTTTATTGTCCTTCAGACTCTTGGAGGGCCGGACTTTGGCCAGCGGGGGGTGGAAAATTTCCTGGCATCAGTGGGACTAAACATATGGTATTAGGGGGAGAAATGGTGCCCCATTGTTGATATCATAGGGAGGAATAGTGCCCCATTAGTGGTGTCAGTGGGTGAAATGTTGCTCCACTGTCGGTGTCAGATGTCAGAATAGTGTCTCGTATCAGTGGGAGGGATACTGGCCCAAGGGCCAGATTAAGGACAGCAAATGGCCGCATCCAGCTCTTGGGCCGCAGTTTGGAGACCACTGATCTAGAGATTTGCTAATAGACTGCAGGAAATCAGCCAATAACAAAAAAAATACATAGGGAAATAAATGCCAATAGGCTGCCGGAAATCAGCAGGGAAAAAAAACAAAACATGGAGGGGTATAAATGCCAATAGACTGCAGGAAATCAGCTAAAGAAAAATATATGAAGGAAATAGATGCTAATAAATTGCAGGAAATGAGCAGAGGAAGATAAATATGGAGGCAATAGATGCTAATAAACTGCAGGGAAATAGCAGTGCCCAAAAAAAAATGGATTTCTCCATTCACAAAAGCAAGGCGACATGTCAAATCGCATGCCAAATCGGCAGCTATTGCCGGCAATGGCACCCTCCGAAAACCCAAAAGTAGTTCCTGTTCTACCTTTGGGGATGATTTGAAGAGACATCTGTGCATGAACCCGCACAGGTGTGTGTCAAATCGGCCCTGAAGTTGGACTGCATTGCCAGCTAGAAATCGTGCAAATTCAGCGGAACCCGCACAATTTCTAACCCGCATCAGTGTGGGAAACTGTTAAAAAAATGTTAACCAAAAAAAAAAAAAACTTTAAATATCACGCTTTCAAATATGGGACACAAAAACATATATGGGGTTCAAGTGTAAGGAGGGAGGGGCCAAGAGAGCCGATGAGGGACCAGAGAAAAAGGGGGATATGGACTGCACTGCGCAAAACCACTGCACAGTGCAGATAAGTATAACACGTTATTTTTAATCGGCCCACTGTCTGATTGACGGAAAAAAAAAAAAACATGTATGGTCAATACATGGATTTTTTTTCGACAATCAGCCAGTGGGCCGATTAAAAAAAATGGATTTCTCTATTCACAAAAGCAAGGCGACATGTCAAAATCGCATGCCAAATCGCAAGCAATGGCACCCTCTGAAAACCCAAAAAGTAGTCCCTGTTCTACCTTTAGGGATGATTTGAAGAGACATCTGTGCATGAACCCGCACAAATGTCTGTCAAATCAGCCCTGAAGTCAAATTCAGCGGAACCCGCGCAATTTCTAACCCGCATCAGTGTGAACCTGGGCTAAAGCTAGCCATAGATGGAACAAAATTTGTCTGGTTCAGCGGGGAACTGGGCATTGTGATTGCACAGAAGTCAGTCTACCTCCCTTTCATAGGTTCCCTGCTTGATCAGGTAATTTTAAGAGGGGCTGGGGGGAGCTGCGCTCAGGTTTTTTACTTTGATGCAGATGAAGCATAAAAGTGAGCCTAAACACTTTTCTTTTTTCCTTTAAAAATAACGTGTTATACTTATCTGCATTCTGCAGTGAAGGGGTTTTACACAGTGCAGTCCATACCCCCCTTTTGTCTGGTCCCTCACCGGCTCTCTTGGCCCCTCCCTCCTGGCGAGTGCCCCCACAGCAAGCAGCTTCTAATGGGGCACCCGAGGTGAGCTGCAGCTCTGTGTGTCCATTCAGACATGAAGCTTCAGTTTGGCCCCACCCCCTCTCCGATTGGCTAACTGACAGTAGTGGGAGCCAATGGCGCCACCGCTGTGTCTCAGCCAATTAGGAGGGAGAGTCCCAGACAGCCGAGGCACTCATGCAGATCACTGGATCAAAATGGGGTTCAAGTATTAGGGGGGCTGCTGCACACTGTAGGTTTTTGATATTAATGCATAGAATCACTTAATGTGGTTGTTAAGCCACTATGTTATGTTTATACCACCCCCTCTGTTAGATAACATGTGTCCTAGTGTCTGCGCTTTATAAAAAAAAGCCAATTTCTACCCGATTTCAAAACAGCTCCTGGTGCTCACATGACAGTTCTAGCAGGCGGAGCCAATAACTCCCGTTGTCAGCTGGAAAGGAGAGGAGGAGAGCCGAGGTGTCACGTGAACGCTGGGAGATGCTCTGAAATCTGCTTTTTTTAATAGGAGCACAGACACTAGGACACATGCTATCTAACAGAGGGGGGGTGGTATAAAAATAACAGTTTAATAAAAGCGTTGAGGGGAGCAGAGCTGTGCTGGTGCGAGCTGACAGGCAGTGCATTTTGGAAATACCCTGCGAATGTGTATCGTGCTTGCATCACCACAGTGGCAATGCGAGGTTGATGTGCGTTTGCAGTGTGTTTTCAAAGCGTACACCAAAGCATGCGCTTTGCATGATCAATGATGTCAGTCACAGGCCAGGAAAGAAAGAGGGGGCTCCACACGAGAGCAGGATGTAAAACCCCTCAGCATGGAGGTCAGTTAATGCAACAATATCCCACCGTGTTGATACTATGTTCCACCGTAATAACCTCCATCATTGGTGCAATCCTACACAAGAACAACCCTCGGCATGGCTTCCAGTATACACAATAGCCCATAACCCTTAGGTCCAGTATACACACACTAAATAACCTACACCATTGTTAAAAGAGGAAGTAAACCCGTTTTTGTTTTTCCTGCAAAAAAAAACCCTGCAAGAGAAAGGCATAATGAGCTAGTATGAATAGCATACTAGCTCATTATGTGGCACTTACCTGAGATCCAACCCCTGAAGCACTCCTCGTTCCCCTCCACCGCCGCCGCCATGTCCCCTCCGAGTGACTTCCGTGTATCGCCGCTCCGGCGCTGTGACTGGCCGGAGCAGCGATGATGTCACTCCCACGCGTGGGACCGTCAGAACCCCACGCATGCGTGCTTTTCCGGCATATCCCATTCAGAAAAACGGCACGCTCATTGCCCCTGTGCCGTTGTCTACAGTGAAGTGTTTTCTGCAAATATCTCCTTAAGGAGATATTTCTTGCACCTACAGCTAAGCCTTAATCTAGGCTTACCTGTAGGTGCAAGTTGTCAGAGTTGGTTTACAACCACTTTAACAGTTTAAACAACAACAACAACTAGCATTGCCGTCTGTTTATATAGCAATAACCTCCAGCCATGGTGCCAACATGCATAATAAGCCCCAGCATTGGTGCCAGGATACACAGCGAAAATCAACAATATTGGCGACAGTTTCCACAGCGATAACCACCACCATTTATTTCAAAAACTTTGAAGTTCTAATCTAATTTTTTGGAGCGCATGTAAGAAATGCGCTGCAAAGTCTCATGCAGATGAGAACGCAGCCCAATTCTTAATGGCACCCCAAATGCAGTAAGCAGACGCATTTACGCACCAAAACACGCCCTAAAAAAAACATGCGACACTCGGCTACCGCAAAGTTTCTTGATCTATTTCCGGGCGTTTGTCACATGTAGCACAACCCATTTCAGCGAATGACTCATTCTCATCTGAGAATTTCAAAACGCACGGCAACCCACACAGAAATCAAGTTTTGAAAATAAGCAGCAATGTGCTTCTGTTACCATTTAGGCTGCATTCACATATGTACATTTCTGAACGTATGGCAACCTGCAGAGAAAATACTATGCCAAAATTTTTAGGAACACACATCACACTTACCTTGTCATTATGGTGATGCAGGTGTCGTGATGTGCGTCTGCAGCACATTTTTGGAATGTGTGAATTTTCTGTGCACATTTTATCACTTGGGAAATAAAATTGCATCTACTTACTGCGCTTGGGGTGTGAAACAATGAGGCTGCATTCATATCTGTACATTTCCCCATCTCAAGCTGCATGCTCTGGAGTGCATATTGGAAACGTCCTGCAAATGTGTATAGCACTTGCATCACCATAATGGCAATGCGAGGACGATATGGGTTTGCAGCACGTTTTCGAAACGCACGCCAAAGCACACATTTTGCCTGATGAATGAGGACAGTCACAGGCCAGGAAAGAGAGTGGGGGGCTCCACCCATGGTAACAGGATGTATTACCCCCCAGCATGAATGACAGTTATTGCAACAATATCCCATAGCACTGAACCCATTCACTTGAAAGGCCTGCCACACAGCAAATACCACAAAGTACCTCTGAAAACTTTCCGGGCATTGAGAGTCATGCATTTTGTCAGTGCACTTTTTGTAGAGCGGCAAAGCACGCATCTGCCGCTAACTGTGACTGGGGTGTCTTTAGCACTTGGGCTGTATTCACATCTGCGTGTCCCTGAACGCGAAATGTGTGCTTTGGTGCGCATTTAAGAAACGTGCTGCCAATACTCATTACACGCTTGCACCATCATCATGGCAACACAAGCACGATGTGCGTTTGCAGAATGTTTCTAAAATGTGCGCCAAAGCGTGCATTTACAGTGAGGGTTTTGGTGCTTTCATGTGCATGCAGTCTAACAAATCACACCACAGTCAAGGTTAGCATGCCATTAGGACTACTTGAGCGATATTACAGTAAACAGATGCATGTTCCATAGGAAACCATGTTAAATGGACTGAAGTGCAAATCTGCAAAAAGCACTAAAACTGCATAGGTGTGAATCCAGCCTAAAATAGTATTAAACCATCACCCTCTTTAACTTATAAAAAATATGAGGCACATTACAAACAACATCTCAGCACAAGCTATGAAGATGTATGCTCCTATCAACTGTACAATCTATCTATCCCATTTATATTCCAAAACCCACTAACAGTTGACTACCTAAAATCATAAAAAAACATCAATTATACATTCCCCAGTAAGTTACAGTAATATAAAAAAGTTCTTACCTAGAAACAGTGCCATGTGCTTCAATTTTTTCTTCAATTGCATAGGGGAGGGGGGAGGGGAGGGAGGAACACTTATTTTCCTTCAATGCTTTCATTGTGTGACATTTCCAAAGTAACCTGTTGCTGTGCTGCTGAGCAGACCTCCTCAATGTATCTCTGATGAAAGAGAAACTCAGCCCAGTATAGTTTTTCAGAGCATGTCATTTCCAAAGTAACCTGCTGCTGAGCAGATTTCACAACTGCAGATCACTGGACACTTTGATACATTTTTAATAAGTCACAACAGAGGGGGAGGGCAGGAGGTTAGAAAAATGTCACTGCACATCATCAAGCATTGTGATTTTGCATGTTCTAAATCGAAGCTGGCCATACATCATACAATCTTACTGTACACTTTTCCTTTAGATTGACAATAAAAAAAATAGGAGGGGAAAACCTAAACAACACTTTCAATTCAGATCCAATCAGGAAGACCCTTGCACTGCATAGCTGAAAGTAAGTCTAAAGGAGATTGTACAAGAGGATTGTATAATGTATGGCCAGCTTAAGGTTCAGTTCACAACATTGGAGCATGCGCGCGATTCTGTGCGTTTCTGGTACGGATGAGCCCGATGTTCGAGTCAAAGGCAATTTGTATCCAATCAGGCCCTTACACTACACAGTTGAAGGTAAATCTAGGGATTTGCTAGTAGACTGCAGCAAATCAGCCAAGAACAAAAACAATATGTAGGGAAATAAATGCTAATAGGCTGCCGGAAATCAGCAGAGAAAAAAAAACATGGAGGGGTATAAATGCCAATAGACTGCAGGAAATCAGCTAAATAAAAATATATGAAGGAAATAGATGCTAATAAATTGCAGGAAATTAGCAGAGGAAGATAAATATGGAGGCAATAGATGCTAATAAACTGCAGGGAAATAGCAGTGGCAAAAAAAATAAATGGATTTCTCCATTCACAAAAGCAAGACGACATGTCAAATCACATGCCAAAACGGCGGCTATTGCCGGCAATGGCACCCTCCGAAAACCCAAAAGTAGTTCCTGTTCTACCTTTGGGGATGATTTGAAAGGACATCTGTGCATGAACCCGCACAGATGTCTGTCAAATCGGCCCTGAAGTTGGACTGCATTGCCAGCTAGAAATCGTGCAAATTCAGCAGAACCCACACAATTTCTAACCCGCATCAGTGTGGGAAACTGTTAAATAAATATTAACCAAAAAAAAAAAACTTTAAATGTCACGCTTTCAAATATGGGACACAAAAAAATACATGGGGTTCAAGTGTAAGGAGGGACAAGCCAAGAGAGCCGGTGAGGGACCAGAGAAAAAGGGGGATATGGACTGCACTGCGCAAAACCACTGCACAGTGCAGATAAGTATTTTTAATCGGCCAACTGTCTGACGAAAAAAAAAAACACACATGTATGGTCAATACATGTTTTTTTTTGTTTTTTTCGACAATCAGCCAGTGGGCCGATTAAAAAAAAAAAAAAAAGGATTTCTCCATTCACAAAAGCAATGCGTCATGTCAAATCGCATGCCAAATCGGCAGCTATTGCCGGCAATGGCACCCTCCGAAAACCCAAAAGTAGTTCCTATTCTACCTTTGGGGATGATTTGAAGAGACATCTGTGCATGAACCCGCACAAATGTCTGTCAAATTGGCCCTGAAGTCAGACTGCATTGCCAGCTAAAAATCGTGCAAATTCAGCAGAACCCGCACAATTTCTAACCCACGTCAGTGTGAACCTGGGCTAAAGCTAGCCATAGATGGATCAAAATATGTCTGGTTCAGCGGGAAACTGGGCATTGTGATTGCACAGAAGTCAGGGGTTTTACACAGTGCAGTCCATATCCCCCTTTTGTCTGGTCCCTCACCGGCTCTCTTGGCCCCTCCCTCCTGGCGAGTGCCCCCACAGCAAACAGCTTGCAATTGGGCACCTGAGGTGAGCTCCAGCTCTGTGTGTCCATTCAGACATGGAGCTTCAGTTTGGCCCTGCCCCCTCTCTGATTGGCTGACAGTAGTGGGAGCCAATGGCGCCACCGCTGTGTCTCAGCCAATTAGGAGGGAGAGTCCCAGACAGCTGAGGCACTCATGCAGATCACTGGATCAAAATGGGGTTCAAGTATTAGGGGGGCTGCTGCACACTGTAGGTTTTTTATATTAATACATAGAATCACTTAATGTGGTTGTTAAGCCACTATGTTATGTTTATACCACCCCCTCTGTTAGATAACATGTGTCCTAGTGTCTGCGCTTTATAAAAAAAAGCCAATTTCTACCCGATTTCAAAACGTGGAGGGGTGCGAGCTGACAGGCAGTGCATTTTGGAAATGCCCTGCAAATGTGTATCGTGCTTGCATCACCATAATGACAATGCGAGGTTGATGTGCATTTGCAGCGTGTTTTCAAAGCGCACACCAAAGCATGCGTTTTGCATGATCAATGATGTCAATCACAGGCCAGGAAAGAGAGGGGGGGGCTCCACACAAGAGCAGGATGTAATACCCCTCAGCATGGAGGTCAGTTAATGCAACAATATCCCACCGTGTTGATACTATGTTCCACCGTAATAACCTCCATCATTGGTGCAATCCTACACAAGAACAACCCTCTGCATGGCTTCCAGTATACACAATAGCCCATATCATTGGTTCCAGTATACACACACTAATAACCTACACCATTGTTAAAAGAGGAAGTAAACCCGTTTTTTTTTCCTGCAAAAAAAAACCCTGCAAGAGAAAGGCATAATGAGCTAGTATGAATAGCATACTAGCTCATTATGTAGCATACTAGCTCATTATGTGACACTTACCTGAGATCCAAGCCCCGAAGCACTCCTCGTTCCCCTCCACCGCCATGTCCCCTCCGAGTGGCTTCCGTGTATTGCCGCTCCGTCGCTGTGACTGGCCGTAGCAGCGATGATGTCACTCCCGCGCGTGGGACCGTCAGATTCCCGCGCATGCGTGCTTTCCCGCCATTATCCCATTCAGAAAAACGGCACGCTCATTGCGCCTGCTACGTTGTCTATAGTGAAGTGTTTTCTGCAAATATCTACTTAAGGAGATATTTCTTGCACCTACAGCTAAGCCTTAATCTAGGCTTACCTGTAGGTGCAAGTTGTCAGAGTGGGTTTAAAACCAGTTTAACAGTTTACACAACAACAACAACAAGTAGCATTGCTGTCTGTTTATACAGCAATAACCTTCAGCCATGGTGCCAACATGCATAATAAGCCCCTGCATTAGTGCCAGGATACACAGCGAAAACCAACCATGTTGGCGACGATAACCACCACCATTTATTTAAAAAACTTTGAAGTTCTAATCTAATTTTTTGGAGCGCATGTAAGAAATGCGCTGCAAAGTCTCATGCAGATGAGAATGCAGCCCAATTCTTAATGGCACCCCAAATGCAGTAAGCAGACGCATGTCTTGCTACGTGTTTATTTTTACGCACCAAAACACGCCCTAAAAAAACATGCGACACTCAGCTACCGCAAAGTTTCTTGATCTATTTCCGGGCGTTTGTCACATGTAGCACACAACCCATTTCAGCAAATGACTCATGTGAGAATTTCAAAACACACAGCAACCCGCACAGAAATCACGTTTTGAAAATAATCAGCAATGTGCATTGTGCTTCTGTTACCATTTAGGCTGCATTCACATATGCACATTTCTGAACGTATGGCAACCTGCAGAAAAAACACTATGCCAAAATTTTTAGGAACATACATCACACTTACCTTGTCATTATGGTGATGCAGGCGTCGTGATGTGCGTCTGCAGCACATTTTTGGAATGTGTAAATTTTATGTGCACATTTTGTCACTTGGGAAATAAAAACGCATCTGCTTACTGCGCTTGGGGTGTGAAACAATGAGGCTGCATTCATATCTGTACATTTCCCCATCTCAAGCTGCATGCTCTGGAGTGCATATTGGAAACGTCCTGCAAATGTGTATAGCACTTGCATCACCATAATGGCAATGTGAGGACAATATGGGTTTGCAGCACGTTTTCGAAACGCACGCCAAAGCACACATTTTGCCTGATGAATGTGTCCAGACATGGGAAGCCAGCACAGGGATTGTGGTAACCCCTAATAATGGGCAGAGCAGGTGTACAGACCTGTGAACTCTGCACAGGCATTGTGGGAACCCCCTCACAATGGGATCGGTGGGTGTACAGACACGGGAAGCCAGCACAGGGATTGTGGGAACCCCTTATGGGTACAGCGAGTGTACGGACACGGGAGCTATGCACAGGTTTGTTGGGAACCCCTCTTAAGGCAGTTTGTGAGTGTACAGACCAAGGAACTTGGCACAGTGATTGTTGGAACCCCTTATGGGCAAAGCATGTTTACAAACCCAGATACCCAGCACAGGGATTGTTGGAAGCCCTTATGGGCACAGCAGGTGTACAGACCCAGAAACTATGCACAGGGTTGGTGGGAAACCCTCATAATGGGATGGGTGGGTGTACAGACCCGGTAACTCAGCACAGGTATTGTGGTAACCCCTCATAATGGGCAGAGCAGGTGTACAGACCTGTGAACTCTGCTCAGGCATTGTGGGAACCCTTCATAATGGGATGGGTGAGTGTACAGACCCGGTAACTCAGCACAGGGATTGTGTGAACCCCTTATGGGCACAGCATGTGTACAGACCCAGGTACAATGCACATGGTTGATGTGAACCCCTCATAATGGGATGGGTGGGTGTACAGACCCGGGAACTTGGCACAGGGATTGTGGAATCCCCTCATAATGGGCAAAGCAGGTGTAAGGACCTGTGAACTCAGCATGTGTTCAGTGGGAACCACTCATAATGGGATGGGTGGGTGTACAGACCCGGGAACTCTGCACAGGTTTTGTGGTAACCCCTCATAATGGGCAGAGCAGGTGTACAGACCTGTGAACTCAGCATAGGCATTGTGGGAACCCCTTATAATGGAACCCCTTATAATGGGATGGGTGGGTGTACAGACCCGGGAAGCCAGCACAGGGATTGTGGTAACCCCTCTTAACAGCCAGAGCAGGTGAACAGACCCTGGAACTCAGCATAGCTTCGGTGTGAACCACTCATAATGGGATAGGTGGGTATACAGACCGAGGAACTCAGCACAGGGCTTGGTGAGAACCCCTTACAATGGTATGAGTGGGTGTATAGACCCAGAAACTCAGCACAGGGATTGTGGGAACCCTGTATGGGTACAGCGAGTGTACAGACACAGGAGCTATGCACAGGGTTGTTGGGAACCCCTCTTAAGGCAATTTGTGAGTGTACAGACCAAGGAACTTGGCACAGTGATTGTTGGAACCCCTTATGGGCACATCATGCGTACAGACCCAGAAACTCAGCACAGGGATTGTTGGAACCCCTTATGGGCACAGCAGTTGTACAGACCCAGGAACTATGCACAGGGTTGGTGGGAACCTCTCATAATGGTATGGGTGGGTGTACAGACCCGGGAACTCAGCACAGGGATTGTGGTTACCCCTCATAACGGGCAGAGCAGGTGTACAGACCTGTGAACTCTGTACAGGCATTGTGGGAACCCCTCATAATGGGATAGGTGGGTGTACAGACACGGGAAGCCAGCACAGGGATTGTGGTAACCCCTCATAATGGGCAGAGCAGGTGTACAGACCTGTGAACTCAGCATGGGTTCAGTGGGAACCACTCATAATGGGATGGGTGGGTGAACAGACCCGGGAACTCAGCTCAGGGTTGGTGGGAAACCCTCATAATGGGATGGGTGGGTGTGCAGACCCGGTAACTCAGCACAGGGATTGTGGTAACGCCTCATAATGGGCAGAGCAGGTTTACAGACTTGTGAACTCTGCACAGGCATTGTGGGAACCCCTCATAATGGGATGGGTGTGTGTCCAGACACGGGAAGCTAGCACAGGGATTGTGGTAACCCCTCATAATGGGCAGAGCATGTGTACAGACCTGTGAACTCAGCATGGGTTCAATGGTAACCACTCATAATGGAATGGGTGGGTGTACAGAGCCGGGAACTCGGCACAGGGTTGGTGGGAACCCCTCATAATGGGCCCACTGGGTTTACAGACCCAGGAACTCAGCACAGGGTTGGTGAGAACCCCTTATAATGGGATGGGTGTGTGTCCAGACACGGAAAGCTAGCACAGGGATTGTGGTAACCCCTCATAATGGGCAGAGCATGTGTACAGACCTGTGAACTCAGCATGGGTTCAGTGGTAACCACTCATAATGGGATGGGTGGGTGTACAGACCCAGATACTCAGCACAGGGATTGTTGGAACCCTTATGGGCACAGCAGTTGTACAGACCCAGGAACTATGCACAGGGTTGGTGGGAACCCCTCATAATGGGATGGGTGGGTGAATAGACCCGGGAACTCAGCAGAGGGTTGGTGGAATCCCCTCATAATGGACAGAGCATGTGTACAGACCTGTGAACTCAGCATGGATTCAGTGGTAACCACTCATAATGGGATGGGTGAGTGTACACACCCGGGAACTCAGCACAGGGATTGTGGTAACCCCTCATAATGGGCAGAGCAGGTGTACAGACCTGTGAACTCTGCACAGGCATTGTGGGAACCCCTCATAATGGGATGGGTGTGTGTCCAGACACGGAAAGCTAGCACAGGGATTGTGGTAACCCCTCATAATGGGCAGAGCATGTGTACAGACCTGTGAACTCGACATGGGTTCAGTGGTAACCACTCATAATGGGATGGGTGGGTGTACAGATTGGAGAACTCAGCAGAGGGTTGGTGGGAACCCCTCATAATGGGCCCGCTGGGTGTACAGACCCAGGAACTTGGCACAGGGTTGTTGGGAACCCCTCATAATGGGATGTGTGGCTGTAAAGAGCCAGATACTTAGCACAGGGATTGTGGGAACCCCTTATGGGCACAGCGAGTGTACAGACACAGGAGCTATGCACAGGGTTGTTTGGAACCCCTTTTAAGGCAATTTGTGAGTGTACAGACCAAGGAACTTGGCACAGTGATTGTTGGAACCCCTTATGGGCACAGCAGGTGTTCAGACCCAGAAACTATGCACAGGGTTTGTGGGAACCCCTCATAATGGTATGGGTGTACAGACCCAGATACTCAGAACAGGGATGGTGGGAACCCCTTATGGTCACAGCAGTTGTACAGACCCAGGAACTATGCACAGGGTTGGTGGGAACCCCTCATAATGGGATGGGTGGGAGTATAGACCCGGGAATTTGGCACAGGGATTGTGGTAACCCCTCATAATGGGCAGAGCAGGTGTACAGACCTGTGAACTCTGCACAGGCATTGTGGTAACCCCTCATAATGGGATGGGTGGGTGTACAGACATCGGGAAGCCAGCATAGGGATTGTGGTAACCTGTCATAATGGGCAGAGCAGGTGTACAGACCTGTGAACTCAGCATGGGTTCAGTGGGAAGCACTCATAATGGGATGGGTGGGTGTACAGACCCGGGAACTCAGCACAGGGTTGGTGGGAACCCCTCCTAATGGGCCCGCTGTGTGTATAGACCCAGGAACTCAGCACAGGGATTGTGGGAACCCCTTATGGGTACAGCGAGTGTACAGACACAGGAGCTATGCACAGGGTTGTTGGGAACCCCTCTTAAGGCAATTTGTGAGTGTACAGACTAAGGAACTTGGCACAGTGATTGTTGGAACCCCTTATGGGCACAGCATGTGTACAGACCCAGAAACTCAGCACAGGGATTGTTGAAACCCCTTATGGGCACAGCAGTTGTACAGACCCAGGAACTATGCACAGGGTTGGTGGGAACCCCTCATAATGGTATGGGTGGGTGTACAGACCCAGATACTCAGCACAGGGATGGTTGGAACCCCTTATGGGCACAGCAGTTGTACAGACCCAGGAACTATGCACAGGGTTGGTGGGAACCCCTCATAATGGGATGGGTGGGTGTACAGACCCAGGAACTCAGCACAGGGATTGTGGCTACCCCTCATAATGGGCAGAGCAGGTGTACAGACCTGTGAACTCTGCACAGGCATTGTGGGAACCCCTCATAATGGGATGGGTGGGTGTAAAGACACGGGAAGCCAGCACAGGGATTGTGGTAACCCCTCATAATGGGCAGAGCAGGTGTACAGACCTGTAAACTCAGCATGGGTTCAGTGGGAAACACTCATAATGGGATGGGTGGGTGTGCAGACCCGGTAACTCAGCACAGGGATTGTGGTAACCCCTCATAATGGGCAGAGCAGGTGTACAGACTTGTGAACTCTGCACAGGCATTGTGGGAACCCCTCATAATGGGATGGGTGTGTGTCCAGACACGGGAAGCTAGCACAGGGATTGTGGTAACCCCTCATAATGGGCAGAGCATGTGTACAGACCTGTGAACTCAGCATGGGTTCAATGGTAACCACTCATAATGGAATGGGTAGGTGTACAGAGCCGGGAACTCGGCACAGGGTTGGTGGGTGTGACAGAACCCACTGTCACTGTGTGCTTTGGAAGAGACTGAGGGTGGGCCTCCTACCCACAGATTATGGCCCAGAAGAGACTGAGACTCGGGGAGAAGCTGGCATTGAGATAATGTAATGTAATGCTACATCCCTTCTCCCCCGTCCCCCCCTCTTGTTGCTGTGTTTAGCTGTGTTGAGTCATGGCACATAGACAATGGTCTGGACTGCAGACATCTCTCCGCAGGGGATGTGTATTGAGGGGTTGCCTGCTTACCATAATCCCTTTATGTTTATCTGTAGTCTCTGTTTCAATGTACAAGTGTTCAGTTCCCATTGGTTCTTCCTTGTCCCCTACCCCCCCTCTATGACAAGGCTAAGGGGAGTGTCCCTAACTGTGTGTAAAAGTGTATGTTTTGTATTTAATAAACTGTTGATGCTCTGCATCTTTAACCCTCAACACCTGTGTGGATTGTCTCGTGATTGAGGGGTTAAGGGCTGGTTATGGCGAATCTGCAGGCTGCGGGTGCGTTTGGAGGACAGGAGACACAGGTCTGGCGGATGTGCCCACCTGGGGTATCCGAGATCCGTCACAGTGGTGGCAGCAGTGGGATGTCTCCTGCAGTCCGGGACATCCAAACCACCACCAGGATTCAAGATCCGGGCAGCCGCCGAGGAGCGATACGGGGACCGGCCAGCATGAGAGCGGAGTATGGGAGGAGGCTGCAAGGCATGCGGAAGCAACATCGGGGACCAGCGACAGAGCGCACCATGCTCGACTGGGAGGATGTGATCCGCTGGCAACTCTGGCATGAGACACTAAGCCACGAGCGGCACCATCAGGGGAAGATCCTTCCCTCCTCCACAGAGATGTACTGGACGCAGTACCGTGCGCTAGAGGTGTTCCTGAGGGAACGACCGCGAGATGAGTGTAAGATGGAGCTCGGAAGATTGGTCCAGGAGGAGATGAGGCTGGACGCCAGCTACAGAGCCCTCCAGTGGTTCGCGGCTCAACTGTGGCCAAGTACAGCAGATGGCAGCCCGACAGAAGGCGTTGGCTACGGCAGCGTGGGGCTGCTCCATCAAAAAATGTACGGAGACCCAGACTTTGGGAGCGACGAAGAGTGGCGGCTGGAAGACATCCTGGACTTCCGAGATGAGGAGCTGGACCTTCCCGAAGAGGCGTGTGGCCTGGAGGAATTGGAGTTCCTGGTTGAGCAGGAATGGGAGCTCGAAATTGCCTACAAGCGGCTGTTTGACGGTTATCAGCAGCCTGGCATGGCTCCCGTTGCCTGGGACTGTCCTGGAGAAATAGTGGACAGTCGCGAAGATGCAGAGAAAATGGGGCCAGGAGTGCCCCTACGTTTTCCTGTCCTAACCGCAATGGAAGAAGCGGCGATGATACAGAGGGCACTGCGAGTGCTAGAATGCCAGAATGCACCAGAGGTTTCCCAGGCAGTGAGACAAGATAAAAGCATAAAGGTCTCAGAAGGGGAAGTTGAGGCGGGCGCTGGAAGGCTGGTAAATGGTGATCAGCAGCAAGTCCAGAGTATCGAATCCGGTGCCCCAGCAGAAGCGCTGGCTACAGGGCAGAGTGCCGCTGGCCTCTGCCCAGCATCAGAAAAAGAGTTGGACCCGGAGAGTCTGAGAGATGCTCTTCGTGAGCCGTTTCCCCAACAGCAGATATCCCCAACGGGAGTGGAGGAAGCAATTCTCTCTCCCCAGCAATTGGACAGTACCCCAATGTTCATCCCCCCAGCAGAAGCGCTGGCTGCAGGGCAGAGTGCCGCTGGCCTCTGCCCACCCTCAGAGTTGGATCCAGGGAGTCCGAGGGATGACCTCAGTAAGCTGTTTCCCCAGCACTTGGACACTACCCCAGTGTTCATCCCCCCAGCAGAAGCGCTGGCTACGGGGCAGAGTGCCGCTGGCCTCTGCCCACCCTCAGAGTTGGATCCAGGGAGTCCGAGGGATGACCTCAGTGAGCTGGTTGCCCAGCACTTGGACACTACCCCAGTGTTTATCCCCCCAGCTGAAGCGCTGGCTGCATGGCAGAGTGCCACGGGCCCCTGCCCAGCCCTCAGTATGTCTTTGGAGGGTTTGGGAGACAGCCCCTGTCAGAAGTCGCCTCAGCAGCTGGTCACAGAACCAGGAGGGGGAAAAACCCTTCCCCCTCTCCAGCGGCTGAACTCTACCATTGTATATGTCCCCCTAGCAGAATCGCTGGCTACGGAGCAGAGCGCTGTTGGCCTCTGCCCAGCATCAGAAAAAGAGATGGAGAGTCTGGGAGATAGTCCCTGCAAGATACCTCCTCAGCGGCTGGTAACTACTCCCCTCTATGACAAGGCTAAGGGGAGTGTCCCTAACTGTGTGTAAAAGTGTATGTTTTGTATTTAATAAACTATTGATGCTCTGCATCTTTAACCCTCAACACCTGTGTGGATTGTCTCGTGATTGAGGGGTTAAGGGCTGGTTATGGCGAATCTGCAGGCTGCGGGTGCGTTTGGAGGACAGGAGACACAGGTCTGGCGGATGTGCCCACCTGGGGTATCCGAGATCCGTCACAGTGGGAACCCCTCATAATGGGCACGCTGGGTTTACAGACCCAGGAACTCAGCACAGGGTTGGTGGGAAACTGCCATTCCACTCCTTGTCAGTGAGGTGTGTGGTTGCTGGTTCCTTTGCTCCTGTGCTTCCAGAGACCAGGGGCTAGAGTTTCTTCTCTGCCCCAGGAGGGATGCTGGATCCTGGGGAGGACCCTGGCGGGGGTCCCCTGGATAGGCCTGTGGAAGATTCTGGGCCTGGCCAAAATCAAGATGAGTCCCTGTCTGCCTTTAGACAGAGGACTGTCAGCAAGCTGAAGCGGATTGAGAAGGAAGAGGAGAAGTTGATGGTTTTGATGGCTGAGTTCAGGAAGAAAAAGCAGATTTGTGCTAAAGTTTACAGCAAGAAAAGACCGGCTCTAAGGCCTGAGTTGAAGGACCTGGAACAAGCTGTGAGGAAACAGAAGGAATTGGTGTGTTCTCTGAAGGAGAACAGCGGAATATTCAAAGAAAAATATAAGAATGAGGAGCGATTTAATCGCATGAGGAGAGGAGCTGCTTCCTGCATGGAGGGTGAGGAGACCAGTGAGGAGATGCAGGTACAGACAGACTTGGCAGAGAGTGAGAAAGTGGGCCCGGAGGATGAGCCCACCTGTTCAACACCTCAGACATCTGTTGAGCCCTCAATGGCGGAGGCCTCTGTCCCCTTCACACCCCAGCAATATGTAACATCTGAGCAGGAGGGTGAAGGTTCTGGCATGCTGGAGTTCATCACCAAGCTGGAATCTCCTCCGGATGCAGCTTCCCCGGTTGGTGATGAGAAGATGGACACCGTTCCTAGTCCTGTGGAAGAAAGACCTGTGGAGAGAGCAAGTTCCACCATTAAGCCTGCAACAGCTGGGAAGAAATCCAACCCCACCACCAGCCATAACATCGCAGAGGAGACAACACAGCAAGCAGGTGCAGGTACAGTGTGTGTGCAGGATGATGGTGTGAACTTTAATGACAATGGACTTGCTGAGGGTTGTAGTGCTGCAGACAGTCAGCCCAGACCCATAGACAATGCAGAGAGGTCCATGAACAATACAGAGACTTTGCCTGGACCAGGCACAGCGGCTGTTCCTGTGAGTGGTGGAGGAGATGCTGGGTGCAGTAGTGCCACAACTCTCCAGGAGTCTGCAGTGGACAGGATTGAACATGTGTGTTCAGATCAGGGGGAGGGGGCGGGTCCTGACTCTGCTAATCAAAAGACTGCTATCCCAGCTGATTCAGACTCTCAGCCAGCAGGTTTGAATGGGAAGGACAGGACTGCAAATGCTAGTGGTGAAAGGAAATCCTATGCTGGTATTGCTGCAAGATCTGGGAAGGGGGAGCAAGTAGGGAAGGAATATGGGAATGTTTTATCTTCCTCCCTGTTTAAAAGGAGGAATGTTGTGCAGTTAAAATGGGAGGGCGGTGGAATTCCCCCACATAGGAGGGAAGTGGTGGATAAAATCCTGCAGATGGGGTTTACACCCGCAGATATTTTCGCACTGATCAGTCCGGCGGGTTCCTATGAATATGATTTGTCCTTCATCCGTCCGGAGTCTTTGGACATATTTTGGGAGAAATATGAACACGTGTGTAGGGGCCTGCCGGACTGGAAAGGGCTCATCCCCAAGCTTGTTTCACGCCAGCCACTCATTAAAATGGTGACAATTCTGGTCCGTAATGAGTCCATACCACAGGGGGATTTATGTGTATGGTTGAAGAGGTATGGGGAAGTCCTAACCCCCCTAAAAAAGATTTTGGACGACCGGGGAATTTGGACAGGAGGGTGGTCTGTACAGCTAAAATTAAAAGTCGTTGATAATGTTGTTCAGCATCTGCCATCCTCGGCTTTCCTGGGGAGGGACAGGCTGACCATCTTTTATCCAGGCCAGCCAAAGCTGTGCAACAAATGTGGAATCAAAGGACATTTTGCATCCTCCTGTCCAGTGATGAAGTGCTCTCTGTGTCAAGGTGAACATCATTTGGCTAAGGACTGTAATATCATAAGGTGTAATCTGTGCAATGTGGTGGGACATCCTTATAGTCAGTGTCCTGAGGCAATGCACAACAAGCCTGAGCTCATGAGAGAGTTCTTCCGCCTGGACATGGAGGATGCTCAGAGCTCAGCAGCTGGGGTGCCTGTGAGTCCATCTGAGTATGTGCCAATACCGTGTCTTCCCAGTCTGTGGTGCCCCAGTCTGTGCCAAAACCCAATGTGTCTGTGTCTCCCCAGTCTGTGGTGCCCCAGTCTATGCCGATACCCAGTATGTCTGTGTCTTCCCAGTCTGTGTGTTTACCTAATGTGCCCGTGTCTTCCCAGTCTGTAGGTAAGGTGTCTGTAACGGGAAGGCCCGGGGGACTCAGAATCGCTTAGGAAGTATGAAATACCCTTGCGCCAGCTTCCCCAATGGCTCTTATGTGTCAATCACCCTGTGTCTCTATTAGGGGCACAGGGTGAATGAAAACCCCAATATGGTCTATGATAGCCATATTCAAGGCTGTATATACATTGTATATAGATTGGATGTATACTGTATGTGGGGGTTAAGTATCATTGCTGTGAGGAATTAAGTTGTTTTGCATTTCTATTGTTCAGTATGACTTGGGAAGGTCTGGTGTGAATAGAAGTAATTAACCCTATACTTGTGTGTATTGTAAAGGCAGACTGGGATTTACAATACAAAGGGATTTAAGATGTAAAGGGTTTAGAACCTGTTGTCGCCAGACAGACTGGCTGCCAACCCTTTGTGGCAAGATGTGTATTGGAGATCGTATATTCTATTGTGTTGGGATCTTTTGAAGCCTAGCAGACGTCAGGATGAGGTGTTGAGTTTTGGGATGTGTGGGTGGAGCTGGGCCCTTGTTCATGTTAAATCATGTGCCCTGAATTGTGTATAAAGTTACAATGTTTGGCATTAATAAATTCATTCCTACTACAGAAGAGACAGAGTGCGTCTCGTCTTCTTCCAGAGGGGTCGGCTCCTATAGGAAAGGGTCGTTTAGCTGTGGATATCGGTAGCGAGTGGATGTGTGCCTAGGAGAGGGAACATCGTAAACGGCGTTAATACCCCTTGAGATTGGGGTGCCGTTACATTGGTTGGCAGCAGCGGGATTTTCCCTCCAGTTCCTGGGACACTCCAAACCACCACAGTGACTGGCCAGCGATGCAGCCGAAGGAGGGTGATGCAGGACCCTGGTCAGTTGAAGATTTGTTTCAGCAACGAGTGCGACAGCGGTTGGCATTGTATGGTGCTAACCCATCAGAGACCGCCATACGGGAAGCCATTAGAGACATCGAGCGGCAGGATGAGTGGCAACATGAGCAGAGAATGGCGCAAATACGGCAATCGGGGACAACGCCTAAAGAACCAGCCGCCATGGAAGAGGAATTCGGAAGGAGGTTGCGAGAGATGCAGGGAGGAGAAGCAGGCCATCTCCCCCCCCCAACAGTTAACCAGAGCAGATGGTGTGGAGTCCCCAGCAGAAGTGCTGGCAACAGGGCAGAGTGATACCCACCTCTGCCCAGCACCGGAAACCACTGTGGAGTTTCAGGGAGCCGGGGCAGTTGGCCCCTCTCCCCAGCAACAAGCTGAGGCAGTAAAGCTTTTACTCCCAGCTGAATCACTGGCAGCAGGGCAGAATGCTACTGGCCGCTGCACACAACTGCCACTTGAGCGGATATCGGTGGATGGGACTGCGGTCTCCACTCACAGCAACCCAGTAGAAGAGCTGGCAACAGAGCCGAGCGCCACGGGCCTCGGCTCCCAACTAACAGAAGAGGGAGTTCCTGTGGTATTGGATGGGACTTCAGTCCTCACTGACACAACCCCAGAAAATGGTGTGACACTGAGACAGGAGGATGTCAGCCTTGCTTTGCAAGCACTGGGAGATTTTCACCTACCACAAGTGGATGGGACTTCAGTCTCCACTTGTATACCACAGGGATGCCGGGCAGTCGACCCAGATCCCCAACAGCATGACGGACTGAGCCCAGTCACCCTGTCTTCTCTCCAGCGGCAGAAAGGACTCCAGGGAGAAGGGCCAGTCCAGGCCTCTCCCCAGCGGCGGGTGTGTTCTCTGAGAGAGGCAGAGGTTGGCTGGGTAAGCGATTCTCTGTTTGGAGAAATTTATTTGGGGTACTGTGTGGATACCGGCATTAGAAGAAGGGACCTATGGACTAACTTCGGAGTCAACCCGTCTGGGGTTCCCCCCTCTGTTAGTCTCCTGCCGAAAGGGGAGAGATGTAACGGGAAGGCCCGGGGGACTCAGAATCGCTTAGGAAGTATGAAATACCCTTGCGCCAGCTTCCCCAATGGCTCTTATGTGTCAATCACCCTGTGTCTCTATTAGGGGCACAGGGTGAATGAAAACCCCAATATGGTCTATGATAGCCATATTCAAGGCTGTATATACATTGTATATAGATTGGATGTATACTGTATGTGGGGGTTAAGTATCATTGCTGTGAGGAATTAAGTTGTTTTGCATTTCTATTGTTCAGTATGACTTGGGAAGGTCTGGTGTGAATAGAAGTAATTAACCCTATACTTGTGTGTATTGTAAAGGCAGACTGGGATTTACAATACAAAGGGATTTAAGATGTAAAGGGTTTAGAACCTGTTGTCGCCAGACAGACTGGCTGCCAACCCTTTGTGGGAAGATGTGTATTGGAGATCGTATATTCTATTGTGTTGGGATCTTTTGAAGCCTAGCAGACGTCAGGATGAGGTGTTGAGTTTTGGGATGTGTGGGTGGAGCTGGGCCCTTGTTCATGTTAAATCATGTGCCCTGAATTGTGTATAAAGTTACAATGTTTGGCATTAATAAATTCATTCCTACTACAGAAGAGACAGAGTGCGTCTCGTCTTCTTCCAGAGGGGTCGGCTCCTATAGGAAAGGGTCGTTTAGCTGTGGATATCGGTAGCGAGTGGATGTGTGCCTAGGAGAGGGAACATCGTAAACGGCGTTAATACCCCTTGAGATTGGGGTGCCGTTACAGTGTCAGTTGCAGAGAATGTGTCCAATCCTTCTGTGTCTTCTAAAATTGTAGAGGCAGCAAGAGGTGCTGAGGCTGGTGCATCAAGTGCGGTGCCAGTCCCCCTCCCTCGACGCTGCAAGGTTCCTGTTAAGGATCGTGGGGTGCAGAGGAGTGAGGAGGATGGTGAAGAGGCTGGCCTGGTGGTAGATAAGGGAGGGACAGTGGAGGGGAGGATAGGTGTGGGGAGGCTGTTGACTCCGGGTTGTCCTTATGATGATAAGAAGTGGTTGGAGGATAAAAGGAGGAGAGGCAAAAGGAAGAGGAAAAAAGGAGGTACAGTTACATTAAGTCCTAAGGTTTTGCCTTTTGCAAATAAATTTAAGGTACTGTCTGATGATGATGATGAATGGGACTCGTTCATTTCAGCATCCTCTATGGATGATGAGTGCCAGGGTGCAACGAAGCGCGCTGGTTCTCCAGGGAGAGGGAGTAACCAGGCTAGGAAGCTGCTGCCCCAACTACCCTAATGGCAGTTCCCACTCATTTTATATAAAAGGCTCCATGCCTGGTGACGGTGATGTTCTTTAGTCTGGCTCTCCTGTAGGGATTATGTTGTCGAAATTTGGTTTGCACCGTTTATTATGTTCTTGTGTGCTTTTTTTGTTTTGTATAGTCATATTCAATTATTTTGTAAATATGTTTTATTTATTATGGTTTTATTGTATATAAGTTGTTGTTTGTAAGATTTTTTCAATAAACAAAATTAACCCCTTATAATGGGATGGGTGTGTGTCCAGACACGGAAAGCAAGCACAGGGATTGTGGTAACCCCTCATAATGGGCAGAGCATGTGTACAGACCTGTGAACTCAGCATGGGTTCAGTGGTAACCACTCATAATGGGATGGGTGGGTGTACAGACATCGGGAAGCCAGCACAGGGATTGTGGTAACCCGTCATAATGGGCAGAGCAGGTGTACAGACCTGTGAACTCAGCATGGGTTCAGTGGGAAGCACTCATAATGGGATGGGTGGGTGTACAGACCCGGGAACTCAGCACAGGGTTGGTGGGAACCCCTCATAATGGGCCCGCTGTGTGTACAGACCCAGGAACTCAGCACAGGGATTGTGGGAACCCCTTATAGTACAACGAGTGTACAGACACAGGAGCTATGCACAGCGTTGTTGGGAACCCCTCTTAAGGCAATATGTGAGTGTACAGACTAAGGAACTTGGCACAGTGATTGTTGGAACCCCTTATGGGCACAGCATGTGTACAGACCCAGAAACTCAGCACAGGGATTATTGGAACCCCTTATGGGCACAGCAGTTGTACAGACCCAGGAACTATGCACAGGGTTGGTGGGAACCCCTCATAATGGTATGGGTGGGTGTACAGACCCAGATACTCAGCACAGGGATGGTTGGAACCCCTTATGGGCACAGCAGTTGTACAGACCCAGGAACTATGCACAGGGTTGGTGGGAACCCCTCATAATGGGATGGGTGGGTGTACAGACCCGGGAACTCAGCACAGGGATTGTGGCTACCCCTCATAATGGGCAGAGCAGGTGTACAGACCTGTGAACTCTGCACAGGCATTGTGGGAACCCTTCATAATGGGATGGGTGGGTGTAAAGACATCGGGAAGCCAGCACAGGGATTGTGGTAACCCGTCATAATGGGCAGAGCAGGTGTACAGACCTGTGAACTCAGCATGGGTTCAGTGGGAAGCACTCATAATGGGATGGGTGGGTGTACAGACCCGGGAACTCAGCACAGGGTTGGTGGGAACCCCTCATAATGGGCCCGCTGTGTGTACAGACCCAGGAACTCAGCACAGGGATTGTGGGAACCCCTTATGGGTACAGCGAGTGTACAGACACAGGAGCTATGCACAGGGTTGTTGGGAACCCCTCTTAAGGCAATATGTGAGTGTACAGACTAAGGAACTTGGCACAGAGATTGTTGGAACCCCTTATGGGCACAGCATGTGTACAGACCCAGAAACTCAGCACAGGGATTATTGGAACCCCTTATGGGCACAGCAGTTGTACAGACCCAGGAAGTATGCACAGGGTTGTTGGGAACCCCTCTTAAGGCAATTTGTGAGTGTACAGACCAAGGAACTTGGCACAGTGATTGTTGGAACCCCTTATGGGCACAGCAGGTGTACAGACCCAGGAACTATGCACAGGGTTGGTGGGAACCCCTCATAATGGTATGGGTGGGTGTACAGACCCAGATACTCAGCACAGGGATGGTTGGAACCCCTTATGGGCACAGCAGTTGTACAGAACCAGGAACTATGCACAGGGTTGGTGGGAACCCCTCATAATGGGATGGGTGGGTGTACAGACCCGGGAACTCAGCACAGGGATTGTGGCTACCCCTCATAATGGGCAGAGCAGGTGTACAGACCTGTGAACTCTGCACAGGCATTGTGGGAACCCCTCATAATGGGATGGGTGGGTGTAAAGACACGGGAAGCCAGCACAGGGACTGTGGTAACCCCTCATAATGGGCAGAGCAGGTGTACAGACCTGTGAACTCAGCATGGGTTCAGTGGGAAACCTTCATAATGGGATGGGTGGGTGTGCAGATCCAGTAACTCAGCACAGGGATTGTGGTAACCCCTCATAATGGGCAGAGCAGGTGTACAGACTTGTGAACTCTGCACAGGCATTGTGGGAACCCCTCATAATGGGATGGGTGTGTGTCCAGACACCGGAAGCTAGCACAGGGATTGTGGTAACCCCTCATAATGGGCAGAGCATGTGTACAGACCTGTGAACTCAGCATGGGTTCAATGGTAACCACTCATAATGGAATGGGTGGGTGTACAGAGCCGGGAACTCAGCACAGGGTTGGTGGGAACCCCTCATAATGGGCCCGCTGGGTTTACAGACCCAGGAACTCAGCACAGGGTTGGTGAGAGCCTCTTATAATGGGATGGGTGTGTGTCCAGACACAGAAAGCAAGCACAGGGATTGTGGTAACCCCTCATAATGGGCAGAGCATGTGTACAGACCTGTGAACTCGACATGGGTTCAGTGGTAACCACTCATAATGGGATGGGTGGGTGTACAGATCGGAGAACTCTGCAGAGGGTTGGTGGGAACCCCTCATAATGGGCCCGCTGGGTGTACAGACCCAGGAACTTGGCACAGGGTTGTTGGGAACCCCTCATAATGGGATGTGTGGCTGTAAAGAGCCAGATACTTAGCACAGGGATTGTGGGAACCCCTTATGGGCACAGCGAGTGTACAGACACAGGATCTATGCACAGGGTTGTTGGGAACCCCTCTTAAGGCAATTTGTGAGTGTACAGACCAAGGAACTTGGCACAGTGATTGTTGGAACCCCTTATGGGCACAGCAGGTGTTCAGACCCAGAAACTATGAACAGGGTTGGTGGGAACCCCTCATAATGGTATGGGTGGGTGTACAGACCCAGATACTCAGAACAGGGATGGTTGGAACCCCTTATGGTCACAGCAGTTGTACAGACCCAGGAACTATGCACAGGGTTGGTGGGAACCCCTCATAATGGGATGGGTGGGAGTATAGACCCGGAAACTCAGCACAGGGATTGTGGTAACCCCTCATAATGGGCAGAGCAGGTGTACAGACCTGTGAACTCTGCACAGGCATTGTGGGAACCCCTCATAATGGGATGGGTGGGTGTACAGACATCGGGAAGCCAGCACAGGGATTGTGGTAACCCGTCATAATGGGCAGAGCAGGTGTACAGACCTGTGAACTCAGCATGGGTTCAGTGGGAAGCACTCATAATAGGATGGGTGGGTGTACGGACCCGGGAACTCAGCACAGGGTTGGTGGGAACCCCTCATAATGGGCCCGCTGTGTGTACAGACCCAGGAACTCAGCACAGGGATTGTGGGAACCCCTTATGGTTA
This sequence comes from Rana muscosa, assembly GCA_029206835.1. Taxonomy (NCBI): domain Eukaryota; kingdom Metazoa; phylum Chordata; class Amphibia; order Anura; family Ranidae; genus Rana; species Rana muscosa. The sequence continues at coordinate 14,794,574 of JARGYO010005562.1, forward strand.
CAGCGATTGTACAGACACAGGAGCTATGCACAGGGTTGTTGGGAACCCCTCTTAAGGCAATTTGTGAGTGTACAGACCAAGGAACTTGGCACAGTGATTGTTGGAACCCCTTATGGGCACAGCGAGTGTACAGACACAGGAGCTATGCGCAGGGTTGTTGGGAACCCCTCATAACGGGAATTGTGGGTGTACAGACCAAGGAACTTTGCACAGGGATTGTGTGAACCCCTTATGGGCACAGCATGTGTACAGACCCAGGTACTATGCACAGGGTTGTTGTGAACCCCTCATAATGGGATGGGTGGGTGTACAGACCCGGGAACTTGGCACAGGGATTGTGGAATCCCCTCATAATGAACAGAGCAGGGTGTACAGACCTGTCAACTCAGCATGGGTTCAGTGGGAACCACTCATAATGGGGTGGGTGTACAGCCCCGGGAACTCAGCAGAGGGTTGGTGGGAACCCCTCCATAATGGGCCCAGTGGGTGTACAGACCCAGAAACTCAGCACAGGGTTGGAGAGAAACCCCTTATAATGGGATGAGTGGGTGTACAGACCCAGAAACTCAGCATATGGTTGGTGGGAAACAATAGAAAATTGATTAAATCCACTCATCATGAGATGTAAGGGTATTCAGACTCGGTGACTCAGCGCATGGTCGGTGGGAACCCCTTATAATGGACCGAGCGGGTGTATGACCACTACCATTGTACCTCCAGTTCATCTTTTTTTTTTTTTTTTTTTCAGGCATTGTTAAAACTGTTAGCTGGAAACTGAATCCTGCATACGAGTCGGCTGGTTGTCTGTTATCAAAGTGTTAAAATCCAAGTGGGTAGGTTAATGCAACTTTTTTTATTTATTTTTTCATTATTATTTTTTTCCTGTATTTTTTTTTAGAACAAGGAGAAGACGTGGGCCATAAAACATGACCTGCATGCAAGTCACATTTGAGTATCCCATCTAAGTGATTTATTTCAAGCAGGTATGTCAGGTTATGTTTATTTATTTTTTTAATGATGGACACAGGTCTTCTTAAGTGTAGGGTTACAATGCCAGATTCGGGAGTAGGACAGTAGGTGTAAAAAAAAAAAAAAACAAGAACACAGCATCGGCTATGGGCAGTCCAGAGTAGTAGTAAACCATATCTCTGCCCTAGCGGCACATTTTTTTTATAATTTTATTTTTCAACACAGTTCCTTGCTGGAACTTTTTTTTCTAAACCTTTAATCCTTTTTTTTTTTTTTTTTCCTGAGCGTTTTACCAGCTGATGACTTCAAACAGCTGGTTTTGGTCGACAGGTTTGATAATGTATATCCTGCAATCACCCCAGCCTGGCCTGCAAGCACAATACAGACTTTTGGCTGTGCGCTGGGTTGGCTGCGACAGCCCCATCATTCTGGCCCGGTGAGGCTGGCGAGTTAAATGCCTCGCAGGGGATGCGTTTGACCGGGTAGCTAACACTCCTGTCTTGTTGGGAGGCAGATCAGTCCTCCAGAATTGTCCCCACTACCTCTGCTGGACTGGTAGAGGCAGATGGGTGGTGATGGCCCTCTTCCTTCCCCCCCCACTCGCCAGTGTCTAGATATGCATTATAGACATGAGCCAGCAACTCGATGGCTTATTCATCGATAGACTTTATTGTTGCACAATAGCAATAGCAGAACACAAATGATGCTAATGCATTTCAGCCGATGCCTTCCTCGTAGCTTGCTATTGCTGTTGTGCACCACTAAAGTGTATTGACGAAGAAGCTCTAAAGTTTCTGGGTCATCTGTATTATAGATTTACAGTGCACACTACAGTGAACACTCTAACCGACACTCTGCTCACACATTCTTTACATACAGCGGTAGAGCTCGGGTGAGCTTTTTCAATGCCTGGACGTGGGGTGCGCCTCGCTACGTACTCCATTTTTTGGAAGGCCTCCTTGCCCTACTGCTGCTGCCCTTCTGTCCGTGCTCTGAGCTGTGGTGGAGGTGGGCTTGCCTGCGCTCTTCCCCTGTGTGGGTGGGTGGATCTAGGACGGGACACTCTGCAGACATCGCACCCGGCATCCACTCAATCCTACAGCATTGTTTATGCTCTCCGTATAGTAACGGGTGTCTCTGGCAGCTGTTGGCTCTGCTTCAATTTCCAGGGCAAGGTTAGTGAACGGTCCAGCTCCTTGTGTTGTGCGGCTACTTGGTTCCATTTCTGGTCTCACATAAATGATCCCTCTTAAACCCCCTCCCACCTGAGGAGATAAGCTCATCCTTGGGTGGCTATAGGTATCGTTCTCTGCCGTATGTACCTCTAGCAACCCTTTGGGTTAGGCTTGGTTGTCTGTGCCCCCTCCCATTATGCTATTGGAGGTAGTTGACTGCTGTGGCTTGCCTTGATGCCCATGTTTGGGCGCTCTGCTGCCTCTCCCTTGTTATCTTTTGGATTTATCGTTTTTCGCACTTTTTTTGGCTGCATCTGCCCATCCCGTCAGACTTGCCCTATGAGTACAGTTGGTGCGTGTTTTAAATTTTTTATTTTCTAGGGCCCGTAAGAGGGCTCCTGACCTTTTTAACGATTACAACCACTTTAAGCCAAAAAGTAGCAGGGTTAGCTTGATCTGTAAAGTCATAATTTTTTTAATTTATTTTTTTATCTTAAAGGGGTTGTAAAGGCAAGACGGTATTAAGCTAAAAAGTCTTTGGTGTGCAGCAGGCCCCCTGAAACTTGCGTGAATTAGTCTAGATACAGCGATGTTGCAGGAGTGTTTCAGCTGCCTGGGACGCCCGACTTAATTGGCTTAGACCGCACCGCAGTGCCATCAGCTCACGCTGCTGTCAGGTCAGCCAATGAGGGCAGAAAGGGGGCAGTGCCGGGCCGCTGTTCTGCGTCTAAATAGACACAGGGAGCAGTGGCTCATCTCGGTTGCCCCTGTACCATGCTGCTTGCTGTTGGGGCACTCAACAGGAGGGAGGGGCCAGGAGCACCAAAGAGGGACCAAGAAGATGAGTTCTGAGCTGCTCTCTCCAAAACGACTGCACAGGGCAGGTAAATATAAAATTTTTGTTTGCCCCCCCCCATATTCTATTTGAGGTAGTTTACTGCTGTGGCTTGCCTTTCTGCTCATGGTTTTGGGGCTCTGCTGCCTGTCCCTTGGGTGTATCCCCTTTCTCCCTTTTGTGGTTGCACATGCCCATCCTGTCGGCCTTGCTCTATTAGTACAGTTGTTTGTGTTTTGTTTACAGTCGGTATCTTTTTTTTAACTTTGGGGCCCTGTGAGTGCGCTCCTGACTTTTTCAGATCAAATCAACCTTGTTCCTTTTTTTTGCTTAAAGTACACAGTACATTCTTATCATGACGTACCTATTTCATATGTAGAGGGTCATTCATATTCAAGACATTATAGTCACTAGAGTCTTTTCACCCATATCTGGATACATAAATTGTCAGATTTCAACACTCAATTAACCCATTAGATGAGCTGCATCATGGCTCAAGGAACACTTTCTGGCAAAATTGAATTATTTAACCACTTAGCCATCACAGAGCCAAGTCTAAAAAAAATAAATTCACTCCTGTCTTTTTTATTCTTAAGATGATCATATCCTATTCCCCCTCTTCTAATTGACTGATTAAGGGTAAAAAAAAGCGCCCTCGACTTAAGATCCCCTGGTTGGCTACTGTGGTAGTACTCTGCAAAATGGTACCCTGTGATATTTTCCTGTTTTCAGGTTAATGCCCTTCATGCGTTTGCCGATCCCGACACGCAACTGTCGCTTAGTTTCGTCGACATTTTTTATCTTTAGGAGGTCTGCTCAGCAGCACAGCAACAGGTTACTTTGGAAATGTCATGCAATGAAAGCATTGAAGGAAAATAAGTGTTCCTCCCTCCCCTCCCCCCTCCTCCCTCCCCTATGCAATTGAAGAAAAAATTGAAGCACATGGCACTGTTTCTAAGTAAGGACTGTTTTATATTACTGTAACTTACTGGGGAATGTATAATTTATGTTTTTTTATGATTTTAGGTAGTCAACTGTTAGTGGATTTTGGAATATAAATGGGATAGATAGATTGTACAGTTGATAGGAGCATACATCTTCATAGCTTGTGCTGAGATATTGTTTGTAATGTGCCTCATATTTTTTATCAGTTAAAGAGGGTGATGGTTTAATACTATTTTAGGCTGGATTCACACCTATGCAGTTTTAGTGCTTTTTGCAGATTTGCACTTCAGTCCATTTAACATTGTTTCCTATGGAACATGCATCTGTTTACTGTAATATCGCTCAAGTAGTCCTATTGGCATGCTAACCTTGACTGTGGTGTGATTTATTACACTGCATGCACATGGAAGTAACAAAACCCTCACTGTAAATGCACGCTTTGGCGCACATTTTAGAAACATTCTGCAAACGCACATCGTGCTTGTGTTGCCATGATGATGGTGCAAGCGTGTAATGAGTATTGGCAGCACGGTTCTTAAATGCGCACCAAAGCACACATTTCACGTTCAGGGACATGCAGATGTGAATACAGCCCAAGTGTTAATGACACCCCAGCCACATTTAGCGGCAGATGCATGCTTTGCCGCTCTACAAAAAGTGCACTGACAAAATGCATGACTCTCAATGCCCGGAAAGTTTTCAGAGGTACTTTGTGGTATTTGCTGTGTGGCAGGCCTTTCAAGTGACTGTCCTCATTCATCAGGCAAAATGTGTGCTTTGGCATGCGTTTCGAAAACGTGCTGCAAACCCATATCGTCCTTGCATTGCCATTATGGTGATGCAAGTGCTATACACATTTGCAGGACGTTTCCAATATGCACTCCAGAACATGCAGCTTGAGATGGGGAAATGTACAGATATGAATGCAGCCTCATTGTTTCACACCCCAAGCGCAGTAAGCAGATGCGTTTTTATTTCCCAAGTGACAAAATGTGCACAGAAAATTCACACATTCCAAAAATGTGCTGCAAACGCACATCACGACGCCTGCATCACCATAATGACAAGGTAAGTGTGATGTGTGTTCCTAAAAATTTTGGCATAGTATTTTCTCTGCAGGTTGCCATACGTTCAGAAATGTACATATGTGAATGCAGCCTAAATGGTAACCGAAACAGAGAAGGAGGGGTCGCCCTTGGGACTTTGAATGAGGTGGTAGAGTTTGGCACTTGTTCACCCATATATGCAAAAAATATAATTTATTGGTTACAAAATGCTGTAAAACAACCGGAAACAGCAATAATTGTGCGTCACCAGTAGGGATGAGCTTCGTGTTCGAGTCGAACATACGTTCGACTCGAACATCGGCTGTTCGATCGTTCGACGAAGATCGAACGATTTGGGCCGTTCGTGCCAAATTCGAGTGATGCGAACGGCCCACAATGCACTACGCCATCGCAGTGTCATCCAGGCGCTGTGATTGGCCAAGCATGCACTGTGACCCCGCATGCTTGGCCAATCACAGCGCCGGCAGCTAGGAGAGCAATGATTGGCCACAGGCAGGATGCCTGTGGCCAATTATTGCTGAGGGGGTTTAGTACACGCCCCACACTATAAAAGGCCGCCAGCGCGGCGGCCTTGTGTAGTGTGTTCCGGAGCAGGGAAAGAGAAGCATAGGCAGGGACAGTGTCATTTTTTTTCCTTTACTAATCCTGGATTCCTTGTGTTTAGGGACAAATAAGGATAGGTAGGGAGAGTGTCAGTGTGTTATTCTGTGCTAAACCTTGTTTGTAGGGACAGAGAGATACAGTGAGGGAAAGTGTCAGTGTGCTTTTCTGTTCCAAACAAATCTTGCTGAACCATATTTGAAATCCTTGAGTTTAGGGACAGAGAGGTACAGTGAGGGAAAGTGTCAGTGTGCTATTCTGTTCTAAACCAATCTTGCTGAACCATATTTGAAATCCTTGAGTTTAGGGACAGAGAGGTACAGTGAGGGAAAGTGTCAGTGTGCTATTCTGTTCTAAACCAATCTTGCTGAACCATATTTGAAATCCTTGAGTTTAGGGACAGAGAAGGACACTCGTGGAAACTATCAGTGTGCTATTCTGTGCTAAATCTTGTTTGTAGGAACAGAGAAGGACAGTGAGTGAAACTGACAGTGTGCTATTCTGTTCTAAACCAATCTTGCTGAACCATATTTGAAATCCTTGAGTTTAGGGACAGAGAGGTACAGTGAGGGAAAGTGTCAGTGTGCTATTCTGTTCTAAACCAATCTTGCTGAACCATATTTGAAATCCTTGAGTTTAGGGACAGAGAAGGACACTCGTGGAAACTATCAGTGTGCTATTCTGTGCTAAATCTTGTTTGTAGGGACAGAGAAGGACAGTGAGTGAAACTGACAGTGTGCTATTCTGTTCTAAACCAATCTTGCTGAACCATATTTGAAATCCTTGAGTTTAGGGACAGAGAGGTACAGTGAGGGAAAGTGTCAGTGAGCTATTCTGTTCTAAACCAATCTTGCTGAACCATATTTGAAATCCTTGAGTTTAGGGACAGAGAAGGACACTCGTGGAAACTATCAGTGTGCTATTCTGTGCTAAATCTTGTTTGTAGGGACAGAGAAGGACAGTGAGTGAAACTGACAGTGTGCTATTCTGTTCTAAACCAATCTTGCTGAACCATATTTGAAATCCTTGAGTTTAGGGACAGAGAGGTACAGTGAGGGAAAGTGTCAGTGTGCTATTCTGTTCTAAACCAATCTTGCTGAACCATATTTGAAATCCTTGAGTTTAGGGACAGAGAGGTACAGTGAGGGAAAGTGTCAGTGTGCTATTCTGTTCTAAACCAATCTTGCTGAACCATATTTGAAATCCTTGAGTTTAGGGACAGAGAGGTACAGTGAGGGAAAGTGTCAGTGTGCTATTCTGTTCTAAACCAATCTTGCTGAACCATATTTGAAATCCTTGAGTTTAGGGACAGAGAAGGACACTCGTGGAAACTATCAGTGTGCTATTCTGTGCTAAATCTTGTTTGTAGGGACAGAGAAGGACAGTGAGTGAAACTGACAGTGTGCTATTCTGTTCTAAACCAATCTTGCTGAACCATATTTGAAATCCTTGAGTTTAGGGACAGAGAGGTACAGTGAGGGAAAGTGTCAGTGAGCTATTCTGTTCTAAACCAATCTTGCTGAACCATATTTGAAATCCTTGAGATTAGGGACAGAGAAGGACACTCGTGGAAACTATCAGTGTGCTATTCTGTGCTAAATCTTGTTTGTAGGGACAGAGAAGGACAGTGAGTGAAACTGACAGTGTGCTATTCTGTTCTAAACCAATCTTGCTGAACCATATTTGAAATCCTTGAGTTTAGGGACAGAGAAGGACACTCGTGGAAACTATCAGTGTGCTATTCTGTGCTAAATCTTGTTTGTAGGGACAGAGAAGGACAGTGAGTGAAACTGACAGTGTGCTATTCTGTTCTAAACCAATCTTGCTGAACCATATTTGAAATCCTTGAGTTTAGGGACAGAGAGGTACAGTGAGGGAAAGTGTCAGTGAGCTATTCTGTTCTAAACCAATCTTGCTGAACCATATTTGAAATCCTTGAGTTTAGGGACAGAGAAGGACACTCGTGGAAACTATCAGTGTGCTATTCTGTGCTAAATCTTGTTTATAGGGACAGAGAAGGACAGTGAGTGAAACTGACAGTGTGCTATTCTGTTCTAAACCAATCTTGCTGAACCATATTTGAAATCCTTGAGTTTAGGGACAGAGAGGTACAGTGAGGGAAAGTGTCAGTGAGCTATTCTGTTCTAAACCAATCTTGCTGAACCATATTTGAAATCCTTGAGTTTAGGGACAGAGAAGGACACTCGTGGAAACTATCAGTGTGCTATTCTGTGCTAAATCTTGTTTGTAGGGACAGAGAAGGACAGTGAGTGAAACTGACAGTGTGCTATTCTGTTCTAAACCAATCTTGCTGAACCATATTTGAAATCCTTGAGTTTAGGGACAGAGAAGGACACTCGTGGAAACTATCAGTGTGCTATTCTGTGCTAAATCTTGTTTGTAGGGACAAAGAAGGACAGTGAGTGAAACTGACAGTGTGCTATTCTGTTCTAAACCAATCTTGCTGAACCATATTTGAAATCCTTGAGTTTAGGGACAGAGAGGTACAGTGAGGGAAAGTGTCAGTGAGCTATTCTGTTCTAAACCAATCTTGCTGAACCATATTTGAAATCCTTGAGTTTAGGGACAGAGAAGGACACTCGTGGAAACTATCAGTGTGCTATTCTGTGCTAAATCTTGTTTGTAGGGACAGAGAAGGACAGTGAGTGAAACTGACAGTGTGCTATTCTGTTCTAAACCAATCTTGCTGAACCATATTTGAAATCCTTGAGTTTAGGGACAGAGAGGTACAGTGAGGGAAAGTGTCAGTGAGCTATTCTGTTCTAAACCAATCTTGCTGAACCATATTTGAAATCCTTGAGTTTAGGGACAGAGAAGGACACTCGTGGAAACTATCAGTGTGCTATTCTGTGCTAAATCTTGTTTGTAGGGACAGAGAAGGACAGTGAGTGAAACTGACAGTGTGCTATTCTGTTCTAAACCAATCTTGCTGAACCATATTTGAAATCCTTGAGTTTAGGGACAGAGAGGTACAGTGAGGGAAAGTGTCAGTAAGCTATTCTGTTCTAAACCAATCTTGCTGAAGCATATTGCAAATCCTTGTGTTTAGGGACAGAGAAGGATAGGCAGGGGACAGTGTCGGTGTCATTGTTGCTAAGCCTCCTGCACAGTATACACCTGAAGGTAGCCCTTATTGCTCTTTTTCCCATCTCCCTGCAGGCCATCCATTAAAATGTCTGGAAGGCAAACAAGGAGAGGCAGACAGTCAGGAGGCAAAAAAAGAGGGCAAGCAGGCTCTGTGTCTGGGGGCAACAGTGCTGGTCGTGGACGCGGTGCATTGTCATCAGCACATGGCCATGGGACACGCTTGTCCTTCTTTTCGGCAGCTGGACATGTTGAGCCACATCATGCCGAAGACTTGGTAGAGTGGATGACCAAGCCCACCTCATCCTCCTCATCCTCTCTCACCCAGGCTCAGGGTACTGGCAAAGCAGCTGCCAAAGCGTCCTCTTCTCTGGTATCATTATCTTCATTAGTCAATCCTTCCCTAGACCTACCATGTCCTCCTGAGGAGTCCCCCGAACTGTTTGAGCACAGTGTTGGGTACATGCTCCAGGAGGATGCCCAGCGTTTCAAAGGATCTGATGATGATACCCAGATAGAGGAAGGCAGTAGCGTGAGAGCAGAGAGAGGGGATGCTCAAGAAGGACACCAATCTGGCAGTCATGCTCCAGCAGCTGCAGCATACTGCCAGATTGGCTCCAGTGATGAGGAGGGAGGGGATGATGAGGTCACTGACTCCACGTGGGTGCCTAATAGGAGAGAGGAGGAGGAGGAGGATGAGGAGGAGGCACATCTCCAATGAGGCAGGATGCCCTTGGGTGCCCAGCGTATGGGCAGCACACCGACGGAATCACAACGCAGAGCTCTGCCTTTGCAGGGCGCTGCCTCTGCCCATCATTCAAAAAGTTCTTTGGTGTGGGCCTTTTTTGAGGCGAGTGCATCAGATCGCACAGCTGCTGTTTGCAACATATGTCTCAAGCGTATATCGCGTGGCCAAAACATCAGCCGCTTGGGCACCACATGCTTGATCAGACATATGTTGACCTGCCATGCAGCTCGTTGGCAAGCCTACCTTAAAGACCCACACCAAAGAACAAAGCGGACCTCTCCTTGCACCGCATCAGCTGGGATCTCCAACCCCACTATACCTTCAGTCCTCTCTGAAACCTGCACTGAGAGGAATGAAGGTGTAGAATTAGGTGTGTCACAGCCAAGTACTTGCGGCCACTCTGCTAGCAGTACACCGACGTCCGATTCTAGCAGGCAAATTTCCCTGCCCCAGCTGCTGGACCTTTGAAAGAAGTTCACTCCCAGCCATCCACATGCCCAGCGGTTGAATGCTAGCTTGGCTAAATTGCTAGCGCTTCAACTGCTGCCTTTTCAGTTGGTAGACTCGGCCCCCTTCCGTGAGTTTGTGCAATGTGCGGTTCCTCAGTGGCAGGTTCCCAAACGCCACTTTTTCTCACGGAAGGCGATTCCGGCTCTCTACAGGCATGTGGAAGGCAATGTCTTGGCCTCGCTGGACAGGGCGGTCAGCGGTAAGGTGCATATTACCGCTGACTCATCGTCCAGCAGGCATGGACAGGGACGTTACCTTTCTTTCACGGCCCATTGGGTCACTCTTTTGGCAGCTGGGAAGGATGCAGGACAAGGTGCAGTAGTGTTGGAGGTTGTTCCGCCGCCACGCCTCCAAAATGCTACTACTGGTTGTGACACACCTCTCTCCTCCACCCCCTCCTCTTCTTCTTCCTCCATGGCCTCTTCCTGTGGTTTGTCCTCGGAACCAGCGGTGCTCCGTAGGCGTTCAAGGGGCTACGCAAGTACGCAGGCAAAAAGATGCCATGCCGTGCTTGCGCTGGTGTGTTTGGGGGACAGGAGCCACACTGGGGCAGAGGTCCTGTCTGCTCTGCAGGGGCAGGCCGAGAGGTGGTTGACGCCACGCCAGCTTAAGCCAGGAATGGTGGTTTGCGACAATGGCACCAACCTCCTCTCCGCCCTCCGACAGGGACAACTGACCCATGTGCCCTGTATGGCTCACGTCCTTAACCTGGTGGTGCAGCGGTTCTTGGGCAGGTACCCGGGCTTACAGGATGTCTTGAGGCAGGCCAGGAAAGTCTGTGTGCATTTCCGCAGATCTTATAATGCCAGTGCTCGCCTGGCTGAGCTGCAAAAGGAGTTGAACCTGCCCAAGAACCGCCTTATATGTGACATGCCCACCAGGTGGAACTCAACGTTGGCCATGCTGCAGCGGCTGCACACGCAGCAGAGGGCCATCAATGAGTACCTGTGCGACTACGGCACCAGGACAGGGTCAGGGGAGCTTGTTTTTTTTCACCACGACAGTGGGGCATGATCAGGGATGCATGCACTGTCCTGGCACCATTTGAGGAGGCCACGAGGATGGTGAGCAGTGACAGTGCATGCATCAGTGACACTGTACCTCTTGTCCACCTGTTGGAGCACACGCTGCGTGGAATAATGGACAGGGCACTTGAGGCAGAACAGAGGCAGGAAGAGGAGGACTTCCTTGCCTCTCAAGGCCCCCTTTACCCAGACAGTGTTCCTTCTGTCCCACCCATCGCACAGGAAGAGGAGGAGGAGGAGGATTGTGTCAGCATGGAGGTGGAGGCTGGCACTCAGCATCATCAGCAGCAGTCTTTTAGGGATGATTTACAGTCCCAAGAAACCAGTGGACTTGTACGTGGCTGGGAGGAGGTGGCTGCGGATCATGTCGTCCTTAGTGACCCAGAGGACTCCGGACTGAATGCCTCAGCTAACCTACGCTGCATGGCCTCCCTGATCCTGCAAAGTCTGGGGAAGGATCCTCGTATTCTTCGGATCAAGGAGAGGGACCATTACTGGCTGGCCACTCTCCTTGATCCACGGTACAAGGGTAAGGTTGCGGACCTTATGTTACCGTCGCAGAGGGAGCAGAGGATGAGACAACTCCGGGAGGCCTTGCAGAAAGGTCTGTGCAACGCGTTCCCAGAGACTGGGAGGTTACAAACTCCTGGTCCTGGACAACGAGTTGCTGAGGCTTCGGCCAGTCAAAGAAGGAGCGGTGGGGAAGGTGGCCGTCTGACCGATGCGTTCAGACAATTCTTTAGTCCGCAGCCCCAAAGTATGATCGGTTCCAGCAACCATCGCCAGCGTCTGATATACATGGTGCAGGAATACCTAGGGGCAAGGTCAGACTTGGACACCTTCCCCACCGAAAATCCTCTGGCTTACTGGGTCTTGAGTAGGGATGAGCTTCGTGTTCGAGCCGAACATACGTTCGACTCGAACATCGGCTGTTCGATCGTTCGACGAAGATCGAACGATTTGGGCCGTTCGCGCCAAATTCGAGTGACGCGAACGGCCCACAATGCACTACGCCATCGCAGTGTCATCCAGGCGCTGTGATTGGCCAAGCATGCACTGTGACCCCGCATGCTTGGCCAATCACAGCGCCGGCAGCGAGGAGAGCAATGATTGGCCACAGGCAGGATGCCTGTGGCCAATTATTGCTGAGGGTGTTTAGTACACGCCCCACACTATAAAAGGCCGCCAGCACGGCGGCCTAGTGTAGTGTGTTTCGGAGCAGGGAAAGAGCAGCATAGGCAGGGACAGTGACATTTATTTCTTTCTTGCTTAACCTGGATTCCTTTAGTTTAGGGAAAGAGAAGGATAGGTAGGGAGAGTGTCAGTGTGTTTTACTGTTCGAGTCCTTGTTTCTAGGGACAGGGAAGGACAGTGAGTGAATTCTCCTTGTGCTATAGTGTGCTTTAAAAAAACATTTTTTCTAGGGACAGAAAACTCTAGGTAGGGAGAGTGTCAGTTTCTTTCACTGTGCAAGTCCTTGTTTCTAGGGACAGGGAAGGACAGTGAGTGAATTCTCCTTGTGCTATAGTGTGCTTTAAAAAAACATTTTTTCTAGGGACAGAAAACTCTAGGTAGGGAGAGTGTCAGTTTCTTTCACTGTGCAAGTCCTTGTTTCTAGGGACAGGGAAGGACAGTGAGTGAATTCTCCTTGTGCTATAGTGTGCTTTAAAAAAACATTTTTTCTAGGGACAGAAAACTCTAGGTAGGGAGAGTGTCAGTTTCTTTCACTGTGCAAGTCCTTGTTTCTAGGGACAGGGAAGGACAGTGAGTGAATTCTCCTTGTGCTATAGTGTGCTTTAAAAAAACATTTTTTCTAGGGACAGAAAACTCTAGGTAGGGAGAGTGTCAGTTTCTTTCACTGTGCAAGTCCTTGTTTCTAGGGACAGGGAAGGACAGTGAGTGAATTCTCCTTGTGCTATAGTGTGCTTTAAAAAAACATTTTTTCTAGGGACAGAAAACTCTAGGTAGGGAGAGTGTCAGTTTCTTTCACTGTGCAAGTCCTTGTTTCTAGGGACAGGGAAGGACAGTGAGTGAATTCTCCTTGTGCTATAGTGTGCTTTAAAAAAACTTTTTTTCTAGGGACAGAAAACTCTAGGTAGGGAGAGTGTCAGTTTCTTTCACTGTGCAAGTCCTTGTTTCTAGGGACAGGGAAGGACAGTGAGTGAATTCTCCTTGTGCTATAGTGTGCTTTAAAAAAACATTTTTTCTAGGGACAGAAAACTCTAGGTAGGGAGAGTGTCAGTTTCTTTCACTGTGCAAGTCCTTGTTTCTAGGGACAGGGAAGGACAGTGAGTGAATTCTCCTTGTGCTATAGTGTGCTTTAAAAAAACATTTTTTCTAGGGACAGAAAACTCTAGGTAGGGAGAGTGTCAGTTTCTTTCACTGTGCAAGTCCTTGTTTCTAGGGACAGGGAAGGACAGTGAGTGAATTCTCCTTGTGCTATAGTGTGCTTTAAAAAAGGGATTTTTATAACAGCTTACCTGTAAAATCCTTTTCTTGGAGTACATCACGGGACACAGAGCGACTTAGTCATTACTAATGGGTTATATAGTTTACCTTCAGGTGTTGGCACTGGCCAATTCCAAACCGGAAGTACCCTCCCCTATATAAGCCCCTCCCACCCGGGAGCACCTCAGTTTTGTAGCCAAGCAATAAGTGTCCCAAAAAGAGGGGTGGGAGCTCTGTGTCCCGTGATGTACTCCAAGAAAAGGATTTTACAGGTAAGCTGTTATAAAAATCCCTTTTTCTTTTTCGTACATCACGGGACACAGAGCGACTTAGTCATTACTAATGGGACGTCCCAAAGCAATGCCAAATGAGGGGGGGGTACATAAGCTGGGCGCCATCAGGCATGAGGATCTTTTGCGGCCTGCAACACACTGCGCCCAAAGGCGACATCCTCCTGACTTCTAACGTCTACCTGATAGAATCTAGTAAACGTGTGTACCGAAGACCATGTTGCGGCCTTACATACTTGAACCAGGGAGGCCTGGTGATGCACTGCCCATGAAGTTCCAACCGCTCTTGTGGAGTGCGCCCTAACTTTGAACGGAGGCGGTCTCTTTCTCAAGCCATAGGCTTGTATTATGACCTGTCGAATCCACTTGGCTAAAGTAGATTTTGATGCTGCCTGACCCCTTCTGGGGCCTTCCGGCAGAACAAACAAAGAATCCGTTCTGCGAATCTGAGCAGTGGCTTTTAGATAAGCTTTAACTGCTCTTACCACATCCAAAGAATGTAATAACTTTTCCTCTACTGAGATAGGTTTGGGGAAAAAAGAAGGAAGAACCACATCTTGGTTCAAATGAAACCTCGATACCACCTTAGGAAGAAAGGCTGGATGAGGACGTAATACTACTCTGTCCTTATGGACAACCAGATATGGCTCCTTACAGGACATAGCTGCTAATTCCGACACTCTTTTAGCCGAACAAATGGCTACTAAGAAAACCAATTTCCTGGTGAGAAGAACCAAGGAAATGTGTTGTAATGGTTCAAACGGTTGTTTCTGTAGAACCGACAGAACCAGGTTTAAGTCCCAAGGACATATGGGAATACTAACCGGAGGGCTAATACGCATCACTCCTTGTATAAAGGCTTTGACTAGTGAATGCGAAGCCAAGGGCCTTTGAAAAAATATTGACAAGGCCGAAATCTGACCCTTGATAGTACTCAAGGCCAGCTTCCTATCTACAGCCCACTGTAGGAAGTCCAGAATCCTCCCTATCATGTACTTACGTGGATGCCATTTCTTGGTCTCACACCACGTAATGTACGCTTTCCAGATCCTATAATAGATCTGCCTGGATACCGGTTTCCTGGCATTGATCATGGTAGATACCACAGAATTAGAGAGCCCTCTCTTTTTCAGAATGTGGGCTTCAATAGCCAGGCCGTCAAACCTAGGGCTGGTAAGGAAGGGTGGTATATCGGTCCTTGCGACAGCAGGTCCGGACGAAGTGGGAGGGTCCAAGGACTCCTCACTGACATTTTTACCATCTCCGCGTACCATGCCCTTCGGGGCCACGCTGGAGCCACCAGAATCACTGGTTTCTTTTCTACCCTGATTCTGCGGAGTAATCGCGGTAACAATTGTGGCGGTGGGAATGCATATATCAGCTTGAACCGATCCCAAGGGAACACTAGGGCATCCGAGCCGCAAGCTAGGGGATCCCTTGTGCGAGACACAAACCTGTCCACCTTTGCGTTGAATCTGGATGCTAGCAGATCTACATCCGGTGTTCCCCACCGCTGGCATATTGCCTGGAAAACCTCGGGGTGAAGAGACCATTCCCCCGGGCATAATTGTTGGCGACTTAGAAAGTCCGCTCTCCAATTTTCCACTCCTGGGATGAAAACCGCAGATATGGCTGGGACATATCTTTCTGCCCACTCCAGGATGCAATTTGCTTCCTTCTGGGCTGCACGACTTTTGGTGCCACCCTGATGATTGATATATGCCACTGCCGTGGCATTGTCTGATTGAATTCTGACAGGGGACCCCTGGAGTTTGGATGTCCATGCTACTAGGGCATACCGGGCTGCTCGTATCTCTAAGAGATTGATGGGCAGGGCCTTTTCTGCTTCTGACCACCTGCCCTGGAGAGACCATTGCTCCAGCACTGCCCCCCAGCCGATGAGGCTGGCATCTGTAGTGACCACCTTCCAAGAAACCGGACTGAAGGGTTTCCCTCTTTCCAGATTCTGGGGCACCAACCACCAATGGAGGCTCTTGCGAACGGAAGGGGACAGGGACATTGGTAAGTCTAAAGCCTGAACTTTTTTGTTCCAGGCTGACAGTATGGCCCTTTGCAAATTCCTTGAATGGAATTGACCGTAGGGTACCGCTTCGAATGAAGCCACCATCTTTCCCAGCAGCCTCATGCAGAGACGTATGGATGGTTTTCTTTTTGTACCCACTAAGTGGGTCAAATTTCTTAAAGACGACACCTTCTCTGGAGGTAAGAAAATCTTTCTCTGATTTGAATCCAGCCTTAGCCCTAAGTATTCCAGACTTTTGACTGGTCTTAGAGCTGACTTGTCCCGGTTGATAATCCAACCGTGATATTCCAGATACTCGATTGTCTTGTGAATAGCTACTTCCAGCTTTTCCACTGAGTGGTCTATTAGTAGCAGGTCGTCTAGATACGCCATTATCGTTACACCCTGTGTTCTTAGATTGGCCAATAATGGGGCCAGAATTTTTGTGAACACTCGTGGTGCTGTGGCCAGACCGAAAGGTAAGGCTCTGAACTGAAAATGGCGCCCTTCTACTGCAAAGCGTAGAAATTTCTGATGGGCCGGAAAGATGGGAATATGCAGATAAGCATCCCTTATGTCGATCGAGGCTAGCCATTCCTGCCCTTGTAGGGCGGTGGCCACTGATCGGATCGACTCCATCCGAAAGGTCCTGATATTTAGGAACTTGTTTAGCCCTTTTAGATTTAATATGGGCCTCACGTCCCCATTTGGTTTGGGGACTGTGAAAAGGTTCGAGTAAAACCCGAATCCGCTTTCTTCCAGGGGAACCTTCATGATTACCCCTTGGAGCAATAGTTGTTCTAGTGCCAGAAGGAGGGATCCTCTCTTTTGGGGATCTCTTGGCACGTTTGACCTCATAAATTGGGCAGGAGGAGTGCCTTTTAACTCCAGCTTGTATCCCAGACTTACTGCGGAGAGCACCCATCTGTCTCTGATGGTGTCCCGCCAGGTCTCTGTGAACAACTGAAGTCTTCCCCCCACCCGATTGAGCGGGGGCAATACTTCATGCCTTAGGGGGAGGTTTTGTACCTCTCTTGATCCAGGGCTTCTTGTTACCCTGTGATTGTCCCTGATTTCTGCCCCCTGAATTTGACCGCGGAGGCCGTCGGAACTGCTTCACAGCCGATGTGCCCGGGACTGGAGAGGTAGGCCTCTTAAAAGAAGGACTTCTACCCTTGTTCTTAACCGGTAAGAGTGAACTTTTACCGGCAGAAATTTTCTGGATATATTTGTCCAGATCTTCTCCAAATAAGCGTTCTCCATGAAATGGGAAGCTAACCAGCAGTTTTTTACAGGGAGCTTCAGCAGACCAGTTTTTGAGCCACAGAAGCCTACGCATATGTACTATAGACAGCGTAAAGCGGGAGGCCTGTTGGATTGTATCCTTTATGGCGTCCACCGCAAAACACAAGGCTCTAGGCAGGTCAGCTAGGGCATGAGCCTGCTGATCTGGTAAGTCCCTTAAGACTTGTTTCAACTGATCTTTCACTGCTTGGCAGACTCCAATCGCTGCTACCGCAGGTTGTGTCACCATACTTGCTGTAGAGAAAGCAGATTTTAGTAAAGACTCCAATTTTTTATCTATTGGGTCTTTGAACATTGGAACATTATCTACTGGACATGTCAGTGATTTGTTAACAGAAGAGATGGCTGCGTCCACTATAGGGACCCTCCATTTTCTTATGAACTTATCCTCCATGGGATAGATCACCGGAAATCTCTTGGGGGGAGCAAATATTTTATCAGGATGCTCCCAATCCTGGTAAATAAGCCCTTCTAATAAAGGGTGGATTGGGAAGGAACAGACCGCCTGGGGAGCTTTTAGCGACCCCAGCGAGGAAACCGTAGTGGATGGTGGTTCCGCCAGAGGCATTTTAAATGCTGATCGGACCATGTTAGTCAGAGACTGAACCCATAATCTTTCAGCCTGAGAAGCTGAGAAAGGTTCTTCCACTGTTGATTCCTCTATAAGTGAATCAACCTCATCCTGATCCCCTTCAGGTAGGTCGATCTCTGTGTGGGGCTGTTCCTCCACTAACAGGCACTCTGAAGGAGGAGACGGAGATCGGACGCGCTTTTCCTGTGACAGGGAAGCAGCGATCAATGCTGTTAATCTCTCTTCCAATCCTCCCAGAGTTGAGGATAAAACCTCCTCTGTTATATATACAGGAGCAGGTGGACTGGGGACAGCCGCAGCACCAGGCATTCCTGCGGGGTTTCTACGGCTACTGACCTCTGCATTCTCAGGGGAGATTGGTGCAGTGCAAGCATGCCCAATATCCTCAGAGCCCGATGGAGACCCCTTTGGCTTCCTGGAAGATCTATTTCCGGAGCGTCTGGACGACATATCCTTTAAGCACAAAGCTGAGGTATTCCCGTCGTCATACACCAATTTTTGCTGGTAATAGTCTAACACAGGTGCTGCTATATACCAGCTGGTGTCCACTAAAGTGCCTTTCTATGGGGATGCCTGCATCAACCGCCTCTGTGTGCCACTGTTTGTTGCTAGCTCTGTTTGCATGCAGCTGACACTTGTACTGTGTCTTTTAACCATGCTGGGACGCCCGCACATGCGCAGAAGCGCCGCGGCGCGCATCGAGCGTCATCCACCCGCCCCGCCCCTTTTTTTTCATAGGAGGCGCGTGCACGCGCCCGCGCGCGCGCCCGTGCGCCAATGGCGCCCTTTTCGAAAACCAACAGAGGACTAGGAGCCAGGGCCCTTTTTGCCGGAGGGCCTGTGCGGTGGATGAACGCAGCAACAGGGCAGAGGAAGTGGATTCCCTCAGAGAAACTTACCAGCTGCCTGGATCTTTTGAGTTGAGAAAACCAAAGATCCACATTTACAAGAAAAATGGACTACAGCGGCCTCTAGTGGTTTAACACAGGTACCGCGGTCCCTGTTTTTTTTTTTTTTTTCTTGACTACTATTAAAATTTTACATTTTCAGTAGTTATAGGCAAACACAGATATTTAGCGGGAATACCGTTAGGTAACAGACAGAAAGACAAATTAGGCTTGGGGGTCCCCCAATAGAACCAAGTTCCTGAGGGCCCCCACTTACCTGATCCCCGCCGCAGGACTTTGTTTGGTCCACAAAAGTCCAAACTTCACCTATCACGGCAGGCATTGTAATTAAACCTTCAGGGACCGGGTTCCCAAGGATTCCACTCCCCTGGACCTGTATAGCACCCTGCACAGACAGCGTCTTGGTCGTGGGTATGACCAGAGCTCTGGATCCCAGGGTCCAGCCCTCCTAAGAGAAGCATTACAGGCAAAACCTTGCTCTTCTGCTGCAAGGCCCGGGTACCGACCGTTTAGCTATGAAGCTTTTTTGGTGGGATCCGGAACAGCTTACTAAGGCCCAAAAGAACCTGTACGCAAGCCCAGTGAAAACACATGTTACTCTTTGGCCAACACCTTAGACACTGGCAAAAAACTGAGGTGCTCCCGGGTGGGAGGGGCTTATATAGGGGAGGGTACTTCCGGTTTGGAATTGGCCAGTGCCAACACCTGAAGGTAAACTATATAACCCATTAGTAATGACTAAGTCGCTCTGTGTCCCGTGATGTACGAAAAAGAAAAAACATTTTTTCTAGGGACAGAAAACTCTAGGTAGGGAGAGTGTCAGTTTCTTTCACTGTGCAAGTCCTTGTTTCTAGGGACAGGGAAGGACAGTGAGTGAATTCTCCTTGTGCTATAGTGTGCTTTAAAAAAACATTTTTTCTAGGGACAGAAAACTCTAGGTAGGGAGAGTGTCAGTTTCTTTCACTGTGCAAGTCCTTGTTTCTAGGGACAGGGAAGGACAGTGAGTGAATTCTCCTTGTGCTATAGTGTGCTTTAAAAAAACATTTTTTCTAGGGACAGAAAACTCTAGGTAGGGAGAGTGTCAGTTTCTTTCACTGTGCAAGTCCTTGTTTCTAGGGACAGGGAAGGACAGTGAGTGAATTCTCCTTGTGCTATAGTGTGCTTTAAAAAAACATTTTTTCTAGGGACAGAAAACTCTAGGTAGGGAGAGTGTCAGTTTCTTTCACTGTGCAAGTCCTTGTTTCTAGGGACAGGGAAGGACAGTGAGTGAATTCTCCTTGTGCTATAGTGTGCTTTAAAAAAACATTTTTTCTAGGGACAGAAAACTCTAGGTAGGGAGAGTGTCAGTTTCTTTCACTGTGCAAGTCCTTGTTTCTAGGGACAGGGAAGGACAGTGAGTGAATTCTCCTTGTGCTATAGTGTGCTTTAAAAAAACATTTTTTCTAGGGACAGAAAACTCTAGGTAGGGAGAGTGTCAGTTTCTTTCACTGTGCAAGTCCTTGTTTCTAGGGACAGGGAAGGACAGTGAGTGAATTCTCCTTGTGCTATAGTGTGCTTTAAAAAAACATTTTTTCTAGGGACAGAAAACTCTAGGTAGGGAGAGTGTCAATTTCTTTCACTGTGCAAGTCCTTGTTTCTAGGGACAGGGAAGGACAGTGAGTGAATTCTCCTTGTGCTATAGTGTGCTTTAAAAAAACATTTTTTCTAGGGACAGAAAACTCTAGGTAGGGAGAGTGTCAGTTTCTTTCACTGTGCAAGTCCTTGTTTCTAGGGACAGGGAAGGACAGTGAGTGAATTCTCCTTGTGCTATAGTGTGCTTTAAAAAAACATTTTTTCTAGGGACAGAAAACTCTAGGTAGGGAGAGTGTCAGTTTCTTTCACTGTGCAAGTCCTTGTTTCTAGGGACAGGGAAGGACAGTGAGTGAATTCTCCTTGTGCTATAGTGTGCTTTAAAAAAACATTTTTTCTAGGGACAGAAAACTCTAGGTAGGGAGAGTGTCAGTTTCTTTCACTGTGCAAGTCCTTGTTTCTAGGGACAGGGAAGGACAGTGAGTGAATTCTCCTTGTGCTATAGTGTGCTTTAAAAAAACATTTTTTCTAGGGACAGAAAACTCTAGGTAGGGAGAGTGTCAGTTTCTTTCACTGTGCAAGTCCTTGTTTCTAGGGACAGGGAAGGACAGTGAGTGAATTCTCCTTGTGCTATAGTGTGCTTTAAAAAAACATTTTTTCTAGGGACAGAAAACTCTAGGTAGGGAGAGTGTCAGTTTCTTTCACTGTGCAAGTCCTTGTTTCTAGGGACAGGGAAGGACAGTGAGTGAATTCTCCTTGTGCTATAGTGTGCTTTAAAAAAACATTTTTTCTAGGGACAGAAAACTCTAGGTAGGGAGAGTGTCAGTTTCTTTCACTGTGCGAGTCCTTGTTTCTAGGGACAGGGAAGGACAGTGAGTGAATTCTCCTTGTGCTATAGTGTGCTTTAAAAAAACATTTTTTCTAGGGACAGAAAACTCTAGGTAGGGAGAGTGTCAGTTTCTTTCACTGTGCGAGTCCTTGTTTCTAGGGACAGGGAAGGACAGTGAGTGAATTCTCCTTGTGCTATAGTGTGCTTTAAAAAAACATTTTTTCTAGGGACAGAAAACTCTAGGTAGGGAGAGTGTCAGTTTCTTTCACTGTGCAAGTCCTTGTTTCTAGGGACAGGGAAGGACAGTGAGTGAATTCTCCTTGTGCTATAGTGTGCTTTAAAAAACATTTTTTCTAGGGACAGAAAACTCTAGGTAGTGAGAGTGTCAGTTTCTTTCACTGTGCAAGTCCTTGTTTCTAGGGACAGGGAAGGACAGTGAGTGAATTCTCCTTGTGCTATAGTGTGCTTTAAAAAAACATTTTTTCTAGGGACAGAAAACTCTAGGTAGGGAGAGTGTCAGTTTCTTTCACTGTGCGAGTCCTTGTTTCTAGGGACAAAGAAGGAAAGTGAGGGGAATTCTCCTTGTGCTATAGTGTGCTAAAGCATTCCTCATCAACCATCTTTGAAATCCTTGTTTTTTGGACAGTCAGGGAAATTGTCGTTGTGCTATTCTGTGCAAAAGCAATCATCCTCAACCATATTTAGAAATCCTTAAGTAAAGGGACAGAGAAGGACACCTGAAGGTAGCCCTTATTGCTTTTTTCCCATCTCCCTGCAGGCCATCTATTAGAATGTCTGGAAGGCAAACAAGGAGAGGCAGACAGTCAGGAGGCAATAAAAGAGGGCAAGCAGGCTCTGTGTCTGGGGGCAACAGTGCTGGTCGTGGACGCGGTGCATTGTCATCAGCACATGGCCATGGGACACGCTTGTCCTTCTTTTCGGCAGCTGGACATGTTGAGCCACATCATGCCGAAGACTTGGTAGAGTGGATGACCAAGCCCTCCTCCTCCTCCTCATCCTCTCTCACCCAGGCTCAGGGTACTGGCAAAGCAGCTGCCAAAGCGTCCTCTTCCCTGGTATCAATGTCAGACTCATCATCAGTCACTCCTTCCCTAGACCCACCATGTCCTCCTCCTGAGGAGTCCCCCGAACTGTTTGAGCACAGTGTTGGGTACATGCTCCAGGAGGATGCCCAGCGTTTCGAAGGGTCTGATGATGAAACCCAGCTACAGGAAGGCAGTAGGGTGAGAGCAGACAGAGGGGATGCTCAAGAAGGACACCAATCTGGCAGTCATGTTCCAGCAGCTGCAGCATACTGCCAGATTGGCTCCAGTGATGAGGAGGGAGGGGATGATGAGGTCACTGACTCCACGTGGGTGCCTAATAAGAGAGAGGAGGAGGAGGAGGATGAGGAGGAGGCACATCTCCAACGAGGCAGGATGCCCTTTGGTGGCCAGCGTAAGGGCAGTACACCGACGGAATCACACCGCAGAGCTCCGCCTGTGCAGGGCGCTGCCTCTGCCCGTCATTCAAAAAGTTCCTTGGTGTGGGCCTTTTTTGAGGCTAGTGCATCAGATCGCACAGCTGCTGTTTGCAACATATGTCTCAAGCGTATATCGCGTGGCCAAAACATCAGCCGCTTGGGTACCACATGCCTGACCAGACATATGTTGACCTGCCATGCAGCTCGTTGGCAAGCCTACCTCAAAGACCCACACCAAAGAACAAAGCGGACCTCTCCTTGCACCGCATCAGCTGGGATCTCCAACCCCACTATAACTTCAGTCCTCTCTGAAACATGCACTGAGAGGAATGAAGGTGTAGAATTAGGTGTGTCACAGCCAAGTACTTGCGGCCACTCTGCTAGCAGTACACCGACGTCCGATTCTAGCAGGCAAATTTCCCTGCCCCAGCTGCTGGACCGTCAAAAGAAGTTCACTCCCAGCCATCCACATGCCCAGCGGTTGAATGCTAGCTTGGCTAAATTGCTAGCGCTTCAACTGCTGCCTTTTCAGTTGGTAGACTCGGCCCCCTTCCGTGAGTTTGTGCAATGTGCGGTTCCTCAGTGGCAGGTTCCCAAACGCCACTTTTTCTCACGGAAGGCTATTCCGGCTCTCTACCGGCATGTGGAAGGCAATGTCTTGGCCTCGCTGGACAGGGCGGTCAGCGGTAAGGTGCATATTACCGCTGACTCATGGTCCAGCAGGCATGGACAGGGACGTTACCTTTCTTTCACGGCCCATTGGGTCACTCTTTTGGCAGCTGGGAAGGATGCAGGACAAGGTGCAGTAATGTTGGAGGTTGTCCCACCGCCACGCCTCCAAAATGCTACTACTGGTTGTGACACACCTCTCTCCTCCACCCCCTCCTCTTCTTCTTCCTCCATGGCCTCTTCCTGTGGTTTGTCCTATGAACCAGCGGTGCTCCGTAGCCGTTCACGGGGCTACGCAAGTACGCAGGCAAAAAGATGCCATGCCGTGCTTGCGCTGGTGTGTTTGGGGGACAGAAGCCACACTGGGGCAGAGGTCCTGTCTGCTCTGCAGGGCCAGGCCGAGAGGTGGTTGACGCCACGCCAGCTTAAGCCAGGAATGGTGGTTTGCGACAATGGCACCAACCTCCTCTCCGCCCTTCGACAGGGACAACTGACCCATGTGCCCTGTGTGGCTCACGTCCTTAACCTGGTGGTGCAGCGGTTCTTGGGCAGGTACCCGGGCTTACAGGATGTCCTGAGGCAGGCCAGGAAAGTCTGTGTGCATTTCCGCAGATCTTATAATGCCAGTGCTCGCCTGGCTGAGCTGCAAAAGGAGTTGAACCTGCCCAAGAACCGCCTTATATGTGACATGCCCACCAGGTGGAACTCAACGTTGGCCATGCTGCAGCGGCTGCACACGCAGCAGAGGGCCATCAATGAGTACCTGTGCGACTACGGCACCAGGACAGGGTCAGGGGAGCTTGGTTTTTTTTCTCCACGCCAGTGGGGCATGATCAGGGATAAATGCACTGTCCTGGCACCATTTGAGGAGGCCACGAGGATGGTGAGCAGTGACAGTGCATGCATCAGTGACACTGTACCTCTTGTCCACCTGTTGGAGCACACGCTGCGTGGAATAATGGACAGGGCACTTGAGGCAGAACAGAGGCAGGAAGAGGAGGACTTCCTTGCCTCTCAAGGCCCCCTTTACCCAGACAGTGTTCCTTCTGTCCCACCCATCGCACAGGAAGAGGAGGAGGAGGAGGAGGAGGATTGTGTCAGCATGGAGGTGGAGGCTGGCACTCAGCATCATCAGCAGCAGTCTTTTAGGGATGATTTACAGTCCCAAGAAACCAGTGGACTTGTACGTGGCTGGGAGGAGGTGACTGCGGATCATGTCGTCCTTAGTGACCCAGAGGACTCCGGAGCGAATGCCTCAGCAAACCTACGCTGCATGGCCTCCCTGATCCTGCAAAGTCTGCGGAAGGATCCTCGTATTCTTCGGATCAAGGAGAGGGACCATTACTGGCTGGCCACTCTCCTTGATCCACGGTACAAGGGTAAGGTTGCGGACCTTATGTTACCGTCGCAGAGGGAGCAGAGGATGAGACAACTCCGGGAGGCCTTGCAGAAAGGTCTGTGCAACGCGTTCCCAGAGACTGGGAGGTTACAAACTCCTGGTCCTGGACAACGAGTTGCTGAGGCTTCGGCCAGTCAAAGAAGGAGCGGTGGGGAAGGTGGCCGTCTGACCGATGCGTTCAGACAATTCTTTAGTCCGCAGCCCCAAAGTATGATCGGTTCCAGCAACCATCGCCAGCGTCTGATAAACATGGTGCAGGAATATCTAGGGGCAAGGTCAGACTTGGACACCTTCCCCACCGAAAATCCTCTGGCTTACTGGGTCTTGAGGATGGATCACTGGCCAGAGCTTGCACAGTATGCAATTGAGCTACTGGCCTGTCCTGCATCCAGCGTTCTTTCGGAACGCACATTCAGTGCTGCTGGAGGATTTGTCACGGATCACAGGGTGCGCCTGTCCACCGACTCGGTTGATCGACTGACTTTCATCAAGATGAACCAGTCTTGGATCACCACCAGCTACTACACACCTGATGCTGATATAACAGACTAATTGATTTTAACATGTCACATCCCTTCAAGACTGATGCTGATGCTGAGTGCCTGTGCTGTTATGTTGACTGGCTATCCTCCTCCTCCGAGTCCTCAATGATACGATTGATGATGATAGCTTGGAAGATCATTTTTGTTTATGGGTGCCGCCACCAGTGGCTAAGGCCCAATTTTTCAGCCCCTGTTTTACAGGGGCGTGTAATTACAATTTTTTTAGCAATAATTTGCCATAGGGCTCATTGCTGTGCTCCAAGTACAGTATCTGTGAGGGGTTGGAGTGTTGTGGCACCAGTGCCTAAGGCCCAATTTTTCAGCCCCTGTTTAACAGGGGCGTGTCATTACAATTTTTGAAGCAATACTTTGCAACAGGGCTCATTGCTGTGCTCCAAGTACAGTATCTGTGAGGGGTTGTAGTGTTGTGCCACCAGTGCCTAAGGCCCAATTTTTCAGCCCCTGTTCAACAGGGGCATGCAATTACAATTCTTGATGTAATAATTCACAGCAGGGCCCATTGCTGCACCCACCAAGAGTAACTCTGAGGGCTTACAGTGTTGTGGCAACGCCACCACCACCACCACCACGAAAGGCCCAATTTTTCAGCCCCTGTTCAAAAGGGGCATGTAATTACAATTCTTGATCTAATAATTCACAGCAGGGCCCATTGCTGCACCCACCAAGAGTAACTCTGAGGGCTTACAGTGTTGTGGCAACGCCACCACCACCACCACCACGAAAGGCCCAATTTTTCAGCCCCTGTTCAAAAGGGGCATGTAATTACAATTCTTGATCTAATAATTCACAGCAGGGCCCATTGCTGCACCCACCAAGAGTAACTCTGAGGGCTTACAGTGTTGTGGCAACGCCACCACCACCACCACCACGAAAGGCCCAATTTTTCAGCCCCTGTTCAAAAGGGGCATGTAATTACAATTCTTGATCTAATAATTCATAGCAGGGCCCATTGCTGCACCCACCAAGAGTAACTCTGAGGGCTTACAGTGTTGTGGCAACGCCACCACCACCACCACCACGAAAGGCCCAATTTTTCAGCCCCTGTTCAAAAGGGGCATGTAATTACAATTCTTGATCTAATAATTCACAGCAGGGCCCATTGCTGCACCCACCAAGAGTAACTCTGAGGGCTTACAGTGTTGTGGCAACGCCACCACCACCACCACCACGAAAGGCCCAATTTTTCAGCCCCTGTTCAAAAGGGGCATGTAATTACAATTCTTGATCTAATAATTCACAGCAGGGCCCATTCCTGCACCCACCAAGAGTAAGTCTGAGGGCTTACAGTGTTGTGGCAACGCCACCACCACCACCACCACGAAAGGCCCAATTTTTCAGCCCCTGTTCAAAAGGGGCATGTAATTACAATTCTTGATCTAATAATTCACAGCAGGGCCCATTCCTGCACCCACCAAGAGTAACTCTGAGGGCTTACAGTGTTGTGGCAACACCACCACCACCACCACCACCACGAAAGGCCCAATTTTTCAGCCCCTGTTCAACAGGGGCATGCAATTACAATTCTTGATCTAATAATTCACAGCAGGGCCCATTCCTGCACCCACCAAGAGTAACTCTGAGGGCTTACAGTGTTGTGGCAACACCACCACCACCACCACCACCACGAAAGGCCCAATTTTTCAGCCCCTGTTCAACAGGGGCATGCAATTACAATTCTTGATCTAATAATTCACAGCAGGGCCCATTGCTGCACCCACCAAGAGTAACTGTCAGGGCTTACAGTGTTGTGGCACCAGCACCACCATCAAAGCCCCAATTTTTACTACCACTGTTCAACAATTATATGTAATTAAAATTCCTGATATAATAGTTGACAGCAGGGCGTTCCAGCACCAACCAAGAGTAACTGTGAGTGCTTACAGTGTTGTGCCAACACCAACAACTAAGGGGCCTATTTCTGCAGAGTATATACGGCAGGTCCCTACTTTCAAACATCCAACTTACAAACGACTCCTACTTGCAAACGCAAGAAGACAACAGGAAGTGAGAGGAAATCTACCCCTAGGAAGGAAAATTCTCTCCTGTAAGAATAAATATGGGAGAAAGGTGTCTCCTCTGTACTGATGCTTTATCAGCAATCCTTGTTTCAAGAAAAACACCACATTTCAAAAACAGTTGTCATTGGGACGGAAAGTGAGGTGAAATGTTCTGAACAGGGGCACAGACAGCAAAACAAATGTTACAGGGGTGATAACCCTTACCTATGTTTTCCAAAAAGTTTAAAAATAGATTTTTGGGCTGGAGCTACACTTCAACAATGTACCTGTTCAAAATTACAAACAGATTCTACATAAGAACAAACCTACAGTCCCTGTCTTGTATGCACCGCCTGTATACGGCTGTTCAGAGTATATAGGGCCTTTTTTATTTTATGTGCGGGGTTCCCCTTAATATCCATACAAGACCCAAAGGGGCTGGTAATGGGCTGGGGTGGGGGGGGGGGGGGTCATGGGGTAGCTATGCCATTTTTCTTAAAGATTTTCATCCATATTACCGGGACCAGACATTACATTAAAGCCGCAAGCAGTTTTAAATGGCTTTTTTTTCCTTTAGAAGTGTCATTTTGTGCAGGGACAGTTCTAAACACGGGAAACACGTGGCACTTCACAGGCATACTTTAGACACCCCCCAGGTACGATATTTAAAGGAATATTTGACTTTTTTTTTTCACTTTATGCATCATTAAAATGACTGCTCCCGAAAAACGACCGTTTTTAAAACTTCTTTTTGCATTGATACATGTCCCCTGGTGCAGAACCCGGGTTCCCAAACCCTTTTTAGGACAATAACATGCATAATAGTTGTTATAATTAGCACTTTAAAATTCGAACATTCGCATCCATTGTATTTAATAGGGTTCTAATGTTCGTACGAACTTTCGGTCCGTTTGTGGGTTCTGGTGCGAACCGAACCCGGGGGTGTTCGGCTCATCACTAGTCTTGAGGATGGATCACTGGCCAGAGCTTGCACAGTATGCAATTGAGCTACTGGCCTGTCCTGCATCCAGCGTTCTTTCAGAACGCACATTCAGTGCTGCTGGAGGATTTGTCACGGATCACAGGGTGCGCCTGTCCACCGACTCGGTTGATCGACTGACTTTCATCAAGATGAACCAGTCTTGGATCACCACCAGCTACCACACACCTGATGCTGATATAACAGACTAATTGATTTTAAAATGTCACATCCCTTCAAGACTGATGCTGATGCTGAGTGCCTGTGCTGTTATGTTGACTGGCTATCCTCCTCCTCCTCCTCAATGATACGATTAATGATGATAGCTTGGAAGATCATTTTGGTTTATGGGTGACGCCACCAGTGGCTAAGGCCCAATTTTTCAGCCCCTGTTTAACAGGGGCGTGTAATTACAATTTTTGATGCAATACTTTGCAACAGGCCTCATTGCTGTGCTCCAAGTACAGTATCTGTGAGGGGTTGCAGTGTTGTGCCACCAGTGCCTAAGGCCCAATTTTTCAGCCCCTGGTTCAACAGGGGCATGCAATTATAATTATTGATCTAATAATTCACAGCAGGGCCCATTGCTGCGCCCACCAAGAGTAACTGTCAGGCCTTACAGTGTTGTGGCACCAGCACCACCATCACCACCGCCACCACCACCAAAGGCCCAATTTTTCAGCCCCTGTTCAACAGGGGCATGCAATTATAATTATTGATCTAATAATTCACAGCAGGGCCCATTGCTGCGCCCACCAAGAGTAACTGTCAGGCCTTACAGTGTTGTGGCACCAGCACCACCATCACCACCACCACCACCACCAAAGGCCCAATTTTTCAGCCCCTGTTCAACAGGGGCATGCAATTATAATTATTGATCTAATAATTCACAGCAGGGCCCATTGCTGCGCCCACCAAGAGTAACTGTCAGGCCTTACAGTTTTGTGGCACCAGCACCACCATCACCACCACCACCACCACCAAAGGCCCAATTTTTCAGCCCCTGTTCAACAGGGGCATGCAATTATAATTATTGATCTAATAATTCACAGCAGGGCCCATTGCTGCGCCCACCAAGAGTAACTGTCAGGCCTTACAGTGTTGTGTCAACACCACCACCACCACCAAAGGCCCAATTTTTCAGCCCCTGTTCAACAGGGGCATGCAATTATAATTATTGATCTAATAATTCACAGCAGGGCCCATTGCTGCGCCCACCAAGAGTAACTGTCAGGCCTTACAGTGTTGTGGCACCAGCACCACCATCAAAGGCCTAATTTTTACTACCACTGATCAAGAAATATATGTTATTACAATTCCTGATATAATAGTTGACAGCAGGGCGTTCCAGCACCCACCAAGAGTAACTGTGAGTGCTTACAGTGTTGTGCCAACACCAACACCTAAGGGGCCAATTTCTGCAGAGTATATACGGCAGGTCCCTACTTTCAAACATCCAACTTACAAATGACTACTACTTGCAAACGGAAGAAGACAACAGGAAGTGAGAGGGAATCTACCCCTTGGAAGGAAAATTCTCTCCTGTAAGAATTAATATGGGAGAAAGGTGTCTCCTCTCTACTGATGCTTTATCACCAATCCTTGTTTCAATAAAAACACCACATTTCAAAAACAGTTGTCATTGGGACTCAAAGTGAGGTGAAATGTTCTGAACAGGGGCACAGACAGCAAAAAAAATGTTACAGGGGTGATAACCCTTCCCTATGTTTTCCAAAAAGCTTAAAAAAAGGAATTTGGCATGGAGCTAGACTTAAACAATGTAGCTGTTCAAAATTACAAACAGATTCTACATAAGAACAAACCTACAGTCCCTGTCTTGTATGCACCGCCTGTATACGGCTGTTCAGAGTATATAGGGCCTTTTTTATTTTGTGTGCGGGGTTCTCCTTAATATCCATACAAGACCCAAAGGGGCTGGTAATGGGCTGGGGTAGGGGGGGGTTGATGGGGTAGCTATGCCATTTTTCTTAAAGATTTTCATCCATATTACCGGGACCAGACATTACATTAAAGCCGCAAGCAGTTTTAAATGGCTTTTTTTTCCTTTAGAAATGTTATTTTGTGCAGGGACAGTTCTAAACACGGGAAACACGTGGCACTTCACAGGCATACTTTAGACACCCCCCAGGTACAATATTTAAAGGAATATTTGACTTTTTTTTTTTCACTTTATGCATCATTAAAATGACTGCTCCCGGAAAACGTCAGTTTTTAAAACTTCTTTTTGCATTGATACATGTCCCCTGGTGCAGAACCCGGGTTCCCAAACTCTGTTTAGGACAATAACATGGATAATAGTCGTTATAATTAGCACTTTAGAATCCGAACGTTCGCATCCATTGTATTTAATAGGGTTCTAATGTTCGTGCGAACTTTCGGTCCGTTCGCGGGTTCTGGTGCGAACCGAACCCGGGGGTGTTCGGCTCATCACTAGTCACCAGGCATAGTGGCCTATGTTTACAACATGAGGAGTACACATAAACATAAATACATTACAAATATGTTACATCCATATAAAAACACAGTGATGGTAATAAGGGTTGCTGGGCCAGCGGACATAATTGCACAACCAGTAAAATACTCTTTGAAAATGATAATGTGGAACCAATTGGTGGGCTTCTAGCTGATAGCATAGATCCTCAACACATGCAGGTGCATAAACGCATCAGTGGTGCCCTACGCGTTTCGCGAGACTCTGCTCGCTCATCAGGGGCAAGTGCGTATCGTTGTATCTGTTGTGAGACAGTAAAAATGTAATACTAGTGAAACCAGGGGGGCAGATAAAGTGGTAAAGTGGCTCTCTCCCCCCCCCCATGTGCTCGCTCTCTTCCCCCCCTCGCTCCCTCTCTCTCTCCTCCCCCCCCCATGCGCGCGCTCTCTCTCTCCCCCCCCCCAAGTTACAGGATCACAGGTAAGCACAATCCACACACCCCCTAGAGCAGGGATATGCAATTAGCGGACCTCCAGCTGTTGCAAAAATACAAGTCCCATCATGCCTCTGCCTCTGGGTGTCATGCTTGTGGTTGTCAGAGACAAAATACATGACTCTCAATGCCCGGAAAGTTTTCAGAGGTACTTTGTGGTATTTGCTGTGTGTCAGGCCTTTCAAGTGAATGGGTTCAGTGCTATGGGATATTGTTGCAATAACTGTCATTCATGCTGGGGGGTAATACATCCTGTTACCATGGGTGGAGCCCCCCACTCTCTTTCCTGGCCTGTGACTGTCCTCATTCATCAGGCAAAATGTGTGCTTTGGCGTGCGTTTCGAAAACGTGCTGCAAACCCATATCGTCCTCGCATTGCCATTATGGTGATGCAAGTGCTATACACATTTGCAGGACGTTTCCAATATGCACTCCAGAGCATGCAGCTTGAGATGGGGAAATGTACAGATATGAATGCAGCCTCATTGTTTCACACCCCAAGCGCAGTAAGCAGATGCGTTTTTATTTCCCAAGTGACAAAATGTGCACAGGAAATTCACACATTCCAAAAATGTGCTGCAGATGCACATCACGACGCCTGCATCACCATAATGACATGGTAAGTGTGATGTGTGTTCCTAAAAATTTTGGCATAGTATTTTCTCTGCAGGTTGCCATACGTTCAGAAATGTACATATGTGAATGCAGCCTAAATGGTAACAGAAGCACATTGCTGCTTATTTTCAAAACGTGATATCTGTGCGGGTTGCCGTGCGTTTTGAAATTCTCAGATGAGAATGAGTCATTCGCTGAAATGGGTTGTGCTACATGTGACAAACGCCCGGAAATAGATCAAGAAACTTTGCGGTAGCCGAGTGTCGCATGTTTTTTTTAGGGCGTGTTTTGGTGCGTAAAAATAAAGACGTGGCAAGACATGCGTCTGCTTACTGCATTTGGGGTGCCCTTAAGAATTGGGCTACGTTCTCATCTGCATGAGACTTTGCAGCACATTTCTTACATGCGCTCCAAAAAATTAGATTAGAACTTCAATGTTTTTAAAATAAATGGTGGTGGTTATCGCTGTGGAAACTGTCGCCAATATTGTTGGTTTTCGCTGTGTATCCTGGCACCAATGCTGGGGCTTATTATGCATATTGGCACCATGGTTGGAGGTTATTGCTATATAAACAGACGGCAATGCTAGTTGTTGTTGTTGTTTAAACTGTTAAAGTGGTTGTAAACCAACTCTGACAACTTGCACCTACAGGTAAGCCTAGATTAAGGCTTAGCTGTAGGTGCAAGAAATATCTCCTTAAAGAGATATTTGCAGAAAACACTTCACTGTAGACAATGACGCAGGCACAATGAGCATGCCGTTTTTCTGAATGGGATAATGCCAGGAACGCACGCATGCGCGGGGTTCTGACGGTCTCACGCGCGGGAGTGACGTCATCGCTGCTCCAGCCAGTCACAGCGCCGGAGCGGCGATACACGGAAGTCACTCGGAGGGGACATGGCGGCGGCGGTGGAGGGGAACGAGGAGCGCTTCGGGGGTTGGATCTCAGGTAAGTGCCACATAATGAGCTAGTATGCTATTCATACTAGCTCATTATGCCTTTCTCTTTGTTGTGGAGATTTTTATGAAGATGTATTTAATATGTATTGTCATAGTGTCACCCAGTGTTAGTACTTCCGCAACCCGCTCTAAAGAGCTGGCTGGGGCAGTCTGAGGCTGGTTGAATCCCGTCTGATAGGGGAAAACGTCTTGAGGTTGGAGTGTGATGTTTGCAGGGTGCGGATATGTCCACCGACGGGGGCCCTCTGTGCATTAGCACGGACGATCGTTGAGGAGGGGATATGCTCGCTCTGCAACGACATCATTGGTTATAGGCAGATGCGTGCTCTTGTCTCTGCTGTGTCTGATCAACATTGATTGGGATTCGTAGCGCGCGTCTGCAGATAGTCTCCCTCCCCCATTCAATAATAGTATAATCTGAATATGCGTTATTCTATGGAATAGCGCAGAATAAGGATTCCTATCAACGGTAACTTTAGCCATCATACGTGTAGCGGGGTCTCCTTTAAGACTCTCAGGACTACCTTGCCCAGAATCCCTTTCGGTAGGTTTTCACCCCAGAGACTCATGGGAGGGGTTATAAAAGGAGGAGGTGAGGCTGGGCTCGGTCTCTTTGGGACACGAGACTTCAGTGACTGATCCTCCTGTGAAGATGTGCCGGAGTGCAAGGCCTGAAGCCTGAGGCCTTGCGCAGCACCAAAGAGCCTTCCACCCCACTGCAAGCCTGGGTGGCATCTGACTTTGCTTGTCTATAACCTTGGTTGGATCGGGGATCCGAACGCTGGAGACACTGTGTGTGTGAGGACACAGTCGGTGGAAGTTCCCGGACTGGGATCGCGTCTGGACGGGTGAGAGGGCGTATGCTCAGACCATATACTGTTGTTGCTGATGTGCCTATAGACTGCCGTGGTCCACAAGTTTATTTCTGACACTCTCACAGGAGATCCATATCAGAGCGGAACTTAGAGTTCATGAAGTAATGTGTTTAGTTCATCACAACTTTCCCATTGGATTACAAATGTTGTTCTGTTAATGTGCACCACCTTTAAAGAATTGCCGGTGAAGAAACCATCATCCCCTATAGACTGAGTTTTAGATATCTGAGCCAGGCCTGGTCAGCTAGTTAATTTATTTAGTAACTGCGTCACAGGGCGCCTAGTTAACGGTCGCCCACGCGGCGCACCTTTACTGTTCATCTTAAATGCATAGAGTGTTATTGCTGCAGGGCTCTGAAATTTGTTATCTGTGAACCGTTACCACTGTTAACTTTTATTACCAACAACTCAAAGTAAATTTGATACCCTTTTTCATTACTGTCTTGGTGTCTGGGTTTATTCATACAGTATAAGTTAATATTTATTGCTGCCAAT
Source organism: Rana muscosa (assembly GCA_029206835.1). Lineage (NCBI taxonomy): Eukaryota > Metazoa > Chordata > Amphibia > Anura > Ranidae > Rana > Rana muscosa. The sequence goes on from JARGYO010005562.1 coordinate 14,828,498, forward strand.
ACTAACTGTGCCAGTAGGGGGTCGAGTACATTGCTGGGGGTTGACGGAGCTGTTTTCAGGGCCCAAACAAAACTTGCGGCCTTCTTAGTTGAAGGTATCGCTACACGTGGGGGTTCTCGTCCGGGATCCTGATACAGCAATTAAACGCCAGAGGTGCCGTCATGGACCCGCAAGGAATAAGAGCGTGGTGCGAAGTGGCTAAAACAGAACTAAACCAATCAGTGGTCATCAACCTACCAAGGGAAGAATGGTCAATAGAAACGGTAGAGGGGTTAATGAAGTCAGTGACCCCAGATCACACACCGTGGGTGATGGGAATAAAGTCAGACCCAGACATCTCATATCAGTATGCACTAGTGGAATACTTGGACGGGATGCCAGAGGCTTGTAAGCGCAACTATGTACAGACGCCAGATAATAGATCCTATAGTTTGGCGCACGCAATTAAAAAGGAACCATCACCAACAGGATCACCGCAGGCTGCGGCCCGTACCCCACCTGAAAGAGGAGACAGGGCGACGCTTCCGGTGGCGCCTGCACCTGTCACTGCTATATCACCAGAACTAATAAATGCAATAGGGGATCTGCTAACCAAATGTCAGAAGACAAGCACAGAGACTAGCTACCGGAGACTAAAGACATTCTCGGGGAAGCTCCCTGTCCCGGTGGGGGAAGAAGATTTTGACACCTGGGTGGAGCAGGCATTACAAGCAGTAGAGGCATGGGAGGTGCCTGAAGCGCAGAAGAGGCAACGAGTGATAGAAAGACTTAAAGGCGCAGCAGCAGAAGCAGTAAAAAGTTTTCGGTTTGGGAATGCAGATTGCACGGCTCAAGACTGTCTAGCCATGCTACAGGAGGAGTTTGGTCAATTGGAAAAGGTGACAGAGATGGTCTACCAATTGAACACACTTTCCAAGAACCAAAGGAGAAACTTTCAGAGTATGTTAGAAGACTGAACAGGTTGCTGTGCAAGATTGTGTTAAAGAAGGGAATGAAGCCCCAAGATACGGATGCGGCAAGAATGAAACCAGTCTTAAAAGGAGCATTACGCTCGGATCCAGTCTGGCTGCACCTGAAGACCTCAGGAGGAGGAACGCTACTGACTTATGCTGACTTGATAAAAGTCATCAGAGATGAGGAGGCGCTGCAACAGGACCAGCAGATGATTAAGGCAAATGCTGTACCCGCACAGGTGCTAGTCAATCCAGTGATGACCCCTGAAAGAGACTCAGAGATAGACACTCTAAAAGCTCAAATGTCCAAGGTGTTAGAGATGTTGACCTCTCTGATGGCAAAAGACACAGAGAGTCCCAAGAGAGAAGTACCAAGGAAGTAATTATTCCCAATTGCCTCAGCACCCGCATCTTTACAAGAATGGGGAGATATAGTCTGCTTTAACTGTGGAGGAATTGGCCATATTGCAGCTACATGTTCCAGTCCCAAGAAGAAGAAACCAGACAACCGCAAGCCGGCTGGAAACTCCAGAGGGCCCCGGTGAAGGAGTCAACTGGGTGCCCATCACCTTCAGTGAGCTCCAAGCTGAATGCGAAGCAGAAGAAAAGAGGAGATAAAACCCCTCAGAGGAAACGCAACATTCCTCAACAGAGATACAGCCCAGAAAAAGGGGGCAAGACCCCTCAAAAGGGACACAGCACTCCCCAGAGGGGTTGCACACCCAAGAAGAATAATAGTATCCCTCAGCGGGTCCCTACACCCATTGAAAGGAGGGAAATCAATGCATACCAGGCTCAAGAAAGATTAAAGTCCAAAGGGAATTGGATGAGAGAGAGTCCGAAAGGAAAGGGTCAGAAGAAGGCGACCCCCGCCAAGCCATATCCGGAGAAACTGGTAGGCCCATCTCCTATAGTGCCCATTCAAGTGGAGGGAGTCTACACCAGAGCCATCTTGGATACTGAGGCACAAGTGACCCTGTTATACCGAGATTTCTACGATAAGCACTTGAGTCACCTGCCCATCCAGAAGATAGAGGGACTAGAGATATGTGGGATTGGAACCCAGAATTTCCCTTACAATGGCTATCTGCCTGTCAGGATGATCTTTGACCCATCTGTGGCTGGAAAAGCCGAAGTGTTTGACACCCTGGCGGTTGTGTGCCTTCGACCGCCAGGAGCCAACAAGAGTTCCCTTATAATAGGGACGAACACGGACCCCTCTAGTGAAAGAGAAGGGGCCAGCGGCCATCAAGATCCACCCCATGCTGAAGACGGCTTACCAATGGCTGGTCCTAGAGCAGAAGACCCCTGGAGAGGGGATAGGGAAGGTGTGGAGACTTGGAAGAGAAGGGATAGTGTTGCAGCCCGGTGAAGTAACCTGTCTCAGAGCCACTGTGAAGCTTACTAGGGAGCAGCCTGGACCCTTTGTCATGTTGGAGTCTGACCCAAGGGAAGAGTCCCCCGGTCTGGAAGTGATACCAGAAGTGATTCCGCTGAGGGCCCTGAAGAAGGCTCATTGTAGAGTTCCAGTGAGTGTTAGGAACAATACAGATGGTCCCATAGAAATCCCAGCCAAGATGCTGCTGAGTCAGGTGAGCCCTGCTGCCCCTGTCAACTTGTCAGAAGTAAAGGGTAGGGGCGAAGGAGGAGATGCTTGGGAGAAGCTATCCATGGAAAACCCGAATCTGCCCAGGGCTTGGAAGGAGAGAGTCAAGGCCCAGTTGACCAGATGGGAGAAGATCTTCTCCAAAGATGAGTTCGATGTGGGGTGAGCAAGGAGTGCCACCCATCGGATCCGCCTCCAAGAAGATAAGCCCTTCAGAGAGAGGGTCAGGCGGGTCCCACTAGCAGATCTGGAGGATCTAAGGGAGCAATTTGCAGAACTCAAAAGGACTGGTGTGATCCGGGAGTCTAGAAGCCCCTATGCCTCCCCGATAGTGGTGGTCAGGAAGAAGAATGGATCGTTGAGGCTCTGTATCGACTACAGGACTCTTAACAGGAGAACCATACCCGACCAGTACACCACTCCGAGGATAGAGGATGCCCTACAGAGCTTGTCTGGAGCCAAGTGGTTCAGCGTTATGGATCTCAAGAGTGGGTACTATCAGATCCCTATGCACCCAGAAGACAAGGAGAAGACGGCTTTCATAGCCCCAGTGGGGTTCTTTGAATTCGACCGGATGCCCCAAGGTCTGTCTGGAGCCCCAGCTACTTTCCAACGTCTCATGGAGATGACTGTAGGAGACATGAACCTTATTGAAGTCCTTGTATACCTGGACAATGTTATTGTCTTTGGAAGAACCCTGGAGGAACACGAGGAGAGGCTGGAAAAAGTCTTGAGGAGACTCAGTGAGGAGGGACTCAAACTTTCGCCTGAGAAGTGTCGGTTCTACCAGTCTTCTGTGAACTACCTGGGGCACATAGTGTCTGAAGAAGGGGTGGCCACAGACCCTGAGAAATTGGAGGCAGTTACCTCCTGGCCACGACCCACCACAGTAACAGAACTCAGATCCTTCTTAGGGTTATGCTCCTATTACAGGAGGTTTGTGGAAGGATTCGCCCGAATTGCTAGACCATTGAATGAACTGTTCAAGACTGAGGGAGAAGCGGATGACTCAGGGCCCAGGAAGCCGGGAGAGTCAGTCAGAGATCAGTGGAACCAGAAATGTGAAGAGGCCTTCCAGGCATTGAAAAAGAGCCTAACCACTGCTCCAGTCTTGGCCTACGCAGACCCAACCAAACCCTATGAACTACACATAGATGCTAGTCATGATGGTCTGGGAGGAGTACTTTATCAAGAGCACGAAGGGCAACTACGGCCTGTTGCCTACGTGAGCAGGAGCCTGACCCCCTCTGAGAAAAACGAACCCACTCACAAGCTGGAGTTCCTGGCCCTTAAGTGGGCGGTAGTAGACAAGCTCAAAGACTACCTGTATGGGGCGGAGTTCATTGTGAAGACCGACAACAACCCCCTGACCTACCTATTCACTACAGCAAAGCTGGATGCCACTGGACACAGGTGGCTCTCCGCATTGTCGGGATTCAATTTCAGCCTAAAGTACAGGCCAGGGATTGAGAATCGAGATGCAGACGCTTTGTCCAGAAGATCTCATGGTCCCACCCATGACATGGAAGACTGGACTCAAGTGGCACCAGACGGGGTGTGGGCCCTATGTCAGGGGGCTGAATTGCAAGCCAGAGGGGGCTCAAGGGCGGAAGAGATAGAAGTTACCATGGTAGGAGTCCCCAAACAATACTGTGGAGTAACTCAACTGGAGGAAGACCATCTGCCAAAGCTGTCCAAGAAGGAGCTAAGATGTGACCAATTAGAAGACCCCATGGGGAAATTAGTTCTGGAAGCCCTGGAGAATCAGGATCCAAACAGACTTCTGAGTCACTCTTCAAAGGAAGCTCGCCTGTTGAGGAAAGAGTGGGATAGGTTACAGGTGCATCAGGGAGTGGTCTACCAAAGGGGCCCCTCTGATGACCTGGAAGATAAATGGCAATTGTTTCTTCCGGAAAAACACAGAGAGACTGTTCTGATTGCCCTACATGACAATCATGGCCACTTAGGGGCAGAAAGGACCTTTCAACTTGTCAGAAGTCGGTTCTATTGGCCCTGTATGAGGGCAGAAGTAGAAGAGTACTGCCATTCGTGTGCACGTTGCATCCAGAGGAAGACTTTACCCCATCAAGCTGCCCCAATGGGCCATCTACAGAGTCAAGGCCCAATGGATCTGGTATTCATTGATTTCCTCTGCCTCGAACCCGATCTGAGTGGACTAGGAAATGTTCTGGTGATAACCGATCATTTTACCCGGTATGCCCAAGCTTTCCCAACCAAAGACCAGAAGGCTTCCACAGTAGCCAAAGTACTTATGGAGAAGTATTTTGTCCATTATGGGCTGCCCCAGCGACTTCATTCAGATCAAGGAAGGGACTTTGAGAGTCGACTGATCCGGAAGCTCCTGGATTCATTGGGAATCAAGAAGACTCAAACTACACCTTACCACCCACAGGGAGATGCTCAGCCGGAGAGGTTTAACCGAACCTTGCTCAACATGTTGGGGACTCTGGAAAGTGAGAAGAAACAACATTGGAGCAAACACATAGCAGCCATAGTCCATGCTTACAACTGCACCACCAGTGATGCCACGGGCTACTCCCCATATCGACTCATCTTTGGGAGAGAAGCGAGACTACCTGTGATCTTGGCCTTTGGCACCTCTTTAGATCATTCCTCAGCCACATCCCACAAAGGATATGTGGACAGGCTCAGACACAGCCTGAAAGTAACTTATGAACAAGCTCAAGCGGCCTCAGATCAAAGGGGAGCCCGAAACAAAAGAAACTTTGACTTGAAGGTCCGGGTACAAGACCTGCAGCCTGGGGACTGAGTACTGCTACGCAATCTGGGGGTCCCTGGGAAACATAAACTTGCAGACAGATGGAGATCTGAACCCTATGTCATCTGTAGGAAGCTGCCGGGCCTACCTGTTTATAAGTTGAAGCCAGAAGGAAAAGTAGGCCCACTGAAGACGTGGCATCGAAACCACCTGCTCCCACTTGCTAAAGCAGTCAGGATACCTCCAGTGAGAGACTCCCCTGAACCAGTGTCTATTCTGGATAACCCCAGGCCAAACACTCGGTCCCAGACCTCTCGGGCTGAAGATGTAACAGCTTCTAAACTTAGTGGAGATGAAGAGGGAGAGCTTGACTGGCTGTGGCCTTCCCCCAACTCAAGGGACTTCTGCTATAGATCATCCAACTATTGAAGACACTACAGATACACAACTGAATGCAGAAGCCGTTGAATTCATCCCATATAGTCCTTCATTTGATTACTGGGAAGATGACCGTGATGTTTACCCTGAACAAGACCCTAGAGACTTTATGTATCCCTCGGCTCCTGAAGTAGATGTTACAGAGCCTGCCGTGTTGCCTGAGCCTGCCACAGAAGAAGAGCATGTGGCACCAGAGCCAGAAACCCCAAGGGAACAAAGAGCCTGCAGAGTCATAAAGCCTCCCAAAAAGTTGACCTACCCACAAATGGGGCAGAGTTAAGAAGATTCTGTGATCACTGCTAGGAGGAGTGTAGAGAATCCGGACCCCTCCACTATACATTTGGTAGAGGGCAACCCCCACTCACTCTCTGGCACAGTTAGGCAGGTCACTCAGGATAGTATGACCTGTGGCAAAGGGAATACAACTCCTCGGTTTTGGTGGTAATTCCCTATGCCAACCTCTTATGCAATGTTGTCTGGGGTTGTACGCAGTGTATGTTAAGGTTTATTTGGGGACCAAAGAATTTAAGTGGGGGAGTGTGTAGCGGGGTCTCCTTTAAGACTCTCGGGACTACCTTGCCCAGAATCCCTTTAGCCCCGTACACACGATCGGTTTGACTAATGAAAACCGTCCGATGGATGGTTTTCATCAGACCAACCGATCGTGTATGGTACCCATCGGTTTTTTTTCCATCGGTTTTAAAAAATAGAACTTGTTTTAAAATTTTCCGATGGATCAAAAACCGATGGTAATTTCCGATTGTCTATGGGCAAGTCCATCGGATCAAAAACCCACGCATGCTCAGAATCAAGTCGACGCATGCTCAGAAGCATTAAACTTAATTTTTCTCGGCTCATCGGAGTGTTTTACGTCACCGCGTTTGGAACGGTCGGTTTTTTGACTGATGGTGTGTGGCCAAGACTGATGAAAAACAGTTTCATCGAATTTCCGATGGTCAAATCCATCGGACGAAAATCCATAGGTTATCCGATCGTGTGTACGGGGCTTTACGGTATGTTTTCACCCCAGAGACTCATGGGAGGAGTTATAAAAGGAGGAGGCGAGGCTGGGCTCGGTCTCTTTGGGACATGAGACTTCAGTGACTGATCCTCCTGTGCGGATGTGCCGGAGTGCAAGGCCTGAAGCCTGAGGCCTTGCGCAGCACCAAAGAGCCTTCCACCCCACTGCGAGCCTGGGTGGCATCTGACTTTGCTTGTCTACAACCTTGGTTGGATCGGGGATCTGATCGCTGGAGACACTGTGTGTGTGAGGACACAGTCGGTGGAAGTTCCCGGACTGGGATCGCGTCCGGACGGGTGAGAGGGCGTATGCTCAGACCATATACTGTTGTTGCTGATGTGCCTATAGACTGCCGTGGCCCACAAGTTTATTTCTGACACTCTCACAGGAGATCCATATCAGAGCGGAACTTAGAGTTCATGAAGTAATGTGTTTAGTTCATCAGAACTTTCCCATTGGATTACAAATGTTGTTCTGTTAATGTGCACCACCTTTAAAGAATTGCCGGTGAAGAAACCATCATCCCCTATAGACTGAGTTTTATATATCTGAGCCAGGCCTGGCCAGCTAGTTAATTAATTTAGTAACTGCGTCACAGGGCGCCTAGTTAACGGTCGCCCACACGGCGCACCTTTACTGTTCATCTTAAATGCCTAGAGTGTTATTGCTGCAGGGCTCTGCAATTTGTTATCTGTGAACCGTTACCACTGTTAACTTTTATTGCCAACAACTCAAAGTAAATTTGATACCCTTTTCATTACTGTCTTGGTGTCTGGGTTTACTCATACAGTATAAGTTAATATTTATTGCTGCCAATACTAACTGTGCCAGTAGGGGGTCGAGTACATTGCTGGGGGTTGACGGAGCTGTTTTCAGGACCCAAAAAAAACTTGCGGCCTTCTTAGTTGAAGGTATCGCTACATACGTTATTGTGTTCATTGTATTATTGTATTGAATTGTATATATTTCTTGTGTGATATTCATGTAATGGGAAACCCTGTTGAAGGGGATGTCCTTGTATTCTCCTGTGTGGAGGGGACATCCTGTGATGTCCCCTCCCATGGGGGAGGTGATTGGTTGCTGCAGCCAATCACCTCCTGTCTGTGAGATCTTTGGAGTCTAATAAAAGCATTTGAGGAGGCATTGGCTAGGCAGTCTGCTCTGGGATGGCCTGACGATGAGAACATAGCTAGCTGTGTGGTGCTGCCTTTCTTGGGATGAATGATGGTGAGTGGAACTAAACTTAAAGATAGCATTATTGCAAAAAGATGAATCTAAAGTGTGTGCATGTTTAGCACAGGAAATATAGGCTGTGTGCTCTGCATACAACCAATAATTTCACCACAGATGGCGACTCTGAAGGGACTAGATAGAGCCCCTTTATGCATCAGGTCGAGATGGGGGGGGGGGGGGGGGGGGGAGAGTGGATCTACGACCCGATGTGTGGGGGCTCTGCTCTGTAAAAGAACAAATTTTTCGTCTTTTTGAAATAATGCTGTAAGTTTGCAGTACGAGAGATTTTATACACAGTGTGTGTGTGTGTCTGTGAATCCGATCTTCCATGTGTGTGATTTTGTTGGGAGAGAGATTGTATGTCTGTGAGTCCGATCGTAGGTGCCTGGGTGTGCCTGGATGTTTGGGTGGGGAAGCTGCGGGCTGTAAGCGTGTAACTAAATGAGAAATATAGACAGTTTGAGATAGGAAGTTCCAGTTTAGCAAACGCGGCCCCTGAATATGCTGTATTGGCATTTGTTGATTGGTGCAGTTTTGTCCTGTTTTATGCGTTTACAGTTTGACCTGTGGACGGCTGGGGAGAGTAGGGAGACACAGGGAGAACATGCAAACTCCATGCAGATGGTGTTAGGATGGGGATTTCTCTGTTTTCATTAGTGGTTAAGTGAATGTAAGCTATTGCAGGGTCAGCTGACTTTGCAGTATATGAGCCGCGGTTTTTGTATTGGATTTTGTTTTTAAGTAAAAACTCCCCCCCCTCCCCTCCCTCTTCCTGAACAATTGATATGTAAATAAACCAGTTTGGCTTTTTGAGAGCTGAGCATGTAACCAGAAGTTTCTTTTCAGCATTTTATTTATCAGAGGGAAGTTGGTGGGAGGAGCTTGGGGTTGTCTGAAAGGTTGGCCAATGAGATTTGTGCTTGGAAGGAAAATGGAAAGCATTTTTGCGTTTAAAAGTGTTTTATATTTTGTTCCAGTTTTGTGAAGTTTTGTACTGTAATACAGTTTTGGGTAGAGAGCAAACAGGGGGGCATCACCATTGTTTTATCATCTAGATACAGAGAGAAGCCACATTGTTCTGCAGGTGGTAAACTGGCGTAATTGTTCTGTGTGGTTTCGTCTGGCGACACAATGTATGGGTGTATAGCGGAAAACGCTTGTGTATGCATACACTGTGAGGGGTAGAGGCCTAATTCGGGGGTTGATCTGTGGTTGTTACTGTAGTTCCAAAAGTGTTGGGACAACAAGCCGTAGAGTTGACGCCTCGGTTAGGGTTTCTAGTTGGAGGACTTGACCAGATAGTGGTTGTAGTTCTTCAATCCACCGTATAATAAGACACCGGGCGGTGCTCTCCGAAATGGGTGCAACGGTTTAACCTGGACGCAGGTTTAAGACGATAAGCCGATTCGAATCGCCATGGACACAAGGAGGTCTGTGCAAAGGGAAGGAATGGAGGCTTCCCACAGTCAGACGGTCACACGGTGCACGAAGCCTAGTTTTGGGGCAAAGGCCTTTGAACCCCAAAAAGATTAACATAGGTGGTCCAAGGATACTATTTTGGGTATCCCTCTGGAGTGGATGTAGTTCAGCTGCGGCTTCAGAAATCTGTAATGATGAGTGTTGATGGAGGTGTAGTACACGCTTTTGTGATTCTCAGAGGAGGAGCGGTGGTTAAATTCTCATGCCCGTTTGTTTGAACTTTGTATGGCTGGTCCATGCAAGGTTCTCGAGCTGCTCTCATGTTCCCATTGTATTTTTTTCTATTGCTAAAAGAGTAAAGGTAGAATTCTGGCTGTTTTTGTTTTTTCATTTGTGGTTTTGGAAACTGGGAAGTATCTCCCCCACGTTTGTGATGTCCCCTCCCATGGGGGAGGTGATTGGTTGCTGCAGCCAATCACCTCCTGTCTGTGAGATCTTTGGAGTCTAATAAAAGTCTTTGAGGAGGCGTCGGCTAGGCAGTCTGCTCTGGGATGGCCTGACGATGAGAACATAGCTAGCTGTGTGGTGCTGCCTTTCTTGGGATGAATGATGGTGAGTGGAACTAAACTTAAAGATAGCATTATTGCAAAAAGATGAATCTAAAGTGTGTGCATGTTTAGCACAGGAAATATAGGCTGTGTTCTCTGCATACAACCAATAATTCCACCACACTCTTGCAGGGTTTTTTTTGCTTCCTCTTTTACCCCCCCATTTTGACCCCCCCACCCTCTTTTTTCCCTCCTCTTTCCCCCCACCGCCTCCTCTTTTCACCCTCCCCTTTTCCCCCCCAACCACTTTGCCCCACCCATTTGACCCCACCCACCCCTCTTTCCCCCACCCCACCCTATTTGACCCCACCCCTCTTTCCCCCACCCCACCATATTTGACCCCACCCCCCCACCCCTCTTTCCCACACCCCCCTCACTACTCCCCCTTTCTTTCTATTTTCCCCCTCCCTCTTTTGCCCTCACCTTATTTTTTCACCCCCTCTTTCCCCCCACGCGCACACCACGCACTCTCTCTTCTCTCTCTCCCCCCCCACGCGCTCTCTCTCCCCCCACGCGCTCTTTCTCCCCCCCACGCGCTCGCTCTCTTCCCCCCCTCGCTCCCTCTCTCTCTCCTCCCCCCCATGCGTGCGCTCTCTCTCTCTCTTCCCCCCCCACCCAAGTTACAGGATCACAGGTAAGCACCATCCACACACCCCCTAGAGCAGGGATATGCAATTAGCAGCCAGACAAACAAACAAACAAACAACAGACAAGTAGTGGCGCACAATATCCACAGAAACATGTATTACCCACAAATAATCAAAAATAATAATCAATATAAATAAAAGTCCTTTAAAGTCCTTTAAAGTCTATTTTACACCCTAAGGTGTGTGTGCGTAAGGCAGGGGTGTATGGAGATTCACCGTGCACCAGGGCGGCCATCATAAGTGAACAGAAACCATGTTCAGGGGTATCGCTGGAAGACAAGGAGAGAGGCGCCTCTAAGTGCAATAGTGCTAAAAAAGTTTTTAATGGTAGAGACAAATACACTCACATTTAGATGGACAATGTAGGCGTTTAGAACATGTCAGGATGACATTCATCAGCAGCAGGTCACAGGTCACAAGGGCTACTCAGCTTCTGCAAAAGATGGCAGGAGTGTCTCTAGGATGGAGCGGCCGACTTCCGGGGACAACGATCCTGTGATGAGTTGTTTCAAAACGAGGCTAGGAGCGCACATGTGTTGAGGGGGACGAAATAGAAAACAATCCCAACGCACTCAAGATAAGGAAACTATAAAAATATTTCATTTATCCTCTCGTATCCTCTCTCCTGCAGATACTTCTCTCCTGAGTAGAGGCCTTAATTTTGCACCACTTAACAAACCCAACCCGTTTTTACTATTCAAAGATTTAAATAGATACATACGTAATCTTACCCTTAAGAGGCACTACCATATAAAAGAACAAAAGGATCATCTGAATAACACCCCTCCCCCTTCTATATCTCCTACCACCACTTCCAATCTGTTTTTATATAATTCCAATTTTATTGAAGACATGGAAGATCCTCTAGTTGATGAAGAATTGTTTTATTTGCTCACCCAACATCCATCCACTTCCCCTCCCGTCATCCACACCACTTTTAAACCTAAGTCTATTTTCAACCCTGTACACTCTAAAGGCCCATATATTGAGAGTTTTTATAGAGTAGTATTTGCTGACTTTCAAAAACTCTGCCAATCAGCAGCCCATAAAAAATCCAACAATCTCTCTCCTCTTGAGACCAGAGCCCTACGATGCCTCACTGAAGCTGGAGACATAATCATCAAGTTAGCCGATAAAGGTGGAGGAATTGTCATACAGGACCTGAATGACTATCTAGGTGAAGCCAGGAGATTACTCTCTGATAGTAACACGTATAAAAAAATCTCCAAAGACCCCACCTCGGATTTTGCTACAGAAATTGACTTCTTAGTCACCGCTGCCTGTTTAGACAACGTTGTCACGAGGGTACTCACCAAGGCCGAGATGCTGAGAGCGGTTCTCCCTTGCAACTAAGCGCACTCCACCCCTGGTGGTGGAACAGAGGGTGAAGGGCACAAAGAGGCACGAGGTACCGGCAGGCTGGTAGGTCTGCGTGCGGATGACGTGGAGCTGGAAGCTGTGCAGTACTAGTAGACACTGAAGATACACAGCAAGTCCGTATTCAGGCCAGGGGTTTGAGCACAGGAGATAATAGCAAAGTCCGTAGGCAGGCTGGAGGTCAAGCACAGGAGACTGGTAGAGTAATCCGTAAGCAGGCCGAGGGTCAAACGCTGGAGAAAGGTAGCAGAGGTACAAAAGACAAGCCAAGGGTCAGGTGCTGGAAGAGATCGGAGCAGGTCAGGGTCAATCCGGGTCACAACGGTAGTATCAAGGCAGGAAACACAAGCAGGAACTAGGGAAGCTGAAAGATAAACCAGCAACTTAAACATGGATCCAGGCTGTCTTTTATAGGCAGCCAGGAAGTCATGTGATGTGTGCAGCTGACAGCTTCCACTGTCGACGTTGCTGCCATCTAGTGTTCAAAAGGAAGTATGCTGTGCTTCTTTATAATGTTTCACTGACAGTGCCCCCCCCCCCGAGGAGCGGCCTCTGGACGCCCAAACTGGACATTAATTCTGGGTGTTCCAACTGAAAATTTCGGATCAAGCGAGGGGCGTGTATGTTCCTTGAGGGTTCCCAAGAATTATTTTCAGGCGGGTACCCCTTCCACTTAATTAGGTATTGAAGTTGCCTACCCCTCTTCCTACAGTTTATTATAGCTTCCACCTCAAATTCGTTCTCTCCATCAATCTCGACTGGAGGAGGAGGAGGCTCTTCTCTTCCCAAAAAAGGACTAGGGACCACTGGTTTTAGCAGGGAGGCATGAAACACGGGATGTATCCTGTAAGAATCAGGAAGGGTCAACTCAAAAGCCACAGGATTTACCATTCTTTTGATCTTGAAAGGGCCGATGAACTTTGGTCCTAATTTTCGTGACGGGCAAGGGAGTCTAAGGTTGATGGCGGATAGCCAAACCTCATCTCCTACTTTGAAAGCCGGGTTAGCTTTTCTTCCTCGGTCAAAATGTTTTTTATAACTATCCTGAGCTTTTTGCATGGTTTCCTGGATCCTTTGGAAGTTGGATTGAATAGAAGTTATCCGATCTTGTACTGCGGGTACTGAGATTTCCGGGATGGTTTTAGGGAGGAAGGAAGGATGAAAACCACAGTTGGACCAAAAAGGAGTCTGGTTGGTGGCTGAGTGTATGGAATTATTGTAGGCAAATTCCGCATAGGGTAATAAAGAAGACCAATCGTCCTGGGAGCAAGAACAGAAACAACGAAGATATTGTTCTAGAGTTTGGTTTGTTCTCTCTGTTTGGCCATTACTCTGGGGGTGGTAAGCTGAAGAGAGACAAACCTTGATTTCTAATGACTTACAGAGTTCCTTCCAAAATTTTGAGGTGAATTGTGTGCCTCTGTCGGAGACAATATTATCAGGTACCCCGTGGAGTCTCACCACTTCCTTAATGAATGTGTTGGCAGTGTCTAAGGCAGAGGGGGTACCAATCATAGGTAGAAAATGCGCCATCTTTGAGAGGCGGTCAACAATGACAAAATGGTGGTAAAGCCTTCAGAGGGGGGCAGGTCCACAATAAAGTCCATAGAGACCTCCTTCCATGGTCTTTCCGGGATAGGTAAAGGTCTCAGTAGGCCCCAGGATTTGGCCCTTGCCCCCTTGTTCCGCTGGCAAGAAATACATGAAGAAACATAGCTCTCACAGTCTCGTCTCCAACCTGGCCACCAAAAAGAGCGAGAGACCAGTTCGGAGGTTTTTTGTACTCCGAAGTGACCTGCAAGCTTGTGATCGTGAAATGTCTTTAAGATCAAGGATCTTACTTCCAGGGGGACAAACATTTTATTTTGAACCCAGAACAGATTGCCCCGTTTTTCTAGAGAAGATATCTCTGGGTCGGTACAGAGGCTAGAGGCCTGTTCAATGGCAGTTCTTAGATCGGGCTGAGCAAGGAGAAGAAAATTCTGTGGAGAAAGGATGGTGTCAGGTTCAGTTGTCTGAGGAAATTCGGGGAACATCCGGGAGAGTGCGTCCGCTTTACCATTCTTGGAACCAGGTCGGAAGGTGATATGAAAATTAAACCTGGAGAAAAAGAGCGCCCATCGGGCTTGTCGTGGTCTGAGGCGTTTGGCAGTCCGGAGGTACTCCAGGTTTTTATGGTCTGTGAAAATCATGATAGCGTGGGACGCACCCTCCAGAAGATATCTCCATTCCTCCAAGGCAAATTTAATGGCTAGCAATTCCCGGTCACCGACGTCGTAATTTCTTTCGGGGGAACTTAGCTTCCGGGATGCAAAAGCCACTGGGTGAAGGAGAGCCTTGGGACCCTGTCTTTGGGACAAAATAGCTCCTGTAGCAGTCTCTGAGGCGTCAACTTCCAGCACGAAGGGCAAAGCCGGGTCAGGATGCTGTAAAATTGGTGCCGAGATGAATCTGAGTTTTAACTTGTCGAAGGCTTCCTGGGTTTCCTGGGACCATTGAAAGCGATTTTGCTGACGGGTCAACTGAGTGATGGGAGAGATGATGGATGAAAATCCCTTAATGAACCTCCGATAGAAGTTGGCGAAGCCTATGAACCTTTGCACCCCTTTTTTATCAGTAGGGGCCGGCCACTCCTGGATAGCTTTAACTTTCTGTGGGTCCATAGCAACCCCTTCGGTGGAAATAATGAACCCCAGGAACTGGACAACAGTTTTCTCGAACTCACATTTCTCAGCTTTAAGGTAAAGTCCGTGGTTTCTGAGAATTGTGAGAACCTTTTTTACGTGAGTTTGGTGAAGTTCAATGGTGGCAGAAAAAATAAGGATATCGTCCAAGTAGACAATTACAAAGTTGTCGAGATATTCACGAAAGACATCGTTCACCAGATGTTGAAAAGTTGCCGGGGCATTGCATAGCCCAAACGGCATCACCAAGTATTCAAAGTGACCGAACCTGGACCTGAAGGCGGTCTTCCACTCATCACCAGCACGAATCCGGATAAGATTGTAGGCACCCCGTAAGTCTAATTTGGAGAAGATGCGGGCGGTACGAAACCGCTGAAACAGTTCTGGGATAAGTGGGAGCGGGTACCGGTTCTTTATAGTTATTTTATTGAGCTCCCTGTAGTCTATGCAAGGTCTTAGGGAGCCGTCTTTCTTTTCGACGAAGAAGATACCGGCTCCAGCCGGTGAAGAGGACGGACGAATGAAGCCTTTTTCAAGATTCTCATCTATGTATACCCGAAGAGCTTCCAACTCGGTCTCGGACAATGGAAATATGCGACCGAAAGGGATTTCTGAGCCAGGTAGGAGGTCAATGGGACAGTCGTAAGACCGATGAGGTGGCAAACAATCTGCTTTCTTTTTATCAAAAATGTCTTTGAATTCGAGGTAAACGGGAGGGACATGCTGGAGATGGTCAGGTACTGGTTGAACAGTTAGGCATGAGGCAGGAGCTGGAACAAAACAAAGCTGGGAGCAGTAGGCAGAGGAGAAGGAAATCTCTTTATTAAGCCAGCTAATTTGAGGATCATGGGCTTGTAACCATGGAAGTCCCAAGATGACAGGGAACATGGGGGAGCAGATAATATCAAAACATAAGTGCTCCTGGTGGCCTGAGTCTGTGACAGTGAGAATGGGAACAGTTTCTTGTGTAACAGGTCCTGAGCAGGGTAAGGACCCATCGGCTAAGCGAACCAGGAGATTCTGTCTCTTGTTGAGGAGAGGAACATGTAGTTTCTGAGCCAATGATGCATCAAGGAAGCAGCTGCAGGCGCCCGAATCGACTATGGCCAGTAGCCGAATTACCTCTCCCGCTACCCGTAGAGAGACAGGAAGGGTAACATGAGTTTGAGTAGGACCAGCAACTTGATAGTTCATAGCATAATGGTTGCGTGACTTACTGGGTCTCACGGGGCAGTTACGTAAGTAATGTCCTGCTTCGCCGCAATACAGGCACAGGTTGGCTTGGCGTCTCCGCTGTCTTTCATCGGGGTTGAGTGGAGCTCGGACCAAACCTAGCTGCATGGGTTCACTCTCAGGAGCAGAAACAACAGGAGGAGCCAGGAACGGAGGATGGACTGGAGAAGGCTTGGGTAGCATCCAGGTAGGTCGGGTGGACTGGAAACGCTCGGAGCGCCGCTCCCGCATGCGTCTGTCCAATTTAATGGTCAATTGAATTAAAGCTTCCAAAGTAGTAGGGGTCTCAACCCGGGCCAGTTCGTCTTTAAGGGCCTCGGAGAGACCCTGGCGGTACTGATATTTGAGGGCAGCCTCGTTCCATCCTGTATCAGCTGACCATTTACGGAAATCAACCGTATAGTCCTCCACTGGTCTCTTTCCTTGGATCAGGGCATGTAAGGCGGACTCTGCCGTGGCTGTACGCTGAGGGTCATCATACAGTTGAGCCATGGATTCAAAGAAAGTGTCTATTGAGTTCAATATGGGGCTTCTCTGCTCCATGAGACCATGGGCCCAGGCTTGTGGTTCCTCAGATAATAAGGAGATAATGAACCCCACCTTGACAACTTCAGAAGAAAAAGTCCTGGGTTGGAGGGCCAAGTATAGGGAGCAGACGTTCTTGAAAGCTCTGAATTTCTTTCGGTTGCCCGAAAATAGCTCAGGAATAGGAACCCGTGGTTCAGGAACGGCCATAATGACAGCAGGGTTGGACTGAGCTTGAGAAGAGGAGGTCCCAGGAGAAACTGCTGAAGCTGTGGTGGCTGAAGCAGGCGACCTGGATAGGTGCTGAAGACGTCCATCCATCTGGATATAACCCTCCTGCAACTTCTGGACTGCCTGCGTAATGGCTGTGACCTGCTGACACAGGGCCTCAAGAGGAGAACACGCTCTGTCGGCCTCGGACATTTTGGCTGGTTTATACTGTCACGAGGGTACTCACCAAGGCCGAGATGCTGAGAGCGGTTCTCCCTTGCAACTAAGCGCACTCCACCCCTGGTGGTGGAACAGAGGGTGAAGGGCACAAAGAGGCACGAGGTACCGGCAGGCTGGTAGGTCTGCGTGCGGATGACGTGGAGCTGGAAGCTGTGCAGTACTAGTAGACACTGAAGATACACAGCAAGTCCGTAATCAGGCCAGGGGTTTGAGCACAGGAGATAATAGCAAAGTCCGTAGGCAGGCTGGAGGTCAAGCACAGGAGACTGGTAGAGTAATCCGTAAGCAGGCCGAGGGTCAAACGCTGGAGAAAGGTAGCAGAGGTACAAAAGACAAGCCAAGGGTCAGGTGCTGGAAGAGATCGGAGCAGGTCAGGGTCAATCCGGGTCACAACGGTAGTATCAAGGCAGGAAACACAAGCAGGAACTAGGGAAGCTGAAAGATAAACCAGCAACTTAAACATGGATCCCGGCTGTCTTTTATAGGCAGCCAGGAAGTCATGTGATGTGTGCAGCTGACAGCTTCCACTGTCGACGTTGCTGCCATCTAGTGTTCAAAAGGAAGTATGCTGTGCTTCTTTATAATGTTTCACTGACAAACGTCCTCAACAAAGTAGAAAAATCCTTTCTTTTAAAGAATTTTTATCAAATCCCTTATTTTTACCACCTCCCTAAAGTGCACAAAAGTCTGGACAATCCCCCAGGGAGACCAATAGTGGCCGCTATGGACAGTATCACTACAGGGCTCAGTCTATATGTAGACCAGTTCCTCCAGCCCATTGTCCAGCAACTAGACTCATACATCAGAGATGGGAGCCACCTCTTAGAACTACTCTGTGTATAAATGGGAACCCACTTACATTTGGCTTTCACTTGACGTGAATTCCCTTTATACCTCCATCCCCCATGCGTTTGGCCTTCGGGCACTAGAATTTTTTCTCTTTCATGATCCTTTTATCAATTCACGCCAAGCCTCATTTATTGTAGACGCCACCACCTTCTGTCTTACACACAACTATTTTAAATTCGATGACGACTTTTACCTACAGCTACAAGGAACCGCTATGGGCGCCAATTTCGCACCCTCCTATGCCAACCTAGCGATGGGATTCTGGGAAAAAGAATATATCTACAACAACAACAATCCATTCTCAGGCAATATCGTCTTCTTCGGTCGCTACAGTATATTGACGATATCATTGTCATTTGGGACGATTCTGTGGACAGTACTCTACCTTTTGTGGAATACTGTAACCATAATTCATTCGGCCTATCCTTCACGTCCGTTAGCGACCCTATTTCCTTACCCATTTTGGATTTGGATTTGGCACCCTTCTATGCCAACCTAGCGATGGGATTCTGGGAAAAAGAATATATCTACAACAACAACAATCCATTCTCGGGCAATATCGTCTTCTTCGGTCGCTATATTGACAATATCATTGTCATTTGGGACGATTCTGTGGACAGTACTCTACCTTTTGTGGAATACTGTAACCATAATTCATTCGGCCTATCCTTCACATCCGTTAGCGACCCTATTTCCTTACCCTTTTTGGATTTGGAATTGGCCGCGGATAAAGATATCTTAGCCGTCACCTCCAAAAATTACATTAAGCCCACAGCTGGCAACTCCTACCTACATCATAAGAGCTGCCACTTCCCTAAATGGATAGATAGCATCCCTAAAGGAAAGTTCTGCCGACTTAGGCAGAACTGTACCAGAGATGAAGATTATGTCGACCAAAGCAAGCTTCTAAAGAAGAAATTTAGCGAGAAAGGATACCCTGATGGCCTTATTGATAAAGCCTTCCAATTTTACCTGAAGGGTAAACCTCAGAAGGTGATCCGGGAAGCTGAGAACCATACACTCCGCTTCACCACTACTTTCCACTTTGAATAAAAAAAAAAGGAAAGTATTTTGGCCAACCATTGGAAGATCCTTTTACAGGATCCTGTCCTCCAATCTATTATCCCCACTCGTCCTAAAGTCACCTACCGTAGAGCACCCAATCTCAAAAGCAAATTGGCTCCTAGTAAGATTCGCTCTCGTGACTGTACCCCTACCCCTTTAGTCCTTATACCGTTAGTTGGCATGTACAAATGTAACAAAACCCTATGTAAAACATGCAAATTTGTTCAACATGACAAAAATCCTTTTCCACTAAGGGGAAGATCTACTCACTCAGGGAGTTCTACAATTGCTCCTCCGAGTTTGTAGTTTATGGCCTCAGCTGCCCTTGCGGCCTCATGTATGTGGGCCGCACCATACGAGCCTTGCGAGTCAGGTTCGGAGAACACAGGAGGCTAATTGAAGGTGGTACCGACCCACATAGTGTCCCCAAACACTTCTGCATAGCTCACCAAAAATCCACCAGCGGTCTGAAGGTTTGGGTGATCGAACAGATACCACGCTCACTTCCAGCAGCAGAGCGGTTCAAAAAGTTATGCGCTAGAGAGACTTTTTGGATCTACACCTTAGACGTTCTCTCGCCTGGTGGTATAAATGAAGGGATTGAGATTTCCACAATTTTATAAATTATACATTTTTATAAATGATACATTTTATGACTCCACCTCCTCACACCTGTGTTTTTTTTCCCCACCCGTTTTCTATACCATTGTTGAGGCCCATATGTTCGATTATATATGAAATATTTTTGTAACGCCGAGCGCTCCGGATGTCCCATCCTTCCTGGAGCGCTCGCGGCGTCGGTCCCCCTGCAGCGCCCCGGTCAGCCCTCCTGGCCGTGGGCGCTGCTCTGTCACCGGCGGGGATGCGATCCACACTGCGGCACATCTCCATCCGCGGATCGCATCCCATCCTACTCACCTTCCCCCTCCTGCTCCTTCCCGGCGTGCGCGGCCCCGCTGCACTCTAGGGCGCGCGCGCGCCGGCCTTCTAAGATTTAAAGGGCCAGCGCACCATTGATTGGTGCCTGGTCCAATTACTGTGTGCACACCCAAAACATATATAAACCTACTTCCCCTTCCTGTCCTTGCCGGATCTTGTTGTCTTAGTACCCTGTGGAAGCGTTTTGTGAGTTGCCTTGCCTGTGTATCTGACCTGCTGCCATTGTCTCAGACTATGAACCATTGCCGCCTGCCCTGACCCTCTGCTACGTCTGACCTTGCCTCTGCCTAGTCCTTTTGTACCGCGCCTATCTCAGCCGCCAGAGAGGTGGAGTCGCTACTGGAGGACACAACCTGGTTGCTACCGCCGCAGCAAGTCCATCCCGCCTTGCGGCGGGCTCTGGTGAAAACCGGTAGCTGCTTAGAACCGGTCCCTCAGTACGACCCGTGCCATCCCCTCTCTGGTACAGAGGATCCACCTTCTGTATTCCCACTAGCCGTCTGTCCGGCTCGTGACAGTAGATCCGGCCATGGATCCCGCTGACGTGCCGCTGCCTAGTCTTGCTGATCTCACTACCGTGGTTGCCCAGCAGTCGCAATTGATTGCCCAACAAGGACAGCAGCTGTCGCAGTTGACCGCCATGATCCAGCAGCGTCTGCCGCCACAAGCTCCAGCATCTTCCCCTCCCCGAGCTGCCGCTACTACCTCGAAGATCCGCTTGTCTCTTCCGGAGAAATTTGACGGGGATCCTAGGAGGTGCCAGGGATTCTTGTCCCAATGTTCCCTGCATCTTGAGATGATGTCAGACCAGTTTTCCACAGAACGGTCTAAGGTGGCATTCGTGGTCTGTCTGTTGTCTGGGAAGGCCTTGGCCTGGGCCACGCCACTCTGGGACCGCAATGACCCTGATACAGCCACCGTTCAGTCCTTCCTTGCTGAGGTTCGTAGCGTTTTTGAGGAACCAGCCCGAGCCTCATCCGCTGAAACCGCCCTGCTTAACCTTGTCCAAGGAAACTCCTCTGTGGGCGAATATGCCATACAGTTCCGCACACTGGCCTCAGAGCTAGCCTGGAATAATGAGGCTCTCTGCGCGACCTTCAAAAAAGGTTTATCCAGCCACATCAAGGATTGTCTGGCCGCACGAGAGATACCCTCCTTCCTGACGGAGCTCATCCACTTAGCTACCCGCATTGACATACGCTACATTGAAAGACGCCTAGAGGTTCGCCAGGAGAAAGATCTTGTTCGCACCAGGCGTTATCCGCGCCTGGCTCCTCTCTTCCTGAATCCAACGCATCCTGATACAATGCCTTCCGTCGAGTAGGCCATGCAGGTGGACCGATCTCGCCTGACCCTACAAGAGAGGACTCGCCATAGGAATGAGAACTTATGCCTTTATTGCGCGAGCTCTGAACATTTCCTAAAGGACTGCCTTATTCGTCCTCTACGTCAGGGAAACGCCCGCACCTAGTGAACGTGGGAGAGGCTTTACTAGGTGTGAATTCTTCCTCTCCACGTCTGACTATTCCTGTGCGGATTTCCCCTTCTGCTGGCTCCCCCTTCTCTGCGGTGGCCTTCCTGGACTCTGGTTCTGCAGGAAACTTTATTGAAGCCTCCTTCATCAACAGGTTCAACGTTCCTGTTATCCGTCTCATCAAACCCTTCTTCATTTCCTCTGTAAATGGAGAGAATCTGGATTGTACCGTGCGTTACCGCACCGAACCCCTGCTCATGTCCGTTGTTGTTCTTCACCAAGAAAAAATGTAATTCTTTGTTTTGCCGAACTGTACTTCTGACATCCTTCTTGGCCTACCCTGGCTCCAGCGCCACTCTCCTACCCTCGACTGGACCACTGGGGACATCAAATCCTGGGGCTACTCCTGCCACAAGCATTGTCTTAAGTCTGTAACCCCCAGTCAAGTTCCCATCGCTACTCCTTTGCCCGGCCTTCCCAAGGCCTATCAGGACTTTTCGGATGTCTTTTGCAAAAAACAGGTGGAGGTCTTACCACCACATAGACCCTACGACTGCCCCATTGACTTGCTCCCAGGTACTACACCACCCCGTGGCAGAATTTACCCTCTCTCCTCTCCCGAAACCAAGGCCATGACTAATTACATACAGGAGAACCTCAAGAGAGCTTTTATTAGGAAATCATCTTCTCCAGCCGGAGCAGGGTTCTTCTTCGTTGCCAAGAAGGACGGATCACTACGCCCTTGCATAGACTATCGTGGTCTCAATAAAATCACTATTAAAAATCGCTACCCTCTGTCTCTCATCTCGGAGCTCTTTGACCGTCTGCGCGGAGCAAACGTTTTTTCGAAATTGGACCTCAGGGGCGCTTATAACCTCATCAGAAACCGTGAAGGAGATGAATGGAAAACCGCATTTAACACCAGAGATGGTCACTTTGAATATCTCGTCATGCCTTTCGGACTTTGCAACGCTCCTGCAGTCTTTCAGGATTTTGTCAATGAAATCTTTTGGGATTTACTGTATACCTGTGTGGTTGTCTATCTTGACGACATCCTAATCTTCTCTACCAACCTTGAGGAACATCGGCTCCATGTCCGTCAAGTGCTCCAGCGCCTCCGCGTAAATCATCTTTACGCTAAATTTGAAAAATGCCTTTTTGAGCGCAGCAGCCTTCCTTTCCTAGGTTATCTGGTCTCAGGACAAGGCCTTCAAATGGACCCTGACAAGCTCTCCGCAGTCTTGGATTGGCCACGCCCCTCTGGACTCCGTGCTATCCAACGCTTCCTTGGATTCGCCAACTACTATCGTCAGTTCATACCCCACTTCTCCACCATCGTTGCTCCTATAGGAGCACTGACTAAGAAAAACGCGAATCCAAGGTCCTGGCCGCCTCAAGCGGAAGAAGCCTTTACTTGCCTTAAGACCGCCTTCTCCTCTGCGCCTGTCCTGTCTTGACCAGACCCCACTAAGCCGTTCTTCCTTGAAGTTGACGCCTCCTCGGTAGGAGCCGGAGCTGTTCTTCTTCAAAAAAACGCTAAAGGAAGAAACGTCACGTGTGGTTTTTTCTCTAAAACCTTCTCCCCTCCTGAAAAAAACGATTCCATAGGTGACCATGAACTGTTGGACATTAGGGATGAGCTCGGTGTTCGAGTCGAACATACGTTCGACTCGAACATCGGCTGTTCGATCGTTCGCCGAACAACGAACGATTTGGGCCGTTCGCGCCTAATTCGCGGCCCACAATGCACTACGCCATCGCAGTGTCATCCAGGCGCTGTGATTGGCCAAGCATGCACTGTGACCCCGCATGCTTGGCCAATCACAGCGCCGGCAGCGAGGAGAGCAATGATTGGCCACAGGCAGGATGCCTGTGGCCAATTATTGCTGAGGGTGTTTAGTACACGCCCCACACTATAAAAGGCCGCCAGCACGGCGGCCTAGTGTAGTGTGTTCCGGAGCAGGGAAAGAGAAGCATAGGCAGGGACAGTGAAATTTTTTTTCTTGCTTAACCTGGATTCCTTTAGTTTAGGGAAAGAGAAGGATAGGTAGGGAGAGTGTCAGTCTGTTTTACTGTGCTAAACCTTGTTTGTAGGGACAGGGAAGGACAGTGAGGGAAATTCTCCTTGTGCTATACTGTGCTAAAGCATTGATCATCAACCATCTTTAAAAAAAACATTTTTTATAGGGGCAGAAAACTATAGGTAGGGAGAGTGTCAGTGTGTTTTACTGTGCTAATCCTTGTTTGTAGGGACAGGGAAGGACAGTGAGGGAAATTCTCCTTGTGCTATACTGTGCTAAAGCATTGATCATCAACCATCTTTAAAAAAACATTTTTTATAGGGACAGAAAACTATAGGTAGGGAGAGTGTCAGTGTGTTTTACTGTGCTAATCCTTGTTTGTAGGGACAGGGAAGGACAGTGAGGGAAATTCTCCTTGTGCTATGCTGTGCTAAAGCATTGATCATCAACCATCTTTAAAAAAACATTTTTTATAGGGACAGAAAACTATAGGTAGGGAGAGTGTCAGTGTGTTTTACTGTGCTAATCCTTGTTTGTAGGGACAGGGAAGGACAGTGAGGGAAATTCTCCTTGTGCTATACTGTGCTAAAGCATTGATCATCAACCATCTTTAAAAAAACATTTTTTATAGGGACAGAAAACTATAGGTAGGGAGAGTGTCAGTGTGTTTTACTGTGCTAATCCTTGTTTGTAGGGACAGGGAAGGACAGTGAGGGAAATTCTCCTTGTGCTATACTGTGCTAAAGCATTGATCATCAACCATCTTTAAAAAAACATTTTTTATAGGGACAGAAAACTATAGGTAGGGAGAGTGTCAGTGTGTTTTACTGTGCTAATCCTTGTTTGTAGGGACAGGGAAGGACAGTGAGGGAAATTATCCTTGTGCTATACTGTGCTAAAGCATTGATCATCAACCATCTTTAAAAAAACATTTTTTATAGGGACAGAAAACTATAGGTAGGGAGAGTGTCAGTGTGTTTTACTGTGCTAATCCTTGTTTGTAGGGACAGGGAAGGACAGTGAGGGAAATTCTCCTTGTGCTATACTGTGCTAAAGCATTGATCATCAACCATCTTTAAAAAAACATTTTTTATAGGGACAGAAAACTATAGGTAGGGAGAGTGTCAGTGTGTTTTACTGTGCTAATCCTTGTTTGTAGGGACAGGGAAGGACAGTGAGGGAAATTCTCCTTGTGCTATACTGTGCTAAAGCATTGATCATCAACCATCTTTAAAAAAACATTTTTTATAGGGACAGAAAACTATAGGTAGGGAGAGTGTCAGTGTGTTTTACTGTGCTAATCCTTGTTTGTAGGGACAGGGAAGGACAGTGAGGGAAATTCTCCTTGTGCTATACTGTGCTAAAGCATTGATCATCAACCATCTTTAAAAAAACATTTTTTATAGGGACAGAAAACTATAGGTAGGGAGAGTGTCAGTGTGTTTTACTGTGCTAATCCTTGTTTGTAGGGACAGGGAAGGACAGTGAGGGAAATTCTCCTTGTGCTATACTGTGCTAAAGCATTGATCATCAACCATCTTTAAAAAAACATTTTTTATAGGGACAGAAAACTATAGGTAGGGAGAGTGTCAGTGTGTTTTACTGTGCTAATCCTTGTTTGTAGGGACAGGGAAGGACAGTGAGGGAAATTCTCCTTGTGCTATACTGTGCTAAAGCATTGATCATCAACCATCTTTAAAAAAACATTTTTTATAGGGACAGAAAACTATAGGTAGGGAGAGTGTCAGTGTGTTTTACTGTGCTAATCCTTGTTTGTAGGGACAGGGAAGGACAGTGAGGGAAATTCTCCTTGTGCTATACTGTGCTAAAGCATTGATCATCAACCATCTTTAAAAAAACATTTTTTATAGGGACAGAAAACTATAGGTAGGGAGAGTGTCAGTGTGTTTTACTGTGCTAATCCTTGTTTGTAGGGACAGGGAAGGACAGTGAGGGAAATTCTCCTTGTGCTATACTGTGCTAAAGCATTGATCATCAACCATCTTTAAAAAAACATTTTTTATAGGGACAGAAAACTATAGGTAGGGAGAGTGTCAGTGTGTTTTACTGTGCTAATCCTTGTTTGTAGGGACAGGGAAGGACAGTGAGGGAAATTCTCCTTGTGCTATACTGTGCTAAGAGCATTGATCATCAACCATCTTTAAAAAAAACATTTTTTATAGGGACAGAAAACTATAGGTAGGGAGAGTGTCAGTGTGTTTTACTGTGCTAATCCTTGTTTGTAGGGACAGGGAAGGACAGTGAGGGAAATTCTCCTTGTGCTATACTGTGCTAAAGCATTGATCATCAACCATCTTTAAAAAAACATTTTTTATAGGGACAGAAAACTATAGGTAGGGAGAGTGTCAGTGTGTTTTACTGTGCTAATCCTTGTTTGTAGGGACAGGGAAGGACAGTGAGGGAAATTCTCCTTGTGCTATACTGTGCTAAAGCATTGATCATCAACCATCTTTAAAAAAACATTTTTTATAGGGACAGAAAACTATAGGTAGGGAGAGTGTCAGTGTGTTTTACTGTGCTAATCCTTGTTTGTAGGGACAGGGAAGGACAGTGAGGGAAATTCTCCTTGTGCTATACTGTGCTAAAGCATTGATCATCAACCATCTTTAAAAAAACATTTTTTATAGGGACAGAAAACTATAGGTAGGGAGAGTGTCAGTGTGTTTTACTGTGCTAATCCTTGTTTGTAGGGACAGGGAAGGACAGTGAGGGAAATTCTCCTTGTGCTATACTGTGCTAAAGCATTGATCATTAACCATCTTTAAAAAAACATTTTTTATAGGGACAGAAAACTATAGGTGGGGAGAGTGTCAGTGTGTTTTACTGTGCTAATCCTTGTTTGTAGGGACAGGGAAGGACAGTGAGGGAAATTCTCCTTGTGCTATACTGTGCTAAAGCATTAATCATCAACCATCTTTAAAAAAACATTTTTTATAGGGACAGAAAACTATAGGTAGGGAGAGTGTCAGTGTGTTTTACTGTGCTAATCCTTGTTTGTAGGGACAGGGAAGGACAGTGAGGGAAATTCTCCTTGTGCTATACTGTGCTAAAGCATTGATCATCAACCATCTTTAAAAAAACATTTTTTATAGGGACAGAAAACTATAGGTAGGGAGAGTGTCAGTGTGTTTTACTGTGCTAATCCTTGTTTGTAGGGACAGGGAAGGACAGTGAGGGAAATTCTCCTTGTGCTATACTGTGCTAAAGCATTGATCATCAACCATCTTTAAAAAAACATTTTTTATAGGGACAGAAAACTATAGGTAGGGAGAGTGTCAGTGTGTTTTACTGTGCTAATCCTTGTTTGTAGGGACAGGGAAGGACAGTGAGGGAAATTCTCCTTGTGCTATACTGTGCTAAAGCATTGATCATCAACCATCTTTAAAAAAACATTTTTTATAGGGACAGAAAACTATAGGTAGGGAGAGTGTCAGTGTGTTTTACTGTGCTAATCCTTGTTTGTAGGGACAGGGAAGGACAGTGAGGGAAATTCTCCTTGTGCTATACTGTGCTAAAGCATTGATCATCAACCATCTTTAAAAAAACATTTTTTATAGGGACAGAAAACTATAGGTAGGGAGAGTGTCAGTGTGTTTTACTGTGCTAATCCTTGTTTGTAGGGACAGGGAAGGACAGTGAGGGAAATTCTCCTTGTGCTATACTGTGCTAAAGCATTGATCATCAACCATCTTTAAAAAAAATTTTTTATAGGGACAGAAAACTATAGGTAGTGTGAGGGGGTTAGCTCGGTAGCGGGTGTGTGTGACCCCCTGGATGGGCTCCCCACACAAAAACAGGCCCAGCAGACGGAGGTTGTGGTTTTCAAGATCAAAAGGTGCGGTTTATTTCTCTATTTACAGTGACAAAAACACAGCAAAGCAAAAAGAAACATAAACAAAATAAATCCTGGTCAGCTTGACCTCTGACTAAACATGCAGGTTTCCCTAACTAACAACTGGGATCAGCCTGGTGCTGTCCTAGTCCCTAAGTCCCTGGTTTAGTAAATGTCCAAACAAATAGCCACACAGGCTTTGTCTCACCGCACAGGGGTTCACTCTCCCTAGACAGTCCACACAGGTCTGGGTCCAGGCATGAGCAAACACCTAATGAATCTGGGAGTTTTTATAGAGGCCTTAAACGAGCTGACAAGCTTCAGCTGGTCTCATCAACTCCCTGCCTGCACGACGCCCAGCACTCTCCCTAGAGGTATGAATCATCCATGAGCCCACTAGCCTCAGCTGGGCTTCATCAACTCTCTCCCTAGTTGTATAAGTCTGCATAAAGCCTGAATCTGGGAGAAATATACCTACCCCCCTGGATGCAACCAGGTGACTTTACCTTCCTGCTGTCACAGTAGGGAGAGTGTCAGTGTGTTTTACTGTGCTAATCCTTGTTTGTAGGGACAGGGAAGGACAGTGAGGGAAATTCTCCTTGTGCTATACTGTGCTAAGAGCATTGATCATCAACCATCTTTAAAAAAAACATTTTTTATAGGGACAGAAAACTATAGGTAGGGAGAGTGTCAGTGTGTTTTACTGTGCTAATCCTTGTTTGTAGGGACAGGGAAGGACAGTGAGGGAAATTCTCCTTGTGCTATACTGTGCTAAAGCATTGATCATCAACCATCTTTAAAAAAACATTTTTTATAGGGACAGAAAACTATAGGTAGGGAGAGTGTCAGTGTGTTTTACTGTGCTAATCCTTGTTTGTAGGGACAGGGAAGGACAGTGAGGGAAATTCTCCTTGTGCTATACTGTGCTAAAGCATTGATCATCAACCATCTTTAAAAAAACATTTTTTATAGGGACAGAAAACTATAGGTAGGGAGAGTGTCAGTGTGTTTTACTGTGCTAATCCTTGTTTGTAGGGACAGGGAAGGACAGTGAGGGAAATTCTCCTTGTGCTATACTGTGCTAAAGCATTGATCATTAACCATCTTTAAAAAAACATTTTTTATAGGGACAGAAAACTATAGGTGGGGAGAGTGTCAGTGTGTTTTACTGTGCTAATCCTTGTTTGTAGGGACAGGGAAGGACAGTGAGGGAAATTCTCCTTGTGCTATACTGTGCTAAAGCATTGATCATCAACCATCTTTAAAAAAACATTTTTTATAGGGACAGAAAACTATAGGTAGGGATAGTGTCAGTCTGTTTTACTGTGCTAAACCTTGTTTGTAGGGACAGGGAAGGACAGTGAGGGAAATTTTCCTTGTGCTATACTGTGCTAAAGCATTGATCATCAACCATCTTTAAAAAAACATTTTTTATAGGGGCAGAAAACTATAAGTAGGGAGAGTGTCAGTGTGTTTTACTGTGCTAATCCTTGTTTGTAGGGACAGGGAAGGACAGTGAGGGAAATTCTCCTTGTGCTATACTGTGCTAAAGCATTGATCATCAACCATCTTTAAAAAAACATTTTTTATAGGGACAGAAAACTATAGGTAGGGAGAGTGTCAGTGTGTTTTACTGTGCTAATCCTTGTTTGTAGGGACAGGGAAGGACAGTGAGGGAAATTCTCCTTGTGCTATACTGTGCTAAAGCATTGATCATCAACCATCTTTAAAAAAACATTTTTTATAGGGACAGAAAACTATAGGTAGGGAGAGTGTCAGTGTGTTTTACTGTGCTAATCCTTGTTTGTAGGGACAGGGAAGGACAGTGAGGGAAATTCTCCTTGTGCTATACTGTGCTAAAGCATTGATCATCAACCATCTTTAAAAAAACATTTTTTATAGGGACAGAAAACTATAGGTAGGGAGAGTGTCAGTGTGTTTTACTGTGCTAATCCTTGTTTGTAGGGACAGGGAAGGACAGTGAGGGAAATTCTCCTTGTGCTATACTGTGCTAAAGCATTGATCATCAACCATCTTTAAAAAAACATTTTTTATAGGGACAGAAAACTATAGGTAGGGAGAGTGTCAGTGTGTTTTACTGTGCTAATCCTTGTTTGTAGGGACAGGGAAGGACAGTGAGGGAAATTCTCCTTGTGCTATACTGTGCTAAAGCATTGATCATCAACCATCTTTAAAAAAACATTTTTTATAGGGACAGAAAACTAAAGGTAGGGAGAGTGTCAGTGTGTTTTACTGTGCTAATCCTTGTTTGTAGGGACAGGGAAGGACAGTGAGGGAAATTCTCCTTGTGCTATACTGTGCTAAAGCATTGATCATCAACCATCTTTAAAAAAACATTTTTTATAGGGACAGAAAACTATAGGTAGGGAGAGTGTCAGTGTGTTTTACTGTGCTAATCCTTGTTTGTAGGGACAGGGAAGGACAGTGAGGGAAATTCTCCTTGTGCTATACTGTGCTAAAGCATTGATCATCAACCATCTTTAAAAAAACATTTTTTATAGGGACAGAAAACTATAGGTAGGGAGAGTGTCAGTGTGTTTTACTGTGCTAATCCTTGTTTGTAGGGACAGGGAAGGACAGTGAGGGAAATTCTCCTTGTGCTATACTGTGCTAAAGCATTGATCATCAACCATCTTTAAAAAAACATTTTTTATAGGGACAGAAAACTATAGGTAGGGAGAGTGTCAGTGTGTTTTACTGTGCTAATCCTTGTTTGTAGGGACAGGGAAGGACAGTGAGGGAAATTCTCCTTGTGCTATACTGTGCTAAAGCATTGATCATCAACCATCTTTAAAAAAACATTTTTTATAGGGACAGAAAACTATAGGTAGGGAGAGTGTCAGTGTGTTTTACTGTGCTAATCCTTGTTTGTAGGGACAGGGAAGGACAGTGAGGGAAATTCTCCTTGTGCTATACTGTGCTAAAGCATTGATCATCAACCATCTTTAAAAAAACATTTTTTATAGGGACAGAAAACTATAGGTAGGGAGAGTGTCAGTGTGTTTTACTGTGCTAATCCTTGTTTGTAGGGACAGGGAAGGACAGTGAGGGAAATTCTCCTTGTGCTATACTGTGCTAAAGCATTGATCATCAACCATATTTAAAAAAACATTTTTTATAGGGACAGAAAACTATAGGTAGGGAGAGTGTCAGTGTGTTTTACTGTGCTAATCCTTGTTTGTAGGGACAGGGAAGGACAGTGAGGGAAATTCTCCTTGTGCTATACTGTGCTAAAGCATTGATCATCAACCATCTTTAAAAAAACATTTTTTATAGGGACAGAAAACTATAGGTAGGGAGAGTGTCAGTGTGTTTTACTGTGCTAATCCTTGTTTGTAGGGACAGGGAAGGACAGTGAGGGAAATTCTCCTTGTGCTATACTGTGCTAAAGCATTGATCATCAACCATCTTTAAAAAAACATTTTTTATAGGGACAGAAAACTATAGGTAGGGAGAGTGTCAGTGTGTTTTACTGTGCTAATCCTTGTTTGTAGGGACAGGGAAGGACAGTGAGGGAAATTCTCCTTGTGCTATACTGTGCTAAAGCATTGATCATCAACCATCTTTAAAAAAACATTTTTTATAGGGACAGAAAACTATAGGTAGGGAGAGTGTCAGTGTGTTTTACTGTGCTAATCCTTGTTTGTAGGGACAGGGAAGGACAGTGAGGGAAATTCTCCTTGTGCTATACTGTGCTAAAGCATTGATCATCAACCATCTTTAAAAAAACATTTTTTATAGGGACAGAAAACTATAGGTAGGGAGAGTGTCAGTGTGTTTTACTGTGCTAATCCTTGTTTGTAGGGACAGGGAAGGACAGTGAGGGAAATTCTCCTTGTGCTATACTGTGCTAAAGCATTGATCATCAACCATCTTTAAAAAAACATTTTTTATAGGGACAGAAAACTATAGGTAGGGAGAGTGTCAGTGTGTTTTACTGTGCTAATCCTTGTTTGTAGGGACAGGGAAGGACAGTGAGGGAAATTCTCCTTGTGCTATACTGTGCTAAAGCATTGATCATCAACCATCTTTAAAAAAACATTTTTTATAGGGACAGAAAACTATAGGTAGGGAGAGTGTCAGTGTGTTTTACTGTGCTAATCCTTGTTTGTAGGGACAGGGAAGGACAGTGAGGGAAATTCTCCTTGTGCTATACTGTGCTAAAGCATTGATCATCAACCATCTTTAAAAAAACATTTTTTATAGGGACAGAAAACTATAGGTAGGGAGAGTGTCAGTGTGTTTTACTGTGCTAATCCTTGTTTGTAGGGACAGGGAAGGACAGTGAGGGAAATTCTCCTTGTGCTATACTGTGCTAAAGCATTGATCATCAACCATCTTTAAAAAAACATTTTTTATAGGGACAGAAAACTATAGGTAGGGAGAGTGTCAGTGTGTTTTACTGTGCTAATCCTTGTTTGTAGGGACAGGGAAGGACAGTGAGGGAAATTCTCCTTGTGCTATACTGTGCTAAAGCATTGATCATCAACCATCTTTAAAAAAACATTTTTTATAGGGACAGAAAACTATAGGTAGGGAGAGTGTCAGTGTGTTTTACTGTGCTAATCCTTGTTTGTAGGGACAGGGAAGGACAGTGAGGGAAATTCTCCTTGTGCTATACTGTGCTAAAGCATTGATCATCAACCATCTTTAAAAAAACATTTTTTATAGGGACAGAAAACTATAGGTAGGGAGAGTGTCAGTGTGTTTTACTGTGCTAATCCTTGTTTGTAGGGACAGGGAAGGACAGTGAGGGAAATTCTCCTTGTGCTATACTGTGCTAAAGCATTGATCATCAACCATCTTTAAAAAAACATTTTTTATAGGGACAGAAAACTATAGGTAGGGAGAGTGTCAGTGTGTTTTACTGTGCTAATCCTTGTTTGTAGGGACAGGGAAGGACAGTGAGGGAAATTCTCCTTGTGCTATACTGTGCTAAAGCATTGATCATCAACCATCTTTAAAAAAACATTTTTTATAGGGACAGAAAACTATAGGTAGGGAGAGTGTCAGTGTGTTTTACTGTGCTAATCCTTGTTTGTAGGGACAGGGAAGGACAGTGAGGGAAATTCTCCTTGTGCTATACTGTGCTAAAGCATTGATCATCAACCATCTTTAAAAAAACATTTTTTATAGGGACAGAAAACTATAGGTAGGGAGAGTGTCAGTGTGTTTTACTGTGCTAATCCTTGTTTGTAGGGACAGGGAAGGACAGTGAGGGAAATTCTCCTTGTGCTATACTGTGCTAAAGCATTGATCATCAACCATCTTTAAAAAAACATTTTTTATAGGGACAGAAAACTATAGGTAGGGAGAGTGTCAGTGTGTTTTACTGTGCTAATCCTTGTTTGTAGGGACAGGGAAGGACAGTGAGGGAAATTCTCCTTGTGCTATACTGTGCTAAAGCATTCCTCATCAACCATCTTTGAAATCCTTGTTTTTTGGACAGTCAGGGAAATTGTCATTGTGCTATTCTGTGCGAAAGCAATCATCCTCAACCATATTTAGAAATCCTTAAGTAAAGGGACAGAGAAGGACACCTGAAGGTAGCCCTTATTGCTTTTTTCCCATCTCCCTGCAGGCCATCCATTAGAATGTCTGGAAGGCAAACAAGGAGAGGCAGACAGTCAGGAGGCAATAAAAGAGGGCAAGCAGGCTCTGTGTCTGGGGGCAACAGTGCTGGTCGTGGACGCGGTGCATTGTCATCAGCACATGGCCATGGGACACGCTTGTCCTTCTTTTCGGCAGCTGGACATGTTGAGCCACATCATGCCGAAGACTTGGTAGAGTGGATGACCAAGCCCTCCTCCTCCTCCTCATCCTCTCTCACCCAGGCTCAGGGTACTGGCAAAGCAGCTGCCAAAGCGTCCTCTTCCCTGGTATCAATGTCAGACTCATCATCAGTCACTCCTTCCCTAGACCCACCATGTCCTCCTCCTGAGGAGTCCCCCGAACTGTTTGAGCACAGTGTTGGGTACATGCTCCAGGAGGATGCCCAGCGTTTCGAAGGGTCTGATGATGAAACCCAGCTACAGGAAGGCAGTAGCGTGAGAGCAGACAGAGGGGATGCTCAAGAAGGACACCAATCTGGCAGTCATGTTCCAGCAGCTGCAGCATACTGCCAGATTGGCTCCAGTGATGAGGAGGGAGGGGATGATGAGGTCACTGACTCCACGTGGGTGCCTAATAGGAGAGAGGAGGAGGAGGAGGAGGATGAGGAGGAGGCACATCTCCAACGAGGCAGGATGCCCTTTGGTGGCCAGCGTAAGGGCAGTACACCGACGGAATCACACCGCAGAGCTCCGCCTGTGCAGGGCGCTGCCTCTGCCCGTCATTCAAAAAGTTCTTTGGTGTGGGCCTTTTTTGAGGCTAGTGCATCAGATCGCACAGCTGCTGTTTGCAACATATGTCTCAAGCGTATATCGCGTGGCCAAAACATCAGCCGCTTGGGTACCACATGCCTGACCAGACATATGTTGACCTGCCATGCAGCTCGTTGGCAAGCCTACCTCAAAGACCCACACCAAAGAACAAAGCGGACCTCTCCTTGCACCGCATCAGCTGGGATCTCCAACCCCACTATAACTTCAGTCCTCTCTGAAACATGCACTGAGAGGAATGAAGGTGTAGAATTAGGTGTGTCACAGCCAAGTACTTGCGGCCACTCTGCTAGCAGTACACCGACGTCCGATTCTAGCAGGCAAATTTCCCTGCCCCAGCTGCTGGACCGTCGAAAGAAGTTCACTCCCAGCCATCCACATGCCCAGCGGTTGAATGCTAGCTTGGCTAAATTGCTAGCGCTTCAACTGCTGCCTTTTCAGTTGGTAGACTCGGCCCCCTTCCGTGAGTTTGTGCAATGTGCGGTTCCTCAGTGGCAGGTTCCCAAACGCCACTTTTTCTCACGGAAGGCTATTCCGGCTCTCTACCGGCATGTGGAAGGCAATGTCTTGGCCTCGCTGGACAGGGCGGTCAGCGGTAAGGTGCATATTACCGCTGACTCATGGTCCAGCAGGCATGGACAGGGACGTTACCTTTCTTTCACGGCCCATTGGGTCACTCTTTTGGCAGCTGGGAAGGATGCAGGACAAGGTGCAGTAGTGTTGGAGGTTGTTCCACCGCCACGCCTCCAAAATGCTACTACTGGTTGTGACACACCTCTCTCCTCCACCCCCTCCTCTTCTTCTTCCTCCATGGCCTCTTCCTGTGCTTTGTCCTCTGAACCAGCGGTGCTCCGTAGCCGTTCAAGGGGCTACGCAAGTACGCAGGCAAAAAGATGCCATGCCGTGCTTGCGCTGGTGTGTTTGGGGGACAGAAGCCACACTGGGGCAGAGGTCCTGTCTGCTCTGCAGGGCCAGGCCGAGAGGTGGTTGACGCCACGCCAGCTTAAGCCAGGAATGGTGGTTTGCGACAATGGCACCAACCTCCTCTCCGCCCTCCGACAGGGACAACTGACCCATGTGCCCTGTGTGGCTCACGTCCTTAACCTGGTGGTGCAGCGGTTCTTGGGCAGGTACCCGGGCTTACAGGATGTCCTGAGGCAGGCCAGGAAAGTCTGTGTGCATTTCCGCAGATCTTATAATGCCAGTGCTCGCCTGGCTGAGCTGCAAAAGGAGTTGAACCTGCCCAAGAACCGCCTTATATGTGACATGCCCACCAGGTGGAACTCAACGTTGGCCATGCTGCAGCGGCTGCACATGCAGCAGAGGGCCATCAATGAGTACCTGTGCGACTACGGCACCAGGACAGGGTCAGGGGAGCTTGGTTTTTTTTCTCCACGCCAGTGGGGCATGATCAGGGATGCATGCACTGTCCTGGCACCATTTGAGGAGGCCACGAGCATGGTGAGCAGTGACAGTGCATGCATCAGTGACACTGTACCTCTTGTCCACCTGTTGGAGCACACGCTGCGTGGAATAATGGACAGGGCACTTGAGGCAGAACAGAGGCAGGAAGAGGAGGACTTCCTTGCCTCTCAAGGCCCCCTTTACCCAGACAGTGTTCCTTCTGTCCCACCCATCGCACAGGAAGAGGAGGAGGAGGAGGAGGAGGAGGATTGTGTCAGCATGGAGGTGGAGGCTGGCACTCAGTATCATCAGCAGCAGTCTTTTAGGGATGATTTACAGTCCCAAGAAACCAGTGGACTTGTACGTGGCTGGGAGGAGGTGGCTGCGGATCATGTCGTCCTTAGTGACCCAGAGGACTCCGGACCGAATGCCTCAGCTAACCTACGCTGCATGGCCTCCCTGATCCTGCAAAGTCTGCGGAAGGATCCTCGTATTCTTCGGATCAAGGAGAGGGACCATTACTGGCTGGCCACTCTCCTTGATCCACGGTACAAGGGTAAGGTTGCGGACCTTATGTTACCGTCGCAGAGGGAGCAGAGGATGAGACAACTCCGGGAGGCCTTGCAGAAAGGTCTGTGCAACGCGTTCCCAGAGACTGGGAGGTTACAAACTCCTGGTCCTGGACAACGAGTTGCTGAGGCTTCGGCCAGTCAAAGAAGGAGCGGTGGGGAAGGTGGCCGTCTGACCGATGCGTTCAGACAATTCTTTAGTCCGCAGCCCCAAAGTATGATCGGTTCCAGCAACCATCGCCAGCGTCTGATAAACATGGTGCAGGAATATCTAGGGGCAAGGTCAGACTTGGACACCTTCCCCACCGAAAATCCTCTGGCCTACTGGGTCTTGAGGATGGATCACTGGCCAGAGCTTGCACAGTATGCAATTGAGCTACTGGCCTGTCCTGCATCCAGCGTTCTTTCGGAACGCACATTCAGTGCTGCTGGAGGATTTGTCACGGATCACAGGGTGCGCCTGTCCACCGACTCGGTTGATCGACTGACTTTCATCAAGATGAACCAGTCTTGGATCACCACCAGCTACCACACACCTGATGCTGATATAACAGACTAATTGATTTTAACATGTCACATCCCTTCAAGACTGATGCTGATGCTGAGTGCCTGTGCTGTTATGTTGACTGGCTATCCTCCTCCTCCGAGTCCTCAATGATACGATTGATGATGATAGCTTGGAAGATCATTTTTGTTTATGGGTGCCGCCACCAGTGCCTAACGCCCAATTTTTCAGCCCCTGTTTAACAGGGGCGTGTAATTACAATTTTTGAAGCAATACTTTGCAACAGGGCTCATTGCTGTGCTCCAAGTACAGTATCTGTGAGGGGTTGCAGTGTTGTGCCACCAGTGCCTAAGGCCCAATTTTTCAGCCCCTGTTTAACAGGGGCGTGTAATTACAATTTTTGAAGCAATACTTTGCAACAGGGCTCATTGCTGTGCTCCAAGTACAGTATCTGTGAGGGGTTGCAGTGTTGTGCCACCAGTGCCTAAGGCCCAATTTTTCAGCCCCTGTTCAACAGGGGCATGTAATTACAATTCTTGATCTAATAATTCACAGCAGGGCCCATTGCTGCACCCACCAAGAGTAACTCTGAGGGCTTACAGTGTTGTGGCAACGCCACCACCACCACCACCACGAAAGGCCCAATTTTTCAGCCCCTGTTCAAAAGGGGCATGTAATTACAATTCTTGATCTAATAATTCACAGCAGGGCCCATTCCTGCACCCACCAAGAGTAACTCTGAGGGCTTACAGTGTTGTGGCAACACCACCACCACCACGAAAGGCCCAATTTTTCAGCCCCTGTTCAACAGGGGCATGCAATTACAATTCTTGATCTAATAATTCACAGCAGGGCCCATTGCTGCACCCACCAAGAGTAACTGTCAGGGCTTACAGTGTTCTGGCACCAGCACCACCATCAAAGGCCCAATTTTTACTACCACTGTTCAACAATTATATGTAATTACAATTCCTGATATAATAGTTGACAGCAGGGCGTTCCAGCACCAACCAAGAGTAACTGTGAGTGCTTACAGTGTTGTGCCAACACCAACAACTAAGGGGCCTATTTCTGCAGAGTATATACGGCAGGTCCCTACTTTCAAACATCCAACTTACAAACGACTCCTACTTGCAAACGCAAGAAGACAACAGGAAGTGAGAGGAAATCTACCCCTAGGAAGGAAAATTCTCTCCTGTAAGAATTAATATGGGAGAAAGGTGTCTCCTCTGTACTGATGCTTTATCACCAATCCTTGTTTCAAGAAAAACACCACATTTCAAAAACAGTTGTCATTGGGACGGAAAGTGAGGTGAAATGTTCTGAACAGGGGCACAGACAGCAAAACAAATGTTACAGGGGTGATAACCCTTACCTATGTTTTCCAAAAAGTTTAAAAATAGATTTTTGGGCTGGAGCTACACTTAAACAATGTACCTGTTCAAAATTACAAACACATTCTACATAAGAACAAACCTACAGTCCCTGTCTTGTATGCACCGCCTGTATACAGCTGTTCAGAGTATATAGGGCCTTTTTTATTTTGTGTGCGGTGTTCCCCTTAATATCCATACAAGACCCCAAGGGGCTGGTAATGGGCTGGGGTAGGGGGGGGGGGTCATGGGGTAGCTATGCCATTTTTCTTAAAGATTTTCATCCATATTACCGGGACCAGACATTACATTAAAGCCGCAAGCAGTTTTAAATGGCTTTTTTTTCCTTTAGAAGTGTCATTTTGTGCAGGGACAGTTCTAAACACGGGAAACACGTGGCACTTCACAGGCATACTTTAGACACCCCCCAGGTACGATATTTAAAGGAATATTTGACTTTTTTTTTTTCACTTTATGCATCATTAAAATGACTGCTCCCGAAAAACGACCGTTTTTAAAACTTCTTTTTGCATTGATACATGTCCCCTGGTGCAGAACCCGGGTTCCCAAACCCTTTTTAGGACAATAACATGCATAATAGTCGTTATAATTAGCACTTTAGAATTCGAACGTTCGCATCCATTGTATTTAATAGGGTTCTAATGTTCGTACGAACTTTCGGTCCGTTCGCGGGTTCTGGTGCGAACCGAACCCGGGGGTGTTCGGCTCATCACTATTGGACATCAAGCTGGCATTAGAAGAGTGGAGACATCTCCTGGAAGGATCCCTTCACCCTATCTCCATCTACACTGACCATAAAAATTTGTCCTACCTTCAGTCCGCTCAGCGCCTAAATCCTCACCAGGCCAGGTGGTCATTGTTCTTTGCCCGGTTCAATTTCCAGATCCATTTTCGTCCCGCAGACAAGAATGTCAGGGCTGATGCCTTGTCCCGTTCCTCCGATGCCTCTGAAACCGGGACTCCCCCTCAACACATCATACCCCCTGAGTGTCTGATTTCCTCTGCTCCTGCGTCTCTGATGCCAGTTCCTCCAGGAAAAACTTTCGTTCCTCCTCGCCTTCGTCTCCAGATACTCAGGTGGGGCCATTCCTCCCATCTAGCCGGTCACGCTGGGATCAAAAAATCCATACAATTGATGGCCAGACACTATTGGTGGCCTACCCAGGAAAAAGATATGACTGACTTTGTACGGG
Organism: Rana muscosa; assembly: GCA_029206835.1. NCBI lineage: Eukaryota > Metazoa > Chordata > Amphibia > Anura > Ranidae > Rana > Rana muscosa. The sequence continues at coordinate 14,867,099 of JARGYO010005562.1, forward strand.
CCTGCACTATCTGTGCACGTGACAAGACTCCACGCCAGAAGCCTGCAGGTCTTCTCCTTCCTCTACCTGTGCCTGAACAACCATGGTCCCACATTGCCATGGATTTCATCACGGACCTTCCTTTGTCTCATAGTAACACTGTCATCTGGGTGGTCGTTGACCGCTTTTCGAAAATGGCCCATTTTGTCCCGCTTTCTGGTCTGCCCACTGCACCTCAGTTGGCGAAGCATTTTTTTCTTCAAATTTTCCGTCTCCATGGGCTACCCCATATCGTCTCTGATAGAGGCGTTCAATTCATCTCAAAATTTTGGAGAGCTCTCTGTACTCAACTAAAGATTTAGTTGAATTTATCACCCACAATGGACAGGTGGAGAGAGTTAACCAGGTCTTTGGTGACTACTTACGACATTTTGTCTCCGCCCGTCAAGACGATTGGGTCGACCTATTACCCTGGGCAGAATTCTCATACAATTTCAAGAACTCTGAATCGTCCTCCAAATCACCTTTCTTTGTGGTCTACGGCCGTCACCCATTGCCCCCCCTCCCCATCCCCACTTCTTCCGGAGTTCCTGCCGTGGATGAATTAACTCAAGACTTCACCTCTATCTGGAAAGAGACTCAAAAGTCGCTATCACTGGCCTCTGCCCGCATGAAGAGACATGCAGATAAAAAAAGAAGAATTCCTCCTGTCTATGTCCCTGGTGACAAAGTGTGGCTCTCCTCCAAATATGTTCGGTTTCGGGTACCTAGCTACAAGCTGGGCCCTCGTTACCTCGGACCTTTTAAAATCAAAAACCAAATCAATTCTGTCTCTTACAAACTCCATCTTCCTCCTTCTCTTCGTATCCCCAATTCTTTTCATGTGTCTCTTCTCAAACCCCTCATTCTTAACCGATTTTCCCCCAAGGTCACTGCTCCTGCTCCTGTCTCTGGTTCTTCCGATGTCTTCTCGGTGAAAGAAATCCTCGCCTCCAAAGTCATCCGAGGTAAAAGATTTTTTTTAATTGATTGGGAGAACTGTGGTCCTGAAGAGAGATCCTGTGAGCCTGAGACCAACATTTTAGACAAGGAGCTCATCCGTAGATTCTTGGGTTCCAAGAAAAGGGGGAGACCTAAGGGGGGGGGGTACTGTAACGCCGAGCGCTCCGGGTGTCCCATCCTTCCCGGAGCGCTCGCGGCGTCGGTCCCCCTGCAGCGCCCCGGTCAGCCCTCCTGGCCGTGGGCGCTGCTCTGTCACCGGCGGGGATGCGATCCACACGGCGGCACATCTCCGTCCGCGGATCGCATCCCATCCTACTCACCTTCCACCTCCTGCTCCTTCCCGGCGCGCGTGGCCCCGCTGCGCTCTAGGGCGCGCGCGCGCCGGCCTTCTAAGATTTAAAGGGCCAGCGCACCATTGATTGGTGCCTGGTCCAATTACTGTGTGCACACCCAAAACATATATAAACCTACTTCCCCTTCCTGTCCTTGCCGGATCTTGTTGTCTTAGTACCCTGTGGAAGCGTTTTGTGAGTTGCCTTGCCTGTGTATCTGACCTGCTGACATTGTCTCAGACTACGAACCATTGCCGCCTGTCCTGACCCTCTGCTACGTCTGACCTTGCCTCTGCCTAGTCCTTTTGTACCGCGCCTATCTCAACCGACATGGTTGCTACCGCCGCAGCAAGTCCATCCCGCCTTGCGGCGGGCTCTGGTGAAAACCGGTAGCTGCTTAGAACCGGTCCCTCAGTACGACCCGTGCCATCCCCTCTCTGGTACAGAGGATCCACCTTCTGTATTCCCACTAGCCGTCAGTCCGGCTCGTGACAATTTTATTTATTTTATATATTTTTATATGTTCTATATCTGGCTTTGTTAGTTGTTATTGTATTATTGTAGAGGCCCACATCTAGGATCATCATATTTTTTATATAATATTTTATATATATTTTATATATATATTTTTACATATTTTTAATTCTTTTGTATGTGTATGTATATGTATATATGTGTGTATGTATGTGTATATATATATATATATATATATATGTATATTTTAATCTCTCTCCAACTTGGGGACCAACCAATTGCTCACTTGTTGGAGTATATATATCATTACCGGCTCATGTCAACATGATTATTCTAGCATTTATGTTTACTGTACATCTATTTAGACTATGTGTTATACTATTTGCTATTGTTCTATTGAAGTTCTACTTGCGTGACCATTTGCCAACCATATGCAAACCTATATATGTTCATAGTTTCACATCTTTCCCCCTCCCCCTTCCCCTCTTTCTTTCATCATTATTCCCCCCCCCCTTTTCTTTTCCTCCATCCCCCCCTTTTTTTCCATGCCCCCATCCCACCCTTTCTCCTCCCCCCTCTCCGACTTATCCTTTCCTTCTTTCCTATCAACCCCCCCCCCCGTCCAATAATACATATATATATATATATATATATATATTTTTGTCCCGTCGCCCCCCCTCCCTCCTTCCAAACCCCCCCCCCGTCCGCCTTATTATAATCATTTTTTAAGTTATTACTTCTCTTTATTATTTTTCAAGTGTGACAGTATTACATTTTATTATTATTTATCCATCTGATATACAGCTGTCATCATTCACACCTTTAGTTATATGTTATATGTTATATGCTGTATACCACTTTATCATGATACATAATTTGCTGTTCGTTCTCTTGATCATCTTCACAGCTTCCATTTTTTAGCCATACCTTATATGTGCATTTATCTCTTTGTACTTCTTGAGACTTCGCTCTCATATCCCTTATTCTTAATATAATATATAATTTCCCTTCCTACACCGCTATCCTATCATCATTCGTAATCCATATGATCTTAGTTTCTTTATTTCTTTATTTCCATATATATGGTCTAAACACTTTTCTCCCTTGTTTCTTTGTTTTTGTTCTTTTTCTTTTTCTTTTCCATTCTTATATATTACTCCTCTATTCCTTTTTATTATTGTTTATCTCCAGCCCTCTTATTTCGTCCTAGCCTTCCCGATCACATGACCTTCCCATCCCCTCCGTCATTGGACACCAGTACTATTCAACTCCGCCCCATTCAGTGCATTCACTCCCATATTAAGCGTCCTTTCACTTCCGCCCTCATGTCTTGCTGAAGAAGGAGCGCGACTTGCCAGGACATCGCAAGTCTGCGCTCACGAAACGCGTCCACTGCTGATGACGTCACTTCTTGCAGTCTCAACACATGTGCGCTCCTAGCCTCGTTTTGAAACAACTCATCACAGGATCGTTGTCCCCGGAAGTCGGCCGCTCCATCCTAGAGACACTCCTGCCATCTTTTGCAGAAGCTGAGTAGCCCTTGTGACCTGTGACCTGCTGCTGATGACTGTCATCCTGACATGTTCTAAACGCCTACATTGTCCATCTAAATGTGAGTGTATTTGTCTCTACCATTAAAAACTTTTTTAGCACTATTGCACTTAGAGGCGCCTCTCTCCTTTATATGCAATTAGCAGACCTTCAGCTGTTGCAAAACTACAAGTCCCATCATGCCTCTGCCTCTGGGTGTCATGCTTGTGGTTGTCAGAGACAAAATGCATGACTCTCAATGCCCGGAAAGTTTTCAGAGGTACTTTGTGGTATTTGCTGTGTGGCAGGCCTTTCAAGTGAATGGGTTCAGTGCTATGGGATATTGTTGCAATAACTGTCATTCATGCTAGGGGGTAATACATCCTGTTACCATGGGTGGAGCCCCCCACTCTCTTTCCTGACCTGTGACTGTCCTCATTCATCAGGCAAAATGTGTGCTTTGGCGTGCGTTTCGAAAACGTGCTGCAAACCCATATCGTCCTCGCATTGCCATTATGGTGATGCAAGTGCTATACACATTTGCAGGACGTTTCCAATATGCACTCCAGAGCATGCAGCTTGAGATGGGGAAATGTACAGATATGAATGCAGCCTCATTGTTTCACACCAAGCGCAGTAAGCAGATGCGTTTTTATTTCCCAAGTGACAAAATGTGCACAGAAAATTCAGACATTCCAAAAATGTGCTGCAGATGCACATCATGATGCCTGCATCACCATAATGACAAGGTAAGTGTGATGTGTGTTCCTAAAAATTTTGGCATAGTATTTTCTCTGCAGGTTGCCACACGTTCAGAAATGTACATATGTGAATGCAGCCTAAATGGTAACAGAAGCACATTGCTGCTTATTTTCAAAACGTGATTTCCTGTCGCATCATGGCAGCATACACCTTTGGGTTGTGGCTCCGCGCTCACAACCTGATAGGACCGTTTAACTATTAAGCCCAGAGAGGGCCCCCGCCCAGGTATTCTCTTTTTTTTTCCTCACCTAAGACCTGACAAGGACAACAAAGATGAAGAACCCCCTTACCGCTTCGCCCCAGCCAGGTTCAGCCTCTCCTGGGTGGAAGTCCTATCCTGTACAGCCTCTAAATGAGCTATATGGAAGGAACCCCACTCTGATGGTCTCAGGGGTATGTACCAGCTTTCTATTACAAACCTTAAATAGGTTTTTTTCTTGGCAGCGACCTCCAGTCCCTCTGTGCACCCTTTCACTAACCTGAGCCTTGTAGTTCCTCAAGCATCCTAGTCCGATGTATGCCAGCTCCTCACAGACCTTAACTAGGTCTCTATAAGTGGCCCTCAGCTCTCCTGTAAAAAAACGGGCTTTCAGCGACCTGTAGTCCCACAGCAGGCATAGCGCTGAGTGTCCAGCTACTTCCGCGCATGTGCAGACAGAGAAAGGTATCCACAATGGTAATTCCTGTGTAATTCCAGTTTCCAAGATGGCGCCGCCTCACTCACGACGCTACGACGCATGCGCGCTCATGACGTCATCACTGGGCAACGGCGGCGGCAGTTTTAAAAACCAAATCCTTTCTGCTGCTTTTTCTCTTGAACACTGCACCTGTCAACAGCGTTTTCGATGGGATAGATTGCACTGCTGTCTCTTCCTTAAGGTAAGCTTCTTAAAATCTATTTCCTTACTGGGTCTCACCTATTCCTACTACCTGCACACTCATACCACTATCTGTTGTAGGGAACTCAAGAGGTTAGACTATATCACTCCTCATGGAGGTCGCTGCCCCGGTAGACCATCACCAGCCTAATAGGTAAGGGGGGGGAAAAGATTGGTAAGTAGTGAAGATTGAAAAAGAGAGCCTGTCACTAATGCTGTCTAAATTGGACAGCCCTATCAGGTCGGCCAGATCGTCGGATTCAAGACGACAAGAGCCATCTAGAAGGAGCCCAAGCCATAGACAAAGCCGCTCAGATCGCGGTAGAAGTCGCTCACGCACAAGACGAAGTCGCTCAAGTCGCAGAAGGAGCCGTTCAAAATCCTATTCACGGCACAGACACTCCTACAGGAGGTCTCCTTCACGCAGACGCTCTCCTCCCCCTCAGCATTCCCGTCTATCAGGGAGTTCATGCTGGGTTTGCGGTGCCATAGCACTTCCGGACAAGCTGGCCTGTCACACATGCTTGGACGAAGCAACTAGAGAGAGAGAGCCAAGCAGAGAACCGGCTATATTTACATCCCTGCAAATCGCAGAGTCAGAATCAAGCAGATCAGTGCAAGGCACTTCACCTGCGACTCCCTCCACATCTAAAAAGTCAGACCCCCTATCTGACAATGAGGACTTGGAGGTATCCACTGGGTTTGACTTCGCACTTATAGAACCCTTCATAAAGTCAGTGAAGGAAGCCATAGAATGGGAAGAGGAAAAAGAAACTCTGCAAAAAGCGAAGAAATACTTTCCGAATCTCAAAAAAGAACCAGAAACCTTCCCATTTATAGAAGAACTGGAGGAATTAATTAAAGACGAATGGCAAAAACCTGAGAAGAAGACCAGTTTTAGCAATAGACTTGCCAAGCTATACCCATTAAAGGAATCCAGTGCCAATCCACTAGTAACTCCACCAGTGGTAGACTCCTCCCTGATGTGCCTAGCCGGCACGTAACTCTTCCAATAGAAGATGCAACTACATTCAAGGATGTATTGGACAGAAAGATCGATTTGTATCTTAAAAGAGCCTACCTATCCGCAGGTGGTGCCTGCAGACCCGCAATAACAATAGCAGCAGTGGGAAGGGCTATCTCAAGTTGGTCCTCCAACGCCGAGAAGTTGGTAGCAGAAGGAGTAGAGCAAGAGCGAGTAATCTCAGCTCTCCAGGAACTCAGCCTTGCAGGCGACTTTGTCGCAGAAGCCTCGGTAGACATGATTAAGTCAACATCCAGAGCAATGTTAAGCTCAGTGATGGCCAGGAGGGCACTCTGGCTAAAACCATGGTCAGCAGACCCCTCCTCAAAATCCAACTGGTGTAAAATCCCATTTGACGGCACAAACCTCTTCGGAGAAAAACTGGACTCGGCCATTTCAAAAGTCACCGGCGGGAAGTCTGGACTCATTCTTTCAGACAGAAGGCCTAGACAACAAAGGGCACCCACATTCAGACGGAACCTCCCGGATAGATACAGGGAAGCAAAGTCCTACAAGCCTGGCAGGGAGTACATAAAAAATTGGAAGAATCCACAATCTTCCTTCCTAAAAATCCAAAAGTCTAAGACCCCTACCCCGGGGGAACAGAAGTCTTTTTGAAGATACGTCCGCCCAACCAGCCGTAGTAGGAGCCAGACTAAAGGACTTCAAGCAGGTTTGGGCGGAGATAATAAGAGACCCATGGACAGTGGCTACTGTCCAAGACGGACACAAATGGAGGTTCAAGAATCGACCTCCCAGAGACCAATTCATCAGAACCTGAATTCCAACATCCCAAGAAAAGAAACTCATATTGGCAGAATACGTCCAGGATCTAATCCAAAAACAGGCCATAGTGGAAGTCCCACCTCCACAAAAGACAGGGGATCTGCATCCCGTCCTAGACCTAAAAAGTCTCAATCGCTCAATCCTGGTGGAGACTTTCAAGATGGAAAGTCTACAATCAATCCTCTATGCCATAAATGTAGGCGATTGGATGCTCTCTGTGGATTTAAAGGACGCTTACCTGCATGTTCTCATTCACGCAGCATTCCAAAAATGTCTACGCTTTTCGGTAAATCACCAACATTTTCAGTTCCAAAGTCTCCCGTTCGGGATCTCTACCGCTCCCAGAACATCTACCAAGGTCCTGCTACCAGGGATAGCTCTACTAAGGGAGCAAGGATTAAGAGTCCACCACTATCTGGACGACATCCTACTGCTGGCAGACAACCAAGAGTCTCTTCTACTCCACCGAGACACTTTAACAACCACCTTGCAAAAATTTGGGGGGCTAATAAATTGGAAGAAAAGCAATCTCCAACCCACTCAGAGAATGGTCTTCCTGGGGGCAGAACTGGATACCAAACTCAACACCATAGAACTCCCCCGAGAGAAAATTCCCATCATAATCCAGAGGGCAAAGAGATTACTCTTATCCAACACACTCCCAGCCAGAGAATGTCTCAGCATCATGGGGTCGCTATCAGCAACCATTCCTATGGTCCAATGGGCCCAGTGGAACACAAGACATCTCCAAATGTCATTTCTGACACAGTGGAACGGGGTGTCGATGTCCCAATGAATCACCATCCAAAACAAGGTCAAACAATCACTATGGTGGTGGACCCGGTTGCACAACCTAAAAAGGTACAAACACATAGTCACCCCTCCCCAGGAGGTGATTACTTCAGATGCCAGCAAGGAAGGCTGGGGAGCACACTACCAGCAACTCACAGTTCAAGGCCGTTGGTCTTTCGAGACACAGGACGTAGTATCAAACATCCTGGAGATGAAAGCAGCTTTCCAAGCGCTACTAGCCTTAAGTCCTCTCCTGAAAGGGAAAGAAGTCCTGTTGAGGATGGACAACAGGGTGGCAGTTGCCTATATCAACAGGCAAGGCGGCACCAAAAGCCGATCCATGATGCAGGAAGTCCGCCCAGTCCTCGAATGGGCGCAAGTGAACCTGTCGGGGTTAACGGCGTTATATGTCCCAGGAACGCAGAACCAGCTGGCCGACACGCTAAGCAGAAGCTTTGTTTCCAACAACGAATGGGCTCTGAGTCACCAAGCTTTTTTCCTCATAGCAAGAACTTGGGACATGCCAGATATAGACCTGGCAGCAACTCCAGACAATGCGAAGTGCCGGAGGTACCTGACAAGAACCCCCTGCCCTTCAGTGGAGGGGACAGACTGTCTACAATATGAGTGGAACTTCCATCTGGGTTACATCTTCCTCCCGACACCTCTCATACCGAGATTCCTTCTCAGGCTCAAGAGGTCATCTTCCACAGTGATAACAATCCTTCCATTTTGGCCGAGACGACCATGGTTCACCACTCTGCTTCAGCTGAATACAGCAAAACCTTTACCGCTTCCACCAGCAGCGGACCTACTCTCCCAGGGACAACTTCTTCATCCATCACCGGAAAGAATGCACCTGACAGCCTGGAGATTGAAAGGGCTAGGTTCTTAAACCAAGGCTGCTCCCAAAAAGTGGTAGATACTCTTCTTCAAGCCAGAAGATACACCACCAACAATACCTATAAGAGGATCTGGGATAAGTTTCTCTCAGTAGCACAGCAACAAAACTGGAACCCATCTTCTCCAACAGTTGCTCAAATCCTTGAGTTTCTCCAGTTAGGCCTAGAGAAAGGTCTCGGGTCAAGCACTTTAAAAGTTCACGTGTCAGCATTATCAGCTATGACAGGAGTCAAGTGGGCACAAGAGCCACTAGTCATTCAGTTCCAGAGGGCATGCCTAAAGTTAAAGCCTCCCAGAAAACCTTCCTTCCCAACTTGGGATCTTTCGGTCGTACTAGAAGCTCTATCACAATAACCATTTTTTCCATTAGAAAACATCTCCTTGTGGGACTTAACACTCAAAGTCACTTTCTTAATTGCAATAACATCAGCCAAAAGAGTCTCAGAGATGCAAGCTTTATTGGCGAAAGAACCATACTTGATTGTCTACCCGGACAAAGTAGTCCTAAGACCATCCGATCGGTTTATTCCGAAGGTGTCATCCTCCTTCCACTTCAATCAGGAGATTAACCTTCCTGCTCTCTCCACAGAACAAGGGGATCCACATCCGCTGGATGTAAGAACTAACATCCTAACCTACCTGTCAACAACAAACGACCTTAGGAAGTCGGAAAACCTCCTGGTTATCCCACACGGCTTTAGAAGAGGTCAAGCAGCAACCTCTCGCACCATCGCAGCATGGCTGGTGAAGATCATCAAAAAGGCTTATTCTCTGAGTAAAATGCAGATACCCGAGGGCTTAAAGGCACACTCTACAAGGGCAATGGCGACCTCCTGGGCGGCCTACTGCAGAGTGTCCTCGGAAACTATTTGCCGAGCAGCGACCTGGTCCTCAAGGAATACCTTTATTTCTCATTACAAGGTGGACTCTGCCAGATTATCCACGGCAGAGTTCGGACGAGCAATTATTCAGTCCAACACCTCTATTCCATGTAAATAAATATCTTTATGCTCAGACCCACCCAGTCTGCGAGTTATTCACCCAAAGGTGTATGCTGCCATGATGCGACAGGAAAATGGAAAATTGTATACTCACCTTTCCGTAATTTTCCTTTCCTGTCGCATCTTCATGGCAGCATACAGATGCCCATCCGTCCAAGGTGAGGTGTATATATATATACTAGAATACCTGTGCGGGGGCCCTCTCTGGGCTTAATAGTTTTTTTTTTTCATTTTCAGATCTTTATTAAACCATTTTCTGTTTCATAATACATTCAATCCCCTTTCCCTCCTCCCCCCTCCCCCCACTTCCCATACAAAACAAATAATTAATGATTTCATCTTAAAACCAATCCCTCTTCCTCTTCCCCTAGACCTCGAACCGCTCCTTTCATACTCCTTCCCTCCACTGATTTTCCCTAATCCCTCATTCTCACCCCTTCCATCCTTCCATCTTCCCACTCATCCCTCCCTATCTTCAACCTCTTTTCTTCCATTTAATTAGTGTTTTTTTCTCCTGCCACGGTTTCCAGATTTTTTCAAATCTTTTTAGTGCTCCTTGTCTAATATATGTCGTCCTTTCTTTTAATAATGTTAAGTTCATGTTTTGCTCCCAGTCCTTGCTAGATGGTGGGGAGACTGATTGCCATTTCTGCGCTATCAGCCTCCTAGCTTGAAATAGGGATCTTATGATAGCTAACTTGGTGTTGTCATTTGTCCCCTCTCCCTCCACCCAGCCCAGTACGCATTGTAGGGGATCTAACTCTATATGTACCTCAAAAATCTGCTCTATTTTTCTCACTACCTCCCTCCAGTACCGATAGAGTTTCGGACATCGCCAAAACATATGTATCACGTCCCCCCTTTCTCTTCCACACCTAGGACAAGTATCGTCTAGTCTAAGCCCAAAGCGAAAAAGTTTATACGGCGTATAATATACTCGGTTTAGCAAAAAAAGGTGGGACATCCTCTGAGAGGGGGACAGTGAGACCGCCGGGGCGAGCTCCAGGATTCTTCCCCATTGTTCTTTAGTCAGATTACCCAGGTCTTTTTCCCATTTCTTCCTATCTGCTTGACCTTGGGTTTCTTCTTGACTCATCTTATGTAAAAATTGATAGCTTTTTGATATTGAACCCTTAGATGATTTCGTGTTAATGATTTCCTTTAAGAGAGGTATCTTACTCCAGGTCATTACTACTCCTTTATATTGTTTTGCTAGTGCATGCCTTATCTGCAGATATTTATAGAAAGATTTATTTGGGAGTTTATATTGTTCTTTCAATGTCTGAAAAGTTTTTAGTGTGCCATCCTGATACAGCTGGGAGATATGTTTTATGCCCTGTCTTTCCCATTCCTTAATTGTTCCCATCTTCTGTATTTCAATTAAGTTGACATTCTCCCATATAGGGGTATACTCATTAATGCCACTATATCCCAGCACCCTCTTCACTTCTTTCCATGTTCTAATCATAAGGTCTAAGGTGGGGGAGTTCATAGGGAATGAGCCCGATTCCACAGCTTCTACTAAGGTATCGTGACTTAGGTTCTGTATTAATATTCTCCTTTTTATTTCTCCTCCTTCCATATTGCTGCCCCTCATGTATTGAATCTGGGCTGCAAGAAAATAACTAAACGGGTGTGGGAGTGCCACTCCTCCCTCCCGCTTTGTCCTCTGTAGTGTGTTTAGTTTTATTCTTGCTACCCCCCCTTTCCAGATTAACTCTCTGAATATACTTTCTATATTTTGAAACCATTTTTTGTAAATCCATACTGGGGAGTTTTGTAGGACATAGAGAAGCTGTGGCATCCAGACCATTTTTATTAAGTTACAGCGGCCTGCCACTGAAAGTGGGAAACATTTCCATATTTTACTTTTTCCCCTATATTTATTAAGCAAGGGTATCAGATTATCTACAATGTAATGATTAGGGTCTTTAGATATATTTATCCCCAGATATTTTATCTGAGTTTTAATTTGTATTTGTGTAGCCTCCTGTGGTAAAGGGTCTATAAGCGGGTCCACTGGGAGCAACATAGATTTTCCCCAGTTTATTGATAAGCCTGCAAAGCTTCTAAAATTCCCTATCATTTCCATAGCTTTTTTCAATGATTGCTGGGTATCCCCTAGTAGAAGGAGGAGGTCGTCCGCATATAATACTACTTTTTCCTCTATCTCCCCTCTCATAAACCCTCTTATCTCCGGGGTCGACCTAAGGGCTATTGCTAGAGGCTCGATTGCGAGGGCAAATAGGAGGGGGGACAGTGGGCACCCCTGCCTCGTTCCCCTCTGCAATCGAAACCTCTTAGATTGAGCATTATTCAGTTTCACTCTTGCTTCTGGGTTTTTATATAACAATTTGACCCATTTCATGAAGATCGGTCCTACCTGATACTCACCCAGAGCTCTCCACAGATATTTCCATTCTACATTGTCAAAGGCCTTGGCGGCGTCCAGTGAGACAATTGCTCTTTTTCCGTCTTCCTCTGTTGGTATCTGAAGGTTCATATAGACTCTTCTTATATTTGTATAGGTGGCCCTTCCTGGGATAAATCCCGATTGGTCGGGATGCACCAATTTCTCAACTACCCCACTCAGTCTAGCCGCCAAGACCTTCGACAATATTTTTGCATCTGTGTTTATCAAGGAGACGGGTCTATATGATGAAGTGTCCAGTGGATCCTTTCCCTCCTTATGGATGACTATTATAGTTGAATCCAACATAGATGGTGGGAGTTCTCCTTTATTTATAGAGCTATTTAAAACCTTAGTGAGTTCCGGGAGCAGTTCTTTCCCGAAGTATCGATAGGTCTCCACCGGGAGACTGTCCGGTCCCGGGGATTTCTGTCCTGCCATCCCCTGTACTGCACTTTGTACTTCTTCTAAAGTTATAGGTCTGTCTAGCTCTGCTCTGTCCCTGTCGCATCTTCATGGCAGCATACAGATGCCCACCCGTCTGAGGTGAGGTGTATATATTGTGACAGCAGGAAGGTAAAGTCACCTGGTTGCATCCAGGGGGGTAGATATATTTCGCCCAGATTCAGGCTTTACGCCGACTTATACAACTAGGTGGAGAGTTGTATAAGGCTAGTGGGCTCATGGATGACTCATACCTCTAGGGAGAGTGTGGGGCGTCGTACAGACAGGGAGTTGATGAGACCAGCTGAAGCTTGTCAGCTCATTTAGGCCTCTATAAGAACTCCCAGCTTCATTAGGTGTTAGCTCATGCCTGGAACCAGACCTGTGTGGACTGTCTAGGGAGAGTGAACCCCTGTGCGGTGAGACAAAGCCTGTGTGGCTATTTGCCTGGACATTTAAAACCAGGGACTTAGGGACTAGGACAGCACTAGGCTGATCCCAGTTGTTAGTTAGGAAACCTGTATGTTTAGTCAGAGGTCAAGTTGACCAGGATTTATTTTGTTTATGTTTCTTTTGCTTTGCTGTGTTTTGTCACTGTAAATAGAAAATAAACCGCACCTTTTTGATTTTGAAAACCACAACCTCCGTTTGCTGGGCCTGTTTTTGTGTGGGGAGCCCATCTCGGGGGTCACACACACCCGCTGCCGAGCTAACCCCCTCACAGTTGGTGGAGAATGCAGGCAGTTTTTTTTTTTAAGCCAGCATGGAGGAGATACTGAAGCAGCTGGCTCTAGCAAATGCCAATCAACAGCAGACAAATGCAGGTTTGCAAAAGAACTTCGTAGCCCAGCAGCAAGCTCATCAACAGAGCCTTGCAGCCCAGCAGCAGACAAACGCAACTTTGCAACAGAGTCTGGAGGCTCAGCAACAAGCCCAGCAGCAATCTGAGGCCCGCTTCATAGACCTGTTGCAGAAGCAAGAGCAGAGACTACAACAACAGATGGAAGCAGTAATGCAGCAACGTCCGCAGACCAGTGAGGAAAGCCGTCCCACTAATACCGCGTCCTTTGGGGTGAGTCGTTTATTGACAAAAATGACTGGAGAGGATGATCCAGAGGTATTTTTGACCACATTTGAAAGGACCGCTGAAAGAGAAAAGTGGCCTGAGGAGCAGTGGGCTGGACTGGTGGCTCCTCTGTTAACTGGTGAATCGCAGAAAGCTTACTATGACCTAGAGCCTAACCAAGCAAAAGACTATGTGATGCTAAAAGCTGAAATATTGGCAAGGCTGGGTGTCACCCAGGCTGTCCGGGCTCAGCGTGTGCATAACTGGACTTTCCAGCTTGGAAAACCCCCCCAGGTCTCAAATGTATGATCTCATTCACCTGAGCAGAAAGTGGCTACAGCCAGAGACTTTGTCCGCACCAAAGATTGTGGAACGTGTTGTAATGGATCGGTTTTTGAGAGCTCTTCCTACTGCCATCCAAAAGTGGGTAAGCCATGGAGACCCAGAGACGGCCGATGGTCTTGTGGATCGTGTGGAGAAATACTTGGCTACAGAGAACCTGACGGCCTCTTCCAGAGACACTCGGACTTTCCACCCTAAGACCAGACCATCCCCAGGGGCGGATAAGAGGATTCCAAGGGGTGAGGGTGGAGAGAGTGAGAGGGTGGGAGCTCTACCCCAAGTTTGGTGAGAACAGCCTGGGAAATCAGCGGCTCAAGAGGCCGCAAGAAGGATCGTTTGCTACCGCTGCCGGCAAGCGGGACATATTGCAGCCAATTGCCCGGTTGTGGAGGAACCCATGCAGTGTGACTTTCTGACGGGCAGACGTCAGTCGCTGTGTGCGACAGTCGCATGCACTGCCATTCGAGGAACTGAGAAACATTTATGCAAAATGTGTGTTAATGGTAGAAATGTTGTGGTATTGTTGGATTCAGGTAGCCTTGTGACCCTGATAAAGGCTGAGTTAGTTAAAACAGAGGTCTCTGGGAATAGCAAGGTAGCGGTTATTTGTGTGCATGGGGACACCCGAGAGTATCCAGTGACTACAGTGTGTTTCGAGACCCCCAAAGGTACCCTCTCTCATCCAGTGGGCTTAGTATCTCAGTTACCGCATGACGCCATTGTGGGAAGGGATTTTCCGAAGTTCTGGGAACTGTGGGATGATCCTGAGCCCCCCACTGGTGCCCCTATGTACCAGGAATGTGATAGCCAGAACTCCCCTGAGAGTGGTGAGGACTCTCCGGAATTTCCCTTATCAGTATTGGCAGGGGAGACTCAAGAAACTGGAGAGGAGCCCACCTCCTCAGACAAAAACCTACCATCTGTGGAGTTTTCTGATCTTGAGGTTCACAGGGAAAACTTTGCCACAGAACAGTTGAAAGACCCCGCCCTAATAAAGGCACGGGAAAACGTAGTGAAAATAGATGGCGAGTTAGTGAACCCAGATAATACCTGCACTTACCCATACTTCAGCGTAGAGAAGGACCTACTGTATCGGGTGGCAAAAAGGGCAGAAGAAACCGTTGAGCAGCTTGTGGTGCCCAAACCTTACAGGAAGTTGGTGTTGGAGTTGGCCCATGGGCACATTCTTGGAGGTCATCTGGGGACAGAGAAAACCCGAGAGAGGGTATTACAGAGATTCTATTGGCCGGGGGTGATGAAGGACATAGAAAATTATTGTTCCTCCTGCCCTGTGTGTCAGAGGTCGGCCCCGATGCCACATTTCCGTAGCCCGCTGGTCCCTCTACCCATCATTGAGGTCCCGTTTGAGAGGATCGCCATGGATTTGGTAGGTCCTATAATCAAGTCCGCTAGGGGGCACCAGTACATATTAGTTATAATGGACTATGCCACCCGTTATCCAGAAGCGATCCCTCTCCGAAATACCTCGGCCAAAACCATAGCCAAAGAGCTATCTCTTGTGTTTAGCCGGGTGGGTATTTGTAAAGAACTGCTTACGGACCAAGGTACACCCTTTATGTCCCGGGTTATGAAGGAGCTGTGTAAATTGTTCAAAGTGACGCAATTACGTACATCTGTGTATCACCCCCAAACCGATGGGCTGGTTGAAAGGTTCAACAAAACCCTAAAACAAATGTTGAAGAAAGTGGTGGATAGAGATGGAAAGGATTGGGACTGTCTACTTCCTTATCTGATGTTTGCTATTAGGGAGGTGCCCCAATCCTCTACGGGATTCTCCCCCTTTGAGTTACTGTATGGGAGACACCCAAGAGGGCTGTTGGATATTGCCAAGGAAACTTGGGAAAGTGAGAGTTCTCCCCACAGGAGTGTGATTGAGCATGTCGCCCTGATGCAAGACCGAATTGCACAGGTAATGCCCATCGTGAAGGAACATTTGGCCCAAGCGCAGTTAGCACAGCAGAGAGTGTACAACCGTGGAGCCAAGACCCGTACCTTTTCCCCGGGGGATAGGATACTGGTACTTGTCCCTACGGTTGAAAGTAAATTCCTTGCCAAATGGCAAGGCCCCTACGAGATAATGGAAAAAGTGAGCGAAGTGAATTACAAGGTCAGACAACCAGGAAGGCGAAAGCCCGAACAGATCTATCACATTAATCTGTTGAAAGCCTGGAGGGATAGAGAGTCCCTAGTCGCAGACACTTGGTCACCAGCTCAAACTGGTTGCGTGATTCCTGAGGTTGGAATAGCAGCCACCTTGTCACAACCCCAACAACAGGAGGTTAAGGAGTTTGTGCTTCGCAACAAGGAGGTATTCTCTGAGCTGCCGGGACAAACATCTGGGGTAGAGCATGACATCATTACCCCGCCCGGTGAAAGGGTGAAGTTAAAACCCTATCGGATCCCAGAGGCCCGACGGGAGGCAATACGGGAGGAAGTACAGAAAATGCTGAACTTAGGGGTGATAGAGGAGTCCCAAAGTGATTGGTCTAGTCCCATTGTGTTGGTGCCTAAACCGGATGGGAGCTGGCGATTTTGTAACGATTTTCGTCAGTTGAACAAAGTTACAAAATTTGACACCTACCCCATGCCACGTATAGATGAGTTGATCGACCGGCTGGGAACAGCCCGATACATGACGACTCTTGACCTCACAAAAGGGTATTGGCAAATCCCCCTGGCCAAGTCGGCCAAAGAGAAAACCGCATTTGTAACCCCAGACGGGGCGTTCCAATATAAAAGAATGCCGTTCGGGTTACAGAATGCGCCGGCCACATTCCAGCGGAAAATGGACCAGATGCTGAGGCCCCATCGGAAGTATGCTGCGGCTTACCTGGATGACATAATTGTCCATAGCACAGATTGGGCCTCACATCTGCCAAAAGTGCAAGCAGTCCTGGACTCTGTTCGGGAAGCGGGGTTTACGGCTAACCCCAAGAAGTGTACCATTGGGCAGGAGGAGGCCAAATATCTTGGGTACACCATTGGGAGGGGAGTAATAAAACCCCAACTCAACAAAGTCGAGGCCATCCAGAGTTGGCCACGTCCCAACAGCAAGAAGCAGGTACGAGCCTTTCTGGGAATCGCTGGGTATTATCGGCGATTCATTCCCCACTTTGCTTCTAAGGCTGTGCCCCTAACCAACCTGACGAAGGGGAAAGGGTCGGTCATGATTAAATGGACCCCCGAGGCTGAGGCAGCATTCCAATTCTTGAAACAAGCCTTATGTAGCCAGCCAGTGTTGTACTCACCCGACTTCTCTAAAGACTTTGTCGTACAAAGTGATGCGTCAGATGTGGGGTTAGGAGCAGTATTGTCCCAGGTCTGGAACGGGGAAGAGCACCCAGTCATTTACCTCAGCAGGAAGTTGAAGTCCCATGAGGTAAATTACGCCACCGTTGAAAAGGAGTGTTTAGCGGTGAAGTGGGCTCTAGATTCCCTTCGGTACTACCTGCTAGGTAGGCACTTTGACATGGTTACGGATCACGCTCCGTTAAAGTGGATGGCTCAAAACAAGGAAACAAATAGAAGAGTGAATAGGTGGTTCCTGGCCCTCCAGGAATTCAACTTCACAGTAAAGCATCGCCCTGGCGTTCAAATGGGGAATGTGGATGCTTTGTCTCGAGTACATGAATGCCTGATTGCTGGTGTTCCAACCCCGAGGTTAAAACAAGAGGGGGGGTATGTGACAGCAGGAAGGTAAAGTCACCTGGTTGCATCCAGGGGGGTAGATATATTTCGCCCAGATTCAGGCTTTACGCCGACTTATACAACTAGGTGGAGAGTTGTATAAGGCTAGTGGGCTCATGGATGACTCATACCTCTAGGGAGAGTGTGGGGCGTCGTACAGACAGGGAGTTGATGAGACCAGCTGAAGCTTGTCAGCTCATTTAGGCCTCTATAAGAACTCCCAGCTTCATTAGGTGTTAGCTCATGCCTGGAACCAGACCTGTGTGGACTGTCTAGGGAGAGTGAACCCCTGTGCGGTGAGACAAAGCCTGTGTGGCTATTTGCCTGGACATTTAAAACCAGGGACTTAGGGACTAGGACAGCACTAGGCTGATCCCAGTTGTTAGTTAGGAAACCTGTATGTTTAGTCAGAGGTCAAGTTGACCAGGATTTATTTTGTTTATGTTTCTTTTGCTTTGCTGTGTTTTGTCACTGCAAATAGAAAATAAACCGCACCTTTTTGATTTTGAAAACCACAACCTCCGTTTGCTGGGCCTGTTTTTGTGTGGGGAGCCCATCTCGGGGGTCACACACACCCGCTGCCGAGCTAACCCCCTCACAGTATATACTAGAATACCTGGGCGGGGGCCCTCTCTGGGCTTAATAGTTAAACGGTCCTATCAGGTTGTGAGGGCGGAGCCACATCCCAAAGGTGTATGCTGCCATGAAGATGCGACAGGAAAGGAAAATTACGGAAAGGTGAGTATACAATTTTCCATTTTCTGTGCGGGTTGCCGTGCATTTTGAAATTCTCAGATGAGAATGAGTCAATCGCTGAAATGGGTTGTGCTACATGTGACAAACGCCTGGAAATAGATCAAGAAACTTTGCGGTAGCCGAGTGTCGCATGTTTTTTTTTAGAGCGTGTTTTGGTGCATAAAAATAAAGACGTGGCAAGACATGCGTCTGCTTACTGCATTTGGGGTGCCATTAAGAATTGGGCTGTGTTCTCATCTGCATGAGACTTTGCAGTGCATTTCTTACATGCGCTCCAAAAAATTAGATTAGAACTTCAAAGTTTTTGAAATAAATGGTGGTGGTTATCGCTGTGGAAACTGTCGCCAATATTGTTGGTTTTCGCTGTGTATCCTGGCACCAATGCTGGGGCTTATTATGCATATTGGCGCCATGGCTGGAGGTTATTGCTATATAAACAGACGGCAATGCTAGTTGTTGTTGTTTAAACTGTTAAAGTGGTTGTAAATCAACTCTGACAACTTGCACCTACAGGTAAGCCTAGATTAAGGCTTAGCTGTAGGTGCAAGAAGTATCTCCTTAAGGAGATATTTGCAGAAAACACTTCACTGTAGACAACGGCGCAGGCGCAATGAGCGTGCCGTTTTTCTGAATGGGATAATGCCAGGAAAGCACGCATGCGCGGGGTTCTGACGGTCCCATGCGCGGGAGTGACGTCATCGCTGCTCCGGCCAGTCACAGCGCGATACACGGAAGTCACTCAGAGGGGACATGGCGGTGGAGGGGAACGAGGAGCGCTTCGGGGATCTCAGGTAAGTGCCACATAATGAGCTAGTATGCTATTCATACTAGCTCATTATGCCTTTCTCTTTGTTGTGGAGATTTTTATGAAGATGTATTTAATATGTATTGTCATAGTGTCACCCAGTGTTAGTACTTCCGCAACCCGCTCTAAAGAGCTGGCTGGGGCCGTCTGAGGCTGGTTGAATCCCGTCTGATAGGGGAAAACGTCTTGAGGCTGGAGTGTGATGTTTGCAGGGTGCGGATATGTCCACCGACGGGGGCCCTCTGTGCATTAGCACGGACGATCGTTGAGGAGGGGATATGCTCGCTCTGCAACGACATCATTGGTTATAGGCAGATGCGTGCTCTTGTCTCTGCTGTGTCTGATCAACATTGATTGGGATTCGTAGCGCGCGTCTGCAGATAGCCTCCCTCCCCTATTCAATAATAGTATAATCTGAATATGCGTTATTCTATGGAATAGCGCAGAATAAGGATTCCTATCAATGGTAACTTTAGCCATCATACGTTATTGTATTCATTGTATTATTGTATTGAATTGTATATATTTCTTGTGTGATATTCATGTAATGGGAAACCCTGTTGAAGGGGATGTCCTTGTATGGTCATTCTCCTGTGTGGAGGGGACATCCTGTGATGTCCCCTCCCATGGGGGAGGTGATTGGTTGCTGCAGCCAATCACCTCCTGTCTGTGAGATCTTTGGAGTCTAATAAAAGTCTTTGAGGAGGCGTCAGCTAGGCAGTCTGCTCTGGGATGGCCTGACGATGAGAACATAGCTAGCTGTGTGGTGCTGCCTTTCTTGGGATGAATGATGGTGAGTGGAACTAAACTTAAAGACAGCATTATTGCAAAAAGATGAATCTAAAGTGTGTGCATGTTTAGCACAGGAAATATAGGCTGTGTGCTCTGCATACAACCAATAATTCCACCACAGATGGTGACTCTGAAGGGACTAGATAGAGCCCCTTTATGCATCAGGTCGAGATGGGGGGGAGAGTGGATCTACGACCCGATGTGTGGGGGCTCTGCTCTGTAAAAGAACAAAATTTTCGTCTTTTTGAAATAATGCTGTAAGTTTGCAGTACGAGAGATTTTATACACAGCGTGTGTGTGTGTGTCTGTGAATCCGATCTTCCATGTGTGTGATTTTGTTGGGAGAGAGATTGTATGTCTGTGAGTCCGATCGTAGGTGCCTGGGTGTGCCTGGATGTTTGGGTGGGGAAGCTGCGGGCTGTAAGTGTGTAACTAAATGAGAAATATAGACTGTGTGTGATTAGATTGTTTGTGTGATGTAGGACACGTGTCCCCATGAGTGTGATTGAAGTTGTGTAAGAGATGGCTGTTTGGAAAAGTGACCTTTGTGCGATGTATTGAGCAGCTTGTGCAGCCAGCCATTGCTGCTGCATTGTGAAAGTCTGGTCCCTGTGTGCCATTTGCTTTAGTGGGGGTGGGGCAGGCAGCATGGTCATCAGTTACATTTATGAAAGTTGGTGGGTCTCTGTGTATCTTTTGACTACAAGTTTGATGCATATGGAAACTGTATATTGTGTATGAAATGAAGGTAATAGATGTGGGATTATTCAGCCTGCAATGTGTGTGTTTGGCTTGTCAGAGCAGCCATGTGCTTGAGTGGGGGAAGGGCTTGCCCACTGCTTGTGTTGCTGGGGCTATGCCCTGAGGGAAGGAAACTCTGAGCAGACATGCAGGCAACATTGTACTGTATGTGTGTGGTTAATATCTCAGAGTATATTAACTTAGAGAAATGAATATGTTTTTAATATTGTTTATGTAACTTACATTTTTTTAAATGTGCTGTTTAGTGGCCAAAGGGTTTTTTTTTTTTAAATTTTGTAAGTGTACATGTGGTCCTTGTAGAGTGTAGCTGACACATTTTTCAGTGGATTTTGATGATAATTTAGAAAAATTTCAATGGTGTAGTCTGTCTTTGTGGAGAAAAACATTTTTGATTTTCTTTTAAAGAGATGCTGGTTTTGGCGGGAAAAAAAATACATGCGTTAATGGCGCCATTTCTGGCTTTTTTTGCTGGCCTTGCGGTTTGTCTGCCATTTTGAGGCGCAGTTTCTCCTTGGCCTGTGGGCATCATATAAGGGAAGGTGCAGCCACCTTTCTTTTGGGCGCTATACCATGTGGCATTCGTCGGCTATTTCGCTGGTGGAATTTCTCAGCCTTTGGGGCAGATTTTGATGTTTGGTGCGAATGTAGTGCAGTCTTTTCTGCGTTGGAATCTGGAGGCCATTTTTGTTTTCCTTTGTATGGGGGAACCCATGTGGTGTTCATTGTGATGTCCCAAGCTGGTTTTGGCGGGAAAAATTGCATGCGTTAATGGGGCCATTTTTGTTGTTGTCCATGAGGTCTGCGGTGGTCATCCACCATTTTGTTGTCCTGGCTTGTCGGCCATTTTGAGAGACGTTTACAGTTTGAGATAGGAAGTTCCAGTTTAGCAAACGCGGCCCCTGAATATGCTGTATTGGCATTTGTTGATTGGCGCAGTTTTGTCCTGTTTTATGCGTTTACAGTTTGACCTGTGCACGGCTGGGGAGAGTAGTGAGACACAGGGAGAACATGCAAACTCCATGCAGATGGTGTTAGGATGGGGATTTCTCTGTTTTCATTAGTGGTTAAGTGAATGTAAGCTATTGCAGGGTCAGCTGACTTTGCAGTATATGAGCCGCGGTTTTTGTATTGGATTTTGTTTTTAAGTAAAAACTCCCCCCCTCCCCTCCCTCTTCCTGAACAATTGATATGTAAATAAACCAGTTTGGCTTTTTGAGAGCTGAGCATGTAACCGGAAGTTTCTTTTCAGCATTTTATTTATCAGAGGGAAGTTGGTGGGAGGAGCTTGGGGTTGTCTGAAAGGTTGGCCAATGAGATTTGTGCTTGGAAGGAAAATGGAAAGCATTTTTGCGTTTAAAAGTGTTTTATATTTTGTTCCAGTTTTGTGAAGTTTTGTACTGTAATACAGTTTTGGGTAGAGAGCAAACAGGGGGTATCACCATTGTTTTATCATCTAGATACAGAGAGAAGCCACATTGTTCTGCAGGTGGTAAACTGGCGTAATTGTTCTGTGTGGTTTCGTCTGGCGACACAATGTATGGGTGTATAGCGGAAAACGCTTGTGTATGCATACACTGTGAGGGGTAGAGGCCTAATTCGGGGGTTGATCTGTGGTTGTTACTGTAGTTCCAAAAGTGTTGGGACAACAAGCCATAGAGTTGACGCCTCAGTTAGGGTTTCTAGTTGGAGGACTTGACCAGATAGTGGTTGTAGTTCTTCAATCCACCGTATAATAAGACACTGGGCGGTGCTCTCTGAAATTAGTGCAACGGTTTAACCTGGATGCAGGTTTTAGACGATAAGCAGTTTTGAATCGCCATGGACACAAGGAGGTCTGTGCAAAGGGAAGGAATGGAGGCTTCTCACAGTCAGACGGTCACACGGTGCACGAAGCCTAGTTTTGGGGCAAAGGCCTTTGAACCCCAAAAAGATTAACATAGGTGGTCCAAGGATACTATTTTGGGTATCCCTCTGGAGTGGATGTAGTTCAGCTGCGGCTTCAGAAATCTGTAATGATGAGTGTTGATGGCGGTGTAGTACACGCTTTTGTGATTCTCAGAGGAGGAACGGTGGTTAAATTCTCATGCCCGTTTGTTTGAACTTTGTATGGCTGGTCCATGCAAGGTTCTCGAGCTGCTCTCATGTTCCCATTGTTTGTTTTTTCTATTGCTGAAAGAGTAAAGGTAGAATTCTGGCTGTTTTTGTTTTTTCATTTGTGGTTTTGGAAACTGGGAAGTATCTCCCCCACGTTTGTATCTGAATGTTTGTATGTAGTAACGTGAATATGTTCGAACTTACCGCGGCGATCCTTCGATGCGTCGCGGCTGTTGTATTTTTGTAGGAACGGGAAAAGTAAGGGTTACAGAGGGTTTTGTTTGAATCAGTTTTGAAAGAATGTCATTGACAATTTACCAATGTACAGGAATGTCATTATTGTTTACCATTCTTTGCAGGTTAAATATGAAGGATAGAGTAATGATTTTGTTTATAAGTATTTTTCAGGTCCAAGGAGTTTGTACACAGAGAACAGGTGTATGTAGACAGCTGTACATATGGATAAATACATTCTAAGGGAGGTAAAAGTATCATAGGCTATTTCATTGTTTCTTTTTTCCTGCACCACGCATTTCTTCCTTCAGTCTGTAATGAGGAAGAAAAGGGGGGAGAAGTGATATATGTAAGAGTGACAGTTTTTTTTTTTCAAACTAATAATAACCTCTGTAATTCTAACCAAGTTTGTGCCAAGACTGTCTTTCTTTGATAGAATTTGAAACCGCAAGCAGCAGTGTGGTGAAGTAGGTTCCCATCCCAGATGCTAAGAACCTTTTATCAATGGTTCCAGGTATTGTAAGCCACGCACAGGTTATGCAGTGACCACAGTCCCGATGTCTGGGTTATTGTCATATGAGGGTTGTTTGGAGGTCAATCAAAACCAGAGTCGTACTTTCCTCATTAGCTGTCACTTATATTCTCGGCTGATGGGGGAGGTGCGATCGCTGTGACATGAACTTCAAAATGTCCACCACAGGGTTCACGAGTCCCTCCTGGACCCTGACACAATAATCAGTTTACATTCTTTCCAACCAGGTGACTGGGTCGTTGTAAAGAAGCTTGAGGGATGAGATCACGCCAGCCACTGCAAGAAGCGGCTCAACCACACCAAAGAATGAGGAGTATCTTTGTTTATTTATATTTTTGTTGTTTAGTAAATTTTAGCAAGGGTAACGATGAAAAGCATCCCAAGTTATTATTTAAAGTGTATTACCTGACTAGCTCAGAAAGCGAACAGGACCGATTGCTGGGTCTGTTCTGAGTCTTCACCAAGTTTTAGTCCCCAGCGATGACAGCGGTACATGCCATTTATGATGTTATTATGGGTATGAGGAGTTTTGACAGACTGGTGAAGACTCCAAACAGACACTTGTCAATGGAATCTAATGATGCATTTTTAGAGGCTAAAATTGGTTAGTTTTATTGGCTCTGCCTCTTGTCGGTTTGGGTATCTAGGCAGCCCACAAGTGTGTTTGAACTTTAGTTTGGTGCTTCTGTGGATCTGCAGCTTATAAAAGGTAATTCCCCCAAAGCAAGAGGTTCATGCGTGATAGTGAAGCTGTCCCAGCATCTTATCTCGTGGCCGATCGCGAGGATCTGATGGCGTGAGAAATTAAGAATGGCAGGGACAGCTAGAAGGGATTTGTTCACCAACCCTGACCAGGTCTGGGCATGGTGTCCTGCATGTACAAGGTGGGGGGGCTCGAGCTTGGGATACGATTGGACAATTCTCATCCGTTAAGGATAGGGTTCTTCATGTAACTGTTGAAGCCAGAGCTGTAGCTAAGTAAAGGTTGGGAGTCCTTTTAAGGGTCTGGGGATCTTTGGGGATCTAATTTTTATTTTTACAGCGGATCGTGGTTAAAGGAAGTTGGAATATATATACTCATGTCGTTTTTATTTCTATTCTTTCTATGTCATGACGAGGTGCTCCTGTTGCCTGATTTGACGCGTGACCAGAGTTTCCTTGATGAGACGCCCCGAAGCCGGACCCACATACAAGACACAGAGGATCACAGACCGATCGGCGATTACTACAGCTCACCATGTCGTGTCCTCCTTTATAAGTCATGCCCCTGAAGAGTAGAGTCTACATGTCAAGCCGCGTTTTCCTTTTTATGGACTAAGGACTGATTCATTTCCAGGTGTAAGAAGCAGATCAAGTTTCATCGATGGACACATGGGGTGCATATGACAAAAAAGGGAGGACTGTTGTGGAGATTTTTATGAAGATGTATTTAATATGTATTGTCATAGTGTCACCCAGTGTTAGTACTTCTGCAACCCGCTCTAAAGAGCTGGCTGGGGCAGTCTGAGGCTGGTTGAATCCCGTCTGATAGGGGAAAACGTCTTGAGGTTGGAGTATGATGTTTGCAGGGTGCGGATATGTCCACCGACGGGGGCCCTCTGTGAATTAGCACGGACGATCGTTGAGGAGGGGATATGCTCGCTCTGCACAACATCATTGGTTATAGGCAGATACGTGCTCTTGTCTCTGCTGTGTCTGATCAACATTGATTGGGATTCGTAGCACGCGTCTGCAGATAGCCTCCCTCCCCCATTCAATAATAGTATAATTTGAATATGCGTTATTCTATGGAATAGCGCAGAATAAGGATTCCTATCAACGGTAACTTTAGCCATCATACGTTATTGTATTCATTGTATTATTGTATTGAATTGTATATATTTCTTGTGTGATATTCATGTAATGGGAAACCCTGTTGAAGGGGATGTCCTTGTATGGTCATTCTCCTGTGTGGAGGGGACATCCTGTGATGTCCCCTCCCATGGGGGAGGTGATTGGTTGCTGCAGCCAATCACCTCCTGTCTGTGAGATCTTTGGAGTCTAATAAAAGTCTTTGAGAAGGCATCGGCTAGGCAGTCTGCTCTGGGATGGCCTGACGATGAGAACATAGCTAGCTGTGTGGTGCTGCCTTTCTTGGGATGAATGATGGTGAGTGGAACTAAACTTAAAGATAGCATTATTGCAAAAAGATGAATCTAAAGTGTGTGCATGTGTCAAGTCTCTGGTGTGAGGCCGGATTGCTGAGAGGGCGCCCCTTGCGGCTAAGTGCACCACATCCCTGGAGATGAGACAGGGAGTGTGGGGCCCAAAGGTGCACGGATTGCCGGTACTGCTGCTGACTGGGCCGATGCAGGCAGAAGGTAGCTGTGGTGTGCTGGGAGAACAGATTTAGTAGCCGAGCAAGGAAAGGTTCTGGTGTGGAGCAGTAGGTAAACCACGAACAGAGTCTGGAGCCAGGCCGGGGGTCAAGCACAGGAATCAGTCCTAGAGTAATCACAGGAACAAGCCGGGTCATGCACGGGAGCAGAAGATAATGGAGTAGTCAGCCAAGCTGGGGTCAGATACGAGGAGACAGGCAGGGTCACAGGTCCAGATACAAGCCAAGGGTCAAGCCGGGGATTCAGGATAAGCAGGATACAGGAGACACAGGAGATACAGGAAGCTGATGATAATCCAGCAACCTGTGTGCGCCAGTGACAGGTTTAAATAGGCCGGGGAGCGCGCCCACACCGTCTGCGTGCGCCTGTGCGCTCCGCGTTGCATCTGCGTGCGCCTATGCGCGCCGCGGCGCATCTGCGTGCGCGCATGCGCATAGGAATTAGTCTGGCGCGGCCATGATGAACACTGGCAGGAATGCCAATAACTCGGCCATTTCCCTGACAGTGCCCCCCCCCCCAAGGGGCAGCCTCCGGATGCCCAACCGAGCCCATCTTTCAGGGTAACGGGCTTGAAACCTCTGCAAAATTCTAGGGGCGTGTATATTGCCTTCGGGTTCCCAGGAATTCTCTTCTACTGGGTAACCTTTCCATTTTATGAGAAATTGATTGGTCCTACCTCTCCTACGACAGTCCAGGATGGCTTCTACTTCGAACTCAGTTTCATCTCCCACAGCGACTGGAGGCGGAGGAACTTCTCTTCTTCCTGGAAATGGACTAGAGATAACAGGTTTAAGTAGAGAGACATGGAAAACTGGGTGGATTTTATAGGAGCTAGGTAGCGCCAGTTCAAAAGCTACTGGATTAATTTCTCGTCTGATCTTAAATGGACCGATAAATCTGGGTCCCAAGTTCCGGGAGGGACAAGAAAGCTTGAGATTCGCTGAAGACAGCCATACTTCGTCACCAACTTTAAAGGCAGGGTTCTCTCTCCTTCTCTTATTATACTGTTTTTTATAATTTTCCTGGGCTCTTTGCATAGTTAGCTGGAGGGTTTGGTAGTTAGTCTGGATAGAATTTATCCTGTCTTGGACCGCTGGGACTGAGGCCTCCGGAATGACATTAGGCAAAAATGAGGGGTGGAACCCATAATTAGCCCAAAAGGGTGATTGATTGGTGGAAGTATGTACAGAATTATTGTATGCGAACTCTGCGCACGGGAGTAACGAAATCCAATCATCCTGGGAGAACGAGCAAAAACAGCGTAAGTATTGTTCTACAGTCTGATTCGTTCTTTCGGTTTGACCGTTGCTCTTGGGATGATAGGCCGAAGATAGGCACAGCTCGATTGACAGCATCTTACAGAGTTCTCTCCAGAATCGGGAGGTGAATTGTGCCCCTCTATCGGACACAATATTATCGGGAAGGCCATGGAGTCTGACTATTTCTTTTATAAAAAATTTTGCCGTGTCTACAGCAAAAGGTGTGCCCATCATGGGCAAAAAGTGGGCCATCTTGGACAAACGGTCCACTACTACTAAGATAGTTGTGAACTCGTCAGAAGGAGGCAACTCTACAATAAAGTCCATTGATATTTTCTTCCATGGTTGTTCTGGTACCGGCAGTGGTCGTAACAGACCCCAGGATCTAACGTTGGACCCCTTGTTTCGTTGGCAGGTGGTGCAGGAGCTAACATATTCCCGGCAGTCTGATTTCAGAGTAGGCCACCAAAAAGAACGTTGGATGAGATTCATTGTTTTCCGTACCCCGAAGTGGCCAGCAAGTTGGTGGTCATGAAATGTCTTTAGGACCTGGATTCTGGCTGGTTGTGGAACAAAGACCTTATCCTGATACCAAAGGTACCCCCCCTGACTTCTTAAAGAGGATGCCTCTGGTTCCGGGCATTGGATGGATGCCTGTTCAAGTGAGGCCCTTAGATCAGGTTGGATCATGAGGAGGTTCTGTGGTGATAGGATTGTACTGGGAGCTGTTTCCTCGGGGGTATCAGGAAACATCCGGGACAGGGCGTCAGCTTTTCCGTTCTTGGAACCAGGGCGGTATGTGATGTGAAAATTGAATCTTGAGAAAAACAAGGCCCAGCGAGCTTGTCGGGGTCTCAGGCATTTGCCAGTGCGAAGGTACTCCAAGTTCCTGTGATCTGTGAATATCATAACAGGGTGAGAGGCCCCTTCGAGAAGATATCTCCACTCCTCTAAGGCTGTTTTAATGGCCAACAGTTCACGGTCACCTACATCGTAGTTCCTCTCTGGCTGGCTCATTTTCCGAGAGGAGAAAGCCACGGGGTGAGGCAACGACTTAGGTCCCTGGCGTTGCGAGAGTACTGCTCCTGTGGCTACTTCTGAGGCATCGACCTCCAAGATGTAGGGCAGGGCAGGATCAGGATGTTTTAGGATGGAAGCTGAGGGGAACAGAGACTTTAGTTCTTCAAAAGCGGATTGCGCTTCTGGGGACCACTGGAACCGGGTGTGTAGGCGGGTGACTTGGGTGATAGGTGAAATGATGGAAGAAAAGTTCCTTATGAACCTTCTATAGAAATTTGCGAAGCCTACAAATCTCTGCACCCCCTTTTTGTCTGACGGAGTTGGCCAATCCAGGACTGCTTGTACCTTTTGTGGATCCATAGCTACCCCGTCGGTGGATATGATCAGCCCAAGAAACTGGATTGAGTCCTTTTAGAACTCACACTTTTCCGCTTTTGCGTAAAGTCCGTGTTTCCTTAGTGTGAGTAATACTGTCTTCACATGTGTCCGGTGGAGTTCCAGAGTAGCTGAGAATATGAGGATGTCGTCCAAGTAGATGATGACAAAGTAATCTAGATATTCCCGGAAAATATCATTAACGAATGGAACGTTGCTGGGGCGTTACAGAGCCCGAAAGGCATTACAAGATATTCAAAATGTCCGAACCGCGTTCTGAAGGCCGTCTTCCATTCATCACCCTCACGGATGCAAACAAGGTTGTAAGCCCCCCGTAGATCCAGTTTGGTAAATATCTGGGCGGTGCGGAATCTCTGAAAGAGTTCAGGGACAAGTGGAAGTGGGTAGCGTTTTTTTATGGTAATCCTATTAAGTTCCCTATAATCAACACATGGTCTCAGAGTCTTATCTTTTTTTTCTACAAAGAAAATGCCGGCACCGGCTGGAGAGGAGGAAGGGCGGATGAAACCCTTTGCCAAATTTTCATCTATGTATTGCCTTAGAGTTCCTAACTCCATCTCAGAGAGTGGGAAGATACGCCTGAACGGGATTTCAGCCCCAGGGAGTAATTCGATAGGACAGTCGTATGACCGATGTGGGGGTAGGGTATCTGCTTTTCTCTTATCAAAGACATCCAGGAACTCTTGATAAGCTGGTGGTATATTCTGGTTATTGGCAGATGTGGGTTGAACTGTCAGGCAGCTGGTGGTATCTCCAGATTCAGGGACCAAGCAGTGCTGCTGGCAATAGGACGAGGTAAACAAAACTTCCTTGGTGCTCCAATTGACCTGAGGATTGTGTGCTTGGAGCCAGGGGATCCCCAAGATGACTGGGAACATAGGTGAACTTAAAGCGTTGAAGCGTAGAAATTACCGGTGGCCATCAGGAGTAGTGACAAGAAGAGGAGCAGTCTCTAGGGTAACAGGGCCAGAACTAGGCATTGTACCATCTGCCAGGCGAACTTCCAGTCCCCGTTCCTTGTGGAGAAGGGGTAAACTAAGGTTCTTTGCTAGGCTTAAGTCCACAAAGCAGCTACATGCCCCAGAATCGATTATGGCCCGGAGCTGTACTTCCTCTTTGTCTAACTGCAACGTAATGGGAAGAACAATATGGGAAGGAGAAGTTCCGGAGACCTGGAAGTACACTGGGGTGTATGACCGTGGCTTCTTGGGCCTTATGGGGCAGTTGCAAAGGAAATGTCTGTTCCCTCCGCAATAGAGGCAAAGATTGGCTTGGCGACGATGACGTCTCTCATCAGGGGTCAGTGCCGATCGTACCAGTCCTACTTGCGGCGGTGCAGATGGAATGAGAACTTCAGGTGGCAACCAGGTGGGTCCGGAGGTCTGAGACCGTTCTGACTGTCGCTCCCGCAGGCGTCGGTCAAGCTGAATGACCAATTTAATGAGGCCCTCAAGAGCAGTGGGGATACCAACTCTGGCTAACTCATCCTTGAGGGACTCGGAAAGACCCAGGCGGAACTGGTGTTTTAGGGCCGCTTGATTCCAGTCTGTGTCTGCAGACCATCGACGGAAGTCCACGGTGTAGTCCTCCACTGGCCGCTTCCCTTGCCGCAGGGAGTGCAGGTTGGCCTCTGCGGTGGCCATCCGCTGGGGGTCTTCGTAGAGCTGTGCCATGGCGGAGAAGAAGGAGTCCACCGTGCTGATAACCGGACTCTTCTGTTCCCATAGGTGGTGGGCCCAGGTCTGGGGTTCATTAGACAACAGGGAAATGAGAAACCCAACCTTCACAGTCTCTAGAGCAAAAGTCCGGGGTTGCAAGGCCAGATGTAATAAACAGGCATTTTTGAAGGACCTAAACTTTTTCCGATCTCCAGAAAATCATTCAGGGATTGGAACGCGGGGTTCAGGAGGAGGAGCCAACATCGTCAGGGCTGCTGGGGTTTGCCCTTGGACGGTTGCTGAGGAGCAGGTAGTGGATGGTCCTGGTTCCACAGGAGCAGGTGACACTGTCATGTGTTGTAAACGTCCTTCAAGCTGAAGATGTGCTTCCTGCAGTTTCTGGACTTCATGGGCTAAAGTTGCAGTTTGTTGGCACAGAGCCTCTAACAGGGACGCACCTCTGCCAACCTCAGACATGGCTGGATTATACTGTCAAGTCTCTGGTGTGAGGCCGGATTGCTGAGAGGGCGCCCCTTGCGGCTAAGTGCACCGCAACCCTGGAGATGAGACAGGGAGTGCGGGGCCCAAAGGTGCACGGATTGCCAGTACTGCTGCTGACTGGGCCGATGCAGGCAGAAGGTAGCTGGGGTGTGCTGGGAGAACAGATTTAGTAGCCGTGCAAGGAAAGGTTCTGGTGTGGAGCAGTAGGTAAACCACGAACAGAGTCTGGAGCCAGGCCGGGGGTCAAATACAGGAATCAGTCCGAGAGTAATCACAGGAACAAGCCGGGTCATGCACGGGAGCAGAAGATAATGGAGTAGTCAGCCAAGCTGGGGTCAGATACGAGGAGACAGGCAGGGTCACAGGTCCAGATTAGTGATGAGCCGAACACCCCCGAGTTCGGTTCGCACCAGAACCCGCGAACGGACCGAAAGTTCGCACAAACTTTAGAACCCTATTAAATACAATGGATGCGAACTTTCGAAATCTAAAGTGCTAATTATAACGACTATTATGCATGTTATTGTCCTAAAAAGGGTTTGGGAACCCGGGTTCTGCACCAGGGGACATGTATCAATGCAAAAAGAAGTTTTAAAAACGGACATTTTTCTGGAGCAGTCATTTTAATGATGCATAAAGTGAAAAAAAAAAAGTCAAATATTCCTTTAAATATCGTACCTGGGGGGTGTCTAAAGTATGCCTGTGAAGTGCCACGTGTTTCCCGTGTTTAGAACTGTCCCTGCACAAAATTACATTTCTAAAGGAAAAAAAGCCATTTAAAACTGCTTGCGGCTTTAATGTAATGTCTGGTCCCGGTAATATGGATGAAAATCTTTAAGAAAAATGGCATAGCTACCCCATCACACACCCCCCCCTACCCCAGCCCATTACCAGCCCCTTTGGGTCTTGTATGGATATTAAGGGGAACCCCGCACACAAAATAAAAAAGGCCCTATATACTCTGAACAGCCGTATACAGGCGGTGCATACAAGACAGGGACTGTAGGTTTGTTCTTATGTAGAATCTGTTTGTAATTTTGAACAGGTACATTGTTTAAGTGTAGCTCCAGCCCAAAAAAAATCTATTTTTAAGCTTTTTGGAAAACATAGGGAAGGGTTATCACCCCTGTAACATTTGTTTTGCTGTCTGTGCAGTGTGCACCTGTTCAGAACAGTTCACCTCACTTTCCGTCCTAATGACAAATGTTTTTTGAAAATTTGGGGTTTTTATTGAAACAAGAATTGGTGATAAAGCATCAGTGGAGAGGAGACACTTTTTTTCCATATTAACTCTTACAGGAGAGAATTTGCCTTCCTAGGGGTATATTTCCTCTCACTTCCTGTTGTATCCTTCCAGTTGTAAGGAGGAGTCGTTTGTAAGTTGGATGTTTGAAAGTAGGGGCCTGCCGTATATACTCAGCTGAAATTTGCCCCTTACATGTTGGTGTTGCCACAACACTGTGAGCCCTCACAGTTACTCTTGGTGGGCGCATGAATGGGCCCTGCTGTGAATTATTAGATCAAGAATTGTAATTGCATGCCCCTGTTGAACAGGGGCTGAAAAATTGGGCCTTTGGTGGTGGTGGTGGTGGTGGTGGTGGTGTTGACACAACACTGTAAGGCCTCACAGTTAGTCTTGGTGGGCGCAGGAATGGGCCCTGCTGTGAATTATTAGATCAAGAATTGTAATTACATGCCCCTGTTAAACAGGGGCAGAAAAATTGGGCCTTAGGCACTGGTGCCACAACACTGCAACCCCTCACAGATACTGTACTTGGAGCACAGCAAAGAGCCCTGTTGCAAAGTATTGCATCAAAAATTGTAATTACACGCCCCTGTTAAACAGGGGCTGAAAAATTGGGCCTTTGGTGGTGGTGGTGTTGACACAACACTGTAATGCCGCGTACACGCGATCATTTTTCCCATCGGGAAAAATGAAATTTTTTCCTTTGGACGAGAAAAACGATCGTCTGTGGGCTTTTTGCCGTTTTTCCCGACGGGAAAAACGGCATTAATCACGATGAGAAAAATTAGAACATGTTCTAATTTTTCTCGTCGTTTTTCCTGACATTTCTTCCGCGGCAGTGTTTCCCATAGGGAAACACTGCCGCGGAGCCCATAGACAATCGTTTTTCTCGTCATTTTAAAAAATGACGAGAAAAATGTCCGTGTGTGGGGAACAAGCTGTTCCCTCGTTTAAAATGTCATTATTCACGGCGGTTTTTAAACCGCCGTGAATAATGATCGTGTGTACGCGGCATTAGGCCTCACAGTTAGTCTTGGTGGGCGCAGGAATGGGCCCTGCTGTGAATTATTAGATCAAGAATTGTAATTACATGCCCCTGTTAAACAGGGGCAGAAAAATTGGGCCTTAGGCACTGGTGCCACAACACTGCAACCCCTCACAGATACTGTACTTGGAGCACAGCAATGAGCCCTGTTGCAAAGTATTGCATCAAAAATTGTAATTACACGCCCCTGTTAAACAGGGGCTGAAAAATTGGGCCTTTGGTGGTGGTGGTGGTGGTGGTGTTGACACAACACTGTAAGGCCTCACAGTTAGTCTTGGTGGGCGCAGGAATGGGCCCTGCTGTGAATTATTAGATCAAGAATTGTAATTACATGCCCCTGTTAAACAGGGGAAGAAAAATTGGGCCTTAGGCACTGGTGCCACAACACTGCAACCCCTCACAGATACTGTACTTGGAGCACAGCAATGAGCCCTGTTGCAAAGTATTGCATCAAAAATTGTAATTACACGCCCCTGTTAAACAGGGGCTGAAAAATTGGGCCTTAGCCACTGGTGCTGGTGCCACGACACTGCAACCTCTCCCAGATACTCTAGTTGGAGTGCAGGAATGAGCCCTGCTGCAAAGCATTGCATAAAAAATTGTAATTACATGCCCC
This sequence comes from Rana muscosa, assembly GCA_029206835.1. Classification (NCBI taxonomy): domain Eukaryota; kingdom Metazoa; phylum Chordata; class Amphibia; order Anura; family Ranidae; genus Rana; species Rana muscosa. The sequence continues at coordinate 14,900,626 of JARGYO010005562.1, forward strand.
TGTTAAACAGGGGCATAAAAATTGGGCCTTAGGCACTGGTGCCACAACACTGCAACCCCTCACAGATACTGTACTTGGAGCACAGCAATGAGCCCTGTTGCAAAGTATTGCATCAAAAATTGTAATTACACTCCCCTGTTAAACAGGGGCTGAAAAATTGGGCCTTAGCCACTGGTGCTGGTGCCACGACACTGCAACCACTCCCAGATACTCTAGTTGGAGTGCAGGAATGAGCCCTGCTCCAAAGCATTGCATAAAAAATTGTAATAACACACCCCTGTTAAACAGGGGCTGAAAAATTGGGCCTTAGCCACTGGTGGCGGCACCCAGAAACAAAAATGTTCTTCCAAGCTATCATCGTCAATCGGATCATTGAGGAGGAGGAGGATAGTCAGTCAACATAACAGGACAGTCTCTCAGCATCAGCATCAGTCTTGAAGGGATGTGACATTTGAAAATAAATTAGTCTGTTATATCAGCTTCAGGTGTTTGGTAGCTGGTGGTGATCCAAGACGGGTTCCTCTTTATGAAGGTCAGTCGATCAAGAGAGTCGGTGGACAGGCACACCCTGTGATCCGTGACAAATCCTCCAGCAGCACTGAATGTGCGTTCTGAAAGAACGCTGGATGCAGGACAGGCCAGTAGCTCAATTGCATACTGTGCAAGCTCTGGCCAGTGATCCATCCTCAAGACCCAGTAAGCCAGAGGATTTTCGGTGGGGAAGGTGTCCAAGTCTGACCTTGCCCCTAGGTATTCCTGCACCATGTATATCAGACGCTGGCGATGGTTGCTGGAACCGATCATACCTTGGGGCTGCGGACTAAAGAATTGTCTGAACGCTTCGGTCAGACGGCCACCTTCCCCACCGCTCCTTCTTTGACTGACCGAAGCCTCAGCAACTCCTTGTCCAGAACCAGGAGTTTGTAACCTCCCAGTCTCTGGGAACGCATTGCACAGACCTTTCTGCAAGGCCTCCCGGAGTTGTCTCATCCTCTGCTCCCTCTGCGACGGTAAGATAAGGTCCGCAACCTTACCCTTGTACCGTGGATGAAGGAGAGTGGCCAGCCAGTAATGGTCCCTCTCCTTGATCCGAAGAATACGAGGATCCTTCCGCAGACTTTGCAGGATCAGGGAGGCCATGCAGCGTAGGTTAGCTGAGGCATTCGGTCCGGAGTCCTCTGGGTCACTAAGGACGACATGATCCGCAGCCACCTCCTCCCAGCCACGTACAAGTCCACTGGTTTCTTGGGACTGTAAATCATCCCTAAAAGACTGCTGCTGATGATGCTGAGTGCCAGGCTCCACCTCCATACTGACACAATCCTCCTCCTCCTCCTCTTCTTCCTGTGCGATGGGTGGGACAGAAGGAACACTGTCTGGGTAAAGGGGGCCTTGAGAGGCAAGGAAGTCCTCCTCTTCCTGCCTCTGTTCTGCCTCAAGTGCCCTGTCCATTATTCCATGCAGCGTATTTTCCAACAGGTGGACAAGAGGTACAGTGTCACTGATGCATGCACTGTCACTGCTCACCATCCTCGTGGCCTCCTCAAATGGTGCCAGGACAGTGCATGCATGCCTGATCATGCCCCACTGGCGTGGTGAAAAAAACCCGAGCTCTCCTGACCCTGTCCTGGTGCCGTAGTCGCACAGGTACTCATTGATGGCCCTCTGCTGCGTGTGCAGCCACTGCAGCATGGCAACGTTGAGTTCCACCTGGTGGGCATGTCACATATAAGGCGGTTCTTGGGCAGGTTCAACTCCTTTTGCAGCTCAGCCAGGCAAGCACTGGCATTATAAGATCTGCAGAAATGCACACAGACTTTCCTGGCCTGCCTCAGGACATCCTGTAAGCCCGGGTACCTGCCCAAGAACCGCTGCACCACCAGGTTAAGGACGTGAGCCACACAGGGCACATGGGTCAGTTGTCCCTGTCGGAGAGCGAAGAGGAGGTTGGTGCCATTGTCGCAAACTACCATTCCTGGCTTAAGCTGGCGTGGCGTCAACCACCTCTCGGCCTGCCCCTGCAGAGCAGACAGAACCTCTGCCCCAGTGTGGCTCCTGTCCCCCAAACACACCAGCGCAAGCACGGCATGGCATCTTTTTGCCTGCGTACTTGCGTAGCCCCTTGAACGCCTATGGAGCACCGCTGGTTCCGAGGACAAAGCACAGGAAGAGGCCACGGAGGAAGAAGAAGAGGAGGGGGTGGAGGACAGAGGTGTGTCACAACCAGTAGTAGCATTTTGGAGGCGTGGCGGTGGAACAACCTCCAACACTACTGCACCTTGTCCTGCATCCTTCCCAGCTGCCAAAAGAGTGACCCAATGGGCCGTGAAAGAAAGGTAACGTACCTGTCCATGCCTGCTGGACCATGATTTAGCGGTAATATGCACCTTACCGCTGACCGCCCTGTCCAGCGAGGCCAAGACATTGCCTTCCACATGCCGGTAGAGAGCCAGAATCGCCTTCCGTGAGAAAAAGTGGCGTTTGGGAACCTGCCACTGAGGAACCGCACATTGCACAAACTCACGGAAGGGGGCCGAGTCTACCAACTGAAAAGGCAGCAGTTGAAGCGCTAGCAATTTAGCCAAGCTAGCATTCAACCGCTGGGCATGTGGATGGCTGGGAGTGAACTTCTTTCGACGGTCCAGCAGCTGGGGCAGGGAAATTTGCCTGCTAGAATCGGATGTCGGTGTACTGCTAGCAGAGTGCCCGCAAGTACTTGGCTGTGACACACCTAATTCTACACCTTCATTCCTCTCAGAGCAGGTTTCAGAGAGGACTGAAGGTATAGTGGGGTTGGAGATCCCAGCTGATGCGGTGCAAGAAGAGGTCAGCTTTGTTCTTTGGTGTGGGTCTTTAAGGTAGGCTTGCCAACGAGCTGCATGGCAGGTCAACATATGTCTGGTCAAGCATGTGGTGCCCAAGCGGGTGATGTTTTGGCCACGCGATATACGCTTGAGACATATGTTGCAAACAGCAGCTGTGCGATCTGATGCACTCGACTCAAAAAAGGCCCACACCAAAGAACTTTTTGAATAACGGGCAGAGGCAGCGTTCTGCACAGGCGGAGCTCTGCGGTGTGATTCCGTCGGTGTGCTGCCCTTACGCTGGCCCCCCGAGGGCATCATGCCTCGTTGGAGATGTTCCTCCTCCTCCTCCTCTCTCCTATTAGGCACCCACGTGGAGTCAGTGACCTCATCATCCCCTCCCTCCTCATCACTGGAGCCAATCTGGCAGTATGCTGCAGCTGCTGGAACATGACTGCCAGATTGGTGTCCTTCTTGAGCATCCCCTCTCTCTGCTCTCACGCTACTGCCTTCCTCTAGCTGGGTATCATCATCAGACCCTTCGAAACGCTGGGCATCCTCCTGGAGCATGTACCCAACACTGTGCTCAAACAGTTCGGGAGACTCCTCAGGAGGACATGGTTGGTCTAGGGAAGGAGTGACTGATGATGACATTGATACCAGGGAAGAGGACGCTTTGGCAGCTGCTTTGCCAGTACCCTGAGCCTGGGTGAGAGAGGATGAGGAGGATGAGGAGGGCTTGGTCATCCACTCTACCAAGTCTTCGGCATGATGCGGCTCAACACGTCCAGCTGCCGAAAAGAAGGACAAGCGTGTCCCATGGCCATGTGCTGATGGCGATGCACCGCGTCCACGACCAGCACTGTTGTCTCTAGACACAGAGCCTGCTTGCCCTCTTTTATTGGCTCCTGACTGTCTGCCTCTCCTTGTTTGCCTTCCAGACATTCTAATGGCCTGCAGGGAAATGGGAAAAGCAGAAATACAGGCTAAGTTAAGGTGTAATATGGTCAGGAGGCACACTCCGTCCGCTGTAAGTGCCGCAAAATCCTGTTGGTGTAACACACCAGGAAAAAGCAGCAATACAGGCTAAGTTAAGGTGTAATATGGTCAGGAGGCACACTCCGCCCGCTGTAAGTGCCGCAAAATCCTGTTGGTGTAACACACCAGGAAAAAGCAGCAATACAGGCTAAGTTAAGGTGTAATATGGTCAGGAGGTACACTCCGCCCGCTGTAAGTGCCGAAAAATCCTGTTGGTGTAACACACCAGGAAAAAGCAGCAATACAGGCTAAGTTAAGGTGTAAAATGGTCAGGAGGCACACTCCGCCCGCTGTAAGTGCCGCAAAATCCTGTTGGTGTAACACACCAGGAAAAAGCAGCAATACGGGCTAACTTCAGGTGTATAATGTGCAGGAGGCTTAGCAACAATGACACTGACACTGTCCCCTGCCTATCCTTCTCTCTCCCTGCACACAAGGTTTATCAAAGTATATGACACTGACACTCTCCCTGTCTATCCTTCTCTCTCCCTGTACACAAGGTTTAGCAAAGAATATGACACTGACACTGTCCCCTGCCTATCCTTCTCTCTCCCTGCACACAAGGTTTATCAAAGTATATGACACTGACACTCTCCCTGCCTATCCTTCTCTCTCCCTACACACAAGGTTTAGCAAAGAATATGACACTGACACTCTCCCTGCCTATCCTTCTCTGTCCCTACACACAAGGTTTAGCAAAGAATAGATTTGACAAGATTTGACACTGTCCCTGCCTATCCTTCACTTTCCCTGCTCCGGAACACACTACACAAGGCCGCCGCGCTGGCGGCCTTTTATAGTGTGGGGCGTGTACTAAACCCCATCAGCTATAATTGGCCACAGGCATCCTGCCTGTGGCCAATCATTGTTCTCCTCGCTGCCGGCGCTGTGATTGGCCAAGCATGCAGGGTCACAGTGCATGCTTGGCCAATCACAGCGCCGGGATTACACTGCGATGGCGCAGTGTATTGTGGGCGGTTTGCGTCACTCGAATTTGGCGCGAACGGCCCAAATCGTTCGTTGTTCGCCAAATGCGCGAACAGCCGATGTTCGACTCGAACATCGAGCTCATCCCTAGTCCAGATACAAGCCAAGAGTCAAGCCGGGGATTAAGGATAAGCAGGATACAGGAGACACAGGAGATACAGGAAGCTGATGATAATCCAGCAACCTGTGTGCGCCAGTGACAGGTTTAAATAGGCCAGGGAGCGCACCCACACCGTCTGCGTGCGCCTGTGCGCGCCGCGGCGCATCTGCGTGCGCCTATGTGTGCCGCGGCGCATCTGCGTGCGCGCATGCGCATAGGAATAAGTCTGGCGCGGCCATGATGAACACTGGCAGGAATGCCAATAACTCGGCCATTTCCCTGACAGCATGTTTAGCACAGGAAATATAGGCTGTGTGCTCTGCATACAACCAATAATTCCACCACACTCTTGCATGTTTTTTTTTTTGCAGGAAAAACAAAAACGGGTTTACTTCCTCTTTTAACAATGGTGTAGGTTATTTAGTGTGTGTATACTGGAACCAATGTTATGGGCTATTGTGTATACTGGAGGCCATGCCAAGGGTTGTTCTTGTGTAGGATTGCACCAATGATGGAGGTTGTTACGGTGGAACATAGTATCAACACGGTGGGATATTGTTGCATTAACTGACCTCCATGCTGAGGGGTATTACATCCTGCTCTCGTGTGGAGCCCCCCTCTTTCTTTCCTGGCCTGTGACTGACATCATTGATCATGCAAAACGCATGCTTTGGTGTGCGCTTTGAAAACACGCTGCAAACGCACATCAACCTCGCATTGCCATTGTGGTGATGCAAGCACGATACACATTTGCAGGGCATTTCCAAAATGCACTGCCTGTCAGCTCGCACCAGCACAGCTCTGCTCCCCTCAACGCTTTTATTAAACTGTTATTTTTATACCACCCCCCCTCTGTTAGATAGCATGTGTCCTAGTGTCTGTGCTCCTATTAAAAAAAACAGATTTCAGAGCATCTCCCAGCACTCACGTGACACCTCGGCTCTCCTCCTCTCCTTTCCAGCTGACAACGGGAGTTATTGGCTCCGCCCGCTAGAACTGTCATGTGAGCACCAGGAGCTGTTTTGAAATTGGGTAGAAATTGGCTTTTTTTTATAAAGCGCAGACACTAGGACACATGTTATCTAACAGAGGGGGTGGTATAAACATAACATAGTGGCTTAACAACCACATTAAGTGGTTCTATGCATTAATATCAAAAACCTACAGTGTGCAGCAGCCCCCCTAATACTTGAACCACATTTTGATCCAGTGATCTGCATGAGTGCCTCGGCTGTCTGGGACTCTCCCTCCTAATTGGCTGAGACACAGCGGTGGCGCCATTGGCTCCCACTACTGTCAGTTAGCCAATCAGAGAGGGGGTGGGGCCAAACTGAAGCTTCATGTCTGAATGGACACACAGAGCTGAAGCTCACCTCGGGTGCCCCATCGCAAGCTGCTTGCTGTGGGGGCACTCGCCAGGAGGGAGGGGCCAAGAGAGCCGGTGAGGGACCAGATAAAAGGGGGATATGGACTGCACTGTGTAAAACCCCTTCACTGCAGAATGCAGATAAGTATAACACGTTATTTTTAAAGGAAAAAAGAAAAGTGTTTAGGCTCACTTTTATGCTTCATCTGCATCAAAGTAAAAAACCTGAGCGCAGCTCCCCCCAGCCCCTCTTAAAATTACCTGATCAAGCAGGGAACCTATGAAAGGGAGGTAGACTGACTTCTGTGCAATCACAATGCCCAGTTCCCCGCTGAACCAGACAAATTTTGATTCATCTATGGCTAGCTTTAGCCCAGGTTCACACTGATGCGGGTTAGAAATTGCGCGGGTTCCGCTGAATTTGACTTCAGGGCCGATTTGACAGACATTTGTGCGGGTTCATGCACAGATGTCTCTTCAAATCATCCCTAAAGGTAGAACAGGAACTACTTTTTGGGTTTTCAGAGGGTGCCATTGCCGGCGATTTGGCATGCGATTTTGACATGTCGCCTTGCTTTTCTGAAAGGAGAAATCCATTTTTTTTTAATCGGCCCACTGGCTGATTAACGAAAAAAAAAATCCATGTATTGACCATACATGTTTTTTTTCGTCAATCAGACAGTGGGCCGATTAAAAATAACGTGTTATACTTATCTGCACTGTGCAGTGGTTTTGCGCAATGCAGTCCATATCCCCCTTTTTCTCTGGTCCCTCATCGGCTCTGTTGGCCCCTCCCTCCTTACACTTGAACCCCATATATGTTTTTGTGTCCCACATTTGAAAGCGTGATATTTAAAGTTTTTTCTTTGGTTAACATTTTTTTAACAGTTTCCCACACTGATGCGGGTTAGAAATTGTGCGGGTTCCGCTGAATTTGCACGATTTCTAGCTGGCAATGCAGTCCAACTTCAGGGCCGATTTGACAAACACCTGTGCGGGTTCATGCACAGATGTCTCTTCAAATCATCCCCAAAGGTAGAAGAGGAACTACTTTTGGGTTTTCGGAGGGTGCCATTGCCGGCAATAGCTGCCGATTTGGCATGCAATTTGACATGTCGCCTTGCTTTTGTGAATGGAGAAATCCATTTTTTTTTTTTTTGGGCACTGCTATTTCCCTGCAGTTTATTAGCATCTATTGCCTCCATATTTATCTTCCTCTGCTCATTTCCTGCAATTTATTAGCATCTATTTCCTTCATATTTTTTTCTTTAGCTGATTTCCTGCAGTCTATTGGCATTTATACCCCTCCATATTTTTTTTCCCCTGCTGATTTCCGGCAGCCTATTGGCATTTATTTCCCTACGTATGTTTTTTTGTTCTTGGCTGATTTCCTGCAGTCTATTAGCAAATCTCTAGATCAGTGGTCTCCAAACTGCGGCCCAAGGGCCGGATGCGGCCCTTTGCTAGCCTTAATCCGGCCCTTGGGCCAGTATCCCTCCCACTGATACGAGACACTATTCTGACATCTGACACCGACAGTGGAGCAACATTTCACCCACTGACACCACTAATGGGGCACTATTTCTCCCTATGATACCAACAATGGGGCACTATTTCTCCCCCTAATACCATATGTTTAGTCCCACTGATGCCAGGTAATTTTCCACCCCCCGCTGGCCAAAGTCCGGCCCTCCAAGAGTCTGAAGGACAATAAACCGGCCCTTTGTTTAAAATGTTTGGAGACCCCTGCTCTAGATGGAACATGCCTTTCAAGTGAATGGGATCAGTGATATGGGATATTGTTGCAATAACTGTCATTCATGCTGGGGGGTAATACATCCTGTTACCATGGGTGGAGCCCCCACTCTCTTTCCTGGCCTGTGACTGACCTCATTCATCAGGCAAAATGTGTGTTTTGGCGTGCGTTTTGAAAACGTGCTGCAAACCCATATCGTCCTCGCATTGCCATTCTGGTGATGCAAGCGCGATACACATTTGCAGGGCGTTTCCAATATGCACTCCAGAGCATGCAGCTTGAGATGGGGAAATGTACAGATGTGAATGCAGCCTCAGTGTTTCACACCCCAAGCGCAGTAAGCAGATGCGTTTTTATTTCCCAAGTGACAAAATGTGCACAGAAAATACACACATTCCAAAAATGTGCTGCAGACACACATCACGATGCCTGCATCACCATAATGACAAGGTAAGTGTGATGTGTGTTCCTAAAAATTTTGGCATAGTGTTTTCTGTGCAGGTTGCCATACGTTCAGAAATGTGCATATGTGAATGCAGCCTAAATGGTAACACAAGCACAATGCACATTGCTGCTTATTTTCAAAACAGGTGATTTCTGTGCGTGTTGCCGTGTGTTTGGAAATTCTCAGATGAGAATGAGTCATTCACTGGAATGGGTTGTGCTACATGTGACAAACGCACGAAAATAGAACAAGAAACTTTGCGGATGCTGAGTGTCGCTTTTTTTTTTAGGGCGTGTTTTGGTGCGTAAAAAAACACGTGGCAAAACATGCGTCTGCTTACTGCATTTGGGGTGCCATTAAGAATTGGGCTGCAATCTCATCTGCATGATACTTTGCAGTGCATTTCGTACATGCGTTCCAGAAAGTTAGTGGGTGTGCGTATTTACACTATACTTGGCCATGATTAGAACTTTAAAGTTTTTGAAAAAAATTGTTGGTGGTTTGTTGCTGTGGAAACTGTCACCAACATTGGTGGTTGTCGCTGTGTATCCTGGCACCAATGCTGGGGCTTATTATGCATGTTGGCACCATGGCTGGAGGTTATTGCTGTCTAAACAGACAGCAATGCTACTTGTTGTTGTTGTTGTTGTGTAAACTGTTAACAATGGTGTAGGTTATTAGTGTGTATACTGGAACCAATGCTATGGGCTATTGTTTATACTGGAAGCCATGTTGAGGGTTGTTGTCTAGGATTGCACCAATGATAGAGGTTATTACGGTGGAACATAGTATCAACGCGGTGGGATATTGTTGCATTAACTGACCTCCATGCTGAGGGGTATTACATCCTGCTCTCATGTGTGGAGCCCCCCCTCTCTCTTTCCCGGCCTGTGACTGACATCATAGATCATGCAAAATGCATGCTTTGGAGTCCGCTTTGAAAACACGCTGCAAATGCATATCAACCTCGTGTGACAGCAGGAAGGTAAAGTCACCTGGTTGCATCCAGGGGGGTAGGTATATTTCTCCCAGATTCAGGCTTTATGCCGACTTATACAACTAGGGAGGGAGTTGATGAAGCCCAGCTGAGGCTAGTGGGCTCATGGATGATTCATACCTCTAGGGAGAGTGCTGGGCGTCGTGCAGGCAGGGAGTTGATGAGACCAGCTGAAGCTTGTCAGCTCGTTTAAGGCCTCTATAAAAACTCCCAGCTTCATTAGGTGTTTGCTCATGCCTGGACCCAGACCTGTGTGGACTGTCTAGGGAGAGTGAACCCCTGTGCGGTGAGACAAAGCCTGTGTGGCTATTTGTTTGGACATTTACTAAACCAGGGACTTAGGGACTAGGACAGCACCAGGCTGATCCCAGTTGTTAGTTTAGGAAACCTGCATGTTTAGTCAGAGGTCAAGCTGACCAGGGTTTATTTTGTTTATGTTTCTTTTTGCTTTGCTGTGTTTTTGTCACTGTAAATAGAGAAATAAACCGCACCCTTTTGATCTTGAAAACCACAACCTCCGTCTGCTGGGCCTGTTTTTGTGTGGGGAGCCCATCCAGGGGGTCACACACACCCGCTGCCGAGCTAACCCCCTCACAGTTGGTGGAGAACCAGTGGCAGTTTTTTTTAAGCCAGCATGGAGGAGATACTGAAACAGCTGGCTCTAGCAAATGCCAATCAACAGCAGACAAATGCAGGTTTGCAAAGGAGACCTTGCAGCCCAGCAACAAGCCCAGCAGCAATCTGAAGCCCGCTTCATAGACCTGTTGCAGAAGCAAGAGCAGAGACTACAACAACAGATGGAAGCAGTAATGCAGCAACGTCCGCAGACCAGTGAGGAAAGCCGTCCCACTAATACCGCGTCATTTGGGGTGAGTCGTTTATTGACAAAAATGACTGGAGAAGATGATCCAGAGGTGTTTTTGACCACATTTGAAAGGACTGCTGAAAGGGAAAAGTGGCCTAAGGATCAGTGGGCTGGACTGCTGGCTCCTCTGTTAACTGGTGAATCGCAGAAAGCTTACTATGACCTAGAGCCTGACCAAGCAAAAGACTATGTGATGCTAAAAGCTGAAATATTGGCAAGGCTGGGTGTCACCCTGGCTGTCCGGGCTCAGCGTGTGCATAACTGGACTTTCCAGCTTGGAAAACCCCCCAGGTCTCAAATGTATGATCTCATTCACCTGAGCAGGAAGTGGCTACAGCCAGAGACTTTGTCCGCACCGGAGATTGTGGAACGTGTTGTGATGGATCGTTTCTTGAGAGCTCTTCCTACCGCCATTCAAAAGTGGGTAAGCCATGGAGACCCAGAAACGGCCGGTAAACTTGTGGATCGTGTAGAGAGATACTTGGCTGCAGAGAACCTGACGGCCTCTTCCAGAGACTCTCTGACTTTCCACCCTAAGACCAGACCATCCCCAGGGGCGGATAAGATGATTCCAAGGGGTGAGGGTGGAGAGAGTGAGAGGGTGGGAGCTCTGCCCAGGGTTTGGCGAGAACAGCCTGGGAAGTCGGGGGCTCAAGAGGCAGCCAAAAGGATTGTTTGCTACCGCTGCCGGCAAGCGGGACATATTGCAGCAAATTGCCCGGTTGTGGAGGAACCCATGCAATGTGACTTTCTGACGGACAGACGTCAGTCGCTGTGTGCGACAGTCGCATGCACTGCCATTCGGGGAACTGAGAAACATTTATGCAAAATGTGTATTAATGGTAGAAATGTTGTGGTATTACTGGATTCAGGTAGCCTTGTGACCCTGATAAAGGCTGAATTAGTTAAAACAGAGGTCTCTGGGAATAGCAAGGTAGCTGTTATTTGTGTACATGGGGACACCTGAGAGTATCCAGTGACTACAGTGTGTTTCAAGACCCCCAAAGGTACCCTCTCTCATCCAGTGGGGTTAGTATCTCAATTACCGCATGATGCCATTGTGGGAAGGGATTTTCCGAAGTTCTGGGAACTGTGGGATGATCCTGAGCCCCCCACTGGTGCCCCTATGTACCAGGAAGATGATAGCCAGAACTCCTCTGAGAGTGGTGAGGACTCTCCAGAATTTCCCTTGTCAGTATTGGCAGGCGAGACTCAAGAAACTGGAGAGGAGCCCACCTCCTCAGACGAAAACCTACCGTCTGTGGAGTTTTCTGATCTTGAGGTTCACAGGGAAAATTTTGCCACAGAACAGTTAAAAGACCCCGGCCTAATAAAGGCACGGGAAAACGTAGTGGAAATAGATGGCGAGTTAGTGAACCCAGATAATACCTGCACTTACCCATACTTCAGCGTAGAGAAGGACCTACTGTATCGGGTGGCAAAAAGGGCAGAAGAAACCGTTGAGCAGCTTGTGGTGCCCAAACCTTACAGGAAGTTGGTGTTGGAGTTGGCCCATGGGCACATTCTTGGAGGTCATCTGGGGACAGAGAAAACCCGAGAGAGGGTATTACAGAGATTCTATTGGCCTGGGGTGATGAAGGACATAGAAAATTATTGTTCCTCCTGCCCTGTGTGTCAGAGGTCGGCCCCGATGCCACATTTCCGTAGCCCGCTGGTCCCTCTACCCATCATTGAGGTCCCATTTGAGAGGATCGCAATGGATTTGGTAGGTCCTATAATCAAGTCCGCTAAGGGGCACCAGTACATATTAGTTATAATGGACTATGCCACCCGTTATCCAGAAGCGATCCCTCTCCGAAATACCTCGGCCAAAACCATAGCCAAAGAGCTATCTCTTGTTTTTAGCCGGGTGGGTATTTGTAAAGAACTGCTTACGGACCAAGGTACACCCTTTATGTCCCGGGTTATGAAAGAGCTGTGTAAATTGTTCAAAGTGACGCAATTGCGTACGTCTGTGTATCACCCCCAAACCGATGGGCTGGTTGAAAGATTCAACAAAACCCTAAAACAAATGTTGAAGAAAGTGGTGGATAGAGATGGAAAGGATTGGGACTGTCTACTTCCTTATTTGATGTTTGCTATTAGGGAGGTGCCCCAATCCTCTACGGGATTCTCCCCCTTTGAGTTACTGTATGGGAGACACCCAAGAGGGCTGTTGGATATTGCCAAGGAAACTTGGGAAAGTGAGAGTTCTCCCCACAGGAGTGTGATTGAGCATGTCGCCCTGATGCAAGATCGAATTGCACAGGTAATGCCCATCGTGAAGGAACATTTGGCCCAAGCGCAGTTGGCACAGCAGAGAGTGTACAACCGTGGAGCCAAGACCCGTACCTTTTCCCCGGGGGATAGGATATTGGTACTTGTCCCTACGGTTGAAAGTAAATTCCTTGCCAAATGGCAAGGCCCCTACGAGATAATGGAAAAAGTGAGCGAAGTGAATTACAAGGTCAGACAACCAGGAAGGCGAAAGCCCGAACAGATCTATCACGTTAATCTGTTGAAAGCCTGGAGGGATAGAGAGTCACTAGTCGCAGAAACTTGGTCACCAGCTCAAACTGGTTGCGTGATTCCGGAGGTTGGAATAGCAGCCACCTTGTCACAACCCCAACAACAGGAGGTTAAGGAGTTTGTGCTTCGCAACAAGGAGGTGTTCTCTGAGCTGCCGGGACAAACATCTGGGGTAGAGCATGATATTATTACCCCGCCCGGTGAAAGGGTGAAGTTAAAACCCTATCGGATCCCAGAGGCCCGACGGGAGGCAATACGGGAGGAAGTACAGAAAATGCTGAACTTAGGGGTGATAGAGGAGTCCCAAAGTGATTGGTCTAGTCCCATTGTGTTGGTGCCTAAACCGGATGGGAGCTGGCGATTTTGTAACGATTTTCGTCAGTTGAACAAAGTTACAAAATTTGACACCTACCCCATGCCACGTATAGATGAGTTGATCGACCGGCTGGGAACAGCCCGATACATGACGACTCTTGACCTCACAAAAGGGTATTGGCAAATTCCCCTGGCCAAGTCGGCCAAAGAGAAAACCGCATTTGTAACCCCAGACGGGGCGTTCCAATATAAGAGAATGCCGTTCGGGTTACAGAATGCGCCGGCCACATTCCAGCGGAAAATGGACCAGATACTGAGGCCCCATCGGAAGTATGCTGCGGCTTACCTGGATGACGTAATTGTCCATAGCACAGATTGGGCCTCACATCTGCCAAAAGTGCAAGCAGTCCTAGACTCTATCCGGGAAGCGGGGTTTACGGCAAACCCCAAGAAGTGTACCATTGGGCAGGAGGAGGCCAAATATCTTGGGTACACCATTGGCAGGGGAGTAATAAAACCCCAACTCAACAAAGTCGAGGCCATCCAGAGTTGGCCACGTCCCAACAGCAAGAAGCAGGTACGAGCCTTTCTGGGAATCGCGGGTTATTACCGGCGCTTCATTCCCCACTTTGCTTCTAAGGCTGTGCCCCTAACCAACCTGACGAAAGGGAAAGGGTCGGTCATGATTAAATGGACCCCCGAGGCTGAGGCAGCATTCCAATTCTTGAAACAAGCCTTATGTAGCCAGCCAGTGTTGTACTCACCCGACTTCTCTAAAGACTTTGTCGTACAAAGTGATGCGTCAGATGTGGGGTTAGGAGCAGTATTGTCCCAGGTCTGGAACGGGGAAGAGCACCCAGTCATTTACCTCAGCAGGAAGTTGAAGTCCCATGAGGTAAATTACGCCACGGTTGAAAAGGAGTGTTTAGCGGTGAAGTGGGCTCTAGATTCCCTTCGGTACTATCTGCTAGGTAGGCACTTTGACATGGTTACGGATCACGCTCCGTTAAAGTGGATGGCTCAAAACAAGGAGACAAATAGAAGAGTGAATAGGTGGTTCCTGGCCCTCCAGGAATTCAACTTCACAGTAAAGCATCGCCCTGGCGTTCAAATGGGGAATGTGGATGCTTTGTCTCGAGTACATGAATGCCTGATTGCTGGTGTTCCAACCCCAAGGTTAAAACAAGAGGGGGGGGTATGTGACAGCAGGAAGGTAAAGTCACCTGGTTGCATCCATCGGGGTAGGTATATTTCTCCCAGATTCAGGCTTTATGCCGACTTATACAACTAGGGAGGGAGTTGATGAAGCCCAGCTGAGGCTAGTGGGCTCATGGATGATTCATACCTCTAGGGAGAGTGCTGGGCGTCGTGCAGGCAGGGAGTTGATGAGACCAGCTGAAGCTTGTCAGCTCATTTAAGGCCTCTATAAAAACTCCCAGCTTCATTAGGTGTTTGCTCATGCCTGGACCCAGACCTGTGTGGACTGTCTAGGGAGAGTGAACCCCTGTGCGGTGAGACAAAGCCTGTGTGGCTATTTGTTTGGACATTTACTAAACCAGGGACTTAGGGACTAGGACAGCACCAGGCTGATCCCAGTTGTTAGTTTAGGAAACCTGCATGTTTAGTCAGAGGTCAAGCTGACCAGGGTTTATTTTGTTTATGTTTCTTTTTGCTTTGCTGTGTTTTTGTCACTGTAAATAGAGAAATAAACCGCACCCTTTTGATCTTGAAAACCACAACCTCCGTCTGCTGGGCCTGTTTTTGTGTGGGGAGCCCATCCAGGGGGTCACACACACCCGCTGCCGAGCTAACCCCCTCACACTCGCATTGCCATTATGGTGATGCAAGCACGATACACATTTGCAGGGAATTTCCAAAATGCACTGCCTGTCGGCTCGCACCAGCACAGCTAAGCTCCCCTCCACGATTTTATTAAACTGTTATGTTTATACCATCCCATCTGTTGGATAGCATGTGTCCTAGTGTCTTTGCTCCTATTAAAAAAAAAAACATATTTCGGCGCAGCTCCCAGCGCTCACGTGACTCCTCGGCTCTCCTCTCCTTTCCAGCTGACAACAATGGTAGTTCTTGGCCCCACCCGCTAGAACTGTCATGTGAGCACCAGGAGGTGCTTTGAAATCAGGTAGAAATTGACTTTTTATTTTATAACGCACAGACACTAGGACACATGTTATTTAACAGAGGGGATGGTATAAACATAACATAGTGGCTTAACAACCACTTTAAGTGATTCTATGCATTAATATAAAAAACCTACGGTTTGCAGCAGCCCCCCTAATACTTACCTGAACCCCATCATTCATTCAGAGTTATGTGAATAGAAAACTACAAGGTCCAGCAGCTTTTTTGGCTGTCGGCTTGTTGCTCTCAATGAACTACCACTGTGCTGCTCCTGCTTGTGTGTAACTGTCTGGCTGTACAATGTATGGCCACACAGCTTACACACACAAACATTTTTCAAGATCCCTACTGTTCACACACAATCTGATCATGCGTGCAATGCTTGCCAGGCTTCAAATGAGCATTTAATAATAATAATAATATATATATATATATAAATCTCTATATCTCTAAATATTGTAGCGGGGTCCCCTTTAAGACTCCCAGGACTACCTTACCCAGAACCCCTTTTGGCAATGTTTCCACCCCAGAGACTCATGGGAGGGATTATAAAAGGAGTAGGCGAGGCTGGGCTCGGCCTCTTTGGGACACGAGACTTCAGTGACTGATCCTCCTGTGCGGATGTGCCGGTGTGCAAGGCCTGAAGCCTGAGGCCTTGTGCAGCACCAAAGAGCCTTCCACCCCGCTGCGAGCCTGGGTGGCATCTGACTTCGCTTATTCACAGCCTTGGTTGGATCGGGGACCCGATCGCTGGAGACACTGTGTGTGAGGACACAGTCGGTGGAAGTTCCCGGACTGGGATCGCGTCCGGAGGGGTGAGCGAGCGTATGCTCAGACCATATACTGTTTATTGCTGATGTGCCTATAGACTGCCGTGGCCCACAAGTTTATATCTGATACTCTCACTGGAGATCCATATCAGAGTTGAACTCAGAGGTTCTTCAGTAAAGTGTTTGTTCTATCACAATCTTCCCACTGGATTACAAATGTAATTCTGTTATGTGCACCACCTTTAAAGACTTGCAGGTGAAGAAACCATCATCCCCTAGAGACTGAGTTTTAGGTATCTGAGCCAGGACTGGCCAGCTAGTTAGTTCATTTAGTTGCTGGGCCACAGGGCGCCTAGTTAACGGTCGCCCACGCGGCGCACCTTTACTGTTCATTTAATGCATAGTGTGTTTATTGCTGCAGGGCTCTGCAACCTATTTCATGTAAACTGTTACCACTGTTGACCCTTTTTACCACAAACTAAAGTAAACTAGATACCCCTTTCATTATTGCCTTGGTGTCTGAGTTTAATCATATAGCATAAGAATTATATTGTTGCCATAACTAACTGTGCCAGTAGGGGGTCGAGTAAATTGCCGGGGTTCTGAGTCACCAAGCTTTTTCCCTCATAGCAAGAACTTGGGGCATGCCAGATATAGACCTGGCAGCAACTCCAGACAATGCGAAGTGCCGGAGGTACCTGACAAGAACCCCCTGCCCTTCAGCGGAGGGGACAGACTGTCTACAATATGAGTGGAACTTCCATCTGGGTTACATCTTCCTCCCGACACCTCTCATACCGAGATTCCTTCTCAGGCTCAAGAGTTCATCTTCCACAGTGATAACAATTCTTCCATTTTGGCCGAGACGACCATGGTTCACCACTCTGCTTCAGCTGAATACAGCAAAACCTTTACCGCTTCCACCAGCAGCGGACCTACTCTCCCAGGGACAACTTCTTCATCCATCACCGGAAAGAATGCACCTGACAGCTTGGAGATTGAAAGGGCTAGGTTCTTAAACCAAGGCTGCTCCCAAAAAGTGGTAGATACTCTTCTTCAAGCCAGAAGATACACCACCAACAATACCTATAAGAGGATCTGGGATAAGTTTCTCTCAGTAGCACAGCAACAAAACTGGAACCCATCTTCTCCAACAGTTGCTCAAATCCTTGAGTTTCTCCAGTTAGGCCTAGAGAAAGGTCTCAGGTCAAGCACTTTAAAAGTTCACGTGTCAGCATTATCAGCTATGACAGGAGTCAAGTGGGCACAAGAGCCACTAGTCATTCAGTTCCAGAGGGCATGCCTAAAGTTAAAGCCTCCCAGAAAACCTTCCTTCCCAACTTGGGATCTTTCGGTCGTACTAGAAGCTTTATCACAATAACCATTTTTTCCATTAGAAAACATCTCCTTGTGGGACTTAACACTCAAAGTCACTTTCTTAATTGCAATAACATCAGCCAAAAGAGTCTCAGAGATGCAAGCTTTATTGGCGAAAGAACCATACTTGATTGTCTACCCGGACAAAGTAGTCCTAAGACCATCCGATCGGTTTATTCCGAAGGTGTCATCCTCCTTCCACTTCAATCAGGAGATTAACCTTCCTGCTCTCTCCACAGAACAAGGGGATCCACATCCGCTGGATGTAAGAACTAACATCCTAACCTACCTGTCAACAACAAACGACCTTAGGAAGTCGGAAAACCTCCTGGTTATCCCACACGGCTTTAGAAGAGGTCAAGCAGCAACCTCTCGCACCATCGCAGCATGGCTGGTGAAGATCATCAAAAAGGCTTATTCTCTGAGTAAAACGCAGATACCCGAGGGCTTAAAGGCACACTCTACAAGGGCAATGGCGACCTCCTGGGCGGCCTACTGCAGAGTGTCCTCGGAAACTATTTGCCGAGCAGCGACCTGGTCCTCAAGGAATACCTTTATTTCTCATTACAAGGTGGACTCTGCCAGATTATCCACGGCAGAGTTCGGACGAGCAATTATTCAGTCCAACACCTCTATTCCATGTAAATAAATATCTTTATGCTCAGACCCACCCAGTCTGCGAGTTATTCACCCAAAGGTGTATGCTGCCATGATGCGACAGGAAAATGGAAAATTGTATACTCACCTTTCCGTAATTTTCCTTTCCTGTCGCATCTTCATGGCAGCATACAGATGCCCACCCGTCCAAGGTGAGGTGTATATATATATATACTAGAATACCTGGGCGGGGGCCCTCTCTGGGCTTAATAGTTTTTTTTTTCATTTTCATATCTTTATTAAACCATTTTCTGTTTCATAATACATTCAATCCCCTTTCCCTCCTCCCCCCTCCCCCCACTTCCCATACAAAACAAATAATTAATGATATCATCTTAAAACCAACCCCTCTTCCTCTTCCCCTAGACCTCGAACCGCTCCTTTCATACTCCTTCCCTCCACTGATTTTCCCTAATCCCTCATTCTCACCCCTTCCATCCTTCCATCTTCCCACTTATCCCTCCCTATCTTCAACCTCTTTTCTTCCATTTAATTAGTGTTTTTTTCTCCTGCCACGGTTTCCAGATTTTTTCAAATCTTTTTAGTGCTCCTTGTCTAATATATGTCGTCCTTTCTTTTAATAATGTTAAGTTCATGTTTTGCTCCCAGTCCTTGCTAGATGGTGGGGAGACTGATTGCCATTTCTGCGCTATCAGCCTCCTAGCTTGAAATAGGGATCTTATGATAGCTAACTTGGTGTTGTCATTTGTCCCCTCTCCCTCCACCCAGCCCAGTACGCATTGTAGGGGATCTAACTCTATATGTACCTCAAAAATCTGCTCTATTTTTCTCACTACCTCCCTCCAGTACCGATAGAGTTTCGGACATCGCCAAAACATATGTATCATGTCCCCCCTTTCTCTTCCACACCTAGGACAAGTATCATCTAGTCTAAGCCCAAAGCGAAAAAGTTTATACGGCGTATAATATACTCGGTTTAGCAAAAAAAGGTGGGACATCCTCTGAGAGGGGGACAGTGAGACCGCCGGGGCGAGCTCCAGGATTCTTCCCCATTGTTCTTTAGTCAGATTACCCAGGTCTTTTTCCCATTTCTTCCTATCTGCTTGACCTTGGGTTTCTTCTTGGCTCCCCTTATGTAAAAATTGATAGCTTTTTGATATTGAACCCTTAGATGATTTTGTGTTAATGATTTCCTTTAAGAGAGGTATCTTGCTCCAGGTCATTACTACTCCTTTATATTGTTTTGCTAGTGCATGCCTTATCTGCAGATATTTATAGAAAGATTTATTTGGGAGTTTATATTGTTCTTTCAATGTCTGAAAAGTTTTTAGTGTGCCATCCTGATACAGCTGGGAGATATGTTTTATGCCCTGTCTTTCCCATTCCTTAATTGTTCCCATCTTCTGTATTTCAATTAAGTTGACATTCTCCCATATAGGGGTATACTCATTAATGCCACTATATCCCAGCACCCTCTTCACTTCTTTCCATGTTCTAATCATAAGGTCTAAGGTGGGGGAGTTCATAGGGAATGAGCCCGATTCCACAGCTTCTACTAAGGTATCGTGACTTAGGTTCTGTATTAATATTCTCCTTTTTATTTCTCCTCCTTCCATATTGCTGCCCCTCATGTATTGAATCTGGGCTGCAAGAAAATAACTGAACGGGTGTGGGAGTGCCACTCCTCCCTCCCGCTTTGTCCTCTGTAGTGTGTTTAGTTTTATTCTTGCTACCCCCCCTTTCCAGATTAACTCTCTGAATATACTTTCTATATTTTGAAACCATTTTTTGTAAATCCATACTGGGGAGTTTTGTAGGACATAGAGAACCTGTGGCATCCAGACCATTTTTATTAAGTTACAGCGGCCTGCCACTGAAAGTGGGAGACGTTTCCATATTTTACTTTTTCCCCTATATTTATTAAGCAAGGGTATCAGATTATCTACAATGTAATGATTAGGGTCTTTAGATATATTTATCCCCAGATATTTTATCTGAGTTTTAATTTGTATTTGTGTAGCCTCCTGTGGTAAAGGGTCTATAAGCGGGTCCACTGGGAGCAACATAGATTTTCCCCAGTTTATTGATAAGCCTGCAAAGCTTCCAAAATTCCCTATCATTTCCATAGCTTTTTTCAATGATTGCTGGGTATCCCCTAGTAGAAGGAGGAGGTTGTCCGCATATAATACTACTTTTTCCTCTATCTCCCCTCTCATAAACCCTCTTATCTCCGGGGTCGACCTAAGGGCTATTGCTAGAGGCTCGATTGCGAGGGCAAATAGGAGGGGGGACAGTGGGCACCCCTGCCTCGTTCCCCTCTGCAATCGAAACCTCTTAGATTGAGCATTATTCTGTTTCACTCTTGCTTCTGGGTTTTTATACAACAATTTGACCCATTTCATGAAGATCGGTCCTATCTGATACTCACCCAGAGCTCTCCACAGATATTTCCATTCTACATTGTCAAAGGCCTTGGCGGCGTCCAGTGAGACAATTGCTCTTTTTCCGTCTTCCTCTGTTGGTATCTGAAGGTTCATATAGACTCTTCTTATATTTGTATAGGTGGCCCTTCCTGGGATAAATCCCGATTGGTCGGGATGCACCAATTTCTCAACTACCCCACTCAGTCTAGCCGCCAAGACCTTCGACAATATTTTTGCATCTGTGTTTATCAAGGAGATGGGTCTATATGATGAAGTGTCCAGTGGATCCTTTCCCTCCTTATGGATGACTATTATAGTTGAATCCAACATAGATGGTGGGAGTTCTCCTTTATCTATAGAGCTATTTAAAACCTTAGTGAGTTCCGAGAGCAGTTCTTTCCCGAAGTATCGATAGGTCTCCACCGGGAGACCGTCCGGTCCCGGGGATTTCTGTCCTGCCATCCCCTGTACTGCACTTTGTACTTCTTCTAAAGTTATAGGTCTGTCTAGCTCTGCTCTGTCCCTGTCGCATCTTCATGGCAGCATACAGATGCCCACCCGTCTGAGGTGAGGTGTATATATATACTAGAATACCTGGGCGGGGGCCCTCTCTGGGCTTAATAGTTAAACGGTCCTATCAGGTTGTGAGGGCGGAGCCACATCCCAAAGGTGTCTGCTGCCATGAAGATGCGACAGGAAAGGAAAATTACGGAAAGGTGAGTATACAATTTTCCATATTCTGTGCGGGTTGCCGTGCATTTTGAAATTCTCAGATGAGAATGAGTCATTCGCTGAAATGGGTTGTGCTACGTGTGACAAACGCCTGGAAATAGATCAAGAAACTTTGCGGTAGCCGAGTGTCGCATGTTTTTTTTAGAGCGTGTTTTGGTGCGTAAAAATAAAGACGTGGCAAGACATGCGTCTGCTTACTGCATTTGGGGTGCCATTAAGAATTGGGCTGCGTTCTCATCTGCATGAGACTTTGCAGTGCATTTCTTACATGCGCTCCAAAAAATTAGATTAGAACTTCAAAGTTTTTGAAATAAATGGTGGTGGTTATCGCTGTGGAAACTGTCACCAATATTGTTGGTTTTCGCTGTGTATCCTGGCACCAATGCTGGGGCTTATTATGCATATTGGCGCCATGGCTGGAGGTTATTGCTATATAAACAGACGGCAATGCTAGTTGTTGTTGTTTAAACTGTTAAAGTGGTTGTAAATCAACTCTGACAACTTGCACCTACAGGTAAGCCTAGATTAAGGCTTAGCTGTAGGTGCAAGAAATATCTCCTTAAGGAGATATTTGCAGAAAACACTTCACTGTAGACAACGGCGCAGGCGCAATGAGCGTGCCATTTTTCTGAATGGGATAATGCCAGGAAAGCACGCATGCGCGGGGTTCTGACGGTCCCATGCGCGGGAGTGACGTCATCGCTGCTCCGGCCAGTCACAGCGCCGGAGCGGCGATACACGGAAGTCACTCAGAGGGGACATGGCAGTGGAGGGGAACGAGGAGCGCTTCAGGGATCTCAGGTAAGTGCCACATAATGAGCTAGTATGCTATTCATACTAGCTCATTATGCCTTTCTCTTTGTTGTGGAGATTTTTATGAAGATGTATTTATTAGGTATTGTCATAGTGTCACCTAGTGTTAGTACTTCCGCAACCCGCTCTAAAGAGCTGTCTGGGGCAGTCTGAGGCTGGTTGAATCCTGTCTGATAGGGGAAAACGTCTTGAGGTTGGAGTGTGATGTTTGCAGGGTGCGGATATGTCCACCGACGGGGGCCCTCTGTGCATTAGCACGGATGATCGTTGAGGAGGGGATATGCTCACTCTGCAACGACATCATTGGTTATAGGCAGATGCGTGCTCTTGTCTCTGCTGTGTCTGATCAACATTGATTGGGATTCGTAGCGTGCGTCTGCAGATAGCCTCCCTCCCCTATTCAATAATAGTATAATCTGAATATGCGTTATTCTATGGAATAGCGCAGAATAAGGACTCCTATCAACGGTAACTTTAGCCATCATACGTTATTGTATTCATTGTATTATTGTATTGAATTGTATATATTTCTTGTGTGATATTCATGTAATGGGAAACCCTGTTGAAGGGGATGTCCTTGTATGGTCATTCTCCTGTGTGGAGGGGACATCCTGTGATGTCCCCTCCCATGGGGGAGGTGATTGGTTGCTGCAGCCAATCACCTCCTGTCTGTGAGATCTTTGGAGTCTAATAAAAGTCTTTGAGAAGACGTCGGCTAGGCAGTCTGCTCTGGGATGGCCTGACGATGAGAACATAGCTAGCTGTGTGGTGCTGCCTTTCTTGGGATGAATGATGGTGAGTGGAACTAAACTTAAAGATAGCATTATTGCAAAAAGATGAATCTAAAGTGTGTGCATGTTTAGCACAGGAAATATAGGCTGTGTGCTCTGCATACAACCAATAATTCCACCACAGATGGTGACTCTGAAGGGACTAGATAGAGCCCCTTTATGCATCAGGTCGAGATGGGGGGAGAGTGGATCTACGACCCGATGTGTGGGGGCTCTGCTCTGTAAAAGAACAACATTTTCGTCTTTTTGAAATAATGCTGTAAGTTTGCAGTACGAGAGATTTTATACACAGCGTGTGTGTGTGTCTGTGAATCCGATCTTCCATGTGTGTGATTTTGTTGGGAGAGAGATTGTATGTCTGTGAGTCCGATCGTAGGTGCCTGGGTGTGCCTGGATGTTTGGGTGGGGAAGCTGCGGGCTGTAAGTGTGTAACTAAATGAGAAATATAGACTGTGTGTGATTAGATTGTTTGTGTGATGTAGGACACGTGTCCCCATGAGTGTGATTGAAGTTGTGTAAGAGATGGCTGTTTGGAAAAGTGACCTTTGTGCGATGTATTGAGCAGCTTGTGCAGCCAGCCATTGCTGCTGCATTGTGAAAGTCTGGTCCCTGTGTGCCATTTGCTTTAGTGGGGGTGGGGCAGGCAGCATGGTCATCAGTTACAATTATGAAAGTTGGTGGGTCTCTGTGTATCTTTTGACTACAAGTTTGATGCATATGGAAACTGTATATTGTGTATGAAATGAAGGTATAGATGTGGGATTATTCAGCCTGCAATGTGTGTGTTTGGCTTGTCAGAGCAGCCATGTGCTTGAGTGGGGGAAGGGCTTGCCCACTGCTTTGTGTTGCTGGGGCTATGCCCTGAGGGAAGGAAACTCTGAGCAGACATGCAGGCAACATTGTACTGTATGTGTGTGGTTAATATCTCAGAGTATATTAACTTAGAGAAATGAATATGTTTTTAATATTGTTTATGTAACTTACATTTTTTTAAATGTGCTGTTTAGTGGCCAAAGGTTTTTTTTTTTTAAAGTTTGTAAGTGTACATGTGGTCCTTGTAGAGTGTAGCTGACACATTTTTCAGTGGATTTTGATGATAATTTAGAAAAATTTCAATGGTGTAGTCTGTCTTTGTGGAGAAAAACATTTTTGATTTTCTTTTAAAGAGATGCTGGTTTTGGCGGGGAAAAAAATACATGCGTTAATGGAGCCATTTCTGGCTTTTGTTGCTGGCCTTGCGGTTTGTCTGCCATTTTGAGGCGCAGTTTCTCCTTGGCCTGTGGGCATCATATAAGGGAAGGTGCAGCCACCTTTCTTTTGGGCGCTATACCATGGGGCATTCGTCGGCTATTTCGCTGGTGGAATTTCTCAGCCTTTGGGGCAGATTTTGATGTTTGGTGCGAATGTAGTGCGGTCTTTTCTGCGTTGGAATCTGGAGGCCATTTTTGTTTTCCTTTGTATGGGGGAACCCATGTGGTGTTCATTGTGATGTCCCAAGCTGGTTTTGGTGGGAAAATTTGCATGCGTTAATGGGGCCATTTTTGTTGTTGTCCATGAGGTGTGCAGTGGTCATCCACCATTTTGTTGTCCTGGCTTGTCGGCCATTTTGAGAGACGTTTACAGTTTGAGATAGGAAGTTCCAGTTTAGCAAACGCGGCCCCTGAATATGCTGTATTGGCATTTGTTGATTGGCGCAGTTTTGTCCTGTTTTATGCGTTTACAGTTTGACCTGTGCACGGCTGGGGAGAGTAGTGAGACACAGGGAGAACATGCAAACTCCATGCAGATGGTGTTAGGATGGGGATTTCTCTGTTTTCATTAGTGGTTAAGTGAATGTAAGCTATTGCAGGGTCAGCTGACTTTGCAGTATATGAGCCGCGGTTTTTGTATTGGATTTTGTTTTTAAGTAAATACTCCCCCCCTCCCCCTCCCTCTTCCTGAACAATTGATATGTAAATAAACCAGTTTGGCTTTTTGAGAGCTGAGCATGTAACCGGAAGTTTCTTTTCAGCATTTTATTTATCAGAGGGAAGTTGGTGGGAGGAGCTTGGGGTTGTCTGAAAGGTTGGCCAATGAGATTTGTGCTTGGAAGGAAAATGGAAAGCATTTTTGCGTTTAAAAGTGTTTTATATTTTGTTCCAGTTTTGTGAAGTTTTGTACTGTAATACAGTTTTGGGTAGAGAGCAAACAGGGGGTATCACCATTGTTTTATCATCTAGATACAGAGAGAAGCCACATTGTTCTGCAGGTGGTAAACTGGCGTAATTGTTCTGTGTGGTTTCGTCTGGCGACACAATGTATGGGTGTATAGCGGAAAACGCTTGTGTATGCATACACTGTGAGGGGTAGAGGCCTAATTTGGGGGTTGATCTGTGGTTGTTACTGTAGTTCCAAAAGTGTTGGGACAACAAGCCGTAGAGTTGACGCCTCAGTTAGGGTTTCTAGTTGGAGGACTTGACCAGATAGTGGTTGTAATTCTTCAATCCACCGTATAATAAGACACCGGGCGGTGCTCTCCGAAATTAGTGCAACGGTTTAACCTGGACGCAGGTTTTAGACGATAAGCAGTTTTGAATCACCATGGACACAAGGAGGTCTGTGCAAAGGGAAGGAATGGAGGCTTCTCACAGTCAGACGGGTGCACGAAGCTTAGTTTTGGGGCAAAGGCCTTTGAACCCCAAAAAGATTAACATAGGTGGTCCAAGGATACTATTTTGGGTATCCCTCTGGAGTGGATGTAGTTCAGCTGCGGCTTCAGAAATCTGTAATGATGAGTGTTGGTGGCGGTGTAGTACACGCTTTTGTGATTCTCAGAGGAGGAACGGTGGTTAAATTCTCATGCCCGTTTGTTTGAACTTTGTATGGCTGGTCCATGCAAGGTTCTCGAGCTGCTCTCATGTTCCCATTGTTTGTTTTTTCTATTGCTGAAAGAGTAAAGGTAGAATTCTGGCTGTTTTTGTTTTTTCATTTGTGGTTTTGGAAACTGGGAAGTATCTCCCCCACGTTTGTATCTGAATGTTTGTATGTAGTAACGTGAATATGTTCGAACTTTTTTGTTCAATATATTTTTATTGAGAAAGATATATAAGCATCTCAATCAAATGAAGTACATTGGAACAGAGAGGGGTACACTGGGCGAACGTGTGAAAATAAACACTCATGAGTATAGTAGAGACATTAAGAGTGACCCAGCATACCAAAATTAAAATAACAATACAAAAAGCATAAAAAGAGAAACAAAAGGGGGGAGGAAGAGAGAAGTGCAAGAGAGGAAGGTGGGATGGGGGGAGGGAGAAGAAGGAAGGGGGTTGGCACACATGGCAGCAAAAAATTAATATTTGACATGTGCTAACATTGAATTTAATCCTTATATAGAAATAAAATCCACAGCATTTACATAAAAAAGAGTGAGACATCAAGGACCTGGGTTGTTCAGGGGGAAGGAGAAATTATGTCCTTATAACATTGGGTAGATAGGAAGGAGGACCACGGGGCCCAGGTTAGAGTAAATTGTTTGGTAGTGTCTCTCGCAATGTGGGTGAGGTCTTCCATGAGGTAAACGTCAGAGACTCTTTGCAGCCAACACTTAGTGGACGGAGATGTAGATTGACCCCAAAGCACAGGAATGAGAGCCTTAGCCGTGTTCAGAAGATGTGGAATCAGCGAGCGTTTATATCTACCTATTGACATTGAGGTAGCATGGAAGAGCACTGTCCAAGGATCTAAAGGTAACTTGATCTCAGTGATCTGGTGAATAAGGTCTATTGCCGCGGACCAGTAAGGGCGAATGATCGGGCAGAACCACCAGATGTGAGCATGGGTGGCCTCCTGTCCGCAATTTCTCCAGCATAGCGGGGAGTTGGAAGGGAACATGAGGTTTAATTTAACAGGTGTATGATGCCATCTAGTGATGAGTTTGAAGTTAGAGTCAGCCATGGAAGAAGCTAGAGAGGAGGTATGCGTAAGAAGTAAAACTTTATCCTTTGTCTTATCTGTGAGAACAACACCCAGGTCACGCTCCTAACTGGTCAGATACTGCGGGTGGGTAGGATTTTGTAAGTTGATAAGCGCTTTGTAAAATAGGGCAATACCGTGGAGAGGGGGATCCTTATGAAGGAACACATGTTCAATGCCATTCAGATCTTGGATTCCCCGTAGTGGTTGGGGGAGTGTTTGAAGAAAGCAGCTCAGCTGATTATATCTCCATTTATCCATAAACTTTGATGGTCCATGGCCTCGTAGTTCAGACAAAGGTTTAAGTGTATTGGAGTTTAAAACATGGTGCAAGAGGAGGGGGCCTCCAGGCGACCAGGATTGGAAACCCGGGTCTAAGGATCCTGGTACAAAGTAGTTATGATTCAGGAGAGGAGTTAGCGGGGAGTTATAAGGCCATAAGAATTTCCTATAAAGGCCATCCCAGACGTCTAGAGAGGATACGGTAATAGGTGAGGTATTGTGGCCGAGGGTTCTAAAAGATCGTGGTATCCACGGAGCAGAGGAAAGGTCAGAGTCGCATAGGGCATATTCCAGCTGTACCCAGAGTTTAGAAGCAAAGGCATATTTCCAATCTGCTATACGTGACAGAATGACAGCATGATAATAAGTCCTAAAATCGGGCAGGGATAGTCCCCCAGAGCGCTTGGTCCGAAATAGGACCTTCCTAGAGACTCTGGGGTGACCATCCCTCCAAATAAAGCGGGTAACCATGGTCTGCAATAAAGTAAAGAAGCCTACAGGAATCTTTAAGGGAATCATTTGAAGGATAAAGAGAACGCGGGGAAGTATGTTCATCTTAACTATGTTCACCTTACCTAGCCATGAATGTGAGAGGGAGGACCATTTTCTGAGGTCAGCTCTTATGTTATTAAGAAGAGGAATATAGTTATATCTAAAAAGGGAGTGGAGGTGAGGAGTTAAGTATATGCCAAGGTATTTCATGCGTGAGGTTTCCCAGCGAAAGGGAAATAGGGGCTTCAGCTGATCAACTACTGGTTGAGGTACCGAAATATTCAGAATTTCAGATTTTGACAGATTCATTTTAAAATTGGATAGCATTTGGAAGGTAGAGAATTCCGACATCAAGTTAGGTAATGAAATGCGTGGTTGTTGAATAAAAAATAGGATGTCGTCAGCATAGGCTGCGTATTTATGGGATCTACAGAATATGTTCGAACTTACCGCGGCGATCCTTCGATGCGTCGCGGCTGTTGTATTTTTGTAGGAACGGGAAAAGTAAGGGTTACAGAGGGTTTTGTTTGAATCAGTTTTGAAAGAATGTCATTGACAATTTACCAATGTACAGGAATGTCATTATTGTTTACCATTCTTTGCAGGTTAAATATGAAGGATAGAGTAATGATTTTGTTTATAAGTATTTTTCAGGTCCAAGGAGTTTGTACACAGAGAACAGGTGTATGTAGACAGCTGTACATATGGATAAATACATGAGTCTAAGGGAGGTAAAAGTATCATAGGCTATTTCATTGTTTCTTTTTTCCTGCACCACGCATTTCTTCCTTCAGTCTGTAATGAGGAAGAAAAGGGGGGAGAAGTGATATATGTAAGAGTGACAGTTTTTTTTTTTCAAACTAATAATAACCTCTGTAATTCTAACCAAGTTTGTGCCAAGACTGTCTTTCTTTGATAGAATTTGAAACCGCAAGCAGCAGTGTGGTGAAGTAGGTTCCCATCCCAGATGCTAAGAACCTTTTATCAATGGTTCCAGGTATTGTAAGCCACGCACAGGTTATGCAGTGACCACAGTCCCGATGTCTGGGTTATTGTCATATGAGGGTTGTTTGGAGGTCAATCAAAACCAGAGTCGTACTTTCCTCATTAGCTGTCACTTATATTCTCGGCTGATGGGGGAGGTGCGATCGCTGTGACATGAACTTCAAAATGTCCACCACAGGGTTCACGAGTCCCTCCTGGACCCTGACACAATAATCAGTTTACATTCTTTCCAACCAGGTGACTGGGTCGTTGTAAAGAAACTTGAGGGATGAGATCACGCCAGCCACTGCAAGAAGCGGCTCAACCACACCAAAGAATGAGGAGTATCTTTGTTTATTTATATTTTTGTTGTTTAGTAAATTTTAGCAAGGGTAACGATGAAAAGCATCCCAAGTTATTATTTAAAGTGTATCACCTGACTAGCTCAGAAAGCGAACAGGACCGATTGCTGGGTCTGTTCTGAGTCTTCACCAAGTTTTAGTCCCCAGCGATGACAGCGGTACATGCCATTTATGATGTTATTATGGGTATGAGGAGTTTTG
The DNA here is from genome assembly GCA_029206835.1 of Rana muscosa. NCBI lineage: Eukaryota > Metazoa > Chordata > Amphibia > Anura > Ranidae > Rana > Rana muscosa. The sequence goes on from JARGYO010005562.1 coordinate 14,929,769, forward strand.
ACAGACTGGTGAAGACTCCAAACAGACACTTGTCAATGGAATCTAATGATGCATTTTTAGAGGCTAAAATTGGTTAGTTTTATTGGCTCTGCCTCTTGTCGGTTTGGGTATCTAGGCAGCCCACAAGTGTGTTTGAACTTTAGTTTGGTGCTTCTGTGGATCTGCAGCTTATAAAAGGTAATTCCCCCAAAGCAAGAGGTTCATGCGTGATGGTGAAGCTGTCCCAGCATCTTATCTCGCGGCCGATCGCGAGGATCTGATGGCGTGAGAAATTAAGAATGACAGGGACAGCTAGAAGGGATTTGTTCACCAACCCTGACCAGGTCTGGGCATGGTGTCCTGCATGTACAAGGTGGGGGGGCTCGAGCTTGGGATACGATTGGACAATTCTCATCCGTTAAGGATAGGGTTCTTCATGTAACTGTTGAAGCCAGAGCTGTAGCTAAGTAAAGGTTGGGAGTCCTTTTAAGGGTCTGGGGATCTTTGGGGATCTAATTTTTATTTTTACAGCGGATCGTGGTTAAAGGAAGTTGGAATATATATACCCATGTCGTTTTTCTTTCTATTCTTTCTATGTCATGACGAGGTGCTCCTGTTGCCTGATTTGACGCGTGACCAGAGTTTCCTTGATGAGACGCCCCGAAGCCGGACCCACATACAAGACACAGAGGATCACAGACCGATCGGCGATTACTACAGCTCACCATGTCGTGCCCTCCTTTATAAGTCATGCCCCTGAAGAATAGAGTCTACATGTCAAGCCGTGTTTTCCTTTTTATGGACTAAGGACTGATTCATTTCCAGGTGTTAGAAGCAGATCAAGTTTCATCGATGGACACATGGGGTGCATATGACAAAAAAGGGAGGACTGTTGTGGAGATTTTTATGAAGATGTATTTAATATGTATTGTCATAGTGTCACCCAGTGTTAGTACTTCTGCAACCCGCTCTAAAGAGCTGGCTGGGGCAGTCTGAGGCTGGTTGAATCCCGTCTGATAGGGGAAAACGTCTTGAGGTTGGAGTGTGATGTTTGCAGGGTGCGGATATGTCCACCGACGGGGGCCCTCTGTGCATTAGCACGGACGATCGTTGAGGAGGGGATATGCTCGCTCTGCAACGACATCATTGGTTATAGGCAGATACGTGCTCTTGTCTCTGCTGTGTCTGATCAACATTGATTGGGATTCGTAGCACGCGTCTGCAGATAGCCTCCCTCCCCCATTCAATAATAGTATAATTTGAATATGCGTTATTCTATGGAATAGCGCAGAATAAGGATTCCTATCAACGGTAACTTTAGCCATCATACGTTATTGTATTCATTGTATTATTGTATTGAATTGTATATATTTCTTGTGTGATATTCATGTAATGGGAAACCCTGTTGAAGGGGATGTCCTTGTATGGTCATTCTCCTGTGTGGAGGGGACATCCTGTGATGTCCCCTCCCATGGGGGAGGTGATTGGTTGCTGCAGCCAATCACCTCCTGTCTGTGAGATCTTTGGAGTCTAATAAAAGTCTTTGAGAAGACGTCGGCTAGGCAGTCTGCTCTGGGATGGCCTGACGATGAGAACATAGCTAGCTGTGTGGTGCTGCCTTTCTTGGGATGAATGATGGTGAGTGGAACTAAACTTAAAGATAGCATTATTGCAAAAAGATGAATCTAAAGTGTGTGCATGTGTCAAGTCTCTGGTGTGAGGCCGGATTGCTGAGAGGGCGCCCCTTGCGGCTAAGTGCACCGCATCCCTGGAGATGAGACAGGGAGTGTGGGGCCCAAAGGTGCACGGATTGCCGGTACTGCTGCTGACTGGGCCGATGCAGGCAGAAGGTAGCTGGGGTGTGCTGGGAGAACAGATTTAGTAGCCGTGCAAGGAAAGGTTCTGGTGTGGAGCAGTAGGTAAACCACGAACAGAGTCTGGAGCCAGGCCGGGGGTCAAACACAGGAATCAGTCCGAGAGTAATCACAGGAACAAGCCGGTTCATGCACGGGAGCAGAAGATAATGGAGTAGTCAGCCAAGCTGGGGTCAGATACGAGGAGACAGGCAGGGTCACAGGTCCAGATACAAGCCAAGGGTCAAGCCGGGGATTCAGGATAAGCAGGATACAGGAGACACAGGAGATACAGGAAGCTGATGATAATCCAGCAACCTGTGTGTGCCAGTGACAGGTTTAAATAGGCCGGGGAGCGCGCCCACACCATCTGAGTGCGCGCATGCGCATAGGAATGAGTCTGGCGCGGCCATGATGAACACTGGCAGGAATGCCAATAACTCGGCCATTTCCCTGACAGTGCCCCCCCCCCAAGGGGCAGCCTCCGGATGCCCAACCGAGCCCATCTTTCAGGGTAACGGGCTTGAAACCTCTGAAAAATTCTAGGGGCGTGTATATTGCCTTCGGGTTCCCAGGAATTCTCTTCTACTGGGTAACCTTTCCATTTTATGAGAAATTGATTGGTCCTACCTCTCCTACGACAGTCCAGGATGGCTTCTACTTCGAACTCAGTTTCATCTCCCACAGCGACTGGAGGCGGAGGAACTTCTCTTCTTCCTGGAAATGGACTAGAGATAACAGGTTTAAGTAGAGAGACATGGAAAACCGGGTGGATTTTATAGGAGCTAGGTAGCACCAGTTCAAAAGTTACTGGATTAATTTCTCGTCTGATCTTAAATGGACCGATAAATCTGGGTCCCAAGTTCCGGGAGGGACAAGAAAGCTTGAGATTCGCTGAAGACAGCCATACTTCGTCACCAACTTTAAAGGCAGGGTTCTCTCTCCTTCTCTTATGATACTGTTTTTTATAATTTTCCTGGGCTCTTTGCATAGTTAGCTGGAGGGTTTGGTAGTTAGTCTGGATAGAATTTATCCTGTCTTGGACCGCTGGGACTGAGGCCTCCGGAATGACATTAGGCAAAAATGAGGGGTGGAACCCATAATTAGCCCAAAAGGGTGATTGATTGGTGGAAGTATGTACAGAATTATTGTATGCGAACTCTGCGCACCGGAGTAACGAAATCCAATCATCCTGGGAGAACGAGCAAAAACAGCGTATTGTTCTACAGTCTGATTCATTCTTTCGGTTTGACCGTTGCTCTGGGGATGATAGGCCGAAGATAGGCACAGCTCGATTGACAGCATCTTACAGAGTTCTCTCCAGAATCGGGAGGTGAATTGTGCCCCTCTATCGGACACAATATTATCGGGAAGGCCATGGAGTCTGACTATTTCTTTTATAAAAATTTTTGCTGTGTCTACAGCAGATGGTGTGCCCATCATGGGCAAAAAGTGGGCCATCTTGGACAAATGGTCCACTACTACTAAGATAGTTGTGAACTCGTCAGAAGGAGGCAACTCTACAATAAAGTCCATTGATATTTTCTTCCATGGTTGTTCTGGTACCGGCAGTGGTCGTAACAGACCCCAGGATCTAACGTTGGACCCCTTGTTTCGTTGGCAGGTGGTGCAGGAGCTAACATATTCCCGGCAGTCTGATTTCAGAGTAGGCCACCAAAAAGAACGTTGGATGAGATTCATTGTTTTCCGTACCCCGAAGTGGCCAGCAAGTTGGTGGTCATGAAATGTCTTTAGGACCTGGATTCTGGCTGGTTGTGGAACAAAGACCTTATCCTGATACCAAAGGTACCCCCCCTGACTTCTTAAAGAGGATGCCTCTGGTTCCGGGCATTGGATGGATGCCTGTTCAAGTGAGGCCCTTAGATCAGGTTGGATCATGAGGAAGTTCTGTGGTGATAGGATTGTACTGGGAGCTGTTTCCTCGGGGGTATCAGGAAACATCCGGGACAGGGCGTCAGCTTTTCCGTTCTTGGAACCAGGGCGGTATGTGATGTGAAAATTGAATCTTGAGAAAAACAAGGCCCAGCGAGCTTGTCGGGGTCTCAGGCGTTTGGCAGTGCGAAGGTACTCCAAGTTCCTGTGATCTGTGAATATCATAACAGGGTGAGAGGCCCCTTCGAGAAGATATCTCCACTCCTCTAAGGCTGTTTTAATGGCCAACAGTTCACGGTCACCTACATCGTAGTTCCTCTCTGGCTGGCTCATTTTCCGAGAGGAGAAAGCCACGGGGTGAAGCAATGACTTAGGTCCCTGGCGTTGCAAGAGTACTGCCCCTGTGGCTACTTCTGAGGCATCGACCTCCAAGATGTAGGGCAGGGCAGGATCAGGATGTTTTAGGATGGAAGCTGAGGGGAACAGAGACTTTAGTTCTTCAAAAGAGGATTGCGCTTCTGGGGACCACTGGAACCGGGTGTGTAGGCGGGTGACTTGGGTGATAGGTGAAATGATGGAAGAAAAGTTCCTTATGAACCTTCTATAGAAATTTGTGAAGCCTACAAATCTCTGCACCCCCTTTTTGTCTGACGGAGTTGGCCAATCCAGGACTGCTTGTACCTTTTGTGGATCCATAGCTACCCCGTCGGTGGATATGATCAGCCCAAGAAACTGGATTGAGTCCTTTTAGAACTCACACTTTTCCGCTTTTGCGTAAAGTCCGTGTTTCCTTAGTGTGAGTAATACTGTCTTCACATGTGTCCGATGGAGTTCCAGAGTAGCTGAGAATATGAGGATGTCGTCCAAGTAGATGATGACAAAGTAATCTAGATATTCCCGGAAAATATCATTAACGAATGGAACGTTGCTAGGGCGTTACAGAGCCCGAAAGGCATTACAAGATATTCAAAATGTCCGAACCGCGTTCTGAAGGCCGTCTTCCATTCATCACCCTCACGGATGCGAACAAGGTTGTAAGCCCCCCGTAGATCCAGTTTGGTAAATATCTGGGCGGTGCGGAATCTCTGAAAGAGTTCAGGGACAAGTGGAAGTGGGTAGCGTTTTTTTATGGTAGTCCTATTAAGTTCCCTATAATCAACACATGGTCTCAGAGTCTTATCTTTTTTTTCTACAAAGAAAATGCCGGCACCGGCTGGAGAGGAGGAAGGGCGGATGAAACCCTTTGCCAAATTTTCATCTATGTATTGCCTTAGAGTTCCTAACTCCATCTCAGAGATTGGGAAGATACGCCCGAACGGGATTTCAGCCCCAGGGAGTAATTCGATAGGACAGTCGTATGACCGATGTGGGGGTAGGGTATCTGCTTTTCTCTTATCAAAGACATCCAGGAACTCTTAATAAGCTGGTGGTATATTCTGGTTATTGGCAGATGTGGGTTGAACTGTCAGGCAGCTGGTGGTATCTCCAGATTCAGGGACCAAGCAGTGCTGCTGGCAATAGGACGGGGTAAACAAAACTTCCTTGGTGCTCCAATTGACCTGAGGATTGTGTGCTTGGAGCCAAGGGATCCCCAAGATGACTGGGAACATAGGTGAACTTAAAGCGTTGAAGCGTAGAAATTCCCGGTGGCCATCAGGAGTAGTGACAAGAAGAGGAGCAGTCTCTAGGGTAACAGGGCCAGAACTAGGCATTGTACCATCTGCCAGGCGAACTTCCAGTCCCCGTTCCTTGTGGAGAAGCGGTAAACTAAGGTTCTTTGCTAGGCTTAAGGCCACAAAGCAGCTACATGCCCCAGAATCGATTATGGCCCGGAGCTGTACTTGTCTAACTGCAACGTAATGGGAAGAACAATATGGGAAGGAGAAGTTCCGGAGACCTGGAAGTACACTGGGGTGTATGACCGTGGCTTCTTGGGCCTTATGGGGCAGTTGCAAAGGAAATGTCCGTTCCCTCCGCAATAGAGGCAAAGATTGGCTTGGCGACGACGACGTCTCTCATCAGGGGTCAGTGCCGATCGTACCAGTCCTACTTGTGGCGGTGCAGATGGAATGAGAACTTCAGGTGGCAACCAGGTGGGTCCGGAGGTCTGAGACCGTTCTGACTGTCGCTCCCGCAGGCGTCGGTCAAGCTGAATGACCAATTTAATGAGGCCCTCAAGAGTAGTGGGGATACCAACTCTGGCTAACTCATCCTTGAGGGACTCGGAAAGACCCAGGCGGAACTGGTGTTTTAGGGCCGCTTGATTCCAGTCTGTGTCTGCAGACCATCGACGGAAGTCCACGGTGTAGTCCTCCACTGGCCGCTTCCCTTGCCGCAGGGAGTGCAGGTTGGCCTCTGCGGTGGCCGTCCGCTGGGGGTCTTCGTAGAGCTGTGCCATGGCGGAGAAGAAGGAGTCCACCGTGCTGATAACCGGGCTCTTCTGTTCCCATAGGTGGTGGGCCCAGGTCTGGGGTTCATTAGACAACAGGGAAATGAGAAACCCAACCTTAACAGTCTCTAGAGCAAAAGTCCGGGGTTGCAAGGCCAGATGTAATAAACAGGCATTTTTGAAGGACCTAAACTTTTTCCGATCTCCAGAAAATCATTCAGGGATTGGAACGCGGGGTTCAGGAGGAGGAGCCAACATCGTCAGGGCTGCTGGGGTTTGCCCTTGGACGGTTTCTGAGGAGCAGGTAGTGGATGGTCCTGGTTCCACAGGAGCAGGTGACACTGTCATGTGTTGTAAACGTCCTTCAAGCTGAAGATGTGCTTCCTGCAGTTTCTGGACTTCATGGGCTAAAGTTGCAGTTTGTTGGCACAGAGCCTCTAACAGGGACGCACCTCTGCCAACCTCAGACATGGCTGGATTATACTGTCAAGTCTCTGGTGTGAGGCCGGATTGCTGAGAGGGCGCCCCTTGCGGCTAAGTGCACCGCAACCCTGGAGATGAGACAGGGAGTGCGGGGCCCAAAGGTGCACGGATTGCCAGTACTGCTGCTGACTGGGCCGATGCAGGCAGAAGGTAGCTGGGGTGTGCTGGGAGAACAGATTTAGTAGCCGTGCAAGGAAAGGTTCTGGTGTGGAGCAGTAGGTAAATCACGAACAGAGTCTGGAGCCAGGCCGGGGGTCAAACACAGGAATCAGTCCGAGAGTAATCACAGGAACAAGCCGGGTCATGCACGGGAGCAGAAGATAATGGAGTAGTCAGCCAAGCTGGGGTCAGATACGAGGAGACAGGCAGGGTCACAGGTCCAGATTAGTGATGAGCCGAACACCCCCGGGTTCGGTTCGCACCAGAACCCGCGAACGGACCGAAAGTTCGCACAAACTTTAGAACCCTATTAAATACAATCGATGCGAACTTTTGAAATCTAAAGTGCTAATTATAACGACTATTATGCATGTTATTGTCCTAAAAAGGCTTTGGGAACCCGGGTTCTGCACCAGGGGACATGTATCAATGCAAAAAGAAGTTTTAAAAACGGACATTTTTCTGGAGCAGTCATTTTAATGATGCATAAAGTGAAAAAAAAAGTCAAATATTCCTTTAAATATCGTACCTGGGGGTGTCTAAAGTATGCCTGTGAAGTGCCACGTTTTTCCCGTGTTTAGAACTGTCCCTGCACAAAATTACATTTCTAAAGGAAAAAAAGCCATTTAAAACTGCTTGTGGCTTTAATGTAATGTCTGGTCCCGGTAATATGGATGAAAATCTTTAAGAAAAATGGCATAGCTACCCCATCACACACCCCCCCCCCCCCTACCCCAGCCCATTACCAGCCCCTTTGGGTCTTGTATGGATATTAAGGGGAACCCCGCACACAAAATAAAGAAGGCCCTATATACTCTGAACAGCCATATACAGGCGGTGCATACAAGACAGGGACTGTAGGTTTGTTCTTATGTAGAATCTGTTTGTAATTTTGAACAGGTACATTGTTTAAGTGTAGCTCCAGCCAAAAAATCTATTTTTAAGCTTTTTGGAAAACATAGGGAAGGGTTATCACCCCTGTAACATTTGTTTTGCTGTCTGTGCAGTGTGCACCTGTTCAGAACAGTTCACCTCACTTTCCGTCCTAATGACAAATGTTTTTTGAAAATTTGGGGTTTTTATTGAAACAAGAATTGGTGATAAAGCATCAGTGGAGAGGAGACACTTTTTTTCCCATATTAACTCTTACAGGAGAGAATTTGCCTTCCTAGGGGTATATTTCCTCTCACTTCCTGTTGTATCCTTCCAGTTGCAAGGAGGAGTCGTTTGTAAGTTGGAAGTTTGAAAGTAGGGGCCTGCCATATATACTCAGCTGAAATTTGCCCCTTACATGTTGGTGTTGCCACAACACTGTGAGCCCTCACAGTTACTCTTGGTGGGCGCATGAATGGGCCCTGCTGTGAATTATTAGCTCAAGAATTGTAATTGCATGCGCCTGTTGAACAGGGGCTGAAAAATTGGGCCTTTGGTGGTGGTGGCTGTGGTGGTGTTGACACAACACTGTAAGGCCTCACAGTTAGTCTTGGTGGGCACAGGAATGGGCCCTGCTGTGAATTATTAGATCAAGAATTGTAATTACATGCCCCTGTTAAACAGGGGCAGAAAAATTGGGCCTTAGGCACTGGTGCCACAACACTGCAACCCCTCACAGATACTATACTTCGAGCACAGCAAAGAGCCCTGTTGCAAAGTATTGCATCAAAAATTGTAATTACACGCCCCTGTTAAACAGGGGCTGAAAAATTGGGCATTTGGTGGTGGTGGTGGTGGTGGTGTTGACACAACACTGTAATGCCGCGTACACACGATCATTTTTCCCGTCGGGAAAAATGACATTTTTTCCTTTGGACGAGAAAAACGATCGTCTGTGGGCTTTTTGCCGTTTTTCCCGATGGGAAAAACGGCATTAATCACGATGAGAAAAATTAGAACATGTTCTAATTTTTCTCGTCGTTTTTCCTGACATTTCTTCCGCGGCAGTGTTTGCCATAGGGAAACACTGCCGCGGAGCCCATAGACAATCGTTTTTCTCGTCATTTTAAAAAATGACGAGAAAAATGACCGTGTGTGGGGAACAAGCTGTTCCCTCGTTTAAAATGTCATTATTCATGGCGGTTTTTAAACCGCCGTGAATAATGATCGTGTGTACGCGGCATTAGGCCTCACAGTTAGTCTTGGTGGGCGCAGGAATGGGCCCTGCTGTGAATTGTTAGATCAAGAATTGTAATTACATACCCCTGTTAAACAGGGGCAGAAAAAGTGGGCCTTAGGTACTGGTGCCACAACACTGCAACCCCTCACAGATACTGTACTTGGAGCACAGCAATGAGCCCTGTTGCAAAGTATTGCATCAAAAATTGTAATTACACGCCCCTGTTAAACAGGGGCTGAAAAATTGGGCCTTTGGTGGTGGTGGTGGTGGTGTTGACACAACACTGTAAGGCCTCACAGTTAGTCTTGGTGGGCGCAGGAATGGGCCCTGCTGTGAATTATTAGATCAAGAATTGTAATTACATGCCCCTGTTAAACAGGGGCAGAAAAATTGGGCCTTAGGCACTGGTGCCACAACACTGCAACCCCTCACAGATACTGTACTTGGAGCACAGCAATGAGCCCTGTTGCAAAGTATTGCATCAAAAATTGTAATTACACGCCCCTGTTAAACAGGGGCTGAAAAATTGGGCCTTAGCCACTGGTGCTGGTGCCACGACACTGCAACCTCTCCCAGATACTCTAGTTGGAGTGCAAGAATGAGCCCTGCTGCAAAGCATTGCATAAAAAATTGTAATTACATGCCCCTGTTAAACAGGGGCAGAAAAATTGGGCCTTAGGCACTGGTGCCACAACACTGCAACCCCTCACAGATACTGTACTTGGAGCACAGCAATGAGCCCTGTTGCAAAGTATTGCATCAAAAATTGTAATTACACTCCCCTGTTAAACAGGGGCTGAAAAATTGGGCCTTAGCCACTGGTGCTGGTGCCACGACACTGCAACCACTCCCAGATACTGTAGTTGGAGTGCAGGAATGAGCCCTGCTGCAAAGCATTGCATAAAAAATTGTAATAACACACCCCTGTTAAACAGGGGCTGAAAAATTGGGCCTTAGCCACTGGTGGCGGCACCCAGAAACAAAAATGTTCTTCCAAGCTATCATCGTCAATCGGATCATTGAGGAGGAGGAGGATAGTCAGTCAACATAACAGGACAGTCTCTCAGCATCAGCATCAGTCTTGAAGGGATGTGACATTTGAAAATAAATTAGTCTGTTATATCAGCTTCAGGTGTTTGGTAGCTGGTGGTGATCCAAGACGGGTTCCTCTTTATGAAGGTCAGTCGATCAACAGAGTCGGTGGACAGGCGCACCCTGTGATCCGTGACAAATCCTCCAGCAGCACTGAATGTGCGTTCTGAAAGAACGCTGGATGCAGGACAGGCCAGTAGCTCAATTGCATACTGTGCAAGCTCTGGCCAGTGATCCATCCTCAAGACCCAGTAAGCCAGAGGATTTTCGGTGGGGAAGGTGTCCAAGTCTGACCTTGCCCCTAGGTATTCCTGCACCAAGTATATCAGACGCTGGCGATGGTTGCTGGAACCGATCATACCTTGGGGCTGCGGACTAAAGAATTGTCTGAACGCTTCGGTCAGACGGCCACCTTCCCCACCGCTCCTTCTTTGACTGACCGAAGCCTCAGCAACTCGTTGTCCAGAACCAGGAGTTTGTAACCTCCCAGTCTCTGGGAACGCATTGCACAGACCTTTCTGCAAGGCCTCCCGGAGTTGTCTCATCCTCTGCTCCCTCTGCGACGGTAAGATAAGGTCCGCAACCTTACCCTTGTACCGTGGATGAAGGAGAGTGGCCAGCCAGTAATGGTCCCTCTCCTTGATCCGAAGAATACGAGGATCCTTCCGCAGACTTTGCAGGATCAGGGAGGCCATGCAGCGTAGGTTAGCTGAGGCATTCGGTCCGGAGTCCTCTGGGTCACTAAGGACGACATGATCCGCAGCCACCTCCTCCCAGCCACGTACAAGTCCACTGGTTTCTTGGGACTGTAAATCATCCCTAAAAGACTGCTGCTGATGATGCTGAGTGCCAGGCTCCACCTCCATACTGACACAATCCTCCTCCTCCTCCTCTTCTTCCTGTGCGATGGGTGGGGAAGTCCTCCTCTTCCTGCCTCTGTTCTGCCTCAAGTGCCCTGTCCATTATTCCACGCAGCGTATTTTCCAACAGGTGGACAAGAGGTACAGTGTCACTGATGCATGCACTGTCACTGCTCACCATCCTCGTGGCCTCCTCAAATGGTGCCAGGACAGTGCATGCATCCCTGATCATGCCCCACTGGCCTGGTGAAAAAAACCCGAGCTCCCCTGACCCTGTCCTGGTGCCGTAGTCACACAGGTACTCATTGATGGCCCTCTGCTGCGTGTGCAGCCGCTGCAGCATGGCCAACGTTGAGTTCCACCTGGTGGGCATGTCACATATAAGGCGGTTCTTGGGCAGGTTCAACTCCTTTTGCAGCTCAGCCAGGCAAGCACTGGCATTATAAGATCTGCGGAAATGCACACAGACTTTCCTGGCCTGCCTCAGGACATCCTGTAAGCCCGGGTACCTGCCCAAGAACCGCTGCACCACCAGGTTAAGGACGTGAGCCACACAGGGCACATGGGTCAGTTGTCCCTGTCGGAGAGCGGAGAGGAGGTTGGTGCCATTGTCGCAAACTACCATTCCTGGCTTAAGCTGGCATGGCGTCAACCACCTCTCGGCCTGCCCCTGCAGAGCAGACAGAACCTCTGCCCCAGTGTGGCTCCTGTCCCCCAAACACACCAGCGCAAGCACGGCATGGCATCTTTTTGCCTGCGTACTTGCGTAGCCCCTTGAACGCCTACGGAGCACCACTGGTTCCGAGGACAAAGCACAGGAAGAGGCCACGGAGGAAGAAGAAGAGGAGGGGGTGGAGGACAGAGGTGTGTCACAACCAGTAGTAGCATTTTGGAGGCGTGGCGGTGGAACAACCTCCAACACTACTGCACCTTGTCCTGCATCCTTCCCAGCTGCCAAAAGAGTGACCCAATGGGCCGTGAAAGAAAGGTAACGTCCCTGTCCATGCCTGCTGGACCATGAGTCAGCGGTAATATGCACCTTACCGCTGACCGCCCTGTCCAGCGAGGCCAAGACATTGCCTTCCACATGCCGGTAGAGAGCCAGAATCGCCTTCCGTGAGAAAAAGTGGCGTTTGGGAACCTGCCACTGAGGAACCGCACATTGCACAAACTCACGGAAGGGGGCCGAGTCTACCAACTGAAAAGGCAGCAGTTGAAGCGCTAGCAATTTAGCCAAGCTAGCATTCAACCGCTGGGCATGTGGATGGCTGGAAGTGAACTTCTTTCGACGGTCCAGCAGCTGGGACAGGGAAATTTGCCTGCTAGAATCGGACGTCGGTGTACTGCTAGCAGAGTGCCCGCAAGTACTTGGCTGTGACACACCTAATTCTACACCTTCATTCCTCTCAGAGCAGGTTTCAGAGAGGACTGAAGGTATAGTGGGGTTGGAGATCCCAGCTGATGCGGTGCAAGAAGAGGTCAGCTTTGTTCTTTGGTGTGGGTCTTTAAGGTAGGCTTGCCAACGAGCTGCATGGCAGGTCAACATATGTCTGGTCAAGCATGTGGTGCCCAAGCGGGTGATGTTTTGGCCACGCCATATATGCTTGAGACATATGTTGCAAACAGCAGCGGTGCGATCTGATGCACTCGACTCAAAAAAGGCCCACACCAAAGAACTTTTTGAATAACGGGCAGAGGCAGCGCTCTGCACAGGCGGAGCTCTGCGGTGTGATTCCGTCGGTGTGCTGCCCTTACGCTGGCCCCCCGAGGGCATCATGCCTCATTGGAGATGTGCCTCCTCCTCATCCTCCTCCTCCTCCTCCTCTCTCCTATTAGGCACCCACGTGGAGTCAGTGACCTCATCATCCCCTCCCTCCTCATCACTGGAGCCAATCTGGCAGTATGCTGCAGCTGCTGGAACATGACTGCCAGATTGGTGTCCTTCTTGAGCATCCCCTCTCTCTGCTCTCACGCTACTGCCTTCCTCTAGCTGGGTATCATCATCAGACCCTTCGAAACGCTGGGCATCTTCCTGGAGCATGTACCCAACACTGTGCTCAAACAGTTCGGGGGACTCCTCAGGAGGACATGGTTGGTCTAGGGAAGGAGTGACTGATGATGACATTGATACCAGGGAAGAGGACGCTTTGGCAGCTGCTTTGCCAGTACCCTGAGCCTGGGTGAGAGAGGATGAGGAGGATGAGGAGGGCTTGGTCATCCACTCTACCAAGTCTTCGGCATGATGTGGCTCAACACGTCCAGCTGCTGAAAAGAAGGACAAGCGTGTCCCATGGCCATGTGCTGATGGCGATGCACCGCGTCCACGACCAGCACTGTTGTCTCTAGACACAGAGCCTGCTTGCCCTCTTTTATTGGCTCCTGACTGTCTGCCTCTCCTTGTTTGCCTTCCAGACATTTTAATGGCCTGCAGGGAAATGGGAAAAGCAGAAATACAGGCTAAGTTAAGGTGTAATATGGTCAGGAGGCACACTACGCCCGCTGTAAGTGCCGCAAAATCCTGTTGGTGTAACACACCAGGAAAAAGCAGCAATACAGGCTAAGTTAAGGTGTAATATGGTCAGGAGGCACACTCCGCCCGCTGTAAGTGCCGCAAAATCCTGTTGGTGTAACACACCAGGAAAAAGCAGCAATACAGGCTAAGTTAAGGTGTAAGATGATCAGGAGGTACACTCCGCCCGCTGTAAGTGCCGAAAAATCCTGTTGGTGTAACACACCAGGAAAAAGCAGCAATACAGGCTAAGTTAAGGTGTAAAATGGTCAGGAGGCACACTCCGCCCGCTGTAAGTGCCGCAAAATCCTGTTGGTGTAACACACCAGGAAAAAGCAGCAATACAGGCTAAGTTAAGGTGTAATATGGTCAGGAGGCACACTCCGCCCGCTGTAAGTGCCGCAAAATCCTGTTGGTGTAACACACCAGGAAAAAGCAGCAATACAGGCTAAGTTAAGGTGTAATATGGTCAGGAGGCACACTCCGCCCGCTGTAAGTGCCACAAAATCCTGTTGGTGTAACACACCAGGAAAAAGCAGCAATACAGGCTAAGTTAAGGTGTAATATGGTCAGGAGGCACACTCCGCCCGCTGTAAGTGCCGCAAAATCCTGTTGGTGTAACACACCAGGAAAAAGCAGCAATACGGGCTAACTTCAGGTGTATAATGTGCAGGAGGCTTAGCAACAATGACACTGACACTGTCCCCTGCCTATCCTTCTCTCTCCCTGCACACAAGGTTTATCAAAGTATATGACACTGACACTCTCCCTGCCTATCCTTCTCTCTCCCTGTACACAAGGTTTAGCAAAGAATATGACACTGACACTGTCCCCTGCCTATCCTTCTCTCTCCCTGCACACAAGGTTTATCAAAGTATATGACACTGACACTCTCCCTGCCTATCTTTCTCTCTCCTTACACACAAGGTTTAGCAAAGAATATGACACTGACACTCTCCCTGCCTATCCTTCTCTGTCCCTACACACAAGGTTTAGCAAAGAATAGATTTGACAAGATTTGACACTGTCCCTGCCTATCCTTCACTTTCCCTGCTCCGGAACACACTACACAAGGCCGTCGCGCTGGCGGCCTTTTATAGTGTGGGGCGTGTACTAAACCCCCTCAGCTATAATTGGCCACAGGCATCCTGCCTGTGGCCAATCATTGCTCTCCTCGCTGCCGGCGCTGTGATTGGCCAAGCATGCAGGGTCAAGGTGCATGCTTGGCCAATCTCAGCGCCGGGATTACACTGCGATGGCGCAGTGTATTGTGGGCAGTTCGAGTCACTCGAATTTGGCGCGAACGGCCCAAATCGTTTGTTGTTCGCCGAATGCGCAAACAGCCGATGTTCGACTCGAACATCGAGCTCATCCCTAGTCCAGATACAAGCCAAGGGTCAAGCCGGGGATTAAGGATAAGCAGGATACAGGAGACACAGGAGATACAGGAAGCTGATGATAATCCAGCAACCTGTGTGCGCCAGTGACAGGTTTAAATAGGCCAGGGAGCGCACCCACACCGTCTGCGTGCGTCTGTGCGCGCCGCGGCACATCTGCGTGCGCCTATGCGTGCCGCGGCGCATCTGCATGCGCGCATGCGCATAGGAATAAGTCTGGCGCGGCCATGATGAACACTGGCAGGAATGCCAATAACTTGGCCATTTCCCTGACAGCATGTTTAGCACAGGAAATATAGGCTGTGTGCTCTGCATACAACCAATAATTCCACCACACTCTTGCAGGGTTTTTTTTTTTTGCAGGAAAAACAAAAACGGGTTTACTTCCTCTTTTATCAATGGTGTAGATTATTTAGTGTGTGTATACTGGAACCAATGATATGGGCTATTGTGTATACTGGAGGCCATGCCAAGGGTTGTTCTTGTGTAGGATTGCACCAATGATGGAGGTTGTTACGGTGGAACATAGTATCAACACGGTGGGATATTGTTGCATTAACTGACCTCCATGCTGAGGGGTATTACATCCTGCTCTCGTGTGGAGCCCCCTCTTTCTTTCCCGGCCTGTGACTGACATCATTGATCATGCAAAACGCATGCTTTGGTGTGCGCTTTGAAAACACGCTGCAAACGCACATCAACCTCGCATTGCCATTGTGGTGATGCAAGCACGATACACATTTGCAGGGCATTTCCAAAATGCACTGCCTGTCAGCTCGCACCAGCACAGCTCTGCTCCACTCAACGCTTTTATTAAACTGTTATTTTTATACCACCCCCCCTCTGTTAGATAGCATGTGTCCTAGTGTCTGTGCTCCTATTAAAAAAAACAGATTTCAGAGCATCTCCCAGCGCTCACGTGACACCTCGGCTCTCCTCCTCTCCTTTCCAGCTGACAACGGGAGTTATTGGCTCCGCCCGCTAGAACTGTCATGTGAGCACCAGGAGCTGTTTTGAAATTGGGTAGAAATTGGCTTTTTTTTATAAAGCGCAGACACTAGGACACATGTTATCTAACAGAGGGGGTGGTATAAACATAACAGAGGGGGTGGTATAAACATAACATAGTGGCTTAACAACCACATTAAGTGATTCTATGCATTAATATCAAAAACCTACAGTGTGCAGCAGCCCCCCTAATACTTGAACCACATTTTGATCCAGTGATCTGCATGAGTGCCTCGGCTGTCTGGGACTCTCCCTCCTAATTGGCTGAGACACAGCAGTGGCACCATTGGCTCCCACTACTGTCAGTTAGCCAATCAGAGAGGGGGTGGGGCCAAACTGAAGCTTCATGTCTGAATGGACACACAGAGCTGAAGCTCACCTCGGGTGCCCCATCGCAAGCTGCTTGCTGTGGGGGCACTCGCCAGGAGGGAGGGGCCAAGAGAGCCGGTGAGGGACCAGATAAAAGGGGGATATGGACTGCACTGTGTAAAACCCCTTCACTGCAGAATGCAGATAAGTATAACACGTTATTTTTAAAGGAAAAAAGAAAAGTGTTTAGGCTCACTTTTATGCTTCATCTGCATCAAAGTAAAAAACCTGAGCGCAGCTCAACCCAGCCCCTCTTAAAATTACCTGATCAAGCAGGGAACCTATGAAAGGGAGGTAGACTGACTTCTGTGCAATCACAATGCCCAGTTCCCCGCTGAACCAGACAAATTTTGATTCATCTATGGCTAGCTTTAGCCCAGGTTCACACTGATGCGGGTTAGAAATTGCGCGGGTTCCGCTGAATTTGACTTCAGGGCCGATTTGACAGACATTTGTGCGGGTTCATGCACAGATGTCTCTTCAAATCATCCCTAAAGGTAGAACAGGAACTACTTTTTGGGTTTTCAGAGGGTGCCATTGCCGGCGATTTGGCATGCGATTTTGACATGTCGCCTTGCTTTTCTGAATGGAGAAATCCATTTTTTTTAATCGGCCCACTGGCTGATTAACGAAAAAAAAAATCCATGTATTGACCATACATGTTTTTTTTTCGTCAATCAGACAGTGGGCCGATTAAAAATAACGTGTTATACTTATCTGCACTGTGCAGTGGTTTTGCGCAATGCAGTCCATATCCCCCTTTTTCTCTGGTCCCTCATCGGCTCTGTTGGCCCCTCCCTCCTTACACTTGAACCCCATATATGTTTTTGTGTCCCACATTTGAAAGCGTGATATTTAAAGTTTTTTTTTTTGGTTAACATTTTTTTAACAGTTTCCCACACTGATGCGGGTTAGAAATTGTGCGGGTTCCGCTGAATTTGCACGATTTCTAGCTGGCAATGCAGTCCAACTTCAGGGCCGATTTGACAAACACCTGTGCGGGTTCATGCACAGATGTCTCTTCAAATCATCCCCAAAGGTAGAAGAGGAACTACTTTTGGGTTTTCGGAGTGTGCCATTGCCGGCAATAGCTGCCGATTTGGCATGCAATTTGACATGTCGCCTTGCTTTTGTGAATGGAGAAATCCATTTTTTTTTTTGGGCACTGCTATTTCCCTGCAGTTTATTAGCATCTATTGCCTCTATATTTATCTTCCTCTGTTCATTTCCTGCAATTTATTAGCATCTATTTCCTTCATATTTTTTTCTTTAGCTGATTTCCTGCAGTCTATTGGCATTTATACCCCTCCATATTTTTTTTTTCCCTGCTGATTTCCGGCAGCCTATTGGCATTTATTTCCCTACGTATGTTTTTTTGTTCTTGGCTGATTTCCTGCAGTCTATTAGCAAATCTCTAGATCAGTGGTCTCCAAACTGCGGCCCAAGGGCCGGATGCGGCCCTTTGCTAGCCTTAATCCGGCCCTTGGGCCAGTATCCCTCCCACTGATACGAGACACTATTCTGACATCTGACACCGACAGTGGAGCAACATTTCACCCACTGACACCACTAATGGGGCACTATTTCTCCCTATGATACCAACAATGGGGCACTATTTCTCCCCCTAATACCATATGTTTAGTCCCACTGATGCCAGGAAATTTTCCACGCCCCGCTGGCCAAAGTCCGGCCCTCCAAGAGTCTGAAGGACAATAAACCGGCCCTTTGTTTAAAATGTTTGGAGACCCCTGCTCTAGATGGAACATGCCTTTCAAGTGAATGGGATCAGTGATATGGGATATTGTTGCAATAACTGTCATTCATGCTGGGGGGTAATACATCCTGTTACCATGGGTGGAGCCCCCCACTCTCTTTCCTGGCCTGTGACTGACCTCATTCATCAGGCAAAATGTGTGTTTTGGCGTGCGTTTTGAACACGTGCTGCAAACCCATATCGTCCTCGCATTGCCATTCTGGTGATGCAAGCGCGATACACATTTGCAGGGTGTTTCCAATATGCACTCCAGAGCATGCAGCTTGAGATGGGGAAATGTACAGATGTGAATGCA
The DNA here is from genome assembly GCA_029206835.1 of Rana muscosa. Taxonomy (NCBI): domain Eukaryota; kingdom Metazoa; phylum Chordata; class Amphibia; order Anura; family Ranidae; genus Rana; species Rana muscosa. Next base: position 14,947,942 of record JARGYO010005562.1, read on the forward strand.
GCCTCATTGTTTCACACCCCAAGCGCAGTAAGCAGATGCGTTTTTATTTCCCAAGTGACAAAATGTGCACAGAAAATACACACATTCCAAAAATGTGCTGCAGACACACATCACGATGCCTGCATCACCATAATGACAAGGTAAGTGTGATGTGTGTTCCTAAAAATTTTGGCATAGTGTTTTCTGTGCAGGTTGCCATACGTTCAGAAATGTGCATATGTGAATGCAGCCTAAATGGTAACACAAGCACAATGCACATTGCTGCTTATTTTCAAAACATGTGATTTCTGTGCGTGTTGCCGTGTGTTTGGAAATTCTCAGATGAGAATGAGTCATTCACTGGAATGGGTTGTGCTACATGTGACAAACGCACGAAAATAGAACAAGAATCTTTGCGGATGCTGAGTGTCGCTTTTTTTTTAGGGCGTGTTTTGGTGCGTAAAAAAACACGTGGCAAAACATGCGTCTGCTTACTGCATTTGGGGTGCCATTAAGAATTGGGCTGCAATCTCATCTGCATGATACTTTGCAGTGCATTTCGTACATGCGTTCCAGAAAGTTAGTGGGTGTGCGTATTTACACTATACTTGGCCATGATTAGAACTTTAAAGTTTTTGAAAAAAATTGGTGGTGGTTTGTTGCTGTGGAAACTGTCACCAACATTGGTGGTTGTCGCTGTGTATCCTGGCACCAATGCTGGGGCTTATTATGCATGTTGGCACCATGGCTGGAGGTTATTGCTGTCTAAACAGACAGCAATGCTACTTGTTGTTGTTGTTGTTGTGTAAACTGTTAACAATGGTGTAGGTTATTAGTGTGTATACTGGAACCAATGCTATGGGCTATTGTTTATACTGGAAGCCATGTTGAGGGTTGTTGTCTAGGATTGCACCAATGATAGAGGTTATTACGGTGGAACATAGTATCAACGCGGTGGGATATTGTTGCATTAACTGACCTCCATGCTGAGGGGTATTACATCCTGCTCTCATGTGTGGAGCCCCCCCTCTCTCTTTCCCGGCCTGTGACTGACATCATAGATCATGCAAAATGCATGCTTTGGCGTCCGCTTTGAAAACACGCTGCAAATGCATATCAACCTCGCATTGCCATTATGGTGATGCAAGCACGATACACATTTGCAGGGCATTTCCAAAATGCACTGCCTGTCGGCTCGCACCAGCACAGCTCAGCTCCCCTCCATGATTTTATTAAACTGTTATGTTTATACCATCCCATCTGTTGGATAGCATGTGTCCTAGTGTCTTTGCTCCCATTAAAAAAAAAAAACATATTTCGGCGCAGCTCCCAGCGCTCACGTGACTCCTCGGCTCTCCTCTCCTTTCCAGCTGACAACAATGGTAGTTCTTGGCCCCGCCCGCTAGAACTGTCATGTGAGCACCAGGAGGTGCTTTGAAATCAGGTAGAAATTGACTTTTTATTTTATAACGCACAGACACTAGGACACATGTTATTTAACAGAGGGGATGGTATAAACATAACATAGTGGCTTAACAACCACTTTAAGTGATTCTATGCATTAATATAAAAAACCTACGGTTTGCAGCAGCCCCCCTAATACTTACCTGAACCCCATCATTCATTCAGAGTTATGTGAATAGAAAACTACAAGGTCCAGCAGCTTTTTTGGCTGTCGGCTTGTTGCTCTCAATGAACTACCACTGTGCTGCTCCTGCTAGTGTGTAACTGTCTGGCTGTACAATGTATGGCCACACAGCTTACACACACGCACATTTTTCAAGATCCCTACTGTTCACACACAATCTGATCATGCGTGCAATGCTTGCCAGGCTTCAAATAAGCATTTAATAATAATAATAATATATATATATATGAATCTCTATATCTCTATATATTGTAGCGGGGTCCCCTTTAAGACTCCCAGGACTACCTTACCCAGAACCCCTTTTGGCAATGTTTCCACCCCAGAGACTCATGGGAGGGGTTATAAAAGGAGTAGGCGAGGCTGGGCTCGGCCTCTTTGGGACATGAGACTTCAGTGACTGATCCTCCTGTGCGGATGTGCCGGTGTGCAAGGCCTGAAGCCTGAGGCCCTGTGCAGCACCAAAGAGCCTTCCACCCCGCTGCGAGCCTGGGTGGCATCTGACTTCGCTTATTCACAGCCTTGGTTGGATCGGGGACCCGATCGCTGGAGACACTGTGTGTGAGGACACAGTCGGTGGAAGTTCCCGGACTGGGATCGCGTCCGGAGGGGTGAGCGAGCGTATGCTCAGACCATATACTGTTTATTGCTGATGTGCCTATAGACTGCCGTGGCCCACAAGTTTATATCTGATACTCTCACTGGAGATCCATATCAGAGTTGAACTCAGAGGTTCTTCAGTAAAGTGTTTGTTCTATCACAATCTTCCCACTGGTTTACAAATGTAATTCTGTTATGTGCACCACCTTTAAAGACTTGCCGGTGAAGAAACCATCATCCCCTAGAGACTGAGTTTTAGGTATCTGAGCCAGGCCTGGCCAGCTAGTTAGTTCATTTAGTTGCTGGGCCACAGGGCGCCTAGTTAACGGTCGCCCACGCGGTGCACCTTTACTGTTCATTTAATGCATAGTGTGTTTATTGCTGCAGGGCTCTGCAACCTATTTCATGTAAACTGTTACCACTGTTGACCCTTTTTACCACAAACTAAAGTAAACTAGATACCCCTTTCATTATTGCCTTGGTGTCTGAGTTTAATCATATAGCATAAGAATTATATTGTTGCCATAACTAACTGTGCCAGTAGGGGGTCGAGTAAATTGCCGGGGGTTGGCGGTGCTGTCTTCAGGGCCCAAACTAAATCTGCGGCCCTCTTAGTTGAAGGTATCGCTACATGTGGGGGCTCGTCCGGGATCCTGATACAGCAATTGAACACCAGAGGTGCCGGCATGGACCCACAAGCAGTAGAAGAGTGGTGCAAAACCTCTAGGGCAGAGCCAAACAACTCGATAGTCATCAGCCTCCCAGGGGAGGAATGGAAGACTGAGATGGTAGAGGAGTTAATGAAGTTAGTGTCCCCAGATCACACACCATGGGTGATAGATATAAAGTCAGACCCAGACACTTCATATCAGTATGCACTGGTGGAATATGGAGACGGGATACCAGAGGCTTGCAAGCACAAGTGTGTAAAGACGCCAGACAATAGAACCTATAGGTTGGCGCCCGCAGTAACTATAAAGAAGGAACCATCACAGATGGGATCACCGCAGGCTGTGGCCCGTACCTCACCAGAAAGAGGAGACGGAGTGACACCCCCGGTGGCACCCGCACCTGCCACTGCTATATCACCAGAATTGATAAAGGCAATAGGGGATCTACTAATCAAATGTCAGAAGACAAACACGGTGCATGTAGAGACTAGCTACCGGAGACTGAAAACATTCTCAGGGAAGCTCCCTGTCCCTGCAGGGGAAGAAGATTTTGATACCTGGGTGGAGCAGGCATTACAAGCAGTAGAGGCATGGGAGGTGCCTGAAGCGCAGAAGAGGCACCGAGTGATAGAAAGCCTCAAAGGCGCAGCAGCAGAAGCAGTGAAAAGCTTTCGGTTTGGGAATGCAGATTGCACGGCTCAAGACTGTCTAGCCATGCTACAGGAAGAGTTTGGTCAATTGGAAAAGGTGACAGAGATGGTCTACCAATTTGAACATACTTTCCAACAGCCAAGGGAGAAACTTTCAGAGTATGTTAGGAGACTGAACAGGTTGCTGTGCAAGATTGTGTTGAAGAAGGGAATGAAGCCCCAAGATACAGATGCGGCAAGAATGAAGCAAGTCTTAAAGGGAGCGTTACGCTCGGATCCAGTCTGGCTGCACCTGAAAACCTTGGGAGGAGGAACGTTACTGACTTATGCTGACTTGATAAAAATCATCAGAGATGAGGAGGCGCTACAACAGGACCAGCAAATGATTAAGACAAATGTTGTCCCCGCACAGGTGCTAGTCAATCCAGTGATGACCCCTGAAAGAGACTCAGAGGTAGACACTCTAAAATCACAAATGTCCAAGGTGTTAGAGATGTTGACCTCTCTGATAGCAAAAGACCCAGAGGGTCCCAAGAGAGAAGTACCAAGGAAGGAATTATTCCCAATTGCCTCAGCACCCGCATCTTTACAAGAATGGGGAGAAATAGTCTGCTTTAACTGTGGAGGGATTGGCCATATTCCAGCTACATGTTCCAGTCCCAAGAAGAAGAAAACGGACAACCGCAAGCCGGCGGGAAACTTCAGAGGGCCCAGTGAAGGAGTCAACCGGGTGCCCATCACCTTCAGTGAGCTCCAAGCTGAATGCGAAGCAGAAGAAAAGAGGAGATAAAACACCTCAGAGGAAACACAACATTCCTCAACAGAGATACACCCCAGAGAAAGGGGCCTAGACCCCTCAGAAGAGGCACAGCACTCCCCAGAGGGGGTGCACACCTAAGAAAAACAATAGTATCCCTCAGCGGGTCCGTACACCCATTGAAAGGAGGGAAATCAATGCATACCAGGCTCAAGAAAGATTAAAGTCCAAAGGGAGTTGGACGAGAGAGAGTCCGAAGGGAAAAGGCCAGAAGGAGGCGACCCCTGCCAGGCCATATCCGGAGAAGCTGTTAGGCCCATCTCCTATAGTGCCCATTCAAGTGGAGGGAGTCAACACCAGAGCAATCTTGGATACTGGGGCACAAGTGACCCTATTATACCGGGATTTCTACGATAAACACTTGAGTCACCTGCCCATCCAGAAGATAGAGGAACTGGAAATATGTGGGATTGGAACCCAGAGTTTCCCCTATGATGGCTATCTGCCCGTCAAGATGACTTTTGACCCATCCGTGGCTGGGAAGGCCGAAGTGTTTGACACCCTGGCAGTTGTGTGCTCTCGACCGCCAGGAGCCAACAAGAGTTCCCTTATAATAGGGACAAACACGGACCTGGTCCGAAGACTCTTGATCCCTCTAGTGGAAGAGAAGGGGCAAGCGGCCACCAAGATCCACCCCATGCTGAAGATGGCCTACCAACGGCTGGTCCTAGAGCAGAAGACCCCTGGAGAGGGGATAGGGAAGGTGTGGAGACTTGGAAGAGAAGGGGTAGTGTTGCAGCCCAGCGAAGTAACCTGTCTCAGAGCCACTGTGAAGCTTACTTGGGAGAAGCCTGGACCCTTTGTCATGTTGGAGTCCGACCCAAGGGAAGAGTCCCCCGGTCTGGAAGTGATACCAGAAGTGATTCCACTGAAGGCCCTGAAGAAGGCCCATTGTAGAGTTCCGGTGAGTGTTAGGAACACTACAGATGGCCCCATGGAAATCCCAGCCAGGATGCTGCTGGGCCAGGTGAGCCCTGCTGCCCCTGTTACCCTGTCAGAAGTCAAGGGGATGGGTGAAGGAGGAGATGTTTGGGAGAAGCTGTCCATGGAAAACCCGAATCTGCCCAGGGCTTGGAAAGAGAGAGCCAAGGCCCAGATGACCAGATGGGAGAAGATCTTCTCCAAAGATGAGTTCGATGTGGGGTGTGCAAGGAGTGCCACCCATCGGATCCGCCTCCAAGAAGATAAGCCCTTCAGAGAGAGGGTCAGGCGGGTCCCACTAGCAGATCTGGAGGATCTAAGGGAACAACTTGCAGAACTCAAGAGGACTGGTGTGATCCGGGAGTCTAGAAGCCCCTATGCTTCCCCGATAGTGGTGGTCAGGAAGAAGAATGGGTCATTGAGGCTCTGTATAGACTACAGGACTCTCAACAGGAGAACCATACCCGACCAGTACACCACTCCGAGGATAGAGGACGCTTTACAGAGTTTGTCTGGAGCCAAGTGGTTCAGCGTTATGGATCTCAAGAGTGGATACTATCAGATCCCTATGCATCCAGAAGACAAGGAGAAGACAGCCTTCATAACCCCAGTGGGGTTCTTTGAGTTTGATCGAATGCCCCAGGGACTGTCTGGAGCTCCTGCTACCTTCCAACGTCTCATGGAGAAGACTGTAGGAGACATGAACCTTATTGAAGTCCTTGTATACCTGGACGATGTCATTTTCTTTGGGAGAACCCTGGAAGAACATGAGGAGAGGCTGGAAAAAGTGTTGAGAAGACTCAGTGAGGAGGGACTCAAGCTTTCGCCTGAGAAGTGTCGGTTCTACCAGTCTTCTGTGAACTATCTGGGGCACATAGTGTCTGAATATGGGGTGGCCACAGACCCTGAGAAATTGGAGGCAGTTACCTCCTGGCCACGACCCACCACAGTAACAGAACTCAGATCCTTCTTAGGGTTCTGCTCCTATTACAGGAGGTTTGTGGAAGGATTCGCCCGAATTGCTAGACCATTGAATGAACTGCTCAAGACTGAGGGGGAAGAGGACGACTCAGGGCCCAGGAAGCCGGGAGAGTCAGTCAGAGATCAGTGGAACCAGAAGTGTGAAGAGGCCTTCCAGGCGTTGAAGAAGAGCCTAACCACTGCCCCAGTCTTGGCCTATGCAGACCCAACCAAACCCTATGAACTACATGTAGATGCTAGTCATGACGGTCTGGGAGGAGTACTTTACCAAGGACATGAAGGGCAACTACGGCCTGTTGCCTACGTGAGCAGGAGCCTGACCCCCTCTGAGAAAAACTACCCCACTCACAAGTTGGAGTTCCTGGCCCTTAAGTGGGCGGTAGTAGACAAGCTCAAAGACTACCTGTAAGGGGCGGAGTTCACTGTGAAGACCGACAACAACCCCCTTACCTACCTTTTCACTACAGCAAAGCTGGACGCCACTGGACACAGGTGGCTGGCCGCATTGTCTGGATTCAATTTCCGCCTAAAGAATAGGCCAGGGATTGGGAATCGAGATGCAGACGCTTTGTCCAGAAGATCTCATGGTCCCACCCGTGACATGGAAGACTGGACTCAAGTGGCACCTGACGGGGTGCGGGCCCTTTGTCAAGGGGCTGAATTACAAGCCAGAGGGGGCTCAAGGGCGGAAGAGATAGGAGTTACCATGGTAGGAGTCCCCAAACAATACTGTGGAGTAACTCAACTGGAGGAAGACCACCTGCCAAAGCTGTCCAAGAAGGAACTAAGATGTGACCAATTAGAAGACCCCATGGGGAAATTAGTTCTGGAAGCCCTGGAGAATCAGGATCCAAACAGACTTCTGAGTCACTCCTCAAAGGAAGCTCGCCTGTTGAGGAAAGAGTGGGACAGGTTACAGGTGCATCGGGGAGTGGTCTACCGAAGGGGCCCCTCTGATGACCTGGAAGACAAATGGCAATTGTTTCTTCCAGAAAAACACAGAGAGACTGTTATGATTGCCCTACATGACAATCATGGCCATCTAGGAGCGGAAAGGACCTTTCAACTTGTCAGAAGTCGGTTCTATTGGCCCTGCATGAGGGCAGAAGTGGGGGAGTACTGCCATTCATGTGCACGCTGCATCCAGAGGAAGACTTTACCCCATCAAGCTGCCCCAATGGGCCATCTACAAAGTCAAGGCCCAATGGATCTGGTATGCATTGATTTTCTCTGCCTCGAACCCGACCTGAGTGGACTAGGAAATGTTCTGGTGATAACCGATCATTTCACCCGGTATGCCCAAGCTTTCCCAACCAAAGACCAGAAGGCTTCCACAGTAGCCAAGGTACTTATGTAGAAGTATTTTGTTCATTATGGGCTGCCCCAGCGACTTCATTCAGATCAAGGAAGGGACTTTGAGAGTCGGCTGATCCGGAAACTCCTGGATTCGTTAGGAATCAAGAAAACTCGAACCACACCTTACCACCCACAGGGAGATGCTCAGCCGGAGAGGTTTAACAGAACCCTGCTCAACATGTTGGGGACTCTGGATAGTGAGAAGAAACAACATTGGAGTAAACACATAGCAGCTATAGTACACACTTACAACTGCACCACCAGTGATGCTACAGGCTACTCCCCATATCGACTTATGTTTGGGAGAGAAGCGAGGTTGCCTGTGGACCTGGCCTTTGGCACTTCTTTAGACCATTCCTCAGCCACATCCCACAAAGGATATGTGGACAGGCTCAGACACAGCCTGAAAGTAGCTTATGAACAAGCTCAAGCGGCCTCAGATCAAAGGGGAGCCCGAAACAAAAGAAACTTTGACTTGAAGGTCCGGGTACAAGACCTGCAGCCCGGGGACCGAATACTGCTACGCAATCTGGGGGTCCCTGGAAAACACAAACTTGCAGACAGATGGAGATCTGAACCCTATGTCATCTGTAGGAAGCTGCCGGGCCTACCTGTCTACAAGTTGAAGCCAGAAGGAAAGGTAGGACCACTGAAGACGTGGCATCGAAACCACCTGCTCCCACTTGCTGAAGCGGTCAGGATACCTCTAGTGAGGGACTCCCCTGAGCCAGTCTCTATTTTGGATACCCCCAGGCCAAACACTCGGTCCCAGACCTCTCGGGCTGAAGATGGAGAAGCTTCTGAACTCAGTGGAGATGAAGAAAGGGAACTTGACTGGCTGTGGCCTTCCCTAACTCAAGTAACTTCTGCTATAGATCTTCCAACTACTGAAGACACTATAGATGGACAACTGAATGCAGAAGCCGCTGAATTCATCCCATCTAGTCCTTCATCGGATTACTGGGAAGATGCCTGTGATGTTTACCCTGAACAGGACCCTAGAGACTCTATGTTTCCCTCGGCTCCTGAAGCAGATGTTACAGAGCCTGCCGTGTCGCCTGAACCTGTTACAGAAGAAGAGCCTGTGGCGCCAGAGCCAGAAACCCCAAGGGAACAAAGGGCTCGCAGAGTCATAAGGCCTCCCAGAAAGTTGACCTACCCACAAATGGGGAAGAGCTCAGAAGATTCTGTGGTCACTGCCAGGAGGAGTGTAGAGAATCCGGATCCTTCCACTATTCATTTGGTGGAGGGCAACCCCCACTCACTCTCTGGCACAGTTAGGCAGGCCACTCAGAATAGTGTGACCTGTGGGCAAGGGAATTCAACCCCTCGGTTTTGGTGGGAATTCCCTATGCCAACCTCTTATGCAATGTTGTCTGGGGTTGTACGCAGTGTATGCTAGAATTTTTTCTTTATGAACCAAAGAATTTAAGTGGGGGGAGTGTGTAGCGGGGTCCCCTTCAAGACTCCCAGGACTACCTTACCCAGAACCCCAATGTTTCCACCCCAGAGACTCATGGGAGGGGTTATAAAAGGAGGAGGCGAGGCTGGGCTCGGCATCTTTGGGACACGAGACTTCTGTGACTGATCCTCCTTTGCGGATGTGCCGGTGTGCAAGGCCTGAAGCCTGAGGCCTTGTGCAGCACCAAAGAGCCTTCCACCCCGCTGCGAGCCTGGGTGGCATCTGACTTCGCTTATCCACAGCCTTGGTTGGATCGGGGACCCGATCGCTGGAGACACTGTGTGTGAGGACACAGTCGGTGGAAGTTCCCGGACTGGGATCGCGTCCGGAGGGGTGAGCGAGCGTATGCTCAGACCATATACTGTTTATTGCTGATGTGCCTATAGACTGCCGTGGCCCACAAGTTTATATCTGATACTCTCACTGGAGATCCATATCAGAGTTGAACTCAGAGGTTCTTCAGTAAAATGTTTGTTCTATCACAATCTTCCCACTGGATTACAAATGTTATTCTGTTATGTGCACCACCTTTAAAGACTTGCCGGTGAAGAAACCATCATCCCCTAGAGACTGAGTTTTAGGTATCTGAGCCAGGCCTGGCCAGCTAGTTAGTTCATTTAGTTGCTGCGCCACAGGGCGCCTAGTTAACGGTCGCCCACGCGGCGCACCTTTACTGTTCATTTAATGCATAGTGTGTTTATTGCTGCAGGGCTCTGCAACCTATTTCATGTAAACTGTTACCACTGTTGACCCTTTTTACCACAAACTAAAGTAAACTAGATATCCCTTTCATTATTGCCTTGGTGTCTGAGTTTAATCATATAGCATAAGAATTATATTGTTGCCATAACTAACTGTGCCAGTAGGGGGTCGAGTAAATTGCCGGGGGTTGGCGGTGCTGTCTTCAGGGCCCAAACTAAATCTGCGGCCCTCTTAGTTGAAGGTATCGCTACATATCATTTAATAATTTTTTTACTTTCAAAGTATTTTATTTTCAAGAAATAAAAAAAGCATCATACATACATTAGGTAACCTACAAGAAATTAAAATACAAATCAGTATTGACCAATGTCTTCCCGGAGAAAAAACTAGTGAAGGATAATAAGGATAATTAGCAAACCAATTACTAATATATTACAGAAGATGAAAGAAAAAGAAGTGATATATATGTAATAGATTGATTAGTACATCTTAAAAAAGAGCTTAACCCAAAATCTACATCGAGAGGCCTCAGCGGAAATGTCCCCTGGAGGGATGGAAGCCCCTGCCCCTCCGAGGCACCCCAAAAGGGATCAAGCTGTGCCCGAAGGGAGGACTCCCAGTCTCCCACAAGGACTCAAATAAAGACTACCATTGCCTCTTCTTGAGAAGAATGAATAAATAAATTAAAAGATAAAATAATGTATCTAATAGAACTAAATGATACATCTCCAAAGTTATTCTATATTGGTTTAACAATGAAAAGATATTATCCCGTACAAAGGATCCAATAACACTTCTCCGGGAAGTCTCGATAAATAATAATAAAACATAAATAAAGAAGGAAAAAAAGAAAAAGAGAAGGAAAAAGACGTTAGAGAGAAGGAAGAGCAGGAAAGAGAGGAAGGTAAGTAGTAGAAAGTAAGTACATGCCTAGTTTGATAAGATTAGGGCTAAGTATAATGGAAAAAGGACCTAATAAATTGGAACTCCAACATAGTTAGCCCATGGATCCCATATTTTACCATACTTCACGGTGGTGTTGTTAAGAATACTGGCCAATTTTTCATGAATCATTATCCAAGACACTTTTCGAATAACATCAGAAAGGAAAGGTCTAGGTTTTTTCCAAGCCTTGGCGAGTGTAATTTTAGCCCCTGTGAGTATAAAATGAATAAGAATTTGAGAAAATTTAGGAATATTGGGGATACGGGCATTTAGCAGAGCAACACACGGGGACCTGGGAACCTGGTATTCAGTAACCTTGGAGATCAAAATAAAAACTTTTTTCCAAAATGAACAAATCTTCGGGCATTCCCACCATATATGGGCCATTGATCCAGAAAGTCGGCATCCTCTAAAGCAGAGAGGATCCAATTAATAATTTTTTTAAGGTGAGCATATCTTTTTAAATAAATGTACGGTATGTGAACACTGCAACTAGCACATTACCTCAATTTGAACTTTTTTTTTTCTTCAGGCAAGCCAAAGACAGTACCCAACCATGACATGCCATCAGTGGCATGACATGCCATCATTATAAGTCAGCAAATTGGTAGGTCAATGTAAATTGTTTTGTTTTCAGGTGAAGACGTCGGCCATAAACTATGATGCAAATGCAAGTTACAACTCGGCTGTGAGTATCCGATTTTAGTGACTTATTTCTAGCAGGCAGGTTAACGTAACTATCTCTGATGTATGACTGACAGACACAGTTCTTCATATTCTTGACCTTAGGGTTACAGTGCCACCTTCAGAAGTAGGACACTAAGCCAAAAGGACACAGCTGCCAGCTGTTAGTCTGGGACATGTACTTCAATTGCATATTCCTTATTTCTGAGATTTTTCTGGTACAAAAATATTGCAAACCCTGCAGGGCCCCAGGAGGCTGTACTTGACCCGGGCCATTGTGGTGTGTTCCACCACAATCTGCCCTGCTACCCTTAGCATGGATCTTATGGCTGGGAACTCTGGCCCCTGGGTCAATCGCTCATCCCACATTCACACATGTTGCTACTTGGGTATCTTCTTTTGGTGGGTCTCCATTTGAGCAGCACAGATTTCTAATGCCACGGTGCTTCTTGTGTGTTTGGTTATGACACTGGACACATGACTCTAGATTTATGTTGGGATAGCCCGGTTTTCATTGATGAACCTGACAGATTTTTCCTCTTATGAGGATGACCATTTTCCACTGTCTTACCGGAGAAGTTTATCATGTATACCGCAGCCATAACAAAGTTTTCCCTCCGGGTCCTGTGTGGGTGAGGGACTCTGCAGGTCCATCCATTTTGGTTGCCCGGGTACCTCAGTTAAGGATACAGGTTCAGTACAGCCACCCCTGGTTAACTCAACACAAAAATAAAGAAACCACATTGGATGACTGTGGACTGAACTGCACAGGAGGTGTGTGTTAATGACAATCAAATAACCATTACAACTAAACAATTAAAGTAGGCGCTGCTTCTCTAAATGTGCATTCATAATCTATTTAAAACAAACATATGCATTCAATATTGCCAAATTTCATAAACTACATCAACCTTTTAGAAAAGTGAACACCTGTGTCACAAAAAATGATAAAAACTATTAAAATCAGAGTGTAGAGTACAAAATGTAGAATAAAAAAAACTTTCTGGAAACTGAACACTGGGAGTGCTGCAATCTATGTGGAACAAGACAAAAAAAAAAAAGAGTGCACATCTCATAGTGCAGTACTGTGGGAGAGATTTAATATTGCAAACCAACAAAATAATATTCTCACAAACCATGAGAGGAGGTGCAGAGAGGGCAGCAGGATGCTGGAGCTGAAGGGAAGACTGTGCAAGGGACGTCTGACTCATTGACTTGGCCACTGGTTGGGTAGAAGCGATCGCTGCTGCTGGAGACACCAACGTTGCAGGAAAGGATGACAGGAGCTGTCAGTGTCCATGAACTGTCTATAAAACTACCTGTTGTAAACTGCAATTCTCCCCTGGTAACAGGAACGTGTTTCAAAGCAATTAGGCTTCTTTATCAACCTGTTAAAACTGTGTGCCTAACCTCACACCCGCAGTGAACACAGGTAAAAAAAAAATAAATTACAAGCCTGGCAGGTGCCATTAATCAATTAGCGGACCTCCAGCTGTTGCAGAACACATAAACAGAGAGGAGGGGGAGGCGGCTTCACTCTCGGCTGTGCCTGTGTGTCTGTGTGACATCCGTGATCGCACAGAAAGGCAGCCCGCGGCCACGAGAGGAGGCTGCCTGTCTGTGCAATCCCGGATGTCACACCCCCCCCCTCGCCACTGTAGCTGTCTCACCTCTCCGTGCCTGTCAGTGTGGCGCTGCCACCGCGGCGGCGGGTGTAGTCAAATCAAGGAGGGGGTGCCGGTCTGACACCTCCCATTGTGCTGTACCCGGGGGCGACCCGCCCCGCCCGCCCCCCCCTATTACGCCTCTCGTGTGTGCGTTTTATTTTATTATATATATTTAAAAATGTATGTGTTCATCACAGCACAGATCCTTGAAATACCATTGGATGCCTTTATTAGAGAACACCAGCAAAAAAGGGTAGATACAGGTGTATACTGTGCTGTGCTGGAGGCACACAACACCCACTAACTCCTGCAGATGCCTGTATTAGAGAACACCAGCAATAAAGTGTAGATACAGGTGTATATTGTGCTGGAGGCACACAACACCCACTAACTCCTGCAGATGCCTGTATTAGAGAACACCAGCAATAAACGGTAGATACAGGTGTATACTGTGCTGGAGGCACACAACACCCACTAACTCCTGCAGATGCCTTTATTAGAGAACACCAGAAAAAAAGGGTAGATACAGGTGTATACTGTGCTGTGCTGGAGGCACACAAAACCCACTAACTCCTGCAGATGCCTGTATTAGAGAACAACAGCAATAAAAGGTAGATACAGGTGTATACTGCGCTGGAGGCACACAACACCCACTAACTCCTGCAGATGCCTGTATTAAAGAGAACAACAGCAATAAAGGGTAGATATAGGTGTATACTGCACTGGAGGCACACAACACCCACTAACTCCTGCAAATGCCTGAGAAAAGAACACACTGTCCCTGCCTATCTAGCTCTTTCCCGGCACGCCGGAACACACTACACAAGGCTGCCGCGCTGTCAGCCTTATATAGTGTGGGGCGTGTACTAAACCCCCTGAGCTATAATTGGCCACAGGCATCCTGCCTGTGGCCAATTATGGCTTTCCTTGCTGCCGGCACTGTGATTGGCCAAGCATGCGCGACTGGCGCAGTGCATTGTGGGCCGTTCGTATCACATGAATTTGATGCGAACGGCCCACAAAGTTCTGGCTTTGTTCGAACCCTGGGCTCATCCCTAGTGGAGACGTTCGAGTGGATCCTGTCCTGCAACTTAAAGATCAGGAAGTATTACACTCAGGGCTTGTTGCAGCCAGGCCTTCGGGAATAGATGCCCTGACAAATCGGTGGAGCTTCAACAGGGCATATGCCTTTCCCCCGTTTCCGATCATCCTTAGGTTTTTGTAATAGAAAAAACTATTCAAAAAAACACTTTTAAAATTTCCTCATAGATATTGTAGCAGCGCTCTTGTCAGAAAGAACCAAATTGACAAGCTTCTTTATGCAGTTCATATAGTTCCTCATTCAGATTTTGGTGATGAGGCTACTATAAGAACTGGATGCATTGCCACGGAGACCCTTAACTCAGGCAGACTTTGCTGCATTAACTGTTTGTCCTAACAACTAAGGTGTATTTGATCAAGAACAAAGGTGGATTTGATCAAGAGTTTGGCTGGTTCTATACACCAGGATTGAGGTAGATTATGCTAGATCCCACGCTACCAGCAGATTGATACTGGTAACGTGGGACATCGTATAATCTACGGGACATCTTGAGGCTCTCTAATCTATTTAGGCTATATGCTATCGTGAGAATTTTAACTTGCACTCTAATGTTGTAGTAAATTATAGTCTTTTTTTAAGATGTGTATTTTGGTGTCCATAATGTAAAAATAAAAAAAGGTTTTGCTATGTGTGATGTGGCGCTGTTTTAACCCTATTTGCATACTAACAGGGTAGTCATGAGGATGCAAATAGTACAGTGGCTCAGTCCATCATTTAGCGATGCCGCTCCCAAGAATTCATATTCACAAAATGTTAAGGCATCTTAGAAGTCAGATTCAACTGTTTACTTTCTATATTTCTTTTGTAAGGAATCAACTTGATGGGATTCACCTACACAAACCGCAGGCGAGAGAAATACATCAACAAAGTGAGAGCGTCCTACGCAGCGTGGCTGAAGAACGCTATGCTGAAAATCACGGGACATGCGCCTTTAAAAAGAAAATAAATGGGCATTTTTATTTATTGCAAAGACAATGAAACCCAAGAAGAGAGAAATGTTAATACAGAGTACTTTTAATCCTACTGACGTACTAGAAGTGTGTGACTTAAGTTGCGCTTACCCCTGGAGAAGAAAAAAACGAAAAACTTTAAAACTTTTGGACTCATTTGCAGCACTACATTTCTTCCATCTGTTCTTATATTGTTAATGATACGATTTTATGTTGTGTAATCTTGATCGCAAAATGCATGCATTACCCTTATTAAGCTTCCTTAGGTACTGATGTGAAAACATTGTAAGTTAATAATAAATAAATTATTACTATGAACCAAAAAATAATAATTTGACACGATAAATCTGTTTTAGATTGTACCTGTTTTAAAGATTGTAAGCTGTAGCAAGCAGGATGCTCTGGTTCCTCCTGTATTGCATTGCGAATCTCCTGTAATAAACTGCTTAGGGATCGCCGTCCTGGACACGATTATGATCAAGCATACAAATGGACACCTCAGAGAACTTATTCTCAACGCAGAGGTCCAACCAATCAGAATGTCCCAGCCACCAATTTAGATCTAGGTGACTCGGATTCATCTTCTATGTCCTCAACGTCATATGTACCCATTATTCCTAGATTTAATGATCCTACTGGAGCCACCAGGAAAAGAAAACCAAACAGCGACACTAGTTCACAAGGACCCCCAAGATCGGCCAAGGCCAACAACAAAGAGAAAAAATTACGGTCACAACGCTCACAAAATCATACGGTACCCGGTACTCCCTCAACAGGTGGTGGTGTATTGAATCATTCTTTGATGACTTTAACTACACCAACATTAAGTCTTAAGGCGGTCTCTCTACCAGCAGGCCCTTTATCACAACAGTCAATTGATTGTCAAGGTGCCATGGCGGGTCCCCCTGGAGACTTAAGCCCCGTACACACGATCGGTTTGACTGATGAAAACCGTCCGATGGATGGTTTTCATCAGACCAACCGATCGTGTATGGTACCCATCGGTCTTTTTTCCATTGGTTGGAAAAAATAGAACTTGTTTTAAAATTTTCCGATGGATAAAAAACCGATGGGAATTTCCGATCGTCTATGGGCAAGTCCATCTGTTAAAAAACCCATGCATGCTCAGACTGAATTAGGAGACGGGAGCGCTCGTTCTGGTAAAACTAGCGTTCCTAATGGAGAGAGCACATTCGTCATTCTGCAAGTTATTGCTTCGTTTAATGCAGCGCATGTTTTGTTGCTTTAGAACGGTCTTTAAAATGTAATTTTGGCAGCAGATCTTTCTCCTTAGTTCTGACAAACGTATGTCTTTCTTCTTTCTTGTGATCTTAGGAATAATTAGTTTAATTCTTCAAGGCCGACCTCACAAATTACACCTTTTTTTTTGTTTTTGTCTTTAAATTTGTTGTGCATTTTTTGGTGTGTCAATTTCTCCGAACAACATATTTTTTTTTTTTTTTTTACTCATGGAGGTTGGGGTCCCTAGTTATTAATTACACATTGTATTTATGAAATCTTATTGCTACTTCCAAAAAAAAAACACATCAGGCATGTATGTTGGCTGAAATCAAATTTCCCTTTATTTTGGAAAAAAAAAACGAAGGGCAACTATTCAGAAATTAGCAGAGAATATCAAGTCATTAGATCCCAAATGCAGACCTGACTATGATCAATAATAAAATCAACAACAGCATGAAATCAGAAGCAGCAGCCAAAGACATACATCATTCCAAGCTGTGGTACTCCATCAACCTTCAATTTCTGGATGAGCAGCTCGAGGCCAGGGAATCACCTCCTACTCTTCCCTGTAGCCTTCCTTCCACGCCTCTCTGCAGCGTTCTCTCCACGGCCCCGTCCACGCACCCTTGCAGGCTGGGCCACTGTGGGTGGTGATGTGGCAGGAGGAGGAGGAGAAGGAGGAGAGGGATTGGCCTGCTGCGAGATATGGGTGGCCTAAGTCAGCAGCCCCCTCGCCCCCATGTGTACGGCCATATATATGAGGTGCTCACAAATGGCCCGTTGTCCCGCCTCCATTCTGAGCAATTTATCCGCAAGATAGGTGCTAAAGCCCTCTGTAGGGTTGAGGGGGGCCCTCATAATGGCAGCAGCCTCCTGAATCATCTTTAGTGACTCCTCCTCCACTTGTGTCATCCGCCATTGTTTTGGCGGTCTGACGTGGAGGGGAGCCACTTGGGAGATGGTGCTGCCACTAGGCCTGGGGACCTGCTGAGTCCCACTTGGCCCTGCCTCCTCCTGCCTGCCACACTCCTGACCCTCTTCCTCCTGGCTTGCCTCATCCTGTTTTTAAAATAAAATGAAAAATTGGATTATTTGGGGAATCTATCACACACAATTTTGATCTCATTCCTGTTTTTTTTTTGGGGGGGGGGGGGTGATATCATTTATGGCTAATCCAAACAGTTCAACACAATATTACTTAGTGGACAATAATTATGATCAAAAATACTATACCTGGCTGAAGATGTGAAGATCTGGCTCTTGAAGCTCGGGAGGCTCCTCCTCCTCCTCTGCAGGGGTGGAGGGAAGGGTGGAAGGAACGCTGGAGGGAAGGGTGGAAGGAAGGGTTGAGGGAAGGCTGGAAATAGATTCCCTGGCCTCGATCTGGTCATCCAGAAATTGAAGATGTCTGTAGTACCACAGCTTGGGCTTTACTACATCGTCGGCTGCTGCTCCTGATCTCTTTGACTGGCGCACTTCCTTGTATTTTTTTTTATAGTAATTACGCAGGTTGTTGATTTTATTATTGATCATAGTGTAGTCTGCATCTGGGATCCATGGCTTCATATCCTCTGCTAATTTGGTAATAGTTGCCCGACGTACATCACTCTTGTGGTACGCAGGGTGTTTCAGTTCACACAGGTTGCGCTGTTCCTTATATTTTTCTATAAAAATCAGCATCACCTCTGGCTCTCGTAGCTTATGCATCTTTTTGGAACAACAAGTAAAAAAAAAAAGAAAAAAAAGAAAAGGATCAGAATTGATTCTCCTCAACTTATCACAATATTGCCCTTTACAATCATGAAACATTATAGGCCACTGCAGGCCCGAGTTCCCTTCTTACCTTAGTTCACTTCGTTGGTTCACTTCCGGTCGTCCTTACTCCGCGCATCCCTAATAACTTCTTTCCCCTTTTTATACCCTGCGCATGCGTGTAACTCCGCCCTCGTCGCCCGCCCATGACGGACTTTTTCAGCATTTCCCCGCCCCTTAACGATCGGCGCACAGTGTGAGACGGCGACATGTCGCAGACACAGGTGGCTTCTTTCGTTGAAATTACCGACGAGGAAAGCCCGGAGGCGGAAACGTCACGATCCAGTAAAAAAAGATACAAGGCTGACGTGACCACGTGACTCATCTGTCCATACAGGCGATCATCTTCCCGGGACTCTCTCGAGCAAGCCACCGATTGGCAGGATCTCTGGTTTCGAGTGAGCATGATGTATCAACAGTATGAGACATGTTTTAATATGTTTTAATCTTGTAAGCATGCTTGTAAACGGGGGGTCTATCTATTTACAATAAGAAGGGTTTTACACTATGTTCGGTTTCCCCTTACATTTTATATGCCCGCATTGCTGCACGCTGAAATCCACTGATCAGGGACACCGCTCATCCTAGGAGAAACCTTCTCTATGAAGAGCTCACAACCACCCATTTAGAGGAGTGACTAAGGCTATCTGTGTTTGGAAGTCTGGTGAGTAGATCTCCTAAGGGAGCTGCATTGCATCTAATGGTGAAGTGTCCTTTCAAGCTACAGTTGCTGGGTTCCTCTGAGATGAATCTGTTGCACACTCATAGTGAATGAACTGTTGAACTGACAGTGTGTTTCCCCATATAAGGAGCCAGAGCAACAACATTTATAGGGTTAATACTGGCAGATGAGAGGATTGGAGAAGTGGACTCTCTCTCTCTCTCTTTTTTTCAATTATTCCAATTTCATGCATTGGACCTATATGTGTTTACATGTTGCATAGTATAGTACTGTACGATAAGAATCCTTATCACCCACAGGTTTTTTACCTAACCTGTGAAGCGCTGTTAATGTTTGATGCATAGTTGTTTACAATTATTTATTGAGCATATTTTGTATGTATTTGCTAAATGTGTTGAAAAAAAATTGCTGCCCTTCCCCCAAACATGTTTGGCACATATCCACGTAAACTACATGTGGGCATGCCTCATTTTACTTAAACAATGTTTATCTACACATTGTTGGCTAGATGATGTGTTGTAAGTAAAACTAGAATGTGAAGGAAAGGCTAAACTGTATTCTGGGTAAAGGAGATGACACTCCAGCAGTTGTGTACTCATTTTTTGTTCTTGATCAAGATACTATACTCTGGGCCACATGACCAAATTTCTTAACGGTGTCACACACAGGTGGTCCAGTGGATACCTTGGTGGTTATCCAAGTGTATTTGTGAGTGTCCTCAAAAATAACATGTTGCTTTGTAGAGTTTGCAAGATCTCATATGTTCATCGTGAAACTCAGGGCCAAATATCAATTGGACCCCACTTTAAAACATTGAGAATCCATTTTCAGGCCTAAAAAGTCTGTGTGCTAAAGGATACATTATTTTTTGAATTCACATAGGGGAGAGGAGACTGGGAGGACACCATGCTCAGGAGACGAGGAACCCCACACCACAGAAACTCCCCGAAGATGCCAAAGCAGACCAAGTTCAGCAGGTTCAGGAAGCGGAGGGGGAGAAAGCGGAGGTGGAGGAAGGGGAGGTGGAGGAAGGAGAGGTGGAGCTTATCAGCACAACAGGTCAGTGTCTGTCACCACAACTTCAAGGCCTGCATATTTTTAAAATTTGTTTTTGTTTTTAGGGACTGAACGTGGGGGTGTGTCAGGAAGTCCAAATCCTCCATTCTCGAGTGCCAGCGCAAAAATAATCATTCAGGAAATCATGGAATGCAGTAGCGAAATGGACATTATGAGAAAGAGAATGATTGTGATTGAGCAAAAATATAAAAACATGATAGATATTTTGGGTAGAATAGTGTGAACCCCTCCTTTTTGTGTGTTTTGTTATGCGTCAGAATTTTCCTATGGGATTGCCACCAGCCCAAATGTGAAGATGCACACACTGACTCAACATGTGCTATCTGCCGTCACAGGATATCTATGTCCCTGTTTTGGGGGTGCAACCTCTTCCTCCCTCCTCAAGTAGGGGAGAGGAAGAGTTTTCACCCCCAAAGCACGTCCATTGATCCCCCATGATGGCAGATAGCACATGTTTACCTTAACCATGGGATCATGTTGAAGATACCCATTTGAGCCCCAAAAATAAAGTGTGGTTCTTCACATTTGGGATGGATCAGGGGTAACATCACCCCATCTCCTGTTTGTCTTTTTCACTGTGTTATTTTATTACTTTTTCAGAAAAAAACTTTTGGCTTTTGACCCATGCATGTTTCTGCAAAAAAAGCTGCACAAAAAAAAAAGTCTTTCCAAAAACAACCAAAACTGTGGTGCAATCAATAAAAACATTCGGGAAGTCTAAAAAAGGTGTGCCTTTTTCTTTCTATGCTCAATAGCAGTTCTGAAGATGCAAAAAGAGTGTTTTTACCTCTGAGATTTGAGGCTATTTACTAAGGACAAATACACTTGGCACTACTAGAACCTGGGAGACACATAAACCACAAATACAAGAATGACAACACAAGTTTGTAATAAATCAAATAATTTATTTTATTTTAAAAAGGGACAATCAAAGGTCAGATGTGGTCTGGCATTGTGATGGCCCCCCTACCCGTGAAGTACTCTATGTATTTCTGACGTACTTCACGGGCACTTTGGGGGGCCAAGCCAGTACGGGCAGTGCTGAGGCCGGTCAGATTTATCAGTTCAGAGGGACCGGCGTCAGGCCCAACTGATGACACATAATTTGTCGAGAATTTGCGTAAAAATTGTGCAACAAGCAGCAGCAGTAGACAATGTTGTTGAGTTTATAATCCGCCAAATGTATAGCTGTCTGGAACAGGCGGAACCGGCTGGCCATTATCCCGAAGGCATTCTCCACAACTCTCCGGGCTCTGGCCAGCCAGGAATTAAAAACCCTCCTCTCCGGGGTGAGGGTGCGTTGGGGAAATGGCCGCATGAGGTGTGGTCCTAGTCCAAAAGCTTCATCCGCAATGAAAACGAACGGTAGCCCTTCCACGTTCTCTGCATCTGTAGGCAGTGCAAGACCCCCAGCCTGCAGACGGTGAGCGAACTCCGTCTCTGCGAATGCTCCGCCATCGGACATCCGGCCGTTCTTCCCCACGTCCACATATATGAACTCGTACCGTGCCGACACCACCGCCATTAACACAATACTATTGAAACCTTTATAGTTAAAATAGTATGACCCCGAACGGGGGTGGCGGCACTATGTGGACGTGCTTCCCATCAATTGCCCCTCCGCAGTTGGGGAAATCCCACCGCTGGGCAAATTGGGAGGCCACAGTCATCCATTCCTGTGGTGTGCTAGGGAACTGTGGAGTCAAACAAAAAGAAGACATTAGTACAGTTTATGTTTACAGTGCAAGCAGATTACACGCAAAAACATTGTTGACCAACATCATTCTAACATTATTATTTAAGGGAGTATTTCCTACCAATAAACAAAGGCCCACTTAGCAGATGCCTCACCCCCGCTGAGTGGACATTCTAAACTAATCTAAGGGGGGGGGCTTGAGGTGATTGTGGGGGATACAAAAAAAGGCTCTACCACTCTGCTGAGCTTGATTGAGAACTAAAAATATTTTAACATCTTTAGGGGGGGGGAGGGAGGGTTGTCAAACTACGCGGGCAATGACCCCAAAAAAATGAAAAAGAAAATAGAAGGCTAGCTGGGTTTGCGCCCACAATAGCATGCTGGAGAGGTTAGTGAAGGGAAATAGGCATGTAGGGCCCAAAAAGGGCTTTACAGGTAAAAACAGGCATGGGGAAAATGGGGACATTACCAGGATATTACAAACAGGCAAATTTGGGTTAGCAGGGAAAAAATAAGAAGATTCTAAAACAATAAAAACATATAATGTGAGGTTAAAGGAGCAAAATTACCTTCATATAGTCCTTCTGCAGGACCTGAATGATGGCCGAACACGTCTCAGGAATAATGATCCCGAGAGCCTGGGGGGAGATGCCTGTTGAGAACTTGAGGTCCTGCAAGCTTCTCCCAGTCGCCAGGTATCTCAACGTGGCAATAAGCCTCTGCTCGGCAGTGATGGCCTGGCGCATCACAGTGTCCTGCCTCGTGATATAGGGGGTCAGCAAATCCAACAGACGGTGAAATACGGGGTCCGTCATCCTGAGATAATTCCTGAAATCATCAGGGTTATTCTCATGGATTTCCCGCAGCAGATTCATATGAGAGAATTGGTCCCGCTGGAGCAACCAATTCTTAGTCCATGAACTCCTCCTCACCCTGTTCACAGACTGAACTCGGGTTACAGTGTTAACTGCAACACCAAGTCCAAAGCCAGCACGAGCTCGAGAACGAGAACGCACTTCAAACATGGTTTTAAACCGGTCGGCTGGTCAGAACGCACTCAAACAGAACGCACCGTGGAACAGCAAGGCCTGAGAAGAACGACCTGAAAAACAGTAAACGAACGGCCAAGAAGGCACTGCAAGGCAGTAACGACCTGACTGCACGCACTGAATCACAAATACAAACCCACAAGCACAAACTGAACACCAGGAAACGATCTGCAAAGCACATAGACTGAAAAGCGCGAATCGGCTCTCACCAAACTTTTACTAACACGCGGTAACACGAAATCAGCAAAAGCAGCCCAAGGGGTGGCGCCATTAGATTTGTTCGGCCCTTTTATAGCGCGTCGTACGTTTTGTACGTGCCGTCGTTTTCTTGCCATCGGTTTTTTAACTGATGGTGTGTGGCCAAGACTGATGAAAAACAGTTTCATCGGATTTCCGATGGTCAAATCCATCGGACGAAAATCCATAGGTTATCCGATCGTGTGTACAGGGCTTAACGCACGGCCCCAATTTTTTCAACAAACCTGAAAGATAATAAACAGACTCCTTTGATTGTACCAACTCCGGCACGGAGGTCCAATCAAACCTTACATTTAAATTAATGGAACCCGGCTCTGCAGTATGTATGGGTCGGGAGAATTTAGACATTATCAATCTGTCCTCTTATTCTCTATCATTTGAGGAATTGGAAGTTCTTAAATTGGGGTTGACATTTTGCCCAGATGCTGATGCGGACAAATTTGGTCTCATTAAAGATTTACATTTATTTGCGAGACGTTTAATGTACAAAGTACTTTTTGACAAAGATCCAGTTATTGTCCAAGACAAGGACCAACTTCACCCAGTCATAGAAACCTTGACCTTTGAGGACCTAAGAGCTATGCAGGATCTGATGGACCTATGGGGCGAGAGTAACCCAGAGGAGGAGGGCTGGATCTTTAACCCTTCCGGGGCTATCACTGATGCATCAGGCACACAGTTGCCATTATCCAGCCTTTCCTGTCCCTCCTCTGAGGTTGCTTTCGGTACACCCAAAACTTACAAACCACGGTCCAGATCGTTTCCTGTGTTACAGGGAAACTCAAATATTTGGGCATTTGTTATACAGGTCACAAAGGAGATTGAGGCCACGAATTGGCATACTGGACCACAGGGCAATCTATCACAGAAACAGAAACAAGCAATTAAGACCCTTAGTAGTAATCGGTCTATAGTCATTAAACCTTCAGACAAAGGTGGCTGTTGTGTTACACTATGTGATTATTCTTGCTCTGTGTCTTTAAGATCTGTCCCCTTCTTTCTAGCTGAACTCTCTCTCTCACCGTAGTTCTTTATATATCTCCTCCACTTCCTGATTCTGGTCATTACTCCTGTATATCTTCCATGCTAAACATCTTACATGTGGCTTACAACTGCAACGTTTTTCTACCTATGAATATCCATCATTAAACGGAACATTCGAAAGGATTCATCGTCTGTCGTCCTAACTGTGAGTTTATTCATTGAGTTAAACTGCCTGTATCGATGCAAGGGATGAATATCAAACCAGCTTGAGTAAGGCCTACTTAAACCTGGAGATGAACTTTATCGCTTTGTAGTTGAGACAGAACAGTAGAAAAACAGAGTTTCACAGCCTAATTACAAGATTTCTGCATGTCATTACTGATACAGACAAGATTTACTGCCCTCATAGCAAGACAGAAGGGACAGAGCAGCACATGGCAGCCTTATAGCCTGAGACAATCTGCACAGTGTCATATTTCAGCACACAGATCCTGCCTGCTTTCACAGTCAGTCTGCTATCATGAGTGACCAAGCTTCTGCATGTGAACTCACATCTACCTCCCCACAAGTTCCTGAAGAAACTGAGTTACCCAAACGCTCAGTTAAACCCACTTGGAAAGTAATGGAGAATTATGAAGCTTCAAGGACTGAATTGTCAAATAGCTTGGAATTAGTCTGGGAGAAAATCCTTGCTGAAGCCAATACAGTGTCTGTTGAACGTGAACTACTGACACTAGAGGGCGCCATTAAACAACTTTCTGCCTCATATGAGCTTTATCAGCTTACCAGCATCAAATTCACTAATGTCTTACAAAACATGAAGTCAGAAAATGCGATGATGCAATTAAAGCGTGTCAATGCTCTCAATATTGAAAGAGACAGTTTTATCCAGCAAACCAGATTAAAGGCAGAAGCAAAAATAAAGCTGTTACAGGACACTGCATCTCACAGATCTGTTTCCACCAGACGTTCTAAAAACTCGTCAAGATCCCATAGTTCAAGATACTCAACACTCAGTGAGCGACTTATTAATGCCCGCGCTGAAGTGGAAGCCAGCAAAGTGCAGGTGGCATATGCAGAAAAAAGCGCAGTCAGCACGTCAAAAGGCAGAGTTGGAAGCGCAGTCAGCACGACAAAGAGCAACAATGGAAACCTTAAATGAACAGTGTAAACATGACGCAGCTATGGCAAAGCTAAGGGTCCTACAGCAAGCTATATCAGTGCAGACGAAGGTGCAAGTGAGAAAGACAGCATTAACCTAAACATAGCAGATATGGAAGACCCCCTCAAACGCACTAAAGACTATGTCCTAAGCCACTGCAGTGCACACTCCATTGTCTCCAATGCTCCCGACTACATAGAGACTCCTTCACAGCTTCAAGTTAAAGAGGTTCCAGCAACTTCCTGCACTCAAAATCACTCCACTGCATTTCCTACCTGTCTACCTTGCCTGCCTTCATACGTCACAGAGCATCAGCGCAAGCTTCAGGCAAGTCATCAATCTCCAGTCATCGGTACAGCCTTGAATCAACGTACCACTGGAACAACTGACTTCAAGCAAGCAACTCACCTGGATGCATCTGCTGCACCATATTTCCCTGTGTCCTTTAACAACAATGTCAAAGATAACGCAATTAGCACCATACAGCCAACAGCATCTCACATAAAGGCGGAGACAACTGAGACAGAAGAGTTTGTGAGGTACATGCTTCGCAGAGAGCTCACAAAGACTGGTCTTACAAGTTTTGATGACCAACCTGAGAACTACAGAAGTTGGATATGTGCCTTCAGAACTACAATCAGCAATATTGGCATTACAGCTGATCAAGAATTGAATCTGCTGATCAAATGGCTTGGTCCTCTATCTGCTGCACGTGTTAAGCCATTAAGATCGGTTTTCATGGACAATCCTACTGCAGGCCTCACAGCTGCATGGGAGCGACTAGAGCAAAGTTATGGCAGTCCAGAAGCTATAGAAAATGCTTTGTTCATGCGTCTGGAAACTTTCCCAAAGATATCCGGTAAGGACAACAAGGAGTTCCAGAGACTGAGTGACCTTCTCCTTGAGCTTCAGCTAGCCAAGACAGACCCAAAACTACCTGGACTCAGTTACCTTGACACTCCAAGAGGGGTAAACCCAATTGTCTCCAAGCTCCCGTATGGTTTGCAAGAGAAATGGACTGCACTAGGGTCATCATACAAAAGAGAGAACAAGGTTTCCTTCCCTCCATTCTCTTTCTTCTGTGAATTCATCAGGAAAATTGCAGAGACCAAGAACGATCCAAGTTTTTCCTACGGTGAGTACAGCCTCTTCTCACCCTTTCCTAAGAGTACCAGTCTTCAGGGCAACTATAGAAACCATAGAGGCCCAGTGTCCGTGAAAAAGACTGACATCCTTCCCACTCCTACCACAGTTCTGGCCACGAACAAACAGAGTAGGAAGATTGAAAACCCTAACAGAGAGTGTCCCATACACAAGAAGCCACACCCCCTCAATAAATGTATCGGCTTTAGGAAAAAGCCTCTGGAAGAGCGCAAGGAGCTTTTAAAGACATTTAGGGTATGTTTCAGGTTCTGTGCTTCTACAGAACATTTTGCAAGGGACTGTAATGTGTCCATCAAGTGCATAGAGTGTGGCTCTGAAGAACATGTGCAAGCCCTCCATCCTCTTGAGCCCAGCTCTGCACAACCTGCCAACACTCCTCCCAGGTTAACGCATGGCGGGGAGAATACAGACCAAGTGCCTAATTCTACCATAATTTCTTCATCCTGCACTGAAGTTTGTGGAGAAGACCGCTGTGGTAAGTCCTGTGCTAGGATATGCTTGGTGAACATATACCACAAGGATCAACCAGAAAAGTCTCTAAAGGCATATGCTATCTTAGACGATCAGAGCAATCGATCACTTGCAAAATCGGAATTGTTCAATCTATTTGAAATAAAAGGCGAAGCTCATCCTTACACCTTGGGTACCTGTAGTGGAACTATAGAGGTTTCTGGAAGAAGGGCTCATGGACTCATGGTATCTTCTCTCAAAGGTAACTTGCAATTACCCTTACCTACACTTGTTGAGTGCAATCAGATACCTGCCAACAGGGAAGAAATCCCTACTCCAGCTGCTGCTTTCCATCACCCTCACCTCAAGGTAATAGCAAATGAGATACCGCCGCTTGACAAAGATGCTCAGATCCTTCTTCTGTTAGGAAGAGACATTCTAAGAGTTCACAAGGTACACAGACAAGTCAGTGGACCCCCAGATGCCCCATTTGCCCAGCGCACGGATCTAGGGTGGGTCATCATAGGCAATGTCTGCATAGGCAAAATGAAAAGACCTACCAACATTTCGTCATTCAAGACAAATGTTCTGCCAAATGGCCGAAACACTTACTTTGAGCCATGCCCACATCACTACTGGGTGAAAGAGAAGATAGCCAGTCACGGATGGCAACATGGTATCAGAGGTGACACAAGCCCTTTCTCCTGCCATGATGGCGACTTCAGCTCTACAGAGTTTAAAGCAACCAGTGAAGATGACATACTGGCTCCTTCAATGGAAGACAAAGAATTCATCAAGGTAATGGACAAGGAGTTCTTTCAAGATGACTCCAATAACTGGGTAGCACCCCTACCCTTTCGTCTCCCAAGAGAGAGATTGCCCAACAACTTACAGCAGGCCATCAGTAGATTCTCCTCCTTAAAGCGAAACTTAAGCAGGAAACCAGAGATGCAAAAGCACTTTGTGGACTTTATGCAAAATGTATTTGACAGAGATCATGCAGAGCCTGCTCCCCCACCAAAGGATGGAGAAGAATGCTGGTACCTTCCATCCTTTGGCGTGTATCACCCACGCAAACCAGACCAAATCAGAGTTGTCTTTGATTCCAGTGCTCAGCACGAAGGTGTTTCTCTTAACCACATGCTCCTTACTGGACCCAACTTGAACAACAGTCTAATAGGAGTCTTGATTCGTTTCAGACAAGAGCCTGTAGCAGTAATGGCCGACATTCAACAGATGTTTCACTGCTTCATCGTCAGAGAAGACAACAGAAACTACCTCAGGTTTCTATGGCACAAGGACAATGACCTCAACAAGGAAGTTATAGATTATCGCATGAAGGTACATGTCTTCGGTAACAGTCCTTCCCCAGCAGTGGCAACTTATGGGCTAAGGAAAACAGCTCAGACTGGAGAAGTTGAATATGGATCTGATGCCCGACAATTTGTTGAAAGAAACTTCTACGTTGACGACGCACTTAAGTCCTTTCCAACTTCTAAAGAAGCAATTGATCTTCTCACCAGAACAAAGGAGATGCTGTCTGTAGCAAACCTTAGACTGCACAAGATTATATCCAACAGCCAGGAACTTATGAATGCCTTTCACTCTGAGGACTATGCCACTAGTCTAAAAAACCTTGACTTAGGTACAGATGTGCCTCCTGTACAGCGAAGTCTGGGTTTGTTGTGGAACATCAAGCAAGACAAATTCATCTTCCAAGTGTCAACTTGTGACAAACCCTTCACTAAGAGAGGAGTCCTGTCCGTGGTGAATAGCATCTATGACCCACTGGGTTTCCTTGCTCCAGTTACCATTCAAGGTAAGATTTTACTAAGACAGTTGTCTACTGAGAACATAGACTGGGATACTCCCTTGCCTAGTGAGAATCAACACAAGTGGGAAAGGTGGAGATATTCTTTGAAGTCACTAGAAAAACTTCAGATTCCCTGTTGCTATGTTCCAGGATCCACTTCAACTGCTAACCGGAGAGAGATTCATATTTTCTCTGATGCATCAGTTGAAGCTATTGCTGTAGTAGCCTATTTGAAGACCTCTGAACTGAATGGAGAATCACACTGTAGTTTTGTCCTAGGCAAGGCAAAACTCACTCCCAAGCCTGCACATACCATACCAAGACTTGAACTTTGTGCAGCCGTGCTAGCAGTAGAAATTGCTGAGGTCATACGAAGTGAAATGGACACTACAATTGATTCTTTCACCTTCTATGCAGACAGTAAGGTAGTACTTGGTTACATAAACAACCAAACAAAACAATTTTATGTGTACGTCAGCAACAGGGTTGAACGTATCAAGAGATTCTCTCTACCAAGTCAATGGCATCACGTTCCCACTGAACTCAAGCCGGCTGACTGTGGGACCAGAGCCGTGTCACCTGCCGCTCTTCAGGACAGCTTATGGCTGTCACCTCCAAGGTTTCTGTGTGAGGACTCTTACTTACTCCCTATTGACACCACCTATGGGCTAGTAAACCCTGAAGATGATAAGGAAATAAGAACTGTGAACATCTCACTACACACTTCTGTAAGTATAAAACAGAAGCTGCGGTCACGCCATTACAGGCATCGATGGAAGCAGGTGCAGCATCTAGCCAATGTGTCTGGCATCGCTGGAAGAAAAAGTATCTTCATCACCTTCAAGGTCGTAACAAATGGCAAGCATCTAAGCCGAATCTTAAGGTTGGAGACCTCATCCTTTTTAAAAGACAAGGAAGTTTGTCGGAATGAGTGGCCTATGGGTCTTATTACTAAAGTTATGCCCAGCGACGATAACAAAGTCCGGAAGGTAGAAGTCAAGGTAACCAAGGGAGGATCGACACAAACCTTTAGTCGACCAATTACAGAGTTAGTACTCCTTTTGCCAGGTGAGTGACTTGTGCAAGGACTAGTCATGCTGTTGGCACGGCGGGGAGTACATTGCTGCCATCTACAGGTTCTACTCAGAACTTTGGAATTATTTGAAGACATCATACTGTGACTTTATGTTCTTCATCCTGTTGAACTTACGTTTATTATTTGCTTGTTGCATGTTTTTCATTACAGGTTCCAGGACATTCGTCAGTATTGGACTTTTTGAAAATATATATTTTAGTTTAAGGTTATGAAATCTAAAGATTTCAGACGGGGAGTGTTGTGTTACACTATGTGATTATTCTTGCTCTGTGTCTTTAAGATCTGTCCCCTTCTTTCTAGCTGAACTCTCTCTCTCACCGTAGTTCTTTATATATCTCCTCCACTTCCTGATTCTGGTCATTACTCCTGTATATCTTCCATGCTAAACATCTTACATGTGGCTTACAACTGCAACGTTTTTCTACCTATGAATATCCATCATTAAACGGAACATTCGAAAGGATTCATCGTCTGTCGTCCTAACTGTGAGTTTATTCATTGAGTTAAACTGCCTGTATCGATGCAAGGGATGAATATCAAACCAGCTTGAGTAAGGCCTACTTAAACCTGGAGATGAACTTTATCGCTTTGTAGTTGAGACAGAACAGTGGCAACTTGGTAGTGATGGATGTGCAGCAATATGAGGACATGTGCCTAGATATCATTCGTAATTTCGAGTGGTCCCGGCCGGTCCCCAGCTCGCACATCCACTACTACCTAAGACAGTATAGGGAAATTATCCACAGAGCCCAACACAGGGGCATTATAGATTCCAATACATTCAAATTCCTTGATATGGAAAACTTTACTACTCCCACCTTTTATGCGCTTCCTAAAGTGCACAAGAATCTGACAAAACCCCCTGGGAGACCTATCATTTCAGGGTGTGGCTCTCTGACGGAGAGAGCAAGCCAGCTCATTGACGAATATCTTTACCCTCATGTTAAATGCTTGTTTTCTCATGGTAGGGATACTATTGAACTTTTGAAGATTATAGATCGTTTACACATACCATCTGATGCTTGGTTGGTGGCCATTGGTATTGAGGCCCTTTATAATTCGATACCCCACTCCTTGGGTGTCGAAGTTATACGGGGATTCCTCGATGAACGTGACCTGGATTCTAGGAAATATAACGATTTCGTTATTGAACTTTTAAGTTTTGTTTTGACTCATAATATTTTTGTTTTCAAGGGCTCCCACTACCTCCAGATGCAGGGCGTTGCAATGGGGGCTAAGTGTGCGCCCTCTTACGCAAACTTGTATCTGGGGGGGTGGGAGCGAAGCCTTTTTTTGGATGAATCCAGACAAGCCGATGTGGGCAGGATCATCTCATGGCATCGCTATATTGACGATGTCTTTATGGTATGGGGGGGCTCCGGAGAAGAACTGACCGCATTTCTAAACCAGTTGCAAGTGAACACCTACAATCTAAAATTTACTCACACTTTTGACCAAAAAAGAATTACTTTTCTGGATGTTGAGATATTTGTAGATGAAAGAGGGGAACTGGGTTCCACGCTCTTCAGGAAGCCTTCGGCTGGTAACAGCTTATTACGTGCGGATAGTTCACATCCGGAATTCCTAAAAAAAAGCATACCCTATAGCCAATTCCTTAGGGTAAAACGAAACTGTACATTGGAATAAGATTTTCAAAGGGAGTCTGATTCGCTTAATAAGCAACTTCAGGCCAGGGGATATAGTAAGACTAGTCTAAAAAAGGCGTTTAACAAAGTAAAAAATCTTAACAGACAATCCCTAATCTATAAACCTAGACAGGATAGATCTAGTACATCAACTAGGATCATTACCAAATTCAATCGCCAACATACGAAGATTCGCAGTATCTATAACAAATTCTGGTATCTTCTGACTGCAGATCAGAGAATATCCCGTTTTGTAAAATCCTATCCTGAGATCACCTATAAGAGATCTAAATCATTGAGGGACACATTAGTATCAAGCCACTATACCAACATAAAAACTAATTCAAAGAAGCGGATACCGGGCACCTACCCGTGTGAGAAATGCAATTTCTGTAGATTTATTCTCACAGGCAAAAATGTGTCACTCCCGAATGACACCATATGAACACCAAAATACAGATGCAATTGTCAATCAATAGGGGCGGTCTACATTATGAAGTGCTCATGTGGAGCCTTCTATGTGGGCAAAACCAAGCGCCCTCTGTTTTGCAGGATTCGAGACCATGTCTCTTTGATCGCAAAACATAGAATGGAGACGCCCATTAGCCAACATGTAGGCAGGGCCGTTTGAAGGAATTTGGGGGCCCCAAGCAAAATGGACATGGAGGCCCCCCCAACACCCCCCCCCCGCACTCACGCAAAGCCTACAGGAACCACAGCATAGCGATACAGTTTAAGCTCACCCACACTTTATATAAATAAAAAAGATTTACAGTGCAAATACTGCTGTTGCATATAATCCAACATGCTTAAAACACATACACACTCACATTAACATTAAGATGCTGTTTAGGACTGTTTATGGACCGTGGGATGGACAGGGGGACCGTGGGATGGACAGGGGGACTCCGCACTGTAATATCCACATCATCTCCCCCACTTTAATATCCACATCATCTCCCCCACTGTAATATCCACATCATCTCCCCCACTGTAATGCCCACATCTCCCCCCTGTAATGTCCACATCTCCCCGCTGTAATGTCCACATCTCCCCGCTGTAATGTCCACATCTCCCCCCTGTAATATCCACCTCTCCCCCCTGTAATGTCCACATCTCCCCCCTGTAATGTCCACATCTCCCCCCTGTAATATCCACATCTCCCCCTGTAATGTCCACATCTCCCAACATCTCACCTAGGCTGCTGCCGCCGGGTGTACCAAGATGGCCGCAGCTCCGGAGCTAGGCCGAAGCCGCGGCCTTTCCTATGGCCGCAATCCATGGATCGGCTCAGGGCGGAAATCGAGGACAGTGACAGGCAGCAGGCAGTCACCCTAGGCTGGGGCCCCAGGCCAGCCCGGGGCCCCAAGCAATTGCTTGTTTTGCCTGTCCTGTTCCGACAGCCCTGCATGTAGGGCTATACCACAACTTTGATCTAAAATCCACCAAATTTTTTGTGCTTGAACACATACCTCAACATGATCGAGGGGGTGAGATTGACAGGAAACTGCTCCAACTCGAAAGTAGATGGATTTACCTACTACAGGCAACCCAGCATCCGGGCTTAAATGAAGGCATTAGCTTTAAACCCTTTCTGTGATGGCCGGTCCCTGTGCCATGTGTGCTGGGCATTTCCATCTCCATGGTTCCCCTTTTTTTTTTCCCCTAGTGTTACCCATATGATTTTGGTGCCCTTCGCCACCTCATTACCGCCTATTTGGATGCCCAGGTAACACCCCTCGTGGATGTTTGGATTGCAATAGGGACCGGGTGGGTGGTTGACTTTGCCGAGGCATGAACTATAAAACTCACTGTCTTTTTCATTCCCCTTTATGGGAATGAGTGATATAATTTGAATATATCTGTATGGAAATATAAATTATTGTTGTTTATTTTGTTATACAGTGGGCTGGTGCTAAGGTATCAGCCTCCTGTAAGTCATTATTTGTAATTTTTTCTTTTTTGTTGATTATATTTTTGTTCCAGCAATTTTTCTGTCACAGTATTGCACATTAACTGAACGGATTCCAGTAAGGTTTCCATCTCTTTTCCATTTGGATCAGATTGTATCTGAGTTGGATGGTGTTCACCATCCCTCCTTTCTTTAAACAACTGGGGTCTATGATATCACCATTGCCTTCACCTTTTTGCAACATATGCCCTACCCTTCTGTGTTAGCATTCCCATACGGACGCCCAGGGGTTTGCACTGGACTGAACCCAGTGTTCAGGGTCCAGTGTTTGCCCAACCCCTATTGGGGCGGTCTCGGCCTGTTGCGATCCATGGTTATTTCCATGGAAACCGCTGGCGCCAGTCATCTTACCACATCCTGGGTTTCCTTACAGGATGTGGTATCTGCAAACAACATTATTCGATGCAGACGGTGCATACAGGAAGTGAGTTCACTCCCTGTATTCCAGCCACAGATCAAGCTCTCCACAGCGTCCGTGACTTGCCTTGCGGCGTGACGTCACACGCAGCCAATAGGCGGTCGGGGGAGGGTATAAAAACGTAGACAGCGTATGCTGTTACACTACGGCGGGAGCTCAAGTCGGATGGGAATCAGTGAACAGGTAATTTTTCAAACTAGGTCACCATACAAACTCACTAAGGTGGGGAGGTGTACCTATAATATATTTATGGTCATTATCTGACTTTAGGTGGATTCGCGTCTTTGTCTGCTGATCTACTTGGACGTTTCTTTCTGGTTGCTATATTGTGATGTCAAGCATAGGTACTTTTATGAGACAAGTTCCATCAGTATTGCAAGGCATTTCTCTTGGAGAGATACAGCATATGCTGTAAGTTTAATTCATTTTTATACACTTTATTTCTGCAGCTCATATTAATAATAGATGTAGACCAAGTATGACATTACAATAAAACCCTTTTTGTTATCGATAATGCTCTATTTAGATGGATCCATTAATGTAATCACTCTGACAATCACATTTGATTCCATCAAGGCTATTAATGAGCTCCTGCATTTATTTGAGCAACACATCAGCGAAGGGGGTGAGTAGGGGGATATGGAGATTTGCCTGCAGTTAGCCCCTTTTCCTTTTCTCCCTTCCTATGTACTTATATGTGGAGTTTTAATCCCTGTTTTTAGTTGGTGATTATTCATTTGAATATCATTCACAGGCAAATATAATGTTGGTTGGAACCTTAAATATACCTCTACCCTTCCTTATGGGTTCTGCGACCACTATGGATGGGGTTGTTGTGGCAAGAAGTTGACGGTGGCTGATTCATTCTTTCAGATCCATGGTGCCCCCACAAGGTATGCACCATAAGGAGGGGGTCTGCATTGTTCAATTATTGGGTGGGCACCGAATCTATGGGAGGTTGTTTGTGCATCCTGTGCTGGAAATTTTCTCTATTGTGTATGTAATTTTGTGTATCTAATTTGTTTTTGTTTTTTCCTTATACCTTTAAGCTGGAAATCACTTCACTACTTATTAAAGAGTTACCTCATGCGTCTATTCCTGATGAAGCCTTAATGGCGAAACTGTAGAATTTTTCATAGACGCACTTTTGCAGCTGATATTACCTAGTGACTGTCTTGTGTTAGGTAGTAGGTGTATACCTGCGATAGTCATGTATGTGTGTATATCAGTGCATTTTTTATGTATGTAATTAATAAATATTTTCTATTTTTTTATATATCACTTGTCTCGTGATCTATACAATTTGTCAATCAGCACCCTTAAAGTCCCATATCCTGTTTTGCTAGTTTTAGATTGTATCTGTTTTAAAGATTGTAAGCTGTAACAAGCAGGATGCTCTGGTTCCTCCTGTATTGCATTGCGAATCTACTGTAATAAACTGCTTAGGGATCGCCGTCCTGGACACGGAGACCCCTCTTTTACCTCCCCATCTCTCTCTTTCTCCTCCCCCCATCTCTCTCTCTCTTTGTCCTCCCCCCATCTCTCTCTTTGTCCTCCCCCCATCTCTCTCTTTGGCCCCCCATCTCTCTCTCTTTGTCCCCCCATCTCTCTCTCTTTGTCCCCCCCATCTCTCTCTCTCTTTGTCCCCCCGCATCTCCCTCTCTTTGTCCCCCCCGCATCTCTCTCTTTGTCCTACCCCCCATATCTCTCTCTTTGTCCTACACCCCCCCATCTCTCTTTGTCCCCCCCGCATATCTATCTCTTTGTCCCACCCCCCACATCTCTCTCTTTGTCCTACCCCCCATCTCTCTCTTTGTCCTACCCCCCCATCTCTCTCTTTGTCCTACCCCCCCATCTCTCTCTTTGTCCTACACCCCCCCATCTCTCTCTTTGTCCCCCCGCATCTCTCTCACTTTGTCCCCCCCTCCCCACATCTCTCTCTCTCTTTGTCCTACCCCCCCATCTCTCTCTTTGTCCTACCCCCCCATCTCTCTCTTTGTCCTACCCTCCATCTCTCTCTTTGTCCTCTCTCTCCCCACCCCCACATCTCTCTCTCTTTGTCCTCCCCCACATCTCTCTCTTTGTCCTACCCCCCCATCTCTCTCTTTGTCCTACACCCCCCCATCTCTCTCTTTGTCCTACACCCCCCATCTCTCTCTTTGTCCTCCTCCCACACCCCCATCTCTCTCTTTGTCCTCCGACCCACCCCCCATCTCTCTCTTTGCCTTCCTCCCACATCTCTCTCTTTATCCTACCCCCCATTTCTCTCTTTGTCCTACACCCCGCCATCTCTCTCTTTGTCCTACACCCCCCATCTCCCTCTGTCCTCCTCCCACCCCCCATCTCTCTCTGTCCTCCTCCCACCCCCCCATCTCTCTCTTTGTCCTCCGACCCACCCCCCATCTCTCTCTTTGTCCTTCACCCCCCCATCTCTCTCTTTGTCCTCCGACACCCCCCCATTTCTCTCTTTGTCCTACCCCCCATTTTAACCCCCCCCCCTCTTTTTTCCCCACCCTCTTTTTTCCCTCCTCTTTCCCCCCCACCCCCTCCTCTTTCCCCCCCTCCTCTTTCCCCCCGCCAACCACTTTGCCCCACCCCATTTGACCACACCCACCCCTCTTTCCCCCACCCCACCCTATTTGACCCCACCCCTCTTTCCCCCACCCCACCCTATTTGACCCCACCTCCCCACCCCTCTTTCCCCCACCCCTCTTTCCCCCTCACTACTCCCCCTTTCTTTCTCTCTTTCCCCCTCCCTCTTTTGCCCTCACCTTATTTTTTCACCCCCTCTTTCCCCCCACGCGCACACACTCTCTCTCTTCTCTCTCCCCCCCACGCGCTCTCTCTCCCCCCCTCGCTCCCTCTCTCTCTCCCCCCTCGCTCCCTCTCTCTCCCCCCCAAGTTACAGGATCACAGGTAAGCACCATCCACACACCCCCTAGAGCAGGGATATGCAATTAGCGGACCTCCAGCTGTTGCAAAACTACAAGTCCCATCATGCCTCTGCCTCTGGGTGTCATGCTTGTGGTTGTCAGAGTCTTGCTCTGCCTCATGGGAATTGTAGTGTAAACAGGGGGAGGGGACCTGCTGTGCATTTGCCGCTGCACTGATATGAGGTACTGAAGGGGGGCTACACTGAGCGGGGGGCTAGACTGAACGAGGGGGGGCTAGACTGAACGAGGGGGGGGGCTAGATGGAAAAAGGGGGGTGGGTTGACAGAACAAAGGGGGGCTAGACAGAACAAAGGGGGGCTAGACGGAACAAAGAGGGGCTACACTGAACAGGGGAGCTACAGTGAACGATGAGGGGCTGCTCTGAACGGGGGGTGTCTGCTCTGAAGTGTAACATGCAGGGGTCCAGAGGTGCAGGTTGCTGTGTAATGTAAAGGGGTCCAGAGATTCAGGGTGATGTGTAATGTAAAGGGGTCCAGAGGTGCAGTGCTGTGTAATGTAAAGGTGCCCAGAGATGCAAGGGTGTTGTGTAAAGTAAAGGGGTCCAGAGGTGCAGGGGTCTGTGTAATTTAAAGGGGAGCTGGAGACGGGCGGTCCCAAGCGGAGCTGGAGACGGGCGGTCCAAAGCGGAGCTGGAGACGGGCGGTCCCAAGCGGAGCTGGAGACGGGCGGTCCCAAGCACCAATGTGTGGAAGGTGGAGCGGGGCAGCGATGGCTGGTACACCACTAATTTGCAAAGTTCCCACTGCGAGCCTGTGCGGGGCTTGCTGTAGAATACAGATTAAACTGGCCGCACCGCAAGTGTGTGCGTGGCGGGAGGGGAACTGGATACATACCTGTCCATACTCGCACTGCTCATATATTCAATCGCCAAATGCGAGTGAAAATTTTGAGGGTAGCAAATAGGGTCGCGTGTTCAAATCCCAACTACAACAGTGTGTCCAAATTTAACATTGTAGCTCAACTAATAATACTGTATAAGTTGAATATGCGCTTAAAAATAAATATTTACTTTGCCTAAAGTGACAATGTACACATGCGACTGTACTATAATATTGCTCCCATACATTCTAAAATTATTTAGGCGCATGTAAACTGCATGTGTACAGTACGAATAGAAAAATTGGGCAAACACAGGTTTTTTTTAAGTAATGCTTTCTGTCCTGATATAATGTATATATTTTTTGTTATATTGATTTGATTTTATACAGTTTACTTTTATTTATGTCTCCAGGTCCTGAAGCACAATTCTTCCCTCATACAAACCGGACTGCACTAAAATACCCCTTCCCCAATTATGTTCTTAAAAAAAGTGAATGTAGTTATAATATGGTCACAGTGGTGTAGTGGGTAGAACACTTGCCTAGCAGTTGAGAAGGTTGGTGGTTTAATTCACAACCACAAAACCACCCCACTGGCGCTATTACGCACACATGCTGTGCAGTGCAAGGGTGCTTTCCACATCAGGCTATCTCTTTGGAGAAATCAGTTTTGCCATAACAGCCCAGATATTTTAAATACCACAGAAATGTTTACGCACTTTGAAATAAAATAAAAAATGACATGTTCTGCTATTCGATCGTTTGAAGAAATGTATCAATGGTATTTCAATGATCTGTGATGTGATGAACACATATCTTTTTAAATATATATCATAAAATAAAACAGACACACGAGAGGCGTACTAAGGGGTGGGCAGGGCGGGCCGCCCCACAGGTACAGCACACTGGGGGGGTGTCAGACTGGCACCCCCCTCCATGATTTTACTACACACGCCGCTGCGGTGGCAGTGCCACACTGATAGGCACGGATAGGTGAGACAGCTACAGTGGCGAGGGGGGGGTGTGACATCCAGGATTGCACAGACAGGCAGCCTCCTCTCGCGGCCACGGGTTGCCTTTCTGTGCGATCCCGGATGTCACACAGGCACAGCCGAGAGTGAAGCCGCCTGCCCCTCCTCTCTGTTTATGTGTAAACAAGGGGAGGGGACCTGCTGTGCTACACGAAACGAGGGGGGACTACATAGAACGGGGGGGGGTACACTGAACAAGGGGGGCTACACGGAACGGGAGGCGTCTGCACTGAACGGGAGGCGGGGCTAGACTGAACGATGAGGGGCTGCTCTGAACGGGGAGGGCGTCTGCACTGAAGGGGGGCTGTGTAACATGTAAGGGGTCCAGAGATGCAGGGTGCTATATAATGTAAAGGGGTCCAGAAGAGCAGGGTGCTGTGTAATGTAAAGGGGTCCAGAGATGCAGGGTGGTGTGTAATGTAAAGGGGTGCAGGGGGCTGTGTAATGTAAAGGGGTCCAGAGGACTGTGTAATGTAAAGGGGCCAAAAGATGCAGGGTGCTGTGTAATGTAAAGGGGTCCAGAGGTGCAGGGTGGTGTGTAATGTAAAGGGGTGCAGGGGGCTGTGTAATGTAAAGGGGTCCAGAGGGCTGTGTAATGTAAAGGGGTCCAGAGGACTGTGTAATGTAAAGGGGCCCAGAGATGCAGGGTGCTGTGAAATGTAAAGGGGTCCAGAGGTGCAGGGACTGTGTAATGTAAAGGGGTCCAGAGGTGCAGGGACTGTGTAATGTAAAGGGGTCCAGAGGTGCAGGGACTGTGTAATGTAAAGGGGTCCAGAGGTGCAGGGGGCTGTGTAATTTAAAGGGGTCCAGAGATGCAGGGTGCTGTGTAATGTAAAGAAGTGCAGTTGTGGAGAGGGGGCACACAGTAGTGACAAAGAGATATTGAAGGATGCAGATGTATGCCGGGGGCACATTGGGCTGTTTTTACATTATAATGTGGGGTGGGGGGGAGAGAGGATATAGGATCCGCCCCGGGTGCCAAATGCTCTAGGGCAGGGATATGCAACCTCCTCTATGTATCTCTGGTGATTGATAAACTCAGCCCAGGATAGTTTTTCAGAGCATGTCATTTTCAAAGTAACCTGCTGCTGAGCATATTTCACAACTGCAGATCACTGGACACTTTGATACATTTTTAATAAGTCACAACAGAGGGGGAGGGCAGGAGGTTAGAAAAAGGTCACTGCACATCATCAAGCATTGTGATTTTGCATGTTCTAAATCGAAGCTGGCCATACATCATACAATCATACTGTACACTTGTCCTTTAGATTGACAATAAAAAAAAAAATAGGAGGGGAAAACCTAAACAACACTTTCAATTCAGATCCAATCAGGAAGACCCTTGCACTGCATAGCTGAAAGTAAATCTAAAGGAGATTGTACAAGAGGATTGTATAATGTACGGTCAGCTTAAGGTTCAGTTCACAACATTGGAGCATGCGCGTGGTTCTGTGCGTTTCTGGTACGCATGAGCCCGATGTTCGAGTCAAAGGCAATTTGTATCCAATTAGGCCCTTACACTACACAGTTGAAGGTAAATCTAGAGATTTGCTAGTAGACTGCAGGAAATCAGCCAAGAACAAAAACAATACGTAGGGAAATAAAAGCCAATAGGCTTACGGAAATCAGCAGGAAAAAAAAACAAAACATGGAGGGGTATAAATGCCAATAGACTGCAGGAAATCAGCTAAAGAAAAATATATGAAGGAAATAGATGCTAATAAATTGCAGGAAATGAGCAGAGGAAGATAAATATGGAGGCAAAAGATGCTAATAAACTGCAGGGAAATAGCAGTGGCAAAAAAAAATAAAAAATGGATTTCTCCATTCACAAAAGCAAGGCGACATGTCAAATCGCATGCCAAATCGGCGGCTATTGCCGGCAATGGCACCCTCCGAAAACCCAAAAGTAGTTCCTGTTCTACCTTTGGGGATGATTTGAAGAGACATCTGTGCATGAACCTGCACAGATGTCTGTCAAATCGGCCCTGAAGTTGGACTGCATTGCCAGCTAGAAATCGTGCAAATTCAGCGGAACCCGCACAATTTCTATCCCGCGTCAGTGTGAACCTGGGCTAAAGCTAGCCATAGATGGATCAAAATTTGTCTGGTTCAGCGGGGAACTGGGCATTGTGATTGCACAGAAGTCAGGGGTTTTACACAGTGCAGTCCATATCCCCTTTTGTCTGGTCCCTCACTGGCTCTCTTGGCCCCTCCCTCCTGGCGAGTGCCCCCACAGCAAGCAGCTTGCGATGGGGCACCCGAGATGAGCTGCAGCTCTGTGTGTCCATTCAGACATGGAGCTTCAGTTTGGCCCCGCCCCCTCTCTGATTGGCTGACAGTAGTGGGAGCCAATGGCGCCACCGCTGTGTCTCAGCCAATTAGGAGGGAGAGTCCCAGACAGCCGAGGCACTCATGCAGATCACTGGATCAAAATGGGGTTCAAGTATTAGGGGGGCTGCTGCACACTGTAGGTTTTTATATTAATACATAGAATCACTTAATGTGGTTGTTAAGCCACTATGTTATGTTTATACCACCCCCTCTGTTAGATAACATGTGTCCTAGTGTCTGTGCTTTATAAAAAAAAGCCAATTTCTACCCGATTTCAAAACGTGGAGGGGAGAAGAGCTGTGCTGGTGCGAGCTGACAAGCAGTGCATTTTGGAAATGCCCTGCAAATGTGTATCGTGCTTGCATCACCATAATGGCAATGCGAGGTTGATGTGCGTTTGTAGTGATGAGCACGGTGTTCGAGTTGAACATAAGTTTGACTCGAACATCGGCTGTTTGACCGTTCGGCGAACATCGAACTATTTGGGCCGTTTGCGACAAATTTTAAGTGACGTGTACGGCCCACAATACACTGCGCCATCGCAGTGCAATCCCGGCGCTGTGATTGGCCAAGCATGCACTGTGACTCTGCATGCTTGGCCAATCACAGCGTCGGCAGCTAGGAGAGCCATAATTGGCCACAGGCAGGTTGCCTGTGGCCAATTATAGCTCAGGGGGTTTAGCACACGCCCCACACTATAAAAGGCCGCCAGCGCGGCGGCCTTGTGTAGTGTGTTCCGGCGCAGGGAAAGAGTTACATAGGCAGGGACAGTGTCAGTGCTATTTGTACCTCAAACTTGTGTGTAGGGAGAGAGAAGGATAGGCAGGGAGAGTGTCAGTGTCATATTCTTTGCTAAACCTTGTGTGCAGGGAGAGAGAAGGATAGGCAGGGAGAGTGTCAGTGTCATATACTTTGATAAACCTTGTATGCAGGGAGAGAGAAGGATAGGCAGGGGACAGTGTCAGTGTCATTGTTGCTAAGCCTCCTGCACATTATACACCTGAAGTTAGCCCGTATTGCTGTGTTTTCCTGGTGTGTTACACCAACAGGCATTTGCAGCACTTACAGCGGGCGGAGTGTGCCTCCTGCACCTTACATACACCTGAAATTAGCCTGTATTGCTGCGTTTTCCTGGTGTGTTACACCAACAGAC
Organism: Rana muscosa; assembly: GCA_029206835.1. Lineage (NCBI taxonomy): Eukaryota > Metazoa > Chordata > Amphibia > Anura > Ranidae > Rana > Rana muscosa. The sequence goes on from JARGYO010005562.1 coordinate 14,989,888, forward strand.
ATTTGCAGCACTTACAGCGGGCGGAGTGTGCCTCCTGATCATATTACACCTGAAGTTAGCCTGTATTGCTGCTTTTTCCTGGTGTGTTACACCAATAGGCATTTGCAGCACTTACAGCGGGCGGAGTGTGCCTCCTGATCATATTACACCTGAAGTTAGCCTGTATTGCTGCTTTTTCCTGGTGTGTTACACCAACAGGCATTTGCAGCACTTACAGCGGGCGGAGTGTGCCTCCTGATCATATTACACCTGAAGTTAGCCTGTATTGCTGCGTTTTCCTGGTGTGTTACACCAACAGGCATTTGCAGCACCTACAGCAGGCGTAGTGTGATTCCTGCAAAATATACTCCTGAAGCTAGGCCTTATTGCTGGTTTTCCCATTTCCCTGCAGGCCATTAGAATGTCTGGAAGGCAAACAAGGAGAGGCAGACAGTCAGGAGCCAATAAAAGAGGGCAAGCAGGCTCTGTGTCTAGAGACAACAGTGCTGGTCGTGGACGCAGTGCATCGCCATCAGCACGTGGCCATGGGACACGCTCGTCCTTCTTTTTGGCAGCTGGACGTGTTGAGCCGCATCATGCCGAAGACTTGGTAGAGTGGATGACCAAGCCCTCTTCATCCTCCTCATCCTCTCTCACCCAGGCTCAGGGTACTGGCAAAGCAGCTGCCAAAGCGTCCTCTTCCCTGGTATCAATGTCATCATCAGTCACTCCTTCCCTAGACCAACCATGTCCTCCTGAGGAGTCCCCCGAACTGTTTGAGCACAGTGTTGGGTACATGCTCCAGGAGGATGCCCAGCGTTTCGAAGGGTCTGATGATGATACCCAGCTAGAGGAAGGCAGTAGCGTGAGAGCAGAGAGAGGGGATGCTCAAGAAGGACACCAATCTGGCAGTCATGTTCCAGCAGCTGCAGCATACTGCCAGATTGGCTCCAGTGATGAGGAGGGAGGGGATGATGAGGTCACTGACTCCACGTGGGTGCCTAATAGGAGAGAGGAGGAGGAGGAGGATGAGGAGGAGGCACATCTCCAACGAGGCAGGATGCCCTCGGGGGGCCAGCGTAAGGGCAGCACATCGACGGAATCACACCGCAGAGCTCCGCCTGTGCAGGGCGCTGCCTCTGCCCGTTATTCAAAAAGTTCTTTGGTGTGGGCCTTTTTTGAGTCGAGTGCATCAGATCGCACAGCTGCTGTTTGCAACATATGTCTCAAGCGTATATCGTGTGGCCAAAACATTACCCGCTTGGGCACCACATGCTTGACCAGACATATGTTGACCCGCCATGCAGCTCGTTGGCAAGCCTACCTTAAAGACCCACACCAAAGAACAAAGCGGACCTCTCCTTGCACCGCATCAGCTGGGATCTCCAACCCCACTATACCTTCAGTCCTCTCTGAAACCTGCACTGAGAGGAATGAAGGTGTAGAATTAGGTGTGTCACAGCCAAGTACTTGCGGGCACTCTGCTAGCAGTACACCAACGTCCGATTCTAGCAGGCAAATTTCCCTGCCCCAGCTGCTGGACCGTCAAAAGAAGTTCACTCCCAGCCATCCACATGCCCAGCGGTTGAATGCTAGCTTGGCTAAATTGCTAGCGCTTCAACTGCTGCCTTTTCAGTTGGTAGACTCGGCCCCCTTCCGTGAGTTTGTGCAATGTGCAGTTCCTCAATGGCAGGTTCCCAAACGCCACTTTTTCTCACGGAAGGCGATTCCGGCTCTCTACCGGCATGTGGAAGGCAATGTCTTGGCCTCGCTGGACAGGGCGGTCAGCGGTAAGGTGCATATTACCGCTGACTCATGGTCCAGCAGGCATGGACAGGGACGTTACCTTTCTTTCACAGCCCATTGGGTCACTCTTTTGGCAGCTGGGAAGGATGCAGGACAAGGTGCAGTAGTGTTGGAGGTTGTTCCGCTGCCACGCCTCCAAAATGCTGCTACTGGTTGTGACACACCTCTCTCCTCCACCCCCTCCTCTTCTTCCTCCATGGCCTCTTCCTGTGCTTTGTCCTCGGAACCAGCGGTGCTCCGTAGGCGTTCAAGGGGCTACGCAAGTACGCAGGCAAAAAGATGCCATGCTGTGCTTGCGCTGGTGTGTTTGGGGGACAGGAGCCACACTGGGGCAGAGGTTCTGTCTGCTCTGCAGGGGCAGGCCGAGAGGTGGTTGACGCCACGCCAGCTTAAGCCAGGAATGGTGGTTTGCGACAATGGCACCGACCTCCTCTCCGCCCTCCGACAGGGACAACTGACCCATGTGCCCTGTGTGGCTCACGTCCTTAACCTGGTGGTGCAGCGGTTCTTGGGCAGGTACCCGGGCTTACAGGATGTCCTGAGGCAGGCCAGGAAAGTCTGTGTGCATTTCCGCAGATCTTATAATGCCAGTGCTCGCCTGGCTGAGCTGCAAAAGGAGTTGAACCTGCCCAAGAACCGCCTTATATGTGACATGCCCACCAGGTGGAACTTAACGTTGGCCATGCTGCAGCGGCTGCACACGCAGCAGAGGGCCATCAATGAGTACCTGTGCGACTACGGCACCAGGACAGGGTCAGGGGAGCTCTGTTTTTTTTCACCACGCCAGTGGGGCATGATCAGGGATGCATGCACTGTCCTGGCATCATTTGAGGAGGCCACAAGGATGGTGAGCAGTGACAGTGCATGCATCAGTGACACTGTACCTCTTGTCCACCTGTTGGAACATACACTGCATGGAATAAAGGGATTTTTATAACAGCTTACCTGTAAAATCCTTTTCTTGGAGTACATCACGGGACACAGAGCGACTTAGTCATTACTAATGGGTTATATAGTTTACCTTCAGGTGTTGGCACTGGCCAATTCCAAACCGGAAGTACCCTCCCCTATATAAGCCCCTCCCACCCGGGAGCACCTCAGTTTTGTAGCCAAGCAATAAGTGTCCCAAAAAGAGGGGTGGGAGCTCTGTGTCCCGTGATGTACTCCAAGAAAAGGATTTTACAGGTAAGCTGTTATAAAAATCCCTTTTTCTTTTTCGTACATCACGGGACACAGAGCGACTTAGTCATTACTAATGGGACGTCCCAAAGCAATGCCAAATGAGGGGGGGTACATAAGCTGGGCGCCATCAGGCATGAGGATCTTTTGCGGCCTGCAACACACTGCGCCCAAAGGCGACATCCTCCTGACTTCTAACGTCTACCTGATAGAATCTAGTAAACGTGTGTACCGAAGACCATGTTGCGGCCTTACATACTTGAGCCAGGGAGGCCTGGTGATGCACTGCCCATGAAGTTCCAACCGCTCTTGTGGAGTGCGCCCTAACTTTGAACGGAGGCGGTCTCTTTCTCAAGCCATAGGCTTGTATTATGACCTGTCGAATCCACTTGGCTAAAGTAGATTTTGATGCTGCCTGACCCCTTCTGGGGCCTTCCGGCAGAACAAACAAAGAATCCGTTCTGCGAATCTGAGCAGTGGCTTTTAGATAAGCTTTAACTGCTCTTACCACATCCAAAGAATGTAATAACTTTTCCTCTACTGAGCTAGGTTTGGGGAAAAAAGAAGGAAGAACCACATCTTGGTTCAAATGAAACCTCGATACCACCTTAGGAAGAAAGGCTGGATGAGGACGTAATACTACTCTGTCCTTATGGACAACCAGATATGGCTCCTTACAGGACATAGCTGCTAATTCCGACACTCTTTTAGCCGAACAAATGGCTACTAAGAAAACCAATTTCCTGGTGAGAAGAACCAAGGAAATGTGTTGTAATGGTTCAAACGGTTGTTTCTGTAGAACCGACAGAACCAGGTTTAAGTCCCAAGGACATATGGGAATACTAACCGGAGGGCTAATACGCATCACTCCTTGTATAAAGGCTTTGACTAGTGAATGCGAAGCCAAGGGCCTTTGAAAAAATATTGACAAGGCCGAAATCTGACCCTTGATAGTACTCAAGGCCAGCTTCCTATCTACAGCCCACTGTAGGAAGTCCAGAATCCTCCCTATCATGTACTTACGTGGATGCCATTTCTTGGTCTCACACCACGTAATGTACGCTTTCCAGATCCTATAATAGATCTGCCTGGATACCGGTTTCCTGGCATTGATCATGGTAGATACCACAGAATTAGAGAGCCCTCTCTTTTTCAGAATGTGGGCTTCAATAGCCAGGCCGTCAAACCTAGGGCTGGTAAGGAAGGGTGGTATATCGGTCCTTGCGACAGCAGGTCCGGACGAAGTGGGAGGGTCCAAGGACTCCTCACTGACATTTTTACAATCTCCGCGTACCATGCCCTTCGGGGCCACGCTGGAGCCACCAGAATCACTGGTTTCTTTTCTACCCTGATTCTGCGGAGTAATCGCGGTAACAATTGTGGCGGTGGGAATGCATATATCAGCTTGAACCGATCCCAAGGGAACACTAGGGCATCCGAGCCGCAAGCTAGGGGATCCCTTGTGCGAGACACAAACCTGTCCACCTTTGCGTTGAATCTGGATGCTAGCAGATCTACATCCGGTGTTCCCCACCGCTGGCATATTGCCTGGAAAACCTCGGGGTGAAGAGACCATTCCCCCGGGCATAATTGTTGGCGACTTAGAAAGTCCGCTCTCCAATTTTCCACTCCTGGGATGAAAACCGCGGATATGGCTGGGACATATCTTTCTGCCCACTCCAGGATGCAATTTGCTTCCTTCTGGGCTGCACGACTTCTGGTGCCACCCTGATGATTGATATATGCCACTGCCGTGGCATTGTCTGATTGAATTCTGACAGGGGACCCCTGGAGTCTGGATGTCCATGCTACTAGGGCATACCGGGCTGCTCGTATCTCTAAGAGATTGATGGGCAGGGCCTTTTCTGCTTCTGACCACCTGCCCTGGAGAGACCATTGCTCCAGCACTGCCCCCCAGCCGATGAGGCTGGCATCTGTAGTGACCACCTTCCAAGAAACCGGACTGAAGGGTTTCCCTCTTTCCAGATTCTGGGGCACCAACCACCAATGGAGGCTCTTGCGAACGGAAGGGGACAGGGACATTGGTAAGTCTAAAGCCTGAACTTTTTTGTTCCAGGCTGACAGTATGGCCCTTTGCAAATTCCTTGAATGGAATTGACCGTAGGGTACCGCTTCGAATGAAGCCACCATCTTTCCCAGCAGCCTCATGCAGAGACGTATGGATGGTTTTCTTTTTGTACCCACTAAGTGGGTCAAATTTCTTAAAGACGACACCTTCTCTGGAGGTAAGAAAATCTTTCTCTGATTTGAATCCAGCCTTAGCCCTAAGTATTCCAGACTTTTGACTGGTCTTAGAGCTGACTTGTCCCGGTTGATAATCCAACCGTGATATTCCAGATACTCGATTGTCTTGTGAATAGCTACTTCCAGCTTTTCCACTGAGTGGTCTATTAGTAGCAGGTCGTCTAGATATGCCATTATCGTTACACCCTGTGTTCTTAGATTGGCCAATAATGGGGCCAGAATTTTTGTGAACACTCGTGGTGCTGTGGCCAGACCGAAAGGTAAGGCTCTGAACTGAAAATGGCGCCCTTCTACTGCAAAGCGTAGAAATTTCTGATGGGCCGGAAAGATGGGAATATGCAGATAAGCATCCCTTATGTCGATCGAGGCTAGCCATTCCTGCCCTTGTAGGGCGGTGGCCACTGATCGGATCGACTCCATCCGAAAGGTCCTGATATTTAGGAACTTGTTTAGCCCTTTTAGATTTAATATGGGCCTCACGTCCCCATTTGGTTTGGGGACTGTGAAAAGGTTCGAGTAAAACCCGAATCCGCTTTCTTCCAGGGGAACCTTCATGATTACCCCTTGGAGCAATAGTTGTTCTAGTGCCAGAAGGAGGGATCCTCTCTTTTGGGGATCTCTTGGCACGTTTGACCTCATAAATTGGGCAGGAGGAGTGCCTTTTAACTCCAGCTTGTATCCCAGACTTACTGCGGAGAGCACCCATCTGTCTCTGATGGTGTCCCGCCAGGTCTCTGTGAACAACTGAAGTCTTCCCCCCACCCGATTGAGCGGGGGCAATACTTCATGCCTTAGGGGGAGGTTTTGTACCTCTCTTGATCCAGGGCTTCTTGTTACCCTGTGATTGTCCCTGATTTCTGCCCCCTGAATTTGACCGCGGAGGCCGTCGGAACTGCTTCCCAGCCGATGTGCCCGGGACTGGAGAGGTAGGCCTCTTAAAAGAAGGACTTCTACCCTTGTTCTTAACCGGTAAGAGTGAACTTTTACCGGCAGAAATTTTCTGGATATATTTGTCCAGATCTTCTCCAAATAAGCGTTCTCCATGAAATGGGAAGCTAACCAGCAGTTTTTTACAGGGAGCTTCAGCAGACCAGTTTTTGAGCCACAGAAGCCTACGCATATGTACTATAGACAGCGTAAAGCGGGAGGCCTGTTGGATTGTATCCTTTATGGCGTCCACCGCAAAACACAAGGCTCTAGGCAGGTCAGCTAGGGCATGAGCCTGCTGATCTGGTAAGTCCCTTAAGACTTGTTTCAACTGATCTTTCACTGCTTGGCAGACTCCAATCGCTGCTACCGCAGGTTGTGTCACCATACTTGCTGTAGAGAAAGCAGATTTTAGTAAAGACTCCAATTTTTTATCTATTGGGTCTTTGAACATTGGAACATTATCTACTGGACATGTCAGTGATTTGTTAACAGAAGAGATGGCTGCGTCCACTATAGGGACCCTCCATTTTCTTATGAACTTATCCTCCATGGGATAGATCACCGGAAATCTCTTGGGGGGAGCAAATATTTTATCAGGATGCTCCCAATCCTGGTAAATAAGCCCTTCTAATAAAGGGTGGATTGGGAAGGAACAGACCGCCTGGGGAGCTTTTAGCGACCCCAGCGAGGAAACCGTAGTGGATGGTGGTTCCGCCAGAGGCATTTTAAATGCTGATCGGACCATGTTAGTCAGAGACTGAACCCATAATCTTTCAGCCTGAGAAGCTGAGAAAGGTTCTTCCACTGTTGATTCCTCTATAAGTGAATCAACCTCATCCTGATCCCCTTCAGGTAGGTCGATCTCTGTGTGGGGCTGTTCCTCCACTAACAGGCACTCTGAAGGAGGAGACGGAGATCGGACGCGCTTTTCCTGTGACAGGGAAGCAGCGATCAATGCTGTTAATCTCTCTTCCAATCCTCCCAGAGTTGAGGATAAAACCTCCTCTGTTATATATACAGGAGCAGGTGGACTGGGGACAGCCGCAGCACCAGGCATTCCTGCGGGGTTTCTACGGCTACTGACCTCTGCATTCTCAGGGGAGATTGGTGCAGTGCAAGCATGCCCAATATCCTCAGAGCCCGATGGAGACCCCTTTGGCTTCCTGGAAGATCTATTTCCGGAGCGTCTGGACGACATATCCTTTAAGCACAAAGCTGAGGTATTCCCGTCGTCATACACCAATTTTTGCTGGTAATAGTCTAACACAGGTGCTGCTATATACCAGCTGGTGTCCACTAAAGTGCCTTTCTATGGGGATGCCTGCATCAACCGCCTCTGTGTGCCACTGTTTGTTGCTAGCTCTGTTTGCATGCAGCTGACACTTGTACTGTGTCTTTTAACCATGCTGGGACGCCCGCACATGCGCAGAAGCGCCGCGGCGCGCATCGAGCGTCATCCACCCGCCCCGCCCCTTTTTTTTCATAGGAGGCGCGTGCACGCGCCCGCGCGCGCGCCCGTGCGCCAATGGCGCCCTTTTCGAAAACCAACAGAGGACTAGGAGCCAGGGCCCTTTTTGCCGGAGGGCCTGTGCGGTGGATGAACGCAGCAACAGGGCAGAGGAAGTGGATTCCCTCAGAGAAACTTACCAGCTGCCTGGATCTTTTGAGTTGAGAAAACCAAAGATCCACATTTACAAGAAAAATGGACTACAGCGGCCTCTAGTGGTTTAACACAGGTACCGCGGTCCCTGTTTTTTTTTTTTTTTTTTCTTGACTACTATTAAAATTTTACATTTTCAGTAGTTATAGGCAAACACAGATATTTAGCGGGAATACCGTTAGGTAACAGACAGAAAGACAAATTAGGCTTGGGGGTCCCCCAATAGAACCAAGTTCCTGAGGGCCCCCACTTACCTGATCCCCGCCGCAGGACTTTGTTTGGTCCACAAAAGTCCAAACTTCACCTATCACGGCAGGCATTGTAATTAAACCTTCAGGGACCGGGTTCCCAAGGATTCCACTCCCCTGGACCTGTATAGCACCCTGCACAGACAGCGTCTTGGTCGTGGGTATGACCAGAGCTCTGGATCCCAGGGTCCAGCCCTCCTAAGAGAAGCATTACAGGCAAAACCCTGCTCTTCTGCTGCAAGGCCCGGGTACCGACCGTTTAGCTATGAAGCTTTTTTGGTGGGATCCGGAACAGCTTACTAAGGCCCAAAAGAACCTGTACGCAAGCCCAGTGAAAACACATGTTACTCTTTGGCCAACACCTTAGACACTGGCAAAAAACTGAGGTGCTCCCGGGTGGGAGGGGCTTATATAGGGGAGGGTACTTCCGGTTTGGAATTGGCCAGTGCCAACACCTGAAGGTAAACTATATAACCCATTAGTAATGACTAAGTCGCTCTGTGTCCCGTGATGTACGAAAAAGAAAATGGACAGGGCACTTGAGGCAGAACAGAGGCAGGAAGAGGAGGACTTCCTTGCCTCTCAAGGCCCCCTTTACCCAGACAGTGTTCCTTCTGTCCCACCCATCGCACAGGAGGAGGAGGAGGAGGAGGCGGAGGAGGATTGTGTCAGCATTGAGGTGGAGCCTGGCACTCAGCATCATCAGCAGCAGTCTTTTAGGGATGATTTACAGTCCCAAGAAACCAGTGGACTTGTACGTGGCTGGGAGGAGGTGGCTGCGGATCATGTCGTACTTAGTGACCCAGAGGACTCCGGACCGAATGCCTCAGCTAACCTACGCTGCATGGCCTCCCTGATCCTGCAAAGTCTGCAGAAGGATCCTCGTATTCTTCGAATCAAGGAGAGGGACCATTACTGGCTGGCCACTCTCCTTGATCCACGGTACAAGGGTAAGGTTGCGGACCTTATCTTACCGTCGCAGAGGGAGCAGAGGATGAGACAACTCCGGGAGGCCTTGCAGAAAGGTCTTTGCAACGCGTTCCCAGAGACTGGGAGGTTACAAACTCCTGGTCCTGGACAACGAGTTGCTGAGGCTTCGGTCAGTCAAAGAAGGAGCGGTGGGGAAGGTGGCCCTCTGACCGATGCGTTCAGACAATTCTTTAGTCCGCAGCCCCAAGGTATGATCGGTTCCAGCAACCATTGCCAGCGTCTGTTATACATGGTGCAGGAATACCTAGGGGCAAGGTCAGACTTGGACACCTTCCCCACCGAAAATCCTCTGGCTTACTGGGTCTTGAGGATGGATCACTGGCCAGAGCTTGCACAGTATGCAATTGAGCTACTGGCCTGTCCTGCATCCAGCGTTCTTTCAGAACGCACATTCAGTGCTGCTGGAGGATTCGTCACAGATCACAGGGTGCGCCTGTCCACCGACTCGGTTGATCGACTGACCTTCATAAAGATGAACCAGTCTTGGATCACCACCAGCTACCAAACACCTGAAGCTGATATAACAGACTAATTTATTTTCAAATGTCACATCCCTTCAAGACTGATGCTGATGTTGAGAGACTGTCCTGTTATTTTGACTGACTATCCTCCTCCTCCTCAATGATCCAATTGATGATGATAGCTTGGAAGAACATTTTTGTTTCTGGGTGCCGCCACCAGTGGCTAAGGCCACATTTTTCAGCCCCTGTTTAACAGGGGCATGTAATTACAATTTTTTATGCAATGCTTTGCAGCAGGGCTCATTCCTGCACTTCAACTAGAGTATCTGGGAGAGGTTGCAGTGTCGTGGCACCAGCACCAGTGGCTAAGGCCCAATTTTTCAGCCCCTGTTTAACATGGGCGTGTTATTACAATTTTGTATGCAATGCTTTGCAGCAGGGCTCATTCCTGCACTCCAACTAGAGTATCTGGGAGAGGTTGCAGTGTCGTGGCACCAGCACCAGTGGCTAAGGCCCAATTTTTCAGCCCCTGTTTAACAGGGGCGTGTAATTACAATTTTTGATGCAATATTTTGCAACAGGGCTCATTGCTGTGCTCCAAGTACAGTATCTGTGAGGGGTTGCAGTGTTGTGGCACCAGTGCCTAAGGCCCAATTTTTCTGCCCCTGTTTAACAGGGGCATGTAATTACAATTCTTGATCTAATAATTCACAGCAGGGCCCATTCCTGCGCCCACCAAGAGTAACTGTGAGGCCTTACAGTGTTGTGTCAACACCACCACCACCACCACCAAAGGCCCAATTTTTCAGCCCCTGTTCAACAGGGGCATCCATTTACAATTCTTGATCTAATAATTCACAGCAGGGCCCATTCATGCGCCCACCAAGAGTAACTGTGAGGGCTCACAGTGTTGTGGCAACACCAACATGTAAGGGGCAAATTTCAGCTGAGTATATACGGCAGGCCCCTACTTTCAAACATCCAACTTACAAACGACTCCTCCTTGCAAACGGAAGGATACAACAGGAAGTGAGAGGAAATCTACCCCTAGGAAGGCAAATTCTCTCCTGTAAGAGTTAATATGGGAAAAAAGTGTCTCCTCTCCACTGATGCTTTATCACCAATTCTTGTTTCAATAAAAACCCCAAATTTTCAAAAAACATTTGTCATTAGGACGGAAAGTGAGGCGAACTGTTCTGAACAGGTGCACACTGCACAGACAGCAAAACAAATGTTACAGGGGTGATAACCCTTCCCTATGTTTTCCAAAAAGCTTAAAAATAGATTTTTTGGCTGGAGCTACACTTAAACAATGTACCTGTTCAAAATTACAAACAGATTCTACATAAGAACAAACCTACAGTCCCTGTCTTGTATGCACTGCCTGTATACGGCTGTTCAGAGTATATAGGGCCTTTTTTATTTTGTGTGCGGGGTTCCCCTTAATATCCATACAAGACCCAAAGGGGCTGGTAATGGGCTGGGGTAGGGGGGGGGGCTGTGATGGGGTAGCTATGCCATTTTTCTTAAAGATTTTCATCCATATTACTGGGACCAGACATTACATTAAAGCCGCAAGCAGTTTTAAATGGCTTTTTTTCCTTTAGAAATGTAATTTTGTGCAGGGACAGTTCTAAACACGGGAAACACGTGGCACTTCACAGGCATACTTTAGACACCCCCCAGGTATGATATTTAAAGGAATGTTTGACTTTTTTTCACTTTATGCATCATTAAAATGACTGCTCCCGAAAAACGGCCGTTTTTAAAACTTTTTTTTGGATTGATACATGTCCCCTGGTGCAGAACCCGGGTTCCCAAACCCTTTTTAGGACAATAACATGCATAATAGTCGTTATAATTAGCACTTTAGATTTCAAACGTTTGCATCCATTGTATTTAATAGGGTTCTAAAGTTCGTGCGAACTTTCGGTCCGTTCGCGGGTTCTGGTGCGAACCGAACCTGGGGGTGTTCGGCTCATCACTATGCGTTTGCAGCGTGTTTTCAAAGCGCACACCAAAGCATGCTTTTTGCATGATAAATGATGTCAATCACAGGCCAGGAAAGAGAGGGGGGGCTCCACACGAGAGCAGGATGTAATACCCATGGAGGTCAGTTAATGCAACAACATCCCACCGTGTTGATACTATGTTCCACCGTAATAACCTCCATCATTGGTGCAATCCTACACAAGAACAACCCTCTGCATGGCTTCCAGTATACACAGTACCCCATGTCATTGGTTCCAGTATACACACACTAATAACCTACACCATTGTTAAAAGAGGAAGTAAAACCGTTTTTGTTTTTCCTGCAAAAAAAAACCCTGCAAGAGAAAGGCATAATGAGCTAGTATGAATAGCATACTAGCTCATTATGTAGCATACTAGCTCATTATGTGGCACTTACCTGAGATCCAAGCCCCGAAGCGCTCCTCGTTCCCCTCCACCGCCATGTCTCCTCCGAGTGGCTTCCGTGTATCGCCGCTCCGGCGCTGTGACTGGCCGTAGCAGCGATGACGTCACTCCCGCGCGTGGGACCGTCAGATCCCCGCGCATGCGTGCTTTCCCGCCATTATCCCATTCAGAAAAACGACACGCTCATTGCGCCTGCGCCGTTGTCTACAGTGAAGTGTTTTCTGCAAATATCTCCTTAAGGAGATATTTCTTGCACCTACAGCTAAGCCTTAATCTAGGCTTACCTGTAGGTGCAAGTTGTAAGAGTGGGTTTACAACCAGTTTAACAGTTTACACAACAACAACAACAACAACAAGTAGCATTGCTGTCTGTTTATACAGCAATAACCTTCAGCCATGGTGCCAACATGCATAATAAGCCCCAGCATTGGTGCCAGGATACACAGCGAAAACCAACCATGTTGGCGACAGTTTCCACAGCGATAACCACCACCATTTATTTCAAAAACTTTGAAGTTTTAATCTAATTTTTTCAGGTGTACAGACCTGTGAACTCTGCACAGGCATTGTGGGAACCCCTCATAATAGGATGGGTGGGTGTACAGACATCGAGAAGCCAGCACAGGGATTGTGGTAACCCGTCATAATGGGCAGAGCAGGTGTACAGACCTGTGAACTCAGCATGGGTTCAGTGGGAAGCACTCATAATGGGATGGGTGGGTGTACAGACCCGGGAACTCAGCACAGGGTTGGTGGGAACCCCTCATAATGGGCCCGCTGTGTGAACAGACCCAGGAACTCAGTACAGGGATTGTGGGAACCCCTTATGGGTACAGCGAGTGTACAGACACAGGAGCTATGCACAGGGTTGTTGGGAACCCCTCTTAAGGCAATTTGTGAGTGTACAGACCAAGGAACTTGGCACAGTGATTGTTGGAACCCCTTATTGGCACAGCATGTGTACAGACCCAGAAACTCAGCACAGGGATTGTTGGAACCCCTTATGGGCACAGCAGTTGTACGGACCCAGGAACTATGCACAGGGTTGTTGGGAACCCCTCATAATGGTATGGGTGGGTGTACAGAACCAGATACTCAGCACAGGGATTGTGGCTACCCCTCATAATGGGCAGAGCAGGTGTACAGACCTGTGAACTCTGCACAGGCATTGTGGGAACCCCTCATAATGGGATGGGTGGGTGTACAGACATCGAGAAGCCAGCACAGGGATTGTGGTAACCCGTCATAATGGGCAGAGCAGGTGTACAGACCTGTGAACTCAGCATGGGTTCAGTGGGAAGCACTCATAATGGGATGGGTGGGTGTACAGACCCGAGAACTAAGCACAGGGTTGGTGGGAACCCCTCATAATGGGCCTGCTGTGTGTACAGACCCAGGAACTCAGTACAGGGATTGTGGGAACCCCTTATGGGTACAGCGAGTGTACAGACACAGGAGCTATGCACAGGGTTGTTGGGAACCCCTCTTAAGGCAATTTGTGAGTGTACAGACCAAGGAACTTGGCATAGTGATTGTTGGAACCCCTTATTGGCACAGCATGTGTACAGACCCAGAAACTCAGCACAGGGATTGTTGGAACCCCTTATGGGCACAGCAGTTGTACAGACCCAGGAACTATGCACTGGGTTGGTGGGAACCCCTCATAATGGTATGGGTGGGTGTACAGACCCAGATACTAAGCACAGGGATTGTGGCTACCCCTCATAATGGGCAGAGCAGGTGTACAGACCTGTGAACTCTGCACAGGCATTGTGGGAACCCCTCATAATGGGATGGGTGGGTGTACAGACACGGGAAGCCAGCATAGGGATTGTGGTAACCCCTCATAATGGGCAGAGCAGGTGTACAGACCTGTGAACTCAGCATGGGTTCAGTGGGAACCACTCATAATGGGATGGGTGGGTGAACAGAACCGGGAACTCAGCTCAGGGTTGGTGGGAAACCCTCATAATGGGATGGGTGGGTGTGCAGACCCGGTAACTCAGCACAGGGATTGTGGTAACCCCTCATAATGGGCAGAGCAGGTGTACAGACTTGTGAACTCTGCACAGGCATTGTGGGAACACCTCATAATGGGATGGGTGTGTGTCCGGACACAGGAAGCTAGCACAGGGATTGTGGTAACCCCTCATAATGGGCAGAGCATGTGTACAGACCTGTGAACTCAGCATGGGTTCAATGGTAACCACTCATAATGGAATGGGTGGGTGTACAGACCCGGGAACTCGGCACAGGGTTGGTGGGAACCCCTCATAATGGGCCCGCTGGGTTTACAGACCCAGGAACTCAGCACAGGGTTGGTGAGAACCCCTTATAATGGGATGGGTGTGTGTCCAGACACGGAAAGCTAGCACAGGGATTGCGGTAACCCCTCATAATGAGCAGAGCATGTGTACAGACCTGTGAACTCAGCATGGGTTCAGTGGTAACCACTCATAATGGGATGGGTGGGTGTACAGACCCAGATACTCAGCACAGGGATTGTTGGAACCCCTTATGGGCACAGCAGTTGTACAGACCCAGGAACTATGCACAGGGTTGGTGGGAACCCCTCATAATGGGATGGGTGGGTGAATAGACCCGGGAACTCAGCAGAGGGTTGGTGGAATCCCCTCATAATGGACAGAGCAGGTGTACAGACCTGTGAACTCAGCATGGGTTCAGTGGTAACCACTCATAATGGGATGGGTGGGTGTACAGACCCAGATACTCAGCACAGGGATTGTTGGAACCCCTTATGGGCACAGCAGTTGTACAGACCCAGGAACTATGCACAGGGTTGGTGGGAACCCCTCATAATGGGATGGGTGGGTGAATAGACCCGGGAACTCAGCAGAGGGTTGGTGGAATCCCCTCATAATGGACAGAGCATGTGTACAGACCTGTGAACTCGACATGGTTTCAGTGGTAACCACTCATAATGGGATGGGTGGGTGTACAGATCGGAGAACTCAGCAGAGGGTTGGTGGGAACCCCTCATAATGGGCCCGCTGGGTGTACAGACCCAGGAACTTGGCACAGGGTTGTTGGGAACCCCTCATAATGAGATGTGTGGCTGTAAAGAGACAGATACTTAGCACAGGGATTGTGGGAACCCCTTATGGGCACAGCGAGTGTACAGACACAGGAGCTATGCACAGGGTTGTTGGGAACCCCTCTTAAGGCAATTTGTGAGTGTACAGACCAAGGAACTTGGCACAGTGATTGTTGGAACCCCTTATGGGCACAGCAGGTGTTCAGACCCAGAAACTATGCACAGGGTTGGTGGGAACCCCTCATAATGGTATGGGTGGGTGTACAGACCCAGATACTCAGAACAGGGATGGTTGGAACCCCTTATGGTCACAGCAGTTGTACAGACCCAGGAACTATGCACAGGGTTGGTGGGAACCCCTCATAATGGGATGAGTGGGAGTATAGACCCGGGAACTCAGCAGAGGGTTGCTGGAATCCCCTCATAATGGTCAGAGCAGGTGTGCAGACCTGTGAACTCTGCACAGGCATCGTGGGAACCCCTCATAATGGGATGGGTGGGTGTACAGACATCGGGAACCCCTCTTAAGGCAATTTGTGAGTGTACAGACCAAGGAACTTGGCACAGTGATTGTTGGAACCCCTTATGGGCACAGCGAGTGTACAGACACAGGAGCTATGCGCAGGGTTGTTGGGAACCCCTCATAACGGGAATTGTGGGTGTACAGACCAAGGAACTTTGCACAGGGATTGTGTAAACCCCTTATGGGCACAGCATGTGTACAGACCCAGGTACTTTGCACAGGGTTGTTGTGAACCCCTCATAATGGGATGGGTGGGTGTACAGACCCGGGAACTTGGCACAGGGATTGTGGAATCCCCTCATAATGGACAGAGCAGGGTGTACAGACCTGTCAACTCAGCATGGGTTCAGTGGGAACCACTCATAATGGGGTGGGTGTACAGACCCGGGAACTCAGCAGAGGGTTGGTGGGAACCCCTCCATAATGGGCCCAGTGGGTGTACAGACCCAGAAACTCAGCACAGGGTTGGTGAGAAACCCCTTATAATGGGATGAGTGGGTGTACAGACCCAGAAACTCAGCATATGGTTGGTGGGAAACAATAGAAAATTGATTAAATCCACTCATCATGAGATGTAAGGGTATTCAGACTCGGTGACTCAGCGCATGGTCGGTGGGAACCCCTTATAATGGACCGAGCGGGTGTATGACCACTACCATTGTACCTCCAGTTCAACTTTTGTTTTTTTTTCAGGCATTGTCAAAACTGTTAGCTGGAAACTGAATCCTGCATACGAGTCGGCTGGTTGTCTGTCATCAATGTGTTAAAATCCAAGTGGGTAGGTTAATGCAACTTTTTTATTTATTTTTTCATTATTTTTTTTTCCTGTATTTTTTTTTAGAACAAGGAGAAGACGTGGGCCATAAACCATGACCTGCATGCAAGTCACCATTGAGTATCCCATCTAAGTGATTTATTTCAAGCAGGTATGTCAGGTTATCTTTATTTTTTTTTAATGATGGACACAGGTCTTCTTGAGTGTAGGGTTACAGCGCCAGATTCGGGAGTAGGACAGTGGGTGTAAAAAAAAAAAAACAAGAACACAGCATCAGCTATGGGCAGTCCAGAGTAGTAGTAAACCATCTCTCTGCCCTAGCGGCACATTTTTTTTATAATTTATTTTTCAACACAGTTCCTTGCTGGAACTTTTTTTCTAAACCTTTAATCCTTTTTTTTTTTTTTCCTGAGCGTTTTACCAGCTGATGACTTCAAACAGCTGGTTTTGGTCGACAGGTTTGATAATGTATATCCTGCAATCACCCCAGCCTGGCCTGCAAGCACAATACAGACTTTTGGCTGTGCGCTGGGTTGGCTGCGACAGCCACATCATCCTGGACCGGTGAGGCTGGCGAGTTAAATGCCTCGCAGGGGATGCATTTGACCTGGTAGCTAACACTCCTGTCTTGTTGGGAGGCAGATCAGTCCTCCAGAATTGTCCTCACTATATCTGCTGGACTGGTAGAGGCAGATGGGTGGTGATGGCCCTCTTCCTCCCCCCCCCACTCGCCAGTGTCTAGATATGCATTATAGACATGAGCCAGCAACTCGATGGCTTATTCATCAATAGACTTTATTGTTGCACAATAGCAATAGCAGAACACAAATGATGCTAATGCATTTCAGCCGATGCCTTCCTCGTAGCTTGCTATTGCTGTTGTGCACCACTAAAGTGTATTGACGAAGAAGCTCTAAAGTTTCTGGGTCATCTGTATTATAGATTTACAGTGCAGACTACAGTGAACACTCTAACCGACACTCTGCTCACACATTCTTTACATACAGCGGTAGAGCTCGGTGAGCTTTTTCAATGCCTGGACGTGGGGTGCGCCTCGCTACGTACTCCATTTTTCAGAAGGCCTCCTTGCCCTACTGCTGCTGCCCTTCTGTCCGTGCTCTGAGCTGTGGCAGACGTGGACTTGCCTGCGCTCTTCCCCTGTGTGGGTGGGTGGATCTAGGAGGGGACACTCTGCAGACATCGCACCCAGCATCCGCTCAATCCTACAGCATTGTTTATGCTCTCCGTATAGTTACGGGTGTCTCTGGCGGCTGTTGGCTCTGCTTCAATCTCCAGGGCAAGGTTAGTGAACGGTCCAGCTCCTTGAAGGAGTCAACTGGGTGCCCATCACCTTCAGTGAGCTCCAAGCTGAATGCGGAACAGAAGAAAAGAGGAGATAAAACCCCCTTTAGAGGAAACCCAACATTCCTCAACAGAGATACACCCCAGAAAAAGGGGGCAAGACCCCTCAGAAGGGACACAGCACTCCCCAGAGGGGTTGCACACCCAAGAAGAATAATAGTATCCCTCAGCGGGTCCCTACACTCATTGAAAGGAGGGAAATCAATGCATACCAGGTTCAGGAAGGATTAAAGTCCAAAGGGAATTGGATGAGAGAGAGTCCGAAAGGAAAGGGTCAGAAGAAGGTGACCCCCGCCAAGCCATATTCGGAGAAGCTGGTAGGCCCATCTCCTATAGTGCCCATTCAAGTGGAGGGAGTCTACACCAGAGCCATCTTGGATACTGGGGCGCAAGTGACCATGTTATACCGAGATTTCTACGATAAGCACTTGAGTCACCTGCCCATCCAGAAGATAGAGGGACTAGAGATATGTGGGATTAGAACCCAGAATTTCCCTTACGATGGCTGTCTGCCTGTCAGGATGATCTTTGACCCATCTGTGGCTGGAAAAGCCGAAGTGTTTGACACCCTGGCGGTTGTGTGCCTTCGGCCGCCAGGAGCCAACAAGAGTTCCCTTATAATAGGGACGAACACGGACCTGGTCCGAAGACTTCTGACACCTCTAGTGAAAGAGAAGGGGCCAGCGGCCATCAAGATCCACCCCATGCTGAAGACGGCTTACCAACGGCTGGTCCTACAGCAGAAGACCCCTGGAGAGGTGATAGGGAAGGTGTGGAGACTTGGAAGAGAAGGGATAGTGTTGCAGCCCGGTGAAGTAACCTGTCTCAGAGCCACTGTGAAGCTTACTTGGAAGCAGCCTGGACCCTTTGTCATGTTGGAGTCCGACCCAAGAGAAGAGTCCCCCGGTCTGGAAGTGATACCAGAAGTGATTCCGCTGAGGGCCCTGAAGAAGGCTCATTGTAGAGTTCCAGTGAGTGTTAGGAACAATACAGATGGTCCCATGGAAATCCCAGCCAGGATGCTGCTGGGTCAGGTGAGCCCTGCTGCCCCTGTCAACTTGTCAGAAGTAAAGGGGGTGGGCGAAGGAGGAGATGCTTGGGAGAAGCTATCCATGGAAAACCAGAATCTGCCCAGGGCTTGGAAGGAGACAGTCAAGGCCCAGTTGACCAGATGGGAGAAGATCTTCTCCAAAGATGAGTTCGATGTGGGGTGTGCAAGGAGTGCCACCCATCGGATCCGCCTCCAAGAAGATAAGCCCTTCAGAGAGAGGGTCAGGCGGGTCCTACTAGCAGATCTGGAGGATCTAAGGGAGCAACTTGCAGAACTCAAAAGGACTGGTGTGATCCGGGAGTCTAGAAGCCCCTATGCCTCCCCGATAGTGGTGGTCAGGAAGAAGAATGGATCGTTGAGGCTCTGTATCGACTACAGGACTCTTAACAGGAGAACCATACCCGACCAGTACACCACTCCGAGGATAGAGGATGCCCTGCAGAGCTTGTCTGGAGCCAAGTGGTTCAGCGTTATGGATCTCAAGAGTGGGTACTATCAGATCCCTATGCACCCAGAAGACAAGGAGAAGACGGCTTTCATAACCCCAGTGGGGTTCTTTGAATTCGACCGGATGCCCCAAGGTCTGTCTGGAGCCCCAGCTACTTTCCAACGTCTCATGGAGAAGACTGTAGAAGACATGAACCTTATTGAAGTCCTTGTATACCTGGACGATGTTATTGTCTTTGGAAGAACCCTGGAGGAACATGAGGAGAGGCTGGAAAAAGTCTTGAGGAGACTCAGTGAGGAGGGACTCAAACTTTCGCCTGAGAAGTGTCGGTTCTACCAGTCTTCTGTGAACTACCTGGGGCACATAGTGTCTGAAGAAGGGGTGGCCACAGACCCTGAGAAATTGGAGGCAGTTACCTCCTGGCCACGACCCACCACAGTAACAGAACTCAGATCCTTCTTAGGGTTCTGCTCCTATTACAGGAGGTTTGTGGAAGGATTCGCCCGAATTGCTAGACCATTGAATGAACTGCTCAAGACTGAGGGAGAAGAGGACGACTCAGGGCCCAGGAAGCCGGGAGAGTCAGTCAAAGATCAGTGGAACCAGAAATGTGAAGAGGCCTTCCAGGCATTGAAAAAGAGCCTAACCACTGCTCCAGTCTTGGCCTACGCAGACCCAACCAAACCCTATGAACTACACATAGATGCTAGTCATGATGGTCTGGGAGGAGTACTTTATCAAGAGCACGAAGGGCAACTACGGCCTGTTGCCTACGTGAGCAGGAGCCTGACCCCCTCTGACAAAAACTACCCCACTCACAAGCTGGAGTTCCTGGCCCTTAAGTGGGCGGTAGTAGACAAGCTCAAAGACTACCTGTATGGGGTGGAGTTCACTGTGAAGACCGACAACAACCCCCTGACCTACCTATTCACTACAGCAAAGCTGGATGCCACTGGACACAGGTGGCTGGCCGCATTGTCGGGATTCAATTTCAGCCTAAAGTACAGGCCAGGGATTGGGAATCAAGATGCAGACGCTTTGTCCAGAAGATCTCATGGTCCCACCCATGACATAGAAGACTGGACTCAAGTGGCACCAGACGGGGTGCGGGCCCTATGTCAGGGGGCTGAATTGCAAGCCAGAGGGGGCTCAAGGGCGGAAGAGATAGGAGTTACCATGGTAGGAGTCCCCAAACAATACTGTGGAGTAACTCAACTGGAGGAAGACCATCTGCCAAAGCTGTCCAAGAAGGAGCTAATATGTGACCAATTAGAAGACCCCATGGGGAAATTAGTTCTGGAAGCCCTGGAGAATCAGGATCCAAACAGACTTCTGAGTCACTCTTCAAAGGAAGCTTCCCTGTTGAGGAAAGAGTGGGATAGGTTACAGGTGCATCAGGGAGTGGTCTACCAAAGGGGCCCCTCTGATGACCTGGAAGATAAATGGCAATTGTTTCTTGCGGAAAAACACAGAGAGACTGTTCTGATTGCCCTACATGACAATCATGGTCACTTAGGGGCGGAAAGGACCTTTCAACTTGTCAGAAGTCGGTTCTATTGGCCCTGTATGAGGGCAGAAGTAGAAGAGTACTGCCATTCGTGTGCACGTTGCATCCAGAGTAAGACTTTACCCCATCAAGCTGCCCCAATGGGCCATCTACAGAGTCAAGGCCCAATGGATCTGGTATGCATTGATTTCCTCTGCCTCTAACCCGATCTGAGTGGACTAGGAAATGTTCTGGTGATAACCGATCATTTTACCCGGTATGCCCAAGCTTTCCCAACCAAAGACCAGAAGGCTTCCACAGTAGCCAAGGTACTTATGGAGAAGTATTAAAGGATATGTGGACAGGCACAGACACAGCCTGAAAGTAGCTTATGAACAAGCTCAAGCGGCCTCAGATCAAAGGGGAGCCCGAAACAAAAGAAACTTTGACTTGAAGGTCCGGGTACAAGACCTGCAGCCTGGGGGCCGAGTACGCAATCTGGGGGTCCCTGGGAAACATAAACTTGCAGACAGATGGAGATCTGAACCCTATGTCATCTGTAGGAAGCTGTCGGGCCTACCTGTTTATAAGTTGAAGCCAGAAGGAAAAGTAGGCCCACTGAAGATGTGGCATCGAAACCACCTGCTCCCACTTGCTGAAGCAGTCAGGATACCTCCAGTGAGAGACTCCCCTGAACCAGTGTCTATTCTGGATAACCCCAGGCCAAACACTCGGTCCCAGACCTCTCGGGCTGAAGATGTAACAGCTTCTGAACTTAGTGGAGATGAGGAGGGAGAGCTTGACTGGCTGTGGCCTTCCCCAACTCAAGGGACTTCTGCTATAGATCTTCCAACTATTGAAGACACTACAGATACACAACTGAATGCAGAAGCCGTTGAATTCATCCCATATAGTCCTTCATTTGATTACTGGGAAGATGACCACGATGTTTACCCTGAACAAGACCCTAGAGACTTTATGTATCCCTCGGCTCCTGAAGTAGATGTTACAGAGCCTGCCGTGTTGCCTGAGCCTGCCACAGAAGAAGAGCATGTGGCGCCAGAGCCAGAAACCCCAAGGGAACAAAGAGCCCGCAGAGTCATAAAGCCTCCCAAAAAGTTGACCTACCCACAAATGGGGCAGAGCTCAGAAGATTCTGTGATCACTGCTAGGAGGAGTGTAGAGAATCCGGACCCCTCCACTATACATTTGGTAGAGGGCAACCCCCACTCACTCTCTGGCACAGTTAGGCAGGTCACTCAGGATAGTATGACCTGTGGCAAAGGGAATCCAACTCCTCGGTTTTGGTGGGAATTCCCTATGCCAACCTCTTATGCAATGTTGTCTGGGGTTGTACGCAGTGTGTGTTAAGGTTTCTTTGAGGACCAAAGAATTTAAGTGGGGGGAGTGTGTAGCGGGGTCTCCTTTAAGACTCTCGGGACTACCTTGCCCAGAATCCCTTTCGGTATGTTTTCACCCCAGAGACTCATGGGAGGGGTTATAAAAGGAGGAGGCGAGGCTGGGCTCTGTCTCTTTGGGACACGAGACTTCAGTGACTGATCCTCCTGTGCGGATGTGCCGGAGTGCAAGGCCTGAAGCCTGAGGCCTTGCGCAGCATCAAAGAGCCTTCCACCCCACTGCGAGCCTGGGTGGCATCTGAATTTGCTTGTCTACAACCTTGGTTGGATCGGGGATCCGATCGCTGGAGACACTGTGTGTGTGAGGACACAGTCGGTGGAAGTTCCCGGACTGGGATCGCGTCCGGACAGGTGAGAGGGCGTATGCTCAGACCATATACTGTTGTTGCTGATGTGCCTATAGACTGCCGTGGCCCACAAGTTTATTTCTGACACTCTCACAGGAGATCCATATCAGAGCGGAACTTAGAGTTCATGAAGTAATGTGTTTAGATCATCACAGCTTTCCCATTGGATTACAAATATTGTTCTGTTAATGTGCACCACCTTTAAAGAATTGCCGGTGAAGAAACCATCATCCCCTATAGACTGAGTTTTAGATATCTGAGCCAGGCCTGGCCAGCTAGTTAATTCATTTAGTAACTGCGTCACAGGGCGCCTAGTTAACGGTCGCCCACGCGGCGCACCTTTACTGTTCATCTTAAATGCATAGAGTGTTATTGCTGCAGGGCTCTGCAATTTGTTATCTGTGAACCGTTACCACTGTTAACTTTTATTACCAACAACTCAAAGTAAATTTGATATCCTTTTCATTACTGTCTTGGTGTCTGGGTTTACTCATACAGTATAAGTTAATATTTATTGCTGCCAATACTAACTGTGCCAGTAGGGGGTCGAGTACATTGATGGGGGTTGACGGAGCTGTTTTCAGGGCCCAAACAAAACTTGCGGCCTTCTTAGTTGAAGGTATCGCTACATACGTTATTGTGTTCATTGTATTATTGTATTGAATTGTATATATTTCTTGTGTGATATTCATGTAATGGGAAACCCTGTTGAAGGGGATGTCCTTGTATGGTTATTCTCCTGTGTGGAGGGGACATCCTGTGATGTCCCCTCCCATGGGGGAGGTGATTGGTTGCTGCAGCCAATCACCTCCTGTCTGTGAGATCTTTGGAGTCTAATAAAAGTCTTTGAGGAGGCGTCGGCTAGGCAGTCTGCTCTGGGATGGCCTGACGATGAGAACATAGCTAGCTGTGTGGTGCTGCCTTTCTTGGGATGAATGATGGTGAGTGGAACTAAACTTAAAGCTAGCATTATTGCAAAAAGATGAATCTAAAGTGTGTGCATGTTTAGCACAGGAAATATAGGCTGTGTGCTCTGCATCAGGGATGAGCCGAACACCCCCCTGTTCGGTTAGCACCAGAACCTGCGAACAGACAAAATGTTCGTGTGAAATTTAGAACCCTATTAAATACAATGGACTCGAATGTTTGAAATCTAAAGTGTTAATTATAAAGGCTAATATGCAAGTTATTGTCCTAAAAAGTGTTTGGGGACCTGGGTCCTGCCCCAGGGGACATGTATCAATGCAAAAAAAAGTTTTAAAAACGTCCGTTTTTTCGGGAGCAGTGATTTTAATAATGCTTAAAATGAAAAAATAAAAGTGAAATATTCCTTTAAATTTCGTACCTGGGGGGTGTGTATGATATGCATGTAAAGTGGCGCATGTTTCCCGTGCTTAGAACTGTCCCTGCAAAAAAAGTCATTTTTGAAAGAAAAAAAGCCATTTAAAACTCACTCGCGGCTATTAATGAATTGTCGGCTCCCGGCAATACATTCAAAAGTCATTGATAAAAAAAAAAGCGTGGGGGTTCCCTTCAGGTCTGGAATGGATATTAAGGGGAACCCCGCCGCAAATTTAAAAAAAAATTGACGTGGGGTTCCCCCAAATATCCATTCCAGGCCCTTCAGATCTGGCATGGATTTTAAGGGGAACTCCACCCCAAATAAAAAAAAAATGGCGTGGAGTCCCCCTAAAAATCCATACCAGACCCCTTATCCGAGCACGCAACCTGGCCGGCCGCAGGGGAAAAGGGGAGGACGAGAGAGCGGCCCCCCTCCCTCCTGAACCGTACCAGGCCACATGCCCTCAACATGGGGAGGATGTCCCCATGTTGATGGGGACAAGGGCCTCATCCCCACAACCCTTGCCCGGTGGTTGTGGGGGTCTGCGGGCGGGGGGCTTATCGGAATCTGGAAGACCCCTTTAACAAAGGGGACCCCCAGATCCCGGCCCCCCCCTATGTGAATTGGTAAGGGGTACATTGTACCCCTACCATTTCACGAAGAAAGTGTAAAAAAATGTTTTAAAAAAACACACAAACACCTTGAAAAAGTCCTTTATTTAAAAAAAAACAAAAAAACATTCCAGCGGTGAAATCCAGTGTCCCGCGGCGATCCCGATGTCCAGCGCTGTCCTTCATTGGTTGTGCCTGAGCGGACCTGATGGGGAACTCCCTCTCAGTGTTTTAAATGTATAGACCCGCCCCTTCTAAAGTTCCCCATCAGGTCCGCTCAGCGGACCAGATGCGGAACATGAGAAGGGGCGGGTCTATACATGTATTACCAAAGTGAGAGCAGTTCCCCATCAGGTCCGCCCCCTCGGTATGTCGGACCCGCCTACGTCATTGGCTTGAGCGGGGAACTTCCTTCACTATGTAAATTTAAATTACACAGAGCCGCAGCTCAACTACATCCACTCCAGAGGGATACCCAAAATAGTATCCTTGGACCACCTATGTTAATCTTTTTGGGGTTCAAAGGCCTTTGCCCCAAAACTAGGCTTCATGCACTGTGTGACCGTCTGACTATGGGAAGCCTCCATTCCTTCCCTTTGCACAGACCTCCTTGTGTCCATGGCGATTCGAATCGGCTTATCGTCTTAAACCTGCGTCCAGGTTAAACCGTTGCACCCATTTCGGAGATCACCGCCCGGTGTCTTCTTATACGGTGGATTGAAGAACTACAACCACTATATGGTCAAGTCCTCCAACTAGAAACCCTAACCGAGGCGTCAACTCTATGGCTTGTTGTCCCAACACTTTTGGAACTACAGCAACAACCACAGATCAACCCCCGAATTAGGCCTCTACCCCTCACAGTGTATGCATACACAAGCATTTTCCGCTATACACCCATACACTGCGTTGTCAGACTAAACCTCACAGAACACTTACGCCAGTTTACACCTGCAGAACAATGTGGCTTCTCTCTGTATCTAGATGATAAAACAATGGTGATGCCCCCCCCCCCTGTTTTGCTTTCTACCCAAAACTGTATTACAGTACAAAACTTCACAAAACTGGAACAAAATATAAAACACTTTTAAATGCAAAAATGCTTTCCATTTTCCTTCCAAACACAAATCCCATTGGCCAACCTTTCAGACAACCCCAAGCTCCTCCCACCAACTTCCCTCTGATATAGAAAATGCTGAAAAGAAACTTCCGGTTATGCTCAGCTCTCAAAAAAACCAAACTGGTTTATTTACATATCAATTGTTCAGGAAGAGGGAGGGGGAGGGGAGGCCTAGCCCTAATTGCCTTGTCTATCAAGATTCCAATTTAAACATAAAAACACACCATTGTACAAAATTCAGTGCAAAGTGGAGTTTTTACTTAAAAATGAAATCCAATACAAAAACCGCCGCTCATATACTGCAAAGTCAGCTGACCCTGCAATAGCTTACATTCACTTTAAATGAAAACAGAGAAATCCCCATCCTAACACCACCTGCATGGAGTTTGCATGTCCTCCCTGTGTCTGCGTTGGCCTCCGCCCACACTCCAAATGCTGGTAGGTCAACCAGATCCCATCCATAAATAGGCCCCAGCATGTGTGTGTGTCCACAAGCACGTTGGGACCCCTCAGGGTAAGACCGCGCTCTCAAGATACCACTCTACCCAACTCAAAAGGTGATGCTTAGAAAAACTATTTAAACCAGCGAATTCAACATTAAACAAAAACAGCCTCTCAGTGTGTCACCCTGGTGTCTCACTACTCTCCCCAGCAGTGCACAGGTCAAACTGCAAACGCATAGAACAGGACAAAACTGCGCCAATCAACAAATGCCAACACAGTATCCAGGGGCTGATGTGCAAAAAACACCAACCACTAGATACCAAAAAAACAATGGCCAATGATTATAAAACATATGACAAAAGTCCAGATGAATGCCCAGATGATGCAATAAAAACCCCAAAAATTAAACCACAATACTGAATTATAGAACTAAAAATGATGGATTAATAGTCCCATTGCAAAGGCATAAATCCTGCAAAATCACAAGCTGAGATCAGTAGATGATTATGCAACACCCAGTGACATCAGCAAACAAAGGTAAGGTAACAGCTTACCAGAGGCAAGCCCATGAATGGTGGATGAACCATCGCAAGCCTCATGGACAACAACAACAATGGCACCATTAACGCATGCAATTTTTCCCGCCAAAACCAGCATGGGACGTCACAATGAACACCACATGGGTTCCCCCACACAAAGAAAAACACAAATGGCCTCCACCAGGTTCCAACGCAGAAAAGACCGCACTACATTCGCACCAAACATCAAAAACTGAGAAATTCCACCAGCAACATAGCTGACGAATGCCACAGCATGGTCACATGATATCACACCCAAAGGAAAGGTGGCTGTACCTTCCCTTATAGGATACCCACAGGCTAAGGAAAAACTGTGCCTCAAAATGGCAGACAAACCGCAAGGCTAATCAAAAGCCAAGAATGGCGCCATTAACGCATGTATTTTTTTTCCCGCCAAAACCAGCATCTCTTTAAAAGAAAATCAAAAATGTTTTTCTCCACAAAGACAGACTACACAATTGAGATTTTTCAAAATTATCATCAAAATCCACTGAAAAATGTGTGTCTGCTACGCTCTACAAGGACCACATGTACACTTAAACATTTTAAAAACCCTTTGGCCACTAAACAGCACATTTAAAAAAATGTTAGTTACATGACAATATTAAAAACATATTCATTTCTCTAAGTTAATATACTCTGAGATATTCACCACACACATACAGTACAATGTTGCCTGCATGTCTGCTCAGAGTTTCCTTCCCTCAGGCAAAGCCCCTGCAACACAAAACATTCTCCATTGCAAACAGTGGGCAAGCCCTTCCCCCATTCAAGCACATGGCAGCCAAACAATCTACTTACAAACTTCTCAGTGCACTAAATACCACAGCTATACCTTCATTTCATACACAATATACAGTTTCCATCAGATCATCTCTTAGGGCGTAGCCCTCCCCCAACACAAAACTCCTCCATGCTATTTACAGAGCGTCACCAACTTTCACCATTGTAACTGATGGCCATGCTGCCTGCCCCTCCCCCGCTAAACCTCATGCAGGCAGCCATTTTCAGCTTCTCTCACACAAACACCCAGGCACACACAGGCATACCCACACAGGCACACACAATCAAATTCACAGGCATACGATCCATGACAAAATCACACACATACGATCGGATTCACGGACACAGGCCCACATGATCGGATTCACAGGCATATGATCTCTCTCCCAACAAAATCACACACACTGCAAACTTAAAGCATTATTTCAAAAAGAGGAAAAAATTTGTTCTTTTACAGAGTTGAGCCCCCACACATCGGAACGTAGATCCACTCTCCCCCCCATCTCGATCCGATGTCCAAAGGGACTCCATCTATTCCCAAAGGTCCTGGCCCGCCATAACTGTTGTGGAATTTCTAGGCTGTTTGCAGAGCACACAGCCTATAATTCCTGTGCTACCTAAGCACACATCAGATTTCATCTTTTTGCAATAATGCTATCTTTAGCTAAGTTTGCTAAGATCCACTCACCGTTCATCCCATCATTCATTCAAGGAAAGCACCAACACAGGTCTTATCGTCAAGTCATCTCAGAGCAGATTGTCCCCTGGGATAGCCAGCTCTCTTTATTTATAGTAAACATGGGCAACAAAAGAAGGTGTGGCTTCACAGAACAGCCATTCAGACATTTTGTATATTTTCAAAAGAACCAATCACAGACATGCTTAAATTCAAATATAATCCCAGCAGTGAGGTGTGCAAACGGCTGTGTACAGGGGTCATGCTTTCTGTGAGACAAAGGAACAGTAGAAAGCATGGCTTTGTACAAAGCCATGTGCAAACCAACTCACTGCTACCAATGACGGGAACTATATGACAATTATGCCTCAATGGACCACAACTGTTTTATAGTTATGCTACTGTTCTTGTGGACACAGATCTGTGCGCTCAGAGTCATTTAACGCCCCCCGTCAGGAGGTGGCCAGTCCCCCGACGGAGTGTAAAACAACATCTCTAAATGGAGCAAACATCGCTGTTTCCATAGGAAGATTTTCCCACCACCGATCTTCCACCAACGTCTGTATGTGCAAATACACTCAGATGAGCGCATTACAGCAAAACTGACATTGGGGGGACATCTGACAACATACATTAATACATTTTTCCACAACAGGCCCCAGGAGGCTGTACTAGACCCGGGCCATTGTGGTGTGTTCCACCACAATCTGCCCTGCTACCCTTAGCATGGATCTTATGGCTGGGAACTCTGGCCCCTGGGTCAATCACTCATCCCACATTCACACATGTTGCTACTTGGGTATCTTCTTTTGGTGGGTCTCCATTTGAGCAGCACAGATTTCGAATGCCACGGTGCTTCTTGTGTGTTTGGTTATGACACTGGACACATGACTCTAGATTTATGTTGGGATAGCCCGGTTTTCATTGATGAACTTGACAGATTTTTCCTCTTATGAGGATGACCATTTTCCACTGTCTTACCGGAGAAGTTTATCATGTATACCGCAGCCATAACAAAGTTTTCCCTCCGGGTCCTGTGTGGGTGAGGGACTCTGCAGGTTCATCCATTTTGGTTGCCCGGGTACCTCAGCTAAGGATACAGGTTCAGTACAGCCACCCCTGGTTAACTCAACACAAAAATAAAGAAACCACATTGGATGACTGTGGACTGAACTGCACAGGAGGTGTGTGTTAATGACAATCAAATAACCATTACAACTAAACAATTAAAGTAGGCGCTGCTTCTCTAAATGTGCATTCATAATCTATTTAAAACAAACATATGCATTCAATATTGCCAAATTTCATAAACTACATCAACCTTTTAGAAAAGTGAACACCTGTGTCACAAAAAATGATAAAAACTATTAAAATCAGAGTGTAGAGTACAAAATGTAGAATAAAAAAAACTATCTGGAAACTGAACACTGGGAGTGCTGCAATCTACGTGGAACAAGACAAAAAAAAAAAAAAGTGTGCACATCTCATAGTGCAGTACTGTGGGAGAGATTTAATATTGCAAACCAACAAAATAATATTCTCACAAACCATGAGAGGAGGTGCAGAGAGGGCAGCAGGATGCTGGAGCTGAAGGGAAGACTGTGCAAGGGACGTCTGACTCATTGACTTGGCCACTGGTTGGGTAGAAGCGATCGCTGCTGCTGGAGACACCAACGTTGCAGGAAAGGATGACAGGAGCTGTCAGTGTCCATGAACTGTCTATAAAACTACCTGTTGTAAACTGCAATTCTCCCCTGGTAACAGGAACGTGTTTCAAAGCAATTAGGCTTCTTTATCAACCTGTTAAAACTGTGTGCCTAACCTCACACCCGCAGTGAACACAGGTAAAAAAAAAAAAATTACAAGCCTGGCAGGTGCCATTAATCAATTAGCGGACCTCCAGCTGTTGCAGAACACATAAACAGAGAGGAGGGGGAGGCGGCTTCACTCTCGGCTGTGCCTGTGTGTCTGTGTGACATCCGTGATCGCACAGAAAGGCAGCCCGCGGCCACGAGAGGAGGCTGCCTGTCTGTGCAATCCCGGATGTCACACCCCCCCTCGCCACTGTAGCTGTCTCACCTCTCCGTGCCTGTCAGTGTGGCGCTGCCACCGCGGCGGCGGGTGTAGTCAAATCACGGAGGGGGTGCCGGTCTGACACCTCCCATTGTGCTGTACCCGGGGGCGGCCCGCCCCGCCCGCCCCCCCTATTACGCCTCTCGTGTGTGCGTTTTATTTTATTATATATATTTAAAAATGTATGTGTTCATCACAGCACAGATCCTTGAAATACCATTGGATGCCTTTATTAGAGAACACCAGCAAAAAAGGGTAGATACAGGTGTATACTGTGCTGTGCTGGAGGCACACAACACCCACTAACTCCTGCAGATGCCTGTATTAGAGAACACCAGCAATAAAGTGTAGATACAGGTGTATATTGTGCTGGAGGCACACAACACCCACTAACTCCTGCAGATGCCTGTATTAGAGAACACCAGCAATAAACGGTAGATACAGGTGTATACTGTGCTGGAGGCACACAACACCCACTAACTCCTGCAGATGCCTTTATTAGAGAACACCAGAAAAAAAGGGTAGATACAGGTGTATACTGTGCTGTGCTGGAGGCACACAAAACCCACTAACTCCTGCAGATGCCTGTATTAGAGAACAACAGCAATAAAAGGTAGATACAGGTGTATACTGCGCTGGAGGCACACAACACCCACTAACTCCTGCAGATGCCTGAGAAAAGAACACACTGTCCCTGCCTATCTAGCTCTTTCCCTGCACGCCGGAACACACTACACAAGGCTGCCGCACTGTCGGCCTTATATAGTGTGGGGCGTGTACTAAACCCCCTGAGCTATAATTGGCCACAGGCATCCTGCCTGTGGCCAATTATGGCTTTCCTTGCTGCCGGCACTGTGATTGGCCAAGCATGCGCGACTGGCGCAGTGCATTGTGGGCCGTTCGTATCACACAAATTTGATGCGAACGGCCCACAAAGTTCTGGCTTTGTTCGAACCCTGGGCTCATCCCTAGTGGAGACGTTCGAGTGGATCCTGTCCTGCAACTTAAAGATCAGGAAGTATTACACTCGGGGCTTGTTGCAGCCAGGCCTTCGGGAATAGATGCCCTGACAAATCGGTGGAGCTTCAACAGGGCATATGCCTTTCCCCCGTTTCCGATCATCCTTAGGTTTTTGTAATAGAAAAAACTATTCAAAAAAACACTTTTAAAATTTCCTCATAGATATTGTAGCAGCGCTCTTGTCAGAAAGAACCAAATTGACAAGCTTCTTTATGCAGTTCATATAGTTCCTCATTCAGATTTTGGTGATGAGGCTACTATAAGAACTGGATGCATTGCCACGGAGACCCTTAACTCAGGCAGACTTTGCTGCATTAACTGTTTGTCCTAACAACTAAGGTGTATTTGATCAAGAACAAAGGTGGATTTGATCAAGAGTTTGGCTGGTTCTATACACCAGGATTGAGGTAGATTATGCTAGATCCCACGCTACCAGCAGATTGATACTGGTAACGTGGGACATCGTAAAATCTACGGGACATCTTGAGGCTCTCTAATCTATTTAGGCTATATGCTATCGTGAGAATTTTAACTTGCACTCTAATGTTGTAGTAAATTATAGTCTTTTTTTAAGATGTGTATTTTGGTGTCCATAATGTAAAAATAAAAAAAGGTTTTGCTATGTGTGATGTGGCGCTGTTTTAACCCTATTTGCATACTAACAGGGTAGTCATGAGGATGCAAATAGTACAGTGGCTCAGTCCATCATTTAGCGATGCCGCTCCCAAGAATTCATATTCACAAAATGTTAAGGCATCTTAGAAGTCAGATTCAACTGTTTACTTTCTATATTTCTTTTGTAAGGAATCAACTTGATGGGATCCACCTGCACAAACCGCAGGCGAGAGAAATACATCAACAAAGTGAGAGCGTCCTACGCAGCGTGGCTGAAGAACGCTATGCTGAAAATCACGGGACATGCGCCTTTAAAAAGAAAATAAATGGGCATTTTTTTTTTATTGCAAAGACAATGAAACCCAAGAAGAGAGAAATGTTAATACAGAGTACTTTTAATCCTACTGACGTACTAGAAGTGTGTGACTTAAGTTGCGCTTACCCCTGGAGAAGAAAAAAACGAAAAACGTTAAAACTTTTGGACTCATTTGCAGCACTACATTTCTTCCATCTGTTCTTATATTGTTAATGATACGATTTTATGTTGTGTAATCTTGATCGCAAAATGCATGCATTACCCTTATTAAGCTTCCTTAGGTACTGATGTGAAAACATTGTAAGTTAATAATAAAGAAATTATTACTATGAACCAAAAAAAAAAAATTTGACACGATAAATCTGTTTTAGATTGTACCTGTTTTAAAGATTGTAAGCTGTAACAAGCAGGATGCTCTGGTTCCTCCTGTATTGCATTGCGAATCTACTGTAATAAACTGCTTAGGGATCGCCGTCCTGGACACGATTATGATCAAGCATACAAATGGACACCTCAGAGAACTTATTCTCAACGCAGAGGTCCAACCAATCAGAATGTCCCAGCCACCAATTTAGATCTAGGTGACTCGGATTCATCTTCTATATCCTCAACGTCATATGTACCCATTATTCCTAGATTTAATGATCCTAGTGGAGCCACCAGGAAAAGAAAACCAAACAGCGACACTAGTTCACAAGGACCCCCAAGATCGGCCAAGGCCAACAACAAAGAGAAAAAATTACGGTCACAACGCTCACAAAATCATACGGTACCCGGTACTCCCTCAACAGGTGGTGGTGTATTGAATCATTCTTTGATGACCTTAACTACACCAACATTAAGTCTTAAGGCGGTCTCTCTACCAGCAGGCCCTTTATCACAACAGTCAATTGATTGTCAAGGTGCCATGGCGGGTCCCCCTGGAGACTTAAGCCCCGTACACACGATCGGTTTGACTGATGAAAACCGTCCGATGGATGGTTTTCATCAGACCAACCGATCGTGTATGGTACCCATCGGTCTTTTTTCCATCGGTTGGAAAAAATAGAACTTGTTTTAAAATTTTCCGATGGATAAAAAAACGATGGGAATTTCCGATCGTCTATGGGCAAGTCCATCGGTTAAAAAACCCACGCATGCTCAGACTGAATTAGGAGACGGGAGCGCTCGTTCTGGTAAAACTAGCGTTCCTAATGGAGAGAGCACATTCGTCATTCTGCAAGTTATTGCTTCGTTTAATGCAGCGCATGTTTTGTTGCTTTAGAACGGTCTTTAAAATGTAATTTTGGCAGCAGATCTTTCTCCTTAGTTCTGACAAACGTATGTCTTTCTTCTTTCTTGTGATCTTAGGAATAATTAGTTTAATTCTTCAAGGCCGACCTCACAAATTACACCTTTTTTTTGTTTTTGTCTTTAAATTTGTTGTGCATTTTTTGGTGTGTCAATTTCTCCGAACAACATATTTTTTTTTTTTTTTACTCATGGAGGTTGGTGTCCCTTGTTATTAATTACACATTGTATTTATGAAATCTTATTGCTACTTCCAAAAAAAACACATCAGGCATGTATGTTGGCTGAAATCAAATTTCCCTTTATTTTTGAAAAAAAAACAAAAAAAAAATGAAGGGCAACTATTCAGAAATTAGCAGAGAATATCAAGTCATTAGATCCCAAATGCAGACCTGACTATGATCAATAATAAAATCAACAACAGCATGAAATCAGAAGCAGCAGCCAAAGACATACATCATTCCAAGCTGTGGTACTCCATCAACCTTAAATTTTTGGATGAGCAGCTCGAGGCCAGGGAATCACCTCCTACTCTTCCCTGTAGCCTTCCTTCCACGCCTCTCTGCAGCATTCTCTCCACGGCCCCGTCCACGCACCCTTGCAGGCTGGGCCACTGTGGGTGGTGATGTGGCAGGAGGAGGAGGAGAAGGAGGAGAGGGATTGGCCTGCTGCGAGATATGGGTGGCCTAAGTCAGCAGCCCCCTCGCCCCCATGTGTAC
This sequence comes from Rana muscosa, assembly GCA_029206835.1. Taxonomy (NCBI): domain Eukaryota; kingdom Metazoa; phylum Chordata; class Amphibia; order Anura; family Ranidae; genus Rana; species Rana muscosa. Next base: position 15,023,876 of record JARGYO010005562.1, read on the forward strand.
GGCCATATATATGAGGTGCTCACAAAGGGCCCGTTGTCCCGCCTCCATTCTGAGCAATTTATCCGCAAGATAGGTGCTAAAGCCCTCTGTAGGGTTGAGGGGGGCCCTCATAATGGCAGCAGCCTCCTGAATCATCTTTAGTGACTCCTCCTCCACTTGTGTCATCCGCCGTTGTTTTGGCGGTCTGACGTGGAGGGGAGCCACTTGGGAGATGGTGCTGCCACTAGGCCTGGGGACCTGCTGAGTCCCACTTGGCCCTGCCTCCTCCTGCCTGCCACACTCCTGACCCTCTTCCTCCTGGCTTGCCTCATCCTGTTTTTAAAATAAAATGAAAAATTGGATTATTTGGGGAATCTATCACACACAATTTTGATCTCATTCCTGTTTTTTTTTTTTTTGGGGGGGGGGATGATATCATTTATGGCTAATCCAAACAGTTCAACACAATATTACTTAGTGGACAATAATTATGATCAAAAATACTATACCTGGCTGAAGATGTGAAGATCTGGCTCTTCAAGCTCGGGAGGCTCCTCCTCCTCCTCTGCAGGGGTGGAGGGAAGGGTGGAAGGAACGCTGGAGGGAAGGGTGGAAGGAAGGGTTGAGGGAAGGCTGGAAATAGATTCCCTGGCCTCGATCTGGTCATCCAGAAATTGAAGATGTCTGTAGTACCACAGCTTGGGCTTTACTACATCGTCGGCTGCTGCTCCTGATCTCTTTGACTGGCGCACTTCCTTGTATTTTTTTTTATAGTAATTACGCAGGTTGTTGATTTTATTATTGATCATAGTGTAGTCTGCATCTGGGATCCATGGCTTCATATCCTCTGCTAATTTGGTAATAGTTGCCCGACGTACATCACTCTTGTGGTACACAGGGTGTTTCAGTTCACACAGGTTGCGCTGTTCCTTATATTTTTCTATAAAAATCAGCATCACCTCCGGCTCTCGTAGCTTATGCATCTTTTTGGAACAACAGGTAAAAAAAAAAAGAAAAAAAAGAAAAGGATCAGAATTGATTCTCCTCAACTTATCACAATATTGCCCTTTACAATCATGAAACATTATAGGCCACTGCAGGCCCGAGTTCCCTTCTTACCTTAGTTCACTTCGTTGGTTCACTTCCGGTCGTCCTTACTCCGCGCATCCCTAATAACTTCTTTCCCCTTTTTATACCCTGCGCATGCGTGTAACTCCGCCCTCGTCGCCCGCCCATGATGGACTTTTTCAGCATTTCCCCGCCCCTTAACGATCGGCGCACAGTGTGAGACGGCGACATGTCGCAGACACAGGTGGCTTCTTTCGTTGAAATTACCGACGAGGAAAGCCCGGAGGCGGAAACGTCACGATCCAGTAAAAAAAGATACAAGGCTGACGTGACCACGTGACTCATCTGTCCATACAGGCGATCATCTTCCCGGGACTCTCTCGAGCAAGCCACCGATTGGCAGGATCTCTGGTTTTGAGTGAGCATGATGTATCAACAGTATGAGACATGTTTTAATATGTTTTAATCTTGTAAGCATGCTTGTAAACGGGGGGTCTATCTATTTACAATAAAAAGGGTTTTACACTATGTTCGGTTTCCCCTTACATTTTATATGCCCGCATTGCTGCACGCTGAAATCCACTGATCAGGGACACCGCTCATCCTAGGAGAAACCTTCTCTATGAAGAGCTCACAACCACCCATTTAGAGGAGTGACTAAGGCTATCTGTGTTTGGAAGTCTGGTGAGTAGATCTCCTAAGGGAGCTGCATTGCATCTAATGGTGAAGTGTCCTTTCAAGCTACAGTTGCTGGGTTCCTCTGAGATGAATCTGTTGCACACTCATAGTGAATGAACTGTTGAACTGACAGTGTGTTTCCCCATATAAGGAGCCAGAGCAACAACATTTATAGGGTTAATACTGGCAGATGAGAGGATTGGAGAAGTGGACTCTCTCTCTCTCTCTCTTTTTTTCAATTATTCCAATTTCATGCATTGGACCTATATGTGTTTACATGTTGCATAGTATAGTACTGTACGATAAGAATCCTTATCACCCACAGGTTTTTTACCTAACCTGCGAAGCGCTGTTAATGTTTGATGCATAGTTGTTTACAATTATTTATTGAGCATATTTTCTATGTATTTGCTAAATGTGTTGAAAAAAAAATTGCTGCCCTTCCCCCAAACATGTTTGGCACATATCCACGTAAACTACATGTGGGCATGCCTCATTTTACTTAAACAATGTTTATCTACACATTGTTGGCTAGATGATGTGTTGTAAGTAAAACTAGAATGTGAAGGAAAGGCTAAACTGTATTCTGTGTAAAGGAGATGACACTCCAGCAGTTGTGTACTCATTTTTGTTCTTGATCAAGATACTATACTCTGGGCCACATGACCAAATTTCTTAACGGTGTCACACACAGGTGGTCCAGTGGATACCTTGGTGGTTATCCAAGTGTATTTGTGAGTGTCCTCAAAAATAACATGTTGCTTTGTAGAGTTTGCAAGATCTCATATGTTCATCGTGAAACTCAGGGCCAAATATCAATTGGACCCCACTTTAAAACATTGAGAATCCATTTTCAGGCCTAAAAAGTCTGTGTGCTAAAGGATACATTATTTTTTGAATTCACATAGGGGAGAGGAGACTGGGAGGACACCAAGCAGACCAAGTTCAGCAGGTTCAGGAAGCGGAGGGGGAGAAAGCGGAGGTGGAGGAAGGGGAGGTGGAGGAAGGAGAGGTGGAGCTTATCAGCACAACAGGTCAGTGTCTGTCACCACAACTTCAAGGTAAATACAGATGTAGGCCTGCATATTTTTAAAATTTGTTTTTGTTTTTAGGGACTGAACGTGGGGGTGTGTCAGGAAGTCCAAATCCTCCATTCTCGAGTGCCAGCGCAAAAATAATCATTCAGGAAATCATGGAATGCAGTAGCGAAATGGACATTATGAGAAAGAGAATGATTGTGATTGAGCAAAAATATAAAAACATGATAGATATTTTGGGTAGAATAGTGTGAACCCCTCCTTTTTGTGTGTTTTGTTATGCGTCAGAATTTTCCTATGGGATTGCCACCAGCCCAAATGTGAAGATGCACACACTGACTCAACATGTGCTATCTGCCGTCACAGGATATCTATGTCCCTGTTTTGGGGGTGCAACCTCTTCCTCCCTCCTCAAGTAGGGGAGAGGAAGAGTTTTCACCCCCAAAGCACGTCCATTGATCCCCCATGATGGCAGATAGCACATGTTTACCTTAACCATGGGATCATGTTGAAGATACCCATTTGAGCCCCAAAAATAAAGTGTGGTTCTTCACATTTGGGATGGATCAGGGGTAACATCACCCCATCTCCTGTTTGTCTTTTTCACTGTGTTATTTTATTACTTTTTCAGAAAAAAACTTTTGGCTTTTGACCCATGCATGTTTCTACAAAAAAAGCTGCACAAAAAAAAAAGTCTTTCCAAAAACAACCAAAACTGTGGTGCAATCAATAAAAACATTCGGGAAGTCTAAAAAAGGTGTGCCTTTTTCTTTCTATGCTCAATAGCAGTTCTGAAGATGCAAAAAGAGTGTTTTTACCTCTGAGATTTGAGGCTATTTACTAAGGACAAATACACTTGGCACTACTAGAACCTGGGAGACACATAAACCACAAATACAAGAATGACAACACAAGTTTGTAGTAAATCAAATAATTTATTTTATTTTAAAAAGGGACAATCAAAGGTCAGATGTGGTCTGGCATTGTGATGGCCCCCTACCCGTGAAGTACTCTATGTATTTCTGACGTACTTCACGGGCACTTTGGGGGGCCAAGCCAGTACGGGCAGTGCTGAGGCCGGTCAGATTTATCAGTTCAGAGGGACCGGCCTCAGGCCCAACTGATGACACATAATTTGTCGAGAATTTGCGTAAAAAATTGTGCAACAAGCAGCAGCAGTAGACAATGTTGTTGAGTTTATAATCCGCCAAATGTATAGCTGTCTGGAACAGGCGGAACCGGCTGGCCATTATCCCGAAGGCATTCTCCACAACTCTCCGGGCTCTGGCCAGCCGGTAATTAAAAACCCTCCTCTCCGGGGTGAGGGTGCGTTGGGGAAATGGCCGCATGAGGTGTGGTCCTAGTCCAAAAGCTTCATCCGCAATGAAAACGAACGGTAGCCCTTCCACGTTCTCTGCATCTGGAGGCAGTGCAAGACCCCCAGCCTGCAGACGGTGAGCGAACTCCGTCTCTGCGAATGCTCCGCCATCGGACATCCGGCCGTTCTTCCCCACGTCCACATATATGAACTCGTACCGTGCCGACACCACCGCCATTAACACAATACTATTGAAACCTTTATAGTTAAAATAGTATGACCCCGAACGGGGTGGCGGCACTATGTGGACGTGCTTCCCATCAATTGCCCCTCCGCCGTTTGGCAAATCCCACCGCTGGGCAAATTGGGAGGCCACAGTCATCCATTCCTGTGGTGTGCTAGGGAACTGTGGAGTCAAACAAAAAGAAGACATTAGTACGGTTTATGTTTACAGTGCAAACAGATTACACGCAAAAACATTGTTGACCAACATCATTCTAACATTATTATTTAAGGGAGTATTTCCTACCAATAAACAAAGGCCCACTTAGCAGATGCCTCACCCCCGCTGAGTGGACATTCTAAACTAATCTAAGGGGGGGCTTGAGGTGATTGTGGGGGATACAAAAAAAGGCTCTACCACTCTGCTGAGCTTGATTGAGAACTAAAAATATTTTAACATCTTTAGGGGGGGGAGGGAGGGTTGTCAAACTACGCGGGCAATGACCCCAAAAAAATGAAAAAGAAAATAGAAGGCTAGCTGGGTTTGCGCCCACGATAGCATGCTGGAGAGGTTAGTGAAGGGAAATAGGCATGTAGGGCCCAAAAAGGGCTTTACAGGTAAAAACAGGCATGGGGAAAATGGGGACATTACCAGGATATTACAAACAGGCAAATTTGGGTTAGCAGGGAAAAAATAAGAAGATTCTAAAACAATAAAAACATATAATGTGAGGTTAAAGGAGCAAAATTACCTTCATATAGTCCTTCTGCAGGACCTGAATGATGGCCGAACACGTCTCAGGGATAATGATCCCAAGAGCCTGGGGGGAGATGCCTGTTGAGAACTTGAGGTCCTGCAAGCTTCTCCCAGTCGCTAGGTATCTCAACGTGGCAATAAGCCTCTGCTCGGCAGTGATGGCCTGGCGCATCACAGTGTCCTGCCTCGTGATATAGGGGGACAGCAAATCCAACAGACGGTGAAATACGGGGTCCGTCATCCTGAGATAATTCCTGAAATCATCAGGGTTATTCTCATGGATTTCCCGCAGCAGAGGCATATGAGAGAATTGGTCCCGCTGGAGCAACCAATTCTTAGTCCATGAACTCCTCCTCACCCTGTTCACAGACTGAACTCGGGTTACAGTGTTAACTGCAACACCAAGTCCAAAGCCAGCACGAGCTCGAGAACGAGAACGCACTTCAAACATGGTTTTAAACCGGTCGGCTGGTCAGAACGCACTCAAACAGAACGCACCGTGGAACAGCAAGGCCTGAGAAGAACGACCTGAAAAACAGTAAACGAACGGCCAAGAAGGCACTGCAAGGCAGTAACGACCTGACTGCACGCACTGAATCACAAATACAAACCCACAAGCACAAACTGAACACCAGGAAACGATCTGCAAAGCACGGAGACTGAAAAGCGCGAATCGGCTCTCACCAAACTTTTACTAACACGCGGTAACACGAAATCAGCAAAAGCAGCCCAAGGGGTGGCGCCATTAGATTTGTTCGGCCCTTTTATAGCGCGTCGTACGTTTTGTACGTGCCGTCGTTTTCTTGCCGTCGGTTTTTTAACTGATGGTGTGTGGCCAAGACTGATGAAAAACAGTTTCATCGGATTTCCGATGGTCAAATCCATCGGACGAAAATCCATAGGTTATCCGATCGTGTGTACAGGGCTTAACGCACGGCCCCAATTTTTTCAACAAACCTCTAAGATAATAAACAGACTCCTTTGATTGTACCAACTCCGGCACGGAGGTCCAATCAAACCTTACATTTAAATTAATGGAACCCGGCTCTGCAGTATGTATGGGTCGTGAGAATTTAGACATTATCAATCTGTCCTCTTATTCTCTATCATTTGAGGAATTGGAAGTTCTTAAATTGGGGTTGACATTTTGCCCAGATGCTGATGCGGACAAATTTGGTCTCATTAAAGATTTACATTTATTTGCGAGACGTTTAATGTACAAAGTACTTTTTGACAAAGATCCAGTTATTGTCCAAGACAAGGACCAACTTCACCCAGTCATAGAAACCTTGACCTTTGAGGACCTAAGAGCTATGCAGGATCTGATGGACCTATGGGGCGAGAGTAACCCAGAGGAGGAGGGCTGGATCTTTAACCCTTCCGGGGCTATCACTGATGCATCAGGCACACAGTTGCCATTATCCAGCCTTTCCTGTCCCTCCTCTGAGGTTGCTTTCGGTACACCCAAAACTTACAAACCACGGTCCAGATCGTTTCCTGTGTTACAGGGAAACTCAAATATTTGGGCATTTGTTATACAGGTCACAAAGGAGATTGAGGCCACGAATTGGCATACTGGACCACAGGGCAATCTATCACAGAAACAGAAACAAGCAATTAAAACCCTTAGTAGTAATCGGTCTATAGTCATTAAACCTTCAGACAAAGGTGGCTGTTGTGTTACACTATGTGATTATTCTTGCTCGGTGTCTTTAAGATCTGTCCCCTTCTTTCTAGCTGAACTCTCTCTCTCACCGTAGTTCTTTATATATCTCCTCCACTTCCTGATTCTGGTCATTACTCCTGTATATCTTCCATGCTAAACATCTTACATGTGGCTTACAACTGCAACGTTTTTCTACCTATGAATATCCATCATTAAACGGAACATTCGAAAGGATTCATCGTCTGTCGTCCTAACTGTGAGTTTATTCATTGAGTTAAACTGCCTGTATTGATGCAAGGGATGAATATCAAACCAGCTTGAGTAAGGCCTACTTAAACCTGGAGATGAACTTTATCGCTTTGTAGTTGAGACAGAACAGTAGAAAAACGGAGTTTCACAGCCTAATTACAAGATTTCTGCATGTCATTACTGATACAGACAAGATTTACTGCCCTCATAGCAAGACAGAAGGGACAGAGCAGCACATGGCAGCCTTATAGCCTGAGACAATCTGCACAGTGTCATATTTCAGCACACAGATCCTGCCTGCTTTCACAGTCAGTCTGCTATCATGAGTGACCAAGCTTCTGCATGTGAACTCACATCTACCTCCCCACAAGTTCCTGAAGAAACTGAGTTACCCAAACGCTCAGTTAAACCCACTTGGAAAGTAATGGAGAATTATGAAGCTTCAAGGACTGAATTGTCAAATAGCTTGGAATTAGTCTGGGAGAAAATCCTTGCAGAAGCCAATACAGTGTCTGTTGAACGTGAACTACTGACACTAGAGGGCGCCATTAAACAACTTTCTGCCTCATATGAGCTTTATCAGCTTACCAGCATCAAATTCACTAATGTCTTACAAAACATGAAGTCAGAAAATGCGATGATGCAATTAAAGCGCGTCAATGCTCTCAATATTGAAAGAGACAGTTTTATCCAGCAAACCAGATTAAAGGCAGAAGCAAAAATAAAGCTGTTACAGGACACTGCATCTCACAGATCTGTTTCCACCAGATGTTCTAAAAACTCGTCAAGATCCCATAGTTCAAGATACTCAACACTCAGTGAGCGACTTATTAATGCCCGCGCTGAAGTGGAAGCCAGCAAAGTGCAGGTGGCATATGCAGAAAAAAGCGCAGTCAGCACGTCAAAGGGCAGAGTTGGAAGCGCAGTCAGCACGACAAAGAGCAACAATGGAAACCTTAAATGAACAGTGTAAACATGACGCAGCTATGGCAAAGTTAAGGGTCCTATAGCAAGCTATATCAGTGCAGACGAAGGTGCAAGTGAGAAAGACAGCATTAACCTAAACATAGCAGATATGGAAGACCCCCTCAAACGCACTAAAGACTATGTCCTAAGCCACTGCAGTGCACACTCCATTGTCTCCAATGCTCCCGACTACATAGAGACTCCTTCACAGCTTCAAGTTAAAGAGGTTCCAGCAACCTCCTGCACTCAAAATCACTCCACTGCATTTCCTACCTGTCTACCTTGCCTGCCTTCATACGTCACAGAGCATCAGCGCAAGCTTCAGGCAAGTCATCAATCTCCAGTCATCGGTACAGCCTTGAATCAACGTACCATTGGAACAACTGACTTCAAGCAAGCAACTCACCTGGATGCATCTGCTGCACCATATTTCCCTGTGTCCTTTAACAACAATGTCAGAGATAACGCAATCAGCACCATACAGCCAACAGCATCTCACATAAAGGCGGAGACAACTGAGACAGAAGAGTTTGTGAGGTACATGCTTCGCAGAGAGCTCACAAAGACTGGTCTTACAAGTTTTGATGACCAACCTGAGAACTACATAGCTTACGAACAACTGACGAAACCAAAAACAATGGGGGGCATTGGTCTCCCAGACCTCAAGAAATATTATTGGGCTTGCCACCTCTCTAGAATTGTGGACTGGTCAGTACATAGCCACTGTAAAGACTGGGTCGCTCTTGAACACTCATTTTCCCCCCTACCACTACGATCTCTGCCTTGGACCTTACCCAAGCACACGCCAAGGAATCTGAATGATCATCCTCTCATTGCCCCGACACTCCGCAGTTTCAAGGAAACCTGCCGAAAGCTACGCATCTCCTCTAACCCTGGACCTCTTACTTCGATAAAACTCAATCCAGCATTCCCACCTGGTATGTCTACAAATTTTTTGGCAGACACCTGGCAACACACAGAGGTTCTAGCCCACCACTTCTTCCGATTAGGTATATTTCTGGAACGTTCTTCCCTACCAGCTAACACAGACAACATTGCATTTCCTCTCTGGACATATTTCCAGATCAGACATTTCCTAAAAGACACTGACCATACACCCTCTGTCTCTCGTATGCTCACACCATTTGAACAGCTATGCACTCACTCTGCACCCCAGCAGCATGTGATCTCTAAGATTTACAACATTCTCTCCTCAGATAGCTCAATGAAAACTAACAAAGCTTGTTTAAGCTGGGAAAGAGACCTACAAATAGAGATGACAGAGGCACAATGGGAACGCATATCTACGATAACGCACAAGGGTTCCCTCAATGTCTCGATCCAGGAAAACAACTATAAAATCCTAATGCGCTGGTACAGAACCCCAGTACTCCTCAACAAATATAATCCTGCCCTTTCTGATAAATGCTGGCGATGTTCCAGGGATACAGGTACTTTAGAACATATATGGTGGTCCTGCCCCCTAATCCAGCCGTTCTGGACCCAAATCCGGGAACTGACATCACAGATCTCTACATACACTCTAGAACACACCCCAACGCAGTTCCTCCTTCACCATTCGGACCTGCCGACTCACCAATACTGCAGAACACTAATACCGCCCCTAATAAATGCGGCTAAACTATGTATCCCTCTTCATTGGGGAACGTCCCATGTTCCGACCATCCCTGAATGGCTCAAACGAGTGGAAAAAATTGCGGAAATGGAAGAACTAATCTCCATAGCCAAAGACTGTCCAACCAAATTCTCACACACATGGGCCTGTTGGACCCACTTCCGTACCACAGCCAAGTACAAATTAGTAACGAGCCAAACTATTACGAACCACCCACCCCAAGACGACTGCAACCCTTAATGACTCTACTCCTACATTTCATAAACTATCCACATCAAAACATGAGACAATTGGCCTCCCTCCCCTAAACAAGGGAAGATTGAGGGAGGAGCCTTTTCAATATATCTAAACCAACACCCAAATAACCTCAGACCAAGCTTCTTTACCCACCTTACTCCAATCCTTCGGAATTGGTGGCGGAGACTGTGGGGTATCCCGGACCCAACCCACCCCTCCCCCTCTTTCCCTTTTTTTCTTTTTTTTTCTCTCTCCCTTTTCTCTTCTTCCCCCCTCCCATTCTTCCCCTTCCCCTCCTCTCTTTTCCTTCCCTTTTTTTTTTTTTTTTGGTTTACACCCTGAGCCAATCCTTTTATCCAGCAGAGCTCTTTTTCACCAAAAAACGATAGTTAACCAACTTCAGATGCTTGGTTGTAGGAAGAAATTAATTACTCAAAGTTGGTTGTTACCTCATGAACTAGCAAATCCCCAGCTTTATCCGCAAAACACACCCAAACATGATTTGACACAAGACAGAAGTAATATTACTGTGGTAAGCATGGTTATTTAGCAGACTAATCATAACCGTACGTCATGTTTCAAGCAATGTTCGCTCTGTCGACTTAAGCTGAAAATTCTCTGCAAATGTTATTGCATGCTAGTTCTGACCATCGCTGCTGTAGAACCTTTTGTATTGCTTCAGACTCCTTGTTTAAATGCATTGTAAACCTTATTTTATTAACCAATAAAATATAAAAAAAAAAACTGTGTGCCTAACCTCACACCTGCAGTGAACACAGGTAAAAAAAAAAAAATTACAAGCCTGGCAGGTGCCATTAATCAATTAGCGGACCTCCAGCTGTTGCAGAACACATAAACAGAGAGGAGGGGGAGGCGGCTTCACTCTCGGCTATGCCTGTGTGTCTGTGTGACATCCGTGATCGCACAGAAAGGCAGCCCGCGGCCGCGAGAGGAGGCTGCCTGTCTGTGCAATCTCGGATGTCACTCCCCCCTCGCCACTGTAGCTGTCTCACCTCTCCGTGCCTGTCAGTGTGGCGCTGCCACCGCGGCGGTGGGTGTAGTCAAATCACAGAGGGGGTGCCGGTATGACGCCCCCCATTGTGCTTTACCCGGGGGCGACCCGCCCCGCCCGCCCCCCCCCCCTATTAGGCCTCTCGTGTGTGCGTTTTATTTTATTATATATATTTAAAAATGTATGTGTTCATCACAGCACAGATCCTTGAAATACCATTGGATGCCTTTATTAGAGAACACCAGCAAAAAAGGGTAGATACAGGTGTATATTGTGCTGGAGGCACACAACACCCACTAACTCCTGCAGATGCCTGTATTAGAGAACACCAGCAATAAACGGTAGATACAGGTGTATACTGTACTGGAGGCACACAACACCCACTAACTCCTGCAGATGCCTTTATTAGAGAACACCAGAAAAAAAGGGTAGATACAGGTGTATACTGTGCTGTGCTGGAGGCACACAAAACCCACTAACTCCTGCAGATGCCTGTATTAGAGAACAACAGCAATAAAGGGTAGATACAGGTGTATACTGCGCTGGAGGCACACAACACCCACTAACTCCTGCAGATGCCTGTATTAAACAGAACAACAGCAATAAAGGGTAGATATAGGTGTATACTGCGCTGGAGGCACACAACACCCACTAACTCCTGCAGATGCCTGAGAAAAGAACACACTGTCCCTGCCTATCTAGCTCTTTCCCTGCACGCCGAAACACACTACACAAGGCTGCAGCGCTGTCGGCCTTATATAGTGTGGGGCGTGTACTAAACCCCCTGAGCTATACTTGGCCACAGGCATCCTGCCTGTGGCCAATTATGGCTCTCCTTGCTGCCTGCACTGTGATTGGCCAAGCATGCGCGACTGGCGCAGTGCATTGTGGGCCGTTCGCATCACATGAATTTGATGCGAACGGCCCACAAAGTTCTGGCTTCATCGAACGGACGAACGTCCGATGTTCGATTCGAACATGGGTTCGAATCGAACACCGGGCTCATCCCTAGTGGAGACGTTCGAGTGGATCCTGTCCTGCAACTTAAAGATCAGGAAGTATTACACTCGGGGCTTGTTGCAGCCAGGCCTTCGGGAATAGATGCCCTGACAAATCAGTGGAGCTTCAACAGGGCATATGCCTTTCCCCCGTTTCCGATCATCCTTAGGTTTTTGTAATAGAAAAAACTATTCAAAAAAACACTTTTAAAATTTCCTCATAGATATTGTAGCAGCGCTCTTGTCAGAAAGAACCAAATTGACAAGCTTCTTTATGCAGTTCATATAGTTCCTCATTCAGATTTTGGTGATGAGGCTACTATAAGAACTGGATGCATTGCCACGGAGACCCTTAACTCAGGCAGACTTTTCTGCATTAACTGTTTGTCCTAACAACTGAGGTGTATTTGATCAAGAACAATGGTGGATTTGATCAAGAGTTTGGCTGGTTCTATACACCAGGATTGAGGTAGATTATGCTAGATCCCACGCTACCAGCAGATTGATACTGGTAACGTGGGACATTGTATAATCTACGGGACATCTTGAGGCTCTCTAATCTATTTAGGTTATATGCTATCGTGAGAATTTTAACTTGCACTCTAATGTTGTAGTAAATTATAGTCTTTTTTTAAGATGTGTATTTTGGTGTCGATAATGTAAAAATAAAAAAAGGTTTTGCTATGTGTGATGTGGCGCTGTTTTAACCCTATTTGCATACTAACAGGGTAGTCATGAGGATGCAAATAGTACAGTGGCTCAGTCCATCATTTAGCGATGCCGCTCCCAAGAATTCATATTCACAAAATGTTAAGGCATCTTAGAAGTCAGATTCAACTGTTTACTGTCTATATTTCTTTTGTAAGGAATCAACTTGATGGGATCCACCTACACAAACCGCAGGCGAGAGAAATACATCAACAAAGTGAGAGTGTCCTACGCAGCGTGGCTGAAGAACGCTATGCTGAAAATCACGGGACATGCGCCTTTAAAAAGAAAATAAATGGGCATTTTTTTTTATTGCAAAGACAATGAAACCCAAGAAGAGAGAAATGTTAATGCAGAGTACTTTTAATCCTACTGACGTACTAGAAGTGTGTGACTTAAGTTGCGCTTACCCCTGGAGAAGAAAAAAACGAAAAACTTTAAAACTTTTGGACTCATTTGCAGCACTACATTTCTTCCATCTGTTCTTATATTGTTAATGATACGATTTTATATTGTGTAATCTTGATCGCAAAATGCATGCATTACCCTTATTAAGCTTCCTTAGGTACTGATGTGAAAACATTGTAAGTTAATATCAAAGAAATTATTACTATGAACCAAAAAAAAAAATTGACACGATAAATCTGTTTTAGATTGTACCTGTTTTAAACATTTTAAGCTGTAACAAGCAGGATGCTCTGGTTCCTCCTGTATTGCATTGCGAATCTACTGTAATAAACTGCTTAGGGATCGCCGTCCTGGACACGGAGACCCCTCTTTTACCCCCCCATCTCTCTCTTTCTCCTCCCCCATCTCTCTCTCTCTTTGTCCTCCCCCCCCATCTCTCTCTTTGTCCTCCCCCCATCTCTCTCTTTGGCCCCCCCATCTCTCTCTCTCTTTGTCCCCCCCATCTCTCTCTCTTTGTCCCCCCGCATCTCTCTCTCTTTGTCCCCCCCCGCATCTCTCTCTTTGTCCTACCCCCCATATCTCTCTCTTTGTCCTACACCCCCCATCTCTCTTTGTCCCCCCCGCATATCTCTCTCTTTGTCCCCCCCCACCCACCCCCACATCTCTCTCTTTGTCCTACCCCCCCATCTCTCTCTTTGTCCTACCCCCCATCTCTCTCTTTGGCCTACCCCCCATCTCTCTCTTTGTCCTACACCCCCCCATCTCTCTCTTTGTCCCCCCCACATCTCTCTCTCTTTGTCCTCCCCTCCCCACATCTCTCTCTCTCTCTTTGTCCTACCCCCCATCTCTCTCTTTGTCCTCTCTCTCCCCCCCACATCTCTCTCTCTTTGTCCTCCCCCCACATCTCTCTCTTTGTCCCACCCCCCCCATCTCTCTCTTTGTCCTACACCCCCCCATCTCTCTCTTTGTCCTACACCCCCCATCTCTCTCTTTGTCCTCCTCCCACACCCCCATCTCTTTCTTTGTCCTCCGACCCACCCCCCCATCTCTCTCTTTGTCTTCCTCCCACATCTCTCACTTTATCCTACCCCCATCTCTCTCTTTGTCCTACACCCCCCCATCTCTCTCTTTGTCCTACACCCCCCCCATCTCCCTCTGTCCTCCTCCCACCCCCCATCTCTCTCTGTCCTCCTCCCACCCCCCCATCCCTCTCTTTGTCCTCCGACCCACCCCCCCATCTCTCTCTTTGTCCTTCACCCACCATCTCTCTCTTTGTCCTCCGACACCCCCCATTTTGACCCCCCATCTCTCTCTTTGTCCTACCCCCCATTTTGACCCCCCCACCCTCTTTTTTCCCCACCCTATTTTTACCCTCCTCTTTCCCCCCACCCCCCTCCTCTTCCCCCCTCCTCTTCCCCCCCTTTCCCCCCCAACCACTTTGCCCCACCCCATTTGACCCCACCCACCCCTCTTTCCCCCACCCCACCCTATTTGACCCCACCCCTCTTTCCCCCACCCCTATTTCCCCCACCCCCTCACTACTCCCCCTTTCTTTCTCTCTTCCCCCCTCCCTCTTTTGCCCTCACCTTATTTTTTCACCCCCTCTTTCCCCCCACGCACACGCGCTCTCTCTCTTCTCTCTCCCCCCACGTGCTCTCTCTCCCCCCACGTGCTCGCTCTCCCCCCTTTGCTCCCTCTCTCTCTCTCCCCCCCCCCATCGCTCCCTCTCTCTCTCCCCCCCTCAAGTTACAGGATCACAGGTAAGCACCATCCACACACCCCCTAGAGCAGGGATATGCAATTAGCGGACCTCCAGCTGTTGCAAAACTACAAGTCCCATCATGCCTCTGCCTCTGGGTGTCATGCTTGTGGTTGTCAGAGTCTTGCTATGCCTCATGGGAATTGTAGTGTAAACAGGGGTAGGGGACCTGCTGTGCATTTGCCGCTGCGCTGATCTGAGGTACTGAAGGGGGGGCTACACTGAGAGGGGGGCTAGACTGAATGAGGGGGGGCTAGACTGAACGAGGGGGGGCTAGACTGAACAAGGGGGGGCTAGACAGAAAAAGGGGGGCTAGACGGAAAAAGAGGGGGTGGGTTGACAGAACAAAGGGGGGGCTAGACGGAACAAAGGGGGGCTAGACGGAACAAAGGGGGGCTAGATGGAACAAAGGGGGGGTGCTAGACGGAACCAGGGGGGCTAGACGGAACAAAGGGGGGGCTACACTGAACAGGGGAGCTACACTGAACGATGAGGGGCTGCTCTGAACGGGGGGTGTCTGCTCTGAAGGGGGGCTGTGTAACATGCAGGGGGTCCAGAGGTGCAGGTTGCTGTGTAATGTAAAGGGGTCCAGAGATTCAGGGTGATGTGTAATGTAAAGGGGTCCAGAGGTGCAGTTCTGTGTAATGTAAAGGTGCCCAGAGATGCAAGGGTGTTGTGTAAAGTAAAGGGGTCCAGAGGTGCAGGGGTCTGTGTAATGTAAAGGGGAGCTGGAGACGGGTGGTCCCAAGCGGAGCTGGAGACTGGCGGTCCAAAGCGGAGCAGGAGACGGGCGGTCCCAAGCGGAGCTGGAGACGGGCAGTCCCAAGCACCAATGTGTGGAAGGTGGAGTGGGGCAGCGATGGCTGGTACACCACTAATTTGCAAAGTTCCCACTGCGAGTCTGTGCGGGGCTTGCTGTAGAATACAGATTAAACTGGCCGCACCGCAAGTGTGTGCGTGGTGGGAGGGGAACTGGATACATACCTGTCCATACTCGCACTGCTCATATATTCAATCGCCAAATGCGAGTGAAAATTTTGAGGGTAGCAAATAGGGTCGCGTGTTCAAAACCCAACTACAACAGTGTGTCCAAATTTAACATTGTAGCTCAACTAATAATACTGTATAAGTTGAATATGCGCTTAAAACTAAATATTTACTTTGCCTAAAGTGACAATGTACACATGCGACTGTACTATAATATTGCTCCCATACATTCTAAAATTATTTAGGCACATGTAAACTGCATGTGTACAGTATGTATAGAAAAATTGGGCAAACACAGGTTTTTTTTAAGTAATGCTTTCTGTCCTGAAGTAATGTTTATATTTTTTGTTATATTGATTTGATTTTATACAGTTTATTTTTATTTATGTCTCCAGGTCCTGAAGCACAATTCTTCCCTCATACAAACCGGACTGCACTAAAATACCCCTTCCCCAAATATGTCCTTAAAAAAAGTGAATGTAGTTATAATATGGTCACAGTGGTGTAGTGGGTAGAACACTTGCCTAGCAGTTGAGAAGGTTGGTGGTTTACTTCACAACCACAAAACCACCCCACTGGCGCTATTACGCACACATGCTGTGCAGTGCAAGGGTGCTTTCCACATCAGGCTATCTCTTTGGAGAAATCAGTTTTGCCATAACAGCCCAGATATATGAAATACCACAGAAATGTTTACGCACTTTGAAATAAAAAAAATGACATGTTCTGCTATTCGATCGTTTGAAGAAATGTATCAATGGTATTTCAATGATCTGTGATGTGATGAACACATATATTTTTAAATATATATCATAAAATAAAACAGACACACGAGAGGCGTACTAAGAGGGGGGCAGGGCGGGCCGCCCCACAGGTACAGCACACTGGGGGGGTTGTCAGACTGGCACCCCCTCCGTGATTTTACTACACACGCCGCTGCGGTGGCAGTGCCACACTGACAGGCACGGATAGGTGAGACAGCTACAGTGGCGAGGAGGGGGTGTGACATCCAGGATTGCACAGACAGGCAGCCTCCTCTCGCGGCCACGGGTTGCCCTTCTGTGCGATCCCGGATGTCACACAGGCACAGCCGAGAGTGAAGCCGCCTGCCCCTCCTCTCTGTTTATGTGTAAACAAAGGGACGGGACCTGCTGTGCTACACGAAACGAGGGGGGACTACATAGAACGGGGGGGTACACTGAACAAGGGGGTCTACACGGAATGGGAGGCGTCTGCACTGAATGGGAGGCGGGGCTAGACTGAACGATTAGGGGCTGCTCTGAACGGGGAGGGCGTCTGCACTGAAGGGGGGGCTGTGTAACATGCAAGGGGTCCAGAGATGCAGGGTGCTATATAATGTAAAGGGGTCCAGAAGAGCAGGGTGCTGTGTAATGTAAAGGGGTCCAGAGATGCAGGGTGGTGTGTAATGTAAAGGGGTGCAGGGGGCTGTGTAATGTAAAGGGGTCCAGAGGACTGTGCAATGTAAAGGGGCCAAGAGATGCAGGGTGCTGTGTAATGTAAAGGGGTCCAGAGGTGCAGGGTGGTGTGTAATGTAAAGGGGTGCAGGGGGCTGTGTAATGTAAAGGGGTCCAGAGGGCTGTGTAATGTAAAGGGGCCCAGAGATACAGGGTGCTTTGTAATGTAAAGGGGTCCAGAGGTGCAGGGACTGTGTAATGTAAAGGGGTCCAGAGGTGCAGGGACTGTGTAATGTAAAGGGGTCCAGAGGTGCAGGGGGCTGTGTAATATAAAGGGGTCCAGAGATGCAGGGTGCTGTGTAATGTAAAGAGGTGCAGTTGTGGAGAGGGGGCACACAGTAGTGACAAAGAGATATTGAAGGATGCAGATGTATGCCGGGGGCACATTGGGCTGTTTTTACATTATAATGTGGGGTGGGGGGGGGGAAGAGGATATAGGATCCGCCCCGGGTGCCAAATGCTCTAGGGCAGGGATATGCAACCTCCTCTATGTATCTCTGGTGATTAGTGATGAGCCGAACACCCCCGGGTTCGGTTCGCACCAGAACCCGCGAACGGACCGAAAGTTCGAACGAACATTAGAACCCTATTAAATACAATGGATGCGAACGTTCGAATTCTAAAGTGCTAATTATAACAACTATTATGCATGTTATTGTCCTAAAAAGGGTTTGGGAACCCGGGTTCTGCACCAGGGGACATGTATCAATGCAAAAAGAAGTTTTAAAAACGGTCGTTTTTCGGGAGCAGTCATTTTAATGATGCATAAAGTGAAAAAAAAAAAGTCAAATATTCCTTTAAATATCGTACCTGGGGGGTGTCTAAAGTATGCCTGTGAAGTGCCACGTGTTTCCCGTGTTTAGAACTGTCCCTGCACAAAATGACACTTCTAAAGGAAAAAAAAGCCATTTAAAACTGCTTGCGGCTTTAATGTAATGTCTGGTCCCGGTAATATGGATGAAATTCTTTAAGAAAAATGGCATAGCTACCCCATGACCCCCCCCCCTACCCCAGCCCATTACCAGCCCCTTTGGGTCTTGTATGGATATTAAGGGGAACCCCGCACATAAAATAAAAAAGGCCCTATATACTCTGAACAGCCCTATACAGGCGGTGCATACAAGACAGGGACTGTAGGTTTGTTCTTATGTAGAGTCTGTTTGTAATTTTGAACAGGTACATTGTTGAAGTGTAGCTCCAGACCAAAAATCTATTTTTAAACTTTTTGGAAAACATAGGTAAGGGTTATCACCCCTGTAACATTTGTTTTGCTGTCTGTGCCCCTGTTCAGAACATTTCACCTCACTTTCCGTCCCAATGACAACTCTTTTTGAAATGTGGTCTTTTTCTTGAAACAAGGATTGCTGATAAAGCATCAGTACAGAGGAGACACCTTTCTCCCATATTTATTCTTACAGGAGAGAATTTTCCTTCCTAGTGGTAGATTTCCTCTCACTTCCTGTTGTCTTCTTGCGTTTGCAAGTAGGAGTCGTTTGTAAGTTGGATGTTTGAAAGTAGGGACCTGCCGTATATACTCTGCAGAAATAGGCCCCTTAGTTGTTGGTGTTGGCACAACACTGTAAGCACTCACAGTTACTCTTGGTTGGTGCTGGAACGCCCTGCTGTCAACTATTATATCAGGAATTTTAATTACATATAATTGTTGAACAGTGGTAGTAAAAATTGGGCCTTTGATGGTGGTGCTGGTGCCACAACACTGTAAGCCCTGACAGTTACTCTTGGTGGGTGCAGCAATGGGCCCTGCTGTGAATTATTAGATCAAGAATTGTAATTACATGCCCCTGTTGAACAGGGGCTGAAAAATTGGGCCTTAGGCACTGGTGGCACAACACTGCAACCCCTCACAGATACTGTACTTGGAGCACAGCAATGAGCCCTGTTGCAAAGTATTGCTTCAAAAATTGTAATGACACGCCCCTGTTAAACAGGGGCTGAAAAATTGGGCCTTAGGCACTGGTGGCACAACACTGCAACTCCTCACAGATACTGTACTTGGAGCACAGCAATGAGCCCTGTTGCAAAGTATTGCTTCAAAAATTGTAATGACACGCCCCTGTTAAACAGGGGCTGAAAAATTGGGCCTTAGGCACTGGTGGCACAACACTGCAACTCCTCACAGATACTGTACTTGGAGCACAGCAATGAGCCCTGTTGCAAAGTATTGCTTCAAAAATTGTAATTACACGCCCCTGTTAAACAGGGGCTGAAAAATTGGGCGTTAGGCACTGGTGGCGGCACCCATAAACAAAAATGATCTTACAAGCTATCATCATCAATCGTATCATTGAGGACTCGGAGGAGGAGGATAGCCAGTCAACATAACAGCACAGGCACTCAGCATCAGCATCAGTCTTGAAGGGATGTGACATGTTAAAATCAATTAGTCTGTTATATCAGCATCAGGTGTGTGGTAGCTGGTGGTGATCCAAGACTGGTTCATCTTGATGAAAGTCAGTCGATCAACCGAGTCGGTGGACAGGCGCACCCTGTGATCCGTGACAAATCCTCCAGCAGCACTGAATGTGCGTTCCGAAAGAACGCTGGATGCAGGACAGGCCAGTAGCTCAATTGCATACTGTGCAAGCTCTGGCCAGTGATCCATCCTCAAGACCCAGTAAGCCAGAGGATTTTCGGTGGGGAAGGTGTCCAAGTCTGACCTTGCCCCTAGATATTCCTGCACCATGTTTATCAGACGCTGGCGATGGTTGCTGGAACCGATCATACTTTGGGGCTGCGGACTAAAGAATTGTCTGAACGCATCGGTCAGACGGCCACCTTCCCCACCGCTCCTTCTTTGACTGGCCGAAGCCTCAGCAACTCGTTGTCCAGGACCAGGAGTTTGCAACCTCCCAGTCTCTGGGAACGCGTTGCACAGACCTTTCTGCAAGGCCTCCCGGAGTTGTCTCATCCTCTGCTCCCTCTGCGACGGTAACATAAGGTCCGCAACCTTACCCTTGTACCGTGGATCAAGGAGAGTGGCCAGCCAGTAATGGTCCCTCTCCTTGATCCGAAGAATACGAGGATCCTTCCGCAGACTTTGCAGGATCAGGGAGGCCATGCAGCGTAGGTTTGCTGAGGCATTCGCTCCGGAGTCCTCTGGGTCACTAAGGACGACATGATCCGCAGCCACCTCCTCCCAGCCACGTACAAGTCCACTGGTTTCTTGGGACTGTAAATCATCCCTAAAAGACTGCTGCTGATGATGCTGAGTGCCAGCCTCCACCTCCATGCTGACACAATCCTCCTCCTCCTCCTCCTCCTCCTCCTCCTCTTCCTGTGCGATGGGTGGGACAGAAGGAACACTGTCTGGGTAAAGGGGGCCTTGAGAGGCAAGGAAGACCTCCTCTTCCTGCCTCTGTTCTGCCTCAAGTGCCCTGTCCATTATTCCACGCAGCGTGTGCTCCAACAGGTGGACAAGAGGTACAGTGTCACTGATGCATGCACTGTCACTGCTCACCATCCTCGTGGCCTCCTCAAATGGTGCCAGGACAGTGCATGCATCCCTGATCATGCCCCACTGGCGTGGAGAAAAAAAACCAAGCTCCCCTGACCCTGTCCTGGTGCCGTAGTCGCACAGGTACTCATTGATGGCCCTCTGCTGCGTGTGCAGCCGCTGCAGCATGGCCAACGTTGAGTTCCACCTGGTGGGCATGTCACATATAAGGCGGTTCTTGGGCAGGTTCAACTCCTTTTGCAGCTCAGCCAGGCGAGCACTGGCATTATAAGATCTGCGGAAATGCACACAGACTTTCCTGGCCTGCCT
Source organism: Rana muscosa (assembly GCA_029206835.1). Lineage (NCBI taxonomy): Eukaryota > Metazoa > Chordata > Amphibia > Anura > Ranidae > Rana > Rana muscosa. Next base: position 15,044,820 of record JARGYO010005562.1, read on the forward strand.
CAGGACATCCTGTAAGCCCGGGTACCTGCCCAAGAAGCGCTGCACCACCAGGTTAAGGACGTGAGCCACACAGGGCACATGGGTCAGTTGTCCCTGTCGGAGGGCGGAGAGGAGGTTGGTGCCATTGTCGCAAACCACCATTCCTGGCTTAAGCTGGCGTGGCGTCAACCACCTCTCGGCCTGGCCCTGCAGAGCAGACAGGACCTCTGCCCCAGTGTGGCTTCTGTCCCCCAAACACACCAGCGCAAGCACGGCATGGCATCTTTTTGCCTGCGTACTTGCGTAGCCCCGTGAACGGCTACGGAGCACCGCTGGTTCATAGGACAAACCACAGGAAGAGGCCATGGAGGAAGAAGAAGAGGAGGGGGTGGAGGAGAGAGGTGTGTCACAACCAGTAGTAGCATTTTGGAGGCGTGGCGGTGGGACAACCTCCAACACTACTGCACCTTGTCCTGAATCCTTCCCAGCTGCCAAAAGAGTGACCCAATGGGCCGTGAAAGAAAGGTAACGTCCCTGTCCATGCCTGCTGGACCATGAGTCAGCGGTAATATGCACCTTACCGCTGACCGCCCTGTCCAGCGAGGCCAAGACATTGCCTTCCACATGCCGGTAGAGAGCCGGAATAGCCTTCCGTGAGAAAAAGTGGCGTTTGGGAACCTGCCACTGAGGAACCGCACATTGCACAAACTCACGGAAGGGGGCCGAGTCTACCAACTGAAAAGGCAGCAGTTGAAGCGCTAGCAATTTAGCCAAGCTAGCATTCAACCGCTGGGCATGTGGATGGCTGGGAGTGAACTTCTTTCGACGGTCCAGCAGCTGGGGCAGGGAAATTTGCCTGCTAGAATCGGACGTCGGTGTACTGCTAGCAGAGTGGGCGCAAGTACTTGGCTGTGACACACCTAATTCTACACCTTCATTCCTCTCAGTGCATGTTTCAGAGAGGACTGAAGTTATAGTGGGGTTGGAGATCCCAGCTGATGCGGTGCAAGGAGAGGTCCGCTTTGTTCTTTGGTGTGGGTCTTTGAGGTAGGCTTGCCAACGAGCTGCATGGCAGGTCAACATATGTCTGGTCAGGCATGTGATACCCAAGCGGCTGATGTTTTGACCACGCGATATACGCTTGAGACATATGTTGCAAACAGCAGCTGTGCGATCTGATGCACTAGCCTCAAAAAAGGCCCACACCAAAGAACTTTTTGAATGACGGGCAGAGGCAGCGCCCTGCACAGGCGGAGCTCTGCGGTGTGATTCCGTCGGTGTACTGCCCTTACGCTGGCCACCAAAGGGCATCCTGCCTCGTTGGAGATGTGCCTCCTCCTCATCCTCCTCCTCCTCCTCTCTCCTATTAGGCACCCACGTGGAGTCAGTGACCTCATCATCCCCTCCCTCCTCATCACTGGAGCCAATCTGGCAGTATGCTGCAGCTGCTGGAACATGACTGCCAGATTGGTGTCCTTCTTGAGCATCCCCTCTGTCTGCTCTCACGCTACTGCCTTCCTCTAGCTGGGTTTCATCATCAGACCCTTCGAAACGCTGGGCATCCTCCTGGAGCATGTACCCAACACTGTGCTGAAACAGTTCGGGGGACTCCTCAGGAGGAGGACATGGTGGGTCTAGGGAAGGAGTGACTGATGATTTGTCTGACATTGATACCAGGGAAGACGACGCTTTGGCAGCTGCTTTTCCAGTACCCTGAGCCTGGGTGAGAGAGGATGAGGAGGAGGAGGAGGGCTTGGTCATCCACTCTACCAAGTCTTCGGCATGATGTGGCTCAACATGTCCAGCTGCCGAAAAGAAGGACAAGCGTGTCCCATGGCCATGTGCTGATGACAATGCACCGCGTCCACGACCAGCACTGTTGCCCCCAGACACAGAGCCTGCTTGCCCTCTTTTATTGCCTCCTGACTGTCTGCCTCTCCTTGTTTGCCTTCCAGACATTCTAATAGATGGCCTGCAGGGAGATGGGAAAAAAGCAATAAGGGCTACCTTCAGGTGTCCTTCTCTGTCCCTTGAAACAAGGACTTTCACAGTGAAAGAAACTGACACTCTCCCTACCTACAGTTTTCTGTCCCTAGAAAAAATGTTTTTTTTAATCACAATATAGCACAAGGACAATTCACTCACTGTCCTTCCAGGTCCCTGGAAACAAGGACTTGCAGAGTGAAATAAACTGACACTCTCCCTACCTACAGTTTTCTGTCCCTAGAATAAATGTTTTTTTTAAGCACAATATAGCACAAGGACAATTCACTCACTGTCCTTAGAGGTCCCTGGAAACAAGGACTTGCAGAGTGAAAGAAAATAAACACTCTCCCTACCTACAGTTTTCTGTCCCTAGAAAAAATGTTTTTTTTTAAGCACAATATAGCACAAGGACAATTCACTCACTGTCCTTCCAGGTCCCTGGAAACAAGGACTTGCAGAGTGAAAGAAAAAAAACACTCTCCCTACCTACAGTTTTCTGTCCCTAGAAAAAATGTTTTTTTTAATCACAATATAGCACAAGGACAATTCACTCACTGTCCTTACAGGTCCCTGGAAACAAGGACTTGCAGAGTGAAAGAAACTGACACTCTCCCTACCTACAGTTTTCTGTCCCTAGAATAAATGTTTTTTTTAAGCACAATATAGCACAAGGAGAATTCACTCACTGTCCTTCCAGGTCCCTGGAAACAAGGACTTGCAGAGTGAAATAAACTGACACTCTCCCTACCTACAGTTTTCTGTCCCTAGAATAAATGTTTTTTTTAAGCACAATATAGCACAAGGACAATTCACTCACTGTCCTTACAGGTCCCTGGAAACAAGGACTTGCAGAGTGAAAGAAACTGACACTGTCCCTACCTACAGTTTTCTGTCCCTAGAATAAATGTTTTTTTTAAGCACACTATAGCACAAGGACAATTCACTCACTGTCCTTACAGGTCCCTGGAAACAAGGACTTGCAGAGTGAAAGAAAAAAAACACTCTCCCTACCTACAGTTTTCTGTCCCTAGAAAAAATGTTTTTTTTAATCACAATATAGCACAAGGACAATTCACTCACTGTCCTTCCAGGTCCCTGGAAACAAGGACTTGCAGAGTGAAATAAACTGACACTCTCCCTACCTACAGTTTTCTGTCCCTAGAATAAATGTTTTTTTTAAGCACAATATAGCACAAGGAGAATTCACTCACTGTCCTTCCAGGTCCCTGGAAACAAGGACTTGCAGAGTGAAATAAACTGACACTCTCCCTACCTACAGTTTTCTGTCCCTAGAATAAATGTTTTTTTTAAGCACAATATAGCACAAGGACAATTCACTCACTGTCCTTACAGGTCCCTGGAAACAAGGACTTGCAGAGTGAAAGAAAAAAAACACTCTCCCTACCTACAGTTTTCTGTCCCTAGAAAAAATGTTTTTTTTAATCACAATATAGCACAAGGACAATTCACTCACTGTCCTTACAGGTCCCTGGAAACAAGGACTTGCAGAGTGAAAGAAAAAAAACACTCTCCCTACCTACAGTTTTCTGTCCCTAGAAAAAATGTTTTTTTTAATCACAATATAGCACAAGGACAATTCACTCACTGTCCTTACAGGTCCCTGGAAACAAGGACTTGCAGAGTGAAATAAACTGACACTCTCCCTACCTACAGTTTTCTGTCCCTAGAATAAATGTTTTTTTTAAGCACAATATAGCACAAGGAGAATTCACTCACTGTCCTTCCAGGTCCCTGGAAACAAGGACTTGCAGAGTGAAATAAACTGACACTCTCCCTACCTACAGTTTTCTGTCCCTAGAATAAATGTTTTTTTTAAGCACAATATAGCACAAGGAGAATTCACTCACTGTCCTTCCAGGTCCCTGGAAACAAGGACTTGCAGAGTGAAATAAACTGACACTCTCCCTACCTACAGTTTTCTGTCCCTAGAATAAATGTTTTTTTTAAGCACAATATAGCACAAGGACAATTCACTCACTGTCCTTACAGGTCCCTGGAAACAAGGACTTGCAGAGTGAAAGAAAAAAAACACTCTCCCTACCTACAGTTTTCTGTCCCTAGAAAAAATGTTTTTTTTAATCACAATATAGCACAAGGACAATTCACTCACTGTCCTTACAGGTCCCTGGAAACAAGGACTTGCAGAGTGAAAGAAAAAAAACACTCTCCCTACCTACAGTTTTCTGTCCCTAGAAAAAATGTTTTTTTTAATCACAATATAGCACAAGGACAATTCACTCACTGTCCTTACAGGTCCCTGGAAACAAGGACTTGCAGAGTGAAAGAAAAAAAACACTCTCCCTACCTACAGTTTTCTGTCCCTAGAAAAAATGTTTTTTTTAATCACAATATAGCACAAGGACAATTCACTCACTGTCCTTACAGGTCCCTGGAAACAAGGACTTGCAGAGTGAAATAAACTGACACTCTCCCTACCTACAGTTTTCTGTCCCTAGAATAAATGTTTTTTTTAAGCACAATATAGCACAAGGAGAATTCACTCACTGTCCTTCCAGGTCCCTGGAAACAAGGACTTGCAGAGTGAAAGAAAAAAAACACTCTCCCTACCTACAGTTTTCTGTCCCTAGAAAAAATGTTTTTTTTAATCACAATATAGCACAAGGACAATTCACTCACTGTCCTTCCAGGTCCCTGGAAACAAGCACTTGCAGAGTGAAATAAACTGACACTCTCCCTACCTACAGTTTTCTGTCCCTAGAATAAATGTTTTTTTTAAGCACAATATAGCACAAGGACAATTCACTCACTGTCCTTACAGGTCCCTGGAAACAAGGACTTGCAGAGTGAAAGAAAAAAAACACTCTCCCTACCTACAGTTTTCTGTCCCTAGAAATTTTTTTTTTTTTAATCACAATATAGCACAAGGACAATTCACTCACTGTCCTTCCAGGTCCCTGGAAACAAGGACTTGCAGAGTGAAATAAACTGACACTCTCCCTACCTACAGTTTTCTGTCCCTAGAATAAATGTTTTTTTTAAGCACAATATAGCACAAGGACAATTCACTCACTGTCCTTACAGGTCCCTGGAAACAAGGACTTGCAGAGTGAAAGAAAATAAACACTCTCCCTACCTACAGTTTTCTGTCCCTAGAAAAAATGTTTTTTTTTAAGCACAATATAGCACAAGGACAATTCACTCACTGTCCTTACAGGTCCCTGGAAACAAGGACTTGCAGAGTGAAAGAAAAAAAACACTCTCCCTACCTACAGTTTTCTGTCCCTAGAAAAAATGTTTTTTTTAATCACAATATAGCACAAGGACAATTCACTCACTGTCCTTACAGGTCCCTGGAAACAAGGACTTGCAGAGTGAAATAAACTGACACTCTCCCTACCTACAGTTTTCTGTCCCTAGAATAAATGTTTTTTTTAAGCACAATATAGCACAAGGAGAATTCACTCACTGTCCTTCCAGGTCCCTGGAAACAAGGACTTGCAGAGTGAAAGAAAAAAAACACTCTCCCTACCTACAGTTTTCTGTCCCTAGAAAAAATGTTTTTTTTAATCACAATATAGCACAAGGACAATTCACTCACTGTCCTTCCAGGTCCCTGGAAACAAGGACTTGCAGAGTGAAATAAACTGACACTCTCCCTACCTACAGTTTTCTGTCCCTAGAATAAATGTTTTTTTTAAGCACAATATAGCACAAGGACAATTCACTCACTGTCCTTACAGGTCCCTGGAAACAAGGACTTGCAGAGTGAAAGAAAAAAAACACTCTCCCTACCTACAGTTTTCTGTCCCTAGAAAAAATGTTTTTTTTAATCACAATATAGCACAAGGACAATTCACTCACTGTCCTTACAGGTCCCTGGAAACAAGGACTTGCAGAGTGAAATAAACTGACACTCTCCCTACCTACAGTTTTCTGTCCCTAGAATAAATGTTTTTTTTAAGCACAATATAGCACAAGGAGAATTCACTCACTGTCCTTCCAGGTCCCTGGAAACAAGGACTTGCAGAGTGAAAGAAAAAAAACACTCTCCCTACCTACAGTTTTCTGTCCCTAGAAAAAATGTTTTTTTTAATCACAATATAGCACAAGGACAATTCACTCACTGTCCTTCCAGGTCCCTGGAAACAAGGACTTGCAGAGTGAAATAAACTGACACTCTCCCTACCTACAGTTTTCTGTCCCTAGAATAAATGTTTTTTTTAAGCACAATATAGCACAAGGACAATTAACTCACTGTCCTTACAGGTCCCTGGAAACAAGGACTTGCAGAGTGAAAGAAAAAAAACACTCTCCCTACCTACAGTTTTCTGTCCCTAGAAAAAATGTTTTTTTTAATCACAATATAGCACAAGGACAATTCACTCACTGTCCTTCCAGGTCCCTGGAAACAAGGACTTGCAGAGTGAAATAAACTGACACTCTCCCTACCTACAGTTTTCTGTCCCTAGAATAAATGTTTTTTTTAAGCACAATATAGCACAAGGACAATTCACTCACTGTCCTTAGAGGTCCCTGGAAACAAGGACTTGCAGAGTGAAAGAAAATAAACACTCTCCCTACCTACAGTTTTCTGTCCCTAGAAAAAATGTTTTTTTTAAGCACAATATAGCACAAGGACAATTCACTCACTGTCCTTCCAGGTCCCTGGAAACAAGGACTTGCAGAGTGAAAGAAAAAAAACACTCTCCCTACCTACAGTTTTCTGTCCCTAGAAAAAATGTTTTTTTTAATCACAATATAGCACAAGGACAATTCACTCACTGTCCTTACAGGTCCCTGGAAACAAGGACTTGCAGAGTGAAAGAAACTGACACTCTCCCTACCTACAGTTTTCTGTCCCTAGAATAAATGTTTTTTTAAGCACAATATAGCACAAGGACAATTCACTCACTGTCCTTCCAGGTCCCTGGAAACAAGGACTTGCAGAGTGAAAGAAACTGACACTGTCCCTACCTACAGTTTTCTGTCCCTAGAATAAATGTTTTTTTTAAGCACACTATAGCACAAGCACAAAACACACTGACACTCTCCCTACCTATCCTTCTCTTTCCCTAAACTAAAGGAATCCAGGTTAAGCAAGAAAGAAATAACAGTCACTGTCCCTGCCTATGCTGCTCTATCCCTGCTCCGGAACACACTACACTAGGCCGCCGTGCTGGCGGCCTTTTATAGTGTGGGGCGTGTACTAAACACCCTCAGCAATAATTGGCCACAGGCATCCTGCCTGTGGCCAATCATTGCTCTCCTCGCTGCCGGCGCTGTGATTGGCCAAGCATGCGGGGTCACAGTGCATGCTTGGCCAATCACAGCGCCTGGATGACACTGCGATGGCGTAGTGCATTGTGGGCCGTTCGCGTCACTCGAATTTGGCGCGAACGGCCCAAATCGTTCGATCTTCGTCGAACGATCGAACAGCCGATGTTCGAGTCGAACGTATGTTCGACTCGAACACGAAGCTCATCCCTACTGGTGATTGATAAACTCAGCCCAGGATAGTTTTTCAGAGCATGTCATTTCCAAAGTAACCTGCTGCTGAGCAGATTTCACAACTGCAGATCACTGGACACTTTGATACATTTTTAATAAGTCACAACAGAGGGGGAGGGCAGGAGGTTAGAAAAAGGTCACTGCACATCATCAAGCATTGTGATTTTGCATGTTCTAAATCGAAGCTGGCCATACATCATACAATCATACTGTACACTTGTCCTTTAGATTGACAATAAAAAAAATAGGAGGGGAAAACCTAAACAACACTTTCAATTCAGATCCAATCAGGAAGACCCTTGCACTGCATAGCTGAAAGTAAATCTAAAGGAGATTGTACAAGAGGATTGTATAATGTATGGTCAGCTTAAGGTTCAGTTCACAACATTGGAGCATGCGCGTGGTTCTGTGCGTTTCTGGTACGCATGAGCCCGATGTTCGAGTCAAAGGCAATTTGTATCCAATTAGGCCCTTACACTACACAGTTGAAGGTAAATCTAGAGATTTGCTAGTAGACTGCAGGAAATCAGCCAAGAACAAAAACAATACGTAGGGAAATAAATGCCAATAGGCTGACGGAAATCAGCAGAGAAAAAAAAACATGGAGGGGTATAAATGCCAATAGACTGCAGGAAATCAGCTAAAGAAAAATATATGAAGAAAATAGATGCTAATAAATTGCAGGAAATGAGCAGAGGAAGATAAATATGGAGGCAAAAGATGCTAATAAACTGCAGGGAAATAGCAGTGCCCAAAAAAAAATGGATTTCTCCATTCACAAAAGCAAGGCGACATGTCAAATCGCATGCCAAATCGGCGGCTATTGCCGGCAATGGCACCCTCCGAAAACCCAAAAGTAGTTCCTGTTCTACCTTTGGGGATGATTTGAAGAGACATCTGTGCATGAACCCGCACAGATGTCTGTCAAATCGGCCCTGAAGTTGGACTGCATTGCCAGCTAGAAATCGTGCAAATTCAGCGGAACCCGCATCAGTGTGGGAAACTGTAAAAAAAATATTAACCAAAAAAAAAAACTTTAAATATCGCACTTTCAAATATAGGACACAAAAACATACATGGGGTTCAAGTGGAAGGAGGGAGAAGCCAAGAGAGCCGGTGAGGGACCAGAGAAAAACGGGGATATGGACTGCACTGCGCAAAACCACTGCACAGTGCAGATAAGTATTTTTAATCGGACAACTGTCTGACGAAAAAAAAAAAAAAAAAAAAACACACATGTATGGTCAATACATGTTTTTTTTTTTTTTTCGACAATCAGCCAGTGGGCCGATTAAAAAAAAAAAAGGATTTCTCCATTCACAAAAGCAATGCGACATGTCAAATCGCATGCTAAATCGGCAGCTATTGGCGGCAATGGCACCCTCCGAAAACCCAAAAGTAGTTCCTATTCTACCTTTGGGGATGATTTGAAGAGGCATGTGTGCATGAACCCGCACAAATGTCTGTTAAATTGGCCCTGAAGTCAGACTGCATTGCCAGCTGAAAATCGTGCAAATTCAGCGGAACCCGCACAATTTCTAAGCCGCGTCAGTGTGAACCTGGGCTAAAGCTAGCCATAGATGGATTAAAATTTGTCTGGTTCAGCAGGGAACTGGGCATTGTGATTGCACAGAAGTCAGGGGTTTTACACAGTGCAGTCCATATCCCCCTTTTGTCTGGTCCCTCACTGGCTCTCTTGGCCCCTCCCTCCTGGCGAGTGCCCCCACAGCAAGCAGCTTGCGATGGGGCACCCGAGGTGAGCTGCAGCTCTGTGTGTCCACTCAGACATGGAGCTTCAGTTTGGCCCCGCCCCCTCTCTGATTGGCTGACAGTAGTGGGAGCCAATGGCGCCACCGCTGTGTCTCAGCCAATTAGGAGGGAGAGTCCCAGACAGCCGAGGCACTCATGCAGATCACTGGATCAAAATGGGGTTCAAGTATTAGGGGGGCTGCTGCACACTGTAGGTTTTTTATATTAATACATAGAATCACTTAATGTGGTTGTTAAGCCACTATGTTATGTTTATACCACCCCCTCTGTTAGATAACATGTGTCCTAGTGTCTGCGCTTTATAAAAAACAGCCAATTTCTACCCGATTTCAAAACGTGGAGGGGAGCAGAGCTGTGCTGGTGCGAGCTGACAGGCAGTGCATTTTGGAAATGCCCTGCAAATGTGTTTCATGCTTGCATCACCATAATGGCAATGCGAGGTTGATGTGCATTTGTAGGGATGAGCTCGGTGTTCGAGTCAGACATAAGTTCGACTCGAACATCGGCTGTTCGACCGTTCGGCGAACATCGAATGATTTGGGCAATTCGCGCCAAATTCGAGTGACGCGAATGGCCCACAATACACTGAGCCATCGCAGTGCAGTCCCGGCGCTGTGATTGGCCAAACATGCACTGTGACCCCGCATGCTTGGCCAATCACAGCGCCGGCAGCTAGGAGAGCCATAATTGGCCACAGGCAGGTTGAGCAGTGACAGTGCATGCATCAGTGACACTGTACCTCTTGTCCACCTGTTGGAACATACGCTGCGTGGAATAATGGACAGGGCACTTGAGGCAGAACAGAGGCAGGAAGAGGAGGACTTCCTCGCCTCTCAAGGCCCCCTTTACCCAGACAGTGTTCCTTCTGTCCCACCCATCGCACAGGAGGAGGAGGAGGATTGTGTCAGCATGGAGGTGGAGCCTGGCACTCAGCATCATCAGCAGCAGTCTTTTAGGGATGATTTACAGTCCCAAGAAACCAGTGGACTTGTACGTGGCTGGGAGGAGGTGGCTGCGGATCATGTCGTCCTTAGTGACCCAGAGGGCTCCGGACCGAATGCCTCAGCTAACCTACGCTGCATGGCCTCCCTGATCCTGCAAAGTCTGCGGAAGGATCCTCGTATTCTTCGAATCAAGGAGAGGGACCATTACTGGCTGGCCACTCTCCTTGATCCATGGTACAAGGGTAAGGTTGCGGACCTTATCTTACCGTCGCAGAGGGAGCAGAGGATGAGACAACTCCGGGAGGCCTTGCAGAAAGGTCTGTGCAACGCGTTCCCAGAGACTGGGAGGTTACAAACTCCTGGTCCTGGACAACGAGTTGCTGAGGCTTCGGTCAGTCAAAGAAGGAGCGGTGGGGAAGGTGGCCATCTGACCGATGCGTTCAGACAATTCTTTAGTCCGCAGCCCCAAGGTATGATCGGTTCCAGCAACCATCGCCAGCGTCTGATATACATGGTGCAGGAATACCTAGGGGCAAGGTCAGACTTGGACACCTTCCCCACCGAAAATCCTCTGGCTTACTGGGTCTTGAGGATGGATCACTGGCCAGAGCTTGCACAGTATGCAATTGAGCTACTGGCCTGTCCTGCATCCAGCGTTCTTTCAGAACGCACATTCAGTGCTGCTGGAGGATTCGTCACGTATCACAGGGTGCGCCTGTCCACCGACTCGGTTGATCGACTGACCTTCATAAAGATGAACCAGTCTTGGATCACAACCAGCTACCAAACACCTGAAGCTGATATAACAGACTAATTTATTTTCAAATGTCACATCCCTTCAAGACTGATGCTGATGCTGAGAGACTGTCCTGTTATGTTGACTGACTATCCTCCTCCTCAATGATCCAATTGATGATGATAGCTTGGAAGAACATTTTTGTTTCTGGGTGCCGCCACCAGTGGCTAAGGCCAAATTTTTCAGCCCCTGTTTAACAGGGGCATGTAATTACAATTTTTTATGCAATGCTTTGCAGCAGGGCTCATTCCTGCACTCCAACCAGAGTATCTGGGAGAGGTTGAAGTGTCGTGGCACCAGCACCAGTGGCTAAGGCCCAATTTTTCAGCCCTGGTGTGTTATTACAATTTTTATGCAATGCTTTGCAGCAGGGCTCATTCCTGCACTCCAGCTAGAGTATCTGGGAGAGGTTGCAGTGTCGTGGCACCAGCACCAGTGGCTAAGGCCCAATTTTTCAGCCCCTGTTTAACAGGGGCGTGTAATTACAATTTTTGATGCAATACTTTGCAACAGGGCTCATTGCTGTGCTCCAAGTACAGTATCTGTGAGGGGTTGCAGTGTTGTGGCACCAGTGCCTAAGGCCCAATTTTTCTGCCCCTGTTTAACAGGGGCATGTAATTGCAATTCTTGATCTAATAATTCACAGCAGGGCCCATTCCTGCGCCCACCAAGAGTAACTGTGAGGCCTTACAGTGTTGTGTCAACACCACCACCACCACCACCAAAGGCCCAATTTTTCATCCCCTGTTCAACAGGGGCATGCAATTACAATTCTTGATCTAATAATTCACATCAGGGCCCATTCATGCGCCCACCAAGATTAACTGTGAGTGCTCACAGTGTTGTGGCAACACCAACATGTAAGGGGCAAATTTCAGCTGAGTATATACGGCAGGCCCCAAACATCCAACTTACAAACGACTCCTCCTTGCAAACGGAAGGATACAACAGGAAGTGAGAGGAAATCTACCCCTAGGAAGGCAAATTCTCTGCTGTAAGAGTTAATATGGGAAAAAAGTGTCTCCTCTCCACTGATGCTTTATCACCAATTCTTGCTTCAATAAAAACCCCAAATTTTCAAAAAACATTTGTCATTAGGACGGAAAGTGAGGTGAACTGTTCTGAACAGGTACACACTGCACAGACAGCAAAACAAATGTTACAGGGGTGATAACCCTTCCCTATGTTTTCCAAAAAGCTTAAAAATAGATTTTTTGGCTGGAGCTACACTTAAACAATGTACCTGTTCAAAATTACAAACAGATTCTACATAAGAACAAACCTACAGTCCCTGTCTTGTATGCACCGCCTGTATACGGCTGTTCAGAGTATATAGGGCCTTTTATATTTTGTGTGCGGGGTTCCCCTTAATATCCATACAAGACCCAAAGGGGCTGGTAATGGGCTGGGGTAGGGGGGGGGTGCTGTGATGGGGTAGCTATGCCATTTTTCTTAAAGATTTTCATCCATATTACCGGGACCAGACATTACATTAAAGCCGCAAGCAGTTTTAAATGGCTTTTTTTCCTTTAGAAATGTAATTTTGTGCAGGGACAGTTCTAAACACGGGAAACACGTGGCACTTCACAGGCATACTTTGGACACACCCCAGGTACGATATTTAACCACTTAATGACCGCCCACTGTAAATATACGTCGGCAGAATGGCACCGACAGGCACAATCACGTACATATACGTGATTGCCTTTGTATAGTTGGGGAGTCCGATCGGACCCCCTTCTTTACAGTGAGCGGCCGTTATTAGTTTGGGAGCGATCAGGGATGAGGGGACAGCCGTTCGATTCCGGCCACCCCCTCTCGATTGCTCCCAGCGAATCAAATCCTTCCCCTGCCTGTGTAATGTTTACACAGGCAGAGGAAGTGATGTCATCTCTCCTGCGGCGCTCACATATACCGAGCGCCGTACAGGAGAAGATGCAGGTTAGTGCACAAAACACTACACCGACACCAGGACACATAGGCACATAAATCGCCCCCCCAGACACCCCAGATCACCCCCCAGCCCCCAGTCACAGTGTCACTGATTGCAGTGACCATTTATTTACTGATCACTGCAATCAGTGACATTTGTGACTGTAAAAGTGTCACTAAAGTTAGTTTTAGGTCCAGTGTAGCCCCCTAACCCCCCCTAATAAAGGTTTAACCCCCTGATCGCCCCCAGATAACCCTTTCACCCCCTAGCACCGCCGTCGCTAAGCGATCATTTTTCTGATCGCTGTCTTAGCGTTTGTGATGCCGATCGGTAGCCAGTTATTTTTTTTAGGTTCGCCGCAGGTTTTTATAGCGTTGGGTACCCCCATATATTACCTAATAAAGGTTTAACCCCCTTGATCACCCCCCAGATAACCCTTTCACCCCCTATCACCACTGTCGCTAAGCGATCGTTTTTCTGATCGCTGTCTTAGCGTCGGTGATGCCGATCGGTAGCCAGTAATTTTTTTTAGGTTCGCCGCATGTTTTTATAGCGTCAGGTACCCCCATATATTATCTAATAAAGGTTTAACCCCCTTGATCACCCCCCAGGTAACCCTTTCACCCCCTATCACCACTGTCGCTAAGCGATCGTTTTTCTGATCGCTGTCTTAGTGTTGGTGATGCCGATCGGTAGCCAGTAATTTTTTTTAGGTTCGCCGCAGGTTTTTATAGCGTCAGGTACCCCCATATATTATCTAATAAAGGTTTAACCCCTTGATCGCCCCCCAGGTAACCCTTTCACCCCCTATCACCACTGTCGCTAAGCGATCGTTTTTCTGATCACTGTCTTAGTGTCGGTGATGCCGATAGGTAGTCAGTAATTTTTTTTAGGTTCGCCGTCAGATTTTTATATAGCGTCAGGTACCCCCATATATTACCTAATAAAGGTTTTAACCCCCTAATTGCCCCTAGTTAACCCTTTCACCAGTAATCACCATATAAGTGTTACGGGTGACGCTGGTTAGTTAGTTTGCTTTTTATAGTGTCAGCGCACCCGCCGTATATAACCCAATAAGGGTTTAACCCCCTGATCGTCCGGCGGGTGATATCAATTAGGTTTTAGCGTTAGAGAGGGTCTGTGTCACACCCCAGGCAGCGTCAGGTTAGTGCCAGTAACGCTAACACCCACGCGTGAAGCATACACCCCCCTTAGTGGTATAGTATCTGAACAGATCAATATCTGATCAGATCTATACTAGCGTCCCCAGCAGTTTAGGGTTCCCAAAAACGCAGTGTTAGCGGGATCAGCCCAGATACCTGCTAGCACCTGCGTTTTGCCCCTCCGTCCAGCCCAGGCCACCCAAGTGCAGTATCGATCGATCACTGTCACTTGCAAAACACAACACACATAACTGCAGCGTTCGCAGAGACAGGCCTGATCCCTGCGACTCCAGTGCAGTAGGAGGTGATTTCACCACCACAGTTTAAAAAAAAACCCATATATGCCGAAGCATTGGGGCAGCAGGGGCGGAGGAGCGGAGGAGCGATTTTGCTCCTAATGCCGCGTACATAAGGTTGAAATTCCGACGGAGGCTTGCCCGTGGAAAAGTCTGATCATGTGTACGCGGCATTACTTTTGCGGGAAGATGCCCCCATGCTTCGGCATATATAAATGGTGCATGTATGCCCATCATTAGAAGTGGGTGGATGAAGGGCGGTATACCCACCGATCAATCTTTTTTTTTCGTTCAGCCAACAGGCTGCATGAAAAAAAAGATTACAATACATGTCCAACAAGGACCAGCAACGTACTGGTATGTTGCTGAACTTTGAATGTTTATACCAGAATGATGCCTATGGGTTTAGGTATCATCTTGGTATCATTCTTTTCAGCCAGCGGCCGGCTTTCATGTAAAAGCAAACCTAGTGGCTAATTAGCCTCTGGAATGCTTTTACAAGCAGTGGGAGGGAATGTCCCCCCTGGATATAAAAAGCGCCATTGGGAAATTAGGAAAGCATTTTATCACACCGATCTTGGTATGGTCAGATGCTTTGAGGGCAGAGGAAAGATCTAGGGTCCAATAGACCCCAGTTTTTTTCAAAAAAAGAGTACCTGTCACTACCGATTGCTATCATAGGGGATATTTACATTCCCTGAGATAACAATAAAAATGATAAAAAAAAAAAAATATGGAAGCAACAGTTTAAAAATAAAATAAAAAAGCAAAATTAATAATAAAAAAAAATAAAAATAAAAAAAGCTCCCCTGTCCTGCCCTGCTCTTGCCCAATGGTAAACGCAAGCGTCGGTCTGGCGTCATATGTAAACAGCAATTTCTCCATGCATGTGAGGTATCACCGCGAAGGTCAGATCGAGGGCAGTAATTTTAGCAGTAGACCTCCTCTGTAAATCTGACGGCGTAACCTGTAAAGGCTTTTAAAAGCTTTTAAAAATGTATGTAGTTTGTCGCCAATGCGCGTTTGTGCGAAATTTTAAAGCTTGTCGTGTTTGGTATCTATGTACTCGGCCTAAGATCATCTTTTTTATTTCATCAAACATTTGGGCAATATAGTGTGTTTTAGTGCATTAAAATATAAAAAAGTGTATTTTTTCCCCAAAAAATGCGTTTGAAAAATCGCTGCGCAAATACTGTGTAGAAAAAAAATGCAACACCCACCATTTTAATATGTAGGGCCTTTGCTTTAAAAATATATATAATGTTTGGGGGTTCAACATAATTTTCTTGCAAAAAAAAAAGTGTCAAAAAGGGCTTTGTCTTCAAGTGGTTAGAAGAGTGGATGTAAGCTTCCTAATGTTGTGTATAAAATGCCAGAACAGTTCAAAATGCCCCCAAATTACCCCATTTTGGAAAGTAGACACCCCAAGCTATATACTGAGAGGCATGTCGAGTCCATGGAATATTTTATATGTTGACACAAGTTGCGGAAAGGAGACAATTCATTTATTTTTATTTATTTTTTTGCACAAAGTTGTCACTAAATGATATATTGCTCAAACATGTCATGGGCATATGTGGAATTACACCCCAAAATACATTCTGTTGCTTCTCCTGAGTATGGGGATACCACATGTGTGAGACTTTTTGGGAGCCTAGCCGCGTACGGGACCCCAAAACCAAGCCCCGCCTTCAGGCTTTCTAAGGGTGTAAATTTTTGATTTCACTTCTCACTGCCTATCACAGTTTTGGAGGCCATGGAATGCCCAGATGGCACAAAACCCCCCCAAATGACCCCATTTTGGAAATTAGACACCCCAAGCTATTTGCTGAGAGGTATGGTGAGTATTTTGCAGATCTCGCTTTTTGTCACAAAGTTTTGAAAATTGAAAAAAAAAAAAATATATATATATATATATATTTTCTTTCTTCATTTTCAAAAACAAATGAGAGCTGTAAAATACTCACCATGACTCTCAGCAAATAGCTTGGGGTGTCTACTTTCCAAAATGGGGTCATTTGTTTTGTTTTTTGCTATTTTGGCATTTTATGGCCTTCGAAACTGTGCCTAGAAATCCTGAAGGCGTTGCTTGGTTTTCGGGGTCCCGTACGTGGCTAGGCTCCCAAAAAGTCCCACACATGTGGTATCCCCGTACTCAGGAGAAGCAGCAAAATGTATTTTGGGGTGTAATTCCATATATAACCATGGCATGTGTGAGCAATATATCATTTAGTGACAACTTTTTGTATTTTTTTTTTGTCATTATTCAATCACTTGGGACAAAAAAAAAATATTCAATGGGCTCAACAGGCCTCTCAGCAATTTCCTTGGGGTGTCTACTTTCTAAAATGTGGTCATTTGGGGGGGTTTTGTGCTATTTTGGCATTTTATGGCCTTCGAAACTGTGATAGGTAGTGAGGAGTGAAATCAAAAATTTGCGCCCTTAGAAATCCTGAAGGCGGTGCTTGGTTTTCGGGGGCCCGTACGCGGCTAGGCTCCCAAAAAGTCCCACACATGTGGTATCCCCGTACTCAGGAAAAGCAGCAAAATGTATTTTGGGGTGCAATTCCACATATAACCATGGCATGTGTGAGCAATATATCATTTAGTGACAACTTTTTGTATTTTTTTTTTTTTTTAGTCATTATTCAATCACTTGAGACAAAAAAAAATATTCAATGGGCTCAACATGCCTCTCAGAAATTTCCTTGGGGTGTCTTCTTTCCAAAATTGGGTCATTTGGGGGGGTTTGTACTGCCCTGCCATTTTAGCACCTCAAGAAATGAGATAGGCAGTCATAAATTAAAAGCTGTGTAAATTCCAGAAAATGTACCCTAGTTTGTAAACGCTATAACTTTTGCGCAAGCCAATGAATATACGCTTATTGACATTTTTTTACTAAAGACATGTGGCTGAATACATTTTGGCCTAAATGTATGACTAAAATTGAGTTTATTCGATTTTTCTTATAACAAAAAGTAGAAAATATCTTTTTTTTTCAAAATTTTTGGTATTTTTCCATTTATATCGCAAAAAATAAAAATCGCAGAGGCAATCAAATACCATTAAAAGAAAGCTCTATTTGTGGGAAGAAAAGGACGCAAATTTTGTTTCGGTACAACATTGCATGTCTGCACAATTTACAGTTAAAGCAGCGCAGTGCAAAATTCTGAAAAACAGCTCTGGTCCTTTAGCTACAAAATGGTCCGGGGCTTAAGTGGTTAAAGGAATATTTGACTTTTTTTTTTTCACTTTATGCACCATTAAAATGACTGCTCCCGAAAAACGGCCGTTTTTAAAACTTTTTTTTTGGATTGATACGTGTCCCCTGGTGCAGAATCCGGGTTCCCAATACCTTTTTAGGACAATAACATGCATAATAGTCATTATAATTAGCACTTTAGATTTCGAACGTTCGCATCCATTGTATTTAATAGGGTTCTAAAGTTCGTGCGAACTTTCGGTCCGTATGCGGGTTCTGGTGCGAACTGAACCCGGGGGTGTTCGGCTCATCACTATGCGTTTGCAGCGTGTTTTCAAAGCGCACACCAAAGCATGATTTTTGCATGATCAATGATGTCAATCACAGGCCAGGAAAGAGAGGGGGGGCTCCACACGAGAGCAGGATGTAATACCCCTCAGCATGGAGGTCAGTTAATGCAACAATATCCCACCGTGTTGATACTATGTTCCACCGTAATAACCTACATCATTGGTGCAATCCTACACAAGAACAACCCTCTGCATGGCTTCCAGTATACACAATAGCCCATATCATTGGTTCCAGTATACACACACTAATAGCCTACACCATTGTTAAAAGAGAAAGTAAACCCGTTTTTGTTTTTCCTGCAAAAAAAACCCTGCAAGAGAAAGGCATAATGAGCTAGTATGAATAGCATACTAGCTCATTATGTAGCATACTAGCTCATTATGTGGCACTTACCTGAGATCCAAGCCCCGAAGCGCTCCTCGTTCCCCTCCACCGCCATGTCCCCTCCGAGTGGCTTCCGTGTATCGCCGCTCCAGCGCTGTGACTGGCCGTAGCAGCGATGACGTCACTCCCGCGCGTGGGACCGTCAGATCCCCGTGCATGCGTGCTTTCCCGCCATTATCCCATTAAGAAAAACGGCACGCTCATTGCGCCTGCGCCGTTGTCTACAGTGAAGTGTTTTCTGCAAATATCTCCTTAAGGAGATATTTCTTGCACCTACAGCTAAGCCTTAATCTAGGCTTACCTGTAGGTGCAAGTTGTCAGAGTGGGTTTACAACCAGTTTAACAGTTTACACAACAACAACAACAAGTAGCATTGCTGTCTGTTTATACAGCAATAACCTTCAGCCATGGTGCCAACATGCATAATAAGCCCCAGCATTGGTGCCAGGATACACAGCAAAAACCAACCATGTTGGCGACAGTTTCCACAGCGATAACCACCACCATTTATTTCAAAAACTTTGAAGTTCTAATCTAATTTTTTTAGGTGTACAGACCTGTGAACTCTGCACAGGCATTGTGGGAACCCCTCATAATGGGATGGGTGGGTGTACAGACATTGAGAAGCCAGCACAGGGATAGTGGTAACCCGTCATAATGGGCAGAGCAGGTGTACAGACCTGTGAACTCAGCATGGGTTCAGTGGGAAGCACTCATAATGGGATGGGTGGGTGTACAGACCCGGGAACTCAGCACAGGGTTGGTGGGAACCCCTCATAATGGGCCCGCTGTGTGTACAGACCCAGGAACTCAGTACAGGGATTGTGGGAACCCCTTATGGGTACAGCGAGGGTACAGACACAGGAGCTATGCACAGGGTTGTTGGGAACCCCTCTTAAGGCAATTTGTGAGTGTACAGACCAAGCGACTTAGCACAGTGATTGTTGGAACCCCTTATGGGCACAGCAGGTGTTCAGACCCAGAAACTATGCACAGGGTTGGTGGGAACCCCTCATAATGGTATGGGTGGGTGTACAGACCCAGATACTCAGAACAGGGATGGTTGGAACCCCTTATCGTCACAGCAGTTGTACAGACCCAGGAACTATGCACAGGGTTGATGGGAACCCCTCATAATGGGATGGGTGGAAGTATAGACCCGGGAACTCGGCACAGGGATTGTGGTAACCCCTCATAATGGGCAGAGCAGGTGTACAGACCTGTGAACTCTGAACAGGCATTGTGGGAACCCCTCATAATGGGATGGGTGGGTGTACAGACATCGGGAAGCCAGCACAGGGATTGTGGTAACCTGTCATAATGGGCAGAGCAGGTGTACAGACCTGTGAACTCAGCATGGGTTCAGTGGGAAGCACTCATAATGGGATGGGTCGGTGTACAGACCCGGGAACTCAGCACAGGGTTGGTGGGAACCCCTCATAATTGGCCCACTGTGTGTACAGACCCAGGAACTCAGCACAGGGATTGTGGGAACCCCTTATGGGTACAGCGAGTGTACAGACACAGGAGCTATGCACAGGGTTGTTGGGAACCCCTCTTAAGGCAATTTGTGAGTGTACAGACCAAGGAACTTGGCACAGTGATTGGTGAAACCCCTTATGGGCACAGCGAGTGTACAGACACAGGAGCTATGCGCAGGGTTGTTGGGAACCCCTCATAACGGGAATTGTGGGTGTACAGTCCAAGGAACTTTGCACAGGGATTGTGTGAACCCCTTATGGGCACAGCATGTGTACAGACCCAGGTACTATGCACAGGGTTGTTGTGAACCCCTCATAATGGGATGGGTGTGTGTACAGACCCGGGAACTTGGCACAGGGATTGTGGAATCCCCTCATAATGGACAGAGCAGGGTGTACAGACCTGTCAACTCAGCATGGGTTCAGTGGGAACCACTCATAATGGGGTGGGCGTACAGACCCGGGAACTCATTAGAGGATTGGTGGGAACCCCTCCATAATGGGCCCAGTGGGTGTACAGACCCAGAAACTCAGCACAGGGTTGGTGAGAAATCCCTTATAATGGGATGAGTGGGTGTACAGACCCAGAAACTCAGCATATGGTTGGTGGGAAACAATAGAAAATTGATTAAATCCACTCATCATGAGATGTAAGGGTATTCAGACTCGGTGACTCAGCGCATGGTCGGTGGGAACCCCTTATAATGGACCGAGCGGGTGTATGACCACTACCATTGTACCTCCAGTTCATCTTTTGTTTTTTTTCAGGCATTGTCAAAACTGTTAGCTGGAAACTGAATCCTGCATACGAGTCGGCTGGTTGTCTGTCATCAATGTGTTAAAATCCAAGTGGGTAGGTTAATGCAACTTTTTTTATTAATTTTTTTTTCCTGTATTTTTTTTTCCTGTATTTTTTTTTAGAACAAGGAGAAGACGTGGGCCATAAACCATGACCTGCATGCAAGTCACCATTGAGTATCCCATCTAAGTGATTTATTTCAAGCAGGTATGTCAGGTTATCTTTATTTTTTTTTAATGATGGACACAGGTCTTCTTGAGTGTAGGGTTACAGTGCCAGATTCGGGAGTAGGACAGTGAGTGTAAAAAAAAAAAAAAAAACAAGAACACAACATCGGCTATGGGCAGTCCAGAGTAGTAGTAAACCATCTCTCTGCCCTAGCGGCACTTCATTTTTTTATAATTTATTTTTCAACACAGTTCATTGCTGGAACTTTTTTTTCTAAACCTTTAATCCTTTTTTTTTTTTTCTTGAGCGTTTTACCAGCTGATGACTTCAAACAGCTGGTTTTGGTCGACAGGTTTGATAATGTATATCCTGCAATCACCCCAGCCTGGCCTGCAAGCACAATACAGACTTTTGGCTGTGCGCTGGGTCGGCTGCGACAGCCCCATCATCCTGGACCGGTGAGGCTGGCAAGTTAAATGCCTCGCAGGGGATGCGTTTGACCTGGTAGCTAACACTCCTGTCTTGTTGGGAGGCAGACCAGTCCTCCAGAATTGTCCCCACTACCTCTGCTGGACTGGTAGAGGCAGATGGGTGGTGATGGCCCTCTTCCTCCCCCCTCCCCACTCGCCAGTGTCTAGATATGCATTATAGACATGAGCCAGCAACTCGATGGCTTATTCATTGATAGACTTTATTGTTGCACAATAGCAATAGCAGAACACAAATGATGCTAATGCATTTCAGCCGATGCCTTCCTCGTAGCTTGCTATTGCTGTTGTGCACCACTAAAGTGTATTGACGAAGAAGCTCTAAAGTTTCTGGGTCATCTGTATTATGGATTTACAGTGCACACTACAGTGAACACTCTAACCGACACTGCTCACACATTCTTTACATACAGCGGTAGAGCTCGGGTGAGCTTTTTCAATGCCTGGACGTGGGGTGCGCCTCGCTACGTACTCCATTTTTTGGAAGGCCTCCTTGCCCTACTGCTGCTGCCCTTCTGTCCGTGCTCTGAGCTGTGGCAGAGGTGGGCTTGCCTGCGCTCTTCCCCTGTGTGGGTGGGTGGATCTAGGAGGGGACACTCTGCAGACATCGCACTCGGCATCCGCTCAATCCTACAGCATTGTTTATGCTCTCCGTATAGTTACGGGTGTCTCTGGCGGCTGTTGGCTCTGCTTCAATCTCCAGGGCAAGGTTAGTGAACGGTCCAGCTCCTTGTGTTGTGCGGCTACTTGGTTCCATTTCTGGTCTCACATAAATGATCCCTCTTAAACCCCCTCCCACCCGAGGAGATAAGCTCATCCTTGGGTGGCTATAGGTATCGTTCTCTGCCGTATGTACCTCTAGCAACCCTTTGTGTTAGGCTTGGTTGTCTGTGCCCCCTCCCATTATTCTATTGGAGGTAGTTGACTGCTGTGGCTTGCCTTGATGCCCATGTTTGGGCGCTCTGCTGCCTCTCCCTTGTTATCTTTTGGATTTATCGTCTTTCGCACTTTTTTTGGCTGCATCTGCCCATCCCGTCAGACTTGCCCTATGAGTACAGTTGGTGCGTGTTTTTAATTTTTTATTTTCTAGAGCCCGTAAAAGGGCTCCTGACATTTTTAACGATTACAACCACTTTAAGCCAAAAAGTAGCAGGGTTAGCTTGATCTGTAAAGTCATAATTTTTATTTATTTTTTTTATCTTAAAGGGGTTGTAAAGGCACACCTTGGGTGTATCCCCTTTCTCCCTTTTGTGGTTGCACATGCCCATCCTGTCGGCCTTGCTCTATTAGTACAGTTGTTTGTGTTTTGTTTACAGTCGGTATCTTTTTTTTTTTAACTTTGGGGCCCTGTGAGTGCGCTCCTGACTTTTTCAGATCAAATCAACCTTGTTCCTTTTTTTTGCTTAAAGTACACAGTACATTCTTATCATGGCGTACCTATTTCATATGAGGAGGGTCATTCATATTCAAGACATTATAGTCACTAGAGTCTTTTCACCCATATCTGGATACATGACTCCATACTGGTGTCTGAGCTGAAAATTGTCAGATTTCAACACTCAATTAACCCATTAGATGAGCTGCATCATGGCTCAAGGAACACTTTCTGGCAAAATTGAATTATTTAACCACTTAGCCATCACAGAGCCAAGTCTAAAAAAAAAAATTCTCTCCTGTCTTTAAGGGTAAAAAAAGCGCTCTCGACTTAAGATCCCCTGGTTGGCTACTGTGGTAGTACTCTGCAAAATGGTACCCTGTGATATTTTCCTGTTTTCAGGTTAATGCCCTTCATGCGTTTGCCGATCCCGACACGCAACTGTCGCTTAGTTTCGCCGACATTTTTTATCTTTCAGATTTTGGTGATGAGGCTACTATAAGAACTGGATGCATTGCCACAGAGACCCTTAACTCAGGCAGACTTTGCTGCATTAACTGTTTGTCCTAACAACTAAGGTGTATTTGATCAAGAACAAAGGTGGATTTGATCAAGAGTTTGGCTGGTTCTATACACCAGGATTGAGGTAGATTATGCTAGATCCCACACTACCAGCAGATTGATACTGGTAACGTGGGACATCGTATAATCTACGGGACATCTTGAGGCTCTCTAATCTATTTAGGTTATATGCTATCGTGAGAATTTTAACTTGCACTCTAATGTTGTAGTAAATTATAGTCTTTTTTTAAGCTGTGTATTTTGGTGTCCATAATGTAAAAATAAAAAAAGGTTTTGCTATGTGTGATGTGGCGCTGTTTTAACCCTATTTGCATACTAACAGGGTAGTCATGAGGATGCAAATAGTACAGTGGCTCAGTCCATCATTTAGCGATGCCGCTCCCAAGAATTCATATTCACAAAATGTTAGGGCATCTTAGAAGTCAGATTCAACTGTTTACTTTCTATATTTCTTTTGTAAGGGATCCACCTACACAAACCGCAGGCGAGAGAAATACATCAACAAAGTGAGAGCGTCCTACGCAGCGTGGCTGAAGAACGCTATGCTGAAAATCACGGGACATGCGCCTTTAAAAAGAAAATAAATGGGCATTTTTTTTTATTGCAAAGACAATGAAACCCAAGAAGAGAGAAATGTTAATACAGAGTACTTTTAATCCTACTGACGTACTAGAAGTGTGTGACTTAAGTTGCGCTTACTCCTGGAGAAGAAAAAAACGAAAAACTTTAAAACTTTTCGACTCATTTGCAGCACTACATTTCTTCCATCTGTTCTTATATTGTTAATGATACGATTTTATGTTGTGTAATCTTGATCGCAAAATGCATGCATTACCCTTATTAAGCTTCCTTAGGTACTGATGTGAAAACATTGTAAGTTAATAATAAATAAATTATTACTATGAACCAAAAAATAATAATTTGACACGATAAATCTGTTTTAGATTGTACCTGTTTTAAAGATTGTAAGCTGTAACAAGCAGGATGCTCTGGTTCCTCCTGTATTGCATTGCGAATCTACTGTAATAAACTGCTTAGGGATCGCCGTCCTGGACACGGAGACCGCTCTTTTACCCCCCCATCTCTCTCTTTCTCCTCCCCCCATCTCTCTCTCTCTTTGTCCTCCCCCCATCTCTCTCTTTGTCCTCCCCCCATCTCTCTCTTTGTCCCCACCCATCTCTCTCTCTTTGTCCCCCCATCTCTCTCTCTTTGTCCCCCGCATCTCTCTCTTTGTCCTACTCCCCATATCTCTCTCTTTGTCCTACACCCCCCCATCTCTCTTTGTCCTCCCCCGCATATCTCTCTCTTTGTCCAACCCCCCCACCCACCCCCCACATCTCTCTCTTTGTCCTACCCCCCATCTCTCTCTTTGTCCTACCCCCCATCTCTCTCTTTGACCTACCCCCCCATATCTCTCTTTGTCCTACCCCCCATCTCTCTCTTTGTCCTACACCCCCATCTCTCTCTTTGTCCCCCCCACATCTCTCTCTCTTTGTCCTCCCCCCACATCTCTCTCTCTTTGTCCTCCCCCCACATCTCTCTCTTTGTCCTCCCCCATCTCTCGCTTTGTCCTCCCCCATCTCTCTCTTTGTCCCCCCCATATCTCTCTCTTTGTCCTACACCCCCCCATCTCTCTTTGTCCCCCCCACATATCTCTCTCTTTGTCCGACCCCCCACCCACCCCCCCACATCTCTCTCTTTGTCCTACCCCCATCTCTCTCTTTGTCCTACCCCCATCTCTCTTTTTGTCCTACCCCCCATCTCTCTCTTTGTCCTACACCCCCCCATCTCTCTCTTTGTCCCCCCGCATCTCTCTCTCTTTGTCCTCCTCCCCCCACATCTCTCTCTTTGTCCTACCCCCCATCTCTCTCTTGGTCCTACCCCCCATCTCTGCAGATGGGGTGGAGTCCCCAGCAGAAGTGCTGGCAACAGGGCAGAGTGCTAGCAACCTCTGCCCAGCACCGGAAACAACTGTGGAGTTTCAGGGAGCCGGGGCAGTTGGCCCATCTCTCCAGCAACAAGCTGAGGTGGTAAAGCTTTTACCCCCAGCTGAATCACTGGCTGCAGGGCAGAATGCTACTGGCCGCTGCACACAACTGCCACTTGCGCGGATATCGGTGGATGGGACTATGGTCTCCACTCACAGCAAACCAGCGGAAGAGCTGGCAACAGAGCAGAGTGCCGCGGGCCTCTTCTCTCAACTAACAGAAGAGGGAGTTCCTGTGGTACTGGATGGGACTTCGGTCCTCACTGACACAACCCCAGAAAATGGTGTGACACTGGGACAGGAGGATGTCAGCCTTGCTTTGCAAGCACTGGGGGACTTTCATCTACCACAAGTGGATGGGACTTCGGTCTCCACTTGTGTACCTCGGGGATGCTGGGCAGTCGGCCCGGATCCCCAGCGGCATGAAAGACTGAGCCCAGTCACCCTGTCTTCTCCCCAGCGGCGGGTATGTTCTCTGAGAGAGGCAGAGGTTGGCTGGGTAAGTGATGCTCTGTTGGAGCAATTTATTTGGGGTACGGTGTGGATACCGGCATTGGAGGAATGGACCTATGGACTAACTTCGGAGTCAACCCGTCTGGGGTCACCTCCTTTGTTAGTCTCCTGCCGAAAGGGGAGATGTGTGACAGGAGGGTCACTTTGGACACAGGGTGAGCCAGGAAATAATGGACATTAAGAAATATATCTTGTGCTACCTAAAATGGGTCTGTAATATTTATCCACCATATCCCCAAGGATGTCTGTAAAGGACTATTTACTGTTTCTGAACTCAACAGGTTAATTGAGAGATACTGAGGTGTTCAGCCTCAATCACCTGTCTGCCTATTGTAATGCTAATCCCAGCTTCTAAAAGACCTGTTCATTGTTTGTGGTGATTTACATTCTATTGTCCATTGTGGTTTGGGGGAATTAAGCCTATAATTATAGGTTGTGGAACTAGCAGCAGACGGGTTAATTGAAGAGATGTTGATGAATCACCTGCATACTTGTGTGTATTGGGTCTGTTATGTTGGGGGGGGGAGCTGGACCATTGTTCATTTTAGTAATATAAAACAAAAAGAACCCTTGCGCTAACTGAGTAGTGAAACGGGTAGGAGGTAAGGGGGAGGGATAGGAAACGGATGAGATACTGCAGCAATCACCGAGGGGTCTGGTCCAAATGAACAATAAAGTATAAAAAACGTGATGGTGACTGCGCTGTAATGTGTCAGATAAAGTAAAATTGGGGAGGGGAGAGGAAGTGTAAATGAAAAAATGATGGGGATAGGACAAACACAGGTGAAAAAAGGTGAAAGGGAGGGGGAGGGAAAGGGGAAGGGGCAAATGGGGGAAAATGAAAGACAGAGTGAGTAAGTAATTAGCTGGTATTCCGCTAACTAACAGCGATGTGCAATGTGCACAGTGACACAAAAGTACGTGCACTAATAGAGGACTGATCAGAATATAATCAGAACAACAAAAGAAAAAACTATATAACACAGTGAATAGTAAGGCAATATAAGTGACATATACAACCACTATCTAAATAATCAAAATGTACAGCACGTGTTAAAAAATTAAATCACTAAAACATATTAGTAATCCACAAACATTATCCATAACTGAAAAGGATAGGGTGGATAGGATAAATAGAGTAACACACTCAGTGCATACGTGAACTAAACTGGTAAAGAAAAAACAGTCCCAAAAAAAGTCCTGGTAGTGACTTCCCAATACTACCAAAAATAACTAATAAGTTTATGGTAAATGGATAATATATGTGAATAAGTTCCCGTTACCAAATGCTTGGAGAGAGTCCTGTGGCATCCACCCTGTGATCACACCTGGCTTACCTCCCTATTGGAGGGGGGGGCGGTATGCAGCAACTCTCTGTAGTTAGGGAGGGTATCGCGTCCTTATGGGCTGGTCTTTGTGGCACCGTTAATCATTGGAGTGTATATGAAAAAATACAAACAAAAAGCACATCAATAGCGCAACTTTGTGAGTGCAGCAAGATGGATCACTGGTGCATACATTCACACACTCACTTGTGATGAAGTGAGCGTGGACCTCAATCCAAACGAGCGCCGAGCTTGTGCCAGTGGGAAAAGGGTGTAGCATCTATGGTGCAATCAGTGCATCCCTCAGGTGTATTTAAAAGTCAGAGCGGGGTGTTGAATCCTTACGAGCGGCGAGCTCGTCTCCTCTCAGATCTGCTGGCGGTGTGTCTGTGACGGAAGCACAGACACACCGCCAGCAGAACTGAGAGGAGACGAGCTCGCCGCTCGTAAGGATTCAACACCCCGCTCTGACTTTTAAATACACCTGAGGGATGCACTGATTGCACCATAGATGCTACACCCTTTTCCCACTGGCACGAGCTCGGCGCTCGTTTGGATTGAGGTCCACGCTCACTTCATCACAAGTGAGTGTGTGAATGTATGCACCAGTGATCCATCTTGCTGCACTCACAAAGTTGCGCTATTGATGTGCTTTTTGTTTGTATTTTTTCATATACACTCCAATGATTAACGGTGCCACAAAGACCAGCCCATAAGGACGCGATACCCTCCCTAACTACAGAGAGTTGCTGCATACCGCCCCCCCTCCAATAGGGAGGTAAGCCAGGTGTGATCACAGGGTGGATGCCACAGGACTTTCTCCAAGCATTTGGTGACGGGAACTTATTCACATATATTATCCATTTACCGTAAACGTATTAGTTATTTTTGGTAGTATTGGGAAGTCACTACCAGGACTTTTTTTGGGACTGTTTTTTCTTTACCAGTTTAGTTCACGTATGCACTGAGTGTGTTACTCTATTTATCCTATCCACCCTATCCTTTTCAGTTATGGATAATGTTTGTGGATTACTAATATGTTTTAGTGATTTAATTTTTTAACACGTGCTGTACATTTTGATTATTTAGATAGTGGTTGTATATGTCACTTATATTGCCTTACTATTCACTGTGTTATATAGTTTTTTCTTTTGTTGTTCTGATTATATTCTGAACAGTCCTCTATTAGTGCACGTACTTTTGTGTCACTGTGCACATTGCACATCGCTGTTAGTTAGCGGAATACCAGCTAATTACTTACTCACTCTGTCTCTCATTTTCCCCCATTTGCCCCTTCCCCTTTCCCTCCCCCTCCCTTTCACCTTTTTCCACCTGTGTTTGTCCTATCCCCATCGTTTTTTCATTTACACTTCCTCTCCCCTCCCCAATTTTACTTTATCTGACACATTACAGCGCAGTCACCATCACGTTTTTTATATTGTTCATTTTAGGTTAATGCAGTATTGGATGGTTATAAAAGTTACAATGTTTTTCTCAATAAATTCATTCAATGCTAGGAAGATACAGAGTGCGTCTCGTTCTTCCAGAAGGATTAATTCCTATGGGAAGTGGTCGTCTGGCTGTGGAGGATCGACAGGGAATTTGTGTCCAGGAGAGGGAAGGGATCTAAACGGTGTTACCCCCTTTCGTATTTGGGGTGCCGTTACAGAGGGGTTCCCAACAACCCTGTGCATAGCTCCTGTGTCTGTACACTCGATGTGCCCATAAGGGGTTCCACAATCCCTGTGCTAAGTATCTGGCTCTTTACAGCCACACATCCCATTATGAGGGGTTCCCAACAACCCTGTGCCAAGTTCCTGGGTCTGTACACCCAGCGGGCCCATTATGAGGGGTTCCCAACAACCCTCTGCTGAGTTCTCCGATCTGTACACCCACCCATCCCATTATGAGTGGTTACCACTGAACCCATGTCGAGTTCACAGGTCTGTACACATGCTCTGCCGATTATGAGGGGTTACCACAATCCCTGTGCTAGCTTTCCGTGTCTGGACACACACCCATCCCATTATGAGGGGTTCCCACAATGCCTGTGCAGAGTTCACAGGTCTGTACACCTGCTCTGCCCATTATGAGGGGTTACCACAATCCCTGTGCTGAGTTCCCGAGTCTGTACACTCACCCATCCCATTATGAGTGGTTACCACTGAACCCATGCTGAGTTCACAGGTCTGTACACCTGCTCTGTCCATTATGAGGGGATTCCACCAACCCTCTGCTGAGTTCCCGGGTCTATTCACCCACCCATCCCATTATAAGGGGTTCCCACCAACCCTGTGCATAGTTCCCGGGTCTGTACAACTGCTGTGCCCATAAGGGGTTCCAACAATCCCTGTGCTGAGTATCTGGGTCTGTACACCCACCCATCCCATTATGAGTGGTTACCACTGAACCCATGCTGAGTTCACAGGTTTGTACACATGCTCTGCCCATTATGAGGGGTTACCACAATCCCTGTGCTAGCTTTCCGTGTCTGGACACACACCCATCCCATTATAAGGGGTTCTCACCAACCCTGTGCTGAGTTCCTGGGTCTGTAAACACAGCGGGCCCATTATGAGGGGTTCCCACCAACCCTGTGCCGAGTTCCCGGGTCTGTACACCCACCCATTCCATTATGAGTGGTTACCATTGAACCCATGCTGAGTTCACAGGTCTGTACACATGCTCTGCCCATTATGAGGGGTTACCACAATCCCTGTGCTAGCTTCCCGTGTCTGGACACACACCCATCCCATTATGAGGGGTTCCCACAATGCCTGTGCAGAGTTCACAAGTCTGTACACCTGCTCTGCCCATTATGAGGGGGTTACCACAATCCCTGTGCTGAGTTACCGGGTCTGCACACCCACCCATCCCATTATGAGGGTTTCCCACCAACCCTGAGCTGAGTTCCCGGGTCTGTTCACTCACCCATCCCATTATGAGTGGTTCCCACTGAACCCATGCTGAGTTCACAGGTCTGTACACCTGCTCTGCCCATTATGAGGGGTTACCACAATCCCTGTGCTGGCTTCCCGTGTCTGTACACCCACCCATCCCATCATGAGTGGTTCCCACAATGCCTGTGCAGATTTCACAGGTCTGTACACCTGCTCTGCCCATTATGAGGGGTAACCACAATCCCTATGCTGAGTTTCCGGGTCTGTACACCCACCCATCCCATTATGAGGGGTTCCTACCAACCCTGTGCATAGTTCCTGGGTCTGTACAACTGCTGTGCCCATAAGGGGTTTCAACCATCCCTGTGCTGAGTATCTGGGTCTGTACACCCCCCTACCATTATGAGGGGTTCCCACCAACCCTGTGCATAGTTCCTGGGTCTGTACAACAGCTGTGCCCATAAGGGGTTCCAACAATCCCTGTGCTGAGTTTCTGGGTCTGTACACATGCTGTGCCCATAAGGGGTTCCAACAATAACTGTGCCAAGTTCCTTGGTCTGTACACTCACAAATTGCCTTAAGAGGGGTTCCCAACAACCCTGTGCATAGCTCCTGTGTCTGTACACTCGCTGTACCCATAAGGGGTTCCCACAATCCCTGTGCTGAGTTTCTGGGTCTATACACCCACTCATACCATTATAAGGGGTTCTCACCGAACCCTGTGCTGAGTACCTGGGTCTGTATACCCACCTATCCCATTATGAGTGGTTCACACCGAAGCTATGCTGAGTTCCCGGGTCTGTTCACCTGCTCTGGCTATTAAGAGGGGTTACCACAATCCCTGTGCTGGCTTCCCGGGTCTGTACACCCACCCATCCCATTATAAGGGGTTCCCACAATGCCTATGCTGAGTTCACAGGTCTGTACACCTGCTCTGCCCATTATGAGGGGTTACCACAAAACCTGTGCAGAGTTCCCGGGTCTGTACACCCACCCATCCCATTATGAGTGGTTCCCACTGAACACATGCTGAGTTCACAGGTCCTTACACCTGCTTTGCCCATTATGAGGGGATTCCACAATCCCTGTGCCAAGTTCCCGGGTCTGTACACCCACCCATCCCATTATGAGGGGTTCACATCAACCATGTGCATTGTACCTGGGTCTGTACACATGCTGTGCCCATAAGGGGTTCACACAATCCCTGTGCTGAGTTACCGGGTCTGTACACCCACCCATCCCATTATGAGGGTTTCCCACCAACCCTGTGCATAGTTTCTGGGTCTGTACACCTGCTGTGCCCATAAGGGCTTCCAACAATCCCTGTGCTGAGTATCTGGGTTTGTAAACATGCTTTGCCCATAAGGGGCTCCAACAATCACTGTGCCAAGTTCCTTGGTCTGTACACTCACAAATTGCCTTAAGAGGGGTTCCCAACAACCCTGTGCATAGCTCATGTGTCTGTACACTCGCTGTACCCATAAGGGGTTCCCACAATCCCTGTGCTGGCTTCCCGTGTCTGTACACCCACCGATCCCATTGTGAGGGGGTTCCCACAATGCCTGTGCAGAGTTCACAGGTCTGTACACCTGCTCTGCCCATTATGAGGGGTTACCACAATCCCTGTGCTGGCTTCCCATGTCTGGACACATTCATCAGGCAAAATGTGTGCTTTGGCGTGTGTTTCGAAAATGTGCTGCAAACCCATATCGTCCTCACATTGCCATTAGGGTGATGCAAGTGCTATACACATTTGCAGGACGTTTCCAATATGCACTCCAGAGCATGCAGCTTGAGATGGGGAAATGTACAGATATGAATGCAGCCTCATTGTTTCACACCCCAAGCGCAGTAAGCAGATGCGTTTTTATTTCCCAAGTGACAAAATGTGCACAGAAATTTCACACATTCCAAAAATGTGCTGCAGACGCACATCACGACGCCTGCATCACCATAATGACAAGGTAAGTGTGATGTGTGTTCCTAAAAATTTTGGCATAGTGTTTTCTCTGCAGGTTGCCATACGTTCAGAAATGTGCATATGTGAATGCAGCCTAAATGGTAACAGAAGCACAATGCACATTGCTGCTTATTTTCAAAACGTGATTTCTGTGTGGGTTGCCGTGCGTTTTGAAATTCTCAGATGAGAATGAGTCATTCGATGAAATGGGTTGTGTGCTACATGTGACAAACGCCCGGAAATAGATCAAGAAACTATGCGGTAGCTGAGTGTCGCATGTTTTTTTAGGGCGTGTTTTGGTGCTTAAAAATAAACACGTGGCAAGACATGCATCTGCTTACTGCATTTGGGGTGCCATTAAGAATTGGGCTGCGTTCTCATCTGCATGAGACTTTAAAGCGCATTTCTTACACGCGCTCCAAAAAATCAGATTAGAACTTCAAAGTTTTTGAAATAAATGGTGGTGGTTATCGCTGTGGAAACTGTCGCCAACATGGTTGGTTTTCGCTGTGTATCCTGGCACCAATGCTGGGGCTTATTATGCATGTTGGCACCATGGCTGAAGGTTATTGCTGTATAAACAGACAGCAATGCTACTTGTTGTTGTTGTTGTGTAAACTGTTAAACTGGTTGTAACAACTTGCACCTACAGGTAAGCCTAGATTAAGGCTTATCTGTAGGTGCAAGAAATATCTCCTTAAGGAGATATTTGCAGAAAACACTTCACTGTAGACAACGGTGCAGGAGCAATGAGCGTGCCATTTTTCTGAATGGGATAATGGCGGGAAAGCACGCATGCGCAGGGATCTGACAGTCCCACGCGCTAGTGACGTCATCGCTGCTACGGCCAGTCACAGCGCCAGAGCGGCGATACACGGAAGCCACTCGGAGGGGACATGGCGGTGGAGGGGAACGAGGAGCGCTTCGGGGCTTGGATCTCAGGTAAGTGCCACATAATGAGCTAGTATGCTACATAATGAGCTAGTATGCTATTCATACTAGCTCATTATGCCTTTCTCTTGCAGGGTTTTTTTTTTTGCAGGAAAAACAAAAACGGTTTTACTTCCTCTTTTAACAATGGTGTAGGTTATTAGTGTGTGTATACTGGAACCAATGATATGGGCTATTGTGTATACTGGAAGCCATGCAGAGGGTTGTTCTTGTGTAGGATTGCACCAATGATGGAGGTTATTACGGTGGAACATAGTATCAACACGGTGGGATATTGTTGCATTAACTGACCTTCATGCTGAGGGGTATTACATCCTGCTCTCGTGTGGAGCCCCCCTCTCTTTCCTGGCCTGTGATTGACATCATTGATCATGCAAAACGCATGCTTTGGTGTGCGCTTTGAAAACACGCTGCAAACGCACATCAACCTCGCATTGCCATTATGGTGATGCAAGCACGATACACATTTGCAGGGCATTTCCAAAATGCCTGTCAGCTCGCACCAGCACAGCTCTGCTCCCCTCCACGTTTTGAAATCGGGTAGAAATTGGCTTTTTTTTTTAAAGCGCAGACACTAGGACACATGTTATCTAACAGAGGGGGTGGTATAAACATAACATAGTGGCTTAACAACCACATTAAGTGATTCTATGTATTAATATAAAAAACCTACAGTGTGCAGCAGCCCCCCTAATACTTGAACCCCATTTTGATCCAGTGATCTGCATGAGTGCCTCGGCTGTCTGGGACTCTCCTTCCTAATTGGCTGAGACACAGCGGTGGCGCCATTGGCTCCCACTACTGTCAGCCAATCAGAGAGGGGGCGGGGCCAAACTGAAGCTCCATGTCTGAATGCTTCAGCTGCTTGCTGTGGTGGCACTCGCCAGGAGGGAGGGGCCAAGAGAACCGGTGAGGGACCAGACAAAAGGGGGATATGGACTGCACTATGTAAAACCCCTGACTTCTGTGCAATCACAATGCCCAGTTCCCCGCTGAACCAGAAAAATTTTGATCCATCTATGGCTAGCTTTAGCCCAGGTTCCCACTGACGCGGGTTAGAAATTGTGCGGGTTCCGCTGAATTTTCACGAATTTTAGCTGGCAATGCAGTCTGACTTCAGGGCCAATTTGACAGACATTTGTGCGGGTTGATGCCCAGATGTCTCTTCAAATCATCCCCAAAGGTAGAATAGGAACTACTTTTGGGTTTTCGGAGGGTGCCATTGCCGGCAATAGCCGCTGATTTGGCATGCGATTTGACATGTCGCCTTGCTTTTGTGAATGGAGAAATCCATTTTTTTTGGGCACTGCTATTTCCCTGCAGTTTATTAGCATCTATTGCCTCCATATTTATCTTCCTCTGCTCATTTCCTGCAATTTATTAGCATCTATTATCTTCATATATTTTTCTTTAGCTGATTTCCTGCAGTCTATTGGCATTTATACCCCTCCATGTTTTTTTTTTCTCTGCTGATTTCCGGCAGCCTATTAGTATTTATTTCCCTACGTATTGTTTTTGTTCATGGCTGATTTGCTGCAGTCTACTAGCAAATCCCTAGATTTACCTTCAACTGTGTAGTGTAAGGGCCTGATTGGATACAAATTGCCTTTGACTCGAACATCGGGCTCATCCGTACCAGAAACGCACAGAACCACGCGCATGCTCCAATGTTGTGAACTGAACCTTAAGCTGGCAATACATTATACAATCCTCTGGTACAATCTCCTTTAGACTTACTTTCAGCTATGCAGTGCAAGGGTCTTCCTGATTGGATCTGAATTGAAAGTGTTGTTTAGGTTTTCCCCTCCTATTTTTTTTTTTATTGTCAATCGAAAGGAAAAGTGTACAGTAAGATTGTATGATGTATGGCCAGCTTCGATTTAGAACATGCAAAATCACAATGCTTGATGATGTGCAGTGACCTTTTTCTAACCTCCTGCCCTCCCCCTCTGTTGTGACTTATTAAAAATGTATCAAAGTGTCCAGTGATCTGCAGTTGTGAAATCTGCTCAGCAGCGCAGCAGCAGGTTACTTTGGAAATGACATGCTCTGAAAAACTATCCTGGGCTGAGTTTATCAAGGAAGGAAAATAAGTGTTCCTCCCTCCCCTCCCCCCTCCCCCCTCCCCTATGCAATTGAAGAAAAAATTGAAGCACATGGCACTGTTTCTAGGTAAGAAATTTTTTATATTACTGTAACTTACTGGGGAATGTATATGTAGCGGGGTCTTTAGATTTAGGTGGGGTACACCTGGGTGGAAGTTCAGGTGTGTAGGTATGGGAGTAATGACCATTTGTATTCATGGAGAATTGGGCGGTGTAATAATCTCCTTGGCCGGTGGGTGGTGAGTGGCCGCAGGCTCAAGGTAGATTCACTGCGATAGTGCTGTCCTTTTTGTCTCTTCTCGGAGATGGTACGGCCAGAGGGCGGGGAACCTGCCGTGGCGTCATTGGAGGGGATAAAAGGGGGAGACGCCCTGGTCACGAGGTCTTGCTCTTCTGGAGGTTCTTCATCACGCGCCCAGGCACCTTAGGCCTGGGTGCAGGCGGTTCCGGATTCCGGCTCAGGTGCCCTAGGCCTGACCGGAATGGAGTTGGAGTCCATCCCAGGCACCTTCAGCCTGGGGTGAGGTACTAAATCAGGAGGCCTGGGGCCCAGTGACTTCCACTGGGTCCCGCGAGGGTGGAGAAGTCTGAGGGTCCCTGAAGTGGATGGGGCCCATGTCTGAGGTGAGGAGGCCGGGGAGGTTACCCATTCGGAGAGTCTGGAGCAGCATCAACCCAGTGACGGATGGGCCTCTGGTAACTCCCTTGGAGGGACATCTTCCACTGATAGGGGCCGCAACGCAGCGAAGGTACTCCTATCCATGTTCTCTTGAGTCGCTGGTAGAGACTCTCAAGTTCTAAGTCCTTTCAAGATATGGCTATAGTAACCGCTGGCGAGATCGCAGTGGTTTAGCTGAGAATTAGGATAGTGCCTCGACCTGCTCACCCCCTGTATCAAAATGTTATCAAGTCGCAACCAGTTGGCTACTGAAGCACTGTTTATTATGGGAAATGCAATAAAACAAGAGTTGGACTTTGATTGGTGTGTGGAACTCTGGTTAATGGGAGCAAAGGGAAGTGTTGGCACAACAGGACTTAATCCTTTACAGAAGCACATAGGCCCGAGGAAATATCTGGTACTGGCCTTCACCTCACCCACAGTTATGGGGAGGACATGGGCCGTAGCGCATCTCACCCTGTCGTGTGACATACCCCTAGACAAAAGAGATGGGGTGAGGTCGCTACATATAATTGATGTTTTTTATGATTTTAGGTAGTCAACTGT
Organism: Rana muscosa; assembly: GCA_029206835.1. Lineage (NCBI taxonomy): Eukaryota > Metazoa > Chordata > Amphibia > Anura > Ranidae > Rana > Rana muscosa. The sequence goes on from JARGYO010005562.1 coordinate 15,080,973, forward strand.
TAGTGGATTTTGGAATATAAATGGGATAGATAGATTGTACAGTTGATAGGAGCATACATCTTCATAGCTTGTGCTGAGATGTTGTTTGTAATGTGCCTCATAATTTTTATAAGTTAAAGAGGGTGATGGTTTAATACTATTTTAGGCTGGATTCAAACCTATGCAGTTTTAGTGCTTTTTGCAGATTTGCACTTCAGTCCATTTAACATTGTTTCCTATGGAACATGCATCTGTTTACTGTAATATCGCTCAAGTAGTCCTAATGGCATGCTAACCTTGACTGTGGTGTGATTTATTACACTGCATAGCACCAAAACCCTCTCTGTAAATGCACGCTTCGGCGCACATTTTAGAAACATTCTGCAAACGCACATCGTGCTTGTGTTGCCATGATGATGGTGCAAGCGTGTAATGAGTATTGGCAGCACTTTTCTTAAATGTGCACCAAAGCACACATTTCACGTTCAGGGACACGCAGATGTGAATACAGCCCAAGTGCTAATGACACCCCAGTCACAGTTAGCGGCAGATGCGTGCTTTGCCGCTCTACAAAAAGTGCACTGACAAAATGCATGACTCTCAATGCCCGGAAAGTTTTCAGAAGTACTTTGTGGTATTTGCTGTGTGGCAGGCCTTTCAAGTGAATGGGTTCAGTGCTATGGGATATTGTTGCAATAACTGTCATTCATGCTGGGGGGTAATACATCCTGTTATCATGGGTGGAGCCCCCCACTCTCTTTCCTGGCCTGTGACTGACCTCATTCATCAGGCAAAATGTGTGCTTTGGCATGCGTTTCGAAAACGTGCTGCAAACCCATATCGTCCTCGCATTGCCATTATGGTGATGCAAGTGCTATACACATTTGCAGGACGTTTCCAATATGCACTCCAGAGCATGCAGCTTGAGATGGGGAAATGTACAGATATGAATGCAGCCTCATTGTTTCACACCCCAAGCGCAGTAAGCAGATGCGTTTTTATTTCCCAAGTGATAAAATGTGCACAGAAAATTCACACATTCCAAAAATGTGCTGCAGACGCACATCACGACGCCTGCATCACCATAATGACAAGGTAAGTGTGATGTGTGTTCCTAAAAATTTTGGCATAGAGTTTTCTCTGCAGGTTGCCATACATTCAGAAATGTACATATGTGAATGCAGCCTAAATGGTAACAGAAGCACATTGCTGCTTATTTTCAAAACGTGATTTCTGTGCGGGTTGCCGTGCGTTTTGAAATTCTCAGATGAGAATGAGTCATTCGCTGAAATGGGTTGTGCTACATGTGACAAACGCCCGGAAATAGATCAAAAAACTTTGCGGTAGCCGAGTGTCGCATGTTTTTTTTTAGGGCGTGTTTTGGTGCGTAAAAATAAAGACGTGACAAGACATGCGTCTGCTTACTGCATTTGGGGTGCCATTAAGAATTGGGCTGCGTTCTCATCTGCATGAGACTTTGCAGCGCATTTCTTACATGCGCTCCAAAAAATTAGATTAGAACTTCAAAGTTTTTGAAATAAATGGTGGTGGTTATCGCTGTGGAAACTGTCGCCAATATTGTTGGTTTTCGCTGTGTATCCTGGCACCAATGCTGGGGCTTATTATGCATGTTGGCACCATGGCTGGAGGTTATTGCTATATAAACAGACGGCAATGCTAGTTGTTGTTGCTGTTTAAACTGTTAAAGTGGTTGTAAACCAACTCTGACAACTTGCACCTACAGGTAAGCCTAGATTAAGGCTTAGCTGTAGGTGCAAGAAATATCTCCTTAAGGAGATATTTGCAGACAACACTTCACTGTAGACAACGGCACAAGCACAATGAGCGTGCCGTTTTTCTGAATGGGATAATGCCGGGAAAGCACGCATGCGCGGGGTTCTGACGGTCCCACGCGCGGGAGTGATGTCATCACTGCTCCGGCCAGTCACAGCGCCGGAGCGGCGATACACGGAAGTCACTCGGAGGGGATGTAGTGGCGGCGGTGGAGGGTAATGAGGAGCGCTTCGGCGGTTGGATCTCAGGTAAGTGCCACATAATGAGCTAGTATGCTATTCATACTAGCTCATTATGCCTTTCTCTTGCAGGGTTTTTTTTTGCAGGAAAAACAAAAACGGGTTTACTTCCTCTTTTAACAATGGTGTAGGTTATTTAGTGTGTGTATACTGGAACCAATGATATGGGCTATTGTGTATACTGGAAGCCATGCCGAGGGTTGTTCTTGTGTAGGATTGCACCAATGATGGAGGTTATTACGGTTGAACAAAGTATCAACACGGTGGGATATTGTTGCATTAACTGACCTCCATGCTGAGGGGTATTACATCCTGCTCTCGTGTGGAGCCCCCCTCTTTCTTTCCTGGCCTGTGACTGACATCATTGATCATGCAAAACACATGCTTTGGTGTGCGCTTTGAAAAAACGCTGCAAACGCACATCAACCTCGCATTGCCATTGTGGTGATGCAAGCACAATACACATTTGCAGGGCATTTCCAAAATGCACTGCCTGTCAGCTCGCACCAGCACAGCTCTGCTCCCCTCCACGCTTTTATTAAACTGTTATTTTTATACCACCCCCCTCTGTTAGATAGCATGTGTCCTAGTGTCTGCGCTCCTATTAAAAAAAGCAGATTTCAGAGCATCTCCCAGCGCTCACGTGACACCTCGGCTCTCCTCCTCTCCTTTCCAGCTGACAACGGGGGTTATTGGCTCCGCCCGCTAGAACTGTCATGTGAGCACCAGGAGCTGTTTTGAAATCGGGTAGAAATTGGCTTTTTTTTATAAAGCGCAGACACTAGGACACATGTTATCTAACAGAGGGGGTGGTATAAACATAACATAGTGGCTTAACAACCACATTAAGTGATTCTATGCATTAATATCAAAAACCTACAGTGTGCAGCAGCCCCCTAATACTTGAACCCCATTTTGATCCAGTGATCTGCATGAGTGCCTCGGCTGTCTGGGACTCTCCCTCCTAATTGGCTGAGACACAGCGGTGGCGCCATTGGCTCCCACTACTGTCAGTTAGCCAATCAGAGAGGGGGTGGGGCCAAACTGAAGCTTCATGTCTGAATGGACACACAGAGCTGCAGCTTACCTCGGGTGCCCCATCGCAAGCTGCTTGCAGTGGAGGCACTCGCCAGGAGGGAGGGGCCAAGAGAGCCGGTGAGGGACCAGACAAAAGGGGGATATGGACTGCACTGTGTAAAACCCCTTCACTGTAGAATGCAGATAAGTATAACACGTTATTTTTAATGGAAAAAAGAAAAGTGTTTAGGCTCACTTTTATGCTTCATCTGCATCAAAGTAAAAAACCTGAGCGCAGCTCCCCCCAGCCCCTATTAAAATTACCTGATCAAGCAGGGAACCTATGAAAGGGAGGTAGACTGACTTCTGTGCAATCACAATGCCCAGTTCCCCGCTGAACCAGACAAATTTTGATCCATCTATGGCTAGCTTTAGCCCAGGTTCACACTGATGTGGGTTAGAAATTGCGCGGGTTCCGCTGAATTTGACTTCAGGGCCGATTTGACAGACATTTGTGCGGGTTCATGCACAGATGTCTCTTCAAATCATCCCTAAAGGTAGAACAGGAACTACTTTTTGGGTGTTCAGAGGGTGCCATTGCCGGCGATTTGGCATGCGATTTTGACATGTCGCCTTGCTTTTGTGAATGGAGAAATCCATTTTTTTTAATCGGCCCACTGGCTGATTGTCGAAAAAAAAATCCATGTATTGACCATACATGGTTTATTTTTTCGTCAATCAGACAGTGGGCCGATTAAAAATGACGTGTTATACTTATCTGCACTGTGCAGTGGTTTTGCACAGTGCAGGCCATATCTCCCTTTTTCTCTGGTCCCTCATCGGCTCTCTTGGCCCCTCCCTCCTTACACTTGAACCCCATATATGTTTTTGTGTCCCATATTTGAAAGCGTGATATTTAAAGTTTTTTTTTTTTGGTTAACATTTTTTTAACAGTTTCCCACACTGATGCGGGTTAGAAATTGTGCGGGTTCCGCTTAATTTGCACGATTTCTAGCTGGAAATGCAGTCCAACTTCAGGACCGATTTGACACACACCTGTGCGGGTTCATGCACAGATGTCTCTTCAAATCATCCCTAAAGGTAGAACAGGAACTACTTTTGGGTTTTCGGAGGGTGCCATTTCCGGCAATAGCTGCCGATTTGGCATGCGATTTGACATGTCGCCTTGCTTTTGTGAATGGAGAAATCCATTTTTTTTTTTTTTGGGCACTGCTATTTCTCTGCAGTTTATTAGCATCTATTGCCTCCATATTTATCTTCCTCTGCTCATTTCCTGCAATTTATTAGCATCTATTTCCTTCATATATTTTTCTTTAGCTGATTTCCTGCAGTCTATTGGCATTTATACCCCTCCATGTTTTTTTTTTCCTTGCTGATTTCCAGCAGCCTATTGGCATTTATTTCCCTACGTATTTTTTTTGTTCTTGGCTGATTTCCTGCAGTCTATTAGCAAATCTCTAGATCAGTGGTCTCCAAACTGCGGCCCAAGGGCCGGATGCGGCCCTTTGCTTGCCTTAATCCGGCCCTTGGCCCAGTATCCCTCCCACTGATATGAGACACTATTCTGACATCTGACACCGACAGTGGAGCAACATTTCACCCACTGACACCACTAATGGGGCACTATTCCTCCCTATGATACCAACAATGGGGCACTATTTCTCCCCCTAATACCATATGTTTAGTCCCACTGATGCCAGGAAATTTTCTACCCCCCCGCTGGCCAAAGTCCGGCCCTCCAAGAGTCTGAAGGACAATAAACCGACCCTTTGTTTAAAATGTTTGGAGACCCCTGCTCTAGATGGAACATGCCTTTCAAGTGAATGGGATCAGTGATATGGGATATTGTTGCAATAACTGTCATTCATGCTGGGGGGTAATACATCCTGTTACCATGGGTGGAGCCCCCCACTCTCTTTCCTGGCCTGTGACTGACCTCATTCATCAAGCAAAATGTGTGTTTTGGCGTGCGTTTCGAAAACGTGCTGCAAACCCATATCGTCCTCGCATTGCCATTCTGGTGATGCAAGCGCGATACACATTTGCAGGGCGTTTCCAATATGCACTCCAGAGCATGCAGCTTGAGATGGGGAAATGTACAGATGTGAATGCAGCCTCATTGTTTCACACCCCAAGCGCAGTAAGCAGATGTGTTTTTATTTCCCAAGTGACAAAATGTGCACAGAAAATACACACATTCCAAAAATGTGCTGCAGACACACATCACGATGCCTGCATCACCATAATGACAAGGTAAGTGTGATGTGTGTTCCTAAAAATTTTGGCATAGTGTTTTCTGTGCAGGTTGCCATACGTTCAGAAATGTGCATATGTGAATGCAGCCTAAATGGTAACACAAGCACAATGCAAATTGCTGCTTATTTTCAAAACATGTGATTTCTCTGCGTGTTGCCGTGTGTTTGGAAATTCTCAGATGAGAATGAAGGTGAAGGGCGGGGCATGGAATGTCCCCGCCCCCGCCACCTATGGGACCGTGTCATACTTGTAAGTTAAATTAAAGTTAAATATATAAAAAAAAAAAATGACTTACCTATGATTGGTTATCAATGTTGACAGTTGCCCCAAACAACTGTCCTCTAGCATCCTATATAAGGAAAGAGGATGCGTCATCAGTGGGCAGAAGACGGAGAATATTTAAGAGGAGCACATCTGCACTTCTTCTGCACTTACCTGTCATGGAGCAGTTGCTTTGTCAGTTGATGGACCGGGCCGCGGCTGAGGATGGTGATAGCTGGATTCGGCAATGCCTCTCTCTTCCTGGCTCTTCTTCCATCTTGGGTCAGCTGTCTTCATCTCCTTCTCCTGCTCTTCCTCCCCATGGACTCCATGTCTCCTGTCCTTCTGTTCCATGGCCGGCAACGTCCTCTCGACCCTCTCCTTCTCCTCATTTCTTTTCCTAGGATGTCATGCATTCTAATGTACTCCCCCCCCTGGTCCCCCGGTGTCCTGGAGCGGACTTCCCTCTCTTCCTTCCGGTGCAGTGTCTGACGGTTATTCGGTGTCTCGCCGTCAGATGTCGTCACCCCCGCCTGCGTCATCTAATTCGGGCCCCCCTTCCAGCTACGATGACGCTCGGCCTTCTACTTCGGCTGGGATCGCTGGCGCATGCGCAGTCCGTCCTGGAAGAACAACACAGAGACTACACAAGAGACCTTGCAGGTTCGATTCCCCAGCTGACCGTGTCACTGGGAGAAAAGAAAAGGACAGGTTATTTGATTCAAATATTGATATTAATTCTAGTAGTGATTTGTTTATTAATCCTAGTTATTCTGCTTCTCATTTAACCCCTTATAGTGCTGTTGCTTCAGCTAAACTGCCGTGGACGGCTTCTGCAGGTCCTTCAATGACAGCAGATTCAGTTGTCATGGCGACTGATAGTAAACAGATGTCGGGGAAGAAGCGTCTTTGTAAATCAAAAGGTATTGTTATGCCTTCTAATGTTTTGATACATGAATTTTCTGATCGCCCGCTGAATCCTTTTAGTTTTTTTGCTACAGCTCCATCTTTGTTGACGTAACCCGTTGCCATGGAGTCTGGTCATGTCCGTGCATCTCCTGACTTTGTCAATTCACCAAATCTACTGCTAGCAGGGTCTGCGACTGCCTTGACCGAGATGGTTTCGGCTCCTGCTGGTGAGTTTAATAATTCTTCTCAAATGAGAGAATTGCTTTGTTCTTTTACAAATTTTATGTCTACTTTTGTTACTTCTTTTAATTCTGTTAATCAAGCACAGTCAACTCCTGCTTCTGTGTGGCTGGATCCTTTGTCTGGGGCACATAATGTCCCTGTATCTACTTCAGTTGCCACGGCAACTGTTATTCCTGCTGCTCCTGATGTTCTGATTCCTCCTTTGGTCCCAGAAACTTGTTTGAAGGAAGTTTTAACGTGCGAATGGTCTCCTCTGGGATTTCATTTATCTGGAGCAGTTAAAGAAAAAATTTGGAAGGGAGACTATGTTGAAATTCTATCTTTGCTTCCGTCCAACCATGAACTTAGGATGGATAAGAAGGATGGTGATCGTAAAGATGATGATAAACGTAAATTGGCTCCACGCTCTTTTAACAACTGGTTGCAAGCGTTTTGCATTTACGCTAGCGTTATGGGTGAAAAACGCCCTGATTTTGTGGTTTTATTATGACGAGGCGTTTCGACAAAAATTATCTGTGCACAAATCTCTGAAGTGGGGGTCAAAAGATGTTGGTCTGTGGCTCAATCTCTTATTGCCTCAGAAGCCCTTGGTTAAAGTTCCTGCTTCCAATGCCAATAGCGTGTATCGAAGGGGGGTGTGTTTTCATTTTAACGATGGATTGTGTAAATGGCCTAACAACTGTAAATATAAACACGAGTGTAGTCATTGTGCTGGTTCGCACCCTGCTTCTCGTTGTTTTAAGAAGTTGTCTTCTAATGCTTCTGCTCCTTCTAGGGAGCTTTTTCTTAAAAGCCACAACACCGGTGAAAATTCAAAACATGCTACCATGGCTTCACATGTATCCAGAGCATCGGAGGGCACTCGTCCTGCATGATGGTTTTTTATTTGGTTTTCATTTACCTTCTTTTTCGGGGGAAGGTTGTCGTGTCTTTCCGAATTTGCCTTCGGTTTCTTCTCTTGTAGATGTTGTTCGTGATAAGTTGAATAAAGAATTGCGTGCTAGAATTGAGGGTCCTTTTTCTACTCCTCCTTTTGTTAATTTTCAGGTTTCCCCACTTGGTATTATTCCTAAAAAGGAACCAAACACTTTTAGATTGATACACCATCTATCTTTCCCCTTTGGTTTTTCTTTAAACGATGATATTGACCCGTCTTTGTGTTCTGTGCAGTATTCTTCATTTGATGACGCTCTGTTCAAAATTAGGAGAGTTGGTGCGTCTGCTTTACTTGCTAAAGCTGATGTTCAGGCCGCATTTCGGTTGCTGCCTATTCATCCGTCAGCCTTTAACTCTTTAGGTTTTTGTTTTCAGAATGAATATTACTTTGATAAGTGTCTCCCAATGGGATGTTCGCTTTCATGTTATTAATTTGAACTTTTTTCCACGTTTATTGAATGCAGGTTCGTGCAGGTTCTGATAACTTATTGCACTACTTAGATGATTTTCTGTTTATTGGTAAGGCTGGTTCATCTGATTGTTTGTATTTGTTTACCGAATTTCGGATTGTGTGTCAGGAGTTTGGCATACCGTTGGCCGATGAAAAATCTGTTTACCCTACATCTTGCCTTGATTTTCCGGGTATTCAAATAGATACGGTTTCCATGGAATTCCGTCTTCCTGAGGAGAAGATTGTAAAAATTCAGATTTTATTGGATTTTGTTCTTTCCAAATGTAAGGTTAGGTTGAAAGTGTTGCAATCTCTTCTTGGTTTATTGGCATTTGCATCCAGAGTTTTGCCGATGGGTCGTTTTTTCTCCAAGAGATTATATTGCTCTATTTCTGGAATTTCTTCTCCTTTCCATTTTGTGAGGATTACATCTGGTATTAGGGACGATCTTAAAGTTTGGCGTAGTTTTTTTGTCTACTTTAATGATAGTTGTTTATGGCAGACTCCTTTTTGTTCGGCCTCTGCTCTTCATCTGCATACGGATGCCGCTGGATCTTGCGGCTATGGTGCTTATTGGGATGGGCATTAGTCTGCTGATTTATGGCCTGAATCTTGGAAGGATGCGGGTTTGACTTCTAATATTGTTTTATTGGAGATTTTTCCTGTTCTAGTGGCCTTGAAATTGTGGGGTGTTAATTTTAGGAATCATCGTATTTTACTTTATTCTGATAATAAGGGTGTCGTTTTTGCTATTAATTGCTTATCTTCTAAATATCTTCCTGTTCTTGCTGTACTTAGATCGTTGGTTTTTAAATGTTTAGATCTTAATATATGGCTTAAAGCTAAATACGTTCCTGGTAAATATAATCTTATTGCTGATGCTTTATCCCGCTCTCAGTTTCCAGAATTTCGACGCTTGGTGCCGGATGCGGATCTTACTGGCCTGTTATGCCCTCCTCACTTATGGGACCTTCGGTGAATCCTGTTTTTACTGCCATTAGAGATTCTTTGGCACCCTCCATTTGGGTGTTGTATAAAGCTGCGTGGACTTTGTGGTGTTCTTTCTTGCTTTCTTTTGGATAGGATCGACTACTTTTTTTGGAGGATTTAGTTTTGTCCTTTCTTCGTTTTTTTTTTTTTTTATGTCTCGTGATTATTCACATTCTCATATTGTCAAGACACTATCCGTTTTTTCTTTCTTTATGCAAATGCAAGGTCACAGGTCCTGTATGTCCTTTTTTACAGTCAAACATGCCTTACATGGCTACAAAAGGAAACGTGTAGTTGCTGATAACAGATTACCTATCTCTGTTGATCTTTTGGGTCGTCTTTGTGACGTTTCTAAGGATGTCTGTTTTTCTTCTTATGAATCACTATTGTTTTCTTTGTCTTTTTGTTTATGTTTTTTTGGAGCCTTTGGGGTTCCTGAATTGTTTCCACGTAAAGTTTATGATGACTCTGGTTTATTCTTTCAGGATGTTTTTGTTGGAGTGGATTCTATTCAGGTTCTACTTCGTAAGAGTAAGACTGATCCTATGGGTCATGGTCGATGGATTACTTTAAGAGCTAATCCTGTTGCTCGCTTTTGTGTTTTCTCTTTAGTTGAACATTTTTTGGGAGTGAGACCTGTATTTCATAAACAATTTTTGATTCATGTCACGGGTACTCCGGTGACTGTTTATCAATTTCAGGCTGTTTTACATAGATGCCTCAAAGCATTACGTTTGGAACACCTGAGGATTTAGTCTCACTCTTTTTGTATTGGTGCAGCCACTACAGCAGCTATGGTTGGTCTTCATGAATCTGTGATTAAACAAATTGGTGGTTGGCGATCTATTTGTTATAGATCATATGTTAGACCTCATTTTAATTTTTAATTTTAGATGCACAATATAAAATCTGGATAATAGGACACTCATATATTTTCTGGGCTCAGAAGGGAGCTGAATGGAGAGTCTATGGCACTAATTTGGGTTTACCTCGTCATAATTTTAATATATATTGGTATGGACAACATGGCATGCTTTGGAGTAATTTGCGTTCTGTTTTATCTAATTTACATGATTGTTGGCCCATACCACAGGTCATTATTTTCCATTTATCCGGTAATGATCTTGGTAACCGCAAGACGTTAGAGTTGATTTCTCAGATTAAGCTTTTTTCTGACGTAATCCCTCGTTTGGTTGGATGCTATGCCCCGAACGTAAGTTTTTGAATAAAATTCGTAAGTGACTTAATAGGGCTTTAGATAAATTCATGCCTTTGGTTCATGGTCTGTCTTTTCGACATGTGAAATTAGAGGGCGGTTTGCCTGGTTTTTATAGACCAGACAATGTGCATTTATCTGATATTGCTCTTGACGTCTTCAATTTAGATTTACAAACCTGTGTTGAATTGGCTGTCGCTTTGGTGGGGTGCCAGGCTCCTTGAAATTTGGGCCTGGCGTGTGGGATGTTATGTTTCATGTTTTAAGTTTAGCTTGAGCTTAAATGGCTAAGCTAATTTTTATATATATATATATATATTTATATATGGTTATATGTTTGAAAGAAGATTTTAATATTCTTAAGTGGAATAATTATTTTGATTTAAATAAATACAAAGTTTGGTATATTCAATTTAATATTTATACCTATAAATAAAGGCCACAGCCATTTCAACCACAGATATTTACTGAATTATTATTTACTTATTTATCTTATGAAATATTAAGAAGTTTTGACTACGGTCCCATGAAGGTGAAGGGCGGGGCATGGAATGTCCCCGCCCCCGCCACCTATGGGACCGTGTCATACTTGTAAATTAAATTAAAATTAAATATATATATATATAAAAAAAAAATGACTTACATATGATTGGTTATCAATGTTGACAGTTGCCCCAAACAATGGTCCTCTAGCATCCTATATAAGGAAAGAGGATGCTTCATCAGTGGGCAGAAGACAGAGAAGATTTAAGAGGAGCACATCCCGCCCTCCCTCCCTGTCGTGGCCTGTTTTATGAGGTTTAATCCCTTCTTGTAAGGGGATGTTATGTTTCATGTTTTAAGTTTAGCTTGAGCTTAAATGGCTAAGCTAATTTTTATATATATATATATATATTTATATATGGTTATATGTTTGAAAGAAGATTTTAATATTCTTAAGTGGAATATTTATTTTAAATTTAAATAAATACAAAGTTTGGTATATTCAATTTAATATTTATACCTATAAATAAAGGCCACGGCCATTTCAACCACAGATATTTACTGAATTATTATTTACTTATTTATCTTATGAAATATTAAGAAGTTATGACTACGGTCCCATGAGTCATTCACTGGAATGGGTTGTGCTACATGTGACAAACGCACGAAAATAGAACAAGAAACTTTGCGGATGCTGAGTGTCGCTTTTTTTTTTAGGGCGTGTTTTGGTGCGTAAAAAAAACACGTGGCAAAACATGCGTCTGCTTACTGCATTTGGGGTGCCATTAAGAATTGGGCTGAAATCTCATCTGCATGATACTTTGCAGTGCATTTCATACATGCGTTCCAGAAAGTTAGTGGGTGTGCGTATTTACACTATACTTGGCCATGATTAGAACTTTAAAGTTTTTGAAAAAAATTGGTGGTGGTTTATTGCTGTGGAAAATGTCACCAACATTGGTGGTTGTCGCTGTGCATCCTGGCACCAATGCTGGGGCTTATTATGCATGTTGGCACCATGGCTGGAGGTTATTGCTGTCTAAACAGACAGCAATGCTACTTGTTGTTGTTGTTGTTGTGTAAACTGTTAACAATGGTGTAGGTTATTAGTGTGTATACTGGAACCAATGCTATGGGCTATTGTTTATACTGGAAGCCATGTTGAGGGTTGTTGTCTAGGATTGCACCAATGATAGAGGTTATTACGGTGGAACATAGTATCAACGCGGTGGGATATTGTTGCATTAACTGACCTCCATGCTGAGGGGTATTGCATCCTGCTCTCATGTGTGGAGCCCCCCTCTCTCTTTCCCGGCCTGTGACTGACATCATAGATCATGCAAAATGCATGCTTTGGCGTCCGCTTTGAAAACACGCTGCAAATGCATATCAACCTCGCATTGCCATTATGGTGATGCAAGCACGATACACATTTGCAGGGCATTTCCAAAATGCACTGCCTGTCGGCTCGCACCAGCACAGCTCAGCTCCCCTCCACGATTTTATTAAACTGTTATGTTTATACCATCCCATCTGTTGGATAGCATGTGTCCTAGTGTCTTTGCTCCTATTAAAAAAATATATATTTCGGCGCAGCTCCCAGTGCTCACGTGACTCTCCTTTCCAGCTGACAACAATGGTAGTTCTTGGCCCCGCCCGCTAGAACTGTCATGTGAGCACCAGGAGGTGCTTTGAAATCAGGTAGAAATTGACTTTTTATTTTATAACGCACAGACACTAGGACACATGTTATTTAACAGAGGGGATGGTATAAACATAACATTGTGGCTTAACAACCACTTTAAGTCATATTTGGATTGTCCATTCATTGGTGAAACACTCATCAAAATATGCACCTCATCCCAAGCAATTTATAGTAAAGGGGAGGTAGGACAAAAGGGATTTTTGTGGTGCATAGATAAATCAATGAGAGAGAGTTTCTAAAAATATATAATTTTTTATTTGGTACAATATCTCTTGCAAAAATTTGTACCAAATAAAAAATTATATATTTTTAGAAACTCTCTCTCATTGATTTATCTATGCACCACAAAAATCCCTTTTGTCCTACCTCCCCTTTACTAACCACTTTAAGTGATTCTATGCATTAATATAAAAAACCTACGGTTTGCAGCAGCCCCCCTAATACTTACCTGAACCCCATCATTCATTCAGAGTTATGTGAATAGAAAACTACAAGGTCGGCTTGTTGCTCTCAATGAACTACCACTGTGCTGCTCCTGCTAGTGTGTAACTTTCTGGCTGTACAATGTATGGCCACACAGTTTACACACACGCACATTTTTCAAGATCCCTACTGTTCACACACAATCTGATCATGCGTGCAATGCTTGCCAGGCTTCAAATAAGCATATAATAATAATAATAATATATATATATATATATATATATATATATATATATATATATCATTTAATAATTTTTTTAAGGTGAGCATATCTTTTTAAATAAATCTATGTGAACACTGCAACTAGCACATTACCTCAATTTGAACTTTTTTTTTTTTTTTTCAGGCAAGCCAAAGACAGTACCCAACCATGACATGCCATCAGTGCCATGACATGCCATCATTACAAGTCAGCAAATTGGTAGGTCAATGTAAATTGTTTTGTTTTCAGGTGAAGACGTCGGCCATAAACTATGATGCAAATGCAATTTACAACTCGGCTGTGAGTATCCGATCTTAGTGACTTTTTTCTAGCAGGCAGGTTAACGTAACTATCTCTGATGTTTGACTGACAGACACAGTTCTTCATATTCTTGACCTTAGGGTTACAGTGCCACCTTCAGAAGTAGGACACTAAGCCAAAAGGACACAGCTGCCTGCTGTTAGTCTGGGACATGTACTTCAATTGCATATTCCTTATTTCTGAGATTTTTCTGGTACAAAAATATTGCAAACCCTGCTGGGCCCCAGGAGGCTCTACTTGACCCAGGCCATTGTGGTGTGTTCCACCACAATCTGCCCTGCTACCCTTAGCATGGATCTTATGGCTGGGAACTCTGGCCCCTGGGTCAATCGCTCATCCCACATTCACACATGTTACTACTTGGGTATCTTCTTTTGGTGGGTCTCCATTTGAGCAGCACAGATTTCTAATGCCACAGTGCTTCTTGTGTGATGTAACAGAATAATTTATTTACATTACACAGACCCCTGCACCTCTGGACCCCTTTACTTTACACAGCACCCTTGCATCTCTGGGCACCTTTAGATTACACAGCACTGCACCTCTGGACCCCTTTACATTACACATCACCCTGAATCTCTGGACCCCTTTACATTACACAGCAACCTGCACCTCTGGACCCCCTGCATGTTACACAGCCCCCCTTCAGAGCAGACGCCCCCCGTTCAGTGTAGCTCCCCTGTTCAGTGTAGCCCCCCCTTTGTTCCGTCTAGCCCCCCCTTTGTTCCGTCTAGCCCCCCCTTTGTTCCGTCTAGCCAACCCTTTGTTCCGTCTAGCCCCCCCTTTGTTCCATCTAGCCCCCCTTTGTTCCGTCAACCCAACCCCCCTTCGTTCCGTCTAGCCCCCCCTTTTTCCGTCTAGCCCCCATTTTTCCGTCTAGCCCCCCCTCGTTCAGTCTAGCCCCCCTCTCATTCAGTCTAGCCCCCCCCTCGTTCAGTCTAGCCCCCCCCTCGTTCAGTCTAGCCCCCCGCTCAGTGTAGCCCCCCCTTCAGTACCTCAGATCAACGTAACGGCAAATGCACAGCAGGTCCCCTCCCCCTGTTTACACTACAATTCCCATGAGGCAGAGCAAGACTCTGACAACCACCACAAGCATGACACCCAGTATTGGTGCCAGGATACACAGCGACAACCACCAATGTTGGTGACAGTTTCCACAGCAACAAATCACCACCAATTTTTTTCAAAAACTTTAAAGTTCTAATCATGGCCAAGTATAGTGTAAATACGCACATCCACTAACTTTCTGGAACCCATGTATGAAATGCACTGCAAAGTATCATGCAGATGAGATTGCAGCCCAATTCTTAATGGCACCCCAAATGCAGTAAGCAGACGCATGTTTTGCCACGTGTTTTTTTACGCACCAAAACACGCCCTAAAAAAAAAGCGACACTCAGCATCCGCAAAGTTTCTTGTTCTATTTTCGTGCGTTTGTCACATGTAGCACAACCCATTCCAGTGAATGACTCATTCTCATCTGAGAATTTCCAAACACACGGCAACACGCACAGAAATCACATGTTTTGAAAATGAGCAGCAATGTGCATTGTGCTTGTGTTACCATTTAGGCTGCATTCACATATGCACATTTCTGAACGTATGGCAACCTGCACAGAAAACACTATGCCAAAATTTTTAGGAACACACATCACACTTACCTTGTCATTATGGTGATGCAGGCATCGTGATGTGTGTCTGCAGCACATTTTTGGAATGTGTGTATTTTCTGTGCACATTTTGTCACTTGGGAAATAAAAACGCATCTGCTTACTGCGCTTGGGGTGTGAAACAATGAGGCTGCATTCACATCTGTACATTTCCCCATCTCAAGCTGCATGCTCTGGAGTGCATATTGGAAACGTCCTGCAAATGTGTATCGCGCTTGCATCACCAGAATGGCAATGCGAGGACGATATGGGTTTGCAGCACGTTTTCGAAACGCACGCCAAAACACACATTTTGCCTGATGAATGAGGTCAGTCACAGGCCAGGAAAGAGAGTGGGGGGCTCCACCCATGGTAACAGGATGTATTACCCCCCAGCATGAATGACAGTTATTGCAACAATATCCCATATCACTGATCCCATTCACTTGAAAGGCATGTTCCATCTAGAGCAGGGGTCTCCAAACATTTTAAACAAAGGGCCGGTTTATTGTCCTTCAGACTCTTGGAGGGCTGGACTTTGGCCAGCGGGGGGTGGAAAATTTCCTGGCATCAGAGGGACTAAACATATGATATTAGGGGGAGAAATAGTGCCCCATTGTTGGTATCATAGGGAGGAATAGTGCCCCATTAGTGGTGTCAGTGGGTGAAATGTTGCTCGACTGTCGGTGTCAGATGTCAGAATAGTGTCTCGTATCAGTGGGAGGGATACTGGCCCAAGGGCCAGATTAAGGCAAGCAAAGGGCCGCATCCGGCCCTTGGGCCGCAGTTTGGAGACCACTGATCTAGAGATTTGCTAATAGACTGCAGGAAATCAGCCAAGAACAAAAAAAATACGTAGGGAAATAAATGTCAATAGGCTGCCGGAAATCAGCAGGGAAAAAAAAAACATGGAGGGGTATAAATGCCAATAGACTGCAGGAAATCAGCTAAAGAAAAATATATGAAGGAAATAGATGCTAATAAATTGCAGGAAATGAGCAAAGGAAGATAAATATGGAGGCAATAGATGCTAATAAACTGCAGGGAAATAGCAGTGCCCAAAAAAAATGGATTTCTCCATTCACAAAAGCAAGGCGACATGTCAAATCGCATGCCAAATCGGCAGCTATTGCCGGCAATGGCACCCTCCGAAAACCCAAAAGTAGTTCCTGTTCTACCTTTGGGGATGATTTGAAGAGACATCTGTGCATGAACCCGCACAGGTGTGTGTCAAATTGGCCCTGAAGTTGGACAGTATTGCCAGCTAGAAATCGTGCAAATTCAGCAGAACCCGCACAATTTCTAACCCGCATCAGTGTGGGAAACTGTTAAAAAAGTGTTAACCAAAAAAAAAAAACTTTAAATATCACGCTTTCAAATATGGGACACAAAAACATATATGGGGTTCAAGTGTAAGGAGGGAGGGGCCAAGAGAGCCGATGAGGGACCAGAGAAAAAGGGGGATATGGACTGCACTGCGCAAAACCACTGCACAGTGCAGATAAGTATAACACGTTATTTTTAATCGGCCCACTGTCTGATTGACGAAAAAAAACATGTATGGTGAATACATGGATTTTTTTTTTTCGACAATCAGCCAGTGGGCCGAATAAAAAAAATGGATTTCTCCATTCCCAAAAGCAAGGCGACATGTCAAAATCGCATGTCAAATCGCCGGCAATGGCACCTTCTGAAAACCCAAAAAGTAGTTCCTGTTCTACCTTTAGGGATGATTTGAAGAGACATCTGTGCATGAACCCGCACAAATGTCTGTCAAATCGGCCCTGAAGTCAAATTCAGCGGAACCCGCGCAATTTCTAACCCGCATCAGTGTGAACCTGGGCTAAAGCTAGCCATAGATGGATCAAAATTTGTCTGGTACAGCGGGGAACTGGGCATTGTGATTGCACAGAAGTCAGTCTACCTCCCTTTCATAGGTTCCCTGCTTGATCAGGTAATTTTAAGAGGGGCTGGGGGGAGCTGCGCTCAGGTTTTTTACTTTGATGCAGATGAAGCATAAAAGTGAGCCTAAACACTTTTCTTTTTTCCTTTAAAAATAACGTGTTATACTTATCTGCATTCTGCAGTGAAGGGGTTTTACACAGTGCAGTCCATATCCCCCTTTTGTCTGGTCCCTCACCGGCTCTCTTGGCCCCTCCCTCCTGGTGAGTGCCCCCACAGCAAGCAGCTTGCGATGGGGCACCCGAGGTGAGCTGCAGCTCTGTGTGTCCATTCAGACATGAAGCTTCAGTTTGGCCCCACCCCCTCTCTGATTGGCTAACTGACAGTAGTGGGAGCCAATGGCGCCACTGCTGTGTCTCAGCCAATTAGGAGGGAGAGTCCCAGACAGCCGAGGCACTCATGCAGATCACTGGATCAAAATGGGGTTCAAGTATTAGGGGGGCTGCTGCACACTGTAGGTTTTTGATATTAATGCATAGAATCACTTAATGTGGTTGTTAAGCCACTATGTTATGTTTATACCACCCCCTCTGTTAGATAACATGTGTCCTAGTGTCTGCGCTTTATAAAAAAAAGCCAATTTCTACCCGATTTCAAAACAGATCCTGGTGCTCACATGACAGTTCTAGCGGGCGGAGCCAATAACTCCCGTTGTCAGCTGGAAAGGAGAGGAGGAGAGCCGAGGTGTCACGTGAGCGCTGGGAGATGCTCTGAAATCTGCTTTTTTTAATAGGAGCACAGACACTATGACACATGCTATCTAACAGAGGGGGTTGGTATAAAAATAACAGTTTAATAAAAGCGTGGAGGGGAGCAGAGCTGTGCTGGTGCGAGCTGACAGGCAGTGCATTTTGGAAATGCCCTGCAAATGTGTATCGTGCTTGCATCACCACAATGGCAATGCGAGGTTGATGTGCGTTTGCAGCGTGTTTTCAAAGCGCACACCAAAGCATGCGTTTTGCATGATCAATGATGTCAGTCACAGGCCAGGAAAGAAAGAGGGGGGCTCCACACGAGTGCAGGATGTAATACCCCTCAGCATGGAGGTCAGTTAATGCAACAATATCCCACCGTGTTGATACTATGTTCCACCGTAATAACCTCCATCATTGGTGCAATCCTACACAAGAACAACCCTCTGCATGGCTTCCAGTATACACAATAGCCCATATCATTGGTTCCAGTATACACACACTAATAACCTACACCATTGTTAAAAGAGGAAGTAAACCCGTTTTTGTTTTTCCTGCAAAAAAAAACCCTGTAAGAGGAAAGCATAATGAGCTAGTATGAATAGCATACTAGCTCATTATGTAGCATACTAGCTCATTATGTGGCACTTACCTGAAATCCAAGCCCTGAAGCGCTCCTCGTTCCCCTCCACCGCCATGTCCCCTCCGAGTGGCTGCCGTGTATCGCCGCTCCGGCGCTGTGACTGGCCGTAGCAGCGATGACGTCACTCCCGCGCGTGGGACCATCAGATCCCCGCGCATGCGTGCTTTCCCGCCATTATCCCATTCAGAAAAACGGCACGCTCATTGCGCCTGTGCCGTTGCCTACAGTGAAGTGTTTTCTGCAAATATCTCCTTAAGGAGATATTTCTTTCACCTACAGCTAAGCCTTTATCTAGGCTTACCTGTAGGTGCAAGTTGTTACAACCAGTTTAACAGTTTACACATCAACAACAACAACAACAAGTAGCATTGCTGTCTGTTTATACAGCAATAACCTTCAGCCATGGTGCCAACATGCATAATAAGCCCCAGCATTGGTGCCAGAATACACAGCGAAAACCAACCATGTTGGCAACAGTTTCCACAGCGATAACCACCACCATTTATTTCAAAAACATTGAAGTTCTAATCTAATTTTTTGGAGCGCATGTAAGAAATGCGCTGCAAAGTCTCATGCAGATGAGAACGCAGCCCAATTCTTAATGGCACCCCAAATGCAGTAAGCAGACGCATGTCTTGCCACGTGTTTATTTTTACGCACCAAAACACGCCCTAAAAAAACATGCGACACTCAGCTACCGCAAAGTTTCTTGATCTATTTCCGGGCGTTTGTCACATGTAGCACACAACCCATTTCAGAGAATGACTCATTCTCATCTGAGAATTTCAAAACGCACGGCAACCCGCACAGAAATCACGTTTTGAAAATAAGCAGCAATGTGCATTGTGCTTCTGTTACCATTTAGGCTGCATTCACATATGCACATTTCTGAACGTATGGCAACCTGCAGAGAAAACACTACTCCCAAATTTTTTAGGAACACACATCACACTTACCTTGTCATCATGGTGATGCAGGCGTCGTGATGTGCGTCTGCAGCACATTTTTGGAATGTGTGAATTTTCTGTGCACATTTTGTCACTTGGGAAATAAAAACGCATCTGCTTACTGCGCTTGGGGTGTGAAACAATGAGTCTGCATTCATATCTATACATTTCCCCATCTCAAGCTGCATGCTCTGGAGTGCATATTGGAAACGTCCTGCAAATGTGTATAGCACTTGCATCACCATAATGGCAATGTGAGGACGATATGGGTTTGCAGCACGTTTTCGAAACGCACGCCAAAGCACACATTTTGCCTGATGAATGTGTCCAGACATGGGAAGCCAGCACAGGGATTGTGGTAACCCCTCATAATGGGCAGAGCAGGTGTACAGACTTGTGAACTCTGCACAGGCATTGTGGGAACCCCCATCACAATGGGATCGGTGGGTGTTCAGACACGGGAAGCCAGCACAGGGATTGTGGGAACCCCTTATGGGTACAGCGAGTGTACAGACACAGGAGCTATGCACAGGGTTGTTGGGAACCCCTCTTAAGGCAATTTGTGAGTGTACAGACCAAGGAACTTGGCACAGTGATGTTTGGAACCCCTTATGGGCAAAGCATGTTTACAAACACAGATACTCAGCACAGGGATTGTTGGAAGCCCTTATGGGCACAGCAGGTGTACAGACCCAGAAACTATGCACAGGGTTGGTGGGAAACCCTTATAATGGGATGGGTGGGTGTACAGACCCGGTAACTCAGCACAGGTATTGTGGTTACCCCTCATAATGGGCAGAGCAGGTGTACAGACCTGGGAACACTGCTCAGGCATTGTGGGAACCTCTCATAATGGGATGGGTGAGTGTACAGACCCAGGAACTCAGCACAGGGATTGTGTGAACCCCTTATGGGCAGAGCATGTGTACAGACCCAGGTACAATGCACATGGTTGATGTGAACCCCTCATAATGGGATGGGTGGGTGTACAGACCCGGGAACTTGGCACAGGGATTGTGGAATCCCCTCATAATGGGCAAAGCAGGTGTAAGGACCTGTGAACTCAGCATGTGTTCAGTGGGAACCACTCATAATGGGATGGGTGGATGTACAGACCCGAGAACTCTGCACAGGTTTTGTGGTAACCCTTCATAATGGGCAGAGCAGGTGTACAGACCTGTGAACTCAGCATAGGCATTGTGGGAACCCCTTATAATGGAACCCCTTATAATGGGATGGGTGGGTGTACAGACCCGGGAAGCCAGCACAGGGATTGTGGTAACCCCTCTTAATAGCCAGAGCAGGTGAACAGACCCGGGAACTCAGCATAGCTTCGGTGTGAACCACTCACAATGGGATAGGTGGGTATACAGACCCAGGAACTAGGCACAGGGTTCGGTGAGAACCCCTTATAATGGTATGAGTGGGTGTATAGACCCAGAAACTCAGCACAGGGATTGTGGGAACCCCTTATGGGTACAGCGAGGGTACAGACACAGGAGCTATGCACAGGGTTGTTGGGAACCCCTCTTAAGGCAATTTGTGAGTGTACAGACCAAGGAACTTGGCACAGTGATTGTTGGAACCCCTTATGGGCACAGCATGTGTACAGACCCAGATACTCAGCACAGGGATGGTTGGAACCCCTTATGGGCACAGCAGTTGTACAGACCAAGGAACTATGCACAGGGTTGGTGGGAACCCCTCATAATGGGATGGGTGGGTGTACAGACCCGGGAACTCAGCACAGGGATTGTGGTTACCCCTCATAATGGGCAGAGCAGGTGTACAGACCTGTGAACTCTGCACAGGCATTGTGGGAACCCCTCATAATGGGATGGGTGGGTGTACAGACACGGGAAGCCTGCACAGGGATTGTGGTAACCCCTCATAATGGGCAGAGCAGGTGTACAGACCTGTGAACTCAGCATGGGTTCAGTGGGAACCACTCATAATGGGATGGGTGGGTGAACAGACCCAGGAACTCAGCTCAGGGTTGGTGGGAAACCCTCATAATGGGATGGGTGGGTGTGCAGACCCGGTAACTCAGCACAAGGATTGTGGTAACCCCTCATAATGGGCAGAGCAGGTGTACAGACTTGTGAACTCTGCACAGGCATTGTGGGAACCCCTCATAATGGGATGGGTGTGTGTCCAGACATGGGAAGCTAGCACAGGGATTGTGGTAACCCCTCATAATGGGCAGAGCATGTGTACAGACCTGTGAACTCAGCATGGGTTCAATGGTAACCACTCATAATGGAATGGGTGGGTGTACAGACCCGGGAACTCGGCACAGGGTTGGTGGGAACCCCTCATAATGGGCCCACTGGGTTTACAGACCCAGGAACTCAGCACAGGGTTGGTGAGAACCCCTTATAATGGGATGGGTGTGTGTCCAGACACGGAAAGCTAGCACAGGGATTGTGGTAACCCCTCATAATGAGCAGAGCATGTGTACAGACCTGTGAATTCAGCATGGGTTCAGTGGTAACCACTCATAATGGGATGGGTGGGTGTACAGACTCAGATACTCAGCACAGGGATTGTTGGAACCCCTTATGGGCACAGCAGTTGTACAGACCCAGGAACTATGCACAGAGTTGGTGGGAGGGGTTCCCACCAACCCTGTGCATAGTTCCTGGGTCTGTACAACTGCTGTGCCCATAAGATAGCATGTGTCCTAGTGTCTGTGCTCCTATTAAAAAAAGCAGATTTCAGAGCATCTCCCAGCGCTCACGTGACACCTCGGCTCTCCTCCCCTCCTTTCCAGCTGACAACGGGAGTTATTGGCTCCGCCCGCTAGAACTGTCATGAGAGCACCAGGAGCTGTTTTGAAATCGGGTAGAAATTGGCTTTTTTTTATAAAGCGCAGACACTAGGACACATGTTATCTAACAGAGGGGGTGGTATAAACATAACATAGTGGCTTAGCAACCACATTAAGTGATTCTATGCATTAATATCAAAAACCTACAGTGTGCAGCAGCCCCCTAATACTTGAACCCCATTTTGATCCAGTGATCTGCATGAGTGCCTCGGCTGTCTGGGACTCTCCCTCCTAATTGGCTGAGACACAGCGGTGGCGCCATTGGCTCCCACTACTGTCAGTTAGCCAATCAGAGAGGGGGTGGGGCCAAACTGAAGCTTCATGTCTGAATGGACACACAGAGCTGCAGCTCACCTCGGGTGCCCCATCGCAAGCTGCTTGCTGTGGGGGCACTCACCAGGAGGGAGGGGCCAAGAGAGCCGGTGAGGGACCAGACAAAAGGGGGATATGGACTGCACTGTGTAAAACCCCTTCACTGCAGAATGCAGATAAGTATAACACGTTATTTTTAAAGGAAAAAAGAAAAGTGTTTAGGCTCACTTTTATGCTTCATCTGCATCAAAGTAAAAAACCTGAGCGCAGCTCCCCCCAGCCCCTCTTAAAATGACCTGATCAAGCAGGGAACCTATGAAAGGGAGGTAGACTGACTTCTGTGCAATCACAATGCCCAGTTCCCCGCTGAACCAGACAAATTTTGATCCACCTATGGCTAGCTTTAGCCCAGGTTCACACTGATGCGGGTTAGAAATTGCGCGGGTTCCGCTGAATTTGACTTCAGGGCCGATTTGACAGACATTTGTGCGGGTTCATGCACAGATGTCTCTTCAAATCATCCCTAAAGGTAGAACAGGAACTACTTTTTGGGTTTTCAGAGGGTGCCATTGCCGGCGATTTGGCATGCGATTTTGACATGTCGCCTTGCTTTTGTGAATGGAGAAATCCATTTTTTTTAATCGGCCCACTGGCTGATTGTCGAAAAAAAAAATCCATGTATTGACCATACATGGTTTATTTTTTCGTCAATCAGACAGTGGGCCGATTAAAAATAACGTGTTATACTTATCTGCACTGTGCAGTGGTTTTGTGCAGTGCAGTCCATTTCCCCCTTTTTCTCTGGTCCCTCATCGGCTCTCTTGGCCCCTCCCTCCTTACACTTGAACCCCATATATGTTTTTGTGTCCCATATTTGAAAGCGTGATATTTAAAGGTTTTTTTTTTTGGTTAACATTTTTTTAACAGTTTCCCACACTGATGCGGGTTAGAAATTGTGCGGGTTCCGCTGAATTTGCACGATTTCTAGCTGGCAATGCAGTCCAACTTCAGGGCCGATTTGACACACACCTGTGCGGGTTCATGCACAGATGTCTCTTCAAATCATCCCCAAAGGTAGAACAGGAACTAATTTTTGGTTTTCGGAGGGTGCCATTGCCGGCAATAGCTGCCGATTTGGCATGCGATTTGACATGTCGCCTTGCTTTTGTGAATGGAGAAATCCTTTTTTTTTTTTTTTTGGGCACTGCTATTTCCCTGCAGTTTATTAGCATCTATTGCCTCCATATTTATCTTCCTCTGCTCATTTCCTGCAATTTATTAGCATCTATTTCCTTCATATATTTTTCTTTAGCTGATTTCCTGCAGTCTATTGGCATTTATACCCCTCCATGTTTTGTTTTTTTTTCTCTGCTGATTTCCGGCAGCCTATTGGCATTTATTTCCCTACGTATTTTTTTTGTTCTTGGCTGATTTCCTGCAGTCTATTAGCAAATCTCTAGATCAGTGGTCTCCAAACTGCAGCCCTTGGGCCGGATGCGGCCCCTTGCTTGCCTTAATCCGGCCCTTGGGCCAGTATCCCTCCCACTGATACGAGACACTATTCTAACATCTGACACCGACAGTGGAGCAACATTTCACCCACTGACACCACTAATGGGGCACTATTCCTCCCTATGATACCAACAATGGGGCACTATTTCTCCCCCATATACCATATGTTTAGTCCCACTGATGCCAGGAAATTTTCCACCCCCCGCTGGCCAAAGTCCGGCCCTCCAAGAGTCTGAAGGACAATAAACCGGCCCTTTGTTTAAAATGTTTGGAGATCCCTGCTCTAGATGGAACATGCCTTTCAAGTGAATGGGATCAGTGATATGGGATATGGTTGCAATAACTGTCATTCATGCTGGGGGATAATACATCCTGTTACCATGGGTGGAGCCCCCCACTCTCTTTCCTGGCCTGTGACTGACCTCATTCATCAGGCAAAATGTGTGTTTTGGCGTGCGTTTCGAAAACGTGCTGCAAACCCATATCGTCCTCGCATTGCCATTCTGGTGATGCAAGCGCGATACACATTTGCAGGGCGTTTCCAATATGCACTCCAGAGCATGCAGCTTGAGATGGGGAAATGTACAGATGTGAATGCAGCCTCATTGTTTCACACCCCAAGCGCAGTAAGAAGATGCGTTTTTATTTCCCAAGTGACAAAATGTGCACAGAAAATACACACATTCCAAAAATGTGCTGCAGACACACATCACGATGCCTGCATCACCATAATGACAAGGTAAGTGTGATGTGTGTTCCTAAAAATTTTGGCATAGTGTTTTCTGTGCAGGTTGCCATACGTTCAGAAATGTGCATATGTGAATGCAGCCTAAATGGTAACACAAGCACAATGCACATTGCTGCTTATTTTCAAACATGTGATTTCTGTGCGTGTTGCCGTGTGTTTGGAAATTCTCAGATGAGAATGAGTCATTCACTGGAATGGGTTGTGCTACATGTGGCAAACGCATAGAACAAGAAACTTTGCGGATGCTGAGTGTCGCTTTTTTTTAGGGCGTGTTTTGGTGCGTAAAAAAACATGTGGCAAAACATGCGTCTGCTTACTGCATTTGGGGTGCCATTAAGAATCGGGCTGCAATCTCATCTGCATGATACTTTGCAGTGCATTTCGTACATGCGTTCCAGAAAGTTAGTGGGTGTGCGTATTTACACTATACTTGGCCATGATTAGAACTTTAAAGTTTTTGAAAAAAATTGGTGGTGGTATGTTGCTGTGGAAACTGTCACCAACATTGGTGGTTGTTGCTGTGTATCCTGGCACCAATGCTGGGGCTTATTATGCATGTTGGCACCATGGCTGGAGGTTATTGCTGTCTAAACAGACAGCAATGCTACTCGTTGTTGTTATTGTTGTGTAAACTGTTAACAATGGTGTAGGTTATTAGTGTGTATACTGGAACCAATGCTATGGGCTATTGTTTATTCTGGAAGCCTTGTTGAGGGTTGTTGTCTAGGATTGCACCAATGATAGAGGTTATTACGGTGGAACATAGTATCAACGCGGTGGGATATTGTTGCATTAACTGACCTCCATGCTGAGGGGTATTACATCCTGCTCTCATGTGTGGAGCCACCCCTCTCTCTTTCCCGGCCTGTGACTGACATCATAGATCATGCAAAATGCATGCTTTGGCGTCCGCTTTGAAAACACGCTGCAAATGCATATCAACCTCGCATTGCCATTATGGTGATGCAAGCACGATACACATTTGCAGGGCATTTCCAAAATGCACTGCCTGTCGGCTCGCACCAGCACAGCTCAGCTCCCCTCCACAATTTTATTAAACTGTTATGTTTATACAATCCCATCTGTTGGATAGCATGTGTCCTAGTGTCTTTGCTCCTGTTAAAAAAAAAAACATATTTTGGCGCAGCTCCCAGCGCTCACGTGACTCCTCGGCTCTCCTCTCCTTTCCAGCTGACAACAATGGTAGTTCTTGGCCCCGCCCGCTAGAACTGTCATGTGAGCACCAGGAGGTGCTTTGAAATCAGGTAGAAATTGACTTTTTATTTTATAACGCACAGACACTAGGACACATGTTATTTAACAGAGGGGATGGTATAAACATAACATAGTGGCTTAACAACCACTTTAAGTGATTCTATGCATTAATATAAAAAACCTACGGTTTGCAGCAGCCCCCCTAATACTTACCTGAGCCCCATCATTCATTCAGAGTTATGTGAATAGAAAACTACAAGGTCTAGCAGATTTTTTGGCTGTCGGCTTGTTGCTCTCAATGAACTACCACTGTGCTGCTCCTGCTAGTGTGTAACTGTCTGGCTGTACAATGTATGGCCACACAGCTTAAACACACGCACATTTTTCAAGATCCCTACTGTTCACACACAATCTGATCATGCGTGCAATGCTTGCCAGGCTTCAAATAAGCATTTATTAATAATAATAATATATATATATATATATATATATATATATATATATATATCTTGACTAAAGGATTCGTCAACCTTGGTCCTTACCCATAACATTAAAAACACAGACTGCGTGACATGGGTTTTATATGGCCACAGCAGCCAATTTTTTATTAACCAAATAATAAAATAACATCATGTAAACATACCCGTAAGTGCAACTTTTCAACAAAATACTAATGCCCAACAACAAGAGGTCTTTGGGTGTCTTTTAAGGCACAATTTATAACCATAACGATCTATGTCCCCAGCCGTGCCCCAACCGGCTCGAAGACGCTCCGACATCCCACATATTTCCATATTCCCTTCCCCCAGGGGACCTAGCTCCTGGGAGAACCACCGTTAACCAGGTGGAAAGCGCCATACCTTAGATGGGCCCCACTAATCCTGTACCATGTAATTCTTCACTGACCCCCCAAAGACCCCTTGAACCGCCGACTGCTGTGACAAGTTCGAGCAATATCCCTTAGTCAGTAAAATCATACAGAATTGAAACAAACTTTTTCTGTTGTGTTTTCTTTTTTTTTTTTTTTTTTTTGTTTTGTTGTTTTTTTTTTTGTTTTTTTTTTACGATATATCCATAAAATACATACCAACGTTATTACTCTATATAGAAAGACAAATATAAATATATCTCTACCTATTTTTTTTCTTGCCCTTTTTTTTTTTTTTTTTTTTAAATTAACCAGAACACAGCCAAAACCAAACCCCCCTCTAAAGGCCCAATGCATACCCCCAACTGTGCAATGCAATAACTACTAACACCAGGGCGGGAGGGTGGGAAGTTGGCTCTGCTCCTAATCCTCCCGGAATGATGAAATTCCTCCCCTACGCAAGACCCTCACCACTGGACCCTGCCCCCCTTCTAACTTCTACCTCCAATCAGGTATGCTCTCCTCCCCTGCCCCCTCTCTGACCTAGCTGACCGTTATATGACCCCTGTTCCTCCCCTAGTCATGCCGCCCCTCCGTCCATATTCTCCTACGGGTCTCACTATATATCATTTAATAATTTTTTTAAGGTGAGCATATCTTTTTAAATAAATCTATGTGAACACTGCAACTAGCACATTACCTCAATTTGAACTTTTTTTTTTCAGGCAAGCCAAAGACAGTACCCAACCATGACATGCCATCAGTGCCATAACATGCCATCATTACAAGTCAGCAAATTGGTAGGTCAATGTAAATTGTTTTGTTTTCAGGTGAAGACGTCGGCCATAAACTAAGATGCAAATGCAAGTTACAACTCGGCTGTGAGTATCCGATCTTAGTGACTTATTTCTAGCAGGCAGGTTAACGTAACTATCTCTGGTGTTTGACTGACAGACACAGTTCTTCATATTCTTGACCTTAGGGTTACAGTGCCACCTTCAGAAATAGGACACTAAGCCAAAAGGACACAGCTGCCTGCTGTTAGTCTGGGACATGTACTTCAATTGCATATTCCTTATTTCTGAGATTTTTCTGGTACAAAAATATTGCAAACCCTGCAGGGCCCCAGGAGGCTGTACTTGACCCGGGCCATTGTGGTGTGTTCCACCACAATCTGCCCTGCTACCCTTAGCATGGATCTTATGGCTGGGAACTCTGGCCCCTGGGTCAATTGCTCATCCCACATTCACACATGTTGCTACTTGGGTATCTTCTTTTGGTGGGTCTCCATTTGAGCAGCACAGATTTCTAATGCCACGGTGCTTCTTGTGTGTTTGGTTATGACACTGGACACATGACTCTAGATTTATGTTGGGATAGCCCGGTTTTCATTGATGAACCTGACAGGTTTTTCCTCTTATGAGGATGACCATTTTCCACTGTCTTACCGGAGGAGTTTATCATGTATACCGCAGCCATAACAAAGTTTTCCCTCCGGGTCCTGTGTGGGTGAGGGACTCTGCAGGTCCATCCATTTTGGTTGGCCGGGTACCTCAGTTAAGGATACAGGTTCAGTACAGCCACCCCTGGTTAACTCAACACAAAAATAAAGAAACCACATTGGATGACTGTGGACTGAACTGCACAGGAGGTGTGTATTGATGACAATCAAATAACCATTACGACTAAAGTAGGCGCTGCTTCTCTAAATGTGCATTCATAATCTATTTAAAACAAACATATGCATTCAATATTGCCAAATTTCATAAACGACATAAACCTTTTAGAAAAGTGAACACCTGTGTCACAAAAAATGATAAAAACTATTAAAATCAGAGTGTAGAGTACAAAATGTAGAAAAAAAAAACTATCTGGAAACTGAACACTGGGAGTGCTGCAATCTACGTGGAACAAGACAAAAAAAAAAAAGAGTGCACATCTCATAGTGCAGTACTGTGGGAGAGATTTAATATTGCAAACCAACAAAATAATATTCTCACAAACCATGAGAGGAGGTGCAGAGAGGGCAGCAGGATGCTGGAGCTGAAGGGAAGACTGTGCAAGGGACGTCTGACTCATTGACTTGGCCACTGGTTGGGTAGAAGCGATCGCTGCTGCTGGAGACACCAACGTTGCAGGAAAGGATGACAGGAGCTGCCAGTGTCCATGAACTGTCTATAAAACTACCTGTTGTAAACTGCAATTCTCCCCTGGTAACAGGAACGTGTTTCAAAGCAATTAAGCTTCTTTATCAACCTGTTAAAACTGTGTGCCTAACCTCACACCCGCAGTGAACACAGGTAACAAATAATAATTTACAAGCCTGGCAGGTGCCATTAATCAATTAGCGGACCTCCAGCTGTTGTAGAACACATAAACAGAGAGGAGGGGGAGGCGGCTTCACTCTCGGCTGTGCCTGTGTGTCTGTGTGACATCCGTGATCGCACAGAAAGGCAGCCCGCGACCGCGAGAAGAGGCTGCCTGTCTGTGCAATCCCGGATGTCACACCCCCCCTCGCCACTGTAGCTGTCTCACCTCTCCGTGCCTGTCATTGTGGCGCTGCCACCGCGGCGGCGGGTGTAGTCAAATCACGGAGGGGGTGCCGGTCTGACACCCCCCATCATGCTGTACCCGGGGGCGGCCCGCCCCGCCCGCCCCCCCTATTACGCCTCTCGTGTGTGCATTTTATTTTATTATATATATTTAAAAATGTATGTGTTCATCACAGCACAGATCCTTGAAATACCATTGGATGCCTTTATTAGACAACACCAGCAAAAAGGGTAGATACAGGTGTATACTGTGCTGTGCTGGAGGCACACAACACCCACTAACTCCTGCAGATGCCTGTATTAGAGAACACCAGCAATAAAGGGTAGATACAGGTGTATATTGTGCTGGAGGCACACAACACCCACTAACTCCTGCAGATGCCTGTATTAGAGAACACCAGCAATAAACGGTAGATACAGGTGTATACTGTGCTGGAGGCACACAACACCCACTAACTCCTGCAGATGCCTTTATTAGAGAACACCAGAAAAAAAGGGTAGATACAGGTGTATACTGTGCTGTGCTGGAGGCACACAAAACCCACTAACTCCTGCAGATGCCTGTATTAGAGAACAACAGCAATAAAGTGTAGATACAGGTGTATACTGCGCTGGAGGCACACAACACCCACTAACTCCTGCAGATGCCTGTATTAAAGAGAACAACAGCAATAAAGGGTAGATATAGGTGTGTACTGCGCTGGAGGCACACAACACCCACTAACTCCTGCAGGTGCCTGAGAAAAGAACACACTGTCCCTGCCTATCTAGCTCTTTCCCTGCACGCCGGAACACACTACACAAGGCCGCCACGCTGTCGGCCTTATATAGTGTGGGGCGTGTACTAAACCCCCTGAGCTATAATTGGCCACAGGCATCCTGCCTGTGGCCAATTATGGCTCTCCTTGCTGCCGGCACTGTGATTGGCCAAGCATGCGCGACTGGCGCAGTGCATTGTGGGCCGTTCGTATCACACGAATTTGATGCGAACGGCCCACAAAGTTCTGGCTTCATCGAACGGACGAACGGCCGATGTTCGATTCGAACATGGGTTTGAATCGAACACCGGGCTCATCCCTAGTGGAGACGTTCGAGTGGATCCTGTCCTGCAACTTAAAGATCAGGAAGTATTACACTCGGGGCTTGTTGCAGCCAGGCCTTCGGAAATAGATGCCCTGACAAATCGGTGGAGCTTCAAAAGGGCATATGCCTTTCCCCCGTTTCCGATCATCCTTAGGTTTTTGTAATAGAAAAAACTATTCAAAAAAACACTTTTAAAATTTCCTCATAGATATTGTAGCAGCGCTCTTGTCAGAAAGAACCAAATTGACAAGCTTCTTTATGTAGTTCATATAGTTCCTCATTCAGATTTTGGTGATGAGGCTACTATAAGAACTGGATGCATTGCCACAGAGACCCTTAACTCAGGCAGACTTTGCTGCATTAACTGTTTGTCCTAACAACTAAGGTGTATTTGAACAAGAACAAAGGTGGATTTGATCAAGAGTTTGGCTGGTTCTATACACCAGGATTGAGGTAGATTATGCTAGATCCCACGCTACCAGCAGATCGATACTGGTAACGTGGGACATCGTATAATCTACGGGACATCTTGAGGCTCTCTAATCTATTTAGGTTATATGCTATCGTGAGAATTTTAACTTGCACTCTAATGTTGTAGTAAATTATAGTCTTTTTTTAAGATGTGTATTTTGGTGTCCATAATGTAAAAATAAAAAAAGGTTTTGCTATGTGTGATGTGGCGCTGTTTTAACCCTATTTGCATACTAACAGGGTAGTCATGAGGATGCAAATAGTACAGTGGCTCAGTCCATCATTTAGCGATGCCGCTCCCAAGAATTCATATTCACAAAATGTTAAGGCATCTTAGAAGTCAGATTCAACTGTTTACTTTCTATATTTCTTTTGTAAGGAATCAACTTGATGGGATCCACCTACACAAACCGCAGGCGAGAGAAATACATCAACAAAGTGAGAGCGTCCTACGCAGCGTGGCTGAAGAACGCTATGCTGAAAATCACAGGACATGCGCCTTTAAAAAGAAAATAAATGGGCATTTTTTTTATTGCAAAGACAATGAAACCCAAGAAGAGAGAAATGTTAATGCAGAGTACTTTTAATCCTACTGACGTACTAGAAGTGTGTGACTTAAGTTGTGCTTACCCCTGGAGAAGAAAAAAACGAAAAACTTTAAAACTTTTGGACTCATTTGCAGCACTACATTTCTTCCATCTGTTCTTATATTGTTAATGAAACGATTTTATGTTGTGTAATCTTGATCGCAAAATGCATGCATTACCCTTATTAAGCTTCCTTAGGTACTGATGTGAAAACATTGTAAGTTAATAATAAAGAAATTATTACTATGAACCAAAAAAATAATAATTTGACACGATAAATTTGTTTTAGATTGTACCTGTTTTAAAGATTGTAAGCTGTAACAAGCAGGATGCTCTGGTTCCTCCTGTATTGCATTGCGAATCTACTGTAATAAACTGCTTAGGGATCGCCGTCCTGGACACGGAGACCCCTCTTTTACCCCCCATCTCTCTCTTTCTCCTCCCCCCATCTCTCTCTCTCTTTGTCCCCCCCCCATCTCTCTATTTGTCCTCCCCCCATCTCTCTCTTTATCCCCCCCATCTCTCTCTTTGGTTTCCCACAATCCCTGTGCTGAGTTCCCGAGTCTGTACACCCACCCATCCCATTATGAGTGGTTCCCACTGAACCCATGCTGAGTTCACAGGTCCTTACACCTGCTTTGCCCATTATGTGGGGATTCCACAATCCCTGTGCTGAGTTACCGGGTCTGTACACCCACCCATCCCATTATAAGGGGTTCCCACCAACCCTGTGCATAGTTCCTGGGTCTGTAAAACTGCTGTGCCCATAAGGGGTTCCAACCATCCCTGTGCTGAGTATCTGGGTCTGTACACCCACCCATACCATTTGAGGGGTTCCCACCAACCCTGTGCATAGTTTCTGGGTCTCTACACCTGCTGTGCCCATAAGGGTTTCCAACAATCCCTGTGCTGAGTTTCTGGGTCTGTACACCCACTCATACCATTATAAGGGGTTCTCACCAACCCTGTGCTGAGTTCCTGGGTCTGTAAACCCAGCGGGCCCATTATGAGGGGTTCCCACCAACCCTGTGCTGAGTTCCCGGGTCTGTACACCCACCCATCCCATTATGAGTGGTTACCATTGAACCCATGCTGAGTTCACAGGTCTGTACACATGCTCTGCCCATTATGAGGGGTTACCACAATCCCTGTGCTAGCTTCCCGTGTCTGGACACACACCTATCCCATTATGAGGGGTTTCCACAATGCCTGTGCTGAGTTACCGGGTCTGCACACCCACCCATCCCATTATGAGGGTTTCCCACCAACCCTGAGCTGAGTTCCCGGGTCTGTTCACCCACCCATCCCATTATGAGTGGTTACCACTGATCCCATGCTGAGTTCACAGGTCTGTACACCTGCTCTGCCCATTATGAGGGTTTACCACAATCCCTGTGCTGGCTTTCCATGTCTGTACACCCACCCATCCCATTATGAGGGGTTCCCACAATGCCTGTGCAGAGTTCACAGGTCTGTACACCTGCTCTGCCCATTATGAGGGGTTACCACAATCCCTGTGCCAAGTTCCCGGGTCTATACATCCACCCATCCCATTATGAGGGGTTCCCACCAACCCTGTGCATAGTTCCTGGGTCTGTACAACTGCTGTGCCCATAAGGGGTTCCAACCATCCCTGTGCTGAGTATCTGGGTCTGTACACCCACCCATACCATTATGAGGGGTTTCCACCAACCCTGTGCATAGTTCCTGGGTCTGTACAACTGCTGTGCCCATAAGGGGTTCCAACAATCCCTGTGCTGAGTTTCTGGGTCTGTACACATGCTGTGCCCATAAGGGGTTCCAACAATCACTGTGCCAAGTTCCTTGGTCTGTACACTCACAAATTGCTTTAAGAGGGGTTCCCAACAACCCTGTGCATAGCTCCTGTGTCTGTACACTCGCTGTACCCATAAGGGGTTCCCACAATCCCTGTGCTGAGTTTCTGGGTCTATACACCCACTCATACCATTATAAGGGGTTCTCACCGAACCCTGTGCTGAGTTCCTGGGTCTGTATACCCACCTATCCCATTATGAGTGGTTCACACCGAAGCTATGCTGAGTTCCCGGGTCTGTTCACCTGCTCTGGCTATTAAGACGGGTTACCACAATCCCTGTGCTTGGTTCCCGGGTCTGTACACCCACCCATCCCATTATAAGGGGTTCCATTATAAGGGGTTCCCACAATGCCTATGCTGAGTTCACAGGTCTGTACACCTGCTCTGCCCATTATGAGGGGTTTCCACAAAACCTGTGCAGAGTTCCCGGGTCTGTACACCCACCCATCCCATTATGAGTGGTTCCCACTGAACACATGCTGAGTTCACAGGTCCTTACACCTGCTTTGCCCATTATGAGGGGATTCCACAATTATGTCTGTACACCCACCCATCCCATTATGAGGGTTTCCCACCAACCCTGTGC
The DNA here is from genome assembly GCA_029206835.1 of Rana muscosa. NCBI lineage: Eukaryota > Metazoa > Chordata > Amphibia > Anura > Ranidae > Rana > Rana muscosa. The sequence goes on from JARGYO010005562.1 coordinate 15,114,973, forward strand.
ATAGTTTCTGGGTCTGTACACCTTCTGTGCCCATAAGGGCTTCCAACAATCCCTGTGCTGAGTATCTGGGTTTGTAAACATGCTATGCCCATAAGGGGTTCCAACAATCACTGTGCCAAGTTCCTTCCTAACCCCTCATAATGGGCAGAGCAGGTGTACAGACCTGTGAACTCAGCATGGGTTCAGTGGGAACCACTCATAATGGGATGGGTGGGTGTACAGACACAGGAAGCCAGCACAGGGATTGTGATAGCCCCTCATAATTGGCAGAGCATGTGTACAGACCTGTGAACTCAGCATGGGTTCAGTGGTAACCACTCATAATGGGATGGGTGGGTGTTCAGACCCGGGAACTCAGCACAGGGTTGGTGGGAACCCCTCATAATGGGATCGGTGTGTGTAGGGACGGGAACTCAGCACAGGTATTTTGGTAACCCCTCATAATGGGCAGAGCAGGTGTACAGACCTGTGAACACTGCCCCAGGCATTGTGGGAACCCCTCATAATGGGATGGGTGGGTGTAGAGACACGGGAAGCCAGCACAGGGATTGTTGGAACCCCTTATGGGCACAGCATGTGTACAGACCCAGATACTCGTCACAGGGATTGTTGGAACCCCTTATGGGCACAGCAGGTGTACAGACCCAGAAACTATGCACAGGGTTGGTGGGAACCCCTCATTATGGGATGGGTGGGTGTACAGACACGGGAAGCCAACACAGGGATTGTGGTAACCCATCATAATGGGCAGAGCAGGTGTATAGACCTGTGAACTCTGCACAGGCATTGTGGGAACCCCTCATAATGGGATGGGTGGGTGAACAGACCCGGGAACTCAGCTCAGGGTTGGTGGGAAACCCTCATAATGGGATGGGTGGGTGTGCAGACCCGGTAACTCAGAACAGGGATTGTGGTAACCCCTCATAATGGGCAGAGCAGGTGTACAGACTTTTGAACTCTGCACAGGCATTGTGGGAACCCCTCATAATGGGATGGGTGTGTGTCCAGACACGGGAAGCTAGCCCAGGGATTGTGGTAACCCCTCATAATGGGCAGAGCATGTGTACAGACCTGTGAACTCAGCATGGGTTCAATGGTAACCACTCATAATGGGATGGGTGGGTGTACAGACCCGGGAACTCAGCACAGGGTTGGTGAGAACCCCTTATAATGGTATGAGTGGGTGTACAGACCCAGAAACTCAGCACAGGGATTGTTGGAACCCCTTATGGGCACAGCAGGTGTACATACCCAGAAACTATTGTTGTGGAATTTCAGGCTGTTGTTTACAGAGCACACAGCCTATAATTCCTGTTATAATTCCCAACACAGGTCTTATCACCAAGTCATCCCAGTGCCCACTCTCTAGCCGACGCCTACTCAAAGACTTTTATTACCTTCCAAAGATCTCACAGACATGAGGTGATTGGCTGCAGCAACCAATCACCTCCCCCATGGGAGGTGACATCACAGGATGTTCCTTCCACACATGAAAATGACAATACAAGGACATCTCCTCCAACAGGGTTTAAATATATACAATTCAATATAATAGTACAATGCATGATGGCTAAAGTCTTATGGGCGTGTCCAGGCAGGGAAAGCGCGCATGCTCCCAGAAAACGAAGCCGCATTGTTTTAAAACATGGACGTTCTCCCTGACTATGAAACGATCATAAGCTCTCATATTACCGCTGATAAGAATTCTTATTCTGCGCTATTCCATAGAATAACGCATATTCAGATTATACTATTATTGAATGGGGGAGGGAGGCTATCTGCAGACGCGCGCTACGAATCCCAATCAATGTTGATCAGACACAGCAGAGACAAGAGCACACATCTGCCTATAACCAATGATGTTGTTGCAGAGCGAGCATATCCCCTCCTCAACGATCGTCCGTGCTAATGCACAGAGGGCCCCCGTCGGTGGACATATCCGCACCCTGCAAACATCACACTCCAACCTCAAGATGTTTTCCCCTATCAGACGGGATTCAACCAGCCTCAGACTGCCCCAGCCAGCTCTTTAGGAGCGGGCTGCGGAAGTACTAAAACTGGGTGACACTATGACAATACATCATAAAAATCTCCACAACAGTCCTCCCTTTTTTTTTGTCATATGCACCCCATGTGTCCATTGATGAAACTTGAAATGAATCAGTCCTTAGTCCATAAAAAGGAAAACACGGCTTGACATGTAGACTCTACTCTTCAGGGGCATGACTTATAAAGGAGGACACGACATGGTGAGTTGTAGTAATCGCCGATCGGTCTGTGATCCTCTGTGTCTTGTATGTGGGTCCGGTTTCGGGGCGTCTCATCAAGGAAACTCTGGTCACGCGTCAAATCAGGCAACAGGAGCATCTCGTCACGACATAGAAAGAATAGAAATAAAAACGACATGAGTATATATATTCCCACTTCCTTTAACCACGATCCGCTGTAAAATAAAAATTAGATCCACAAAGATTCCCAGACCCTAAAAAGGACTCCCAACCTTCACTTAGCTACAGCTCTGGCTTCAACAGTTACATGAAGAACCCTATCCATAACGGATGAGAATTGTTCAATCGTATCCCAAGCTCGAGCCCCCCCACCTTGTACATGCAGGACCCCATGCCCAGACCTGGTCGGGGTTGGTGAACAAATCCATTCTAGCTGTCCCTGCCATTCTTAATTTCTCGCACCATCAGATCCTCGCGATCGGCCAAGAGATAAGGTGCTGGGACAGCTTCACCATCACGCATGAACCTCTTGCTTTGGGGGAATTACCTTTATAAGCTGCAGATCCACAGAAACACCAAACTAAAGTTCAAACACACTTGTGGCCTACCTAGATACCCAAACCAACAAGAGACAGAGCCATTAAAACTAAAACCAATTTTACCCTCTAAAAATGCATCGTTAGATTCCATTGACAAGTGTCTGTTTGTAGTCTTCACTAGTTTGTCAAAACTCCTCATACCCATAATAACATCATAAATGGCATGTACCTCTGTCATCGCTGGGGACTAAAACTCGGTGAAGATTTAGAACAGACCATCGGTCCTGTTCGCTTTCTGAGCTAGTCAGGACATACACTTTACATAATAACTTGGGATGCTTTTCACCATTACCCTTGCTAAAATTTACTAAACAACAAAAGTATAAATAAACAAAGATACTCCTCATTCTTTGGTGTGGTTGAGCCGCTTCTTGCAGTGGCTGGCGTGGTCTCATCCCTCAAGCTTCTTTACAATGACCCAGTCACCTGGTTGGAAAGAATGTAAACTGATTATTGAGTCAGGGTCCAGGAGGGACTCGTGAACCCTGTGGTGGACATTTTGAAGTTCATGTCACAGCGATCGCACCTCCCCCATCAGCCGAGAATATAAGTGACAGCTAATGAGGAAAGTACGACTCTGGTTTTGATTGACCTCCAAACAACCCTCATATGACAATAACCCAGACATCAGGACTGTGGTCACTGCATAACCTGTGCGTGGCTTACAATACCTGGAACCATTGACAAAAGGTTCTTAGCCTCTGGGATGGGAACCTACTTCACCAGACTGCTGCTTGCCGATTCAAATTCTATCAAAGAAAGACAGTCTTGGCACAAACTTGGTTAGAATTACAGGAGTTAACATTATTGTACAAACTCCTTGGACCTGAAAAATACTTATAAGCAAAATCAGTACTCTCGCCTTAATATTTAACCTGCAAAGAATGGTAAACAATAATGACATTCCTGTACATTGGTAAATTGTCAATGACATTCTTTCAAAACCGATTCAAACAAAACCCTCTGTAACCCTTACTTTTCTTGTTCCTAAAAAAATACAACAGCCGCGACGCATCGGAGGATCGCTGCGGTAAGTTCGAACATATTCACGTTACTACATACAAACATTCCGATACAAACGTGGGGGAAATACTTCCCAGTTTCCAAAACCACAAATGAAAAAAACAAAAACAGCCAGAATTCTCCCTTCACTCTTTCAGCAATAGAAAAAAATACAATGGGAAAAACATGAGAGCAGCTCGAGAACCTTGCATGGACCAGCCATACAAAGTTCAAACAAATGGGCATGAGACTACACCTCCATCAACACACTCATCATTACAGATTTCTGAAGCCACAGCTCAAATACATCCAAGGTACCTTTATTCTGAGGTCTCGTACCTCCAGACATCAAAAGTACCTTCCAAAGGAGTACACCTTACTGTACCCTCTGACCAGATATGTCATCCTTTAAGGGGTCTCATGTCCGGAGCCCCAAACCCAGACCTCATGTGCGGTGCAGTTGTCTGACTGGTGTGGAGCCTAATTTTTTTCCTCCAACGCATGGACGGCACATTACCCATGACGATTCAAATCGCTTATGAAGTGTCCCGCTTCCAGGACACCATTGCACTAGTTTTCAGAGCAGCACTGCTTAGTGACCATTTTTACAGTACTGGCACCCGGCGTATTCCGATTATTTTACACGGCCTCCCGGTATGCTAGAATCTACTCCTCACGTTTACATGCTCTTCAACCGATTATCGGCAGCCCTGTAAACGTGTTTCTCAGACAACCTTCAAAGCATCATGAAATCCTCCACTATTCAAAACAATATTATGGCTTCTTTCTACCTGCATCTAGATGATACAATAATGGTGATGCCCCCCTGTTTGCTCTCTACCCAAAACTGTATTACAGTACAAAACTTTACAAAACTGGAACAAAATATAAAACACTTTTAAACGCAAAAATGCTTTCCATCTTCCTTTTAAACACAAATCTCACTGCCCAACCTTTCAGACAACCCCAAGCTCCTCCCACCAACTTCCCTCTGATATATAAAATGCTGAAAAGAAACTTCCGGTTATGCTCAGCTCTCAAAAAAAACAAACTGGTTTATTTACATATCAATTGTTCAGGAAGAGGGAGGGGGAGGGGAGGCCTAGCCCTAATCGCCTTGTCTATCAAGACTCCACTTTAAACACAAAAACACACCATTGTGCAAAATTCAGTGTAAAGTGGAGTTTTTACTTAAAAACGAAATCCAATACAAAAACCGCCGCTCATATACTGCAAAGTCAGCTGACCTTGCAATAGCTTACATTCACTTAAATGAAAGCAGAGAAATCCCCATCCTAACACCATCTGCATGGAGTTTGCATGTCCTCCCTGTGTCTGCGTTGGCCTCCTCCCACACTCCAAATGCTGGTAGGTCAACCAGATCCCATCCATAAATAGGCCCCAGCATGTGAGTGTGTCCGCAAGCGCGTCGGGGACCCCTCGGGGTAAGACCGTGCTATATCAAGATGCCACTCTACTCACCTCAAAAGGTGATGCTTAGAAAAACTATTTAAACCAGCGAATTCAACATTAAACAAACAGAAACAGCCTCTCAGTATGTCACCCTGGTGTCTCACTACTCTCCCCAGCAGTGCACAGGTCAAACTGCAAACGCATAAAACAGGACAAAACTGCGCCAGATCAACAAATGCCAATACAGCATCCAGGGGCTGATGTGCAAACAGCAGTGCACACTCAGCAAAGGCACCAGTCACTAGATACCAAAAAATGATGTCCAATGATTTGAAAACACTTAATGATAAAAGTCCAGATGAATGCCCAGATGATGCAATAAAAACCCCAAAAAATTAGACCACAATACTGAATTATAGAACTAAAAATGATGGATTAATAGTCCCATTGCAAAGGCATAAATCCTGCAAAATCACAAGATGAGATCAGTAGATGATTATGCAACACCCAGTGACATCAGCAAACAAAGGTGCCCTCCACCATAGTAAGGTAGCAGCTTACCAGAGGCAAGTCCATGAATGGTGGATGAACCATCGCAAGCCTCATGGACAAAAACAACAACAATGGCGCCATTAACGCATGCAATTTTTCCCGCCAAAACCAGCATGGGACGTCACAATGAACACCACATGGGTTCCCCCACACAAAGAAAAACACAAATGGCCTCCAGATTCCAACGCAAAAAAAGACCGCACTAAATTCGCACCAAACATCAAAATCTGCCCCAAAGGCTGAGAAATTCCACCAGCGAAATAGCCGACGAATGCCACATGGTATAGCGCCCAAAAGAAAGGTGGCTGCACCTTCCCTTATATGATGCCCACAGGCCAAGGAGAAACTGCGCCTCAAAATGGCAGACAAACCACAAGGCTAATCAAAAGCCAAGAATGGCGCCATTAATGCATGTATTTCTTTTCCCGCCAAAACCAGCATCTCTTTTAAAAGAAAATCAAAAATGTTTTTCTCCACAAAGACAGACTACACCATTGAAACTTTTCTAAATTATCATCAAAATCCACTGAAAAATGTGTCAGCTACACTCTACAAGGACCACATGTCATCTCCACAAAGCCTCATACACCTGAGACACCACATGTACACTTAAACATTTTAAAACCCTTTGGCCACTAAACAGCACATTCAATAAATGTAAGTTACATGCACAACATTATTCAACACTTTTCTCTACCTAAAGTTCACACACACACACACACAGTGGCCTCAGCCTGGCCACTTGGATATGCGGCGGGAACTTTCAACTCAAAAACCAAACCCTTTCGTTAAAATATTTTTACACTTATGGGGACATGTGTCTTTGTCCCCTATAAAGGCAAAAATCACAATCTATCCATTTCTATTTTTCATAGAAATCACAAACACTACACACATACAGTATATTGTTGCTTGTAACATCAGATCATCATCTCTCAGTGCGTAGCCCTTCCACTACAAAACTCCTGCATGCCATTTACAGAGAGTCACCAACTTTCACCATTGTAACTGATGACCATGCTGCTTGCCCCTCCCCCGCTAAAGCACATGGCACACAGGGACCAGACTTTAACAATGCAGCCAATCAATGGCTGGCTGCACAAGCTGCTCAATACAATCGCACAAAAGGTCTTTTTTCCAAACAGCCATCTCTTACACAACTTCAATCACACTCATGGGGACACGTGTCCTACATCACACAAACAATCTAATCACACACAGGCACGTGCAGGCATACCCACACAGGCACACACAATCAAATTCACAGGCATACGATCCATGAAAAAATCACACACACACACTGCAAACTTAAAGCATTATTTCAAAAAGACAAAAAATTTGTTCTTTTACAGAGTAGAGCCCCCACACATCGGAACATAGATCCACTCTCCCCCCCATCTCGATCCGATGTCCAAAGGGACTCCATCTATTCCCAAAGGTCCTGGCCCGCCATAACTGTTGTGGAATTTCAGGCTGTTGTTTACAGAGCACACAGCCTATAATTCCTGTGCTACCTAAGCACACACTTTAGATTCATCTTTTTGCAATAATGTTGTCTTTAAGTTTGCTAAGTTCCACTCACCGTTCATCCCATCATTCATTCAAGGAAAGCACCAACACAGGTCTTATCACCATGTCATCCCAGAGCCGACTCTCTAGCCGACGCCTACTCAAAGACTTTTATTAGCTTCCAAAGATCTCACAGACATGAGGTGATTGGCTGCAGCAACCAATCACCTCCCCCATGGGAGGTGACATCACAGGATGTTCCTTCCACACAGGAAAATTACAATACAAGGACATCCCCTCCAACAGGGTTTAAATATATACAATTCAATACAATAATACAATGCATGATGGCAAAAGTCTTATGGGCGTGTCCAGGCAGGGAAAGCGCGCATGCTCCCAGCAAACGAAGCCGCATTGCTTTAAAACATGGACGTTCTCCCTGACTATGAAACGATCATAAGCTCTCATATTACCGCTGATAAGAATCCTTATTCTGCGCTATTCCATAGAATAACGCATATTCAGATTATACTATTATTGAATGGGGGAGGGAGGCTATCTGCAGACGCGCGCTACGAATCCCAATCAATGTTGATCAGACACAGCAGAGACAAGAGCACGCATCTGCCTATAACCAATGATGTTGTTGCAGAGCGAGCATATCCCCTCCTCAACGATCGTCCGTGTTAATGCACAGAGGGCCCCCGTCGGTGGACATATCCGCACCCTGCAAACATCACACTCCAACCTCAAGACGTTTTCCCCTATCAGACGGGATTCAACCAGCCTCAGACTGCCCCAGCCAGCTCTTTAGGAGCGGGCTGCGAAAGTACTAACACTGGGTGACACTATGACAATACATCATAAAAATCTCCACAACACTATGCACAGGGTTGGTGGGAATCCCTCAAATGGTATGGGTGGGTGTACAGACCCAGATACTAAGCACAGGGATGGTTGGAACCCCTTATGGGCACAGCAGTTGTACAGACCCAGGAACTATGCACAGGGTTGGTGGGAACCCCTCATAATGGGATGGGTGGGTGTACAGACCCGGTAACTCAGCACAGGGATTATGGAATCCCCACATAATGGGCAAAGCAGGTGTAAGGACCTGTGAACTCAGCATGGGTTCAGTGCCAACCATTAATAATGGGATGGGTGGGTGTACAGACTCGGGACCTCAGCACAGGGATTGTGGGAAACCCTCATAATGGGATGGGTGGGTGTACAGACCCGGTAACTCAGCACAGGGATTGTGGGAACCCCTCATAATGGGATGGGTGGGTGTACAGACACGGGAAGCCAGCACAGGGATTGTGGTAACCCCTCATAATGGGCAGAGCAGGTGTACAGACCTGTGAACTTAGCATGGGTTCAGTGGTAGCCACTCATAATGGGATGGGTGGGTGTACAGACCCGGGGACACAGCACAGGGATTGTGGTAACCCCTCATAATGGGCAGAGCAGGTGTACAGACCTGTGAACTCTGCACAGGCATTGTGGGAACCCCTCATAATGGGATGGGTGGGTGTCCAGACACGGGAAGCCAGCACAGGGATTGTGGTAACCCCTCATAATGGGCAGAGCATGTGTACAGACCTGTGAACTCAGCATGGGTTCAGTGGGAACCACTCATAACGGGATGGGTGGGTGTACAGACCTGGGAACTCGGCACAGGTTTGGTAGGAACCCCTCATAATGGGCCCGCTGGGTGTACAGACCCAGGAACTCAGCACAGGGATTGTGGGAACCCCTCATGGGTACAGCGAATGTACAGACACAGGAGCTATGCACAGGGTTGTTGGGAACCCCTCTTAAGGCAATTTGTGAATGTACAGACCAAGGAACTTGGCACAGTGATTGTTGGAACCCCTTATGAGCACAGCAGGTGTTCAGACCCAGAAACTATGCACAGGGTTGGTGGGAACCCCTCATAATGGTATGGGTGGGTGAACAGACCTAGATACTTAGCACAGGGATGGTTGGAACCCCTTATGGTCACAGCAGTTGTACAGACCCAGGAACTATGCACAGGGTTGGTGGGAACCCCTCATAATGGGATGGGTGGGTGTATAGACCCAGGAACTCGGCACAGGGATTGTGGTAACCCCTCATAATGGGTAGAGCAGATATACAGACCTGTGAACTCTGCACAGGCATTGTGGGAACCCCTCATAATGGGATGGGTGTGTGTCCAGACATGGGAAGCCAGCACAGGGATTGTGGTAACCCCTCATAATGGGCAGAGCAGGTGTACAGACCTGTGAACTCTGCACAGGCATTGTGGGAACCCCCTCACAATGGGTTCGGTGGGTGTACAGACACGGGAAGCCAGCACAGGGATTGTGGGAACCCCTTATGGGTACAGCGAGTGTACAGACACAGGAGCTATGCACAGGGTTGTTGGGAACCCCTCTTAAGGCAATTTGTGAGTGTACAGACCAAGGAACTTGGCACAGTGATTGTTGGAACCCCTTATGGGCATAGCATGTTTACAAACCCAGATACTCAGCACAGGGATTGTTGGAAGCCCTTATGGGCACAGCAGGTGTACAGACCCAGAAACTACGCACAGTGTTCGTGGGAAACCCTCATAATGGGATGGGTGGGTGTACAGACCCGGTAACGCAGCACAGGTATTGTAGTAACCCCTCATAATGGGCAGAGCAGGTGTACAGACCTGTGAACTCTGCTCAGGCATTGTGGGAGTCCCTCATGATGGGATGGGTGAGTGTACAGACCCAGGTACTCAGCACAGGGATTGTGTGAACCCCTTATGGGCACAGCATGTGTACAGACCCAGGTACAATGCACATGGTTAATGTGAACCCCTCATAATGGGATGGGTGGGTGTACAGACCCGGGAACTTGGCACAGGGATTGTGGAATCCCCTCATAATGGGCAAAGCAGGTGTAAGGACCTGTGAACTCAGCATTTGTTCAGTGGGAACCACTCATAATGGGATGGGTGGGTGTACAGACCCGGGAACTCTGCACAGGTTTTGTGTTAACCCCTCATAATGGGCAGAGCAGGTGTTCAGACCTGTGAACTCAGCATAGGCAGTGTGGGAACCCCTTATAATGGAACCCCTTATAATGGGATGGGTGGGTGTACAGACCCGGGAAGCCAGCACAGGGATTGTGGTAACCCCTCTTAATAGCCAGAGCAGGTGAACAGACCCGGAAACTCAGTATAGCTTCGGTGTGAACCACTCATAATGGGATAGGTGGGTATACAGACCCAGGAACTCAGCACAGTGTTCGTTGAGAACCCCTTATAATGGTATGAGTGGGTGTATAGACCCAGAAACTCAGCACAGGGATTGTGGGAACCCTTTATGGGTACAGCGAGTGTACAGACACAGGAGCTATGCACAGGGTTGTTGGGAACCCCTCTTAAGGCAATTTGTGAGCGTACAGACAAAGGAACTTGGCACAGTGATTGTTGGAACCCCTTATGGGCACAGCATGTGTACAGACCCAGAAACTCAGCACAGGGATTGTTGGAACCCCTTATGGGCACAGCAGTTGTACAGACCCAGGAACTATGCACAAGGTTGGTGGGAACCCCTCATAATGGTATGGGTGGGTGTACAGACCCAGATACTCAGCACAGGGATGGTTGGAACCCCTTATGGGCACAGCAGTTGTACAGACCCAGGAACTATGCACAGGGTTGGTGGGAACCCCTCATAATGGGATGGGTGGGTGTACAGACCCGGGAACTCAGCACAGGGATTGTGGTTACCCCTCATAATGGGCAGAGCAGGTGTACAGACCTGTGAACTCTGCACAGGCATTGTGGGAACCCCTCATAATGGGATGGGTGGGTGTACAGACAGGGGAAGCCAGCACAGGGATTGTGGAAACCCCTCATAATGGGCAGAGCAGGTGTACAGACCTGTGAACTCAGCATGGGTTCAGTGGGAACCACTCATAATGAGATGGGTGGGTGAACAGGCCCAGGAACTCAGCTCAGGGTTTGTGGGAAACCCTCATAATGGGATGGGTGGGTGTGCAGACCCGGTAACTCAGCACAGGGATTGTGGTAACCCTTCATAATGGGCAGAGCAGGTGTACAGACTTGTGAACTCTGCACAGGCATTGTGGGAACCCCTCATAATGGGATGGGTGTGTGTCCAGACACGGGAAGCTAGCACAGGGATTGTGGTAACCCCTCATAATGGGCAGAGCATGTGTACAGACCTGTGAACTCAGCATGGGTTCAATGGTAACCACTCATAATGGAATGGGTGGGTGTACAGACCCGGGAACTCGGCACAGGGTTGGTGGGAACCCCTCATAATGGGCCCGCTGGGTTTACAGACCCAGGAACTCAGCACAGGGTTGGTAAGAACCCCTTATAATGGGATGGGTGTGTGTCCAGACACAGAAAGCTAGCACAGGGATTGTGGTAACCCCTCATAATGGGCAGAGCATGTGTACAGACCTGTGAACTCAGCATGGGTTCAGTGGTAACCACTCATAATGGGATGGGTGGGTGTACCGACCCAGATACTCAGCACAGGGATTGTTGGAACCCCTTATGGGCACAGCAGTTGTACAGACCCAGGAACTATGCACAGGGTTGGTGGGAACCCCTCATAATGGGATGGGTGGGTGAATAGACCCGGGAATTCAGCAAAGGGTTGGTGGAATCCCCTCATAATGGACAGAGCAGGTGTACAGACCTGTGAACTCAGCATGGGTTCAGTGGTAACCACTCATAATGGGATGGGTGAGTGTACAGACCCGGGAACTCAGCACGTAACCCCTCATAATGGGCAGAGCAGGTGTACAGACCTGTGAACTCTGCACAGGCATTGTGGGAACCCCTCATAATGGGATGGGTGTGTGTCCAGACACGGAAAGCTAGGGTTCAGTGGTAACCACTCATAATGGGATGGGTGAGTGTACAGACCCGGGAACTCAGCACAGGGATTGTGGTAACCCCTCATAATGGGCAGAGCATGTGTACAGACCTGTGAACTCAGCATGGGTTCAGTGGGAACCACTCATAATGGGATGGGTGGGTGAACAGACCCGGGAACTCAGCTCAGGGTTGGTGGGAAACCCTCATAATGGGATGGGTGGGTGTGCAGACCCAGTAACTCAGCACAGGGATTGTGGTAACCCCTCATAATGGGCAGAGCAGGTGTACAGACTTGTGAACTCTGCACAGGCATTGTGGGAACCCCTTATAATGGGATGGGTGTGTGTCCAGATACGGAAAGCTAGCACAGGGATTGTGGTAACCACTCATAATGGGATGGGTGGGTGTACAGACCGAGATACTCAGCACAGGGATTGTTGGAACCCCTTATGGGCACAGCAGTTGTACAGACCCAGGAACTATGCACAGGGTTGGTGGGAACCCCTCATAATGGGATGGGTGGGTGAATAGACCCGGGAACTCAGCAGAGGGTTAGTGGAATCCCCTCATAATGGACAGAGCAGGTGTACAGACCTGTGAACTCAGCATGGGTTCAGTGGTAACCACTCATAATGGGATGGGTGAGTGTACAGACCCGGGAACTCAGCACAGGGATTGTGGTAACCCCTCATAATGGGCATAGCAGGTGTACAGACCTGTGAACTCTGCACAGGCATTGTGGAAACCCCTCATAATGGGCTGGGTGTGTGTCCAGACATGGAAAGCTAGCACAGGGATTGTGGTAACCCCTCATAATGGGCAGAGCATGTGTACAGACCTGTGAACTCGACATGGGTTCAGTGGTAACCACTCATAATGGGATTAGTGGGTGTACAGATCGGAGAACTCAGCAGAGGGTTGGTGGGAACCCCTCATAATGGGCCCGCTGGGTGTACAGACCCAGGAACTTGGCACAGGGTTGTTGGGAACCCCTCATAATGGGATGTGTGGCTGTAAAGAGCCAGATACTTAGCACAGGGATTGTGGGAACCCCTTATGGGTACAGCGAGTGTACAGACACAGGAGCTATGCACAGGGTTGTTGGGAACCCCTCTTAAGGCAATTTGTGAGGGTACAGACCAAGAAACTTGGCACAGTGATTGTTGGAACCCCTTATGGGCACAGCGAGTGTACAGACACATGAGCTATGCGCAGGGTTGTTGGGAACCCCTCATAACGGGAATTGTGGGTGTACAGACCAAGGAACTTTGCACAGGGATTGTGTGAACCCCTTATTGTCACAGCAGTTGTACAGACCCAGGAACTATGCACAGGGTTGGTGGGAACCCCTCATAATGGGATGGGTGGGTGTACAGACCCGGGAACTCATCACAGGGATATTGGTAACCCGTCATAATGGTCAGAGCAGGTGTACAGACCTGTGAACTCTGCACAGGCATTGTGGGAACCCCTCATAATGGGATGGGTGGGTGTACAGACACGGGAAGCCAGCACAGGGATTGTGGTAACCCCTCATAATGGGCAGAGCATGTGTACAGACCTGTGAACTCAGCATGGGTTCAGTGGGAACAACTCATAATGGGATGGGTGGGTGTACAGACCCGGGAACTCGGCACGGGGTTGGTGGGAACCCCTCATAATGGGCCCGCTGGGTATACAGACCCAGGAACTCAGCACAGGGATTGTGGGAACCCCTTATGGGTACAGCGAGTGTACAGACACAGGAGCTATGCACAGGGTTGTTGGGAACCCCTCTTAAGGTAATTTGTGAATGTACAGACCAATATAAAATATAGCCATACTTCTGGATAAAATTCAGACAGTATTGTTCAAGACAATTGCTATACCCTAATTAAGACAAAACGCGAAATAGAGCACAATGTCAGCATTGCCGTGATTTGGTTTGTATTCGTTTTTTGTAGATTGTTACATACCGTTAAACAAGCAAAAATTGAGGAAACAGACTGTGTAAAGCAACGTTCACATTTAGATATCAGCTTAAAAATTTGTGCTATCCTGACATGTGTTACATTTACATTATTTAAGCTTTACAGGTCATATTGTTGCCTGTAAGTCAGCTATAGTAATGGTATATGAAAACTATTTTGTTTTCGCCTGACAGCTATATTTGCGAAATGAAACTATATTATATGTAATGTAAAACGTTTTTTTGCTATATACAATCTTGTAATGCAACGATAACTTAACCTGTGCTGCTAAAGTTATGTTAAGTCAGCCATCTTATTTTCCTGCATCTAAACAACAGGCTTACTTTAGTAAGCCTTTCAATGTTTAAATTTTTTTGCTTTTTTAACGGTATGTAACAATCTACAAAAAAACAATACAAACCAAAGCACGGCAATGCTGACATTGTGCTCTATTTCGCGTTTTGTCTTAATTAGGGTATTGCAAGTGTCTTAAACAATACTGTTTGAATTTTATCCAGAAGTATGGCTATATTTTATAATCTCTCTCAGGTTAAGTCAGCCATCTTATTTTCCTGCATCTAAACATCTAATGTAAGCCTTTCACTGTTTAAAGTTTATTGCTTGTTTAAACGGTATGTAACGATCTACAACAAACGAATACAAATCATCATCATCACCATCACCATTCATCCTCCAGGTCAAGACGCGACATTCCATCTAGGACCCATCATCACAGGGGACGTTCACATTCCCCCTCTAAGTATAGGAGATGTTCCCATTCCTCCTCAAGTCACCGCTACAACACTGCCACAACACTGTAAGCCCTCACAGTTACTCTTAGTGGGCGCTGGAACGCCCTGCTGTGAACTATTATATCAGGAATAGTGATGAGCCGAACACCCCCGGGTTCGGTTCGCACCAGAACCCGCGAACGGACCGAAAGTTCGCACGAACTTTAGAACCCTATTAAATACAATGGATGCGAACGTTCGAAATCTAAAATGCTAATTATAACGACTATTATGCATGTTATTGTCCTAAAAAGGGTTTGGGAACCCGGGTTCTGCACCAGGGGACATGTATCAATGCAAAAAGAAGTTTTAAAAACGGCCGTTTTTCTGGAGCAGTCATTTTAATGATGCATAAAGTGAAAAAAAACAAGTCAAATATTCCTTTAAATATCGTACCTGGGGGGTGTCTAAAGTATGCCTGTGAAGTGCCACGTGTTTCCCGTGTTTAGAACTGTCCCTGCACAAAATTACATTTCTAAAGGGAAAAAAACCATTTAAAACTGCTTGCGGCTTTAATGTAATGTCTGGTCCCGGTAATATGGATGAAAATCTTTAAGAAAAATGGCATAGCTACCCCATCACACACCCCCCCCCCTACCCCAGCCCATTACCAGCCCCTTTGGGTCTTGTATGGATATTAAGGGGAACCCCGCACACAAAATAAAAAAGGCCCTACAGTATATACTCTGAACAGCCGTATACAGGCGGTGCATACAAGACAGGGACTGTAGGTTTGTTCTTATGTAGAATCTGTTTGTAATTTTGAACAGGTACATTGTTTAAGTGTAGCTCCAGCCAAAAAATATATTTTTAAGCTTTTTGGAAAACATAGGGAAGGGTTATCACCCCTGTAACATTTGTTTTGCTGTCTGTGCAGTGTGCACCTGTTCAGAACAGTTCACCTCACTTTCCGTCCTAATGACAAATGTTTTTTGAAAATTTGGGGTTTTTATTGAAACAAGAATTGGTGATAAAGAATCAGTGGAGAGGAGACACTTTTTTCCCATATTAACTCTTACAGGAGAGAATTTGCCTTCCTAGGGGTAGATTTCCTCTCACTTCCTGTTGTATCCTTCCGTTTGCAAGGAGGAGTCGTTTGTAAGTTGGATGTTTGAAAGTAGGGGCCTGCCGTATATACTCAGCTGAAATTTGCCCCTTACATGTTGGTGTTGCCACAACACTGTGAGCCCTCACAGTTACTCTTGGTGGGCGCATGAATGGGCCCTGCTGTGAATTATTAGATCAAGAATTGTAATTGCATGCCCCTGTTGAACAGGGGCTTAAAAATTGGGCCTTTGGTGGTGGTGGTGGTGTTGACACAACACTGTAAGGCCTCACAGTTAGTCTTGGTGGGCGCAGGAATGGGCCCTGCTGTGAATTATTAGATCAAGAATTGTAATTACATGCCCCTGTTAAACAGGGGCAGAAAAATTGAGCCTTAGGCACTGGTGTCACAACACTGCAACCCCTCACAGATACTGTACTTGGAGCACAGCAATGAGCCCTGTTGCAAAGTATTGCATCAAAAATTGTAATTACACGCCCCTGTTAAACAGGGGCTGAAAAATTGGGCCTTAGCCACTGGTGCTGGTGCCACGACACTGCAACCACTCCCAGATACTCTAGTTGGAGTGCAGGAATGAGCCCTGCTGCAAAGCATTGCATAAAAAATTGTAATAACACACCCCTGTTAAACAGGGGCTGAAAAATTGGGCCTTAGCCACGGGTGGCGGCACCCAGAAACAAAAATGTTCTTCCAAGCTATCATCGTCAATCGGATCATTGAGGAGGAGGAGGATAGTCAGTCAACATAAGAGGACAGTCTCTCAGCATCAGCATCAGTCTTGAAGGGATGTGACATTTGAAAATATATTAGTCTGTTATATCAGCTTCAGGTGTTTGGTAGCTGGTGGTGATCCAAGACTGGTTTATCTTTATGAAGGTCAGTCGATCAACAGAGTCGGTGGACAGGCGCACCCTGTGATCCGTGACAAATCCTCCAGCAGCACTGAATGTGCGTTCTGAAAGAATGCTGGATGCAGGACAGGCCAGTAGCTCAATTGCATACTGTGCAAGCTCTGGCCAGTGATCCATCCTCAAGACCCAGTAAGCCAGAGGATTTTCGGTGGGGAAGGTGTCCAAGTCTGACCTTGCCCCTAGGTATTCCTGCACCATGTATATCAGACGCTGGCGATGGTTGCTGGAACCGATCATACCTTGGGGCTGCGGACTAAAGAATTGTCTGAACGCTTCGGTCAGACGGCCACCTTCCCCACCGCTCCTTCTTTGACTGACCGAAGCCTCAGCAACTCGTTGTCCAGGACCAGGAGTTTGTAACCTCCCAGTCTCTGGGAACGCGTTGCACAGACCTTTATGCAAGGCCTCCCAGAGTTGTCTCATCCTCTGCTCCCTCTGCGACAGTAAGATAAGGCCCGCAACCTTACCCTTGTACCGTGGATCAAGGAGAGTGGCCAGCCAGTAATGGTCCCTCTCCTTGATCCGAAGAATACGAGGATCCTTCCGCAGACTTTGCAGGATCAGGGAGGCCATGCAGCGTAGGTTAGCTGAGGCATTCAGTCCGGAGTCCTCTGGGTCACTAAGGATGACATGATCCACAGCCACCTCCTCCCAGCCACGTACAAGTCCACTGGTTTCTTGGGACTGTAAATCATCCCTAAAAGACTGCTGCTGATGATGCTGAGTGCCAGGCTCCACCTCCATGCTGACACAATCCTCCTCCTCCTCCTCCTCCTCTTCTTCCTGTGCGATGGGTGGGACAGAAGGAACACTGTCTGGGTAAAGGGGGCCTTGAGAGGCAAGGAAGTCCTCCTCTTCCTGCCTCTGTTCTGCCTCAAGTGCCCTGTCCATTATTCCACACAGCGTATGTTCCAACAGGTGGACAAGAGGTACAGTGTCACTGATGCATGCACTGTCACTGCTCACCATCCTCGTGGCCTCCTCAAATGGTGCCAGGACAGTGCATGCATCCCTGATCATGCCCCACTGGCGTGGTGAAAAAAAACCAAGCTCCCCTGACCCTGTCCTGGTGCCGTAGTCGCACAGGTACTCATTGATGGCCCTCTGCTGTGTGTGCAGCCGCTGCAGCATGGCCAACGTTGAGTTCCACCTGGTGGGCATGTCACATATAAGGCGGTTCTTGGGCAGGTTCAACTCCTTTTGCAGCTCAGCCAGGCAAGCACTGGCATTATAAGATCTGCGGAAATGCACACAGACTTTCCTGGCCTGCCTCAGGACATCCTGTAAGCCCGGGTACCTGCCCAAGAACCGCTGCACCACCAGGTTAAGGACGTGAGCCACACAGGGCACATGGGTCAGTTGTCCCTGTCGGAGAGCGGAGAGGAGGTTGGTGCCATTGTCGCAAACTACCATTCCTGGCTTAAGCTGGCGTGGCATCAACCACCTCTCGGCCTGCCCCTGCAGAGCAGACAGAAGCTCTGCCCCAGTGTGGCTCCTGTCCCCCAAACACACCAGCGCAAGCACGGCATGGCATCTTTTTGCCTGCGTACTTGCGTAGCCCCTTGAACGCCTACGGAGCACCGCTGGTTCCGAGGACAAAGCACAGGAAGAGGCCATGGAGGAAGAAGAAGAGGAGGGGGTGGAGGACAGAGGTGTGTCACAACCAGTAGTAGCATTTTGGAGGCGTGGCGGTGGAACAACCTCCAACACTACTGCACCTTGTCCTGCATCCTTCCCAGCTGCCAAAAGAGTGACCCAATGGGCCGTGAAAGAAAGGTAATGTCCCTGTCCATGCCTGCTGGACCATGAGTCAGCGGTAATATGCACCTTACCGCTGACCGCCCTGTCCAGCGAGGCCAAGACATTGCCTTCCACATGCCGGTAGAGAGCCGGAATCGCCTTCCGTGAGAAAAAGTGGCGTTTGGGAACCTGCCACTGAGGAACCACACATTGCACAAACTCACGGAAGGGGGCCGAGTCTACCAACTGAAAAGGCAGCAGTTGAAGCGCTAGCAATTTAGCCAAGCTAGCATTCAACCGCTGGGCATGTGGATGGCTGGGAGTGAACTTCTTTCGACGGTCCAGCAGCTGGGGCAGGGAAATTTGCCTGCTAGAATCGGACGTTGGTGTACTGCTAGCAGAGTGCCCGCAAGTACTTGGCTGTGACACACCTAATTCTACACCTTCATTCCTCTCAGAGCAGGTTTCAGAGAGGACTGAAGGTATAGTGGGGTTGGAGATCCCAGCTGATGCGGTGCAAGAAGAGGTCAGCTTTGTTCTTTGGTGTGGGTCTTTAAGGTAGGCTTGCCAAAGAGCTGCATGGCAGGTCAACATATGTCTGGCCAAGCATGTGGTGCCCAAGCGGGTGATGTTTTGGCCACACGATATACGCTTGAGACATATGTTGCAAACAGCAGCTGTGCGATCTGATGCACTCGGCTCAAAAAAGGCCCACACCAAAGAACTTTTTGAATAACGGGCAGAGGCAGTGCCCTGCACAGGCGGAGCTCTGCGGTGTGATTCCGTCGGTGTGCTGCCCTTATGCTGGCCCCCCGAGGGCATCCTGCCTCGTTGGAGATGTGCCTCCTCCTCATCCTCCTCCTCCTCCTCTCTCCTATTAGGCACCCACGTGGAGTCAGTGAACTCATCATCCCCTCCCTCCTCATCAATCTGGCAGTATGCTGCAGCTGCTGGAACATGACTGCCAGATTGGTGTCCTTCTTGAGCATCCCCTCTCTCTGCTCTCACGCTTCTGCCTTCCTCTAGATGGGTATCATCATCAGACCCTTCGAAACGCTGGGCATCCTCCTGGAGCATGTACTCAACACTGTGCTCAAACAGTTCAGGGGACTCCTCAGGAGGACATGGTTGGTCTAGGGAAGGAGTGACTGATGATGACATTGATACCAGGGAAGAGGACGCTTTGGCAGCTGCTTTGCCAGTACCCTGAGCCTGGGTGAGAGAGGATGAGGAGGATGAGGAGGGCTTGGTCATCCACTCTACCAAGTCTTCGGCATGATGCGGCTCAACACGTCCAGCTGCCGAAAAGAAGGACAAGCGTGTCCCATGGCCACGTGCTGATGGCGATGCACCGCGTCCACGACCAGCACTGTTGTCTCTAGACACAGAGCCTGCTTGCCCTCTTTTTTTGGCTCCTGACTGTCTGCCTCTCCTTGTTTGCCTTCCAGACATTCTAATGGCCTGCAGGGAAATGGGAAAAGCAGCAATACAGGCTAAGTTAAGGTGTAATATGGTCAGGAGGCACACTCCGCCCGCTGTAATGGCCGCAAAATCCTGTTGGTGTAACACACCAGGAAAAAGCAGCAATACAGGCTAAGTTAAGGTGTAATATGGTCAGGAGGCACACTCCGCCCGCTGTAAGTGCCGCAAAATCCTGTTTGTGTAACACACCAGGAAAAAGCAGCAATACAGGCTAAGTTAAGGTGTAATATGGTCAGGAGGCACACTCCGCCCGCTGTAAGTGCCGCAAAATCCTGTTGGTGTAACACACCAGGAAAAAGCAGCAATACAGGCTAAGTTAAGGTGTAATATGGTCAGGAGGCACACTCTGCCCGCTGTAAGTGCCGCAAAATCCTGTTGGTGTAACACATCAGGAAAAAGCAGCAATACAGGCTAAGTTAAGGTGTAATATGGTCAGGAGGCACACTCCGCCCGCTGTAAGTGCCGCAAAATCCTGTTTGTGTAACACACCAGGAAAAAGCAGCAATACAGGCTAAGTTAATGTGTAATATGGTCAGGAGGCACACTCCGCCCGCTGTAAGTGCCGCAAAATCCTGTTTGTGTAACACACCAGGAAAAAGCAGCAATACAGGCTAAGTTAAGGTGTAATATGGTCAGGAGGCACACTCCACCCGCTGTAAGTGCCGCAAAATCCTGTTTGTGTAACACACCAGGAAAAAGCAGCAATATAGGCTAAGTTAAGGTGTAATATGGTCAGGAGGCACACTCCGCCCACTCTAAGTGCCGCAAAATCCTGTTTGTGTAACACACCAGGAAAAAGCAGCAATACAGGCTAAGTTAAGGTGTAATATGGTCAGGAGGCACACTCCGCCCGCTGTAAGTGCCGCAAAATCCTGTTTGTGTAACACACCAGGAAAAAGCAGCAATACAGGCTAAGTTAAGGTGTAATATGGTCAGGAGGTACACTACGCCTGCTGTAAGTGCCGCAAAATCCTGTTGGTGTAACACACCAGGAAAAAGCAGCAATACAGGCTAAGTTAAGGTGTAATATGGTCAGGAGGCACACTCCGCCCGCTGTAAGTGCCGCAAAATCCTGTTTGTGTAACACACCAGGAAAAAGCAGCAATACAGGCTAAGTTAAGGTGTAATATGGTCAGGAGGTACACTACGCCCGCTGTAAGTGCCGCAAAATCCTGTTGGTGTAACACACCAGGAAAAAGCAGCAATACAGGCTAAGTTAAGGTGTAATATGGTCAGGAGGTACACTCCGCCCGCTGTAAGTGCCGCAAAATCCTGTTGGTGTAACACACCAGGAAAAAGCAGCAATACGGGCTAAGTTAAGGTGTAATATGGTCAGGAGGCACACTCCGCCCGCAAGTGCCGCAAAATCCTGTTTGTGTAACACACCAGGAAAAAGCAGCAATACAGGCTAAGTTAAGGTGTAATATGGTCAGGAGGCACACTCCGCCTGCTGTAAGTGCCGCAAAATCCTGTTTGTGTAACACACCAGGAAAAAGCAGCAATACAGGCTAAGTTAAGGTGTAATATGGTCAGGAGGTACACTACGCCCCCTGTAAGTGCCGCAAAATCCTGTTGGTGTAACACACCAGGAAAAAGCAGCAATACAGGCTAAGTTAAGGTGTAATATGGTCAGGAGGTACACTCCGCCCGCTGTAAGTGCCGCAAAATCCTGTTGGTGTAACACACCAGGAAAAAGCAGCAATACAGGCTAAGTTAAGGTGTAATATGGTCAGGAGGCACACTCCGCCCGCTGTAAGTGCCGCAAAATCCTGTTTGTGTAACACACCAGGAAAAAGCAGCAATACAGGCTAAGTTAAGGTGTAATATGGTCAGGAGGCACACTCTGCCCGCTGTAAGTGCCGCAAAATCCTGTTGGTGTAACACATCAGGAAAAAGCAGCAATACAGGCTAAGTTAAGGTGTAATATGGTCAGGAGGCACACTCCGCCCGCTGTAAGTGCCGCAAAATCCTGTTTGTGTAACACACCAGGAAAAAGCAGCAATACAGGCTAAGTTAATGTGTAATATGGTCAGGAGGCACACTCCGCCCGCTGTAAGTGCCGCAAAATCCTGTTTGTGTAACACACCAGGAAAAAGCAGCAATACAGGCTAAGTTAAGGTGTAATATGGTCAGGAGGCACACTCCACCCGCTGTAAGTGCCGCAAAATCCTGTTTGTGTAACACACCAGGAAAAAGCAGCAATATAGGCTAAGTTAAGGTGTAATATGGTCAGGAGGCACACTCCGCCCACTCTAAGTGCCGCAAAATCCTGTTTGTGTAACACACCAGGAAAAAGCAGCAATACAGGCTAAGTTAAGGTGTAATATGGTCAGGAGGCACACTCCGCCCGCTGTAAGTGCCGCAAAATCCTGTTTGTGTAACACACCAGGAAAAAGCAGCAATACAGGCTAAGTTAAGGTGTAATATGGTCAGGAGGTACACTACGCCTGCTGTAAGTGCCGCAAAATCCTGTTGGTGTAACACACCAGGAAAAAGCAGCAATACAGGCTAAGTTAAGGTGTAATATGGTCAGGAGGCACACTCCGCCCGCTGTAAGTGCCGCAAAATCCTGTTTGTGTAACACACCAGGAAAAAGCAGCAATACAGGCTAAGTTAAGGTGTAATATGGTCAGGAGGTACACTACGCCCGCTGTAAGTGCCGCAAAATCCTGTTGGTGTAACACACCAGGAAAAAGCAGCAATACAGGCTAAGTTAAGGTGTAATATGGTCAGGAGGTACACTCCGCCCGCTGTAAGTGCCGCAAAATCCTGTTGGTGTAACACACCAGGAAAAAGCAGCAATACGGGCTAAGTTAAGGTGTAATATGGTCAGGAGGCACACTCCGTCCGCAAGTGCCGCAAAATCCTGTTTGTGTAACACACCAGGAAAAAGCAGCAATACAGGCTAAGTTAAGGTGTAATATGGTCAGGAGGCACACTCCGCCTGCTGTAAGTGCCGCAAAATCCTGTTTGTGTAACACACCAGGAAAAAGCAGCAATACAGGCTAAGTTAAGGTGTAATATGGTCAGGAGGTACACTACGCCCCCTGTAAGTGCCGCAAAATCCTGTTGGTGTAACACACCAGGAAAAAGCAGCAATACAGGCTAAGTTAAGGTGTAATATGGTCAGGAGGTACACTCCGCCCGCTGTAAGTGCCGCAAAATCCTGTTGGTGTAACACACCAGGAAAAAGCAGCAATACGGGCTAACTTCAGGTGTATAATGTGCAGGAGGCTTAGCAACAATGACACTGACACTGTCCCCGACCTATCCTTCTCTCTCCCTGCACACAAGGTTTATCAAAGTATATGACACTGACACTCTCCCTGCCTATCCTTCTTTCTCCCTGCACACAAGGTTTAGCAAAGAATATGACACTGACACTGTCCCCTGCCTATCCTTCTCTCTCCCTGCACACAAGGTTTATCAAAGTATATGACACTCACACTCTCCCTGCCTATCCTTCTCTCTCCCTACACACAAGGTTTAGCAAAGAATATGACACTGACACTCTCCCTGCCTATCCTTCTCTGTCCCTACACACAAGGTTTAGCAAAGAATAGATTTGACAAGATTTGACACTGTCCCTGGCTATCCTTCACTTTCCCTGCCCTGGAACACACTACACAAGGCCGCCGCGCTGGCGGCCTTTTATAGTGTGGGGCGTGTACTAAACCCCCTCAGCTATAATTGGCCACAGGCATCCTGCCTGTGGCCAATCATTGCTCTCCTCACTGCCGGCGCTGTGATTGGCCAAGCATGCAGGGTCACAGTGCATGCTTGGCCATTCACAGCGCCGGGATTACACTGCGATGGCGCAGTGTATTGTGGGCCGTTCGCGTCACTCGAATTTGGCGCGAACGGCCCAAATCGTTCGTTGTTCGCCGAACGCGCGAACAGCCGATGTTCGAGTCGAACCTATGTTCGATTCGAACATCCAGCTCATCCATAATCAGGAATTGTAATTACATGCCATTGTTGAACAGTGGTAGGAAAAATTGGGCCTTTAGTGGTGGTGCTGGTGCTACAACACTGTAAGCCCTCACAGTTACTCTTGGTGGGCGCATGAATGGGCCCTGCTGTGAATTATTAGATCAAGAATTGTAATTGCATGCCCCTGTTGAACAGTTGCAGAAAAATTGGGCCTTTGGTGGTGGTGGTGTTGCCACAACACTGTAAGCCCTCACAGTTACTCTTGGTGGGCGCAGGAATGGGCCCTGCGGTGAATTATTAGATCAAGAATTGTAATTGCATGCCCCTGTTGAACAGGGGCAGAAGAATTGGGCCTTTGGTGGTGGTGGTGGTGGTGGCGGTGGACAGTGTTGCCACAACACTGTAAGCCCTCACAGTTACTCTTGGTGGGCACAGGAATGGGCCCTGCTGTGAATGTAAAATGCTGCGTAAGCTGTTTAGGAAAAGAAAGGCTGCAGAGGGTTCTGGTGACCAGAAGAAAGTGTGCAGCTTACCTATCTGGGCCAGAAATAATGAGTGGGAGCCTCTTGCTAATGCATTTGTGAAGTATGCTTCTCCCTTGAAGCTGACTTGGGGTGATAAAGTCTCAGATCATTTTGTAGATTTTAGCCTTAAGGGGTTGGATTTAAGTAAGAAAGAGAAGAGGACAGTGTCCAGAGTGGGTTGGTACTTCCTCCATGCTCTCTATACTGAATCACATAGAAGGGAGAAGGCAGAGGCAGAAGTTCAGGTATTAAAAGACCAGCTAGCAGTTGCTTCAGAGTGTGTACGTTCAACCGCTAGTCGGGCTGATGATTTGCAAGAGTGGTGTGCAGTCCTCATGACCAAATCAATTAATGCCTTAAGGAAAAGGAAGGGGCGTAAACCTGTTAGTAAAGCCAGGGTACGTGCCATTGTCACATCCCAAAATTGGGGAGATAGAGTTTGATATTTCAGAGGATGATCTGCTAGTGGGAAAGAAAAAGTATGCCAGACCTCTCATTACTAAGCATAGGAAACGGCAACATGATAGAGAGGATATGGCAGATGGGGAGGTGCATTATCGCAACCCCAGAGATGTTGAATTTGAAGAAGTACGGGAGTTTTCACAAACTGAACTCCATGAGCTGGCAAAACAATACAAACAAAGGTCTGGGGAGCCCCTATTGAGTTGGCTTCTATGCTTATGGGATGAAGGGGCGGACAGTGTTGTTTTGTCAGGTAAGGAAGCAGTGGCTATGGGAGTGTTAACCCATGATCCACAATTGTGTCAGGCAGTGCGAAAAGCCAGAGAGTTTAGCGTGAATTTTTCACTGTTAGACCTTGTGAGAGATGGAATAGTCCGAGTATACGCTAGTCCTACTGACCTGGAAAATACCTACTCCTGGAGATCAATAGGAGAGGGTATTTCCAGGTTACGTGAGATGGGCTGTATAACCGGATTAAATACATTTCCAGAATGGATAGGTCCAGATATGGAACCCTTTACGTCTGCTCTGCGCTCTAAGCTGATGAAGTCTGCGCCATTTAATCTCAGGGCTCCATTATTGTCCTTGTGGGGAGGCCTGGGATTTAACAGCAAGATTCATGAAGCCACAACCCTTTTAAGACAGTTGGGGGAGATAGAGGAGACTAAAACAAAACCTGTCAGGGCAGTAGATAAGGTCAAGGCCAGACAGGAAGAATACAAGCAGAAAAGAACAGAGAAGAAACGGAATGGGGTAGAGAAGACAGAAGGTGAAGAGAAAACCAGGCTAGTTGTTTCTAGGAAAGAAATGTGGGTGGACCTATTAAAGGCAGGAGTACCTAGAGATGAGATAGATGGCATTCCTACTGCAGAAATGCTGAAGAGGTGGAAACATTTAGTAGTTAAAACTGTCAGGGTTAGAAACACTACTCCTAGTGAAGATAACATCAGCCTAGACTTAGAGGAAACAGAACAGACCCCTCCTGTTATCCCCAAACCAATTCCCAAAATTGAACATGAACCCAAATCCCTTTATCCTGGGGAGGAGTTAGAGAGAATCAGAAAAGGGGATTGGGAGGTTCAATATCCTTTATGAAGGGAAGGTGAGTCTCCTATAATAGCAGTGAGGGCAGTGACAGCAGGAGACCGACGCCCATATGCACCTGTCACTGTATGGTGGGGGAAGTCATCTTCTCCTACACATGTAATGGCTTTAGTTGATAGCGGAGCTGAAGTTACACTTTTGCAAGGAAATCCTTCCCATCACAAAGGAGAATTGATTTATGTAGAAGGTTTGGGAGGGCAAACTACACCAGCAGTTAGGATACGGGTGAAATTGGCTATTGGCAAGGGATCAGGATTTATGACAAATGTTTTGGTATCAGAGTTACCCGAAAATATTCTTGGGATGGATGTACTTCAAGGTCAGTCAATTCAGACTGAAAGAGGTACATTCACATTTGGGTATCCTGATAAAGCGTATCTGGTAAGGGCGGTGAAGGCTGTGGTCAGAGGTCATGCGAAATGGACCCCTGTCTACATTCCTCCACCAGAGTAGCCAGTCTGTCTCAAGCAGTACAGACTTCCTGGAGGCCACAAAGAAATTGGGGAGACTATTCAAGAACTGTTTAGAGCAGGGATCCTTAGACCTGCTGTAAGTCCTTTCTCGTCTCCGGTGTTCCCAGTAAAGAAACCTGATGGGACATATAGAATGACTGTGGATTACAGAGGTCTAAACAAAGTGGCACCTCCATTGAAGTCAGCTGTACCAGATATGATCTCAATTGTTGAGAAAATTGCTAAAGATGCAGGAGAATATCATGCTGTGATAGACCTGGCTAATGCTTTCTTTTCAATTTTGATAGACCCAGATTGTCAAGACCAGTTTGCTATGGTGTGGGACGGCCGCCAGTACACTTTCACTGTCCTTCCGCAAGGCTATCTTCATTCTCCAACGATTTGTCATGGACTGATTGCCCGAGATTTAAGTACCCTGAATTTGAAAGTCGCTGTGTTTCACTACATTGATGACATCATGATCTCTGGGACAAAAGAAGATGTAACTGAAGCACTGCACCTGCTGATACAGCACTTGGAGAACAGAGGATGGGCTATCAACAGAGACAAAGTCCAAGGACCTGCCACAGAGGTGAAATTCCTAGGAATGATGTGGACTGGGCCACAGAGGAAGATTCCAGAGACAGTTGTGCAAACTATCCAGGCGCTGTCACCCCCTACTACCAAAAAGGAGGCACAGAAGTTCATTGGAGTTGTGGGATTCTGGAGATCGTTCATCCCACATCTTGGACTGATTCTGAGGCCTATATACAATGTTACCAGAAAAAAGACTGAGTTCTCATGGGGTTCAGAGCAGCGGACTGCATTCCTGGCTGCTAAAGAAGCTATTTTGCAGCATCAGGGATTGGGACCCGTGAGACAAGGAGTACCATTTCAGCTGGATGTAGTGGAGCAGAATGGTACCATATCTTGGAGTCTGTGGCAGCCAAATGAAAAGAAAGGACTGAGAGCAATACCTATTGGATTTTGGTCCAAACAACTGACAGGGGCACAGACGATATACACGCCCCTAGAGAAGTACCTGTTTGGGGCCTACACAGCACTTCAACATGTAGAGACCATTACAGGAAAGGACACAGTCACCATCCATACTGCATTGCCAATAGCAGGATGGGTGAGAGATAATGGACTGACCACTAGGGCAGCTGTAGCCCAGAACCAGACACTGATGAAATGGAAGTGGTACCTTCAAGAAAGAGGGGGTATTGCAGCTGGGGATGTTAGAGACATTTCAAAACAGTTGGCAGGGCTTGTTACTTTTACCAGCACCCGGCCAGAAGAAGAAATTCCTGTGCTGCAGTGATCCCCCATTCAAGAGGCCCCACCCTTTGAGTCTCTGTCAGAAGACATGAAGGAGTCAGCATGGTTCACTGATGGTTCAGCCATAATCACCTATCTGGGTGTAAATGGACAGCAGCAGCCTACAACCCAAGTACAGACACAGTCCTGCAAAACAAAAGATCAAGTCTTCTGGACAGCAGCACTCCAATAAAAAGCCTTTATTATGTAAAATCTTCAAAAATCCAAATGCAGCACAGCAAGTCACAAAATTCTGGTTAGAGCTGACTAGTTTCACACTTTCTTAGTGATTAAACACAAAGAAAGTGTGAAACTAGTCAGCTCTAACCAGAATTTTGTGACTTGCTGTGCTGCATTTGGATTTTTGAAGATTTTACATAATAAAGGCTTTTTATTGGAGTGCTGCTGTCCAGAAGACTTGATCTTTTGTTTTGCCTGAAATTGCATTGCCTGCACCCTTGGCTGTTGGGAGGAGATAGTCACCTGGAGGACGTCCACACCTGAGCGGTTTCTGTTTTTGTTTGACAGACACAGTCCTGCAGGAGTCCGGAATCGGAGGGTCCAGTCAGTATGCAGAGTTGAAAGCTGTAGTGATGACTTTTCAGGAGGATCCTTCTTCCCATGTCACTATCTACACTGACAGCTGGGCGGTTTTTAAAGGACTGACAACTTGGATGCCCACGTGGAAGTCCAATGAATGGATGATTCATGGAAAGGTGGTGTGGGGAGGCAAGGAAGTCTGGGACTACATCTGGAAGGAAGCTCACTCCCGCACCATAAAAGTGGGGCATGTTGATGCACATGTGCCCCTAGTACCAGACTTTGAGAACTATAACAGAGTTGCAGATGAAATCGCAAAAGTGAAGGCAGTTGTGCCAATTGATCCTGTTTTGATGAACTTGGCCAACTGGGCCCACAAGCAATCTGGACATTTGGGGCAGAAAGCAACATATGAATGGGCACAGCAGAGAGGATTGCCTATATCCATGGACATGATAAAGACTGTAATAGGGAACTGTACAGTGTGTGGAGAAGTGCGACAATGGCCATTGCAAAAGTACTCCACTGGGTCGATTAAGAGGGGTGAAAGGCCTGCAGAGATCTGGCAGATTGACTTCATCTGTCCCCTGCCCCGGGGAAACAATGGACTGAGAAATTGTTGCACTGCAGTGGACACCTATTCAGGACTTATGCTTGTTCATCCTTGCAAACGTGCAGATCAAGCCGCAACGCTTCAACTGCTTCAGAAACTTGTCGTTGCTTATGGTTGTCCCAAACAAGTCCAAAGTGATAAAGGCTCACACTTCACCGGATTAACAGTACAGCAGTGGGCCAAAGATTCTGGAGTGTACTGGTTGTGCCATATCCCATACCATCCACAGGCAGCTGGTTTGATTGAAAGATACAACGGGCTATTGAAGGACCAGATACGCAAAATTACACCCACACATACACTAAGGGGGTGGGATCGGGTCCTCACACAGGCAGTCATGTTGTTAAATTCTAGGCCAATAGCCAAAAGCACACCATATGAGAGGATGGTAGGGGCTGAGGCACAGATTCCACAGCTGGAGTGCAGAGTTCAGTATGTATGTAAGGTTCCTGAAAGAACAGGGTTTAACAGATACCATGTTACTGCTTCCCATGACATAGAAACAAAGAGTGACGTATCTGAAGCTGAAGCCTATCTAGGAATGAGAGGGAATCTGGCAGGAAGGTTTGAAGTTATATTTGCATTGGCAGATGAGCTTCAAGACAGTGGCTGGGACTCTGACTGGTTAGTGGATACTTCTCAGCAAGAGTGGAAAGTGAGGCTACATAACATCAAACCTTCCAAAAAAAACAGCAGTGATTTTTTGGGAAATATCAGTATATTTCCTCTCCTCCCTATTGATGTTCTTTGGGAGGGTCAGGGGTGCATACAGGCAGGTGGCAAAGTATTGGTCAGATATCCAGGCAATAAGCCATTTAGAGGAGAGATTGTAGCTGAAGGGCCAGGATCTACTGTTTATGTATTATTAGAAGGAACAGATAATCCGCTTTGTTTTCCACTCCACAGACTGTCTCCGATTTGATCCATAGGAAGACCAGATAAAAGTGGTTACATGATGGAAAGAATGACGGAAGATCGCAAGAGCTGTGGAGAACAAGGCCTTTGATGTATTTCGAGCCTGGACTTGTTTCTAAACAACTTTAGAATGGACTTTCTAATGAACTTTTATCCAAAGACTGAAACACCTTCCCAGTGACAGAAATATGGGAGGGGTTGCATTTAAGGAAAATTCATGTGTATATTGAGTTTTTAGTAATGAAGAGAATTTCTGTGTGTGGTCTGAGAGAGAAAAAATAAAAAATCATAGGGCGGAATGTATTGCGTTTGTTAAAAATATGATTTTTTATTATATTAATCAGACATAGGATACATGGGACAATTTTACAATAGTGGGTTGGTCAGATTACTGTCAGTATTTTGGTTTGAGTAGATTTCTCAAACAAATGTTTTACTCGTTTGAGATTTTTTTCAGCTCTCAACCTGAAAGAATGACAGTTTAGATTACAGGTTTTTGGTTTGAGTAGACAATAGGTTAGATACCATTGTTGTATTCAATATGCTAATGTCTCTATAGCCACAGTAAACAAGTAAGACATTACTTGTTAGAGATTTCTTTCAGCTCTCAAACTGAAAGAATAACTGTTTAGATTACAAACAGGTTTGTTTTGAGTAGACAATAGGTAGATAGCATTGTTGTATTCAATGCTATTGTTGAAATACAGCTACAGTTTTGATAACAAAGGTAAACAGCCTGACACACATAAAAGGAGGCATAAGCTAGTAGGACAGGGACACACCATGTTGCTGTAAGATCAGTGAGAAGCCACTCATGAAGAAGAACAGAACCTGGTCTCCAAGAAGAATTATTGCCAATGGAGATCACAAGTAATCGAAGATAAGTAACCTTTAAATGTATTTGTAGTTATAGACCATAGGTTGTTCTATTTGCTAGGCATTTTGCTTGTTATAGAAATCTGTCAGTCTTGTATTTTAGTCCTAATATTGTAATAGTTTTGTATGTACAG
Organism: Rana muscosa; assembly: GCA_029206835.1. NCBI lineage: Eukaryota > Metazoa > Chordata > Amphibia > Anura > Ranidae > Rana > Rana muscosa. The sequence continues at coordinate 15,145,964 of JARGYO010005562.1, forward strand.
CATCTTGTATAATAAAAGCACATTTACACACTGCAGAAGTCTCAGCTTCCTTGTTATACCACAGAGTAACCTTGCTAGATAAACGCAAGCGAAACATTTTGGGGCTCGTCCGGGATCTGTGATATAATTCAATTGAAGCAGACTTGTTTTTCTGTAGTGTGTTGTGTAGTTTTTGCTAGGTAAAATGCTGCGTAAGCTGTTTAGGAAAAGCAAGGCTGCAGAGGGTTCTGGTGACCAGAAGAAAGTGTGCAGCTTACCTATCTGGGCCAGAAATAATGAGTGGGAGCCTCTTGCTAATGAACTTGTGAAGTATGCTTCTCCCTTGAAGCTGACTTGGGGTGATAAAGTCTCAGATCATTTTGTAGATTTTAGCCTTAAGGGGTTGGATTTAAGTAAGAAAGAGAAGAGGACAGTGTCCACAGTGGGTTGGTACTTCCTCCATGCTCTCTATACTGAATCACATAGAAGGGAGAAGGCAGAGGCAGAAGTTAAGGTATTAAAAGACCAGCTAGCAGTTGCTTCAGAGTGTGTACGTTCAACCGCTAGTCGGGCTGATGATTTGCAAGAGCGGTGTGCAGCCCTCATGACCAAATCAATTAATGCCTTAAGGAAAAGGAAGGGGCGTAAACCTGTTAGTAAAGCCAGGGTACGTGCCATTGTCACATCCCAAAATTGGGATTGTGAGGATGTGTTCTCCTCAAATGATAGTGAGGATGAGAAGATAGAGTTTGATATTTCAGAGGATGATCTGCTAGTGGGAAAGAAAAAGTATGCCAGACCTCTCATTACTAAGCATAGGAAACGGCAACATGATAGAGAGGATATGGCAGATTGGGAGGTGCATTATCGCAACCCCAGAGATGTTGAATTTGAAGAAGTACGGGAGTTTTCACAAACTGAACTCCATGAGCTGGCAAAACAATACAAACAAAGGTCTGGGGAGCCCCTATTGAGTTGGCTCCTACGCTTATGGGATGAAGGGGCGGACAGTGTTGTTTTGTCAGGTAAGGAAGCAGTGGCTATGGGAGTGTTAACCCATGATCCACAATTTCGTCAGGCAATGCGAAAAGCCAGAGAGTTTAGCGTGAATTTTTCACTGTTAGACCTTGTGAGAGATGGAATAGTCCGAGTATACGCTAGTCCTACTGACCTGGAAAATACCTACTCCTGGAGATCAATAGGAGAGGGTATTTCCAGGTTACGTGAGATGGGCTGTATAACCGGATTAAATACATTTCCAGAATGGATAGGTCCAGATATGGAACCCTTTACGTCTGCTCTGCGCTCTAAGCTGATGAAGTCTGCGCCATTTAATTTCAGGGCTCCATTATTGTCCTTGTTGGGAGGCCTGGGATTTAACAGCAAGATTCATGAAGCCACAACCCTTTTAAGCCAGTTGGGGGAGATAGAGGAGACTAAAACAAAACCTGTCAGGGCAGTAGATAAGGTCAAGGCCAGACAGGAAGAATACAAGCAGAAAAGAACAGAGAAGAAACGGAATGGGGTAGAGAAGACAGAAGGTGGAGAGAAAACCAGGCTAGTTGCTTCTAGGAAAGAAATGTGGGTGGATCTATTAAAGGCAGGAGTACCTAAAGATGAGATAGATGGCATTTCTACTGCAGAAATGCTGAAGAGGTGGAAACATTTAGTAGGAAAAACTGTCAGGGCTAGAAACACTACTCCTAGTGAAGATAACATCAGCCTAGACTTAGAGGAAACAGAATAGACCACTCCTGTTAGCCCCAAACCAATTCCCAAAACTGAACATGAACCCAAACCCAAATCCCTTTATCCTGGGGCGGAGTTAGAGAGAATCAGAAAAGGGGATTGGGAGGTTCCTTATCCTTTATGAAGGGAAGGTGAGTCTCCTGTAATAGCAGTGAGGGCAGTGACAGCAGGAGACCAACGCCCATATGCACCTGTCACTGTATGGTGGGGGAAGTCATCTTCTCCTACACATGTAATGGCTTTAGTTGATAGTGGAGCCGAAGTTACACTTTTGCAAGGAAATCCTTCCCATCACAAAGGAGAATTGATTTATGTAGAAGGTTTGGGAGGGCAAACTACACCAGCAGTTAGGATACGGGTGAAATTGGCTATTGGTAAGGGATCAGGATTTATGACAAATGTTTTAATATCAGAGTTACCCGAAAATATTCTTGGGATGGATGTACTTCAAAGTCAGTCAATTCAGACTGAAAGAGGTACATTCACATTTGGGTATCCTGATAAAGCGTATCTGGTAAGGGCGGTGAAGGCTGTGGTCAGAGGTCATGCGAAATGGACCCCTGTCTACATTCCTCCACCAGAGAAGCCAGTCTGTCTCAAGCAGTACAGACTTCCTGGAGGCCACAAAGAAATTGGGGAGACTATTCAAGAACTGTTTAGAGTAGGGATCCTTAGACCTGCTGTAAGTCCTTTCTCGTCTCCGGTGTTCCCAGTAAAGAAACCTGATGGGACATATAGAATGACTGTGGATTACAGAGGTCTAAACAAAGTGGCACCTCCATTGAAGTCAGCTGTACCAGATATGATCTCAATTGTTGAGAAAATTGCTAAAGATGCAGGAGAATATCATGCTGTGATAGACCTGGCTAATGCTTTCTTTTCAATTTTGATAGACCCAGATTGTCAAGACCAGTTTGCTATGGTTTGGGACGGCCGCCAGTACACTTTCACTGTCCTTCCGCAAGGCTATCTTCATTCTCCAACGATTTGTCATGGACTGATTGCCCGAGATTTAAGTACCCTGAATTTGAAAGTCGCTGTGTTTCACTACATTGATGACATCATGATCTCTGGGACAAAAGAAGATGTAACTGAAGCACTGCACCTGCTGATACAGCACTTGGAGAACAGAGGATGGGCTATCAACAGAGACAAAGTCCAAGGACCTGTCACAGAGGTGAAATTCCTAGGAATGATGTGGACTGGGCCACAGAGAAAGATTCCAGAGACAGTTGTGCAAACTATCCAGGAGCTGTTGCCCCCTACTACCAAAAAAAGGAGGCACAGAAGTTCATTGGAGTTGTGGGTTTCTGGAGATCGTTCATCCCACATCTTGGACATATTCTGAGGCCTATATACAATGTTACCAGAAAAAAGACTGAGTTCTCATGGGGTTCAGAGCAGCGGACTGCATTCCTGGCTGCTAAAGAAGCTATTTTGCAGCATCAGGGATTGGGACCTGTGAGACAAGGAGTACCATTTCAGCTGGATGTAGTGGAGCAGAATGGTACCATATCTTGGAGTCTGTGGCAGCCAAATGAAAAGAAAGGACTGAGAGCAATACCTATTGGATTTTGGTCCATCAATGAGTACCTGTGCGACTACGGCACCAGGACAGGGTCAGGGGAGCTCGGGTTTTTTTCACCATGCCAGTGGGGCATGATCAGGGATGCATGCACTGTCCTGGCACCATTTGAGGAGGCCACGAGGATGGTGAGCAGTGAAAGTGCATGCATCAGTGACACTGTACCTCTTGTCCACCTGTTGGAGCATACGCTGCGTGGAATAATGGACAGGGCACTTGAGGCAGAACAGAGGCAGGAAGAGGAGGACTTCCTTGCCTCTCAAGGCCCCCTTTACCCAGACAGTGTTACTTCTGTCCCACCCATCACACAGGAAGAGGACGAGGAGGAGGAGGAGGAGGATTGTGTCAGCATGGAGGTGGAGCCTGGCACTCAGCATCAACAGCAGCAGTCTTTTAGGGATGATTTACAGTCCCAAGAAACCCGTGGACTTGTACGTGGCAGGGAGGAGGTGGCTGCGGATCATGCGGATCATGTCATCCTTAGTGACCCAGAGGTCTCCTGACTGAATGCCTCAGCTAACCTACGCTGCATGGCCTCCCTGATTCTTCGGATCAAGGATCCGCGGTACAAGGGTAAGGTTGCGGACCTTATCTTGCCGTCGCAGAGGGAGCAGAGGATGAGACATCTCCGGGAGGCCTTGCAGAAAGGTCTGTGCAACGCGTTCCCAGAGACTGGGAGGATACAAACTCCTGGTCCTGGACAACGAGTTGCTGAGGCTTTGGTCAGTAGCAGAAGGAGCGGTGGAGAAGGTGGCCGTCTGATCGATGCGTTCAGACAATTTTTTAGTCCGCAGCCCCAAGGTATGATTGGTTCCAGCAACCATCGCCAGCGTCTGATATACATGGTGCAGGAATACCTAGGGGCAAGGTCAGACTTTCCCACTGAAAATTCTCTGGCTTACTGGGTCTTGAGGATGGATCACTGGCCAGAGCTTGCACAGTATGCAATTGAGCTACTGGCCTGTCCTGCATCCAGCGTTCTTTCGGAACGCACATTCAGTGCTGCTGGAGGCTTTGTCATCGATCACAGTGTGCGCCTGTCCACCGACTCGGTTGATCGACTGACCTTCATAAAGATGAATCAGTCTTGGATCACCACCAGCTGCCAGGCACCTGAAGCTGATGTAACAGAATAATTTATTTTGAAATGTCACATCCCTTCAAGACTGCCTATGCTGATGCTGAGTGACTGTCCTGCTATGTTGACTGACTATCCTCTTCCTCCTCAATAAACCTGATGATAGCTTGGAAGAACATTTTTGTTTCTGGGTGCCGCCACCAGTGGCTAAGGCCCAATTTTTCAGCCCCTGTTTAACAGGGGCATGGAATTACAATTTTTTATGCAATGCTTTGCAGCAGGGCTCATTCCTGCACTCCAACTAGAGTATTTGGGAGACATTGCAGTGTCGAGGAGGATGAGGAGGAGGCACATCTCCAACGAGGCAGAATGCCCTCCGGGGGCCAGCGTAAGGGCAGCACACCGACTGAATCACACCGCAGAGCTCCGCCTGTGCAGGGCGCTGCCTCTGCCCGTTATTCCAAAAGTTATTTGGTGTGTGCCTTTTTTTAGTTGAGTGCATCAGATCGCACCGCTGCTATTTGCAACATATGTCTCAAGCGTATCTCGCGTGGCCAAAACATCAGCCGCTTGGGCACCACATGCTTGACCAGACATATGTTGACCTACCATGCAGCTCATTGGCAAGCGTACCTTAAAGACCCACACCAAAGAACAAAGCGGACCTCTCCTTGCTCCTCATCAGCTGGGATCTCCAACCCCACTATACCTTCAGTCCTCTCTGAAACCTGCACTGAGAGGAATGAAGGTGTATAATAAGGTGTGTCACAGCCAAGTAGTTGCGGGCACTCTGCTAGCAGTACACCAACGTCCGATTGTAGCAGGCAAATTTCCCTGCCCCAGCTGCTGTACTATCGAAAGAAGTTCACATGCCCAGCGGTTGAATGCTAGCTTGGCTAAATTCAACTGCTGCCTTTTCAGTTGGTAGACTCGGCCCCCTTCCGCGAGTTTATGCAATGTGCGGTTCCTCAGTGGCAGGTTCCCAAACGCCACTTTTTCTCACAGAAGGCGATTCCGGCTCTCTACCAGCATGTGGAAGGCAATGTCCATGCCTCGCTGGACAGGGCGGTCAGTGGTGAGGTGCATATTACCGCTGACTCATGGTCCAGCAGGCATGGACAGGGACGTTACCTTTCTTTCATGGCCCATTGGGTCACTCTTTTGGCAGCTGGGAAGGATTCAGGACAAGGTGCAGTAGTGTTGGAGGTTGTTCCGCCGCCCCGCCTCCAAAATGTTACTACTGGTTGTGACACACCTCTCTCCTCCACCCCTCCTCTTCTTCTTCCTCCATGGCCTCTTCCTGTGCTTTGTCCTTGGAACCAGCGGTGCTCCGTAGGCGTTCAAGGGGCTACACAAGTACGCAGGCAAAAAGATGCCATGCCGTGCTTGTGCTGGTGTGTTTGGGGGACAGGAGCCACACTGGGGCAGAGGTTCTGTCAGCTCTGCAGGGGCAGGCCGAGAGGTGGTTGATGCCACGCCAGCTTAAGCCAGGAATGGTGGTTTGCGACCATGGCACCAACCTCCTCTCCACCCTCTGACAGGGACAACTGACCCATGTGCCCTGTGTGGCTCACGTCCTTAACCTGGTGGTGCAGCGGTTCTTGGGCAGGTACTCGGGCTTACAGGATGTCCTGAGGCAGGCCAGGAAAGTCTGTGTGCATTTCCGCAGATCATATAATGCCAGTGCTCGGCTGGCTGAGCTGCAAAAGTAGTCGAACCTGCCCAAGAACCGCCTTATATGTGACATACCCACCAGGTGGAACTCAACGTTGGCCATGCTGCAGCGGCTGCACACGCAGCAGAGGCCCATCAATGAGTACCTGTGTGACTACGGCACCAGGACAGGGTCAGGGGAGCTCGGGTTTTTTTCACCATGCCAGTGGGGCATGATCAGGGATGCATGCACTGTCCTGGCACCATTTGAGGAGGCCACGACGATGGTGAGCAATGACAGTGCATGCATCAGTGACACTGTACCTCTTGTCCACCTGTTGGAGCATACTCTGCGTGGAATAATGGACAGGGCACTTGAGGCAGAACAGAGGCAGGAAGAGGGGGACTTCCTTGCCTCTCAAGGCCCCCTTTACCCAGACAGTGTTACTTCTGTCTCATCACAAAGGAAGAGGATGAGGAGGAGGAGGATTGTGTCAGCATGGAGGTGGAGCCTGGCACTCAGCATCAACAGCAGCAGTCTTTTAGGGATGATTTACAGTCCCAAGAAACCTGTGGACTTGTACGTGGCTGGGAGGAGGTGGCTGCGGATCATGTCGTCCTTAGTGACCCAGAGGACTCCGGACTGAATGCCTCAGCTAACCTACGCTGCATGGCCTCCCTGATCCTGCAAAGTCTGCAGAAGGATCCTCCTATTCTTCGGATCAAGGATCCACGGTACAAGGGTAAGTTTGCGGACCTTATCTTGCCGTCGCAGAGGGAGCAGAGGATGAGACATCTCCGGGAGGCCTTGCAGAAAGGTCTGTGCAACGCGTTCCCAGAGACTGGGAGGATACAAACTCCTGGTCCTGGACAACGAGTTGCTGAGGCTTTGGTCAGTAGCAGAAGGAGCGGTGGAGAAGGTGGCCGTCTGACGGATGCGTTCAGACAATTTTTTAGTCCGCAGCCCCAAGGTATGATTGGTTCCAACAACCATCGCCAGCGTCTGATATACATGGTGCAGGAATACCTAGGGGCAAGGTCAGACTTTCCCACTGAAAATCCTCTGGCTTACTGGGTCTTGAGGATGGATCACTGGCCAGAGCTTGCACAGTATGCAATTGAGCTACTGGCCTGTCCTGCATCCAGCGTTCTTTCGGAACGCACATTCAGTGCTGCTGGAGGCTTTGTCACCGATCACAGGGTGCGCCTGTCCACCGGCTCGGTTGATCGACTGACCTTCATAAAGATGAATCAGTCTTGGATCACCACCAGCTACCAGGCACCTGAAGCTGATGTAACAGAATAATTTATTTTGAAATGTCACATCCCTTCAAGACTGCCTATGCTGATGCTGAGTGACTGTCCTGTTATGTTGACTGACTATCCTCTTCCTCTTCAATAAACCTGATGATAGCTTGGAAGAACATTTTTGTTTCTGGGTGCCGCCACCAGTGGCTAAGGCCCAAATTTTCAGCCCCTGTTCAACAGGGGCATGGAATTACAATTTTTTATGCAATGCTTTGCAGCAGGGCTCATTCCTGCACTCCAACTAGAGTATTTGAGAGAGGTTGCAGTGTCGAGGAGGATGAGGAGGAGGCACATCTCCAACGAGGCAGAATGCCCTCCGGGGGCCAGCGTAAGGGCAGCACACCGACTGAATCACACCGCAGAGCTCCGCCTGTGCAGGGCGCTGCCTCTGCCCATTATTCCAAAAGTTCTTTGGTGTGTGCCTTTTTTGAGTTGTGTGCATCAGATCGCACCGCTGCTATTTGCAACATATGTCTCAAGCGTATCTCGCGTGGCCAAAACATGAGCCGCTTGGGCACCACATGCTTGACCAGACATATGTTGACCTACCATGCAGCTCGTTGGCAAGCGTACCTTAAAGACCCACACCAAAGAACAAAGCGGACCTCTCCTTGCTCCTCATCAGCTGGGATCTCCAACCCCACTATGCCTTCAGTCCTTTCTGAAACCTTCACTGAGAGGAATGAAGGTGTAGAATAAGGTGTGTCACAGCCAAGTAGTTGCGGGCACTCTGCTAGCAGTACACCAACGTCCGATTGTAGCAGGCAAATTTCCCTGCCCCAGCTGCTGTACCATCGAAAGAAGTTCACATGCCCAGCGGTTGAATGCTAGCTTGGCTAAATTCAACTGCTGCCTTTTCAGTTGGTAGACTCGGCCCCCTTCTGCGAGTTTATGCAATGTGCGGTTCCTCAGTGGCAGGTTCCCAAACGCCACTTTTTCTCACAGAAGGCGATTCCGGCTCTCTACCGGCATGTGGAAGGCAATGTCCATGCCTCGCTGGACAGGGCGGTCAGCGGTGAGGTGCATATTACCGCTGACTTATGGTCCAGCAGGCATGGACAGGGACGTTACCTTTCTTTCATGGCCCATTGGGTCACTCTTTTGGCAGCTGGGAAGGATGCAGGACAAGGTGCAGTAGTGTTGGAGGTTGTTCCGCCGCCCCGCCTCCAAAATGTTACTACTGGTTGTGACACACCTCTCTCCTCCACCCCTCCTCTTCTTCTTCCTCCATGGCCTCTTCCTGTGCTTTGTCCTTGGAACCAGCGGTGCTCCGTAGGCGTTCAAGGGGCTACACAAGTACGCAGGCAAAAAGATGCCATGCCGTGCTTGTGCTGGTGTGTTTGGGGGACAGGAGCCACACTGGGGCAGAGGTTCTGTCAGCTCTGCAGGGGCAGGCCGAGAGGTGGTTGATGCCACGCCAGCTTAAGCCAGGAATGGTGGCAAGGTCAGACTTTCCCACTGAAAATCCTCTGGCTTACTGGGTCTTGAGGATGGATCACTAGCCAGAGCTTGCACAGTATGCAATTGAGCTACTGGCCTGTCCTGCATTCAGCGTTCTTTCGGAACGCACATTCAGTGCTGCTGGAGGCTTTGTCACCGATCACAGGGTGCGCCTGTCCACCGACTCGATTGATCGACTGACCTTCATAAAGATGAATCAGTCTTGGATCACCACCAGCTACCAGGCACCTGAAGCTGATGTAACAGAATAATTTATTTTGAAATGTCACATCCCTTCAAGACTGCCTATGCTGATGCTGAGTGACTGTCCTGTTATGTTGACTGACTATCCTCTTCCTCCTCAATAAACCTGATGATAGCTTGGAAGAACATTTTTGTTTCTGGGTGCTGCCACCAGTGGCTAAGGCCCAATTTTTCAGCCCCTGTTTAACAGGGGCATGGAATTACAATTTTTTATGCAATGCTTTGCAGCAGGGCTCATTCCTGCACTCCAACTAGAGTATTTGGGAGAGGTTGCAGTGTCGTGGCACCAGTACCAGTGCCTAAGGCCCAATTTTTCAGGCGTGTAATTACAATTTTTCATGCAATACTTTGCAACAGGGCTCATTGCTGTGCTCCAAGTACAGTATCTGTGAGGGGTTGCAGTGTTGTGGCACCAGCACCAGTGCCTAATGCCCAATTTTTGAGCTCCTGTTTAACAGGGGCGTGTAATTAAAATTTTTGATGCAATACTTTGCAACAGGGCTCATTGCTGTGCTCCAAGTACAGTATCTGTGAGGGGTTGCAGTGTTGTGGCACCAGCACCAGTGCCTAAGGCCCAATTTTTCAGCCCATGTTTAACAGGGGCGTGTAATTAAAATTCTTGGTCTAATAATTCACAGCAGGGCCCATTCCTGTGCCCACCAAGAGTAACTGTGAGGGCTTACAGTGTTGTGGCAACACCGTCCACCACCACCACCACCACCAAAGACCCAATTTTTCTGCCCCTGTTCAACAGGGGCATGCAATTACAATTCTTGATCTAATAATTCACAGCAGGGCCCATTCATGCGCCCACCAAGAGTAACTGTGAGGGCCTACAGTGTTGTAGCACCAGCACCACCACCAAAGGCCCAATTTTTCCTACCACTGTTCAACAATGGCATGTAATTACAATTCCTGATATAATAGTTCACAGCAGGGCGTTCCAGCGCCCAACAAGAGTAACTGTGAGGGCTTATAGTGTTGTGGCAGTGTTGTAGCGGTGACTTGAGGAGGAATGGGAACATCTCCTATACTTAGAGGGGGGATGTGAACGTCCCCTGTGATGATGGGTCCTAGACGGAATGTCGCGTCTTGACCTGGAGGATGAATGGTGATGGTGATGATGATGATTTGTATTTGTTTGTTGTAGATCGTTACATACCGTTTAAACAAGCAATAAACTTTAAACAATGAAAGGCTTACATTAGATGTTTAGTTCAGGAAAATAATATGGCTGACTTAACCTGCGAGAGATTATAAAATATAGCCATACTTCTGGATAAAATTCAAACAGTATTGTTCAAGACACTTGCAATACCCTAATTAAGACAAAACGCGAAATAGAGCACAATGTCAGCATTGCCGTGATTTGGTTTGTATTGTTTTTTTGTAGATTGTTACATACCGTTAAAAAAGCAAAAAAAAATTAACATTGAAAGGCTTACTAAAGTAAGCCTGTTGTTTAGATGCAGGAAAATAAGATGGCTGACTTAACACAACTTTAGCAGCACAGGTTAAGTTATCGTTGCATTACAAGATTGTATATAGCAAAAAAACGTTTTACATTACATATAATATAGTTTCATTTCCCAAATATAGCTGTCAGGCGAAAACAAAATAGTTGTCATATACCATTACTATAGCTGACTTACAGGCAACAATATGACCTGTAATGCCCCATACACACGATAATTTTTCATGCCGTTAAAAATACCATTAAAAAAAATGGCCATTAAAAATGATCGTGTGTATGCTCCAGAGCATTTTTAACGACGTGAAAAACGGGCATTAAAAATTTCGAACATGCTCTCTTTTTTTCACGTCGTTTTTCATGTCGTTTTTTTTAACGACGTGAAAAACGATAGTGTGTATGCTTTAACGACGTGAAAAAAAATGCGCATGCTCAGAATCAAGTATGAGACGGGAGCGCTCGTTCTGGTAAAACTACCGTTCGTAATGGAGATAGCACATTCGTCATGCTGTAACGGACTGAAAAGCACTAGACTGAAAAGAGCGAATCGTCTCTCAACAAACTTTACTAACATGAAGGGTGGCGCCATTCGAACGGAACTTCCCCTTTATAGTGCCGTCGTACGTGGTGTACGTCACTGCGCTTTTCTTGAACATTTTTTAAAATGATGGTGTGTACGCAAGACAGGCTTGAGAGGAAACAAGAAAAAAAATGACGAGAAAAACGTCAGTTTTAAAAATGACATTAAAAATGATCGTGTGTATGGGGCATAAGGCTTAAATAATGTAAATGTAACACATGTCAGGATAGCACAAATTTTTAAGCTGATATCATCTAAATGTGAACGTTGCTTTACACAGTCTGTTTCCCCAATTTTTGCTTGTTTAACGGTACGTAACAACCTACAAAAAACGAATACAAACCAAATCACGGCAATGCTGACATTGTGCTCTATTTCGCGTTTTGTCTTAATTAGGGTATTGCAATTGTCTTGAACAATACTGTCTGAATTTTATCCAGAAGTATGGCTATATTTTATAATCTCTTGCATTAATGTAAATTGTCTTTCTGCTATCCTGTAGAATTAGGTTGTGCTACTCACAGATATCTTTCCGAATTGGGGAAACAGACTGTGTAAAGCAACGTTCACATTTAGATGATATCAGCTTAAAAATTAGTGCTATCCTGACATGTGTTACATTTACAGTATTTAAGTCAGATATAGTAATGCTATCTGACAACTATTTTGTTTTCGCCTGACAGCTATATTTGGGAAATGAAACTATATTATATGATCTGCGGAAATGCACACAGACTTTCCTGGCCTGCCTCAGGACATCCTGGTTTTTTTCACCATGCCAGTGGGGCATGATCAGGGATGCATGCACTGTCCTGGCACCATTTGAGGAGGCCACGAGGATGGTGAGCAGTGACAGTGCATGCATCAGTGACACTGTACCTCTTGTCCACCTGTTGGAGCATACTCTGCGTGGAATAATGGACAGGGCACTTGAGGCAGAACAGAGGCAGGAAGAGGAGGACTTCCTTGCCTCTCAAGGCCCCCTTTACCCAGACAGTGTTACTTCTGTCCCATCACACAGGAAGAGGACGAGGAGGAGGAGGATTGTGTCAGCATGGAGGTGGAGCCTGGCACTCAGCATCAACAGCAGCAGTCTTTTAGGGATGATTTACAGTCCCAAGAAACCTGTGGACTTGTACGTGGCTGGGAGGAGGTGGCTGCGGATCATGTCGTCCTTAGTGACCCAGAGGACTCCGGACTGAATGCCTCAGCTAACCTACGCTGCATGGCCTCCCTGATCCTGCAAAGTCTGCGGAAGGATCCTCGTATTCTTCGGATCAAGGAGAGGGACCATTACTGGCTGGCCACTCTCCTTGATCCACGGTACAAGGGTAAGGTTGCGGACCTTATCTTGCCATCGCAGAGGGAGCAGAGGATGAGACATCTCCGAGAGGCCTTGCAGAAAGGTCTGTGCAACGCGTTCCTCAGAGACTGGGAGGTTACAAACTCCTGGTCCTGGACAACGAGTTGCTGAGGCTTCGGTCAGTAGCAGAAGGAGCGGTGGAGAAGGTGGCCATCTGACCGATGCGTGTATTGCGTTTGTTAAAAATATGATTTTTATTATATTAATCAGACATAGGATACATGCAACAATTTTACAATAGTGAGTTGGTCAGATTACCTGTCAGCCTTTTTTGGTTTGAGTAGATTTCTCAAACAAATGCTTTTTTTTACAATGGGATTAGATACCATTGTTGTATTTAGTACATTACCTGTTTGAGATTTCTTTCAGCTCTCAAACTGAAAAGAATTACAGTTTAGATTACAGGTTTCATTTTTGAGTAGACAATAGGTAGATAGCATTGTTGTATTCAATGCTATTGTTGAAATACAGCGATAGTTTTGATAACAATGGTAAACAGCCTGACACACATAAAAGGAGGCCTAAGCTAGGAGGGAGACACACACCATGTTGCTGTAAGATCATGAAGAAGAACAGAACCTGGTCTCCAAGAAGAATTATTGCCAATGGAGATCACGAGTAATCGAAGATAAGTAACCTTTAAATGTATTTGTAGTTATAGACCATAGGCTGTTCTATTTGCTAGGCATTTTGCTTGTTATAGAGATCTGTCAGTCTTGTATTTTAGTCCTACTATTGTAATAGTTTTGTATGTACAGCATCTTTGTATAGTAAAAGCACATTTACACACTGCAGAAGTCTCATCTTCCTTGTTATACCACAGAGTAATCTTGCTAGATAAACGCAAAAGCAAAACATTTGGGGGGCTCGGCCGGAATTTGTGCTATAATTCAATTAAAGCAGACTTGTTTTTCTGTAGTGTGTTGTGTAGATTGTGCAAGGTAAAATGCTGTCTAAGCTGTTTAGGAAAAGCAAGGCTGCAGAGGGTTCTGGTGACCAGAAGAAAGTGTGCAGCTTACCTATCTGGGCCAGAAATAATGAGTGCGAGCCTCTTGCTAATGCATTTGTGAAGTATGCTTCTCCATTGAAGCTGACTTGGGGTGATAAAGTCTCATATCATTTTGTAGATTTTAGCCTTAAGGGGTTGGATTTAAGTAAGAAAGAGAAGAGGACAGTGTCCACAGTGGGTTGGTACTTCCTCCATGCTCTCTATACTGAATCACATAGAAGGGAGAAGGCAGAGGCAGAAGTTAAGGTATTAAAAGACCAGCTAGCAGTTGCTTCAGAGTGTGTACGTTCAACCGCTAGTCGGGCTGATGATTTGCAAGAGCGGTGTGCAGCCCTCATGACCAAATCAATTAATGTCTTAAGGAAAAGGAAGGGGCGTAAACCTGTTAGTAAAGCCAGGGTACGTGCCATTGTCACATCCCAAAATTGGGATTGTGAGGATGTGTTCTCCTCAAATGATAGTGAGGATGAGGAGATAGAGTTTGATATTTCAGAGGATGATCTGCTAGTGGGAAAAAAAAAGTATGCCAGACCTCTCATTACTAAGCATAGGAAACGGCAACATGATAGAGAGGATATGGCAGATGGGGAGGTGCATTATCGCAACCCCAGAGATGTTGAATTTGAAGAAGTATGGGAGTTTTCACAAACTGAACTCCATGAGCTGGCAAAACAATACAAACAAAGGTCTGGGGAGCCCCTATTGAGCTGGCTCCTACGCTTATGGGATGAAGGGGCGGACAGTGTTGTTTTGTCAGGTAAGGAAGCAGTGGCTATGGGAGTGTTAACCCATGATCCACAATTGCGTCAGGCAATGCGAAAAGCCCGAGAGTTTAGCGTGAATTTTTCACTGTTAGACCTTGTGAGAGATGGAATAGTCCGAGTATACGCTAGTCCTACTGACCTGGAAAATACCTACTCCTGGAGATCAATAGGAGAGGGTATTTCCAGGTTACGTGAGATGGGCTGTATAACCGGATTAAATACATTTCCAGAATGGATAGGTCCAGATATGGAACCCTTTACGTCTGCTCTGCGCTCTAAGCTGATGAAGTCTGCGCCATTTAATCTCAGGGCTCCATTATTGTCCTTGTTGGGAGGCCTGGGATTTAACAGCAAGATTCATGAAGCCACAACTCTTTTAAGCCAGTTGGGGGAGATAGAGGAGACTAAAACAAAACCTGTCAGGGCAGTAGATAAGGTCAAGGCCAGACAGGAAGAATACAAGCAGAAAAGAACAGAGAAGAAACGGAATGGGGTAGAGAAGACAGAAGGTGAAGAGAAAACCAGGCTAGTTTTTTCTAGGAAAGAAATGTGGGTGGACCTATTAAAGGCAGGAGTACCTAGAGATGAGATAGATGGCATTCCTACTGCAGAAATGCTGAAGAGGTGGAAACATTTAGTAGGTAAAACTGTCAGGGTTAGAAACACTACTCCTAGTGAAGATAACATCAGCCTAGACTTAGAGGAAACAGAACAGACCCCTCCTGTTAGCCCCAAACCAATTCCCAAAACTGAACATGAACCCAAATCCCTTTATCCTGGGGTGGAGTTAGAGAGAATCAGAATAGGGGATTGGGAGGTTCAATATCCTTTATGAAGGGAAGGTGAGTCTCCTGTAATAGCAGTGAGGGTAGTGACAGCAGGAGACCGACGCCCATATGCACCTGTCACTGTATGGTGGGGGAAGTCATCTTCTCCTACACATGTAATGGCTTTAGTTGATAGCGGAGCTGAAGTTACACTTTTGCAAGGAAATCCTTCCCATCACAAAGGAGAATTGATTTATGTAGAAGGTTTGGGAGGGCAAACTACACCAGCAGTAAGGAAACGGGTGAAATTGGCTATTGGCAAGGGATCAGGATTTATGACAAATGTTTTGGTATCAGAGTTACCCGAAAATATTCTTGGGATGGATGTACTTCAAGGTCAGTCAATTCAGACTGAAAGAGGTACATTCACATTCGGGTATCCTGATAAAGCGTATCTGGTAAGGGCGGTGAAGGCTGTGGTCAGAGGTCATGCGAAATGGACCCCTGTCTACATTCCTACACCAGAGAAGCCAGTCTGTCTCAAGCAGTACAGACTTCCTGGAGGCCACAAAGAAACTGGGGAGACTATTCAAGAACTGTTGAGAGTAGGGATCCTTAGACCTGCTGCAAGTCCTTTCTCATCTCCGGTGTTCCCAGTAAAGAAACCTGATGGGACATATAGAATGACTGTGGATTACAGAGGTCTAAACAAAGTGGCACCTCCATTGAAGTCAGCTGTACCAGATATGATCTCAATTGTTGAGAAAATTGCTAAAGATGCAGGAGAATATCATGCTGTGATAGATCTGGCTAATGCTTTCTTTTCAATTTTGATAGACCCAGATTGTCAAGACCAGTTTGCTATGGTGTGTAACGGCCGACAGCACACTTTCACTGTCCTTCCGCAAGGCTATCTTCATTCTCCAACGATTTGTCATGGACTGATTGCCCGAGATTTAAGTACCCTGAATTTGAAAGTCCCTGTGTTTCACTACATTGATGACATCAT
Source organism: Rana muscosa (assembly GCA_029206835.1). NCBI lineage: Eukaryota > Metazoa > Chordata > Amphibia > Anura > Ranidae > Rana > Rana muscosa. The sequence goes on from JARGYO010005562.1 coordinate 15,161,983, forward strand.
GATCTCTGGGACAAAAGAAGATGTAACTGAAGCACTGCACCTGCTGATACAGCACTTGGAGAACCGAGGATGGGCTATCAACAGAGACAAAGTCCAAGGACCTGCCACAGAGGTGAAATTCCTAGGAATGATGTGGACTGGGCCACAGAGGGAGATTCCAGAGACAGTTGTGCAAACTATCCAGGCGCTGTCACCCCCTACTACCAAAAAGGAGGCACAGAAGTTCATTGGAGTTGTGGGATTCTGGAGATCGTTCATCCCACATCTTGGACTGATTCTGAGGCCTATATACAATGTTACCAGAAAAAAGACTGAGTTCTCATGGGGTTCAGAGCAGCGGACTGCATTCCTGGCTGCTAAAGAAGCTATTTTGCAGCATCAGGGATTGGGACCCGTGAGACAAGGAGTACCATTTCAGCTGGATGTAGTGGAGCAGAATGGTACCATATCTTGGAGTCTGTGGCAGCCAAATGAAAAGAAAGGACTGAGAGCAATACCTATTGGATTTTGGTCCAAACAACTGACAGTGGCACAGACGAGATACACGCCCCTAGAGAAGTACCTGTTTGGGGCCTACACAGCACTTCAACATGTAGAGACCATTACAGGAAAGGACACAGTCACCATCCATACTGCATTGCCAATAGCAGGATTGGTGAGAGATAATGGACTGACCACTAGGGCAGCTGTAGCCCAGAACCAGACACTGATGAAATGGAAGTGGTACCTTCAAGAAGGAGGGGGTATTGCAGCTGGGGATGTTAGAGACATTTCAAAACAGTTGGCAGGGCTTGTTACTTTTACCAGCACCCGGCCAGAAGAAGAAATTCCTGTGCTGCAGTCATCCCCCATTCAAGAGGCTCCACCCTTTGAGTCTCTGTCAGAAGACATGAAGGAGTCAGCATGGTTCACTGATGGTTCAATATTGTTTAAACTAAAGATGGACTTTAAACGGCACATAGATAGATATTGTAAAAATTCTAAGGGTTTTATTGTTGGTAGAAAAATATAATTGAATTTAGGTAAAAAGTACATTAATACAAAAAAATGACATTATGTAACAATCATCAATAATTGGTATAGGGTCCCATTTACAAGACTCAACACATCTCCCAGAGATTACATTGACATGTAAAATACACAAAGTAAAATAGAATAATGTATAGCCAACAAACACAAATAAGGAGTTGGGCGGTATGCACGAGAGATGGCTGGTCTTATTGATAGGTCCGGTAAATTCAAAGATAAAGATCTTGCTTTCGCTCGACTAGTTTCGCGTTCCAAAACGCTTCGTCGGGAGCATAGTATTCTGTCAAGATTATACATAAACAATTCAAAAGAGATACTTCAGTTAATATAATTTTAATACTTGTATCTAAAATAAAACTAATGAAAAACATTTTGAAGAAAAAAGCTAATATACACTGATTAAAAGTTTTCGATTGACCACAGAAGGATGAAACACCCACCACCTATACACTGCCAGCACCGAACCCAGTCACACAACAACTGGGGCATGAAAGTAGCTGTGCAAAAATATAGAAAAAAGACGAGGAAAAAAGGGGGGGAAAGGGGGGGGTTTGGGGGGGGGAGGGGAAGGGAGGGGGGAAGGGAGGGGGAAAAAGGAGGGGAGGGGGGGGAAGGGGGAGGGTTTTGGAGGGGGGGAAAAGGGGGGGGGAAAAAGAAAGAAAAAAGAAAAAGAAAAAACGAGGGATTGGAGAGGGAACGGGAGGGGGGGGAAAGGGGGGGAAGGGGAAAAGGAAGAACTGGAATGTAAGTTAGTCCATATCCATAGGTACTATTAAGAAAATTGAGCAAGCTAAATAGCAAGTGCAAAAATTATAGAAACGTAAATGGGATAATGTGTCAGTAATCACCATCGAGGCAGACCAATAAAGGGGGGGGGGACAAGAAAGAAAAAATATAATAGTTTCTATACTTACGAACAAGGCCGTGTTAGGTAGTGAAACCGGCCTAGGTATTTTTACCTGGCAGTCCGTATATCACAGGGTGCCAGTATTATATAAACACATTCTAAGAGTAAAACACATGACGTGACCCATAAGTGTCAGAAGTAGATATTTTGAACAAAATAAAAAGAGGGGAGTGAAGGTAGGGGGGGGGGGTGGGGGGGTTTTGAAAAAGGGGGGGGAAAGGGGAAAGGGGAAAGGGGGGGAAAAGGGAAAGGAATTTTTTCATTTATATATTGTCTAGGGGCTCACCATGGTAGACAGTAATGCGTGATTTGAGTAAAAGAGTAACTATGCACAGGCTACTGATAGGTAGGGAACGTAAATCCAGGTGTAACAAGCCAGACAGTACTGTAGAAGAGTGTGTCAGTCAGAAGCACTTGCTCGAGCCACACAGTGGTAGTCTGTTTAGGTGACCCCTAGTGATGGACTGACCCAGCTGAAAAACATAAGTACAAAAAGGAGGTTTAAAAAGGACCCACTTCCCTAGATCTGTCTGCTCGTATCCCAGATAGATGTTTTTACCTTATAGCTTGACAAGGATTATGTGCTGGTGGACCTGGATGGAACCTCTCCTGTGGACAGCCTCACAGTGCACTGTGCACCGTTTTTATGTGTCCCTACAGGAAGGCGTCATCACCCCCGGAAGTGACGCTGGTGCGCGGGTTCGGGCGGTCATGCGCATGCGCCGTAGGCGCTGCTAACGCAGCAACCTATGGCCAATGAGAGAGTGACAGGGCGGGACCCAGGGAGTATTCTGGGAGCCTTTAATACGTCACATCGCTCTAGCCAGCAAACGCGTCACCGCAGGGGATCAAGCAGCCCATGTTTGTGCGCCGCGATCACTGCCATCACATCAGCCCATGACCAGTGCGGCAGTGACAGAGCACACCACAGGGGGAGCCAATTGCTCCCTTAAACAGGTCAATGGGTCGTGTTCTAAATACCAGCATTGGTCAGCAATTCAGCCCACCATTGCAGCCATCAGTGTGGGCACATAGGCTTCGGGGCACAGCAAGAACAGGGGGTGAAAGAGGGTGAATACATCCACCTGTGGTCATCGGAAAAAAGATCCAAACATAATATACAGAGCTAAATAAAAATGCTGAAGGCATATAAGTAACCAAAAATCCATATTCTATATTTATATACATCCAGGAATAGTACCTTTAAACTAGTGAACAATATCTAATTTAAGTACAGAGATTCCAATACAGCAGCTTAACCATTTAGGGGCATGATTTAAAGTGTGTATTCTGTGTGTCTTTTTTGGTGACATATTCGGTCCGTCGGCTGTGGTGGGGGGTAAAATTGCCATACAGGGTGGATTTAGTGACAATGGTGAAAATGACATATAGCATTCATTGTGCAGCTTGTCCTGAAGAAGGATTATTTTTGTAATATTATACAACTAGATAAAACATCAAATCAAGGTGCAATCAAGCATTAAATAATGTAAACATATGGTGATACAAAGGGGAGGGGGAAGGGGGGAGAAAAAGGGGGGTGTCAACATGAATAGACACATAACATAAGATATGTGGAAAAGTATATAATGTGTATAGCATTAGTGTGGCAGTGAATGTCCACCACCATCCATAGCCCATGAAATATTCTAGACGTCGGTCAGAATGGTATATATGTCAGTGACAGAAATCATGTTCCAAATGGTTAAATATGGTTTAAATCAGTCATTTACAGAAATGGTCTGTATGACTGAGTTTCGTTTAGGCCAGGGGGGTGTGTGGCATTCAACCTCTCAACCCAGATAGTTTCTCTCTGGAGGATGATTTTATCCCACTCACCCCCTCTAGAACTTTTGGGAACAACGGCCAGAACAGAAAAAGACACAACTGAGGTATCAAAACGGTGGTAAAGGTCCAGGTGTCAACTAATGGGTGTCAACATCTTCCCGTTACCCGAGTAGTAGATGTGGTCGTTGATACGTTGTCTTAACTGTCTGGCCGTTTTGCCCACATAGAAGCTACCGCATTTACAGGTCATGAGATAGACCACGCCTTCAGTACGGCAGTTAGCAGAAAATTTTGGAGAAAAAATCTCACCATTGGGGAGTGTAGTATTTTGACAGGGTGAAACCCATTTGCAAAAGGAGCATTTCCCACATTGTGACGTCCCTATAATTCGATTAGTAACATTGTTGCAGTTTCGAACATAGTGGCTAGCGGTAAGTTTGTCTCTTAGTGAGGTTGCCCGCCTAAAAATGATCTCAGGTTGTGCCCCTACATATTTACCCAGGGTGGGGTCATCTTGTATTAGGTGCCAATGGTTCTTGAGTAGGGACCGTATGTCCATATGTTGGTTGGAAATGCAGGGTCAATACAGGTCAGGAAATAGGATTAACGCAATTTATTTTCAAAATGAAAAAATTGCTCAAGAAAAAGTCAAACCTGCATTGGCATGTGGACTTTCTTCAGCAATATGTGCGAGAGAACATTAGCCCTTTAGGGCTCAGAATTCAGATCTACCCCTCCTTTGACAACTATGGAGCCAAGTTTAAACTAGCTTGGGAACAAATTCTTACACAATGTAGTACCAACTTAATCAACTTGCTGGTTTCCCACTATCAGATTGAGCTGAAAAACCTAGACCAAGACATTATGTCCCTCCAGGCCACCAGCGAGGCCTTGAAGGGTCATGAACACTTCACTGCCAAATGGCAGGAAGTAAAAGACTATATCACCAAAATTAATAAAGATATTATCTTTAAAAAACAAAGCAAGTTGGTTAAAGATAGGGCTGCCTTTTTAGAAGGCTTTGCCTATCATTGGCAATTGCCATTTCAGAATCGTGGTCCCAAGAAAACTAGGTTCAAAAAATCCAAAGTAGGTAGGGGTAATGGGACGGGTGTGACTGATGATGACGATGTTGAGTCTGACTCATCTGTGTCTACGTTTTCTTCCCAACAGTCGACTACGAGAGGACAACTGAATGCACACGGTAACAATGGTGGATGGAAAAGGACCTATGGTGGTGGGCAATTCACTCCCTACCCCAAAAAAAGACCTGACAATCATAATACAAGACCTACTGACCCTGCGACCCGACATGATCTGACACCGAGTAAAGGTAATGTAAGTAATTCACTCACCTACATAGGCCCTATCGCACAAAAGGCCCTACAGATGATGACCCAACAAAACGGAAATACCAGTACTCCATCAACCTCATTTCCTGCAGGGTTGGGACCTACCAATATGCAAGTGTCCAATACAGCAGTGGAGGCCAGCTCGCAAGCTCCATTTCCCAGCTTGTCCCAAACACCCACTTTACACCCATCAATTCAACTACAAAACTTTAAGAAGCAAAGTACCCTTGACTGTCATATCAATCAAGGTAATACTCAGATCCTAAATTTTCAGACACTAGGAGTGCATCAGCATCCAACGTAGAGATGGATGTACTGAATCTCACTCCTTACCGATTTTCTAGGGACGAACTTAGTGTACTCAAATTTGGGCTAAGTTTCTGCCCCACACAAAACCTAGATAGGTACGAATTTATTAAGGACATCCACATGTTCGTTAGAAATCTTACTTTTAAGTATATATTTGATAGGGACCGTATTCGCACAAAAAACGAGAAAGATTTTTCTGAAAGTATCAAGCACTTCAAAATGGAAGAGTTTAGGGCTCTACGGGATCTGATACTACTTCTGGATGAAAACGATAGTGGGGATGTGCAGGATGAAGTCGCGCCTGTACCAATTAAGCCCATTGTAAGGAAGTTTAAACCTAAATCTAAGAATTTCCCAGACCTTGCTACTAGCCCACAAGCCTGGGCTTTTCTATGTAATGTCATTAGTGATACAAAACGCCTTAAGATATTGCCCAAGCACAGTAACCTTACTCGTGCGCAACGATTGGGCATCTCCAAAATACAGAATCACCCTGACGTTGTTGTTAAGGGAGCTGATAAGGGGGGTAACATCGTTCTTATGACTAAGGACTTTTACGAAAACATGTGCCTCAAGATTTTGTCAAATCTCGAATGGTACCGGCCTATTACTGTTGCACACACTGCCTCCTATAAAATCCAATTCCTGGATATCATTAATGATGCCTTCACCAAGGGGCTAATTAACCAGGATGTTTACGATTACCTGAATACTCGGTCCCCCAGGGTGGCGACATTCTATGCACTACCAAAGGTGTATAAGAGTCCGGTGTCGCCCCCTGGGAGACCGATTATTTCGGGTATTGGATGTCTAACGGAAAATGCCAGCAAGCTGGTTGATTCAGTGTTGATGCCACATGTCATGGCTCTCCCTTCCTATATTAAGGACACGTTAGCTCTCCTGAAACAAATAGAGGGTATGGTCGTTCCTCCAGGCTCCCTCCTCGTGACATTGGATGTGGAGGCTCTGTACTCTAGCATCCCTCACGAGCAGGGAGTCGGGATGATACGTACCTTCCTCTATGAAGAGGACCACCACCAGTGGCCCTATAACGACTTCATTGTTGGACTATTACAGTTCATTCTTACCCACAACTGGTTCAGCTTTAATAACTCCCACTACCTCCAGGTGCAGGGCGTAGCCATGGGCACCTGTTGTGCCCCTGGCTACGCCAATCTGTACCTGGGGGGGTGGGAGAGGGACTTGTTTTCGAACGAGTCTATGACCAGATTTACTGACAGTGTTCTCGTCTGGATGCGCTACATCGATGACGTGTTCATCGTGTGGACAGGTACGGGAACGTTGTTCGATGAGTTCATCCAAAAGTTAAATGTAAATCAATACAATCTAAAATTTACATTTACTCGTGATTCCAATGTAACTACCTTCCTGGACTTGACAATTTCTAAGAACATAGACAATGTGCTCTCCACGAGTCTGTTCCGCAAAAGTACAGCAGGGAACACGTTACTGCATGCAGACAGTGCTCATCCACCAGCCTTGATACGTAGCATCCCCTATGCTCAATATATCAGGCTGAGACGAAATTGTACATTGCCATCCGACTTTCAAATACAGGCTAAATTACTAAGGAATAGGTTATTAGCCAGAGGCTACAGTAAATCTTTACTACGCCAAGCGTACAACAAGGCCAACAGCCAAACCAGAAATGAACTCCTGTATAAAGTAAAAAATACCCCCTCTCAATCCACCATTAAAGTAATTACTAGGTTTTCCAACCAACATATGGACATACGGTCCCTACTCAAGAACCTTTGGCACCTAATACAAGATGACCCCACCCTGGGTAAATATGTAGGGGCACAACCTGAGATCATTTTTAGGCGGGCAACCTCACTAAGAGACAAACTTACCGCTAGCCACTATGTTCGAAACTGCAACAATGTTACTAATCGAATTATAGGGACGTCACAATGTGGGAAATGCTCCTTTTGCAAATGGGTTTCACCCTGTCAAAATACTACACTCCCCAATGGTGAGATTTTTTCTCCAAAATTTTCTGCTAACTGCCGTACTGAAGGCGTGGTCTATCTCATGACCTGTAAATGCGGTAGCTTCTATGTGGGCAAAACGGCCAGACAGTTAAGACAACGTATCAACGACCACATCTACTACTCGGGTAACGGGAAGATGTTGACACCCATTAGTCGACACCTGGACCTTTACCACCGTTTTGATACCTCAGTTGTGTCTTTTTCTGTTCTGGCCGTTGTTCCCAAAAGTTCTAGAGGGGGTGAGTGGGATAAAATCATCCTCCAGAGAGAAACTATCTGGGTTGAGAGGTTGAATGCCACACACCCCCCTGGCCTAAACGAAACTCAGTCATACAGACCATTTCTGTAAATGACTGATATAAACCATATTTAACCATTTGGAACATGATTTCTGTCACTGACATATATACCATTCTGACCGACGTCTAGAATATTTCATGGGCTATGGATGGTGGTGGACATTCACTGCCACACTAATGCTATACACATTATATACTTTTCCACATATCTTATGTTATGTGTCTATTCATGTTGACACCCCCCTTTTTCTCCCCCCTTCCCCCTCCCCTTTGTATCACCATATGTTTACATCATTTAATGCTTGATTGCACCTTGATTTGATGTTTTATCTAGTTGTATAATATTACAAAAATAATCCTTCTTCAGGACAAGCTGCACAATGAATGCTATATGTCATTTTCACCATTGTCACTAAATCCACCCTGTATGGCAATTTTACCCCCCACCACAGCCGACGGACTGAATATGTCACCAAAAAAGACACACAGAATACACACTTTAAATCATGCCCCTAAATGGTTAAGCTGCTGTATTGGAATCTCTGTACTTAAATTAGATATTGTTCACTAGTTTAAAGGTACTATTCCTGGATGTATATAAATATAGAATATGGATTTTTGGTTACTTATATGCCTTCAGCATTTTTATTTAGCTCTGTATATTATGTTTGGATCTTTTTTCCGATGACCAAAGGTGGATGTATTCACCCTCTTTCACCCCCTGTTCTTGCTGTGCCCCGAAGCCTATGTGCCCACACTGATGGCTGCAATGGTGGGCTGAATTGCTGACCAATGCTGGTATTTAGAACACGACCCATTGACCTGTTTAAGGGAGCAATTGGCTCCCCCTGTGGTGTGCTCTGTCACTGCCGCACTGGTCATGGGCTGATGTGATGGCAGTGATCGCGGCGCACAAACATGGGCTGCTTGATCCCCTGCAGTGACGCGTTTGCTGGCTAGAGCGATGTGACATATTAAAGGCTCCCAGAATACTCCCTGGGTCCCACCCTGTCACTCTCTCATTGGCCATAGGTTTCTGCGTTAGCAGCGCCTACGGCGCATGCGCATGACCGCCCGAACCCGCGCACCAGCGTCACTTCCGGGGGTGATGACGCCTTCCTGTAGGGACACATAAAAACGGTGCACAGTGCACTGTGAGGCTGTCCACAGGAGAGGTTCCATCCAGGTCCACCAGCACATAATCCTTGCCAAGCTATAAGGTAAAAACATCTATCTGGGATACGAGCAGACAGATCTAGGGAAGTGGGTCCTTTTTAAACCTCCTTTTTGTACTTATGTTTTTCAGCTGGGTCAGTCCATCACTAGGGGTCACCTAAACAGACTACCACTGTGTGGCTCGAGCAAGTGCTTCTGACTGACACACTCTTCTACAGTACTGTCTGGCTTGTTACACCTGGATTTACGTTCCCTACCTATCAGTAGCCTGTGCATAGTTACTCTTTTACTCAAATCACGCATTACTGTCTACCATGGTGAGCCCCTAGACAATATATAAATGAAAAAATTCCTTTCCCTTTCCCCCCCCTTTCCCCTCCCCCCCCCCCTTTTTCAAAACCCCCCCACCCCCCCCCCTACCTTCACTCCCCTCTTTTTATTTTGTTCAAAATATCTACTTCTGACACTTATGGGTCACGTCATGTGTTTTACTCTTAGAATGTGTTTATATAATACTGGCACCCTGTGATATACGGACTGCCAGGTAAAAATACCTAGGCCGGTTTCACTACCTAACACGGCCTTGTTCGTAAGTATAGAAACTATTATATTTTTTCTTTCTTGTCCCCCCCCCCTTTCTTGGTCTGCCTCGATGGTGATTACTGACACATTATCCCATTTACGTTTCTATAATTTTTGCACTTGCTATTTAGCTTGCTCAATTTTCTTAATAGTACCTATGGATATGGACTAACTTACATTCCAGTTCTTCCTTTTCCCCTTCCCCCCCTTTCCCCCCCTCCCGTTCCCTCTCCAATCCCTTGTTTTTTCTTTTTCTTTTTTCTTTCTTTCCCCCCCCTCCCCTGTAGTGATGACTTTTCAGGAGGATCCTTCTTCCCATGTCACTATCTACACTGACAGCTGGGCGGTTCTTAAAGGACTGACAACTTGGATGCCCACGTGGAAGTCCAATGAATGGATGATTCATGGAAAGGTGGTGTGGGGAGGCAAGGAAGTCTGGGACTACATCTGGAAGGAAGCTCACTCCCGCACCATAAAAGTGGGGCATGTTGATGCACATGTGCCCCTAGTACCAGACTTTGAGAACTATAACAGAGTTGCAGATGAAATCGCAAAAGTGAAGGCAGTTGTGCCAATTGATCCTGTTTTGATGAACTTGGCCAACTGGGCCCACAAGCAATCTGGACATTTGGGGCAGAAAGCAACATATGAATGGCACAGCAGAGAGGATTGCCTATATCCATGGACATGATAAAGACTGTAATAGGGAACTGTACAGTGTGTGGAGAAGTGCGACAATGGCCATTGCAAAAGTACTCCACTGGGTCGATTAAGAGGGGTGAGAGGCCTGCAGAGATCTGGCAGATTGACTTCATCGGTCCCCTGCCCCGGGGAAACAATGGACTGAGATATTGTTGCACTGCAGTGGACACCTATTCAGGACTTATGCTTGTTCATCCTTGCAAACGTGCAGATCAAGCGCAACGCTTCAACTGCTTCAGAAACTTGTCGTTGCTTATGGTTGTCCCAAACAAGTCCAAAGTGATAATGGCTCACACTTCACCGGATTAACAGTACAGCAGTGGGCCAAAGATTCTGGAGTGTACTGGTTGTGCCACATCCCATACCATCCACAGGCAGCTGGTTTGATTGAAAGATACAACGGGCTATTGAAGGACCAGATACGCAAAATTACACCCACACATACACTAAGGGGGTGGGATCGGGTCCTCACACAGGCAGTCATGTTGTTAAATTCTAGGCCAATAGCCAAAAGCACACCATATGAGAGGATGGTAGGGGCTGAGGCACAGATTCCACAGCTGGAGTGCAGAGTTCAGTATTCATGTAAGGTTCCTGAAAGAACAGGGTTTAACAGATACCATGTTACTGCTTCCCATGACATAGAAACAAAGAGTGACGTATCTGAAGCTGAAGCCTATCTAGAAATGAGAGGGAATCTGGCAGGAAGGTTTGAAGTTATATTTGCATTGGCAGATGAGCTTCAAGACAGTGGCTGGGACTCTGACTGGTTAGTGGATACTTCTCAGCAAGAGTGGAAAGTGAGGCTACATAACATCAAACCTTCCAAAATAAACAGCAGTGATTTTCTGGGAAATATCAGTATATTTCCTCTCCTCCCTATTGATGTTCTTTGGGAGGGTCAGGGGTGCATACAGGCAGGTGGCAAAGTATTGGTCAGATATCCAGGCAAGAAGCCATTTAGAGGAGAGATTGTAGCTGAAGGGCCAGGATCTACTGTTTATGTATTATTGGAAGGAACAGATAATCCGCTTTTTTTTCCACTCCACAGGCTGTCTCCGATTTGATCCATAGGAAGACCAGATAAAAGTGGTTACATGATGGAAAAGAATGACGGAAAATCGCAAGAGCTGTGGAGAACAAGGCCTTTGATGTATTTCGAGCCTGGACTTGTTTCTAAAGAACTTTAGAAAGGACTTTCTAATGAACTTTTATCCAAAGACTGAACCACCTTCCCAGTGACAGAAATATGGGAGGGGTTGCATTTAAGGAAAATTCATGTGTATATTGAGTTTTTAGTAATGAAGAGATTTTCTGTGTGTGGTCTGAGAAATAAAAAATAAAAAATCATAGGGCGGACTGTATTGCGTTTGTTAAAAATATGATTTTTTATTATATTAATCAGACATAGGATATATGGGACAATTTTACAATAGTGGGTTGGTCAGATTACTGTCAGTATTTTGGTTTGAGTAGATTTCTCAAACAAATGTTTTACTCGTTTGAGATTTCTTTCAGCTCTCAAACTGAAAGAATGACAGTTTAGATTACAGGTTTTTGGTTTGAGTAGACAATAGGTTAGATACCATTGTTGTATTCAATATGCTAATGTCTCTATAGCCACAGTAAACAAGTAAGACATTACTTGTTAGAGATTTCTTTCAGCTCTCAAACTGAAAGAATAACTGTTTAGATTACTAACAGGTTTGTTTTGAGTAGACAATAGGTAGATAGCATTGTTGTATTCAATGCTATTGTTGAAATACAGCTACAGTTTTGATAACAATGGTAAACAGCCTGACACACATAAAAGGAGGCATAAGCTAGTAGGACAGGGACACACCATGTTGCTGTAAGATCAGTGAGAAGCCACTCATGAAGAAGAACAGAACCTGGTCTCCAAGAAGAATTATTGCCAATGGAGATCACGAGTAATCGAAGATAAGTAACCTTTAAATGTATTTGTAGTTATAGACCATAGGCTGTTCTATTTGCTAGGCATTTTGCTTGTTATAGAAATCTGTCAGTCTTGTATTTTAGTCCTAATATTGTAATAGTTTTGTATGTACAGCATCTTGTATAATAAAAGCACATTTACACACTGCAGAAGTCTCAGCTTCCTTGTTATACCACAGAGTAACCTTGCTAGATAAACGTAAGCAAAACATTTGGGGGCTCGTCCAGGATCTGTGCTATAATTTAATTGAAGTAGACTTGTTTTTCTGTAGTGTGTAGTGTAGCTTGTGCTAGGTAAAATGCTGCGTAAGCTGTTTAGGAAAAGCAAGGCTGCAGAGGGTTCTGGTGACCAGAAGAAAGTGTGCAGCTTACCTATCTGGGCCAGAAATAATGAGTGGGAGCCTCTTGCTAATTAATTTGTGAAGTATGCTTCTCCCTTGAAGCAGACTTGGGGTGATAAAGTCTCAGATCATTTTGTAGATTTTAGCCTTAAGGGGTTGGATTTAAGTAAGAAAGAGAAGAGGACATTGTCCACAGTGGGTTGGTACTTCCTCCATGCTCTCTATACTGAATCACATAGAAGGGAGAAGGCAGAGGCAGAAGTTAAGGTATTAAAAGACCAGCTAGCAGTTGCTTCAGAGTGTGTACGTTCAACCGCTAGTCGGGCTGATGATTTGCAAGAGCGGTGTGCAGCCCTCATGACCAAATCAATTAATGCCTTAAGGAAAAGGAAGGGGCGTAAACCTGTTAGTAAAGCCAGGGTACGTGCCATTGTCACATCCCAAAATTGGGATTGTGAGGATGTGTTCTCCTCAAATGATAGTGAGGATGAGGAGATAGAGTTTGATATTTCAGAGGATGATCTGCTAGTGGGAAAGAAAAAGTATGCCAGACCTCTCATTACTAAGCATAGGAAACGGCAACATGATAGAGAGGATATGGCAGATGGGGAGGTGCATTATCGCAACCCCAGAGATGTTGAATTTAAAGAAGTACGGGAGTTTTCACAAACTGAACTCCATGAGCTGGCAAAACAATACAAACAAAGGTCTGGGGAGCCCCTATTGAGTTGGCTCCTACGCTTATGGGATGAAGGGGCGGACAGTGTTGTTTTGTCAGGTAAGGAAGCAGTGGCTATGGGAGTGTTAACCCATGATCCACAATTGCGTCAGGCAATGCGAAAAGCCCGAGAGTTTAGCGTGAATTTTTCACTGTTAGACCTTGTGAGAGATGGAATAGTCCGAGTATACGCTAGTCCTACTGACCTGGAAAATACCTACTCCTGGAGATCAATAGGAGAGGGTATTTCCAGGTTACGTGAGATGGGCTGTATAACCGGATTAAATACATTTCCAGAATGGATAGGTCCAGATATGGAACCCTTTACGTCTGCTCTGCGCTCTAAGCTGATGAAGTCTGCGCCATTTAATCTCAGGGCTCCATTATTGTCCTTGTTGGGAGGCCTGGGATTTAACAGCAAGATTCATGAAGCCACAACCCTTTTAAGCCAGTTGGGGGAGATAGAGGAGACTAAAACAAAACCTGTCAGGGCAGTAGATAAGGTCAAGGCCAGACAGGAAGAATACAAGCAGAAAAGAACAGAGAAGAAATGGAATGGGGTAGAGAAGACAGAAGGTGAAGAGAAAACCAGGCTAGTTGTTTCTAGGAAAGAAATGTGGGTGGACCTATTAAAGGCAGGAGTACCTAGAGATGAGATAGATGGCATTCCTACTGCAGAAATGCCGAAGAGGTGGAAACATTTAGTAGGTAAAACTGTCAGGGTTAGAAACACTACTCCTAGTGAAGATAACATCAGCCTAGACTTAGAGGAAACAGAACAGACCCCTCCTGTTAGCCCCAAACCAATTCCCAAAACTGAACATGAACCCAAATCCCTTTATCCTGGGGTGGAGTTAGAGAGAATCAGAATAGGGGATTGGGAGGTTCAATATCCTTTATGAAGGGAAGGTGAGTCTCCTGTAATAGCAGTGAGGGCAGTGACAGCAGGAGACCGACGCCCATATGCACCTGTCACTGTATGGTGGGGGAAGTTATCTTCTCCTACACATGTAATGGCTTTAGTTGATAGCGGAGCTGAAGTTCCACTTTTGCAAGGAAATCCTTCCCATCACAAAGGAGAATTGATTTATGTAGAAGGTTTGGGAGGGCAAACTACACCAGCAGTTAGGATACGGGTGAAATTGGCTATTGGCAAGGGATCAGGATTTATGACAAATGTTTTGGTATCAGAGTTACCCGAAAATATTCTTGGGATGGATGTACTTCAAGGTCAGTCAATTCAGACTGAAAGAGGTACATTCACATTCGGGTATCCTGATAAAGCGTATCTGGTAAGGGCGGTGAAGGCTGTGGTCAGAGGTCATGCGAAATGGACCCCTGTCTACATTCCTACACCAGAGAAGCCAGTCTGTCTCAAGCAGTACAGACTTCCTGGAGGCCACAAAGAAATTGGGGAGACTATTCAAGAACTGTTGAGAGTAGGGATCCTTAGACCTGCTGTAAGTCCTTTCTCATCTCCGGTGTTCCCAGTAAAGAAACCTGATGGGACATATAGAATGACTGTGGATTACAGAGGTCTAAACAAAGTGGCACCTCCATTGAAGTCAGCTGTACCAGATATGATCTCAATTGTTGAGAAAATTGCTAAAGATGCAGGAGAATATCATGCTGTGATAGACCTGGCTAATGCTTTCTTTTCAATTTTGATAGACTCAGATTGTCAAGACCAGTTTGCTATGGTGTGGGACGGCCGCCAGTACACTTTCACTGTCCTTCCGCAAGGCTATCTTCATTCTCCAACGATTTGTCATTGACTGATTGCCCGAGATTTAAGTACCCTGAATTTGAAAGTCCCTGTGTTTCAGTACATTGATGACATCATGATCTCTGGGACAAAAGAAGATGTAACTGAAGCACTGCACCTGCTGATACAGCACTTGGAGAACCGAGGATGGGCTATCAACAGAGACAAAGTCCAAGGACCTGCCACAGAGGTGAAATTCCTAGGAATGATGTGGACTGGGCCACAGAGGGAGATTCCAGAGACAGTTGTGCAAACTATCCAGGCGCTGTCGCCCCCTACTACCAAAAAGGAGGCACAGAAGTTCATTGGAGTTGTGGGATTCTGGAGATCGTTCATCCCACATCTTGGACTGATTCTGAGGCCTATATACAATGTTACCAGAAAAAAGACTGAGTTCTCATGGGGTTCAGAGCAGCGGACTGCATTCCTGGCTGCTAAAGAAGAAAAAAAAAAAGGGTGCTTGTGCGCTTACCACTCAGTAAAAATAGAAACACTAAAGTGCAAATATTGCTGAACAAATTAAATATTAAGAGACAACTAGCAGCTAACTTCTATAATGTGACCAACATGCAATAAAATAGTTTATATAGTGAAGCAGCGCTAAATGTCAATAGAAAGTGCTAATATTAAAAGTGCTATTAATAAAGTCTAACTTCTCATAAATTAAATAAATGGGGTGACAAAATCAACAATAATAAAATAAAATTAAAACGTCCAAACAGTGACTATGTAAATAAAGTGCTAAATAGCCAAAATGGCAGTCCAAATAGCAACAGCTAATTGCAGGGAGAGAAGCAAGGATGGGTGTGGGAATACACCTTGTCTCATCAGAAACACACTGGATCAGATGAACAAATGATGCATAAATAATCCTCCCCCATAGACACCAGCCTCTCACCTCTCTGGTGGACCCCACGGGGTCAGTAATAACCACAAAGATCTCCACTGCTCACAATGAGAACTTCCAGTCCTTTTGCGTGACCCGAAACCACTGTAGGGATCTCCACAGCTTACCAGTGTTCTTCCTTAAAGCGAATCTTCCTGATGGACCCCACGAGGTCAATAATGGCCACAAAGATCTCCACTGCTCACAATGAGAACTTCCAGTCCTTTTGAGTGACCCGGAACCACTGTAAGAATCTCCACAGCTTACCAATGTTCTTCCTTAAAACGGATCTTACTCCATAATATTCAGAAAAAAACAGAAAGGGACTCCATAGTGAAGCATGTAAAGGAAAGCCCCAAGAAAAGGCGTTTATTCAAATAAAAACAGCTAAAAAACACGTTAAAAACCAAGGGGTAAAAAACGCCAAACAAAATGTTCATAAAATACTAACTTCCGGTTTACGGCCGCAAACCGGAAGTGGACGTCACTTAGGCTCCTCCTCCCGACGCGTTGCGTCACTACACACGTGACTTCATCAAGGGCATAGGGGCCAAGTGACTAATAGGAGCTTATATACACTTCTGATCATCATATGCAAATTAATACCAAGCAATGGATTCTGGGAGATCAGTCAGGTCATTCTTGGTCTCCATGACCTTGACAACTACTGCCCAGAACAAGGTATAAATACAAACTAGATAAACTAGTAAATAGATAAAAAGATATACATTAAAGTTGCTAACGTCAAAACATTAAAACTAAGTATTGAACACAAAAAAAAAAAAAAAAAAAAAAATTTAGAAAAAAGAAAAAAAAAGGAAAATTAAAGTTAAAATAAAAAAAAAAAAAATAAAATAAAATAAAATAAAAAAAAAAAATAAATAAATAAAAAATTTGACGTAACTACTAAAATACACATCTAATAATTGGAAATAAAACAATTAAGATCAAACTCAATATTTAAACCTAGAGGGGTAAGCGACTGTAACTCAAAAATCCAACGAGACTCAGCTTGACTGAGAGTGATGACCTTGTTACTTCCTCTCCAATGGGGTCTATACTTTTCAATACCCCAAAAGGAAAGGGAACTGGGATCTTTCCCATGAACTTCAGCAAAGTGCCTAGATACACTATGCTTGGGAAAGCCAGATTTAATATTTTGAACATGTTCCCTCAACCGTTTCCAGAGGGGCCTTTTCGTTCTGCCCACATACTGGAGTTTGCATGAGCACTCCAGTACGTAGACAGCCCCTTCAGTCCTACAGGAAATAAACTCTTTGATAACATAATTTTTTCCTGTGGAGGTGGCTACAAAATCATCTTTTTTGGACTTCTTAAACTTAGTATGCCTACACGCATAACAATACTTGCACGGGTAGAAGCCCTTTCCTTCAAAAAAGGAAAAAGGCTTCTTAGTTGGAGGATCTAAAACATTCTTGGCTAGTATATTGCGAAGGGTAGGAGCCCTTCTATAAATGAATTTAGGAAATGGAGGTAATACTTGAGACAAGTGGCGGTCTGCTTTTAAGACATTCCAATGTTTCCGGATGATGGATTCTAATTTTTTGAACTGCATATTGTAATCGAGGATCAATGGAACCTCTACAAAGTTGACCTTTTCTTTTTCTCTGTCTCTAAGGAGATGAATTCGTTCCAAGCTACCTACTTCGTCGATCTTCTTTTGGAGGAACCCCTGATCATATCCTTTATCACGAAAACGTTCCCCAATGAATTTGGCTTGCTGTCTGAACTCAGACTCAATAGTGCAATTCCTTCTCAACCTCACTAGCTGTCCCTTAGGAATATTCATTAGCCAAGGTGCATGATGACAGCTATCAGTGGGGAGGTAACTATTCCTGTCAACTGTTTTGAAGAAGGTTCTGGTTTTAATGGTTGTGTCTTCTTTCCAAATTTCCAAGTCCAAAAAATTAATTTTTACTTCATCTATATTCCAGCTCAGCCTGATATTTTTATCATTTTCTTCAAGTTCCTGGCTGAACTCTATCAGGCTCTCTTTTTCTCCTTTCCAGATAAGGAATATATCGTCGATAAACCGCTTATACATAATCAATTGGGAGGGACTATTCTTATAAATCGCATCATCTTCCCATAATGCCATATGAAGGTTGGCGACACTGGGGGCAAATTTGGCCCCCATGGCCACCCCTTTAGTTTGTTTATAGTAATGGGAGTCATACCAGAAATAATTATGATTAAGACAATAATCTAAGCATTCCAAAATAAATTTTCTCTGTTTACACTTCAAACTACTGGACTTCCTCAAAGCCCATCTAGTAGCTGCTAAAGCGTCTTCATGACTAATGTTGGTGTATAGCGAAGCTACATCCGCCGTAGCGAAAAAAATCTGTTCATCATCCAGGGTAGTGGCTTCAAGTAGTTGGATAAGGTGCTTAGTGTCTTTTAAATATGCTTGAGTTTCTTTTACTACTGGTTGTAGGAAAAAGTCCAAATATTCTCCCAATCTTGCTCCCACTGAATTAATCCCATTTAGAATAGGTCTACCGGGAGGATTTTCCTTATTTTTATGCACTTTTGGCAGAATATATATCACTGGTATCCGGCATGTGTTTGGAACCAGGTATAGTGCTTCTTTTTCTTTCAAAAGTTTTTTCTCTTTTCCTTATTCTACCAATTTCTCCAAATCCTTTTTGTATTGTAAAGTAGGATTACTGAGTAATTTCAGGTACGTCTCTCCATCCTCAAGCTGTCTCTCCATTTCCTGTTTGTATAAATCCTTAGATAAAATAACTATAGCCCCACCTTTATCTGCCGGTCTTATTACGATATTTTTTCTTTCTTCCAATTGCTTTATTCCCTTTCTTATTTCAATCGGATCCCATGCTTTCTTGACTTGTAGTTTATGGAGATCTTGTATCACCATTCTTTTAAAGACATCTATGTGACCTTCATTTCCAGGGGGTGGATTGAAAAGCGATTTATTTTTCAAAGTGCTGTGTGCATATCGGTCAGGTTTAATCACATTCCTTGATAACTCTCCAGGTTTTGATAGCATATATTTTTTTATGTTTAATTTCCTGGTGAATTTCTGCACATCAACATACGCACTAAATTTATTGAGATTCTTCTTTGGCGCAAATTTCAATCCTTTATCCAAGGTTCTTAGTTCTTCCTGAGTTAGCGTAATGCCGCTAATGTTAATAATGCCCTCTCCTATAGGTCTTTCTTTCCTCTTTTTTCTCAACTGTTTCTTCAAACCTCCTCTACATCCTCTCATTCTTTTCTGTCTTATTTCCTCCTTGTTTCTGGTCTCGGGGATCTTCTTGGTGATCTCCTTCCTCCGTTTCCTCCATCTGGATTTCTTGGGGGTCTTGGGTAGCGCTCTTCTAAAAAACGCTGGGAGTTATATTCATAGGTCTCATGGTGTCTCCCCTCTTGGGATGGATAAGGGTATGGTGCTCCAAAGGAGTCACCATCCCTTCTCAGAACATCATACCTATTCGAAGTTGGTATTGGGCTCCTCCTTCTATCATATTGATATACTCCACCTCTATTTTGTGGATATTGATCCTGCCAATAGGGGGCTTGATTTCTTGTATCACAATATTGCCCACGATCTGGAGTTCTCTTTTCATGATACTGTCCATATTGGACTTGGGATTGTTGATAGTGAGGGCCCTTATAAGGTGGTTTTCTCCCATTGTTCTTCCAATGCGTTTTTTTCCCTTGATTATTTTGTCCATGTCCATTAGGGGTTCTGTACACGGGTGGTCGATTATTTCCTGAATTTCGGGGAGTTTTTGGTTGTTTAACCCATTGGTTGGGATTCATTGGATGTTCTACGGTGGTATTAATAGGTACACATCTTTCCTCCTTCTCTGGGGTAGATAAGTTGGATGCAGTTGTGACTGCATTGATTTGCCATTTATAGGCTGTTTCATCTTGATAGTCCTTGATATCTCTAAGGAATTTCCTCTTTTTCCTGGCTGCGGTATCTTTATCTTTCTTTACCATATCTTTGTTAAGTTGGGCGGATAGTGTCGCAAATTCTGGCAAATCTTTGACCGGGTCAAGCTTTTCTTTTAAATCCGTAATTTGCACATCTATTGCTTTGATTTTATGCTGTTTCCTTTTAATGAGGAAATGTAGCAGATCCAAACCTCTTGCATTGAAGAAGCTGAACCATTCTTCTATAGAATCATCATCCAATAGTCCATCATTTATAGGTACATCCCAACGGAGTCTTCTTGGGACTATTTTGTCTTTGATATATTTCTCATGTGAGACAATATCCCACCAAGAATTCATTTTTTTCTCCATGAGATGCCCCATCTTTCTAAAAATCCCTTCTATGTCTCCATTAAGTTTATTCTCTTGTTTGGAGAACACCTCATCTAGATTGATGGCTCTACTCTCTAAATAATCAAAAACCTGCATGGCAGCTGCACAAGTGTAAAATGGTGATGTGACAAATATAGAAAAAAAAGGGTGCTTGTGCGCTTACCACTCAGTAAAAATAGAAACACTAAAGTGCAAATATTGCTGAACAAATTAAATATTAAGAGACAACTAGCAGCTAACTTCTATAATGTGACCAACATGCAATAAAATAGTTTATATAGTGAAGCAGCGCTAAATGTCAATAGAAAGTGCTAATATTAAAAGTGCTATTAATAAAGTCTAACTTCTCATAAATTAAATAAATGGGGTGACAAAATCAACAATAATAAAATAAAATTAAAACGTCCAAACAGTGACTATGTAAATAAAGTGCTAAATAGCCAAAATGGCAGTCCAAATAGCAACAGCTAATTGCAGGGAGAGAAGCAAGAATGGGTGTGGGAATACACCTTGTCTCATCAGAAACACACTGGATCAGATGAACAAATGATGCATAAATAATCCTCCCCCATAGACACCAGCCTCTCACCTCTCTGGTGGACCCCACGGGGTCAGTAATAACCACAAAGATCTCCACTGCTCACAATGAGAACTTCCAGTCCTTTTGCGTGACCCGAAACCACTGTAGGGATCTCCACAGCTTACCAGTGTTCTTCCTTAAAGCGAATCTTCCTGATGGACCCCACGAGGTCAATAATGGCCACAAAGATCTCCACTGCTCACAATGAGAACTTCCAGTCCTTTTGAGTGACCCGGAACCACTGTAAGAATCTCCACAGCTTACCAATGTTCTTCCTTAAAACGGATCTTACTCCATAATATTCAGAAAAAAACAGAAAGGGACTCCATAGTGAAGCATGTAAAGGAAAGCCCCAAGAAAAGGCGTTTATTCAAATAAAAACAGCTAAAAAACACGTTAAAAACCAAGGGGTAAAAAACGCCAAACAAAATGTTCATAAAATACTAACTTCCGGTTTACGGCCGCAAACCGGAAGTGGACGTCACTTAGGCTCCTCCTCCCGACGCGTTGCGTCACTTCACACGTGACTTCATCAAGGGCATAGGGGCCAAGTGACTAATAGGAGCTTATATACACTTCTGATCATCATATGCAAATTAATACCAAGCAATGGATTCTGGGAGATCAGTCAGGTCATTCTTGGTCTCCATGACCTTGACAACTACTGCCCAGAACAAGGTATAAATACAAACTAGATAAACTAGTAAATAGATAAAAAGATATACATTAAAGTTGCTAACGTCAAAACATTAAAACTAAGTATTGAACACAAAAAAAAACAAACAAAAAAATTTAGAAAAAAGAAAAAAAAAGGAAAATTAAAGTTAAAATAAAAAAAAAATAAATAAATAAAAAATTTGACGTAACTACTAAAATACACATCTAATAATTGGAAATAAAACAATTAAGATCAAACTCAATATTTAAACCTAGAGGGGTAAGCGACTGTAACTCAAAAATCCAACGAGACTCAGCTTGACTGAGAGTGATGACCTTGTTACTTCCTCTCCAATGGGGTCTATACTTTTCAATACCCCAAAAGGAAAGGGAACTGGGATCTTTCCCATGAACTTCAGCAAAGTGCCTAGATACACTATGCTTGGGAAAGCCAGATTTAATATTTTGAACATGTTCCCTCAACCGTTTCCAGAGGGGCCTTTTCGTTCTGCCCACATACTGGAGTTTGCATGAGCACTCCAGTACGTAGACAGCCCCTTCAGTCCTACAGGAAATAAACTCTTTGATAACATAATTTTTTCCTGTGGAGGTGGCTACAAAATCATCTTTTTTGGACTTCTTAAACTTAGTATGCCTACACGCATAACAATACTTGCACGGGTAGAAGCCCTTTCCTTCAAAAAAGGAAAAAGGCTTCTTAGTTGGAGGATCCAAAACATTCTTGGCTAGTATATTGCGAAGGGTAGGAGCCCTTCTATAAATGAATTTAGGAAATGGAGGTAATACTTGAGACAAGTGGCGGTCTGCTTTTAAGACATTCCAATGTTTCCGGATGATGGATTCTAATTTTTTGAACTGCATATTGTAATCGAGGATCAATGGAACCTCTACAAAGTTGACCTTTTCTTTTTCTCTGTCTCTAAGGAGATGAATTCGTTCCAAGCTACCTACTTCGTCGATCTTCTTTTGGAGGAACCCCTGATCATATCCTTTATCACGAAAACGTTCCCCAATGAATTCGGCTTGCTGTCTGAACTCAGACTCAATAGTGCAATTCCTTCTCAACCTCACTAGCTGTCCCTTAGGAATATTCATTAGCCAAGGTGCATGATGACGGCTATCAGTGGGGAGGTAACTATTCCTGTCAACTGTTTTGAAGAAGGTTCTGGTTTTAATGGTTGTGTCTTCTTTCCAAATTTCCAAGTCCAAAAAATTAATTTTTACTTCATCTATATTCCAGCTCAGCCTGATATTTTTATCATTTTCTTCAAGTTCCTGGCTGAACTCTATCAGGCTCTCTTTTTCTCCTTTCCAGATAAGGAATATATCGTCGATAAACCGCTTATACATAATCAATTGGGAGGGACTATTCTTATAAATCGCATCATCTTCCCATAATGCCATATGAAGGTTGGCGACACTGGGGGCAAATTTGGCCCCCATGGCCACCCCTTTAGTTTGTTTATAGTAATGGGAGTCATACCAGAAATAATTATGATTAAGACAATAATCTAAGCATTCCAAAATAAATTTTCTCTGTTTACACTTCAAACTACTGGACTTCCTCAAAGCCCATCTAGTAGCTGCTAAAGCGTCTTCATGACTAATGTTGGTGTATAGCGAAGCTACATCCGCCGTAGCGAAAAAAATCTGTTCATCATCCAGGGTAGTGGCTTCAAGTAGTTGGATAAGGTGCTTAGTGTCTTTTAAATATGCTTGAGTTTCTTTTACTACTGGTTGTAGGAAAAAGTCCAAATATTCTCCCAATCTTGCTCCCACTGAATTAATCCCATTTAGAATAGGTCTACCGGGAGGATTTTCCTTATTTTTATGCACTTTTGGCAGAATATATATCACTGGTATCCGGCATGTGTTTGGAACCAGGTATAGTGCTTCTTTTTCTTTCAAAAGTTTTTTCTCTTTTCCTTTTTCTACCAATTTCTCCAAATCCTTTTTATATTGTAAAGTAGGATTACTGAGTAATTTCAGGTACGTCTCTCCATCCTCAAGCTGTCTCTCCATTTCCTGTTTGTATAAATCCTTAGATAAAATAACTATAGCCCCACCTTTATCTGCCGGTCTTATTACGATATTTTTTCTTTCTTCCAATTGCTTTATTCCCTTTCTTATTTCAATCGGATCCCATGCTTTCTTGACTTGTAGTTTATGGAGATCTTGTATCACCATTCTTTTAAAGACATCTATGTGACCTTCATTTCCAGGGGGTGGATTGAAAAGCGATTTATTTTTCAAAGTGCTGTGTGCATATCGGTCAGGTTTAATCACATTCCTTGATAACTCTCCAGGTTTTGATAGCATATATTTTTTTATGTTTAATTTCCTGGTGAATTTCTGCACATCAACATACGCACTAAATTTATTGAGATTCTTCTTTGGCGCAAATTTCAATCCTTTATCCAAGGTTCTTAGTTCTTCCTGAGTTAACGTAATGCCGCTAATGTTAATAATGCCCTCTCCTATAGGTCTTTCTTTCCTCTTTTTTCTCAACTGTTTCTTCAAACCTCCTCTACATCCTCTCATTCTTTTCTGTCTTATTTCCTCCTTGTTTCTGGTCTCGGGGATCTTCTTGGTGATCTCCTTCCTCCGTTTCCTCCATCTGGATTTCTTGGGGGTCTTGGGTAGCGCTCTTCTAAAAAACGCTGGGAGTTATATTCATAGGTCTCATGGTGTCTCCCCTCTTGGGATGGATAAGGGTATGGTGCTCCAAAGGAGTCACCATCCCTTCTCAGAACATCATACCTATTCGAAGTTGGTATTGGGCTCCTCCTTCTATCATATTGATATACTCCACCTCTATTTTGTGGATATTGATCCTGCCAATAGGGGGCTTGATTTCTTGTATCACAATATTGCCCACGATCTGGAGTTCTCTTTTCATGATACTGTCCATATTGGACTTGGGATTGTTGATAGTGAGGGCCCTTATATGGTGGTTTTCTCCCATTGTTCTTCCAATGCGTTTTTTTCCCTTGATTATTTTGTCCATGTCCATTAGGGGTTCTGTACACGGGTGGTCGATTATTTCCTGAATTTCGGGGAGTTTTTGGTTGTTTAACCCATTGGTTGGGATTCATTGGATGTTCTACGGTGGTATTAATAGGTACACATCTTTCCTCCTTCTCTGGGGTAGATAAGTTGGATGCAGTTGTGACTGCATTGATTTGCCATTTATAGGCTGTTTCATCTTGATAGTCCTTGATATCTCTAAGGAATTTCCTCTTTTTCCTGGCTGCGGTATCTTTATCTTTCTTTACCATATCTTTGTTAAGTTGGGCGGATAGTGTCGCAAATTCTGGCAAATCTTTGACCGGGTCAAGCTTTTCTTTTAAATCCGTAATTTGCACATCTATTGCTTTGATTTTACGCTGTTTCCTTTTAATGAGGAAATGTAGCAGATCCAAACCTCTTGCATTGAAGAAGCTGAACCATTCTTCTATAGAATCATCATCCAATAGTCCATCATTTATAGGTACATCCCAACGGAGTCTTCTTGGGACTATTTTGTCTTTGATATATTTCTCATGTGAGACAATATCCCACCAAGAATTCATTTTTTTCTCCATGAGATGCCCCATCTTTCTAAAAATCCCTTCTATGTCTCCATTAAGTTTATTCTCTTGTTTGGAGAACACCTCATCTAGATTGATGGCTCTACTCTCTAAATAATCAAAAACCTGCATGGCAGCTGCACAAGTGTAAAATGGTGATGTGACAAATATAGAAAAAAAAGGGTGCTTGTGCGCTTACCACTCAGTAAAAATAGAAACACTAAAGTGCAAATATTGCTGAACAAATTAAATATTAAGAGACAACTAGCAGCTAACTTCTATAATGTGACCAACATGCAATAAAATAGTTTATATAGTGAAGCAGCGCTAAATGTCAATAGAAAGTGCTAATATTAAAAGTGCTATTAATAAAGTCTAACTTCTCATAAATTAAATAAATGGGGTGACAAAATCAACAATAATAAAATAAAATTAAAACGTCCAAACAGTGACTATGTAAATAAAGTGCTAAATAGCCAAAATGGCAGTCCAAATAGCAACAGCTAATTGCAGGGAGAGAAGCAAGGATGGGTGTGGGAATACACCTTGTCTCATCAGAAACACACTGGATCAGATGAACAAATGATGCATAAATAATCCTCCCCCATAGACACCAGCCTCTCACCTCTCTGGTGGACCCCACGGGGTCAGTAATAACCACAAAGATCTCCACTGCTCACAATGAGAACTTCCAGTCCTTTTGCGTGACCCGAAACCACTGTAGGGATCTCCACAGCTTACCAGTGTTCTTCCTTAAAGCGAATCTTCCTGATGGACCCCACGAGGTCAATAATGGCCACAAAGATCTCCACTGCTCACAATGAGAACTTCCAGTCCTTTTGAGTGACCCGGAACCACTGTAAGAATCTCCACAGCTTACCAATGTTCTTCCTTAAAACGGATCTTACTCCATAATATTCAGAAAAAAACAGAAAGGGACTCCATAGTGAAGCATGTAAAGGAAAGCCCCAAGAAAAGGCGTTTATTCAAATAAAAACAGCTAAAAAACACGTTAAAAACCAAGGGGTAAAAAACGCCAAACAAAATGTTCATAAAATACTAACTTCCGGTTTACGGCCGCAAACCGGAAGTGGACGTCACTTAGGCTCCTCCTCCCGACGCGTTGCGTCACTACACACGTGACTTCATCAAGGGCATAGGGGCCAAGTGACTAATAGGAGCTTATATACACTTCTGATCATCATATGCAAATTAATACCAAGCAATGGATTCTGGGAGATCAGTCAGGTCATTCTTGGTCTCCATGACCTTGACAACTACTGCCCAGAACAAGGTATAAATACAAACTAGATAAACTAGTAAATAGATAAAAAGATATACATTAAAGTTGCTAACGTCAAAACATTAAAACTAAGTATTGAACACAAAAAAAAAACAAACAAAAAAATTTAGAAAAAAGAAAAAAAAAGGAAAATTAAAGTTAAAATAAAAAAAAATAAATAAAAAAATAAAAAAAAATAAAAATAAATAAAAAATTTGACGTAACTACTAAAATACACATCTAATAATTGGAAATAAAACAATTAAGATCAAACTCAATATTTAAACCTAGAGGGGTAAGCGACTGTAACTCAAAAATCCAACGAGACTCAGCTTGACTGAGAGTGATGACCTTGTTACTTCCTCTCCAATGGGGTCTATACTTTTCAATACCCCAAAAGGAAAGGGAACTGGGATCTTTCCCATGAACTTCAGCAAAGTGCCTAGATACACTATGCTTGGGAAAGCCAGATTTAATATTTTGAACATGTTCCCTCAACCGTTTCCAGAGGGGCCTTTTCGTTCTGCCCACATACTGGAGTTTGCATGAGCACTCCAGTACGTAGACAGCCCCTTCAGTCCTACAGGAAATAAACTCTTTGATAACATAATTTTTTCCTGTGGAGGTGGCTACAAAATCATCTTTTTTGGACTTCTTAAACTTAGTATGCCTACACGCATAACAATACTTGCACGGGTAGAAGCCCTTTCCTTCAAAAAAGGAAAAAGGCTTCTTAGTTGGAGGATCCAAAACATTCTTGGCTAGTATATTGCGAAGGGTAGGAGCCCTTCTATAAATGAATTTAGGAAATGGAGGTAATACTTGAGACAAGTGGCGGTCTGCTTTTAAGACATTCCAATGTTTCCGGATGATGGATTCTAATTTTTTGAACTGCATATTGTAATCGAGGATCAATGGAACCTCTACAAAGTTGACCTTTTCTTTTTCTCTGTCTCTAAGGAGATGAATTCGTTCCAAGCTACCTACTTCGTCGATCTTCTTTTGGAGGAACCCCTGATCATATCCTTTATCACGAAAACGTTCCCCAATGAATTCGGCTTGCTGTCTGAACTCAGACTCAATAGTGCAATTCCTTCTCAACCTCACTAGCTGTCCCTTAGGAATATTCATTAGCCAAGGTGCATGATGACGGCTATCAGTGGGGAGGTAACTATTCCTGTCAACTGTTTTGAAGAAGGTTCTGGTTTTAATGGTTGTGTCTTCTTTCCAAATTTCCAAGTCCAAAAAATTAATTTTTACTTCATCTATATTCCAGCTCAGCCTGATATTTTTATCATTTTCTTCAAGTTCCTGGCTGAACTCTATCAGGCTCTCTTTTTCTCCTTTCCAGATAAGGAATATATCGTCGATAAACCGCTTATACATAATCAATTGGGAGGGACTATTCTTATAAATCGCATCATCTTCCCATAATGCCATATGAAGGTTGGCGACACTGGGGGCAAATTTGGCCCCCATGGCCACCCCTTTAGTTTGTTTATAGTAATGGGAGTCATACCAGAAATAATTATGATTAAGACAATAATCTAAGCATTCCAAAATAAATTTTCTCTGTTTACACTTCAAACTACTGGACTTCCTCAAAGCCCATCTAGTAGCTGCTAAAGCGTCTTCATGACTAATGTTGGTGTATAGCGAAGCTACATCCGCCGTAGCGAAAAAAATCTGTTCATCATCCAGGGTAGTGGCTTCAAGTAGTTGGATAAGGTGCTTAGTGTCTTTTAAATATGCTTGAGTTTCTTTTACTACTGGTTGTAGGAAAAAGTCCAAATATTCTCCCAATCTTGCTCCCACTGAATTAATCCCATTTAGAAT
This sequence comes from Rana muscosa, assembly GCA_029206835.1. Lineage (NCBI taxonomy): Eukaryota > Metazoa > Chordata > Amphibia > Anura > Ranidae > Rana > Rana muscosa. The sequence goes on from JARGYO010005562.1 coordinate 15,190,073, forward strand.
AGGTCTACCGGGAGGATTTTCCTTATTTTTATGCACTTTTGGCAGAATATATATCACTGGTATCCGGCATGTGTTTGGAACCAGGTATAGTGCTTCTTTTTCTTTCAAAAGTTTTTTCTCTTTTCCTTTTTCTACCAATTTCTCCAAATCCTTTTTATATTGTAAAGTAGGATTACTGAGTAATTTCAGGTACGTCTCTCCATCCTCAAGCTGTCTCTCCATTTCCTGTTTGTATAAATCCTTAGATAAAATAACTATAGCCCCACCTTTATCTGCCGGTCTTATTACGATATTTTTTCTTTCTTCCAATTGCTTTATTCCCTTTCTTATTTCAATCGGATCCCATGCTTTCTTGACTTGTAGTTTATGGAGATCTTGTATCACCATTCTTTTAAAGACATCTATGTGACCTTCATTTCCAGGGGGTGGATTGAAAAGCGATTTATTTTTCAAAGTGCTGTGTGCATATCGGTCAGGTTTAATCACATTCCTTGATAACTCTCCAGGTTTTGATAGCATATATTTTTTTATGTTTAATTTCCTGGTGAATTTCTGCACATCAACATACGCACTAAATTTATTGAGATTCTTCTTTGGCGCAAATTTCAATCCTTTATCCAAGGTTCTTAGTTCTTCCTGAGTTAACGTAATGCCGCTAATGTTAATAATGCCCTCTCCTATAGGTCTTTCTTTCCTCTTTTTTCTCAACTGTTTCTTCAAACCTCCTCTACATCCTCTCATTCTTTTCTGTCTTATTTCCTCCTTGTTTCTGGTCTCGGGGATCTTCTTGGTGATCTCCTTCCTCCGTTTCCTCCATCTGGATTTCTTGGGGGTCTTGGGTAGCGCTCTTCTAAAAAACGCTGGGAGTTATATTCATAGGTCTCATGGTGTCTCCCCTCTTGGGATGGATAAGGGTATGGTGCTCCAAAGGAGTCACCATCCCTTCTCAGAACATCATACCTATTCGAAGTTGGTATTGGGCTCCTCCTTCTATCATATTGATATACTCCACCTCTATTTTGTGGATATTGATCCTGCCAATAGGGGGCTTGATTTCTTGTATCACAATATTGCCCACGATCTGGAGTTCTCTTTTCATGATACTGTCCATATTGGACTTGGGATTGTTGATAGTGAGGGCCCTTATATGGTGGTTTTCTCCCATTGTTCTTCCAATGCGTTTTTTTCCCTTGATTATTTTGTCCATGTCCATTAGGGGTTCTGTACACGGGTGGTCGATTATTTCCTGAATTTCGGGGAGTTTTTGGTTGTTTAACCCATTGGTTGGGATTCATTGGATGTTCTACGGTGGTATTAATAGGTACACATCTTTCCTCCTTCTCTGGGGTAGATAAGTTGGATGCAGTTGTGACTGCATTGATTTGCCATTTATAGGCTGTTTCATCTTGATAGTCCTTGATATCTCTAAGGAATTTCCTCTTTTTCCTGGCTGCGGTATCTTTATCTTTCTTTACCATATCTTTGTTAAGTTGGGCGGATAGTGTCGCAAATTCTGGCAAATCTTTGACCGGGTCAAGCTTTTCTTTTAAATCCGTAATTTGCACATCTATTGCTTTGATTTTACGCTGTTTCCTTTTAATGAGGAAATGTAGCAGATCCAAACCTCTTGCATTGAAGAAGCTGAACCATTCTTCTATAGAATCATCATCCAATAGTCCATCATTTATAGGTACATCCCAACGGAGTCTTCTTGGGACTATTTTGTCTTTGATATATTTCTCATGTGAGACAATATCCCACCAAGAATTCATTTTTTTCTCCATGAGATGCCCCATCTTTCTAAAAATCCCTTCTATGTCTCCATTAAGTTTATTCTCTTGTTTGGAGAACACCTCATCTAGATTGATGGCTCTACTCTCTAAATAATCAAAAACCTGCATGGCAGCTGCACAAGTGTAAAATGGTGATGTGACAAATATAGAAAAAAAAGGGTGCTTGTGCGCTTACCACTCAGTAAAAATAGAAACACTAAAGTGCAAATATTGCTGAACAAATTAAATATTAAGAGACAACTAGCAGCTAACTTCTATAATGTGACCAACATGCAATAAAATAGTTTATATAGTGAAGCAGCGCTAAATGTCAATAGAAAGTGCTAATATTAAAAGTGCTATTAATAAAGTCTAACTTCTCATAAATTAAATAAATGGGGTGACAAAATCAACAATAATAAAATAAAATTAAAACGTCCAAACAGTGACTATGTAAATAAAGAGTAGAGCCATCAATCTAGATGAGGTGTTCTCCAAACAAGAGAATAAACTTAATGGAGACATAGAAGGGATTTTTAGAAAGATGGGGCATCTCATGGAGAAAAAAATGAATTCTTGGTGGGATATTGTCTCACATGAGAAATATATCAAAGACAAAATAGTCCCAAGAAGACTCCGTTGGGATGTACCAATAAATGATGGACTATTGGATGATGATTCTATAGAAGAATGGTTCAGCTTCTTCAATGCAAGAGGTTTGGATCTGCTACATTTCCTCATTAAAAGGAAACAGCGTAAAATCAAAGCAATAGATGTGCAAATTACGGATTTAAAAGAAAAGCTTGACCCGGTCAAAGATTTGCCAGAATTTGCGACACTATCCGCCCAACTTAACAAAGATATGGTAAAGAAAGATAAAGATACCGCAGCCAGGAAAAAGAGGAAATTCCTTAGAGATATCAAGGACTATCAAGATGAAACAGCCTATAAATGGCAAATCAATGCAGTCACAACTGCATCCAACTTATCTACCCCAGAGAAGGAGGAAAGATGTGTACCTATTAATACCACCGTAGAACATCCAATGAATCCCAACCAATGGGTTAAACAACCAAAAACTCCCCGAAATTCAGGAAATAATCGACCACCCGTGTACAGAACCCCTAATGGACATGGACAAAATAATCAAGGGAAAAAAACGCATTGGAAGAACAATGGGAGAAAACCACCATATAAGGGCCCTCACTATCAACAATCCCAAGTCCAATATGGACAGTATCATGAAAAGAGAACTCCAGATCGTGGGCAATATTGTGATACAAGAAATCAAGCCCCCTATTGGCAGGATCAATATCCACAAAATAGAGGTGGAGTATATCAATATGATAGAAGGAGGAGCCCAATACCAACTTCGAATAGGTATGATGTTCTGAGAAGGGATGGTGACTCCTTTGGAGCACCATACCCTTATCCATCCCAAGAGGGGAGACACCATGAGACCTATGAATATAACTCCCAGCGTTTTTTAGAAGAGCGCTACCCAAGACCCCCAAGAAATCCAGATGGAGGAAACGGAGGAAGGAGATCACCAAGAAGATCCCCGAGACCAGAAACAAGGAGGAAATAAGACAGAAAAGAATGAGAGGATGTAGAGGAGGTTTGAAGAAACAGTTGAGAAAAAAGAGGAAAGAAAGACCTATAGGAGAGGGCATTATTAACATTAGCGGCATTACGTTAACTCAGGAAGAACTAAGAACCTTGGATAAAGGATTGAAATTTGCGCCAAAGAAGAATCTCAATAAATTTAGTGCGTATGTTGATGTGCAGAAATTCACCAGGAAATTAAACATAAAAAAATATATGCTATCAAAACCTGGAGAGTTATCAAGGAATGTGATTAAACCTGACCGATATGCACACAGCACTTTGAAAAATAAATCGCTTTTCAATCCACCCCCTGGAAATGAAGGTCACATAGATGTCTTTAAAAGAATGGTGATACAAGATCTCCATAAACTACAAGTCAAGAAAGCATGGGATCCGATTGAAATAAGAAAGGGAATAAAGCAATTGGAAGAAAGAAAAAATATCGTAATAAGACCGGCAGATAAAGGTGGGGCTATAGTTATTTTATCTAAGGATTTATACAAACAGGAAATGGAGAGACAGCTTGAGGATGGAGAGACGTACCTGAAATTACTCAGTAATCCTACTTTACAATATAAAAAGGATTTGGAGAAATTGGTAGAAAAAGGAAAAGAGAAAAAACTTTTGAAAGAAAAAGAAGCACTATACCTGGTTCCAAACACATGCCGGATACCAGTGATATATATTCTGCCAAAAGTGCATAAAAATAAGGAAAATCCTCCCGGTAGACCTATTCTAAATGGGATTAATTCAGTGGGAGCAAGATTGGGAGAATATTTGGACTTTTTCCTACAACCAGTAGTAAAAGAAACTCAAGCATATTTAAAAGACACTAAGCACCTTATCCAACTACTTGAAGCCACTACCCTGGATGATGAACAGATTTTTTTCGCTACGGCGGATGTAGCTTCGCTATACACCAACATTAGTCATGAAGACGCTTTAGCAGCTACTAGATGGGCTTTGAGGAAGTCCAGTAGTTTGAAGTGTAAACAGAGAAAATTTATTTTGGAATGCTTAGATTATTGTCTTAATCATAATTATTTCTGGTATGACTCCCATTACTATAAACAAACTAAAGGGGTGGCCATGGGGGCCAAATTTGCCCCCAGTGTCGCCAACCTTCATATGGCATTATGGGAAGATGATGCGATTTATAAGAATAGTCCCTCCCAATTGATTATGTATAAGCGGTTTATCGACGATATATTCCTTATCTGGAAAGGAGAAAAAGAGAGCCTGATAGAGTTCAGCCAGGAACTTGAAGAAAATGATAAAAATATCAGGCTGAGCTGGAATATAGATGAAGTAAAAATTAATTTTTTGGACTTGGAAATTTGGAAAGAAGACACAACCATTAAAACCAGAACCTTCTTCAAAACAGTTGACAGGAATAGTTACCTCCCCACTGATAGCTGTCATCATGCACCTTGGCTAATGAATATTCCTAAGGGACAGCTAGTGAGGTTGAGAAGGAATTGCACTATTGAGTCTGAGTTCAGACAGCAAGCCGAATTCATTGGGGAACGTTTTCGTGATAAAGGATATGATCAGGGGTTCCTCCAAAAGAAGATCGACGAAGTAGGTAGCTTGGAACGAATTCATCTCCTTAGAGACAGAGAAAAAGAAAAGGTCAACTTTGTAGAGGTTCCATTGATCCTCGATTACAATATGCAGTTCAAAAAATTAGAATCCATCATCCGGAAACATTGGAATGTCTTAAAAGCAGACCGCCACTTGTCTCAAGTATTACCTCCATTTCCTAAATTCATTTATAGAAGGGCTCCTACCCTTCGCAATATACTAGCCAAGAATGTTTTGGATCCTCCAACTAAGAAGCCTTTTTCCTTTTTTGAAGGAAAGGGCTTCTACCCGTGCAAGTATTGTTATGCGTGTAGGCATACTAAGTTTAAGAAGTCCAAAAAAGATGATTTTGTAGCCACCTCCACAGGAAAAAATTATGTTATCAAAGAGTTTATTTCCTGTAGGACTGAAGGGGCTGTCTACGTACTGGAGTGCTCATGCAAACTCCAGTATGTGGGCAGAACGAAAAGGCCCCTCTGGAAACGGTTGAGGGAACATGTTCAAAATATTAAATCTGGCTTTCCCAAGCATAGTGTATCTAGGCACTTTGCTGAAGTTCATGGGAAAGATCCCAGTTCCCTTTCCTTTTGGGGTATTGAAAAGTATAGACCCCATTGGAGAGGAAGTAACAAGGTCATCACTCTCAGTCAAGCTGAGTCTCGTTGGATTTTTGAGTTACAGTCGCTTACCCCTCTAGGTTTAAATATTGAGTTTGATCTTAATTGTTTTATTTCCAATTATTAGATGTGTATTTTAGTAGTTACGTCAAATTTTTTATTTATTTATTTATTTATTTATTTTATTTTAACTTTAATTTTCCTTTTTTTTTCTTTTTTCTAAATTTTTTTGTTTGTTTTTTTTTTTGTGTTCAATACTTAGTTTTAATGTTTTGACGTTAGCAACTTTAATGTATATCTTTTTATCTATTTACTAGTTTATCTAGTTTGTATTTATACCTTGTTCTGGGCAGTAGTTGTCAAGGTCATGGAGACCAAGAATGACCTGACTGATCTCCCAGAATCCATTGCTTGGTATTAATTTGCATATGATGATCAGAAGTGTATATAAGCTCCTATTAGTCACTTGGCCCCTATGCCCTTGATGAAGTCACGTGTGTAGTGACGCAACGCGTCGGGAGGAGGAGCCTAAGTGACGTCCACTTCCGGTTTGCGGCCGTAAACCGGAAGTTAGTATTTTATGAACATTTTGTTTGGCGTTTTTTACCCCTTGGTTTTTAACGTGTTTTTTAGCTGTTTTTATTTGAATAAACGCCTTTTCTTGGGGCTTTCCTTTACATGCTTCACTATGGAGTCCCTTTCTGTTTTTTTCTGAATATTATGGAGTAAGATCCGTTTTAAGGAAGAACATTGGTAAGCTGTGGAGATTCTTACAGTGGTTCCGGGTCACTCAAAAGGACTGGAAGTTCTCATTGTGAGCAGTGGAGATCTTTGTGGCCATTATTGACCTCGTGGGGTCCATCAGGAAGATTCGCTTTAAGGAAGAACACTGGTAAGCTGTGGAGATCCCTACAGTGGTTTCGGGTCACGCAAAAGGACTGGAAGTTCTCATTGTGAGCAGTGGAGATCTTTGTGGTTATTACTGACCCCGTGGGGTCCACCAGAGAGGTGAGAGGCTGGTGTCTATGGGGGAGGATTATTTATGCATCATTTGTTCATCTGATCCAGTGTGTTTCTGATGAGACAAGGTGTATTCCCACACCCATCCTTGCTTCTCTCCCTGCAATTAGCTGTTGCTATTTGGACTGCCATTTTGGCTATTTAGCACTTTATTTACATAGTCACTGTTTGGACGTTTTAATTTTATTTTATTATTGTTGATTTTGTCACCCCATTTATTTAATTTATGAGAAGTTAGACTTTATTAATAGCACTTTTAATATTAGCACTTTCTATTGACATTTAGCGCTGCTTCACTATATAAACTATTTGGCTGCTAAAGAAGCTATTTTGCAGCATCAGGGATTGGGACCCGTGAGACAAGGAGTACCATTTCAGCTGGATGTAGTGGAGCAGAATGGTACCATATCTTGGAGTCTGTGGCAGCCAAATGAAAAGAAAGGACTGAGAGCAATACCTATTGGATTTTGGTCCAAACAACTGACAGGGGCACAGACGAGATACACGCCCCTAGAGAAGTACCTGTTTGGGGCCTACACAGCACTTCAACATGTAGAGACCATTACAGGAAAGGACACAGTCACCATCCATACTGTATTGCCAATAGCAGGATTGGTGAGAGATAATGGACTGACCACTAGGGCAGCTGTAGCCCAGAACCAGACACTGATGAAATGGAAGTGGTACCTTCAAGAAAGAGGGGGTATTGCACCTGGGGATGTTAGAGACATTTCAAAACAGTTGGCAGGGCTTGTTACTTTTACCAGCACCCGGCCAGAAGAAGAAATTCCTGTGCTGCAGTCATCCCCCATTCAAGAGGCTCCACCCTTTGAGTCTCTGTCAGAAGACATGAAGGAGTCAGCATGGTTCACTGATGGTTCAGCTATAATCACCTCGTCTGAGCGTAAATGGACAGCAGCAGCCTACAACCCAAGTACAGACACAGTCCTGCAGGAGTCCGGAATTGGAGGGTCCAGTCAGTATGCAGAGTTGAAAGCTGTAGTGATGGCTTTTCAGGAGGATCCTTCTTCCAATGTCACTATCTACACTGACAGCTGGGCGGTTCTTAAAGGACTGACAACTTGGATGCCCACGTGGAAGTCCAATGAATGGATGATTCATGGAAAGGTGGTGTGGGGAGGCAAGGAAGTCTGGGACTACATCTGGAAGGAAGCTCACTCCCGCACCATAAAAGTGGGGCATGTTGATGCACATGTGCCCCTAGTACCAGACTTTGAGAACTATAACAGAGTTGTAGATGAAATCGCAAAAGTGAAGGCAGTTGTGCCAATTGATCCTGTTTTGATGAACTTGGCCAACTGGGCCCACAAGCAATCTGGACATTTGGGGCAGAAAGCAACATATGAATGGGCACAACAGAGAGGATTGCCTATATCCATGGACATGATAAAGACTGTAATAGGGAACTGTACAGTGTGTGGAGAAGTGCGACAATGGCCATTGCAAAAGTACTCCACTGGGTCGATTAAGAGGGGTGAGAGGCCTGCAGAGATCTGGCAGATTGACTTCATCGGTCCCCTGCCCCGGGGAAACAATGGACTGAGATATTGTTGCACTGCAGTGGACACCTATTCAGGACTTATGCTTGTTCATCCTTGCAAACGTGCAGATCAAGCCGCAACGCTTCAACTGCTTCAGAAACTTGTCGTTGCTTATGGTTGTCCCAAACAAGTCCAAAGTGATAATGGCTCACACTTCACCGGATTAACAGTACAGCAGTGGGCCAAAGATTCTGGAGTGTACTGGTTGTGCCACATCCCATACCATCCACAGGCAGCTGGTTTGATTGAAAGATACAACGGGCTATTGAAGGACCAGATACGCAAAATTACACCCACACATACACTAAGGGGGTGGGATCGGGTCCTCACACAGGCAGTCATGTTGTTAAATTCTAGGCCAATAGCCAAAAGCACACCATATGAGAGGATGGTAGGGGCTTAGGCACAGATTCCACAGCTGGAGTGCAGAGTTCAGTATTTATGTAAGGTTCCTGAAAGAACAGGGTTTAACAGATACCATGTTACTGCTTCCCATGACATAGAAACAAAGAGTGACGTATCTGAAGCTGAAGCCTATCTAGGAATGAGAGGGAATCTGGCAGGAAGGTTTGAAGTTATATTTGCATTGGCAGATGAGCTTCAAGACAGTGGCTGGGACTCTGACTGGTTAGTGGATACTTCTCAGCAAGAGTGGAAAGTGAGGCTACATAACATCAAACCTTCCAAAAAAAACAGCAGTGATTTTTTGGGAAATATCAGTATATTTCCTCTCCTCCCTATTGATGTTCTTTGGGAGGGTCAGGGGTGCACACAGGCAGGTGGCAAAGTATTGGTCAGATATCCAGGCAAGAAGCCATTTAGAGGAGAGATTGTAGCTGAAGGGCCAGGATCTACTGTTTATGTATTATTAGAAGGAACAGATAATCCGCTTTGTTTTCCACTCCACAGGCTGTCTCCGATTTGATCCATAGGAAGACTAGATAAAAGTGGTTACATGATGGAAAGAATGACGGAAAATCGCAAGTGCTGTGGAGAACAAGGCCTTTGATGTATTTCGAGCCTGGACTTGTTTCTAAAGAACTTTAGAATGGACTTTCTAATGAACTTTTATCCAAAGACTGAAACACCCTCCCAGTGACAGAAATATGGGAGGGGTTGCATTTAAGGAAAATTCATGTGTATATTGAGTTTTTTGTAATGAAGAGATTTTCTGTGTGGTCTGAGAGAGAAAAAATAAAAAGTCATAGGGCGGAATGTATTGCGTTTGTTAAAAATATGATTTTTTATTATATTAATCAGACATAGGATACATGGGACAATTTTACAATAGTGGGTTGGTCAGATTACTGTCAGTATTTTGGTTTGAGTAGATTTCTCAAACAAATGTTTTACTCGTTTGAGATTTCTTTCAGCTCTCAAACTGAAAGAATGACAGTTTAGATTACAGGTTTTTGGTTTGAGTAGACAATAGGTTAGATACCATTGTTGTATTCAATATGCTAATGTCTCTATAGCCACAGTAAACAAGTAAGACATTACTTGTTAGAGATTTCTTTCAGCTCTCAAACTGAAAGAATAACTGTTTAGATTACTAACAGGTTTGTTTTGAGTAGACAATAGGTAGATAGCATTGTTGTATTCAATGCTATTGTTGAAATACAGCTACAGTTTTGATAACAATGGTAAACAGCCTGACACACATAAAAGGAGGCATAAGCTAGTAGGACAGGGACACACCATGTTGCTGTAAGATCAGTGAGAAGCCACTCATGAAGAAGAACAGAACCTGGTCTCCATGAAGAATTATTGCCAATGGAGATCACGAGTAATCGAAGATAAGTAACCTTTAAATGTATTTGTAGTTATAAACCATAGGCTGTTCTATTTGCTAGGCATTTTGCTGGTTATAGAAATCTGTCAGTCTTGTATTTTAGTCCTAATATTGTAATAGTTTTGTATGTACAGAATCTTGTATAATAAAAGCACATTTACACACTGCAGAAGTCTCAGTTCCTTGTTATACCACAGAGTAACCTTGCTAGATAAACGCAAGCGAAACATTTTGGGGCTCGTCCAGGATCTGTGCTATAATTCAATTGAAGCAGACTTGTTTTTCTGTAGTGTGTTGTGTAGCTTGTGCTAGGTAAAATGCTGAGTAAGCTGTTTAGGAAAAGCAAGGCTGCAGAGGGTTCTGGTGACCAGAAGAAAGTGTGCAGCTTACCTATCTGGGCCAGAAATAATGAGTGGGAGCCTCTTGCTAATGAATTTGTGACGTACTGTATGCTTCTCCCTTGAAGCTGACTTGGGGTGATAAAGTCTCAGATCATTTTGTAGATTTTAGCCTTAAGGGGTTGGATTTAAGTAAGAAAGAGAAGAGGACAGTGTCCACAGTGGGTTGGTACTTCCTCCATGCTCTCTATACTGAATCACATAGAAGGGAGAAGGCAGAGGCAGAAGTTAAGGTATTAAAAGACCAGCTAGCAGTTGCTTCAGAGTGTGTACGTTCAACCGCTAGTCGGGCTGATGATTTGCAAGAGCGGTGTGCAGCCCTCATGACCAAATCAATTAATGCCTTATGGAAAAGGAAGGGGCGTAAACCTGTTAGTAAAGCCAGGGTACGTGCCATTGTCACATCCCAAAATTGGGATTGTGAGGATGTGTTCTCCTCAAATGATAGTGAGGATGAGGAGATAGAATTTGATATTTCAGAGGATGATCTGCTAGTGGGAAAGAAAAAGTATGCCAGACCTCTCATTACTAAGCATAGGAAACAGCAACATGATAGAGAGGATATGGCAGATGGGGAGGTGCATTATCGCCACCCCAGAGATGTTGAATTTGAAGAAGTACGGGAGTTTTCACAAACTGAACTCCATGAGCTGGCAAAACAATACAAACAAAGGTCTGGGGAGCCCCTATTGAGTTGGCTCCTACGCTTATGGGATGAAGGGGCGGACAGTGTTGTTTTGTCAGGTAAGGAAGCAGTGGCTATGGGAGTGTTAACCCATGATCCACAATTGCGTCAGGCAATGCGAAAAGCCCGAGAGTTTAGCGTGAATTTTTCACTGTTAGACCTTGTGAGAGATGGAATAGTCCGAGTATACGCTAGTCCTACTGACCTGGAAAATACCTACTCCTGGAGATCAATAGGAGAGGGTATTTCCAGGTTACGTGAGATGGGCTGTATAACCGGATTAAATACATTTCCAGAATGGATAGGTCCAGATATGGAACCCTTTACGTCTGCTCTGCGCTCTAAGCTGATGAAGTCTGCGCCATTTAATCTCAGGGCTCCATTATTGTCCTTGTTGGGAGGCCTGGGATTTAACAGCAAGATTCATGAAGCCACAACCCTTTTAAGCCAGTTGGGGGAGATAGAGGAGACTAAAACAAAACCTGTCAGGGCAGTAGATAAGGTCAAGGCCAGACAGGAAGAATACAAGCAGAAAAGAACAGAGAAGAAATGGAATGGGGTAGAGAAGACAGAAGGTGGAGAGAAAACCAGGCTAGTTGTTTCTAGGAAAGAAATGTGGGTGGATCTATGAAAGGCAGGAGTACCTAAAGATGAGATAGATGGCATTTCTACTGCAGAAATGCTGAAGAGGTGGAAACATTTAGTAGGGAAAACTGTCAGGGTTAGAAACACTACTCCTAGTGAAGATAACTCAGCCTAGACTCAGAAGAAACAGAACAGACCCCTCCTGTTAGCCCCAAACCAATTCCCAAAACTGAACATGAACCCAAACCCAAATCCCTTTATCCTGGGGCGGAGTTAGAGAGAATCAGAAAAGGGGATTGGGAGGTTCCTTATCCGTTATGAAGGGAAGGTGAGTCTCCTGTAATAGCAGTGAGGGCAGTGACAGCAGGAGACCGACGCCCATATGCACCTGTCACTGTATGGTGGGGGAAGTCATCTTCTCCTACACATGTAATGGCGTTACACTTTTGCAAGGAAATCCTTCCCATCACAAAGGAGAATTGATTTATGTAGAAGGTTTGGGAGGGCAAACTACACCAGCAGTTAGGATACGGGTGAAATTGGCTATTGGTAAGGGATCAGGATTTATGACAAATGTTTTAATATCAGAGTTACCCGAAAATATTCTTGGGATGGATGTACTTCAAGGTCAGTCAATTCAGACTGAAAGAGGTACATTCACATTTGGGTATCCTGATAAAGCGTATCTGGTAAGGGCGGTGAAGGCTGTGGTCAGAGGTCATGCGAAATGGACCCCTGTCTACATTCCTCCACCAGAGAAGCCAGTCTTTCTCAAGCAGTACAGACTTCCTGGAGGTCACAAAGAAATTGGGGAGACTATTCAAGAACTGTTGAGAGTAGGGATCCTTAGACCTGCTGTAAGTCCTTTCTTGTCTCCGGTGTTCCCAGTAAAGAAACCTGATGGGACATATAGAATGACTGTGGATTACAGAGGTCTAAACAAAGTGGCACCTCCATTGAAGTCAGCTGTACCAGATATGATCTCAATTGTTGAGAAAATTGCTAAAGATGCAGGAGAATATCATGCTGTGATAGACCTGGCTAATGCTTTCTTTTCAATTTTGATAGACCCAGATTGTCAAGACCAGTTTGCTATGGTGTGGGACGGCCGCCAGTACACTTTCACTGTCCTTCCGCAAGGCTATCTTCATTCTCCAACGATTTGTCATGGACTGATTGCCCGAGATTTAAGTACCCTGAATTTGAAAGTCGCTGTGTTTCACTACATTGATGACATCATGATCTCTGGGACAAAAGAAGATGTAACTGAAGCACTGCACCTGCTGATACAGCACTTGGAGAACAGAGGATGGGCTATCAACAGAGACAAAGTCCAAGGACCTGCCACAGAGGTGAAATTCCTAGGAATGATGTGGACTGGGCCACAGAGGAAGATTCCAGAGACAGTTGTGCAAACTATCCAGGCGCTGTTGCCCCCTACTACCAAAAAAAGGAGGCACAGAAGTTCATTGGAGTTGTGGGTTTCTGGAGATCGTTCATCCCACATCTTGGACTGATTCTGAGGCCTATATACAATGTTACCAGAAAAAAGACTGAGTTCTCATGGGGTTCAGAGCAGCGGACTGCATTCCTGGCTGCTAAAGAAGCTATTTTGCAGCATCAGGGATTGGGACCTGTGAGACAAGGAGTACCATTTCAGCTGGATGTAGTGGAGCAGAATGGTACTATATCTTGAAGTCTGTGGCAGCCAAATGAAAAGAAAGGACTGAGAGCAATACCTATTGGATTTTGGTCCATCAATGAGTACCTGTGCGACTACGGCACCAGGACAGGATCAGGGGAGCTCGGTTTTTTTTAACCATGCCAGTGGGGCATGATCAGGGATGCATGCACTGTCCTGGCACCATTTGAGGAGGCCACGAGGATGGTGAGCAGTGATAGTGCATGCATCAGTGACACTGTACCTCTTGTCCACCTGTTGGAGCATACGCTGCGTGGAATAATGGACAGGGCACTTGAGGAAGAACAGAGGCAGGAAGAGGAGGACTTCCTTGCCTCTCAAGGCCCCCTTTACCCAGACAGTGTTACTTCTGTCCCACCCATCACACAGGAAGAGGATGAGGAGGAGGAGGAGGAGGATTGTGTCAGCATGGAGGTGGAGCCTGGCACTCAGCATCAACAGCAGCAGTCTTTTAGGGATGATTTACAGTCCCAAGAAACCCGTGGACTTGTACGTGGCTGGGAGGAGGTGGCTGCGGATCATGTCATTGTTCTGCTTTGCGTTATTGAACTGTTGTATAACACTAGTCAGACAGCTTAACAATAATTCAGAAGTCAAGAAACGGGAGACATCAAATCTGTATGTATTCTTTTTCCGAATAACTTTGTAAAACTACAACATAAGCATAAACAAACATATGTGTCAGTACATTAAAACATTATACAGCAGCCTCACTCTACCAGTGAAAGTACTCACAGACAATTCCACCATTAGTCCAAGAATAGACAGGAGCTCTTCTACATGCAGTCTGCTTGGATCAGAGAGCAGACATGAAATGAAGGAAATACAGTTCCAGGTTAAAGGTTACTGCCCTAACTGTGAAGGAATTCCTTTTCCTGTGACAAAATAATAACTAACTCTGGCCACTAGATGGCAACAATGTCAAACCAACATTGCAGTATAATCTGTAACAGCACATAGCACATATTACTATGACAATATGGGCAGAACACTCCCTGCCTGGCATAATTTATTATGTCATTACATAAATACCACTGCTATGCAGAAAAACATATAAACAAGAAAATGGAATCCTAGCTAGTCCGAGATCAAAACTATAATGTCAGTTACAGGTCTGAGATAAATTCTGGTGGTCTATTTTTTCACAATCTTGGCCTCCACCTTTCTGACCTTGCCATCTCTGCTTGGTAGAGCATTGACAATAAGTCCTACGGGCCACTCATTTCTGCTCTCTTGGTTGTCCTTTAACAGAACAACATCACCCACTTTTACATTTGGGCGATCCTCAGTCCATTTCCTGCGGTGTTGCAAATTTGACAGATACTCCCTCTTCCATCTTTTCCAAAAGGTGTCTGCCAAGCATTGTACTTGCTTCCATTGTTCTGCATGAACTTGTGTTGTACTTATGGTTCCAGATGGGGCAGACAAAGAGTTCACCTTTTGAGTCAACAACATTGCTGGGGTAAGGACCATAGGAGTATCTGGGTCTGAAGACACAGGAACTATAGGCCTGGCATTCATAATAGCTGAAACCTCTGCCATAAAGGTGCTTAAAGTCTCATGGGTCAAGTGAGCAGGTTTGGTTTGTAGCAACATAGCATCCAAGATTCGTCTAGCAATACCTATAAGTCTCTCCCAGACACCACCCATATGTGAGGAGTGTGGAGGATTAAAGACCCATGTACATCCTCTGTCTTGGAGAAAGTCTTGCAATTGTGATTCACTGTCACAAATGTTAAGTTCTTTGCAGGCTCCCACAGAGTTTGTTCCTCTGTCAGAACGGAGCAGTTTTGCTGGGCCACGAATTGAGAAGAATCTCCTCAAAGCGTTAATAAAGCTTGATGTTGACATGGCTTCAAGTAGCTCTATGTGTACAGCTCGGGTAGACAAACAAGTAAAAAGGACTGCCCATCGTTTACTGTCTGCACTGCCTCCTCTAGTGCGACGGGTTAAAACAGACCATGGACCAAATACATCTAAGCCCACATTGGTGAAAGGTGGTTGAGCAATTACTCTGTCCTCTGGTAGCTCTGCCATCCTTTGATTTTGTAATCTTCCCCGCAGCTTGCGACAGATGACACATTTGTGTATAGCAGCTGATACCAAGCGTTTGCCACCAAGAATCCAGAAACCTGCGGATCTAATTGCACCTTCTGTGATGTGTCGCCCTTGGTGAACTACTTGTTTGTGATAGTACCTAACAAGCAGTGCTGCAATGTGGTGATCATAAGGTATGATGACAGGCTGTTTCTCTTCCTCTGAAATTTCAGCAAGAGACAAACGTCCACCTACTCTCAACAACCCATTCTTGTCTAGAAAAGGACTAAGCTTCCTAAGACGGCTTTGTTTTGGGAACGTCTTTTGTTTTTTGATGCTGTCAATTTCCTTCTGGAAATGTTTGTTTTGAACAGAAGAAATTATAACAGACTTTGCCTGAGCCAGCTCTACTAGATTGACTTGTTGGAAAGGAAAAACGTACCGCTCAAAAGCTTGAGAATTCACCAAATAGCTGCTTCCGCCCGGTCACTCACACAGGTGCTGGCTCTGCACTGATGCATGGGAGAAAAAGAAACCCTGGACTGCCGCACTCTGTATAGACAGTTATTTATTCCAAAATTTCAGGTAAAAAATCCAAATTCAAAATAAATCCATAAATCCAAAACAACAAATGCAGATAGTGTGCATGCAGGGAAGGGTGGCTAACGCGTTTCACGTCACGAATTGACGCTTACTCATAGCTAAGGTGTGTAGATTGACTTGTTCATGGAAACTGTCCCACCTTCTGACTTGATCGCTGTTGGTTTCTATCCGGAAAGTTTTAGCGACATGGATGAGTCTGGCTAGGGTCTTAACTAGTATCTTCCAGCAAGAAAACCTATCAAAGCAATGCGGGTGAAGTGTGGCTTCAGAAGCTTTGGTGCTGAAACTCGTAATTTCCGATCTGATTTCGGGGTCAGCTTCGGGCTCTATGAGTGGATAAGCATTAGCAGTGTCTATTTGCTCACAGTGTGGTTGGTACAGGAAGGATGGGCCTGAGAACCATATAGAGTGCTGAAGGCATGCTGCTTGAGTAGGTCTAGTGGCATAATCTGCAGGGTTTTGCTCTGTAGATACATAGAACCACTGGTCTGGGTGTGAAGATTGCCTGATTCTATTCACCCTATTGGAGACATACAGATGGAACCTCCTAGTGGTGCTGCAAATGTATCCTAGGACGGTCTTGCTATCAGTGAAGAATTTTACAGCATCAAAGTCAGTGTCTAGTTCATCTGTGATTAGCTCAGACATTTCAACTGCTAGCACAGCAGCACACAACTCTAAACGAGGAATAGTGTGGGCTGGTTTGGGGCTTAATTTGGACTTTCCCATGATGAATCCAACATGACACACATTTTCTGCATCAATTAATTTCAAGTAGGCTACTGCACCTATAGCTGTGGTAGATGCGTCTGAGAAGATGCACAGTTCTTTCCTGCAAGCTGATGATAAAGACTTTGGCACATAGCATCGGTCTATCTTTAGGTGCTCTAATGCTTGCAAGGATTCTGTCCATTGAACCCACTCACTTAGTCTCTCTTGTGGAAGCAATGCATCCCATTCAGTTTTTCCAGATGACAGTTCTCGAACTAAGACCTTGACTCTTATTGTTACAGGTGATACAAATCCTAGGGGATCATAAAGGCTATTTACGGTGGATAGAATGCCTCTACGTGTAAAAGGCTTTTCTCCTGAGGAAACTCTGAAAACGAAACTATCCGTTTCTAGATCCCAACTTAGGCCTAGGCTTTTCTGCAGTGGAAGGGTGTCTGTACTCAAGCAAAGATCTTTAAGGTCTTTAGCCCTGTCTGCTACAGGGAAGGCTTCCATTACTTTTTGGCTGTTGGAAGCGATTTTATGAAGACGCAGGTTGGATTCTGCCAGCATTTGCTTTGCTTTACTAAGGATAGAAATTGCCTCTTCAGGTGTGCTAGTAGAAGCGAGTCCATCATCTACATAAAAATGTCTCAATACAAAATGTTTGGCCTCTTGTCCATAGCACTCTGCATTTTTCTGAGCAGCCTTTTGCATGCAGTATATAGCGACAGCAGGAGAAGGGCTATTACCAAATACGTGTACTTTCATTCTGTACTCGACAATTTCTTTGTCTATGTCATGGTCTTTGTACCAGAGAAAACGTAGAAAGTCTCTGTGATCTTCTCTTACAAGAAAGCAATAAAACATTTGTTGCACATCTGCTGTGAAGGCAACGGGCTCTTTTCTGAAACGCATGAGGACACCTAGCAAAGTGTTGTTTAGGTCAGGGCCACTCAACAGTACATAATTTAAAGAGACTCCTTTATACTCTGCGCTGGAATCAAAAACTATTCTTATTTGGTTGAGTTTGTGTGGATGGTAAACACCGAACATTGGTAGATACCAGTGTTCCCTGTCTGCTTCAAGTGGTCCTGCCACTTCAGCGTGATTGTTGTCTAGCATCCCTTTAATGAATTCAGTGAAATCTCTTTTCACTTCTGGCCTTCTCTGCAGAGTTTTGCTGAGTGAATGCAGACGCTTCATGGCTTGCTACTTGGCTTGCCTGTTACTAGGCAAAACACGTCTTGGTGTGCAAAAGGGAAGAGGGGCTACCCAACTGTGATTGTCATCTTGGTAAGCCTCTTTATCCATAATCTGCAAGAAGGTCTGATCCTCTATAGAGAGGGCCTGTTTATCGTCATCTTTAGTTTTCTGGAACACTGTAATCCCTAGATTGTCTGTCTCAATGTTGGAATTGACTTCTTCTTCACCACATAGTGTAGGAGAGTCCATGAGTTGTGTTGACCTATCAAAGCTTTCCTTGACAACAAAGCTGTTGTGACAGGGACTGAGAAGAGATGTGCGTCCATTTGTTAACACAGACGTCTTCAAAGTGCTGATATTGTCAGGCTGGTGCACTGTTCCCAGGAAAACTTCTCCTACAATGACCCACCCCAGGTCCAGTCTCTGTACATAGGGGGCATTATAAGGTCCATTGATTTTCTGGCGCACCTTGTGTACCTGAAGGATGTCTCTCCCAAGATGTAGTAGAATTGAAACATCTGGCTCAACAGCTGGGATAAGGTGAGCAATTGAGCGGAGGCGAGGGTGGTGTTGGGCTACTTCTGGAGAGGGAATCTCAGTTTTGTCATCAGGTATCATGCCACACTCAATTAGGGTAGGAAGTGGGAGCTGTACTTTCTTATTGCAGGATTCAATGGTAAAGTCAGAAGCTCTTCTCCCTGTGGTATCAATTGTCCCCGCACATGTCCTTAGAGTGTATGGAACCGCACTTGCTTTAAGATTAAAGATATCAAAGAATTCTGGCTTTGCAAGGGATCAGTTGCTCTGTTCATCTAGCACTGCATACATTTTCACTGCCCTTTCTCTCTTGCCAGTGGGATACACAGTCACTAAACAGATTTTCGAGCATGAACGTGCACTCTTGCCTTGTCCACATACTTTAGTGCAATTAGACATCACTGAGGAGAGTGAGGTCTCTTGTTGCTCCCTGCCCTGATCTTTCCTGGGTTCTACAGTCTCTAGTGAGACGTGAGCAGGACCTGGGTGTAGAACTGCTATATGTCTCTCACTGCCACATTCTGTACATTCTACTTGTATTTTGCAGTCTTTGGCAATGTGATAAGTGGATCCGCAACACTTGAAAGAGATGCCATTTTGTTTAAGGAAGGACATCCGCTCTGCAATGGGGTTGCTTCTAAAGCCTTTGCATTTCTTTAGTGGATGTGTTTTTTTGTGTATCGGGCAATGTCTATCAGGGTTTTCTATGGTGTGTACCTTGTGGATGCTTTGATAGTCTGTGACTTCTGAAGGTACAGTTGTTTTGTGTGTGGATACAGAAGTCCTACAGTGAGGTCTGTGAGGTTTCTCAGGTCTGTGCGATTGATTGCCACTGCTGGTGAAGGCGAAACTAGGATCACTTCGGATTTTCGCTTGCTGTCGGACAAATCTAGAAAACACAGAGAAAGGGGGGAAAGCAACACCATAATCTTCTTTGAATTTACCTCCCACAGACACCACTTGTCTTGCAGATTTGAGGGTAGCTTCTCTACTATGGGATTGGTGCCTCTAGCTGTATCTAGATATGAAAGTCCTGGCAAGTAGCCATCCTCTTTGGCATATTCTATCTCCAATAGAAGATCACTTAGTTCTTGTAGACGCACATTGTCTCTGTAGCCCACCTTGGGAAAGACTTCAAGTTTTTTCAACAGTGCTCCTTCTATTACCTCCGGGGATCCATACGTTTCTTCTAGTCTTTTCCAGGTCATATTGAGTCCTGCTGCAGGGTTGAACAGGTTTGCTCTTCTCATCCTCTTAGCATGCTCTGCTGACTCGGTACCGAGCCATTTTATCATCAAATTAAGTATGTCTGCTGATGAAAAGTTCAGACCTTCAGTTGCATTCAGAAAGGAGGATTTCAATGCCCAATAGTTTTCAGGACGATCATCAAATTGGAGAAAGCCTGAGCTAATCATTTCTTTGCGGATGAGATATTTGGTGACATCCACTGCACATTGTTGTTCGCCCATGTAATCTATGTTGAGGTGATGGGAACACTTGTTTTTTGTTCTTAGGGGTTTCTGGTGCTTCCCTCTTGATTTGCTGGCAGCCGCTGACCTCATGTGGTTGATTGGGCCTGCTCAGGGGGCATGTTGATCTCGGCCTGAATTCATTTGCTTCAGGTTTAAGAGGTTTTTCCTTCGCATGCGCATCAGTAAGGTTCTGGATGTACTTACTTGTACGATCTGTAGAGGATAGAGGTTTTTCTGGAACGTCTGGGTCTTTATACGATTTTTCACTTCCTGACCGACTAGTTCCCATGTAGGCAGCGGCCTCAGCTTCAGCAGCTGCAGCAGCGGTCTGTCGCTTCAGGATGAGCAATTTTGCTTCTTCTTGTGCTATGGTAGCTTTCTTTTCTGCTAACTCTCGCATCATCATGGCTTCTTTTTCTGCGTACTGTAGCTGGATGCGGGCAGCTTCTGCCTTGGCACGAGCTTTAACTGCTGAGGAACTTGCTGAGGACATCTTGCTAGCCCGTGAAGATCTGGACACATGCGATTGTGCATCCTTTTGCTGGGCACTGGGAATGTTCACCCTGTCTTGCTGTGTTGGCGATAGCGTGTCATCAGCCTGGTACTTTGTTCCTGATCTTAGACTCATGCTGTACTGATGGCGTCTCAGTTTATTCCAGACTGCCACGTGGTTGTCTTTTTACTGTTCTGCTTCGCGTTATTGAACTGTTGTATAACACTAGTCAGACAGCTTAACAATAATTCAGAAGTCAAGAAACGGGAGACATCAAATCTGTATGTATTCTTTTTCCGAATAACTTTGTAAAACTACAACATAAGCATAAACAAACATATGTGTCAGTACTAGACATGTGTACACTGAAATATTTCGTTTCGGAATTTCGTTTTCGTTCGAAAAATTAATTTATTTAGTTACTCCCGAAATTCGTTTTTATTTATTTAGTTTTTCGTTAAAAATTGCATTCGTCCGAAAATCCGAAATAATTAAGGTCGAATCTGTCATTGAAGGCTTATATGGTGTGTGTGTGTTCTAAGAAGATTCGACGGAGCAGCTAAACTATTCGACGCAGCAATCGTACATTTCCGGTCGAATGTTCCGCCTACAAGCTAGCTATAGTAGAATTCTAATGTTGTATGACTAGTAATAATTATATTTATTAATTATTATTACTAGTCATTCAACATTAGAATTTTTCTATAGCCCATGAGCGGATGCATTTAACCGGAAATGTACGATTGCAGGCAGCATCGTACAGTGAGTTTAACTGCACCGTCGAATCAACTTAGAACTTTTGACAGACACCATAAGCCACAGATTCGACGTTTGTATGTTTTTCGATGCTGTGTCGAATCTTCGTCGAATCTTCGTCGTTCATGTGGAATGGATGGTCTATCCCAACAGTCAGCTTACTACTTTCACATTCGTTTGTGCACGTCCTCTGACGTTGTGTCAGTGTCGGATAATATGGCGACCCATTTCGACCACATGGAGGACGTTCCTGGGCCTTCTATGGAGGAAGCAGCAGCTTCCAAAAAGCGGCACTTGGGGACACAAGCTGCAACCAGCAGGAAGCGTAACCTTATGTGGACTCACATTGAGTCCCAGGTCCTTGTAAAGGAAACGCTTCCTTACTGGATACAGCTGTGTGGCCCCCGCTCCAGGGATACCACTCAGGAGTGGAAGCGGGAGAAGTGGGAGGAGATCTCCAAAAAAGTTGAAGGGATGTATCGCCATCGGCGTGACCTGACTGCCTGTCGGAAAAAATTCAGCGACATTAAGCGGTAAGTAACATGTCTGATTATTATTTTTTTTACATTTTAACCACTTCAGCCCCGGAGGATTTGGCTGCCAAATGACCAGGCCACTTTTTGCGATTCGGCACTGCGTTCTTTTTTTCCCCACAAATAGAGATTTCTTTTGGTGGTATTTGATAATCTCTGCGTTTTTTTTTTTTTGCGCTATAAACAAAAAAAGAGCGACAATTGTGAAAAAAAACACAATTATTTTTTTACTTTTTGCTATAATAAATATCCCCAAAAAATATATAAAAAAACAAATTATTTCCTCAGTTTAGGCCGATACGTATTCTTCTACATATTTTTGGTAACAAAAATTGCAATAAGCGTTTATTGATTGGTTTGCGCAAAAGTTATAGCGTCTACAAAATAGGGATAGTTTTATAGCATTTTTATTATTATTTTTTTTTACTAGTAATGGCGGCGATCAGCGATTTTTATCGTGACTGCGACATTATGGCGGACACATCGGACACTTTTGATGCCATTTTGTGACCATTGTCATTTATACAACAATCAGTGCTCTAAAAATGTACTGATTTTACACCATACACAGTTCACACAAGCGCATAATTAGAAAGGTGGACTGGACATCTATATTTTATCAGCACAATCCCAATCCTTTCTTTTATATTTTATTGTGCACCAAAAAAGCATACGTTTTTCTTAAAATAAATTTGGTTAATAAAAAAATGTGCAAATCTTGTGCTACGTGAAAAAATGCGCCTAATCCAAAAATTCCATTTGCATTGTTTCATTCTACGGGTTCATTCTACATTTGTTTCATGTGTTGATGTAATTTTCAGATTACAATTGTAGTTTAATTATGGAACCTGTTTCTCTTCTCTTTTTGTTTTGCAGTTCCATAGCGCGTAAACGCCGGCAGTTGGGGCGCAGAGGGAAGCAGGTGCCTCTCCTCCCCCATGAGGCAGAGCTGTTAGTGGGTATAGGGGAGGATGAGATCACTCATCTCCTGGCTCATCAGGGTTGGTGTCAGCATTGCATTGTGCAGGACATTTTTTTTGTCAAGCATCCGACATTTACCATATTGTGTTTGATTTTATTTAAAGATCGCATCCAGTCCCAGCGCCGCCGGAGGTGGAGGGCGGAGGAGCAGGAGTCCTCCATGTCATCAACGCCCAGTAAGTAGTGTAGTAGTGACACTAATACAGTGGGTCCTTTTCCATTTGTCCAGCCTTCCATTGTCGATTCCAGTGTCATTGCTTCTCGCTCAAGCAGTGACAGGTAGAGCCTCTGCAACCTTCTGTCAGGTAACACAACCGCTTGCGTAACTTACGCAATCTGACAGAACGTCGCTGCTCTGAACTGAGGCACCTGATCAGTGGCGGTGCACCTAGCACTCGCCGCTGGAACCAGGACAGGTAAGTGCCTCGTTTTTTTTTTTTAGAGATTTTTTCTAAATGGTTGAATGCATGTCCCTGCCTTGTAGATAAACGTTAGTGACCTGACCTGTATTGCCATGCTAATGGATAATTAATTTTATCTATATACAGTATTTATTTATAGTAATTTGAAGCTTGAACATTGTAACGTTCATCATTTCTCCTTTATATTAAATAGGTGTCATCCAATCAGAGGGGGAGACTCAGGAGGAGGAGGCTGAGGCGGCAATGCCCACATGTAAGTTAGTATAATCTTGCTGGTGTCTGCTGAGTGATCATACATGTTTCAATGTTCTTGTACTAATGTGTGAGATTGTTGTACACTGCAGATTGTAATGTTCTTTTCTATATTAATCATAATCAACAGCTGCTGAGGCTGAGCAGGAGGTGGAGGAGACCTGCACTGTAGAGGCTGCTGGGGATGCGGAAGCTGGTGAACAGCCAGACGCGGCAGATCCAGGGAGTAAGTATAACTTTTTTTGTATTTTCCAGGCAAATATAGTATTTTAAATATGAAATGCTGATGGCAAGGCTTTGGTTTAGCTGGAATTATTAATTATTAGTCCCCCTTTGCAGCTGATTCCAGTCTTCCCGTTAGCGTGACCTGTGCTTGTTATTTCCTCAATGTCACTTCCCTGATCAAGCCAGCTTCTTGCTGCAGTTCAGGTTCCCAGTCTGAGCCAATCACTGTTAATCATCGTGAATAACACAGCAGGCTGGAAGGGGTGTGTCAGACAAAAATCTCCAGCTATTGGCTGGCAGTCCCTGGACATGGTCAATCTCCGGCATGCCCCTAATTCATGCATTAACACTTTCCTCATGATGTCTGGTGCCTCCTCTTTGGCATCATCTAAAGCAGGGGTCTCCAAACTGCGGCCCGAGGGCCAGATGTGGCCCTTTGGTAGCTTTTATCCGGCCTTTGGGGCACTAATTCTCCCACTCACACCAACAATGGGGCATTTTTTTCTTCTATGGATACTAATGATGGGATACTATTCCTCCTACTAATAGGGGCACCACTCCTATTGACCACCAACCCTGAGGCCATATTTATTCTCACTGATGATGGGCCCATGACATTTTCTGCCCCTGTTGGCCACAATCCGGCCCCCCTAGAGTCTGAAGGAAAATAAACTGGCCCTTTTTTTGAAAAGTTTGGAGACCCCTGATATAAAGCAAAAAATTGTAAATGACCTCGTAGATCTTTGTGCAGGCAAATATCTATAAGAAGTTGAGTCTTGCATAGGTCTTGAAGGCTCAGGGAGAGACCAGACCACTGCAGTAGCAGAGGGGAGCAGATGAAGCACCGGATATCGAAGGTTCAGTAATTGTAAATTCTCTGTTATACCTCCTAGCCTAGACCAGGAGTGAGTAACCTACCTAGCCTAGAACAGAAGTGGGGCTTATTCAATCAGTGGCTATATAAAATTATCAACTTTAAAAAGTAGCCTGCTATATTTTTTTCCATAAAGTTTTATTGAGCAAATTCACAAACATCTCAATACAAAGTATAAAACAGAACAAGTGCATTCAAGGAGAATCAGTTTTTGGTACAACATAAACAAGCATTACAGGCAGGTGTGTAATTGTCTACAGTTTTTGTAAAAGTGTGAATGAGGGTGCATATGGGCCGGAGCCTTTATTAATTTGAATCGCGTGCCGGCCGCCTGCTAACCTTGCTGCATTTCTTATTGTTTCCGACACCAAAAAGACGGTGTCTAAAGGCTAGTAATAGAGGGGTATGAGGAGGGGGACCGTACCCACTCGTGCGGAGGGGGTATGGGACTGAAGGGGGGTAGGAAAAGGGGAAGAGGGATCAGAGAAGAGAGAGTAGGAGCAAAGAAAAGGGGGGCCACAGGTGATGTATTAATGGGGGTCGGAGAGCATTTGTAGTAGAGAAGAGAGGGGAGATTTTGGGGAGAGCTAGGGAGCAGCAAGAGAAATAGGAGCGGGTTAACGAGGAAAAGGAAAGAGAGAGAAAGAGAAAAAGAGAAAGAAAGAAAAGGAAAAAAAAAAGAAAAAAAGACCGGGGGGGAGGAGGTGGGGTAGGGGTAAGGGTGAGGATGAAGGTGCGGGGAGTGACCACTCGCTTGGGCCTCTGTATGTGAGAGGGGAGTAGAGCCCCTCAAAGCTCGTACATTAGTCAGGGGGGACATGCTGCTTGTATTCAGCTGTTGTTTTGAAATGTAACCAGCAGGACCAAGTAAATGAGAAATTCTCCAGTCTCTCTTGTGAGATGTGGATCAGTTCTTCCATGTCGCAAATTCTAGAGATGGTCGCAAACCATTCTTTAAGTGGCGGTGCATGGCAGGAGCGCCAGTGTTTGGGGATGCATAACCTAGCAGCATTCACCATGTGCATAGCTAGGGATTTAAAGTAATCTTTTCTCGAGAGAGAAGTGTGATGCAGGAGGAATTGTGCTGGTGTAAAGTCCAAGGTATATGTGGTGATTGATGCGATGCATCTGTGTGCCTCCCTCCAAAAGGGTTGGATGTGTGAACATTCCCACCAAATGTGTACCATGGTTCCCACCTCTGTATTGCATCTCCATCATATATTGGAGGTTGAAGGGGCAAATTTATGTAAGAGAGATGGGGTTCTGTACCATCTAGTGAGCACTTTGTACCCGTTTTCCTGTATGGCGACATTCAACGACCCCCTATGTGCGTATTCATGAATTCTCGTCCATTCAGTTGGTGACAGGGGGGTAGGTAGGTCTCTGTTCCACGAGGTCTGTGATGGCGAAAGGGTGGAGT
Organism: Rana muscosa; assembly: GCA_029206835.1. NCBI lineage: Eukaryota > Metazoa > Chordata > Amphibia > Anura > Ranidae > Rana > Rana muscosa. The sequence goes on from JARGYO010005562.1 coordinate 15,215,920, forward strand.
CACTAGGTTCTATAAGTAAGGCGTAGAGAAGGGAAATAAGGTGTCGTTGGGGGGTTCTACGATAGTAGAGAGTTTCGAAAAGGGTAAGTGGTCTTGTCCAGCTATCACGTGCTGTATGTGTGGATAGAAAGTGACATATTTGTCTGTAAGTCCAGAAGGGGAAGGTAGAGGTGTTGGAAATGAGCCTAAGATCCTCTATCGAGGCGAGTTTGCCGTCAGTGTACAGTTGGGAGGCAAAGATGTCTTGAAACGGCCATTCTTGTTTGAGGAAGGAAGGTGACTCGCCTGGGATAAAGTCGGGGTTTCCTCTCAGCGTAGTCAGCGGGCCCGGGGTGGGTGAAAGGGAGTCTCCGGTCGGGGACGACCTAAGAAGCTTCAAGGAAGTGTGAATGAAGGGATGTGAGGACAAGGACTGTGGCCATTGTTTCGGGGACAGCCATGGGAGAAGACGTAGAGGAATGGGTGAGAAAGAGTCTTCGATAGAGATCCAGATCTTCTCTAGGGGGTGAATGGACCAGTCCGCGATTCTCGTAAGATGGCAAGCCACAAAATATTTATACAGGTCTGGGAGAGCAATACCCCCTTTAGGCTTGGGCAAGGTGAGTCTGGCATATTTGATTCTAGGAGGGGAACCTTTCCATAAAAAGGTCGAGCAGGCCTTCCGATAGGAGGAAAAGAATCCTGCGGGGATATGCATTGGGATGGTTTGGATCAAATACAACATACGTGGTAGTATAATCTTTTTGATCAGAGCAGCTCGACCAAACCATGAGACATTCAATGTAGACCACTCCAAAAAATGGTCTTGGGCTTTTTTCAGGGCAGGGTGGAAATTGAGGGCATACAGGTCTTTGAGGCAGGGCGGGATCCGAATCCCAAGATAGGAAATAGCAGTCTTTTCCCAATGGAACGGGAAAGATTCCCGGCAGTGGGTGGCTTCCTGTGGTGGGAGGGTGATATTCAGGGCGTGGGACTTTGTATAGTTAATTTTAAGGTTTGAAATTGTACCAAAGGCTTTCAAGTCATGTAAGAGAGATGGAAGGGAGGTTCGTGGGGATATGAGGGAGAGCAGAATGTCATCCGCGAAAGCAGCGACTTTAAATTCTCTACCTTTGACCACCAATCCCCTAACATCCGGGTTTTCTCTAAGTTTGTTTAAGAGGGGTTCCAAGGAGAGAATGTAGATCAGGGGGGAGAGGGGACAACCCTGGCGTGTGCCGTTATTAATGGAGAAGGCGTTCGACAGGTGGCCGTTAACTCTCACCGCCGCCGTGGGGTTCGAGTATAATGCCATTATGGAGGTGAGCATGCGGTCTTCCAAACCCACCCCTTTTAGGACCTCTCGAATGTAGTCCCAGGCCACTCTGTCAAACGCCTTCTCCGCATCAAGGGAGAGCAAAAAGCCTGGTGTTTTAGTTGAAGTAAGCCAGTGATGTAAGTTAAGGGTTCGTATGGTGTTGTCCCGTGCCTCCCGGCCTGGGACAAACCCCACCTGGTCATTGGAGATAAGGCCGGGGATCAGAGGTATTAACCTATTGGCCAGTATTTTGGCATAAATTTTTATGTCAACATTAAGGAGTGAAATCGGCCTATAATTTGCCACTTGTAGGGGATCCTTCCCCTCCTTAGGAATTACGGTGATGTGAGCCTCTAATAATCTGTTAGGTCGGTCTTGAGGATTGGCCAGGGCATTAAATGTCTGTAGAAGGTTGGGGGTAAAGACATCTGCGAAAGACTTGTAATACTGAAGGGTGTACCCGTCCGGACCCGGGCTTTTACCCAGCTTCATTTGTTTCAGGGCTGTCTCCAGCTCTCCTGCCGAGAACAGTCCCTCCAGGGATTGTGCTTGTTGGGAGGAGAGGGGTTTAGGGCCATAATGAGAGAGAAAATCCGCAATGAGCGTTTGGCGTGTCTCCCCCGAGGCTCGGGGTAGCTGGGTGGGGTGAAGGTTGTAGAGCTTTCGATAGAAAGACTCAAATTCCTTCGCAATGTCCTCGCTCTTAGCCAGGAGGGTGCCCTGGGGATCGCGTAAGGTATGTATGGTGGACGAGAGTTTGGCCTTCTGAACTGGCGACCGGGTTAGTGGCATGTAGGGCAGAGCGATATATGTGATTAGCCAGTTTCGGGATAGCATCAGATCGAAAGTGTGTCTCCTGCAGGAAGATAAAGTGAGCCTTGTGTTTTGTGAGCGAAGCTAACACTTGTGACCTTTTTTCTGGTACATTCAGGCCTTTTGTGTTCAGGGAAACACACTTCAGAGTCAGTGGAATATCAGTCCTAGGGGGGGTCTGCATTGTGAAGAGTTAGGAAGGGTTGAAGAAATTTATCTGGTAGTCGAGAGGGTTAGAGTCGTTCTTTAGAGGATGGGTGCGAGGGTCACTCCCCTGGGGCAAGGGAGAAAGGGGAGGGGACACACAGAGGGAAAGGTAGGGTGGGGGAGAAAGACACACAGATGAAGAGGTCAGGAGGAGTTGGGGGTAGGAAGATTCAGGAGGATCAGATTAGAAAAAGGAGGAGAAGAAGAAGAGTAGGGGGGTCAGGGCCAAGAGAGGGAAAAAGGGGGGCGAGAGGAAGAAAAGAATGACGAGGGGTAAAAGCAGGCTATGTGGGCCAAGGGTAGGGAGAGAGATAAGGGGAGGGAAAAAGAAAACCAGAGGTGGGTGTAGCTAGGCTACCCACCTGTAAGAGCCAAGGGAAAACCTGGAGTGTCAGCTGCATCTCAGTGAGACCGCTGTGTGGGGGTAGTAGTGTGAGCGGCAACCGCAGCCTACCTGTGGACCGGGAGTCTGGGTGAAGCGGATGAGGGGTCCCGCTAATAGCGAGAGCCCAAAATGCGTAACAGGGAGCCTACCATGAGGAGCAAGCTACAGGGGGTTCAAATGTCGAGTGTGTAGGGACATCACATAAATCAACATAACATAACAAAACATAACCTTCTCCAGCTCGCGGGGCTGGAGTCAATAAAAGCAACCCGTACTATTTTAAACTTTGAGGTGTATTCAAGAGAAATCAACAACCCATGAGACATGCCGGGGGGGGACTCCCTCCTCAGGAGACTGCGTTAGGGCAGACCACGAGGAGGGGGAAGGAGGGGATAGGGGATAGGGGGGGAGGGTGCGGGGACGGATACAGGGAGAAGGGAAAGGGAGGAGAAACGGAAAAGGGGGGGATAGGGGAGGGGGGAGGAAGGAAAAAGGGGGGCCGGGGGATGAGACAGGGGGAGGGGGAGGGGTGGGAAATTGGAAATAGGATAAGGGGAGGGGAGAGGGAGGGAAGGAGAGGAGGGAGGGGAGGGGAGGGGGGAAGGAGGGGGGGGAGGGGAGGAGCGGAGGGGGGGGAGGAGCGGAGGGAGGGAGGGGGGAGGGGTGAAGAGAAGGGGGGGAGAGAAATGGGGGGGAAAGATGAGGGGGAAGAAGGGGAGTAATGAGGAAAGAAGGGGAGGGGAAATGAGGAGTGGAGGGGGGGGAGGGGGTGAGTGGGAGGGATGAAGGGTCAAGGGAGGGTGGCCGGGTAGAGCAAAAAGAGAAGGGGGAGGCGGGATTAGGTGGGGGGAGCAGTATGCGGAGGGGTGAGGAGGGGGTAGGGAAGTGGGGATGGGCAGAGGGGCCTCCATAATGAGCTAGGGGGGTGGTGTCCCCATTCTCGTCCTCGCTTCAGATAGGGAGGGGGGTTCTCAGGTCTCCGTATTAATTGGTATCGCCCAAGTCGTACCCTGACCATCTGATGCCTGGTACATCGCTTGCTTACAATAGGGGATAGGGGGGAACAAGTGCGAATATGGGACATAAAAAAGCATTGGAAGAGGTAATGAAAGGCAACAAATACATTGCCTGCAGGAGCTTAGAATCATCATCCCTGTAGTAAGCGTTCCAGAAGAAGATGATGCGACCGTGTCGCAGGCCGAGGTGCAGGGCAATAGAGAGTTTAGGCTTCCCACCTCCGAAGGGGGATGTCTGTGCGGGCTCAGATTGCTGAAGGGTCTTTAGGTCATCCAGGAAAGGATCTTTGTAGCTGCGTGGGGGGGGGGCGAATGTCAGAATCTCAGGCCTACACCCGGGCACTCAGGGGAAGCCTCTCCCGGGACCGGGGCAGTTCATGGGGGTGCGCCTATCTTCCGGATGTCGGAGTGTTTAACCCTTCAGTGTCGACTCCAAGCTCAGGGGGATCTAGGCATACGAGGGGGTCAAGGGCTGCAGGGTAAAAAGGTGTAGATAGCTTTTCCGGGGATACGCGCTTCCTACAGCCGACACCTGGGTAAGGCAAGCCCTAGTCAGTCCGCTGTGTGTCATATTTTGAAGCGATCGGGTGCCTCCGGTTGGTTATGCGGTGTGGTGAATCCCGGGAGAGGGAGAGAGAGTCACCGTGAGGAGCATTGGGAAGAGGAGTTGCCAGCTGTGGGGTGTAAAGGACCGGGGTGGTAGTAGCGTGTCAATGCCAAATAGGGGTATGGAGATCTCTGACGGGGTAGTGGCGCAGGGAGTAACGTGGAAACCCGCTGGGGGGGGGAGGGAGGGGGGGGAGAGAAGGCATACTCACGGACCGCAGACCTCAGTCTATCCGGCAGACAATCAGTCAATCAGCGTTTCGCTTCACATGCGCGGCGGTGAGGGACTGTGATGTTGCAGGTCTCGGCGCGAGGATCGGGCAATCGGAGACATCGGTCTACGGTGGTGCTGTCTTTGGCGCGCCGCTTTCGGTGACGGGTGGAGTGAAACAGGAAGCCAGGGTTCCGCTGGAAAGTAGAGCGCGTACCAATCAGGAAGCTCCACGTTAGGCAAGTCGAGTTGTTCACAAAATGCTTGAAGGTCCTCCGGTGTGCGAAGTAGGGCGGAGCGCCCCCTTGCGGATGCAGACAGGCCGAATGGGAACTTCCAGCGATACTGGATATTTCTCGCTCGTAAAGCATCTAACAGTGGTCGTAGTGCTCTCCTATTTTGGAGAGTGATCTGTGAAAGATCCTGAAATAGTTTAACCTCTGTGCCATTATAAAGAATACGTCCCCTTTCCCTCGCCTTGCGGAGAATCTCTTCCTTAAGGGGGAAGTTGACTATACAGCATATAATGTCTCTGGGGGGTTCGTTGTCTCGGGGTGCGGGCCTGAGAGCGCGGTGGGCCCTTTCCATATCGATGGGGGAGTCCGCAGGGCGCTCAATCAGGTCATTGAAAATGGCGCTGACGGTTTGCTGTATGGCGGTAGGGTCTACGGTTTCGGGGACCCCCCGTACCCTAACGTTGTGTCTCCTTCCCCGGTTGTCCAGGTCCTCCACGTGTCTATGGAGCTCAAAAACTTGAGCCAGTTGGGAATCATATGCCGACTGCACCTGGCGAATAGCCGCCGCGTGTGTCTGGGTCGTTTGCTCCACGCTATCCACCCGGTGCGCGACCGCGAGCATTTCGGCCTTCAGGTCTGCTATGGCAGCCGTAACTGTATTTTTAATGTCCGCAGCGACTTTCTCCAAGTCGAATAGGCTGGGAGGGAGGGCCCCGCTGGAGCTGGGAGAGGACATGCCCGGCATGTTGGCGGAGGGCAGGCCGTCCGGCGAGGCCGCGGCTTGGGCCTGTGTTGGCGCGTGGTTCTGTAATGGCGCCGAGGCCTGAAGTTTTTGTGACCGAAATATATCCGGTATGTGCCTCCCCGAGTGGGTCTGAGAGTCCTTGGAGGTGCGGAAGGTGGACGAGCTCCTTGTAGATCTGTGCATAGCAGGGTTAGGACGGTAGGCTCCCGTTTAAGAGGATTAGTCAGCCCGGTCGCACAGGAGCTCTCAAATTAGGCGTCCATCTCGGTCTCCGCTCAGGCCACGCCCCAGCCTGCTATATTTTATTAAACAATTTTTTGTTAGGTCATCCCTAATGCAATGGCTTGAATGGCTTCTCTTTGGTGAGTCTAATGTTAATAGCTGGTATAGCTGATATGTTTTTCTGCAAGTGCAACTGATCTTCCATATTTGCGACAGTCAATCAGTCTGGATGAGGTAGAGTAGTTAGTGGTCAGTGTGACGGATCTCAGATACCCCAGGTGGGAACATCCGCCAGACCTGTGTCTCCTGTCCTCCAAATGCACCTGCAGCCTGCAGATTCGCCATAACCAGCCCTTAACCCCTCAATCACGAGACAATCCACACAGGTGTTGAGGGTTAAACATGCAGAGCATCAACAGTTTATTAAATCCAAAACATACACTTTTACACACAGTTAGGGACACTCCCCTTAGCCTTGTCATAGAGGGGGGGTAGGGGACAAGGAAGAACCAATGGGAACTGAACATTGAAACAGAGACTACAGTTAAACATAAAGGGATTATGGTAAGCAGGCAGCCCTTCAATACACATCCCCTGCGGAGAGATGTCTGCAGTCCAGACCATTGTCTATGTGCCATGAACCAACACAATTAAGCACAGCAACAAGAGGGGGGGATGGGGGGGGGAGAAAGGATGTAGCATTACATTACATTTTCTCAATACCAGCTTTCCCCAAGTCTCTCAGTCTCTTCTGGGCCATAATCTGTGGGTAAGAGGCCAGCCCTCAGTCCCTTCCAAAACACACAGTGACAGTGGGTTCTGTCACAGTCAGCACTTAGGCATCCATTACACCTTAAGATTTTCTCAAGCCGGCCGTGCGACCAAGCGGATACAATCTTTGGGAGATTCTCCTTTACACTGCTCGATGTGTAGAGGGGAATCCCTTTGTACTCTGGCCGGGGAGGACACTCAGCTCCGCCCCGGTCAGAGTACAGTAAAGTACTACACCTTCCTGCACAGCTCAGCAAACCTGGGATGACGCAGCAAATTGACACAGACACCACTATCTCCTACACACAAATTGATTAGGTGCATCTCACTGAATATCAAAAATGGAAAACTGGTATGTAGAAGTGAAAACATCTCAAGATGTTACATGATTGTCTACAAGCGTTTTGAGATAATTGTCTTTATATAATGTTAGGGTGAAGAAGTCATGTGTATTGTATTATCTATCTAATGTATTTTCTTTTCTTCACAGGTGAAGTCTTCATCCTTCACCTCCACCCGGTGGACGAAGGCCTGGACCTGCCCGCGTCTGGTGATTGTCCTTCCTCCCCAGCGGTTTCTCCGGCGCATGTTCTCCTCCACCCTTCACTATCCCCCCACCTGGACACACCCATTAGTGCCTCCTCCCCAGTGCGTCCTGGTGAGGATTCTCCAGCCGCTCCAGTACACATCCCCCCTCCAGAGCCACATGTGAATGTGTATCTGCGACGCACTGTGGAGGTCCAAGAGAGACAATATGCCGAAACCAGGAGGCTATGTCACTCTTTGGCCCTCCACAATCGCCGGCAGCTCCGTCACTATGTGGCTCTGGAGAGGTACCAACGCAGCCTTAGGAGCCAACTGGAGGCTACTAGGTACCTCGGTGAACAGATGGCTGGCATCAATATGTCCCTACAGCGACTGGTCACCAGGTTGGGGGAGAATATTTTTTCCTAATTTTTATTTTTTAATTTTTTTTTATGTTAAAAATAAAAATGTTTTTGTTCAGAACTAATTGTTTTCTTGAATCGTGCTTTCCTTGTTAGGTTCATTAATCATTATGTGATGTTTATCTAAATGAACTAGTCCATTTATTGTTACTAACTTACTAGAGGCCTTATAATTGTCTTTTCTACATTTAACCATCAGGCTGAACTTAGAAAATTTAAGAGATTTCTTTCTACACTATTTCAATGTGCAAAGGGTAATTCCATTTATCTTGTGTCCAGTCACGCCGTTCAGCTTTCCCCCCACCAGAATACTAGGGATGAGCCGAACACCCCCCGGTTCGGTTCGCACCAGAACCCGCGAACGGACCGAAAGTTCGCACAAACGTTAGAACCCTATTAAATACAATGGATGCGAACGTTCTAAATCTAAAGTGCTAATTATCCACTTGTCCCCCGCCCACTGTCAATAGACGGCGGGCGGAGGATACTCTCGTTCTGGGAGGACGTCATATGACGTCCTCCCTTTAAAACGAGCTAGGAGGCGCGCGAGCCACCAGCGGCGCACACGCGCCCGCCGCGTTCACAAGGCCCCGGTGCGCGTGCCCGGCGGCCGCGATTGTCGCCGGGCACCCGCGATTGCCTGGGAAACGAGCAGGAAAGTGGATCTCTGTGTGTAAACACAGAGATCCACGTCCTGTGAGAGAGAGGGGACCGATGGTGTGTCCCTTGTACATAGGGACAACCATCGGTCACCTCCCCCAGTCAGTCCCCTCCCCCCACAGTAAGAACACTTTGAGGGAACATATTTAACCCCTTCCCGCCCCCTAGTGGTTAACCCCTTCCCTGCCAATCACATTTATACAGTAATCAATGCATTTTTATAGCAGGGATCGCTGTATAAATGTGAATGGTCCCAAAAATGTGTCAAAAGTGTCCGATGTGTCCGCCGCAATATTGCAGTCACAATAAAAAATCGCAGATCGCCGCCATTACTAATAAAAAAAATAAAAAAATAAAAAATGCTATAAATCTATCCCCTATTTTGTAGACGCTATAACTTTTGCGCAAACCAATCAATACGCGCTTATTGCGATTTTTTTTTTTTTACCAAAAATATGTAGAAGAATACGTATCGGCCTAAACTGAGGAAAATTTTATTTAAAAAAAAAAATGGGTATTTATTATAGCAAAAAGTAAAAAATAGTGTTTTTTTCCAAACTGGATGCTCTTCTTTTGTTTATAGCGCAAAAAATAAAAACCGCAGAGGTGATCAAATACCACCAAAAGAAAGCTCTATTTGTGGGAAAAAAAGGACGCAAATTTCGTTTGGGAGCCATGTCGCACGACCGCGCAATTGTCATTCAAATTGTGACAGCGCTGAAAGCTGAAAATGGCCTGGGCAGGAAGGGGGTTTTCGTGCACAGTAGAGAAGTAGTTATAATGACTAATATGCATGTTATTGTCCTAAAAAGGGGTTGGGAACCCGGGTTCTCCCCCAGGGGACATGTATCAATGGAAAACGAAGTTTTAAAAACGTCCGTTTTTCGGGAGCAGTCATTTTAATGATGCATAAAGTGAGAAAAAAAAGAGTCAAATATTCCTTTATATATCGTACCTGGGGGGTGTCTAAAGTATGCCTGTGAAGTGGCATGTGTTTCCCGTGTTTAGAACTGTCCCTGCACAAAATGACATTTGTAAAGGAAAAAAAAGCCATTTAAAACTGCTTGCGGCTTTAATGTAATGTCTGGTCCCGGTAATATGGATGAAAATCTTTAAGAAAAATGGCATGGCTACCCCATCACCCCCCCCCCCCCACCCCAGCCCATTACCAGCCCCTTTGGGTCTTGTATGGATATTAAGGGGAACCCCGCACACAAAATAAAAAAGGCCCTATATACTCTGAACAAGTAGAATCTGTTTGTAATTTTGAACAGTAATATTATAGAACAGCAATGACGGGTATATACAGGTGTATACTGTGCCACTAACTCCTGCAGATGCCTGTATTTGAGAACAGCAATGACGGATATACAGGTGTATACTGTGCAGAAGGCTCAGCAAAAATGACACTGACACTGTCCCCTGCCTATACTTCTCTGTCCCTGTACCAACACACTGTAAATGCACAAGGTTTAGCAAAGAATATCACTGACACTGTCCCTGCCTATCCTTCTCTGTCCCTGTACCAACACACTGTAAATGCACAAGGTTTAGCAAAGAATATCACTGACACTGTCCCTGCCTATCCTTCTCTGTCCCTGTACCAACACACTGTAAATGCACAAGGTTTAGCAAAGAATATCACTGACACTGTCCCTGCCTATCCTTCTCTCTCCCTGCACGCCAACACACTACACAAGGCCGCCGCGCTGGCGGGCTTTTATGGTGTGGTGCGTGTACTAAACCCCCCTGAGCTATAATTGGCCACAGGCATCCTGCCTGTGGCCAATTATGGCTCTCCTCACTGCCAGCGCTGTGATTGGCCAAGCATGCGGGGTCACAGTGCATGCTTGGCCAATCACAGCGCCGGAATTGCACTGCGATGGCGCAGTGTATTGTGGGCCGTTCGCGTCACTCGAATTTGTCGCGAACGGCCCAAAACGTTCTATCTTCGGCGAACGATCGAACAGCCGATGTTCGAGTCAAACGTATGTTCGACTCGAACACTAAGCTCATCCCTTCAGAATACACAGCAGATAGTAACAGCAGGGGTTAACCAAACAGTCCTCAACAGTTCACAGGGCATAGGTTGCAGGCTTGCAATCATGAGGGCAACAGTTAACCGGACAGAGGTTCCCAGGCGAGCGCAATCACAAGGGGCAACAGTTCAAAGGGCAGTCATCATTTCCAGGGCTTGAGTAACATGGCAGCAGGGTAGATTACTCACACTGGTGACTTCGGACAATTGCAGATGGTCATGAAACAGGTGGAGGATCAGAGAGGGCCCTGGTGTCCCCAGGGTCAGAGATGGCAAATGGGAGGGGTCCTGGGCATCTGGATGCAGTTCAGCAGTGACCAACTAGTCTATCTTGCATAGAGTCACGTTTCCAGCTGTATGCTTCTTTGTTCTATGTTGTGTTGGTAACAAATTCTGATCCTTGAGTTGACAGTCTCTCCATCAAGAGGAACTGTCATGCTGTTGAGGTCATCTTTAATCATTGTCTCTTATTTCCAGACCATCATACAAAAATGGTTAAATTAGCACACGTTGCTATTTGTATTTACAAAGACAGCAACACGTGAGCAGTAGCGCCACGTCAAGGCTTCAACCCTTGCTACTGTCCATTCACACAACATTCATTCATACAATCACGCACACTCTAGTCACTCTACACAACACTCATTACAAAAAAGGGTGATGGAAGGAATAAAGGGAAAAATTTGGATTGCTTAAAACAATATAATTCTATTTAAATCTTGGGGTCACACTAAAGACAACTGCTATTGTCAAGTGGTAAGAAAAAAAATGTATTTTACTCAACATTTGGATGGTTCCTCTGAGTCCCATCTATCTTCACATGGTGATAATGATTCAGGTCTCACAAGTTAAGGGTAGGGTAACCAAGCTTGGGGAGGTTAAATTTCAGGAAAGTTATTTGTTCCATCAAATGGGGTGTCAGTTGTGCACGGTGTGGATTAAGGATGTTCCCAGTAATAGAGAAAACTCTCTCACTTTGCACAGTGGTTGGAGGACAGGATAGTAGTTGCTGGGCAACCAGACAAAGACCAGGCCACAAACTTTTCTTACTATCCCAATAGTTCAAAGGGTCCTCTGAAGGAAGCAAAGGTGCTTCATATAGGTAGGCCCTGACCATTTCAGAGGCACTGCTCTCTTCTCGATTACCTGCTGCTTGACCTGCATCCACCAGATTGTCAAGTGCCTCTACCCAACATGCAGATGCTCCACTTGGTTGTTTTTGAGTGATGGTGCCAGGTCTTGGAATAGCAGACATGGCAGGTGAATCTTCCAAACTGGCCTCATCCGGCATACATCTCTGTTGCTGCAAATTACGGACCCTTTCAATCAATTTTTCTTTCCAGTAGGAGAGGCTGTTGTCTCTGAGTGCCAGTTTACCTTTGATCCTGGGATCACATAGGGAAGCCAGCATGAGTTCAGGGCTTTTGCGGACACGATCATTTAGCTGATCTTTTAAGTTGGCTTGTAGTTTTCTGATGAAAGACGCTACATCGGCATGAAGTGGGCTGCCACAAAGAGGCTCACTGTTTTCTAGGAACGATCCCATCTTATCTATGAGATAGGTAAACAAGGGTATGACCTGTCCTAGGCTGGCATTGCTCTGACTCAAGTTTTCCGTCACATTCCGTAAGGGTTTTAAGACAGAAACGAGCTGCCCAATTATACACCAGTCATCACGTCCCAGTGTGGAATCAATCCCAATGCTGTGGCGGGATGATAGATTGTGGATGGCTGTCTTTTGCTCCAAAATGCGTTCCAGCATTTCCAGGGTATAGTTCCACCGGGTGCTGACATCTTGTTTCAGTCGATGTATGGGGAGCCCTGATTGTTCTTGCTCCTCCCTCAACAGTTGACTAGCCCCTACACTGCGGTGGAAATGCCCTGCAATCTTCCTGCAAAGGTCCAAGATTTGAGCAATCTTGTTGTTTTTCTCCACTGGGATTGCACCCTTGACCACTAAATGCAGTATGTGTGCAGAACAGCGGACACCGACAAAAGATCCATCTTGGAGCGCTTTAACCATGTTTGAACCTCCGCCTGTCACTATGAACCCAACAGAAACATTGGTGACTGCCAGCTCTCCAAACCAATTTGCCAACATTGATCTAATTGCTCGCAATATGTTGGCAGAGCTGTGTTTGTCATCACGGACTTCTGTGTGGAGCAGGAAAGCTTGATAACCCTGCTGGTCTTGCGCTGCAGACCGTCCTGATGAAGTTTGAACACTTACACTAGTGCCACCACCAACAGGCACAGTGGCCTGCCACCAGTGTGCAGTCAAAGACAGGAAAGCGTGTTGACCGCTGGGAGCTGTCCACAAATCAGTGGTCAAATGAATTGTCTGAAGCCTCGTACACACGGCCGAGATTCTCGTTGAAAAAAACATGTCGTTTTTTTCGACGAGATTCTTGGACAAGAAACTTGTCCCGGCCGAGTGTACACACGCTCGTTTCAAAGAACCCGCGGTTCTTTGAATGGAGCGTACGCGGTGACGTCATCGACTACGACGAGCATGCGCTCGTCACATTCGATGCCGTCGCCGCCATCTTGGTATACCCTACGTATGCCTAGGAAGCTACCGCGCATGCATCAAATTCATTTTGAACATGCGCGGGCTTCCGGGAGGACAGGTAAGTGTACACACACTCACTTTTCTCGTCGAGAAACATGCCGAGGAGAATCTCAACGAGAAAATAGAGAGCAGGTTCTCTATTTTCTCGTCGAGGTTTCTTGTCGGTTTTCTCGACGAGAAACCCGATAGCCGCGTACACACGACCGATTTACTCGGCAAGACCTCTCTGCCAGCAAGTTTCTTGCTGGTTCTTGCCGAGAAAATCGGTCGTGTGTACGAGGCCTTACCCTCGGCTTTGGCCATTTTTTCCTTCAATACTGCAACGCACGAATGGTATAGTGCTGGAATAATCTTTCTGCTGAAAGTTGTTCGTGCAGGAACAACGTATCGTGGAGCAAGGGCATGCATGAGCTGTTTAAACGGCTCCCCTTCAATCATGCGAAAAGAGGCTCCTCCAACAGCAATGAATTGGCCAATGAGGCGGGTGATCTTGTTGGCCTGCCGTTTTGACATGCCCTTGGAACTAAAGCCAACAAAACTATCTAGGGTAGGCTGATGATGTCCTTGGGAGGATGAGGAGCCTGATTGGGTCTGCAGTGGAACTACTGCACGTGTACGGCTTGTCTTAAATGAACCCTCTCTATTGGCTGTGCTCTGAGTAAGTGGTGTGGTTGAAGAGGTACCACCAGTACATTCAGAGTCCGTTATGCTGCTTCCTGCGCTACCATCTTCTTTTTCTGCCTCTGCCCACAGTAAAGTAGAGTGGTGGTAATTTTTAATGTGTAGGTTCATACCAGCAGTGGTTAAATGTCCCAACTTTTTACCCCTACTCACTTGCTTTCCACACAATTTGCACTTTGCAAAGAACCCGCCTTCCAATGTTTGAAAGTATTTCCAAACGTTGCTGCGGCGGGATGAAGCCCCTTGACCCTGTTGATCTCTAGTATGGGCTGATATAGCTGCAGCAGGTAGCACACCAGTGGTGGAAGCTGTTGCCACTACAGTTACACTTGGTGAACTAGTGCTAATGGCAGGGGTGCTGGGGAGGTCGGTGTTATCATCACAGGATTCTTCCTCTATAATAACAGAGGGAGAAGGGGAGTTAGCAGCAGATGAAAAAAGTGAACTGCTCCCTGTCCTACTCCTCACAGAAAATCCCTCTTGCACTTTCTCTAAGTCATGCTGTAACTCTTGTGGGGTAAGACTGTATAAAACGTCTGCAGTGGTTGGGGAAAGAGGAGCATCACATTCAAAATCATTCTCTTGGGGCAATGAAGAAAACGTCTCACACTCTGTCTCTGCTGATGTCTCCCTCAATTGCTTCTTTGGGGAGCTGGGCAGTGGCACTGGCAGTGGCACTAGCAGTGTCATTGGTGGTGGTGATTGTATCGGCAACTCCACTTGTTTTATACTATGTTTCTTGCCTATCCCATAAAAATAGGAAGCCATGACACCTGTAGAAGAAGGCGCTGTACTGGCAGTGGAAGCGGCAGCAGATGTTGGTGGTCTGGCAGGAGGAAAACTGATAGTAGAACTGGTGGTGGTGGAACTAGCTTTGCTGGTGGCAGTGGTGGTGACATCCACTGTTGTGGATAGCATGTTTGTGGCGGCAGAAGTGTCAGAGACACTAGTAGCAGAGACCTTGCCACTTTTTTTAGCAAGGCGTCCACCACGACCGCGACCATTACCTCTACCTGCCTTCACTTTTCTCATAGAATGGTACATTGCTGTTGCTGTATATAGTTCAAATAGAAAATGGACTGGTGATAGTGATCACTGATCAGACAGGTAACAAGATAGGGTATATAGAACTTATATAGAATCTCAATCTATAATATAGAATCTATATTAATAAACCCCCTCCCCCTCCACAACACGGGCAGCCTCTGAGGCTATCACAATACTAGCAAGTTCACTAGTAGTTCACAACACTAACACAATAGCAGCAGATTATTATGAAAAAGTGAACTTGATCTGTAGCTTGTGCTTATGCTTAATTGCTAATAATTCAGGTTCTCTGAAAAACGGACCAGCAAGATTAACTGTCTTCTGAAATGATTCAGCGTGTGTGTCTCTCTCTGCTAGCAATCGTAAGTGAAAGTAAGTTGGCTGTACATGTGTACTTAGTTCTAGCTATTTTACTGCTCCTCCTCTTTGGTTACAATCAGCCAATAACATTCATCATCATCATTATTTTTATTTTACTTCCCCCACCCAATTCCAGCAGCAAATTATCTTTTTTCCCTATATTGAATCTTTTCTCTCTATAATGTCGAATCTATTCTCTATAATGTCGAATCTATTCTCTCTATAATGTCGAATCCTTTCTCTCTATGTCGAATCTTTTCTCTCTATGTCGAATCTTTTCCCTCTATGTAGATTAATCTTGGAAGTTAAGGTTAGGCACATTCGACCACAGGTTCGATAGATACAGATTGTTATTGTTAGCGTCGTGTCGAATCTCCTATCTATATCGAACTGTTGTCGCAACGAAAACGAAAATAAAGCATTTGTTTATGTCGGATCTTTCGGTTTTCGTATTCTGTCCTTTCGTTTTCGTTTGTTAAAACGATAACGAAAATACCTGAAATTCGGACGAAAATGCATTCGGACGAAAACGAATGCACATGTCTAGTCAGTACATTAAAACATTATACAGCAGCCTCACTCTACCAGTGAAAGTACTCACAGACAATTCCATCATTAGTCCAAGAATAGACAGGAGCTCTTCTACATGCAGTCTGCTTGGATCAGAGAGCAGACATGAAATGAAGGAAATAAAGTTCCAGGTTAAAGGTTACTGCCTTAACTGTGAAGGAATTCCTTTTCCTGTGACAAAATAATAACTAACTCTGGCCACTAGATGGCAACAATGTCAAACCAACATTGCAGTATAATCTGTAACAGCACATAGCACATATTACTATGACAATATGGGCAGAACATGTCATCCTTAGTGACCCAGAGTACTCCGGACTGAATGCCTCAGCTAACCTACGCTGCATGGCCTCCCTGATCCTGCAAAGTCTGCGGAAGGATCCTCCTATTCTTCGGATCAAGGATCCACGGTACAAGGGTAAAGTTGCGGACCTTATCTTGCCGTCGCAGAGGGAGCAGAGGATGAGACATCTCCGGGAGGCCTTGCAGAAAGGTCTGTGCAATGCGTTCCCAGAGACTGGGAGGATACAAACTCCTGGTCCTGGACAACGAGTTGCTGAGGCTTTGGTCAGTAGCAGAAGGAGCGGTGGAGAAGGTGGCCGTCTGACCGATGCGTTCAGACAATTTTTTAGTCCGCAGCCCCAAGGTATGATTGGTTCCAGCAACCATCGCCAGCGTCTGATATACATGGTGCAGGAATACCTAGGGGCAAGGTCAGACTTTCCCACTGAAAATCCTCTGGCTTACTGGGTCTTGAGGATGGATCACTGGCCAGAGCTTGCACAGTATGCAATTGAGCTACTGGCCTGTCCTGCATCCAGCGTTCTTTCGGAACGCACATTCAGTGCTGCTGGAGGCTTTGTCACCAATCACAGGGTGCGCCTGTCCACCGACTCGGTGGATCGACTGACCTTCATAAAGATGAATCAGTCTTGGATCACCACCAGCTACCAGGCACCTGAAGCTGATGTAACAGAATAATTTATTTTGAAATGTCACATCCCTTCAAGACTGCCTATGCTGATGCTGAGTGACTGTCCTGTTATGTTGACTGACTATCCTCTTCCTCCTCAATAAACCTGATGATAGCTTGGAAGAACATTTTTGTTTCTGGGTGCCGCCACCAGTGGCTAAGGCCCAATTTTTCAGCCCCTGTTTAACAGGGGCATGGAATTACAATTTTTTATGCAATGCTTTGCAGCAGGGCTCATTCCTACACTCCAACTAGAGTATTTGGGAGAGGTTGCAGTGTCGTGGCACCAGCACCAGTGCCTAAGGCCCAATTTTTCAGCCCCTGTTTAACAGGGGCGTGTAATTAAAATTTTTGATGCAATACTTTGCAACAGGGCTCATTGCTGTGCTCCAAGTACAGTATCTGTGAGGGGTTGCAGTGTTGTGGCACCAGCACCATTGCTTAAGGCACAATTTTTCAGCCCCTGTTTAACAGGGGAGTGTAATTAAAATTTTTCATGCAATACTTTGCAACAGGGCTCATTGCTGTGCTCCAAGTACAGTATCTGTGAGGGGTTGCAGTGTTGTGGCACCAGCACCAGTGCCTAAGGCCCAATTTTTGAGCCCCTGTTTAACAGGGGCGTGTAATTAAAATTTTTGATGCAATACTTTGCAACAGGGCTCATTGCTGTGCTCCAAGTACAGTATCTGTGAGGGGTTGCAGTGTTGTGGCACCAGCACCAGTGCCTAAGGCCCAATTTTTCAGCCCATGTTTAACAGGGGCATGTAATTAAAATTATTGGTCTAATAATTCACAGCAGGGCCCATTTCTGTGCCCACCAAGAGTAACTGTGAGGGCTTACAGTGTTGTGGCAACACCGTCCACTACCACCACCACCACCACCACCAAAGGCCCAATTTTTCCGCCCCTGTTCAACAGGGGCATGCAATTACAATTCTTGATCTAATAATTCACAGCAGGGCCCATTCATGCGCCCACCAAGAGTAACTGTGTGGGCTTACAGTGTTGTAGCACCAGCACCACCACCAAAGGCCCAATTTTTCCTACCACTGTTCAACAATGGCATGTAATTACAATTCCTGATATAATAGTTCACAGCAGGGCGTTCCAGCGCCCACCAAGAGTAACTGTGAGGGCTTACAGTGTTGTGGCAGTGTTGTAGCGGTGACTTGAGGAGGAATGGGAACATCTCCTATACTTAGAGGGGGATGTGAACGTCCCCTGTGATGATGGGTCCTAGACGGAATGTCGCGTCTTGACCTGGAGGATGAATGGTGATGGTGATGATGATGATTTGTATTCGTTTGTTGTAGATCGTTACATACCGTTTAAACAAGCAATAAACTTTAAACAGTGAAAGGCTTACATTAGATGTTTAGATGCAGGAAAATAAGATGGCTGACTTAACCTGCGAGAGATTATAAAATATAGCCATACTTCTGGATAAAATTCAAACAGTATTGTTCAAGACACTTGCAATACCCTAATTAAGACAAAACGCGAAATAGAGCACAATGTCAGCATTGCCGTGATTTGGTTTGTATTGGTTTTTTGTAGATTGTTACATACCGTTAAAAAGGCAAAAAAAATTAAACATTGAAAGGCTTACTAAAGTAAGGCTGTTGTTTAGATGCAGGAAAATAAGATGGCTGACTTAACATAACTTTAGCAGCACAGGTTAAGTTATCGTTGCATTACAAGATTGTATATAGCAAAAAAACGTTTTACATTAAATATAATATAGTTTCATTTCCCAAATATAGCTGTCAGGCGAAAACAAAATAGTTGTCATATACCATTACTATAGCAGACTTACAGGCAACAATATGACCTGTACGGCTTAAATAATGTAAATGTAACACATGTCAGGATAGCACTAATTTTTAAGCTGATATCATCTAAATGTGAACGTTGCTTTACACAGTCTGTTTCCCCAATTTTTGCTTGTTTAATGGTATGTAACAATCTACAAAAAACGAATACAAACCAAATCACGGCAATGCTGACATTGTGCTCTATTTCACGTTTTGTCTTAATTAGGGTATTGCAATTGTCTTGAACAATACTGTCTGAATTTTATCCAGAAGTATGGCTATATTTTATAATCTCTCGCATTAATGTAAATTGTCTTTCTGCTATCCTGTAGAATTAAGTTGTGCTACTCACAGATATCTTTCCGAATTGGGGAAACAGACTGTGTAAAGCAACGTTCACATTTAGATGATATCAGCTTAAAAATTTGTGCTATCCTGACATGAGTTACATTTACAGTATTTAAGTCAGATATAGTAATGCTATCTGACAACTATTTTGTTTTCGCCTGACAGCTATATTTGGGAAATGAAACTATATTATATGATCTGCGGAAATGCACACAGACTTTCCTGGCCTGCCTCAGGACATCCTGTTTTTTTTCACCATGCCAGTGGGGCATGATCAGGGATGCATGCACTGTCCTGGCACCATTTGAGGAGGCCACGAGGATGGTGAGCAGTGACAGTGCATGCATCAGTGACACTGTACCTCTTGTCCACCTATTGGAGCATACTCTGCGTGGAATAATGGACAGGGCACTTGAGGCAGAACAGAGGCAGGAAGAGGAGGACTTCCTTGCCTCTCAAGGCCCCCTTTACCCAGACAGTGTTACTTCTGTCCCATCACACAGGAAGAGGACGAGGAGGAGGAGGATTGTGTCAGCATGGAGGTGGAGCCTGGCACTCAGCATCAACAGCAGCAGTCTTTTAGGGATGATTTACAGTCCCAAGAAACCCGTGGACATGTACGTGGCTGGGAGGAGGTGGCTGCGGATCATGTCATCCTTAGTGACCCAGAGGACTCCGGACTGAATGCCTCAGCTATCCTATGCTGCATGGCCTCCCTGATCCTGCAAAGTCTGCGGAAAGATCCTCGTATTCTTCGGATCAAGGAGAGGGACCATTACTGGCTGGCCACTCTCCTTGATCCACGGTACAAGGGTAAGGTTGCGGACCTTATCTTGCCATCGCAGAGGGAACAGAGGATGAGACATCTCCGAGAGGCCTTGCAGAAAGGTCTGTGCAATGCGTTCCTCAGAGACTGGGAGGTTACAAACTCCTGGTCCTGACAATTTTTTTAGTCCGCAGCCCCAAGGTTTGATCGGTTCCAGCAACTATCGTCAGCGTCTGATATACATGGTGCAGGAATACCTAGGGGCAAGGTCAGACTTGGACACCTTTCCCACCGAAAATCCTCTGGCTTACTGGGTCTTGAGGATGGATCACTGGCCAGAGCTTGCACAGTATGCAATTGAGCTACTGGCCTGTCCTGCATCCAGCGTTCTTTCGGAACGCACATTCAGTGCTGCTGGAGGCTTTGTCACCGATCACAGGGTGCGCCTGTCCACCGGCTCGGTTGATCGACTGACCTTCATAAAGATGAATCAGTCTTGGATCACCACCAGCTACCAGGCACCTGAAGCTGATGTAACAGAATAATTTATTTTGAAATGTCACATCCCTTCAAAACTGCCTATGCTGATGCTGAGTGACTGTTCTGTTATGTTGACTGACTATCCTCTTCCTCTTCAATAAACCTGATGATAGCTTGGAAGAACATTTTTGTTTCTGGGTGCCGCCACCCAAATTTTCAGCCCCTGTTCAACAGGGGCATGGAATTACAATTTTTTATGCAATGCTTTGCAGCAGGGCTCATTCCTGCCCTCCAACTAGAGTATTTGGGAGAGGTTGCAGTGTCGAGGAGGATGAGGAGGAGGCACATCCCCCACGAGGCAGAATGCCCTCCGGGGGCCAGCGTAAGGGCAGCACACCGACTGAATCACACCGCAGAGCTCCGCCTGTGCAGGGCGCTGCCTCTGCCCGTTATTCCAAAAATTCTTTGGTGTGTGCCTTTTTTGAGTTGAGTGCATCAGATCGCACCGCTGCTATTTGCAACATATGTCTCAAGCGTATCTCGCGTGGCCAAAACATCAGCCGCTTGGGCACCACATGCTTGACCAGACTTATGTTGACCTACCATGCAGCTCGTTGGCAAGCGTACCTTAAAGACCCACACCAAAGAACAAAGCGGACCTCTCCTTGCTCCTCATCAGCTGGGATCTCCAACCCCACTATACCTTCAGTCCTCTCTGAAACCTGCACTGAGAGGAATGAAGGTGTAGAATAAGGTGTGTCACAGCCAAGTAGTTGCGGGCACTCTGCTAGCAGTACACCAACGTCCGATTGTAGCAGGCAAATTTCCCTGCCCCAGCTGCTGTACCATCGAAAGAAGTTCACATGCTCAGCGGGTTGAATGCTAGCTTGGCTAAATTCAACTGCTGCCTTTTCAGTTGGTAGACTCGGCCCCCTTCCGCGAGTTTATGCAATGTGCGTTTCCTCAGTGGCAGGTTCCCAAACGCCACTTTTTCTCACAGAAGGCGATTCCGGCTCTCTACCGGCATGTGGAAGGCAATGTCCATGCCTCGCTGGACAGGGCGGTCAGCGGTGAGGTGCTTATTACCGCTGACTCATGGTCCAGCAGGCATGGACAGGAACGTTACCTTTCTTTCATGGCCCATTGGATCACTCTTTTGGCAGCTGGGAAGGATGCAGGACAAGGTGCAGTAGTGTTGGAGGTTGTTCCGCCGCCCCGCCTCCAAAATGTTACTACTGGTTGTGACACACCTCTCTCCTCCACCCCTCCTCTTCTTCTTCCTCCATGGCCTCTTCCTGTGCTTTGCCCTTGGAACCAGCGGTGCTCCGTAGGCGTTCAAGGGGCTACACAAGTACGCAGGCAAAAAGATGCCATGCCGTGCTTGTGTTGGTGTGTTTGGGGGACAGGAGCCACACTGGGGCAGAGGTTCTGTCAGCTCTGCAGGGGCAGGCCGAGAGGTGGTTGATGCCACGCCAGCTTAAGCCAGGAATGGTGGTTTGCGACCATGGCACCAACCCTCTCTCCGCCCTCCGACAGGGACAACTGACCCATGTGCCCTGTGTGGCTCACGTCCTTAACCTGGTGGTGCAGCGGTTCTTGGGCAGGTACCCGGGCTTACAGGATGTCCTGAGGCAGGCCAGGAAAGTCTGTGTGCATTTCCGCAGATCATATAATGCCAGTGCTCGGCTGGCTGAGCTGCAAAAGTAGTTGAACTTGCCTTATATGTGACATGCCCACCAGGTGGAACTCAACGTTGGCCATGCTGCAGCGGCTGCACACGCAGCAGAGGGCCATCAATGAGTACCTGTGCGACTACGGCACCAGGACAGGGTCAGGGGAGCTCACAGTTACCACAACACTGCAACCTCTCACAGATACTGTACTTGGAGCACAGCAATGAGTCCTGTTGCAAAGTATTGCATCAAAAATTTTAATTACACGCCCCTGTTAAACAGGGGCTCAAAAATTGGGCCTTAGGCACTGGTGCTGGTGCCACAACACTACAACCCCTCACAGATACTGTACTTGGAGCACAGCAATGAGCCCTGTTGCAAAGTATTGCATGAAAAATTGTAATTACACGCCCCTGTTAAACAGGGGCTGAAAAATTGTGCCTTAAGCACTGGTGCTGGTGCCACAACACTGCAACCCCTCACAGATACTGTACTTGGAGCACAGCAATGAGCCCTGTTGCAAAGTATTGCATCAAAAATTTTAATTACACGCCCATGTTAAACAGGGGCTGAAAAATTGGGCCTTAGGCACTGGTACTGGTGCCACGACACTGCAATCTCTCCCAAATACTCTAGTTGGAGTGCAGGAATGAGCCCTGCTGCAAAGCATTGCATAAAAAATTGTAATTACATGCCCCTGTTAAACAGGGGCTGAAAAATTGGGCCTTAGCCACTGGTGGCGGCACCCAGAAACAAAAATGTTCTTCCAAGCTATCATCAGGTTTATTGAGGAGGAAGAGGATAGTCAGTCAACATAACAGGACAGGCACTCAGCATCAGCATAGGCAGTCTTGAAGGGATGTGACATTTCAAAATAAATTATTCTGTTACATCAGCTTCAGGTGCCTGATAGCTGGTGGTGATCCAAGACTGATTCATCTTTATGAAGGTCAGTCGATCAACCGAGTCGGTGGACAGGCGCACCCTGTGATTGGTGACAAAGCCTCCAGCAGCACTGAATGTGCGTTCCGAAAGAACGCTGGATGCAGGACAGGCCAGTAGCTCAATTGCATACTGTGCAAGCTCTGGCCAGTGATCCATCCTCAAGACCCAGTAAGCCAGAGGATTTTCAGTGGGAAAGTCTGACCTTGCCCCTAGGTATTCCTGCACCATGTATATCAGACGCTGGCGATGGTTGCTGGAACCAATCATACCTTGGGGCTGCGGACTAAAAAATTGTCTGAACGCATCGGTCAGACGGCCACCTTCTCCACCGCTCCTTCTGCTACTGACCAAAGCCTCAGCAACTCGTTGTCCAGGACCAGGAGTTTGTATCCTCCCAGTCTCTGGGAACGCGTTGCACAGACCTTTCTGCAAGGCCTCCCAGAGATGTCTCATCCTCTGCTCCCTCTGCGACGGCAAGATAAGGTCCGCAACCTTACCCTTGTACCGTGGATCCTTGATCCGAAGAATAGGAGGATCCTTCCGCAGACTTTGCAGGATCAGGGAGGCCATGCAGCGTAGGTTAGCTGAGGCATTCAGTCCGGAGTCCTCTGGGTCACTAAGGATGACATGATCCGCAGCCACCTCCTCCCAGCCACGTACAAGTCCACGGGTTTCTTGGGACTGTAAATCATCCCTAAAAGACTGCTGCTGTTGTTGCTGAGTGCCAGGCTCCACCTCCATGCTGACACAATCCTCCTCCTCCTCTTCCTGTGTGATGGGTGGGACAGAAGTAACACTGTCTGGGTAAAGGAGGCCTTGAGAGGCAAGGAAGTCCTCCTATTCCTGCCTCTGTTCTGCCTCAAGTGCCCTGTCCATTATTCCATGCAGCGTATGCTCCAACAGGTGGATAAGAGGTACAGTGTCACTGATGCATGCACTGTCACTGCTCACCATCCTCGTGGCCTCCTCAAATGGTTCCAGGACAGTGCATGCATCCCTGATCATGCCCCACTGGCATGGTGAAAAAAAAACCGAGCTCCCCTGACCCTGTCCTGGTGCCGTAGTCGCACAGGTACTCATTGATGGCCCTCTGCTGCGTGTGCAGCCACTGCAGCATGGCCAACGTTGAGTTCCACCTGGTGGGCATGTCACATATAAGGCGGTTCTTGGGCAGGTTTGACTACTTTTGCAGCTCAGCCAGCCGAGCACTGGCATTATATGATCTGCGAAAATACAGACTTTCCTGGCCGGCCTCAGGACATCCTGTAAGCCCGGGTACCTGCCCAAGAACCGCTGCACCACCAGGTTAAGGACGTGAGCCACACAGGGCACATCGGTCAGTTGTCCCTGTCGGAGGGCGGAGAGGAGGTTGGTGCCATGGTCGCAAACCACCATTCCTGGCTTAAGCTGGCGTGGCATCAACCACCTCTCGGCCTGCCCCTGCAGAGCTGACAGAACCTCTGCCCCAGTGTGGCTCCTGTCCCCCAAACACACCAGCACAAGCACGGCATGGCATCTTTTTGCCTGCGTACTTGTGCAGCCCCTTGAACGCCTACGGAGCACCGCTGGTTCCAAGGACAAAGCACAGGAAGAGGCCATGGAGGAAGAAGAAGAGGAGGGGTGGAGGAGAGAGGTGTGTCACAACCAGTAGTAACATTTTGGAGGCGGGGCGGCGGAACAACCTCCATCACTACTGCACCTTGTCCTGCATCCTTCCCAGCTGCCAAAAGAGTGACCCAATGGGCCATGAAAGAAAGGTAACGTCCCTGTCCATGCCTGCTGGACCATGAGTCAGCGGTAATATGCACCTCACCGCTGACCGCCCTGTCCAGCGAGGCATGGACATTGCCTTCCACATGCCGGTAGAGAGCTGGAATCGCCTTCTGTGAGAAAAAGTGGCGTTTGGGAACCTGCCACTGAGGAACCGCACATTGCATAAACTCGCGGAAGGGGGCCGAGTCTACCAACTGAAAAGGCAGCAGTTGAATTTAGCCAAGCTAGCATTCAACCGCTGGGCATGTAAACTTCTTTCGATGGTACAGCAGCTGGGGCAGGGAAATTTGCCTGCTACAATCGGACGTTGGTGTACTGCTAGCAGAGTGCCCGCAACTACTTGGCTGTGACACACCTTATTCTACACCTTCATTCCTCTCAGTGCAGGTTTCAGAGAGGACTGAAGGTATAGTGGGGTTGGAGATCCCAGCTGATGAGGAGCAAGGAGAGGTCCGCTTTGTTCTGTGGTGTGGGTCTTTAAGGTACGCTTGCCAACGAGCTGCATGGTAGGTCAACATATGTCTGGTCAAGCATGTGGTGCCCAAGTGGCTGATGTTTTGGCCACGCGAGATACGCTTGAGACATATGTTGCAAACAGCAGCGGTGCGATCTGATGCACTCAACTCAAAAAAGGCACACACCAAAGAACTTTTGGAATAACAGGCAGAGGCAGCGCCCTGCACAGGCAGAGCTCTGCGGTGTGATTCAGTCGGTGTGCTGCCCTTACGCTGGCCCCCGGAGGGCATTCTGCCTCGTTGGAGATGTGCCTCCTCCTCATACTCCTCGACACTGCAACCTCTCCCAAATAATCTAGTTGGAGTGCAGGAATGAGCCCTGCTGCAAAGTATTGCATAAAAAAATTGTAATTCCATGCCCCTGTTGAACAGGGGCTGAAAATTTGGGCCTTAGCCACTGGTGGCGGCACCCAGAAACAAAAATGTTCTTCCAAGCTATCATCAGGTTTATTGAAGAGGATAGTCAGTCAACATAACAGGACAGTCACTCAGCATCAGCATAGGCAGTCTTGAAGGGATGTGACATTTCAAAATAAATTATCCTGTTACATCAGCTTCAGGTGCCTGGTAGCTGGTGGTGATCCAAGACTGATTCATCTTTATGAAGGTCAGTCGATCAACCGAGCCGGTGGACAGGCGCACCCTGTGATCGGTGACAAAGCCTCCAGCAGCACTGAATGTGCGTTCCGAAAGAACGCTGGATGCAGGACAGGCCAGTAGCTCAATTGCATACTGTGCAAGCTCTGGCCAGTGATCCATCCTCAAGACCCAGTAAGCCAGAGTATTTTCGGTGGGAAAGGTGTCCAAGTCTGACCTTGCCCCTAGGTATTTCTGCACCATGTACAGTATATCAGACGCTGACGATGGTTGCTGGAACTAGGGATGAGCTTGGAGTTCGAGCCGAACTCATGTTCGACTCGAACATTGCCTGTTCGCCCGTTCGCCGAACAGCGAACAAATTGGGGTGTTCGCGGCAAATTCGAAAAATCTATGGGAGAAATCTAAAGTGTTAATTATAAAGGCTTATATGCAAGTTATTGTCCTAAAAAGTGTTTGGGGACCTGGGTCCTGCCCCAGGGGACATGTATCAATGCAAAAAGAAGTTTTAAAAACGGCCGTTTTTTCGGGAGCAGTGATTTTAATAATGCTTAAAATGAAAAAATAAAAGTGAAATATTCCTTTAAATTTCGTACCTGGGGGGTGTGTATGATATGCATGTGAAGTGGCGCATGTTTCCCGTGCTTAGAACTGTCCCTGCAAAAAAAATCATTTTTGAAAGAAAAAAAGTCTTTTAAAACTGACTCGTGGCTATTAATGAATTGTCGGCTCCCGGCAATACATACAAAAGTCATTGATAAAAAAAAAAAAAAAAGCATGGGGGTTCCCCAGAATTCAATTACCAGGCCCTTCAGGTCTGGAATGGATATTAAGGGGAACCCCGCCGCAAATTAAAAAAAAATTGACGTGGGGTTCCCCCAAATATCCATTCCAGGCCCTTCAGATCTGGCATGGATTTTAAGGGGAACTCCACCCCAATTTTTTTTAAAAAATGGCGTGGAGTCCCCCTAAAAATCCATACCAGACCCCTTATCCGAGCACGCAACCTGGCCGGCCGCAGGGGAAAAGGGGGGGACGAGAGAGCGGCCCCCCCTCCCTCCTGAACCGTACCAAGCCACATGCCCTCAACATGGGGAGGATGTCCCCATGTTGATGGGGACAAGGGCCTCATCCCCACAACCCTTGCCCGGTGGTTGTGGGGGTCTGCGGGCGGGGGGCTTATCGGAATCTGGAAGACCCCTTCAACAAAGGGGACCCCCAGATCCCGCCCCCCCCTATGTGAATTGGTAAGGGGTACGTTGTACCCCTACCATTTCACGAAGAAAGCGTAAAAAAAGTTTAAAAAAACACACAAACACCTTGAAAAAGTCCTTTATTGAAAAAAAAAAAAAAAAAAAACATTCCAGCGGTGAAATCCAGTGTCCCGCGGCGATCCCGATGTCCAGCGCTGTCCTTCATTGGTTGTGCCTGAGCGGACCTGATGGGGAACTCCCTCTCAGTATTTTAAATGTATAGACCCGCCCCTTCTAAAGTTCCCCATCAGGTCCGCTCCCTCGGTATGTCGGACCCGCCTACGTCATTGGCTTGAGCGGGGAACTTCCTTCACTGTGTAATTTAAATTTACATAGTGAAGGAAGTTCCCCGCTCAAGCCAATGACGTAGTCGGGTCCGACATACCGAGGGAGCGGACCTGATGGGGAACTTTAGAAGGGGCGGGTCTATACATTTAAAATACTGAGAGGGAGTTCCCCATCAGGTCCGCTCAGGCACAACCAATGAAGGACAGCGCTGGACATCGGGATCGCCGCGGGACACTGGATTTCACCGCTGGAATGTTTTTTTTAATTATTTTAAATAAAGGACTTTTTCAAGGTGTTTGTGTGTTTTTTTAAACATTTTTTTACGCTTTCTTCGTGAAATGGTAGGGGTACAATGTACCCCTTACCAATTCACATAGGGGGGGGGGCCGGGATCTGGGGGTCCCCTTTGTTAAAGGGGTCTTCCAGATTCCGATAAGCCCCCCGCCCGCAGACCCCCACAACCACCGGGCAAGGGTTGTGGGGATGAGGCCCTTGTCCCCATCAACATGGGGACATCCTCCCCATGTTGAGGGCATGTGGCTTGGTACGGTTCAGGAGGGAGGGGGGGGCGCTCTCTCGTCCCCCCCTTTTCCCCTGCGGCCGGCCAGGTTGCGTGCTCGGATAAGGGGTCTGGTATGGATTTTTAGGGGGACTCCACGCCATTTTTAAAAAAAATTTGGGGTGGAGTTCCCCTTAAAATCCATGCCAGATCTGAAGGGCCTGGAATGGATATTTGGGGGAACCCCACGTCAATTTTTTTTTTCATTTGCGGCAGGGTCCCCCTTAATATCCATTCCAGACCTGAAGGGCCTGGTAATTGAATTCTGGGGAACCCCCACGCTTTTTTTTTTTTTTTTATCAATGACTTTTGTATGTATTGCCGGGAGCCGACAATTCATTAATAGCCGCGAGTCAGTTTTAAATGCATTTTTTTCTTTCAAAAATGACATTTTTTGCAGGGACAGTTCTAAGCACGGGAAACATGCGCCACTTTACATGCATATCATACACACCCCCCAGGTACGAAATTTAAAGGAATATTTCACTTTTATTTTTTCATTCTAAGCATTATTAAAATCACTGCTCCCGAAAAAACGGCCGTTTTTAAAACTTCTTTTTGCATTGATACATGTCCCCTGGGGCAGGACCCGGGTCCCCAAACACTTTTTAGGACAATAACTTGCATATTAGCCTTTATAATTAACACTTTAGATTTCGAACGTTCGAGTCCATTGTATTTAATAGGGTTCTAAAGTTTACACGAACATTTTGTCTGTTCGCAGGTTCTGGTGCGAACCGAACAGGGGGGTGTTCGGCTCATCCCTGGCTGGAACCGATCAAACCTTGG
This sequence comes from Rana muscosa, assembly GCA_029206835.1. NCBI lineage: Eukaryota > Metazoa > Chordata > Amphibia > Anura > Ranidae > Rana > Rana muscosa. The sequence goes on from JARGYO010005562.1 coordinate 15,244,077, forward strand.
GGCTGCGGACTAAAAAAATTGTCTGAACGCATCGGTCAGACGGCCACCTTCTCCACCGCTCCTTCTGCTACTGACCGAAGCCTCGGCAACTCGTTGTCCAGGACCAGGAGTTTGTAACCTCCCAGTCTCTGAGGAACGCGTTGCACAGACCTTTCTGCAAGGCCTCTCGGAGATGTCTCATCCTCTGCTCGCTCTGCGATGGCAAGATAAGGTCCGCAACCTTACCCTTGTACCGTGGATCAAGGAGAGTGGCCAGCCAGTAATGGTCCCTCTCCTTGATCCGAAGAATACGAGGATCCTTCCGCAGACTTTGCAGGATCAGGGAGGCCATGCAGCGTAGGTTAGCTGAGGCATTCAGTCCGGAGTCCTCTGGGTCACTAAGGACGACATGATCCGCAGCCACCTCCTCCCAGCCACGTACAAGTCCACGGGTTTCTTGGGACTGTAAATCATCCCTAAAAGACTGCTGCTGTTGATGCTGAGTGCCAGGCTTCACCTCCATGCTGACACAATCCTCCTCCTCCTCGTCCTCTTCCTGTGTGATGGGACAGAAGTAACACTGTCTGGGTAAAGGGGTAAATCTACAACAAACAAATACAAATCATCATCATCACCATCACCATTCATCCTCCAGGTCAAGACGCGACATTCTGTCTAGGACCCATCATCACAGGGGACGTTCACATCCCCCCTCTAAGTATAGGAGATGTTCCCATTCCTCCTCAAGTCACCGCTACAACACTGCCACAACACTGTAAGCCCTCACAGTTACTCTTGGTGGGCGCTGGAACGCCCTGCTGTGAACTATTATATCAGGAATTGTAATTACATGCCATTGTTGAACAGTGGTAGGAAAAATTGGGCCTTTGGTGGTGGTGCTGGTGCTACAACACTGTAAGCCCTCACAGTTACTCTTGGTGGGCGCATGAATGGGCCCTGCTGTGAATTATTAGATCAAGAATTGTAATTGCATGCCCCTGTTGAACAGGGGCAGAAAAATTGGGCCTTTGGTGGTGGTGATGGTGGACGGTGTTGCCACAACACTGTAAGCCCTCACAGTTACTCTTGGTGGGCACAGGAATGGGCCCTGCTGTGAATTATTAGACCAAGAATTTTAATTACACGCCCCTGATAAACATGGACTGAAAAATTGGGCCTTAGTGGTGCCACAACACTGCAACCCCTCACAGATACTGTACTTGGAGCACAGCAATGAGCCCTGTTGCAAAGTATTGCATCAAAAATTTTAATTACACGCCCCTGTTAAACAGGGGCTCAAAAATTGGGCCTTAGGCACTGGTGCTGGTGCCACAACACTGCAACCCCTCACAGATACTGTACTTGGAGCACAGCAATGAGCCCTGTTGCAAAGTATTGCATGAAAAATTGTAATTACACGCCCCTGTTAAACAGGGGCTGAAAAATTGTGCCTTAAGTACTGGTGCTGGTGCCACAACACTGCAACCCCTCACAGATACTGTACTTGGAGCACAGCAATGAGCCCTGTTGCAAAGTATTGCATCAAAAATTTTAATTACACGCCCCTGTTAAACAGGGGCTGAAAAATTGGGCCTTAGGCACTGGTGCTGGTGCCACGACACTGCAACCTCTCCCAAATACTCTAGTTGGAGTGCAGGAATGAGCCCTGCTGCAAAGCATTGCATAAAAAATTGTAATTCCATGCCCCTGTTAAACAGGGGCTGAAAAATTGGGCCTTAGCCACTGGTGGCGGCACCCAGAAACAAAAATGTTCTTCCAAGATATCATCAGGTTTATTGAGGAGGAAGAGGATAGTCAGTCAACATAACAAGACAGTCACTCAGCATCAGCATAGGCAGTCTTGAAGGGATGTGACATTTCAAAATAAATTATTCTGTTACATCAGCTTCAGGTGCCTGGTAGCTGGTGGTGATCCAAGACTGATTCATCTTTATGAAGGTCAGTCGATCAACCGAGTCGGTGGACAGGCGCACCCTGTAATCGGTGACAAAGCCTCCAGCAGCACTGAATGTGCGTTCCGAAAGAACGCTGGATGCAGGACAGGCCAGTAGCTCAATTGCATACTGTGCAAGCTCTGGCCAGTGATCCATCCTCAAGACCCAGTAAGCCAGAGGATTTTCAGTGGGAAAGTCTGACCTTGCCCCTAGGTATTCCTGCACCATGTATATCAGAGGCTGGCGATGGTTGCTGGAACCAATCATACCTTGGGGCTGCGGACTAAAAAATTGTCTGAACGCATCGGTCAGACGGCCACCTTCTCCACCGCTCCTTCTGCTACTGACCAAAGCCTCAGCAACTCGTTGTCCAGGACCAGGAGTTTGTATCCTCCCAGTCTCTGGGAACGCGTTGCACAGACCTTTCTGCAAGGCCTCCGGAGATGTCTCATCCTCTGCTCCCTCTGCGACGGCAAGATAAGGTCCGCAACCTTACCCTTGTACCGTGGATCCTTGATCCGAAGAATAGGAGGATCCTTCCGCAGACTTTGCAGGATCAGGTTGGCCATGCAGCGTAGGTTAGCTGAGGCATTCAGTCCGGAGTCCTCTGGGTCGCTAAGGATGACATGATCCGCAGCCACCTCCTCCCAGCCACGTACAAGTCCACGGGTTTCTTGGAAATGTAAATCATCCCTAAAAGACTGCTGCTGTTGATGCTGAGTGCCAGGCTCCACCTCCATGCTGACACAATCCTCCTCCTCCTCGTCCACTTCCTGTGTGATGGGTGGGACAGAAGTAACACTGTCTGGGTAAAGGGGGCCTTGAGAGGCAAGGAAGTCCTCCTCTTCCTGCCTCTGTTCTGCCTCAAGTGCCCTGTCCATTATTCCACGCAGCGTATGCTCCAACAGGTGGACAAGAGGTACAGTGTCACTGATGCATGCACTATCACTGTTCACCATCCTTGTGGCCTCCTCAAATAGTGCCAGGACAGTGCATGCATCCCTGATCATGCCCCACTGGCATGGTGAAAAAAAAACGAGCTCCCCTGACCCTGTCCTGGTGCCGTAGTCGCACAGGTACTCATTGATGGACCAAAATCCAATAGGTATTGCTCTTAGTCCTTTCTTTTCATTTGGCTGCCACAGACTCCAAGATATGGTACCATTCTGCTCCACTACATCCAGCTGAAATGGTACTCCTTGCTGCAAAATAGCTTCTTTAGCAACCAGGAATGCAGTCCGCTGCTCTGAACCCCATGAGAACTCAGTCTTTTTTCTGGTAACATTGTATATAGGCCTCAGAATCAGTCCAAGATGTGGGATGAACGATCTCCAGAAACCCACAACTCCAATGAACTTCTGTGCCTCCTTTTTTGGTAGTAGGGGGCAACAGCGCCTGGATAGTTTGCACAACTGTCTCTGGAATCTTCCTCTGTGGCCCAGTCCACATCATTCCTAAGAATTTCACCTCTGTGGCAGGTCCTTGGACTTTGTCTCTGTTGATAGCCCATCCTCTGTTCTCCAAGTGCTGTATCAGCAGGTGCAGTGCTTCAGTTACATCTTCTTTTGTCCCAGAGATCATGATGTCATCAATGTAGTGAAACACAGCGACTTTCAAATTCAGGGTACTTAAATCTCGGGCAATCAGTCCATGACAAATCGTTGGAGAATGAAGATAGCCTTGCGGAAGGACAGTGAAAGTGTACTGGCGGCCGTTCCACACCATAGCAAACTGGTCTTGACAATCTGGGTCTATCAAAATTGAAAAGAAAGCATTAGCCAGGTCTATCACAGCATGATATTCTCCTGCATCTTTAGCCATTTTCTCAACAATTGAGATCATATCTGGTACAGCTGACTTAAATGGAGGTGCCACTTTGTTTAGACCTCTGTAATCCACAGTCATTCTATATGTCCCATCAGGTTTCTTTACTGGGAACACCGGAGACGAGAAAGGACTTACAGCAGGTCTAAGGATCCCTACTCTCAACAGTTCTTGAATAGTCTCCCCAATTTCTTTGTGGCCTCCAGGAAGTCTGTACTGCTTGAGACAGACTGGCTTCTCTGGTGGAGGAATGTAGACAGGGGTCCATTTCGCATGACCTCTGACCACAGCCTTCACCGCCCTTACCAGATACGCTTTATCAGGATACCCAAATGTGAATGTACCTCTTTCAGTCTGAATTGACTGACCTTGAAGTACATCCATCCCAAGAATATTTTCGGGTAACTCTGATATTAAAACATTTGTCATAAATCCTGATCCCTTACCAATAGCCAATTTCACCCGTATCCTAACTGCTGGTGTAGTTTGCCCTCCCAAAATTTCTACATAAATCAATTCTCCTTTGTGATGGGAAGGATTTCCTTGCAAAAGTGTAACTTCGGGTCCACTATCAACTAAAGCCATTACATGTGTAGGAGAAGATGACTTCCCCCACCATACAGTGACAGGTGCATATGGGCGTCGGTCTCCTGCTGTCACTGCCCTCACTGCTATTACAGGAGACTCACCTTCCCTTCATAAAGGATATTGAACCTCCCAATCCCCTTTTCTGATTCTTTCTAACTCCGCCCCAGGATAAAGGGATTTGGGTTTGGGTTCATGTTCAGTTTTGGGAATTGGTTTGGGGCTAACAGGAGGGGTCTGTTCTGTTTCCTCTAAGTCTAGGCTGATGTTACCTTCACTAGGAGTAGTGTTTCTAACCCTGACAGTTTTCCCTACTAAATGTTTCCACCACTTCAGCATTTATGCAGTAGAAATGCCATCTATCTCATCTTTAGGTACTCCTGCCTTTAATAGATCCACCCACATTTCTTTCCTAGAAACAACTAGCCTGGTTTTCTCTCCACCTTCTGTATTCTCTACCCCATTCCGTTTCTTCTCTGTTCTTTTCTGCTTGTATTCTTCCTGTCTGGCCTTGACCTTATCTACTGCCCTGACAGGTTTTGTTTTAGTCTCCTCTATCTCCCCCAACTGGCTTAAAAGGGTTGTGGCTTCATGAATCTTGCTGTTAAATCCCAGGCCTCCCAACAAGGACAATAATGGAGCCCTGAGATTAAATGGCGCAGACTTCATCAGCTTAGAGCGCAGAGCAGACGTAAAGGGTTCCATATCTGGACCTATCCATTCTGGAAATGTATTTAATCCGGTTATACAGCCCATCTCACGTAACCTGGAAATACCCTCTCCTATTGATCTCCAGGAGTAGGTATTTTCCAGGTCAGTAGGACTAGCGTATACTCGGACTATTCCATCTCTCACAAGGTCTAACAGGTCTCGGGCTTTTCGCATTGCCTGACGCAATTGTGGATCATGGGTTAACACTCCCATAGCCACTGCTTCCTTACCTGACAAAACAACACTGTCCGCCCCTTCTTCCCATAAGCGTAGGAGCCAACTCAATAGGGGCTCCCCAGACCTTTGTTTGTATTGTTTTGCCAGCTAATGGAGTTCAGTTTGTGAAAACTCCTGTACTTCTTCAAATTCAACATCTCTGGGGTTGCGATAATGCACCTCCCCATCTGCCATATCCTCTCTATCATGTTGCCGTTTCCTATGCTTAGTAATAAGAGGTCTGGCATACTTTTTCTTTCCCACTAGCAGATCATCCTCTGAAATATCAAACTCTATCTCCTCATCCTCACTATCATTTGAGGAGAACACATCCTCACAATCCCAATTTTGAGATGTGACAATGGCACGTACCCTGGCTTTACTAACAGGTTTACGCCCCTTCCTTTTCCTTAAGGCATTAATTGATTTGGTCATGAGGGCTGCTCACCGCTCTTGCAAATCATCAGCCCGACTAGCGGTTGAACGTACACACTCTGAAGCAACTGCTAGCTGGTCTTTTAATACCTTAACTTCTGCCTCTGCCTTCTCCCTTCTATGTGATTCAGTATAGAGAGCATGGAGGAAGTACCAACCCACTGTGGACACTGTCCTCTTCTCTTTCTTACTTAAATCCAACCCCTTAAGGCTAAAATCTACAAAATGATCTGAGACTTTATCACCCCAAGTCTGCTTCAAGGGAGAAGCATACTTTACAAATTCATTAGCAAGAGGCTCCCACTCATTATTTCTGGCCCAGATAGGTAAGCTGCACACTTTCTTCTGGCCACCAGAACTCTCTGCAGCCTTGCTTTTCCTAAACAGCTTACGCAGCATTTTACCTAGCACAGGCTACACAACACACTACAGAAAAACAAGTCTGCTTCAATTGAATCATAGCACAGATCCCGGACGAGCCCCAAAATGTTTCGCTTGCGTTTATCTAGCAAGGTTACTCTGTGGTATAACAAGGAAGCTGAGACTTCTGCAGTGTGTAAATGTGCTTTTATTATACAAGATGCTGTACATACAAAACTATTACAATATTAGGACTAAAATACAAGACTGACAGATTTCTATAACAAGCAAAATGCCTAGCAAATAGAACAGCCTATGGTCTATAACTACAAATACATTTAAAGGTTACTTATCTTCGATTACTCGTGATCTCCATTGGCAATAATTCTTCTTGGAGACCAGGTTCTGTTCTTCTTCATGAGTGGCTTCTCACTGATCTTACAGCAACATGGTGTGTCCCTGTCCTACTAGCTTATGCCTCCTTTTATGTGTGTCAGGCTGTTTACCATTGTTATCAAAACTGTAGCTGTATTTCAACAATAGCATTGAATACAACAATGCTATCTACCTATTGTCTACTCAAAACAAACCTGTTAGTAATCTAAACAGTTATTCTTTCAGTTTGAGAGCTGATAGAAATCTCTAACAAGTAATTTCTTACTTGTTTACTGTGGCTATAGAGACATTAGCATATTGAATACAACAATGGTATCTAACCTATTGTCTACTCAAACCAAAAACCTGTAATCTAAACTGTCATTCTTTCAGTTTGAGAGCTGAAAGAAATCTCAAACGAGTAAAACATTTGTTTGAGAAATCTACTCAAACCAAAATACTGACAGTAATCTGACCAACCCACTATTGTAAAATTGTCCCATGTATCCTATGTCTGATTAATATAATAAAAAATCATATTTTTAACAAACACAATACATTCCGCCCTATGATTTTTTTTTCTCTCTCAGACCACACACAGAAAATCTCTTCATTACTAAAAACTCAATATACACATGAATTTTCCTTAAATGCAACCCCTCCCATATTTCTGTCACTGGGAAGGTGTTTCAGTCTTTGGATACAAGTTCATTAGAAAGTCCATTCTAAAGTTCTTTAGAAACAAGTCCAGGCTCGAAATACATCAAAGGCCTTGTTCTCCACAGCTCTTGCGATCTTCCGTCATTCTTTCCATCATGTAACCACTTTTATCTAGTCTTCCTATGGATCAAATCGGAGACAGCCTGTGGAGTGGAAAACAAAGCGGATTATCTGTTCCTTCTAATAATACATAAACAGTAGATCCTGGCCCTTCAGCTACAATCTCTCCTCTAAATGGCTTCTTGCCTGGATATCTGACCAATACTTTGCCACCTGCCTGTATGCACCCCTGACCCTCCCAAAGAACATCAATAGGGAGGAGAGGAAATATACTGATATTTCCCAGAAAATCACTGCTGTTTATTTTGGAAGGTTTGATGTTATGTAGCCTCACTTTCCACTCTTGCTGAGAAGTATCCACTAACCAGTCAGAGTCCCAGCCACTGTCTTGAAGCTCATCTGCCAATGCAAATATAACTTCAAACCTTCCTGCCAGATTCCCTCTCATTCCTAGATAGGCTTCAGCTTCAGATACGTCACTCTTTGTTTCTATGTCATGGGAAGCAGTAACATGGTATCTGTTAAACCCTGTTCTGTCAAGAACCTTACATAAATACTGAACTCTGCACTCCAGCTGTGGAATCTGTGCCTTAGCCCCTACCATCCTCTCATATGGTGTGCTTTTGGCTATTGGCCTAGAATTTAACAACATGACTGCCTGTGTGAGGACCCGATCCCACCCCCTTAGTGTATGTGTGGGTGTAATTTTGCGTATCTGGTCCTTCAATAGCCCGTTGTATCTTTCAATCAAACCAGCTGCCTGTGGATGGTATGGGATGTGGCACAACCAGTACACTCCAGAATCTTTGGCCCACTGCTGTACTGTTAATCCGGTGAAGTGTGAGCCATTATCACTTTGGACTTGTTTGGGACAACCATAAGCAACGACAAGTTTCTGAAGCAGTTGAAGCGATGCGGCTTGATCTGCACGTTTGCAAGGATGAACAAGCATAAGTCCTGAATAGGTGTCCACTGCAGTGCAACAATATCTCAGTCCATTGTTTCCCCGGGGCAGGGGACCGATGAAGTCAATCTGCCAGATCTCTGCAGGCCTCTCACCCCTCTTAATCGACCCAGTGGAGTACTTTTGCAATGGCCATTGTCGCACTTCTCCACACACTGTACAGTTCCCTATTACAGTCTTTATCATGTCCATGGATATAGGCAATCCTCTCTGCTGTGCCCATTCATATGTTGCTTTCTGCCCCAAATGTCCAGATTGCTTGTGGGCCCAGTTGGCCAAGTTCATCAAAACAGGATCAATTGGCACAACTGCCTTCACTTTTGCGATTTCATCTGCAACTCTGTTATAGTTCTCAAAGTCTGGTACTAGGGGCACATGTGCATCAACATGCCCCACTTTTATGGTGCGGGAGTGAGCTTCCTTCCAGATGTAGTCCCAGACTTCCTTGCCTCCCCACACCACCTTTCCATGAATCATCCATTCATTGGACTTCCACGTGGGCATCCAAGTTGTCAGTCCTTTAAAAACCGCCCAGCTGTCAGTGTAGATAGTGACATGGGAAGAAGGATCCTCCTGAAAAGTCATCACTACAGCTTTCAACTCTGCATACTGACTGGACCCTCCGATTCCGGACTCCTGCAGGACTGTGTCTGTACTTGGGTTGTAGGCTGCTGCTGTCCATTTATGCCCAGACGAGGTGATTATGGCTGAACCATCAGTGAACCATACTGACTCCTTCATGTCTTCTGACAGAGACTCAAAGGGTGGAGCCTCTTGAATGGGGGATGACTGCAGCACAGGAATTTCTTCTTCTGGCCGGGTGCTGGTAAAAGTAACAAGCCCTGCCAACTGTTTTAAAATGTCTCTAACATCCCCAGCTGCAATACCCCCTCTTTCTTGAAGGTACCACTTCCATTTCATCAGTGTCTGGTTCTGGGCTATAGCTGCCCTAGTGGTCAGTCCATTATCTCTCACCCATCCTGCTATTGGCAATGCAGTATGGATAGTGACTGTGTCCTTTCCTGTAATGGTCTCTACATGTTGAAGTGCTGTGTAGGCCCCAAACAGGTACTTCTCTAGGGGCGTGTATCTCATCTGTGCCCCTGTCAGTTGTTTGGACCAAAATCCAATAGGTATTGCTCTCAGTCCTTTCTTTTCATTTGGCTACCACAGACTCCAAGATATGGTACCATTCTGCTCCACTACATCCAGCTGAAATGGTACTCCTTGTCTCACGGGTCCCAATCCCTGATGCTGCAAAATAGCTTCTTTAGCAGCCAGGAATGCAGTCCGCTGCTCTGAACCCCATGAGAACTCAGTCTTTTTTCTGGTAACATTGTATATAGGCCTCAGAATCAGTCCAAGATGTGGGATGAACGATCTCCAGAATCCCACAACTCCAATGAACTTCTGTGCCTCCTTTTTGGTAGTAGGGGGCGACAGCGCCTGGATAGTTTGCACAACTGTCTCTGGAATCTCCCTCTGTGGCCCAGTCCACATCATTCCTAGGAATTTCACCTCTGTGGCAGGTCCTTGGACTTTGTCTCTGTTGATAGCCCATCCTCTGTTCTCCAAGTGCTGTATCAGCAGGTGCAGTGCTTCAGTTACATCTTCTTTTGTCCCAGAGATCATGATGTCATCAATGTAGTGTAACACAGTGACTTTCAAATTCAGGGTACTTAAATCTCGGGCAATCAGTCCATGACAAATCGTTGGAGAATGAAGATAGCCTTGCGGAAGGACAGTGAAAGTGTACTGGCGGCCGTCCCACACCATAGCAAACTGGTCTTGACAATCTGGGTCTATCAAAATTGAAAAGAAAGCATTAGCCAGGTCTATCACAGCATGATATTCTCCTGCATCTTTAGCAATTTTCTCAACAATTGAGATCATATCTGGTACAGCTGACTTCAATGGAGGTGCCACTTTGTTTAGACCTCTGTAATCCACAGTCATTCTATATGTCCCATCAGGTTTCTTTACTGGGAACACCGGAGACGAGAAAGGACTTACAGCAGGTCTAAGGATCCCTACTCTCAACAGTTCTTGAATAGTCTCCACAATTTCTTTGTGGCCTCCAGGAAGTCTGTACTGCTTGAGACAGACTGGCTTCTCTGGTGTAGGAATGTAGACAGGGGTCCATTTCGCATGACCTCTGACCACAGCCTTCACCGCCCTTACCAGATACGCTTTATCAGGATACCCGAATGTGAATGTACCTCTTTCAGTCTGAATTGACTGACCTTGAAGTACATCCATCCCAAGAATATTTTCGGGTAACTCTGATACCAAAACATTTGTCATAAATCCTGATCCCTTGCCAATAGCCAATTTCACCCGTATCCTAACTGCTGGTGTAGTTTGCCCTCCCAAACCTTCTACATAAATCAATTCTCCTTTGTGATGGGAAGGATTTCCTTGCAAAAGTGTAACTTCAGCTCCGCTATCAACTAAAGCCATTACATGTGTAGGAGAAGATGACTTCCCCCACCATACAGTGACAGGTGCATATGGGCGTCGGTCTCCTGCTGTCACTGCCCTCACTGCTATTACAGGAGACTCACCTTCCCTTCATAAAGGATATTGAACCTCCCAATCCCCTTTTCTGATTCTCTCTAACTCCTCCCCAGGATAAAGGGATTTGGGTTCATGTTCAGTTTTGGGAATTGGTTTGGGGCTAACAGGAGGGGTCTGTTCTGTTTCCTCTAAGTCTAGGCTGATGTTATCTTCACTAGGAGTAGTGTTTCTAACCCTGACAGTTTTACCTACTAAATGTTTCCACCTCTTCATCATTTCTGCAGTAGGAATGCCATCTATCTCATCTCTAGGTACTCCTGCCTTTAATAGGTCCACCCACATTTCTTTCCTAGAAACAACTAGCCTGGTTTTCTCTTCACCTTCTGTCTTCTCTACCCCATTCCGTCTCTTCTCTGTTCTTTTCTGCTTGTATTCTTCCTGTCTGGCCTTGACCTTATCTACTGCCCTGACAGGTTTTGTTTTAGTCTCCTCTATCTCCCCCAACTGGTTTAAAAGGGTTGTGGCTTCATGAATCTTGCTGTTAAATCCCAGGCCTCCCAACAAGGACAATAATGGAGCCCTGAGATTAAATGGCGCAGACTTCATCAGCTTAGAGCGCAGAGCAGACGTAAAGGGTTCCATATCTGGACCTATCCATTCTGGAAATGTATTTAATCCGGTTATACAGCCCATCTCACGTAACCTGGAAATACCTTCTCCTATTGATCTCCAGGAGTAGGTATTTTCCAGGTCAGTAGGACTAGCGTATACTCGGACTATTCCATCTCTCACAAGGTCTAACAGTGAAAAATTCACGCTAAACTCTCGGGCTTTTCGCATTGCCTGACGCAATTGTGGATCATGGGTTAACACTCCCATAGCCACTGCTTCCTTACCTGACAAAACAACACTGTCCGCCCCTTCATCCCATAAGCGTAGAAGCCAACTCAATAGGGGTTCCCCAGACCTTTGTTTGTATTGTTTTGCCAGCTCATGGAGTTCAGTTTGTGAAAACTCCCGTACTTCTTCAAATTCAACATCTCTGGGGTTGCGATAATGCACCTCCCCATCTGCCATATCCTCTCTATCATGTTGCCGTTTCCTATGCTTAGTAATGAGAGGTCTGGCATACTTTTTCTTTCCCACTAGCAGATCATCCTCTGAAATATCAAACTCTATCTCCTCATCCTCACTATCATTTGAGGAGAACACATTCTCACAATCCCAATTTTGGGATGTGACAATGGCACGTACCCTGGCTTTACTAACAGGTTTACGCCCCTTCCTTTTCCTTAAGGCATTAATTGATTTGGTCATGAGGGCTGCACACCGCTCTTGCAAATCATCAGCCCGACTAGCGGTTGAACGTACACACTCTGAAGCAACTGCTAGCTGGTCTTTTAATACCTTAACTTCTGCCTCTGCCTTCTCCCTTCTATGTGATTCAGTATAGAGAGCATAGAGGAAGTACCAACCCACTGTGGACACTGTCCTCTTCTCTTTCTTACTTAAATCCAACCCCTTAAGGCTAAAATCTACAAAATGATCTGAGACTTTATCACCCCAAGTCAGCTTCAAGGGAGGAGCATACTTCACAAATGCATTAGCAAGAGGCTCCCACTTATTATTTCTGGCCCAGATAGGTAAGCTGCACACTTTCTTCTGGTCACCAGAACCCTCTGCAGCCTTGCTTTTCCTAAACAGCTTACGCAGCATTTTACCTAGCACAAGCTGCACAACACACTACAGAAAAACAAGTCTGCTTCAATTGAATTATAGCACAAATTCCGGCCGAGCCCCCTAAATGTTTCGCTTTTGCGTTTATCTAGCAAGGTTACTCTGTGGTATAACAAGGAAGCTGAGACTTCTGCAGTGTGTAAATGTGCTTTTACTATACAAAGATGCTGTACATACAAAACTATTACAATAGTAGGACTAAAATACAAGACTGACAGATCTCTATAACAAGCAAAATGCCTAGCAAATAGAACAGCCTATGGTCTATAACTACAAATACATTTAAAGGTTACTTATCTTCGATTACTCGTGATCTCCATTGGCAATAATTCTTCTTGGAGACCAGGTTCTGTTCTTCTTCATGATCTTGTCGCGTCTTGACCTGGAGGATGAATGGTGATGGTGATGATAATGATTTGTATTCGTTTGTTGTAGATCGTTACATACCGTTTAAACAAGCAATAAACTTTAAACAGTGAAAGGCTTACATTAGATGTTTAGATGCAGGAAAATAAGATGGCTGACTTAACCTGCAAGAGATTATAAAATATAGCCATACTTCTGGATAAAATTCAAACAGTATTGTTCAAGACACTTGCAATACCCTAATTAAGACAAAACGTGAAATAGAGCACAATGTCAGCATTGCCGTGATTTGGTTTGTATTTTTTTTTGTAGATTGTTACATACCGTTAAAAAAGCAAAAAAAAAAATAACATTGAAAGGCTTACTAAAGTAAGCCTGTTGTTTAGATGCAGGAAAATAAGATGGCTGACTTAACATAACTTTAGCAGCACAGGTTAAGTTATCGTTGCATTACAAGATTGTATATAGCAAAAAAAACGTTTTACATTACATATAATATAGTTTCATTTCCCAAATATAGCTGTCAGGCGAAAACAAAATAGTTGTCATATACCATTACTATAGCTGACTTACAGGCAACAATATTACCTGTAAGGCTTAAATAATGTAAATGTAACACATGTCAGGATAGCACTAATTTTTTAAGCTGATATCATCTAAATGTGAACGTTGCTTTACACAGTCTGTTTCCCCAATTTTTGCTTGTTTAACGGTATGTAACAATCTACAAAAAACTAATACAAACCAAATCACGGCAATGCTGACATTGTGCTCTATTTCGCGTTTTGTCTTAATTAGGGTATTGCAATTGTCTTGAACAATACTGTCTGAATTTTATCCAGAAGTATGGCTATATTTTATAATCTCTCGCATTAATGTAAATTGTCTTTCTGCTATCCTGTAGAATTAGGTTGTGCTACTCACAGATATCTTTCCGAATTGGGGAAACAGACTGTGTAAAGCAACGTTCACATTTAGATGATATCAGCTTAAAAATTAGTGCTATCCTGACATGTGTTACATTTACAGTATTTAAGTCAGATATAGTAATGCTATCTGACAACTATTTTGTTTTCGCCTGACAGCTATATTTGGGAAATGAAACTATATTATATGATCTGCGGAAATGCACACAGACTTTCCTGGCCTGCCTCAGGACATCCTGGTTTTTTTCACCATGCCAGTGGGGCATGATCAGGGATGCATGCACTCTCCTGGCACCATTTGAGTAGGCCACGAGGATGGTGAGCAGTGACAGTGCATGCATCAGTGACACTGTACCTCTTGTCCACCTGTTGGAGCATACTCTGGGTGGAATAATGGACAGGGCACTTGAGGCAGAACAGAGGCAGGAAGAGGAGGACTTCCTTGCCTCTCAAGGCCCCCTTTAGATGTACTATGGATCATCACTGATGTACTATGGATCATCACTGATGTACTATAGATCATCACTGATGTACTTTGGGCCATCACTGGTGTACTATGGATCATCACTGATGTACTGTGGACCATCCCTGATGTACTGTGGATCATCACTGATGTATTGTGGATCATCACTGATGTACTGTGGATCATCACTGATGTACTGAGGACCATCCCTGATGTACTGTGGACCATCACTGATGTACTGTGGATCATCACTGATGTTCTATGGACCATCACTGATGTACTGTGGATCATTACTGATGTACTATAGATCATCACTGATGTACTATGGACCATCACTGGTGTACTATGGACCATCACTGGTGTACTATGGATCATCACTGGTGTACTATGGATCATCACTGATGTACTGTGGATCATCACTGATGTACTATAGATCATCACTGATGTACTATGGGCCATCACTGGTGTACTATGGATCATCACTGGTGTACTATGGATCATCACTGATGTACTATGGACCATCCCTGATGTACTATGGACCATCCCTGATGTACTGTGGATCATCACTGATGTACTATGGATCATCACAGGTGTACTATGGACCATCACTGATGTACTATGGACCATCACTGATGTACTGTGGATCATCACTGATGTACTGTGGATCATCTCTGGTGTACTATGGATCATCACTGGTGTACTATGGATCATCACTGATGTACTGTGGACCATCCCTGATGTACTGTGGATCATCACTGATGTTCTATGGACCATCACTGATGTACTGTGGATCATCACTGATGTACTGTGGACCATCACTGATATACTGCGGACCATCACTGATGTACTGTGGATCATCACTGATGTTCTATGGACCATCACTGATGTACTGTGGATCATCACTGATGTACTATAGATCATCACTGATGTACTATGGGCCATCACTGGTGTACTATGGATCATCACTGGTGTACTATGGATCATCACTGATGTACTATGGACCATCCCTGATGTACTATGGACCATCCCTGATGTACTGTGGATCATCACTGATGTACTATGGATCATCGCTGGTGTACTATGGACCATCACTGATGTACTATGGACCATCACTGATGTACTGTGGATCATCACTTGGTACTCCTTGTCTCACAGGTCCCAATCCCTGATGCTGCAAAATAGCTTTTTTAGCAGCCAGGAATGCAGTCCGCTGCTCTGAACCCCATGAGAACTCAGTCTTTTTTCTGGTAACATTGTATATAGGACTCAGAATCAGTCCAAGATGTGGGATGAACGATCTCCAGAAACCCACAACTCCAATGAACTTCTGTGCCTCCTTTTTTTGGTAGTAGGGGGCAACAGCGCCTGGATAGTTTGCACAACTGTCTCTGGAATCTTCCTCTGTGACCCAGTCCACATCATTCCTAGGAATTTCACCTCTGTGGCAGGTCCTTGGACTTTGTCTCTGTTGATAGCCCATCCTCTGTTCTCCAAGTGCTGTATCAGCAGGTGCAGTGCTTCAGTTACATCTTCTTTTGTCCCAGAGATCATGATGTCATCAATGTAGTGAAACACAGCGACTTTCAAATTCAGGGTACTTAAATCTCGGGCAATCAGTCCATGACAAATCATTGGAGAATGAAGATAGCCTTGCGGAAGGACAGTGAAAGTGTACTGGCGGCCGTCCCACACCATAGCAAACTGGTCTTGACAATCTGGGTCTATCAAAATTGAAAATAAAGCATTAGCCAGGTCTATCAGAGAATGATATTCTCCTGCATCTTTAGCAATTTTCTCAACAATTGAGATCATATCTGGTACAGCTGACTTCAATGGAGGTGCCACTTTGTTTAGACCTCTGTAATCCACAGTCATTCTATATGTCCCATCAGGTTTCTTTACTGGGAACTCCGGAGACGAGAAAGGACTAAGGATCCCTACTCTCAACAGTTCTTGAATAGTCTCCCCAATTTCTTTGTGGCCTCCAGGAAGTCTGTACTGCTTGAGACAGACTGGCTTCTCTGGTGAAGGAATGTAGACAGGGGTCCATTTCGCATGACCTCTGACCACAGCCTTCACCACCCTTACCAGATACGCTTTATCAGGATACCCAAATGTGAATGTACCTCTTTCAGTCTGAATTGACTGACCTTGAAGTACATCCATCCCAAGAATATTTTCGGGTAACTCTGATATTAAAACATTTGTCATAAATCCTGATCCCTTACCAATAGCCAATTTCACCCGTATCCTAACTGCTGGTGTACTTTGCCCTCCCAAACCTTCTACATAAATCAATTCTCCTTTGTGATGGGAAGGATTTCCTTGCAAAAGTGTAACTTCGGCTCCTCTATCAACTAAAGCCATTACATGTGTAGGAGAAGATGACTTCCCCCACCATACAGTGACAGGTGCATATGGGCGTCAGTCTCCTGCTGTCACTGCCCTCACTGCTATTACAGGAGACTCACCTTCCCTTCATAAAGGATAAGGAACCTCCCAATCCCCTTTTCTGATTCTCTCTAACTCTGCCCCAGGATAAAGGGATTTGGGTTTGGGTTCATGTTCAGTTTTGGGAATTGGTTTGGGGCTAACAGGAGGGGTCTGTTCTGTTTCCTCTAAGTCTAGGCTGATGTTATCTTCACTAGGAGTAGTGTTTCTAACCCTGACAGTTTTCCCTACTAAATGCTTCCACCTCTTCAGCATTTCTGCAGAAGAAATGCCATCTATCTCATCTTTAGGTACTCCTGCCTTTAATAGATCCACCCACATTTCTTTCCTAGAAACAACTAGCCTGGTTTTCTCTCCACCTTCTGTCTTCTCTACCCCATTCCGTTTCTTCTCTGTTCTTTTCTGCTTGTATTCTTCCTGTCTGGCCTTGACCTTATCTACTGCCCTGACAGGTTTTGTTTTAGTCTCCTCTATCTCCCCCAACTGTCTTAAAAGGGTTGTGGCTTCATGAATCTTGCTGTTAAATCCTGGGCCTCCCAACAAGGACAATAATGGAGCCCTGAGATTAAATGGCGCAGACTTCATCAGCTTAGAGAGCAGAGCAGACGTAAAGGGTTCCATATCTGGACCTATCCATTCTGGAAATGTATTTAATCCGGTTATACAGCCCATCTCACGTAACCTGGAAATACCCTCTCCTATTGATCTCCAGGAGTAGGTATTTTCCAGGTCAGTAGGACTAGCGTATACTCGGACTATTCCATCTCTCACAAGGTCTAACAGTGAAAAATTCACGCTAAACTCTCGGGCTTTTCGCATTGCCTGACGCAATTGTGGATCATGGGTTAACACTTCATTGACATCTTTGTATTGACATGCAGCAACCCGCACAGATGTCTCAGAAATCCCCCCCCCCCGAAGTCGGACTGACAATGCGGGTATGAAATCATGCAAGTTCAGCTGAACTCACGCGATTTCATTCCCGCCGTCAGTGTGAACCTGGGCTTAAACTCAGAATTCTGATTTTTAATCTCAGGATTCTGACTTTCAAACAGAGTTCTGACTTTTAATCTCAGATTTTTGACTTTGAAACTCAGAATTCTGACTTTTAGGCTGGGATCACACTGTGTTGCGGCTTGCAGCAGGGGGTCCGGTGCATTCCCGTTCACCATTTCAGGTCTGAATTACTGTAGGTCCGAATTTTTCGCCTGAATTCACACCTGAAACCGAGCCAAAGACGCACTGGACCCTAACGCAGTGCGCTCCGCGGCCGCCCCAGAGATGTGTGAACTGACTCTATTGAGAGCCGGTCACAGTCTCCTGTCATGGGAATTGGATGTGGCGAAACCCGCATCCAATTCGCATTAGTGTGAACCCAGCCTAAATCTCAGAATTTTGACTTTCAAACACAGAGTTCTGACTTTTAATCTCAGAATTCTGTCGTTCAAAATTCTGTGTTTTCCACTTTTCCATCTTATCCCAGAATTTGCATCAGTTCTACTTTCTCCTGGTTAGGTGATTAGTTCTTGAAGCTTAAATATTAAAATAAAAAAGTATTTTTAAAATGTACATTCAATGAAAAAAAACTTTTTGGTCTTTGCAGGCATGCAGATGTGTATACTGTACATACAAAATGGCATTGCAGTTCTCAGCTTCCCCTCTAAGGGGCACTGCTGTTTATGAAGACAGACAATGCTTTCAGAAAGAGCTCAATTGGCCTGACCACTTCTTGAACTTACAAAGATTTCTGAGTTCAACCAATTTTCTTCTGGATACACAGTAATATGAAATTTGCAGATAGCGGGAAAAGACTTAATTTACTAAACACAGGCGGTAGTGTCTTGGAAATGATTTCTTATTGTAAAGGTGAGGATCCATTGAATATCTTCAGGCCTGGATTTGTAAAAGACAGAGCCAAGGGCAGTGGCGGCTGGTAGTTTGGGGGGGGGGCGGTCAGGGGCAGCACTTACCCAATCTCGCGGGCAGCGCTCTGGGCGCCAGCGGCGGTGGCTTCTCCCCAGGCTGCGGACGGGTCTCGGTTCCTCAGTTTCTCCTCCCTCCTGATTGGCCGGGAGGAGGATCAGTGTGACAAAAGCAAATATTCGTCCACTCTGTCCAAAACTAAAAAAAAAAAGTTTTGCCTTTAGTTTTAATTTAACCACTTCCCACCCGGCCACTGCACATATATGGCCGGGTGGGCATTTCCTCCTTCTGAGTGGACCTTCAGGAATGTCCCTCAGAAGGAGGGGGATCGCACTTGGCCATGTAGTGGCGCAATCCCGATGCGCTCGTGTCACACAAACCAATTATTATACACTTAACAGGATTTTTTTTTACCAAAGACATGTAGCAGAATACATTTTGGATTAACCGCTTAAGGTCCGCCGCCTGTACATATACGTCGGCAGAGCGGCACGGACAGGCATAACCACATATCTGTACATCCCCTTAAAAATGTCGCTGTGTGGTCGTGCGCGCGCGCCACCGGCGGCGCGCTCGTGACCCTGCCGCCTTCTCCGTGAGCCCGACCGTGGGTCCCGCTGACTCGATCGCCACGGGGACACCCGCGATTGTCTCACGGAGAGATAGAGCGGGGAGATGCTTATGTAAACAAGTATCCCCCCGCTCTGCCTAGTGACAATGACACTGATCTCCGCTCCGTGTAGTCGGAGCGGAGATCAGTGTCGTATTACACACAGCCCATCCCCCCTACAGTAAGAAGCTTTCCCTAGGAAAGGCTTCATCCCTACAGCGCCACCTACTGGTTAACCCCTTTACTGCCAGTGTCATTTTCACAGTAATCAGTGCATTTTTATAGTACTGATCGCTGTAAAAATGACAATGGTCCCAAAAAGTGTCCGATGTGTCCGCCATAATGTCGCAGTCATGATAAAAATCACTGATCACCGCCATAACTAGTAAAAAAAAAAAATATTAATAAAAATGCCATAAAACAGTCCCCTATTTTGGTAGAAGCTATAACGTTTGCTCAAACCAATCAATAAACGCTTATTGCAATTTTTTTACCAAAAATATGTAGAAGAATACGTATCAGCCTAAACTGGAAAAAAATGCTTTTTTATATATTTTTTGGGGATATTTATTATAGCAAAAAGTAAAAAACATTGCATTTTTTTCAAAATTGTCACTCTATTTTTGTTTATAGCGCAAAAAATAAAAACCGCAGAGGTGATCAAATACCACCAAAAGAAAGTTCTATTTGTGGGAAAAAAAGGACGCAAATTTCGTTTGGGTACAACATTGCATGACCGCGCAATTACCAGTTAAAGCAGTGCAGTGCGAAATTGTAAAAAGACCTCTGGTCCTTAGGCTGACAAATGGTCCGGGAACTCTGAACTGTTCTGGGATAAAGATTTGCCTCTTATGGAAGTACAGGCCATCCCTTAGTTGAAGAGCCAGGTCCTTGGAAGGCGGTTGGTCTTCCACATATTTTCTTATTTGTGACATCAGATCCGCCTGAAGAAGTAAAAAATTCTTGGCTGGTAGAATAGTATCAGGTTCCGAGGATACAACTGGATCACTGAACATGCGGGACAAGGCATCTGGTTTCCCGTTCTTTGAGCCAGGACGGTAGGTTATATGAAACATGAAACGAGAGAAAAAAAGTGCCCATCTTGCCTGCCGAGGTCTTAGGCGTTTAGCTGTCTTCAAATACTCAAGATTCTTGTGATCTGTGAAGATAAGAATTGGGTGAGAAGCTCCCTCCAAAAGGTAACGCCATTCTTCAAGAGCGGCCTTGATAGCCAGTAGCTCTCGGTCACCAACATCATAATTCCTTTCGGAAGGATTTAATTTTTTAGAGAAGAAGGCCACAGGGTGGAGCAATGATTTGGGCCCTTGGCGTTGGGAAATAATAGCCCCAACTGCATTTTCCGAGGCGTCTACCTCCAAAACATAAGCTAAGGAGGGATCGGGATGTTTCAAGATGGGAGCTGAGGTGAATAAGGCTTTCAACTGTTCAAACGCTGTCTGAGCCTCTGGGGTCCATCGAAAGGGAACATGCTGTTTCGTTAGCTGAGTAATGGGAGTGATGATGCCAGAAAAGTCCTTAATAAATTTTCTATAAAAGTTAGCAAACCCCACGAACCTCTGTACAGCTTTTCTGTCAGTAGGAGCAGGCCATTCCAAGACAGAAGCGACTTTCTGAGGGTCCATGGAGATTCCCTCGGTGGAGATGACAAGCCCTAGGAAATGCACAACTTGCTTTTCAAAGTCGCATTTTTCAGCCTTTGCGTAAAGTCGGTGTTCCCGCAATCGAGCTAATACCTTTTTTACATTTTGAACATTTTGAACATTTTGTCTGTTCGCAGGTTCTGGTGCGAACCGAACAGGGGGGTGTTCGGCTCATCCCTGATTAAGGGGAACCCCGCCGCAATTTTAAAAAAAAATTGACGTGGGGTTCCCCCAAATATCCATTCCAGGCCCTTCAGATCTGGCATGGATTTTAAGGGGAACTCCACCCCAAATTTTAAAAAAAATGGCGTGGAGTCCCCCTAAAAATCCATACCAGACCCCTTATCCGAGCACGCAACCTGGCCGGCCGCAGGGGAAAAGGGGGGGACGAGAGAGCGGCCCCCCCTCCCTCCTGAACCGTACCAGGCCACATGCCCTCAACATGGATGTTGATGGGGACAAGGGCCTCATCCCCACAACCCTTGCCCGGTGGTTGTGGGGGTCTGCGGGCGGGGGGCGTATCAGAATCTGGAAGACCCCTTTAACAAAGGGGACCCCCAGATCCCGCCCCCCCTATGTGAATTGGTAAGGGGTACATTGTACCCCTACCATTTCACAAAGAAAGCGTAAAAAAATGTTTAAAAAAAACACACAAACACCTTGAAAAAGTCCTTTATTTAAAAAAAATAAAATAAAATAAAACATTCCAGCGGTGAAATCCAGTGTCCAGTGTCCAGTGTAACTTCTGCACAATATTTGAGAGCGCAGAAATAGTTTGGTAAATGTCCTTCGGTGGAGAGGCTTCCCTTCCAGACTCCATCTCTGGCTGACTGGTACTGTCGCGTACCTGGTAGGACTCTGGAATGACGAGGTCGGCCTCCCTTGTATCTCCAACCCAAGCCCCACTGAGGATGGGACAGATGGTGGCTAGGGTGAGGAGTTACACGAGTGCCTGTAGTTGCGTGCAGAACTTGTCAGCTGAGTTGCAGACGTGGAGATGCAGGCAGAGCATTTGGTAAGGAACTGGACTCAGGAAAGCTGGTAGGATGGACAGCTAGCACAGGCACTGGAGACAGCGTTAAGCCAAGCAGGAGGCTGGTGCAGGATCACAAGGGTGGCCGGGTTCGGTAGCAGACGGGCAGCGAGGTACAAGGCACAGGCAGGAGGGAGGTCAGATGGGAAGCCGAGATCCGGAACCAGTAATCAAGTATTCAAGTCCGGAAGCAAGGTCAAAGGGAAGCCAAGGTTCAGCAACAGGGATCAAGCCAGGTTTAAACAGAGTTCAGGTATCAGGGTACTTGCTGAAGACCAGTCAGCACTTGTCAGAAGTCAGAGCATCCTTTAAGTAGGCAGGCTGGCGCCAAAGGGAAGTAGGAGCGTGCTCCTGCGCGCGCACGTTGCCCGTGCGCACGCGCATGCGCGAATTGCGCACACGCATGCACAATGGTACTCCGGAAAGGCCGCTGCGTCCCGGGGATGCGCGCGCCAGCATTCTGAGACTGTTGCCGAATGCGCGCATGCGCAGACGGATTCCCGGCAGCTTCCTTACATTGCCCCCCCGGACCTCTTTTTCCGGGTGGCGTAGAAAGAAAGCTTGTACCAGTCTTGGAGCATGCACATCAGAAGCTGGTTCCCAGGAACTTTCTTCCGGCCCGTAGCCTTTCCATTTAATGAGAAACTGTGTTTGGTTACCTCTCTTCCTACAGTCCAATACGGCCTCCACCTCAAATTCCTCATTCCCTTCGATAAGTAGCGGTGGAGGGGTTTCAGAAATCCGATTTGGGAAAGGATTTGGCACTGTAGGCTTCAACAAAGAAACATGGAATACTGGGTGGATTCTCAGGTTCTTGGGTAACACTAATTCGAATGCTACTGCATTAATCTTTCTCTTGACTGGAAAAGGCCCCAAAAATCTTGGGCCAAGCTTCCTCGAGGGGCAACTTAGTTTCAAGTTCGCTGTGGAAAGCCAGACCTTATCTCCAGGTTCAAGATTCAAATTGCCTCTTCTCTTCTTGTCGAAGAACTTTTTATTATCTGCCTGGGTCTTGGAAATTCTATCCTGCAGTAATTGGTATTTGGAGTTAAGGAAGTTCAACCTGTCTTGTACGGCAGGTACAGAAGAATCAATAGGCAGCTCAGGCAAGAAAGAAGGATGGTATCCATAATTGGCGAAAAAAGATGACTGTTTGGTTGCCGAATGGGTGGAATTATTGTATGAAAATTCCGCGAGTGGGAGAAGTGATAGCCAGTCATCCTGTGCAAAAGAAGAAAAGCATCGTAGGTACTGTTCAAGGGTTTGATTGACCCTTTCAGTCTGTCCATTAGTTTGTGGGTGATAAGCTGTGGAGAGGCGGAGTTCAATGTTCAAAGTTTCACATAAGGCCCTCCAAAATCTAGAAGTGAACTGCACCCCTCGATCAGAAACTATGCTGTCAGGGATGCCATGCAACCTTACAATCTCCTTGATAAAAGTTGAGGCAGTCTCCGGGGCAGAAGGAGTTCCTTGCAGAGGTACAAAGTGGGCCATTTTGGTCAAACGATCAACCACAACGAAAATGGTAGTGAAGTCTTCAGATGGGGGAAGTTCTACTATAAAATCAATGGAGATCATGCTCCATGGTTTCTCAGGTACAGGAAGGGGCTCAAGTAGACCCCAAGTTCTGGCTCTGTCTGTCTTATTCCGAAGGCATGAAATACAAGATCTTACATATTTCTTGCAGTCGTTCATCAAGTTTGGCCACCAGAATGTACGGGAGATCAAATTAGCCGTCTTGTGAATCCCAAAGTGACCCGCTAGGGGATGATCATGACATTGCCCTAGGACGGCAACTCTGAACTGTTCTGGGATAAAGATTTGCCTCTTATGGAAGTACAGGCCATCCCTTAGTTGAAGAGCCAGGTCCTTGGAAGGCGGTTGGTCTTCCACATATTTTCTTATTTGTGACATCAGATCCGCCTGAAGAAGTAAAAAATTCTTGGCTGGTAGAATAGTATCAGGTTCCGAGGATACAACTGGATCACTGAACATGCGGGACAAGGCATCTGGTTTCCCGTTCTTTGAGCCAGGACGGTAGGTTATATGAAACATGAAACAAGAGAAAAAAAGTGCCCATCTTGCCTGCCGAGGTCTTAGGCGTTTAGCTGTCTTCAAATACTCAAGATTCTTGTGATCTGTGAAGATAAGAATTGGGTGAGAAGCTCCCTCCAAAAGGTAACACCATTCTTCAAGAGCGGCCTTGATAGCCAGTAGCTCTCGGTCACCAACATCATAATTCCTTTCGGAAGGATTTAATTTTTTAGAGAAGAAGGCCACAGGGTGGAGCAATGATTTGGGCCCTTGGCGTTGGGAAATAATAGCCCCAACTGCATTTTCCGAGGCGTCTTCCTCCAAAACATAAGCTAAGGAGGGATCGGGATGTTTCAAGATGGGAGCTGAGGTGAATAAGGCTTTCAACTGTTCAAACGCTGTCTGAGCCTCTGGGGTCCATCGAAAGGGAACATGCTGTTTCGTTAGCTGAGTAATGGGAGTGATGATGCCAGAAAAGTCCTTAATAAATTTTCTATAAAAGTTAGCAAACCCCACAAACCTCTGTACAGCTTTTCTGTCAGTAGGAGCAGACCATTCCAAGACAGAAACGACTTTCTGAGGGTCCATGGAGATTCCCTCGGCGGAGATGACAAGCCCTAGGAAATGCACAACTTGCTTTTCAAAGTCGCATTTTTCAGCCTTTGCGTAAAGTCGGTGTTCCCGCAATCGAGCTAATACCTTTTTTACATGACTCCGATGGGATTCTAAAGTTTCAGAGAATACAAGGATGTCATCCAGATACACGATGACGAATAAATCAAGAAATTCCCGAAAAACATTGTTTACCAGATGCTGGAATGTGGTTGGAGCATTGCAGAGCCCGAATGGCATGACTAAATACTCAAAGTGGCCAAAGCGTGTCCGGAAGGCCGTCTTCCATTCGTCTCCCTCCCTGATTCTGACAAGATTATAGGCACCCCTCAAGTCCAGTTTGGAGAACACTCGTGCCCCTCGCAGCCTCTGGAATAGTTCGGGAATCAGAGGAAGAGGGTACAGAATCTTGACAGTGACCCTGTTAAGGTCACGATAGTCCACACAGGGCCTCAAGGTGTGGTCTTTTTTCTCAACAAAGAAAATACCGGCTCCTGCTGGTGAAGTGGAAGGCCGAATGAACTGCTTTTCAAGGCTCTCGTCGATATAGGTACGCAGGGCTTCCAATTCAGGCTCAGTGAAAGGGTAAATCCGACCAAACGGGATCTCGGCTCCCGGTAGAAGTTCAATGGGGCCGAGGATGCCGAGGATAACGGGAAACATGGGAGAAGCTATGACATCCAAACGGAGGAGTTCGCTATGGCCTGAAGAAGTCTGATGGGACCCCCCAACTATAC
This sequence comes from Rana muscosa, assembly GCA_029206835.1. Classification (NCBI taxonomy): domain Eukaryota; kingdom Metazoa; phylum Chordata; class Amphibia; order Anura; family Ranidae; genus Rana; species Rana muscosa. The sequence goes on from JARGYO010005562.1 coordinate 15,269,331, forward strand.
AAAGGCAGTCACATACAGGTACGTGACTTTGCCTGTCGGTGCCATTCTGCTGACGTATATATACAGTGAGCGGTCATTAAGTGGTTAACCACCTCAATACCGGGCCTATTCTGGCACTTCTCTCCTTCATGTAAAAATCATAATTTTTTTGCTAGAAAATTACTCAGAACCCCCAAACATTATATATATTTTTTTAGCAGACACCCTAGGAAATAAAGTGGCGGTCCTTGCAACTTTTTATCTCGCAAGGTATTTGCGCAATAATTTTTCAAACGCCTTTTTTTGGGAAAAAAAACAGTTTCATGAATTAACAAAATAGTAAAGTTAGCCTAATTTTTTTGTATAATGTGAAAGATGATGTTACGCCGGGTAAACAGATACCTAACTTGTCACGCTTTAAAATTGCGCACACTCATGGAATGGCGCCAAACTTCGGTACTTAAAAATCTCCATAAGCAACGCTTTAATTTTTTTTTTTACAGGTTACCAGTTTAGAGTTATGCCATGTACACAAGATCGCTTTTACCGATGAAAACAGTCCGATGGACTTTTCTCATCGGACAAACCGATCGTGTATGGGCCCCATCGGTCTTTTTTTCCATCGGTGAGAAAAAATAGAACATGTTTTAAATTTATCCGATGGGAAAAAAAACGATAGCAATTTCCGATCGTCTGTGTGGAACTCCAAAAAAAGTCAACACATTCTCAGAAGCATTGAACTTAATTTTTCTCGGCTTGTCGGAGTGTTTTACGTCACGGCGTTTGGGACGGTCGGATTTTGGACTGATGGTGTGTAGGCAAGACTGATGGAAGTCAGCTTCATCCGATTTCCGATAGAAAAATCCATCGGATTAGAATCCATAGGAAATCCGATTGTGTGTACAGGGCTTTACAGAGAAGATCTAGTGCTAGAATTGTTGCACGCGCTCTAACGCACGCGGCGATACCTCACATGTGTGGTTTGAACAGCGTTTACATATGTGGGCGGGACTTGCATGTGTGTTTGCTTCTGAGCGCGAGCCACCGGGGACAGGGGCGTTTTAAAATCAAAAAATGTTTTGATCAATTTTATTCCTATTACAAGGAATGTAAACATCCCTTGTAATAGGAATCTATTGTGACAGGTCCTCTTTATGGAGAGATGCTGGGTCGATAAGACCCCACATCTCTCCTCCAGGCTGGAAACATGAGATTGGGAAAAAAATGTCACCGATCTCATGCCGACAGCCGCGATTGCGGCTTTGTTTACTTACGGGTACCCGAGCGTGACGTCATAACGTCGCGCCCGGGCCTCCGACGGTCATAGAGAAATCTCTATCCTCGTCATTCGGCGCCGGTCGATTCGTTCTCCAGGCCCCAGATGGCACGGGAGAGCCCGGAGAAGTACCGGATGGCGGCGGGCGGGGGGGGCCTCCCCTCCTGTCGCCTATAAGAATGATCAAGCGGCGGAACTGCCGCTATGATCATTCTTATGATGCGCACAATTGCCGGCTGTAAAAAAGGATATCTGAATGATGCCTGTAGCTGCACCCTCATTCAAACCCCCCCTCCCCCCTAAATACCAGGACATCATATGACAGTGTGCGGTATTGAGGTGGTTAATCTGGGTCTCCTATGATCCAGGTAAACTTTGTAAAAGCCGATTGTAAAGTGGAGAAAAAAAGATCTAGGGGCAAAGACGGGGTTAGTTTGAAAAAGATATATGAACCGAGGAATTATATCCATTTTCAATATATTGATCCTCCCAAAATCCATGAATATTGATTAGAGTCATATTTTTTAAGATCCTGTAATGTACGTTGCATAAAAGGAATATAGTTTGTTGAGTATAGGTGGCCCGGATCGGGGGGTGGGGGGATAATAATGCCTAGGTATTTTAGTGCCGAAGACCATTTTTTAAACAAAAAGTTATTTCTCAGTGCCGTGACTTGTTGTGGTGTAAGTGACACATTGAGTATTTCTGATTTTGATACATTTACTTTAAAATTGTTCAGTTCCAAAACGTTCAAATTCAGATAGAATAGAAGGTATTGAAACATGTGGGTTAGTAACATAAAGTAATAGATCATCATTTGTACCGGATGACCCAACATGGGGATGAGTGTGATAAAAGTATTTTCCCAGCAAGATGTAGTTGCTTTTTTTAGAAGTAATTGATGGTGAAGAAATTGGCATTGATTGTTAAAATAGATTTTACATGGCATCTTTTTATTCTAGGGGTCTTCTCTTGAGAAAAGTAAAATGGGAGACGTATCTAAAGAGGTGGATTGAAGAGAATCTGTTCCATTCATCCTTTTTTTTCTTCTTATTATAAGACCAAAGATCAGAGGGTCACTGCACTGAAAACTGACATTTAAAGCTTGCTGCTGTGTGCCTTGGCTAGAGGTTTATTTGCTATACCTTTTACTCCGATATCTGTGTTTCAGGACTTTTGTACTTCTGCAACCTGGATGCCTTGTACCCTTTTTTTCTAAATGTTAAAAATTCATAAAAACAAAAATTTGTCAGTTCTCCAAAAAATTATTTTGGGTGCCAGTAACCTTTTATGTCCTTTGCTATGTACACACATAGCTTCATACAGCTCAGCAAATTCCTATTTCCGCTCTGTGACCATCCAGCATACAATCCGTCACCCACAACTACTTCCTGTGTTGCCTCTAACTCTATGACCTTCAGGCATAAAAATCCATCACAATCTCACACAAGATAGCCACACTGGCGCCATCTTGTGACTGACCTGAACTGCACACTGAACAGTAATCACTGGGTAGGGAAAATTTGAAGCTGGCTATAGATGGTTCGAATCTTGGCTGGTTTAGCAGGGAATGCATACCTCACAACTTTTGAAAGTCCCACCGCGGGACATTTAGATCGCCCCTCTTCCCTGCCAACGAAAGTTGTTGAGTGGGAGGGGAGGGGATTTTGCAGCGGGACATTTAAAAAAAATTTCGCCCCTGCCAACGAAAGTTGTTGAGCGGGGGGTGGTCGCATTTTTCGTTGCTGCTGCCGATCACGGGGGGAGGGGGGTTCGATGGACCGATGGACTTTTTTCATCGGACAAACCGATCATGTGTGGGCCCCATCGGTCTTTTTTCCATCGGTTTTAAAAAATAGAACATGTTTTAAATTTTTCCGATTGATCAAAAACCGATAGCAAATTCCGATCGTCTATGGGCAAGTCCATCGAATAAAAAACCCACGCATGCTCAGAATCAAGTCGACGCATGCTCAGAAGCATTAAACTTCATTTTTCTCGGCTCATCTGAGTGTTTTACGTCACCGCGTTTGGAACGGTCGGTTTTTTGACTGATGGTGTGTAGGCAAGACTGATGGAAGTCAGCTTCATCGGATTTCCGATGGACAAAACCATCGGATTAGAATCCATAGGATAACCGACCGTGTGTATGGGGCTTAAGACTTAACAGGCTGTGAGGTGGGCGGCGGCGGCGAAGGGCAGAGAGTCGCTGATTGCCGCCATTACTAGTAAAAAAAATATGTCCCCGGATTTCATTTTAAAAATCTGGTCACCTTATTCAAGAGGTCGCCCATTGATGATAGAATATAAATATACGTACAGCATATATCACTCCGCCCCTTCATCCCATAAGCGTAGGAGCCAACTCAATAGGGGCTCCCCAGACTTTTGTTTGTATTGTTTTGCCAGCTCATGGAGTTCAGTTTGTGAAAACTCCCGTACTTCTTCAAATTCAACATCTCTGGGGTTGCGATAATGCACCTCCCCATCTGCCATATCCTCTCTATCATGTTGCCGTTTCCTATGCTTAGTAATGAGAGGTCTGGCATACTTTTTCTTTCCCACTAGCAGATCATCCTCTGAAATATCAAACTCTATCTCCTCATCCTCACTATCATTTGAGGAGAACACATCCTCACAATCCCAATTTTGGGATGTGACAATGGCACGTACCCTGGCTTTACTAACAGGTTTACGCCCCTTCCTTTTTCTTAAGGCATTAATTGATTTGGTCATGAGGGCTGCACACCGCTCTTGCAAATCATCAGCCCGACTAGCGGTTGAACGTACACACTCTGAAGCAACTGCTAGCTGGTCTTTTAATATCTTAACTTCTGCCTCTGCCTTCTCCCTTCTATGTGATTCAGTATAGAGAGCATGGATGAAGTACCAACCCACTGTGGACACTGTCCTCTTCTCTTTCTTACTTAAATCCAACCCCTTAAGGCTAAAATCTACAAAATGATCTGAGACTTTATCACCCCAAGTCAGCTTCAAGGGAGAAGCATACTTCACAAATTCATTAGCAAGAGGCTCCCACTCATTATTTCTGGCCCAGATAGGTAAGCTGCACACTTTCTCCTGGTCACCAGAACCCTCTGCAGCCTTGCTTTTCCTAAACAGCTTACGCAGAATTTTACCTAGCACAAGCTACACAACACACTACAGAAAAACAAGTCTGCTTCAATTGAATTATAGCACAGATCCCGGACGAGCCCCCAAATGTTTCGTTTGCGTTTATCTAGCAAGGTTACTCTGTGGTATAACAAGGAAGCTGAGACTTCTGCAGTGTGTAAATGTGCTTTTATTATACAAGATGCTGTACATACAAAACTATTACAATATTAGGACTAAAATACAAGACTGACAGATTTCTATAACAAGCAAAATGCCTAGCAAATAGAACAGCCTATGGTCTATAACTACAAATACATTTAAAGGTTACTTATCTTCGATTACTCGTGATCTCCATTGGCAATAATTCTTCTTGGAGACCAGGTTCTGTTCTTCTTCATGAGTGGCTTCTCACTGATCTTACAGCAACATGGTGTGTCCCTGTCCTACTAGCTTATGCCTCCTTTTATGTGTGTCAGGCTGTTTACCATTGTTATCAAAACTGTAGCTGTATTTCAACAATAGCATTGAATACAACAATGCTATCTACCTATTGTCTACTCAAAACAAACCTGTTAGTAATCTAAACAGTTATTCTTTCAGTTTGAGAGCTGAAAGAAATCTCTAACAAGTAAAGTCTTACTTGTTTACTGTGGCTATAGAGACATTAGCATATTGAATACAACAATGGTATCTAACCTATTGTCTACTCAAACCAAAAACCTGTAATCTAAACTGTCATTCTTTCAGTTTGAGAGCTGAAAGAAATCTCAAACGAGTAAAATATTTGTTTGAGAAATCTACTCAAACCAAAATACTGACAGTAATCTGACCAACCCACTATTGTAAAATTGTCCCATGTATCCTATGTCTGATTAATATAATAAAAAATCATATTTTTAACAAACGCAATACATTCCGCCCTTTGATTTTTTATTTTTTCTCTCTCAGACCACACACAGAAAATCTCTTCATTACTAAAAACTCAATATACACATGAATTTTCCTTAAATGCAACCCCTCCCATATTTCTGTCACTGGGAAGGTGTTTCAGTCTTTGGATAAAAGTTCATTAGAAAGTCCATTCTAAAGTTCTTTAGAAACAAGTCCAGGCTCGAAATACATCAAAGGCCTTGTTCTCCACAGCTCTTGCGATCTTCCGTTATTCTTTCCATCATGTAACCACTTTTATCTGGTCTTCCTATGGATCAAATCGGAGACAGCCTGTGGAGTGTAAAACAAAGTGGATTATCTGTTCCTTCTAATAATACATAAACAGTAGATCCTGGCCCTTCAGCTACAATCTCTCCTCTAAATGGCTTCTTGCCTGGATATCTGACCAATACATTGCCACCTGCCTGTATGCACCCCTGACCCTCTCAAAGAACATCAATAGGGAGGAGAGGAAATATACTGATATTTCCCAGAAAATCACTGCTGTTTATTTTGGAAGGTTTGATGTTATGCAGCCTCACTTTCCACTCTTGCTGAGAAGTATCCACTAACCAGTCAGAGTCCCAGCCACTGTCTTGAAGCTCATCTGCCAATGCAAATATAACTTCAAACCTTCCTGCCAGATTCCCTCTCATTCCTAGATAGGCTTCAGCTTCAGATACGTCACTCTTTGTTTCTATGTCATGGGAAGCAGTAACATGGTATCTGTTAAACCCTGTTCTTTCAGGAACCTTACATAAATACTGAACTCTGCACTCCAGCTGTGGAATCTGTGCCTCAGCCCCTACCATCCTCTCATATGGTGTGCTTTTGGCTATTGGCCTAGAATTTAACAACATGACTGCCTGTGTGAGGACCCGATCCCACCCCCTTAGTGTATGTGTGGGTGTAATTTTGCGTATCTGGTCCTTCAATAGCCCGTTGTATCTTTCAATCAAACCAGCTGCCTGTGGATGGTATGGGATGTGGCACAACCAGTACACTCCAGAATCTTTGGCCCACTGCTGTACTGTTAATCCGGTGAAGTGTGAGCCATTATCACTTTGAACTTGTTTGGGACAACCATAAGCAACGACAAGTTTCTGAAGCAGTTGAAGCGTTGCGGCTTGATCTGCACGTTTGCAAGGATGAACAAGCATAAGTCCTGAATAGGTGTCCACTGCAGTGCAACAATATCTCAGTCCATTGTTTCCCCGGGGCAGGGGACCGATGAAGTCAATCTGCCAGATCTCTGCAGGCCTCTCACCCCTCTTAATCGACCCAGTGGAGTACTTTTGCAATGGCCATTGTCGCACTTTTCCACACACTGTACAGTTCCCTATTACAGTCTTTATCATGTCCATGGGTATAGACAATCCTCTCTGCTGTGCCCATTCATATGTTGCTTTCTGCCCCAAATGTCCAGATTGCTTGTGTGCCCAGTTGGCCAAGTTCATCAAAACAGGATCAATTGGCACAACTGCCTTCACTTTTGCGATTTCATCTGCAACTCTGTTATAGTTCTCAAAGTCTGGTACTAGGGGCACATGTGCATCAACATGCCCCACTTTTATGGTGCGGGACTGAGCTTCCTTCCAGATGTAGTCCCAGACTTCCTTGCCTCCCCACACCACCTTTCCATGAATCATCCATTCATTGGACTTCCACGTGGGCATCCAAGTTGTCAGTCCTTTAAAAACCGCCCAGCTGTCAGTGTAGATAGTGACATGGGAAGAAGGATCCCCTGAAAAGTCATCACTACAGCTTTCAACTCTGCATACTGACTGGACCCTCCGATTCCGGACTCCTGCAGGACTGTGTCTGTACTTGGGTTGTAGGCTGCTGCTGTCCATTTACGCCCAGACGAGGTGATTTTGGCTGAACCATCAGTGAACCATGCTGACTCCTTCATGTCTTCTGACAGAGACTCAAAGGATGGAGCCTCTTGAATGGGGGATGACTGCAGCACAGGAATTTCTTCTTCTGGCCGGGTGCTGGTAAAAGTAACAAGCCCTGCCAACTGTTTTGAAATGTCTCTAACATCCCCAGCTGCAATACCCCCTCTTTCTTGAAGGTACCACTTCCATTTCATCAGTGTCTGGTTCTGGGCTACAGCTGCCCTAGTGGTCAGTCCATTATCTCTCACCCATCCTGCTATTGGCAATGCAGTATGGATGGTGACTGTGTCCTTTCCTGTAATGGTCTCTACATGTTGAAGTGCTGTGTAGGCCCCAAACAGGTACTTCTCTAGGGGCGTGTATCTCGTCTGTGCCCCTGTCAGTTGTTTGGACCAAAATCCCATAGGTATTGCTCTCAGTCCTTTCTTTTCATTTGGCTGCCACAGACTCCAAGATATGGTACCATTCTGCTCCACTACATCCAGCTGAAATGGTACTCCTTGTCTCACAGGTCCCAATCCCTGATGGTGCAAAATAGCTTCTTTAGCAGCCAGGAATGCAGTCCGCTGCTCTGAACCCCATGAGAACTCAGTCTTTTTTCTGGTAACATTGTATATAGGCCTCAGAATCAGTCCAAGATGTGGGATGAACGATCTCCAGAAACCCACAACTCCAATGAACTTCTGTGCCTCCTTTTTTTGGTAGTAGGGGGCAACAGCGCCTGGATAGTTTGCACAACTGTCTCTGGAATCTTCCTCTGTGGCCCAGTCCACATCATTCCTAGGAATTTCACCTCTGTGGCAGGTCCTTGGACTTTGTCTCTGTTGATAGCCCATCCTCTGTTCTCCAAGTGCTGTATCAGCAGGTGCAGTGCTTCAGTTACATCTTCTTTTGTCCCAGAGATCATGATGTCATCAATGTAGTGAAACACAGCGACTTTCAAATTCAGGGTACTTAAATCTCGGGCAATCAGTCCATGACAAATCGTTGGAGAATGAAGATAGCCTTGCGGAAGGACAGTGAAAGTGTACTGGCGGCCGTCCCACACCATAGCAAACTGGTCTTGACAATCTGGGTCTATCAAAATTGAAAAGAAAGCATTAGCCAGGTCTATCACAGCATGATATTCTCCTGCATCTTTAGCAATTTTCTCAACAATTGAGATCATATCTGGTACAGCTGACTTCAATGGAGGTGCCACTTTGTTTAGACCTCTGTAATCCACAGTTATTCTATATGTCCCATCAGGTTTCTTTACTGGGAACTCCGGAGACGAGAAAGGACTAAGGATCCCTACTCTAAACAGTTCTTGAATAGTCTCCCCAATTTCTTTGTGGCCTCCAGGAAGTCTGTACTGCTTGAGACAGACTGGCTTCTCTGCTGAAGGAATGTAGACAGGGGTCCATTTCGCATGACCTCTGACCACAGCCTTCACCGCCCTTACCAGATACGCTTTATCAGGATACCCAAATGTGAATGTACCTCTTTCAGTCTGAATTGACTGACCTTGAAGTACATCCATCCCAAGAATATTTTCGGGTAACTCTGATATTAAAACATTTGTCATAAATCCTGAATCCCTTACCAATAGCCAATTTCACCCGTATCATAACTGCTGGTGTAGTTTGCCCTCCCAAACCTTCTACATAAATCAATTCTCCTTTGTGATGGGAAGGATTTCCTTGCAAAAGTGTAACTTCGGCTCCACTATCAACTAAAGCCATTACATGTGTATGAGAAGATGACTTCCCCCACCATACAGTGACAGGTGCATATGGGCATCGGTCTCCTGCTGTCACTGCCCTCACTGCTATTACAGGAGACTCACCTTCCCTTCATAAAGGATAAGGAACCTCCCAATCCCCTTTTCTGATTCTCTCTAACTCCACCCCAGGATAAAGGGATTTGGGTTTGTGTTCATGTTCAGTTTTGGGAATTGGTTTGGGGCTAACAGGAGGGGTCTGTTCTGTTTCCTCTAAGTCTAGGCTGATGTTATCTTCACTAGGAGTAGTGTTTCTAACCCTGACAGTTTTCCCTACTAAATGTTTCCACCTCTTCAGCATTTCTGCAGAAGAAATGCCATCTATCTCATCTTTAGGTACTCCTGCCTTTAATAGATCCACCCACATTTCTTTCCTAGAAACAACTAGCCTGGTTTTCTCTCCACCTTCTGTCTTCTCTACCCCATTTCGTTTCTTCTCTGTTCTTTTCTGCTTGTATTCTTCCTGTCTGGCCTTGACCTTATCTACTGCCCTGACAGGTTTTGTTTTAGTCTCCTCTATCTCCCCCAACTGTCTTAAAAGGGTTGTGGCTTCATGAATCTTGCTGTTAAATCCCAGGCCTCCCAACAAGGACAATAATGGAGCCCTGAGATTAAATGGCGCAGACTTCATCAGCTTAGAGCGCAGAGCAGACGTAAAGGGTTCCATATCTGGACCTATCCATTCTGGAAATGTATTTAATCCGGTTATACAGCCCATCTCACGTAACCTGGAAATACCCTCTCCTATTGATCTCCAGGAGTAGGTATTTTCCAGGTCAGTAGGACTAGCGTATACTCGGACTATTCCATCTCTCACAAGGTCTAACAGTGAAAAATTCACGCTAAACTCTCGGGCTTTTCGCATTGCCTGACGCAATTGTGGATCATGGGTTAACACTCCCATAGCCACTGCTTCCTTACCTGACAAAACAACACTGTCCGCCCCTTCATCCCATAAGCGTAGGAGCCAACTCAATAGGGGCTCCCCAGACTTTTGTTTGTATTGTTTTGCCAGCTCATGGAGTTCAGTTTGTGAAAACTCCCGTACTTCTTCAAATTCAACATCTCTGGGGTTGCGATAATGCACCTCCCCATCTGCCATATCCTCTCTATCATGTTGCCATTTCCTATGCTTAGTAATGAGTAGGGATGAGCTTCGAGTTCGAGTCGAACTCATGTTCGACTCGAACATTGCCTGTTCGCCCGTTTGCCGAACAGCGAACAAATTGGGGTGTTCGCGGCAAATTCGAAAAATCTATGGGAGAAATCTAAAGTGCTAATTATAAAGGCTTATATGCAAGTTATTGTCCTAAAAAGTGTTTGGGGACCGGGGTCCTGCCCCAGGGGACAAAAAAGAAGTTTTAAAAACGGCCGTTTTTTCGGGAGCAGTGATTTTAACAATGCTTAAAATGAAAAAATAAAAGTGAAATATTCCTTTAAATTTCGTACCTGGGGGGTGTGTATGATATGCATGTAAAGTGGCGCATGTTTCCTGTGCTTAGAACTGTCCCTGCAAAAAATGTCATTTTTGAAAGAAAAAAATGCATTTAAAACTGACTCGCGGCTATTAATGAATTGTCGGCTCCCGGCAATACATACAAAAGTCATTGATAGAAAAAAAAAAAAAAAAAGCGTGGGGGTTCCCCAGAATTCAATTACCAGGCCCTTCGGGTCTGGAATGGATATTAAGGGGAACCCCGCCGCAAATTTAAAAAAAAATTGACGTGGGGTTCCCCCAAATATCCATTCCAGGCCCTTCAGATCTGGCAGGGATTTTAAGGGGAACTCCACCCCAAATGTAAAAAAAAAAAAGGCGTGGAGTCCCCCTAAAAATCCATACCAGACCTCTTATCCGAGCACGCAACCTGGCCGGCCGCAGGGGAAAAGGGGGGGACGAGAGAGCGGCCCCCCTCCCTCCTGAACCGTACCAGGCCACATGCCCTCAACATGGGGAGGATGTCCCCATGTTGATGGGGACAAGGGCCTCATCCCCACAACCCTTGCCCGGTGGTTTTGGGGGTCTGCGGGCGGGGGGCTTATCGGAATCTGGAAGACCCCTTTAACAAAGGGGACCCCCAGATCCCGGCCCCCCCCATGTGAATTGGTAAGGGGTACATTGTACCCCTACCATTTCACGAAGAAAGCGTAAAAAAATGTTTAAAAAAACACACAAACACCTTGAAAAAGTCCTTTATTTAAAAAAAAAAAAAAAAAAACATTCCAGCGGTGAAATCCAGTGTCCCGCGGCGATCCCGATGTCCAGCGCTGTCCTTCATTGGTTGTGCCTGAGCGGACCTGATGGGGAACTCCCTCTCAGTATTTTAAATGTATTGACCCGCCCCTTCTAAAGTTCCCCATCAGGTCCGCTCAGCGGACCAGATGCGGAACATGAGAAGGGGCGGGTCTATACATGTATTACCAAAGTGAGAGCAGTTCCCCATCAGGTCCGCCCGCTCGGTATGTCGGACCCGCCTACGTCATTGGCTTGAGCGGGGAACTTGCTTCACTATGTAAATTTAAATTTAAATTTTAATTTTAATTACACGCCCCTGTTAAACATGGGCTGAAAAATTGGGCCTTAGGCTGGTGCCACAACACTGCAACCCCTCACAGATACTGTACTTGGAGCACAGCAATGAGCCCTGTTGCAAAGTATTGCATGAAAAATTGTAATTACACGCCCCTGTTAAACAGGGGCTGAAAAATTGGGCCTTAGGCACTGGTGCTGGTGCCACGACACTGCAACCTCTCCCAAATACTCTAGTTGGAGTGCAGGAATGAGCCCTGCTGCAAATCATTGCATAAAAAATTGTAATTCCATGCCCCTCTTAAACAGGGGCTGAAAAATTGGGCCTTAGCCACTGGTGGCGGCACCCAGAAAAAAAAAATGTTCTTCCAGACTATCATCAGGTTTATTGAGGAGGAAAAGGATAGTCAGTCAACATAACAGGACAGTCACTCAGCATCAGCATAGGCAGTCTTGAAGGGATGTGACATTTCTAAAAAAATTATTCTGTTACATCAGTGATCCATCTTCAAGACCCAGTAAGCCAGAGGATTTTCAGTGGGAAAGTCTGACCTTGCCCCTAGGTTTTCCTGCACCATGTATATCAGACGCTGGCGGTGGTTGCTGGAACCAATCATACCTTGGGGCTGCGGACTAAAAAATTGTCTGAACGCATCGGCAGAACAGAGGCAGGAAGAGGACAACTTTCTTGCCTCTCAAGGCCCCCTTTACCCAGACAGTGTTACTTCTGTCCCATCACACAGGAAGAGGACGAGGAGGAGGAGGAGGATTGTGTCAGCATGGAGGTGGAGCCTGGCACTCAGCATCAACAGCAGCAGTCTTTTAGGGATGATTTACAGTCCCAAGAAACCCGTGGACTTGTACGTGGCTGGGAGGAGGTGGCTGCGGCTCATGTCGTCTTTAGTGACCCAGAGGACTCCGGACTGAATGCCTCAGCTAACCTACGCTGCATGGCCTCCCTGATCCTGCAAAGTCTGCGGAAGGATCCTCGTATTCTTCGGATCAAGGAGAGGGACCATTACTGGCTGGCCACTCTCCTTGATCCACGGTACAAGGGTAAGGTTGCGGACCTTATCTTGCCATCGCAGAGGGAGCAGAGGATGAGACATCTCCGAGAGGCCTTGCAGAAAGGTCTGTGCAACGCGTTCCTCAGAGACTGGGAGGTTACAAACTCCTGGTCCTGGACAACGAGTTGCTGAGGCTTCGGTCAGTAGCAGAAGGAGCGGTGGAGAAGGTGGCCGTCTGACCGATGCGTGTATTGTGTTTGTTAAAAATATGATTTTTATTATATTAATCAGACATAGGATACATGCGACAATTTTACAATAGTGAGTTGGTCAGATTACCTGTCAGCCTTTTTTGGTTTGAGTAGATTTCTCAAACAAATGCTTTTTTTTACAATGGGATTAGATACCATTGTTGTATTTAGTACATTAACTGTTTGAGCTCTCAAACTGAAAAGAATTACAGTATTTTGCTAAAGATGCAGGAGAATATCATGCTGTGATAGACCTGGCTAATGCTTTCTTTTCAATTTTGATAGACCCAGATTGTCAAGACCAGTTTGCTATGGTGTGGGACGGCCGCCAGTACACTTTCACTGTCCTTCCGCAAGGCTATCTTCATTCTCCAACGATTTGTCATGGACTGATTGCCCGAGATTTAAGTACCCTGAATTTGAAAGTCGCTGTGTTTCACTACATTGATGACATCATGATCTCTGGGACAAAAGAAGATGTAACTGAAGCACTGCACCTGCTGATACAGCACTTGGAGAACAGAGGATGGGCTATCAACAGAGACAAAGTCCAAGGACCTGCCACAGAGGTGAAATTCCTAGGAATGATGTGGACTGGGCCACAGAGGAAGATGCAAGAGACAGTTGTGCAAACTATCCAGGCACTGTCGCCCCCTACTACCAAAAAGGAGGCACAGAAGTTCATTGGAGTTGTGGGATTCTGGAGATCATTCATCCCACATCTTGGACTGATTCTGAGGCCTATATACAATGTTACCAGAAAAAAGACTGAGTTCTCATGGGGTTCAGAGCAGCGGACTGCATTCCTGGCTGCTAAAGAAGCTATTTTGCAGCATCAGGGATTGGGACCCGTGAGACAAGGAGTACCATTTCAGCTGGATGTAGTGGAGCAGAATCCTTTCTCGTCTCCGGTGTTCCCAGTAAAGAAACCTGATGGGACATATAGAATGACTGTGGATTACAGAGGTCTAAACAAAGTGGCACCTCCATTGAAGTCAGCTGTACCAGATATGATCTCAATTGTTGAGAAAATTGCTAAAGATGCAGGAGAATATCATGCTGTGATAGACCTGGCTAATGCTTTCTTTTCAATTTTGATAGACCCAGATTGTCAAGACCAGTTTGCTATGGTGTGGGACGGCCGCCAGTACACTTTCACTGTCCTTCCGCAAGGCTATCTTCATTCTCCAACGATTTGTCATGGACTGATTGCCCGAGATTTAAGTACCCTAAATTTGAAAGTCGCTGTGTTTCACTACATTGATGACATCATGATCTCTGGGACAAAATAAGATGTAACTGAAGCACTGCACCTGCTGATACAGCACTTGGAGAACAGAGGATGGGCTATCAACAGAGACAAAGTCCAAGGACCTGCCACAGAGGTGAAATTCCTAGGAATGATGTGGACTGGGCCACAGAGGAAGATTCCAGAGACAGTTGTGCAAACTATCCAGGCGTTGTTGCCCCCTACTACCAAAAAAAGGAGGCACAGAAGTTCATTGGAGTTGTGGGTTTCTGGAGATCGTTCATCCCACATCTTGGACTGATTCTGAGGCCTATATACAATGTTACCAGAAAAAATGGGGTTCAGAGCAGCGGACTGCATTCCTGGCTGCTAAAGAAGCTATTTTGCAGCATCAGGGATTGGGACCTGTGAGACAAGGAGTACCATTTCAGCTGGATGTAGTGGAGCAGAATGGTACCATATCTTGGAGTCTGTGGCAGCCAAATGAAAAGAAAGGACTGAGAGCAATACCTATTGGATTTTGGTCCAAACAACTGACAGGGGCATAGACGAGATACACGCCCCTAGAGAAGTACCTGTTTGGGGCCTACACAGCACTTCAACATGTAGAGACCATTACAGGAAAGGACACAGTCACCATCCATACTGCATTGCCAATAGCAGTATGGGTGAGAGATAATGGACTGACCACTAGGGCAGCTGTAGCCCAGAACCAGACACTGATGAAATGGAAGTGGTACCTTCAAGAAAGAGGGGGTATTGCAGCTGGGGATGTTAGAGACATTTCAAAACAGTTGGCAGGGCTTGTTACTTTTACCAGCACCCGGCCAGAAGAAGAAATTCCTGTGCTGCAGTCATCCCCCATTCAAGAGGCTCCACCCTTTGAGTCTCTGTCAGAAGACATGAAGGAGTCAGCATGGTTCACTGATGGTTCAGCCATAATCACCTCGTCTGGGCGTAAATGGACAGCAGCAGCCTACAACCCAAGTACAGACACAGTCCTGCAGGAGTCCAGAATCGGAGGGTCCAGTCAGTATGCAGAGTTGAAAGCTGTAGTGATGACTTTTCAGGGGGATCCTTCTTCCCATGTCACTATCTACAATGACAGCTGGGCGGTTTTTAAAGGACTGACAACTTGGATGCCCACGTGGAAGTCCAATGAATAGATGATTCATGGAAAGGTGGTGTGGGGAGGCAAGGAAGTCTGGGACTACATCTGGAAGGAAGCTCACTCCCGCACCATAAAAGTGGGGCATGTTGATGCACATGTGCCCCTAGTACCAGACTTTGAGAACTATAAGAGAGTTGCAGATGAAATCGCAAAAGTGAAGGCAGTTGTGCCAATTGATCCTGTTTTGATGAACTTGGCCATCTGGGCCCACAAGCAATCTGGACATTTGGGGCAGAAAGCAACATATGAATGGGCACAGCAGAGATGATTGTCTATACCCATGGACATGATAAAGACTGTAATAGGGAACTGTACAGTGTGTGGAAAAGTGCGACAATGGCCATTGCAAAAGTACTCCACTGGGTCGATTAAGAGGGGTGAGAGGCCTGCAGAGATCTGGCAGATTGACTTCATCGGTCCCCTGCCCCGGGGAAACAATGGACTGAGATATTGTTGCACTGCAGTGGACACCTATTCAGGACTTATGCTTGTTCATCCTTGCAAACGTGCAGATCAAGCCGCAACGCTTCAACTGCTTCAGAAACTTGACGTTGCTTATGGTTGTCCCAAACAAGTCCAAAGTGATAATGGCTCACACTTCACCGGATTAACAGTACAGCAGTGGGCCAAAGATTCTGGAGTGTACTGGTTGTGCCACATCCCATACCATCCACAGGCAGCTGGTTTGATTGAAAGATACAACGGGCTATTGAAGGACCAGATACGCAAAATTACACCCACACATACACTAAGGGGGTGGGATCGGGTCCTCACACAGGCAGTCATGTTGTTAAATTCTAGGCCAATAGCCAAAAGCACACCATATGAGAGGATGGTAGGGGCTGAGGCACAGATTCCACAGCTGGAGTGCAGAGTTCAGTATTTATGTAAGGTTCCTGAAAGAACAGGGTTTAACAGATACCATGTTACTGCTTTCCATGACATAGAAACAAAGAGTGACGTATCTGAAGCTGAAGCCTATCTAGGAATGAGAGGGAATCTGTCAGGAAGGTTTGAAGTTATATTTGCATTGGCAGATGAGCTTCAAGACAGTGGCTGGGACTCTGACTGGTTAGTGGATACTTCTCAGCAAGAGTGGAAAGTGAGGCTGCATAACATCAAACCTTCCAAAATAAACAGCAGTGATTTTCTGGGAAATATCAGTATATTTCCTCTCCTCCCTATTGATGTTCTTTGGGAGGGTCAGGGGTGCATACAGGCAGGTGGCAAAGTATTGGTCAGATATCCAGGCAAGAAGCCATTTAGAGGAGAGTTTGTAGCTGAAGGGCCAGGATCTACTGTTTATGTATTATTAGAAGGAACAGATAATCCACTTTGTTTTACACTCCACAGGCTGTCTCCGATTTGATCCATAGGAAGACCAGATAAAAGTGGTTACATGATAGAAAGAATGACGGAAGATCGCAAGAGCTGTGGAGAACAAGGCCTTTGATGTATTTCGAGCCTGGACTTGTTTCTAAAGAACTTTAGAATGGACTTTCTAATGAACTTTTATCCAAAGACTGAAACACCTTCCCAGTGACAGAAATATGGGAGGGGTTGCATTTAAGGAAAATTCATGTGTATATTGAGCTTTTAGTAATGAAGAGATTTTCTGTGTGTGGTCTGAGAGAGAAAAAATAAAAAATCATAGGGCGGAATGTATTTCGTTTGTTAAAAATATGATTTTTTATTATATTAATCAGACATAGGATACATGGGACAATTTTACAATAGTGGGTTGGTCAGATTACTGTCAGTATTTTGGTTTGAGTAGATTTCTCAAACAAATATTTTACTCGTTTGAGATTTCTTTCAGCTCTCAAACTGAAAGAATGACAGTTTAGATTACAGGTTTTTGGTTTGAGTAGACAATAGGTTAGATACCATTGTTGTATTCAATATGCTAATGTCTCTATAGCCACAGTAAACAAGTAAGACATTACTTGTTAGAGATTTCTTTCAGCTCTCAAACTGAAAGAATAACTGTTTAGATTACTAACAGGTTTGTTTTGAGTAGACAATAGGTAGATAGCATTGTTGTATTCAATGCTATTGTTGAAATACAGCTACAGTTTTGATAACAATGGTAAACAGTAGGGTTGTCCCGATACCACTTTTTTAAGACCGAGTACAAGTACCGATACTTTTTTTCAAGTACTCGCCGATACCGATTACCGATACTTTTTTATAATGTCAGGTGACAGTTTTAAAGCACAATACAGATTAGGTGGCACTGCTATGCAGCACTGATAGGCAGCACTGATTAAGCAGCACTGATGAGCACTGATATGATTAGGTGGCACGGATATGCAGCAGTGATGAGTACTGACAGGTGGCGGGCACTTATGACTGGCACCGACATATGGCTGGCACTGACAGGGGGCTGGCACTGATAGATGGCAGTGATAGATGGTACTGAGTCAGCATATGCTCCTTACATTGGTGATCAGTAGGAAGAATGTTCCTTACATTGGTGGTCAGTAGAAAGAATGCCCCTTACATTGGTGATCAGTGGGAAGAATGCCCCTAACATTGGTGGTCAGTGGGAAGAATGCCCCTAACATTGGTGGTCAGTGGGAAGAATGCCCCTTACATTGGTGGTCAGTGGGAAGAATGCCCCTTACATTGGTGATCAGTGGGAAGAATGTCCCTTACATTGGTGGTCAGTGGGAAGAATGCCTCTTACATTGGTGGTCAGTGGGAAGAATGCCTCTTACATTGGCAAAGGCACCCCCCCACCCCCACCCCCAGCTCTTCCCTCCCCCTGGGCCATTCTCAGTGGTTAATGTCTTTTTAAAAAACTCCCTCCCCTCCAGCATCGAAAAACAAAACAGGCAGGAGAGTCAGGGGGAGCACATCGAGCAAAATAGCAGGGTGACCAGCAGAAAGACAGGCAAGGCAGGCAACCATTTGATCACAAGGGCGGAAGGAAAACAAATCTGTGTGCATGTCACAATGAAATTTTACTTACCCGCCTGAAGACACGCTCTGCTCTCCGCTCTGGTTACGCCCCCTCTCCGCTCTGGTCTCCGCCCCCCGCCTCGCTCTCCGCCCCGTCTGCGATCAGGTCTCCGCTCTGGTCTCCGCCCCCTGCTTCGCTCTCCGCCCCGTCTCCGCTCTGGTCTCCGCCCCCCGCCTCGCTCTCCGCCCCGTCTGCGATCTGGTCTCCGCTCTGGTCTCCGCCCCCTGCTTCGCTCTCCGCCCCATCTCCGCTCTGCACTCTGTTCTCCGCTCTGGTCTCCGCCCCCCGCCTCGCTCTCCGCCCCCTCTGTGCTTTGGTCTCCGCCCCCCGCCCCGCTCTCCGCCCCCTCTTCGCCCTCTCTGCGAAGTATCGGACAAGGCATCGGGAGCATTTGCGCGAGTACAAGTACTCGCGCAAATGCTTGGTATCGGTCCCGATACCGATACTAGTATCGGTATCGGGACAACCCTAGTAAACAGCCTGACACACATAAAAGGAGGCATAAGCTAGTAGGACAGGGACACACCATGTTGCTGTAAGATCAGTGAGAAGCCACTCATGAAGAAGAACAGAACCTGGTCTCCAAGAAGAATTATTGCCAATGGAGATCACGAGTAATCGAAGATAAGTAACCTTTAAATGTATTTGTAGTTATAGACCATAGGCTGTTCTATTTGCTAGGCATTTTGTTTGTTATAGAAATCTGTCAGTCTTGTATTTAAGTCCTAATATTGTAATAGTTTTGTATGTACAGCATCTTGTATAATAAAAGCACATTTACACACTGCAGAAGTCTCAGCTTCCTTGTTATACCACAGAGTAACCTTGCTAGATAAACGCAAGCGAAACATTTGGGGGCTCGTCCGGGATCTGTGCTATAATTCAATTGAAGCAGACATTATTTTTCTGTAGTGTGTTGTGTAGCTTGTGCTAGGTAAAATTCTGCGTAAGCTGTTTAGGAAAAGCAAGGCTGCAGAGGGTTCTGGTGACCAGAAGAAAGTGTGCAGCTTACCTATCTGGGCCAGAAATAATGAGTGGGAGCCTCTTGCTAATGAATTTGTGAAGTATGCTTCTCCCTTGAAGCAGACTTGGGGTGATAAAGTCTCAGATCATTTTGTAGATTTTAGCCTTAAGGGGTTGGATTTAAGTAAGAAAGAAAAGAGGACAGTGTCCACAGTTGGTTGGTACTTCCTCCATGCTCTCTATACTGAATCACATAGAAGGGAGAAGGCAGAGGCAGGAGTTAAGGTATTAAAAGACCAGCTAGCAGTTGCTTCAGAGTGTGTACGTTCAACCGCTAGTCGGGCTGATGATTTGCAAGAGCGGTGTGCAGCCCTCATGACCAAATCAATTAATGCCTTAAGGAAAAGGAAGGGGCGTAAACCTGTTAGTAAAGCCAGGGTACGTGCCATTGTCACATCCCAAAATTGGGATTGTGAGGATGTGTTCTCCTCAAATGATAGTGAGGATGAGGAGATAGAGTTTGATATTTCAGAGGATGATCTGCTAGTGGGAAAGAAAAAGTATGCCAGACCTCTCATTACTAAGCATAGGAAACGGCAACATGAGAGAGAGGATATGGCAGATGGGGAGGTGCATTATCACAACCCCAGAGATGTTGAATTTGAAGAAGTACGGGAGTTTTCACAAACTGAACTCCATGAGCTGGCAAAACAATACAAACATAGGTCTGGGGAGCCCCTATTGAGTTGGCTCCTACGCTTATGGGATGAAGGGGCGGACAGTGTTGTTTTGTCAGGTAAGGAAGCAGTGGCTATGGGAGTGTTAACCCATGATCCACAATTGCGTCAGGCAATGCGAAAAGCCTGAGAGTTTAGCGTGAATTTTTCACTGTTAGACCTTGTGAGAGATGGAATAGTCCGAGTATACGCTAGTCCTACTGATCTGGAAAATACCTACTCCTGGAGATCAATAGGAGAGGGTATTTCCAGGTTACGTGAGATGGGCTGTAAAACCGGATTAAATACATTTCCAGAATGGATAGGTCCAGATATGGAACCCTTTACGTCTGCTCTGCGCTCTAAGCTGATGAAGTCTGCACCATTTAATCTCAGGGCTCCATTATTGTCCTTGTTGGGAGGCCTGGGATTTAACAGCAAGATTCATGAAGCCACAACCCTTTTAAGCCAGTTGGGGGAGATAGAGGAGACTAAAACAAAACCTGTCAGGGCAGTAGATAAGGTCAAGGCCAGACAGGAAGAATACAAGCAGAAAAGAACAGAGAAGAAACGGAATGGGGTAGAGAAGACAGAAGGTGGAGAGAAAACCAGGCTAGTTGTTTCTAGGAAAGAAATGTGGGTGGACCTATTAAAGGCAGGAGTACCTAGAGATGAGATAGATGGCATTCCTACTGCAGAAATGCTGAAGAGGTGGAAACATTTAGTAGGGAAAACTGTCAGGGTTAGAAACACTACTCCTAGTGAAGATAACATCAGCCTAGACTTAGAGGAAACAGAACAGACCCCTCCTGTTAGCCCCAAACCAATTCCCAAAACTGAACATGAACCCAAACCCAAATCCCTTTATCCTGGGGCGGAGTAAGAGAGAATCAGAAAAGGGGATTGGGAGGTTCTATATCCTTT
Organism: Rana muscosa; assembly: GCA_029206835.1. Classification (NCBI taxonomy): domain Eukaryota; kingdom Metazoa; phylum Chordata; class Amphibia; order Anura; family Ranidae; genus Rana; species Rana muscosa. The sequence continues at coordinate 15,290,066 of JARGYO010005562.1, forward strand.
ATGAAGGGAAGGTGAGTCTCCTGTAATAGCAGTGAGGGCAGTGACAGCAGGAGACCGACGCCCATATGCACCTGTCACTGTATGGTGGGGGAAGTCATCTTCTCCTACACATGTAATGGCTTTAGTTGATAGTGGAGCCGAAGTTACACTTTTGCAAGGTAATCCTTCCCATCACAAAGGAGAATTGATTTATGTAGAAGGTTTGGGAGGGTAAACTACACCAGCAGTTAGGATGCGGGTGAAATTGTCTATTGGTAAGGGATCAGGATTTATGACAAATGTTTTAATATCAGAGTTACCCAAAAATATTCTTGGGATGGATATACTTCAAGGTCAGTCAATTCAGACTGAAAGAGGTACATTCACATTTGGGTATCCTGATAAAGCGTATCTGGTAAGGGCGGTGAAGGCTGTGGTCAGAGGTCATGCGAAATGGACCCCTGTCTACATTCCTCCACCAGAGAAGCCAGTCTGTCTCAAGCAGTACAGACTTCCTGGAGGCCACAAAGAAATTGGGGAGACTATTCAAGAACTGTTGAGAGTAGGGATCCTTAGACCTGCTGTAAGTCCTTTCTCGTCTCCGGTGTTCCCAGAAAAGAAACCTGATGGGACATATAGAATGACTGTGGATTACAGAGGTCTAAACAAAGTGGCACCTCCATTGAAGTCAGCTGTACCAGATATGATCTCAATTGTTGAGAAAATTGCTAAAGATGCAGGAGAATATCATGCTGTGATAGACCTGGCTAATGCTTTCTTTTCAATTTTGATAGCCCCAGATTGTCAAGACCAGTTTGCTATGGTGTGGGACGGCCGCCAGTACACTTTCACTGTCCTTCCGCAAGGCTATCTTCATTCTCCAACGATTTGTCATGGACTGATTGCCCGAGATTTAAGTACCCTGAATTTGAAAGTCGCTGTGTTTCACTACATTGATGACATCATGATCTCTGGGACAAAAGAAGATGTAACTGAAGCACTGCACCTGCTGATACAGCACTTGGAGAATAGAGGATGGGCTATCAACAGAGACAAAGTCCAAGGACCTGCCACAGAGGTGAAATTCCTAGGAATGATGTGGACTGGGCCACAGAGGAAGATTCCAGAGACAGTTGTGCAAACTATCCAGGCGCTGTCGCCCCCTACTACCAAAAAGGAGGCACAGAAGTTCATTGGAGTTGTGGGATTCTGGAGATCGTTCATCCCACATCTTGGACTGATTCTGAGGCCTATATACAATGTTACCAGAAAAAAGACTGAGTTCTCATGGGGTTCAGAGCAGCGGACTGCATTCCTGGCTGCTAAAGAAGCTATTTTGCAGCATTAGGGATTGGGACCCGTGAGACAAGGAGTACCATTTCAGCTGGATGTAGTGGAGCAGAATGTTACCATATCTTGGAGTCTGTGGCAGCCAAATGAAAAGAAAGGACTGAGAGCAATACCTATTGGATTTTGGTCCATCAATGAGTACCTGTGCGACTACGGCACCAGGACAGGGTCAGGGGAGCTCGGTTTTTTTTCACCATGCCAGTGGGGCATGATCAGGGATGCATGCACTGTCCTGGCACTATTTGAGGAGGCCACGAGGATGGTGAGCAGTGACAGTTCATGCATCAGTGACACTGTACCTCTTGTCCACCTGTTGGAGCATACGCTGCGTGGAATAATGGACAGGGCACTTGAGGCAGAACAGAGGCAGGAAGAGGAGGACTCCCTTGCCTCTCAAGGCCCCCTTTACCCAGACAGTGTTACTTCTGTCCCACCCATCACACAGGAAGAGGAGGAGGAGGAGGAGGATTGTGTCAGCATGGAGGTGGAGCCTGGCACTCAGCATCAACAGCAGCAGTCTTTTAGGGATGATTTACAGTCCCAAGAAATCCATGGACTTGTACGTGGCTGGGAGGAGGTGGCTGCAGATCATGTCATCCTTAGTGACCCAGAGGACTCCGGACTGAATGCCTCAGCTAACCTATGCTGCATGGCCTCCCTGATCCTGCAAAGTCTGCGGAAGGATCCTCCTATTCTTCGGATCAAGGATCCACGGTACAAGGGTAAGGTTGCGGACCTTATCTTGCCGTCGCAGAGGGAGCAGAGGATGAGACATCTCCGGGAGGCCTTGCAGAAAGGTCTGTGCAATGCGTTCCCAGAGACTGGGAGGATACAAACTCCTGGTCCTGGACAACGAGTTGCTGAGGCTTTGGTCAGTAGCAGAAGGAGCGGCGGAGAAGGTGGCCGTCTGACCGATGCGTTCAGACAATTTTTTAGTCCGCAGCCCCAAGGTATGATTGGTTCCAGCAACCATCGCCAGTGTCTGATATACATGGTGCAGGAATACCTAGGGGCAAGGTCAGACTTTCCCACTGAAAATCCTCTGGCTTACTGGGTCTTGAGGATGGATCACTGGCCAGAGCTTGCACAGTATGCAATTGAGCTACTGGCCTGTCCTGCATCCAGCGTTCTTTCGGAACGCACATTCAGTGCTGCTGGAGGCTTTGTCACCGATCACAGGGTGCGCCTGTCCACCGACTCGGTTGATTGACTGACCTTCATAAAGAAGAATCAGTCTTGGATCACCACCAGCTACCAGGCACCTGAAGCTGATGTAACAGAATAATTTATTTTGAAATGTCACATCCCTTCAAGACTGCCTATGCTGATGCTGAGTGACTGTCCTGTTATGTTGACTGACTATCCTCTTCCTCCTCAATAAACCTGATGATAGCTTGGAAGAACATTTTTGTTTCTGGGTGCCGCCACCAGTGGCTAAGGCCCAATTTTTCAGCCCCTGTTTAACAGGGGCATGGAATTACAATTTTTTATGCAATGCTTTGCAGCAGGGCTCATTCCTGCACTCCAACTAGAGTATTTGGGAGAGGTTGCAGTGTCGTGGCACCAGTACCAGTGCCTAAGGCCCAATTTTTCAGGCGTGTAATTAAAATTTTTGATGCAATACTTTGCAACAGGGCTCATTGCTGTGCTCCAAGTACAGTATCTGTGAGGGGTTGCAGTGTTGTGGCACCAGCACCAGTGCCTAAGGCCCAATTTTTGAGCCCCTGTTTAACAGGGGCGTGTAATTAACATTTTTGATGCAATACTTTGCAACAGGGCTCATTGCTGTGCTCCAAGTACAGTATCTGTGAGGGGTTGCAGTGTTGTGGCACCAGCACCAGTGCCTAAGGCCCAATTTTTCAGCCCATGTTTAACAGGGGCGTGTAATTAAAATTCTTGGTCTAATAATTCACAGCAGGGCCCATTCCTGTGCCCACCAAGAGTAACTGTGTGGGCTTACAGTGTTGTGGCAACACCGTCCACCACCACCACCACCACCAAAGGCCCAATTTTTCTGCCCCGGTTCAACAGGGGCATGCAATTACAATTCTTGATCTAATAATTCACCGCAGGGCCCATTCCTGCGCCCACCAAGAGTAACTGTGAGGGCTTACAGTGTTGTGGCAACACCACCACCACCGCCACCACCACCAAAGGCCCAATTTTTCTGCCCCTGTTCAACAGGGGCATGCAATTACAATTCTTGATCTAATAATTCACAGCAGCGCCCATTCATGCGCCCACCAAGAGTAACTGTGAGGGCTTACAGTGTTGTAGCACCAGCACCACCACCAAAGGCCCAATTTTTCCTACCACTGTTCAACAATGGCATGTAATTACAATTCCTGATATAATAGTTCACAGCAGGGCGTTCCAGCGCCCACCAAGAATAACTGTGAGGGCTTATAGTGTTGTGGCAGTGTTGTAGCGGTGACTTGAGGAGGAATGGGAACATCTCCTATACTTAGAGGGGGGATGTGAACGTCCCCTGTGATGATGGGTCCTAGACGGAATGTCGCGTCTTGACCTGGAGGATGAATGGTGATGGTGATGATGATGATTTGTATTCGTTTGTTGTAGATCGTTACATACCGTTTAAACAAGCAATAAACTTTAAACAGTGAAAGGCTTACATTAGATGTTTAGATGCAGGAAAATAAGATGTCTGACTTAACCTGCGAGAGATTATAAAATATAGCCATACTTCTGGATAAAATTCAAACAGTATTGTTCAAGACACTTGCAATACCCTAATTAAGACAAAACGCGAAATAGAGCACAATGTCAGCATTGCCGTGATTTGGTTTGTATTGTTTTTTTTGTAGATTGTTACATACCGTTAAAAAAGCAAAAAAAATTAAACATTGAAAGGCTTACTAAAGTAAGCCTGTTGTTTAGATGCAGGAAAATAAGATGGCTGACTTAACATAACTTTAGCAGCACAAGTTAAGTTATCGTTGCATTACAAGATTGTATATAGCAAAAAAACGTTTTACATTACATATAATATAGTTTCATTTCCCAAATATAGCTGTCAGGCGAAAACAAAATAGTTGTCATATACCATTACTATAGCTGACTTACAGGCAACAATATGACCTGTAAGGCTTAAATAATGTAAATGTAACACATGTCAGGATAGCACTAATTTTTAGACATGTGCATTCGTTTTCGTCCGAATGCATTTTCGTCCGAATTTCAGCTATTTTCGTTATCGTTTTAACAAACGAAAACGAAAGCACAGAATCCGAAAACCAAAAGATCCGACATAAACAAATGTTTTATTTTCGTTTTCGTTGCTACAACAGTTCGATATAGATAGGAGATTCGACGTGACGCTGACAATAACAATCTGTGTCTATCGGATCTGTGGTCGAATGTGCCTAACCTTAACTCTATTAGTCCAAGATTATTCTACATAGGAGAGAAAAGACTTGACATTATAGAGAGAAAAGATTCGACATAGGAGAGAAAGATTCGACATAGGAGAGAAAAGATTCGACATAGGAGAGAAAAGATTCGACATAGGAGAGAAAAGATTCGACATAGGAGAGAAAAGATTCGACATAGGAGAGAAAAGATTTGTTATTATAGAGAGAAAAGATTCGACATAGAGAGAAAAGATCACTGCTGGAATTGGGTGGGGGAAGTAAAATAAAAATAAAGTTGATGATGAATGTTATTGGCTGATTGTAACCAAAGAGGAGGAGCAGTAAAATAGCTAGAATGACGAAGATTCGACAAAGCATCGAAAGTTAGAAGATTCGACGGTGCAGCAAAACTGTACGACGCTGCAATCGTACATTTCCGGTCAAATGCATCCTCCCATAGGCTATAGAAGAATTCTAATGTTGGTTGACTAGTAATAGTAATGAATAAATATAATTATTACTAGTCATACAACATTAGAATTCTTCTATAGCTTGTGGGCGGAACATTCGACCGGAAATGTACGATTGCAGCGTCGTACAGTTTCACTGCTCCGTCGAATCTTCTTTGAACATTCGACAGACACCATAAGCCTTCAATGACAGATTCGACCTTAATTAATTCAGATTTTCGGACGAATGCAATTTCTAACGAAAAACGAAATAAATAAAAACGAATTTCGGGAGTAACTAAATAAATTTATTTTTCGGACGAAAACGAAATTCCGAAACGAAATATTTCAGTGTGCACATGTCTACTAATTTTTAAGCTGATATCATCTAAATGTGAACGTTGCTTTACACAGTCTGTTTCCCCAATTTTTGCTTGTTTAACGGTATGTAACAATCTACAAAAAACGAATACAAACCAAATCACGGCAATGCTGACATTGTGCTCTATTTCGCGTTTTGTCTTAATTAGGGTATTGCAATTGTCTTGAACAATACTGTCTGAATTTTATCCAGAGGTATGGCTATATTTTATAATCTCTCGCATTAATGTAAATTGTCTTTCTGCTATCCTGTAGAATTAGGTTGTGCTACTCACAGATATCTTTCCGAATTGGGGAAACAGACTGTGTAAAGCAACGTTCACATTTAGATGATATCAGCTTAAAAATTAGTGCTATCCTGACATGTGTTACATTTACAGTATTTAAGTCAGATATAGTAATGCTATCTGACAACTATTTTGTTTTCGTCTGACAGCTATATTTGGGAACTGAAACTATATTATATGATCTGCGGAAATGCACACAGACTTTCCTGGCCTGCCTCAGGACATCCTGGTTCTTTTCCCCATGCCAGTGGGGCATGATCAGGGATGCATGCACTGTCCTGGCACCATTTGAGGAGGCCACGAGGATGGTGAGCAGTGACAGTGCATGCATCAGTGACACTGTACCTCTTGTCCACCTGTTGGAGCATAATCTGCGTGGAATAATGGACAGGGAACTTGAGGCAGAACAGAGGCAGGAAGAGGAGGACTTCCTTGCCTCTCAAGGCCCCCTTTACCCAGACAGTGTTACTTCTGTCCCATCACACAGGAAGAGGACGAGGAGGAGGAGGATTGTGTCAGCATGGAGGTGGAGCCTGGCACTCAGCATCAACAGCAGCAGTCTTTTAGGGATGATTTACAGTCCCAAGAAACCCGTGGACTTGTACGTGGCTGGGAGGAGGTGGCTGCGAATCATGTCGTCCTTAGTGACCCAGAGGACTCCGGACTGAATGCCTCAGCTAACCTACGCTGCATGGCCTCCCTGATCCTGCAAAGTCTGCGGAAGGATCCTCGTATTCTTCGGATCAAGGAGAGGGACCATTACTGGCTGGCCACTCTCCTTGATCCACGGTACAAGGGTAAGGTTGCGGACCTTATCTTGCCATCGCAGAGGGAGCAGAGGATGAGACATCTCCGAGAGGCCTTGCAGAAAGGTCTGTGCAACGCGTTCCTCAGAGACTGGGAGGTTACAAACTCCTGGTCCTGGACAACGAGTTGCGGAGGCTTCGGTCAGTAGCAGAAGGAGCGGTGGAGAAGGTGGCCGTCTGACCGATGCGTGTATTGCGTTTGTTAAAAATATGATTTTTATTATATTAATCAGACATAGGATACATGCGACAATTTTACAATAGTGAGTTGGTCAGATTACCTGTCAGCCTTTTTTGGTTTGAGTAGATTTCTCAAACAAATGCTTTTTTTTACAATGGGATTAGATACCATTGTTGTATTTAGTACATTACCTGTTTGAGATTTCTTTCAGCTCTCAAACTGAAAAGAATTACAGTTTAGATTACAGGTTTCATTTTTGAGTAGACAATAGGTAGATAGCATTGTTGTATTCAATGCTATTGTTGAAATACAGCTACAGTTTTGATAACAATGGTAAACAGCCTGACACACATAAAAGGAGGCCTAAGCTAGGAGGGAGACACACACCATGTTGCTGTAAGATCATGAAGAAGAACAGAACCTGGTCTCCAAGAAGAATTATTGCCAATGGAGATCACGAGTAATCGAAGATAAGTAACCTTTAAATGTATTTGTAGTTATAGACCATAGGCTGTTCTATTTGCTAGGCATTTTGCTTGTTATAGAGATCTGTCAGTCTTGTATTTTAGTCCTACTATTGTAATAGTTTTGTATGTACAGCATCTTTGTATAGTAAAAGCACATTTACACACTGCAGAAGTCTCAGCTTCCTTGTTATACCACAGAGTAACCTTGCTAGATAAACGCAAAAGCAAAACATTTTGGGGGCTCGGCCGGAATTTGTGCTATAATTCAATTGAAGCAGACATTATTTTTCTGTAGTGTGTTGTGTAGCTTGTGCTAGGTAAAATGCTGCGTAAGCTGTTTAGGAAAAGCAAGGCTGCAGAGGGTTCTGGTGACCAGAAGAAAGTGTGCAGCTTACCTATCTGGGCCAGAAATAATGAGTAGGAGCCTTTTGCTAATGCATTTGTGAAGTATGCTTCTCCCTTGAAGCTGACTTGGGGTGATAAAGTCTCAGATCATTTTGTAGATTTTAGCCTTAAGGGGTTGGATTTAAGTAAGAAAGAGAAGAGGACAGTGTCCACAGTGGGTTGGTACTTCCTCCATGCTCTCTATACTGAATCACATAGAAGGGAGAAGGCAGAGGCAGAAGTTAAGGTATTAAAAGACCAGCTAGCAGTTGCTTCAGAGTGTGTACGTTCAACCGCTAGTCGGGCTGATGATTTGCAAGAGCGGTGTGCAGCCCTCATGACCAAATCAATTAATGCCTTAAGGAAAAGGAAGGGGCGTAAACCTGTTAGTAAAGCCAGGGTACGTGCCATTGTCACATCCCAAAATTGGGATTGTGAGGATGTGTTCTCCTCAAATGATAGTGAGGATGAGGAGATAGAGTTTGATATTTCAGAGGATGATCTGCTAGTGGGAAAGAAAAAGTATGCCAGACCTCTCATTACTAAGCATAGGAAACGGCAACATGATAGAGAGGATATGGCAGATGGGGAGGTGCATTATCGCAACCCCAGAGATGTTGAATTTGAAGAAGTACGGGAGTTTTCCCAAACTGAACTCCATGAGCTGGCAAAACAATACAAACAAAGGTCTGGGGAGCCCCTATTGAGTTGGCTGCTACGCTTATGGGATGAAGGGACGGACAGTGTTGTTTTGTCAGGTAAGGAAGCAGTGGCTATGGGAGTGTTAACCCATGATCCACAATTGCGTCAGGCAATGCGAAAAGCCCGAGAGTTTAGCGTGAATTTTTCACTGTTAGACCTTGTGAGAGATGGAATAGTCCGAGTATACACTAGTCCTACTGACCTGGAAAATACTTACTCCTGGAGATCAATAGGAGAGGGTATTTCCAGGTTACGTGAGATGGGCTGTAAAACCGGATTAAATACATTTCCAGAATGGATAGGTCCAGATATGGAACCCTTTACGTCTGCTCTGCGCTCTAAGCTGATGAAGTCTGCGCCATTTAATCTCAGGGCTCCATTATTGTCCTTGTTGGGAGGCCTGGGATTTAACAGCAAGATTCATGAAGCCACAACCCTTTTAAGTCAGTTGGGGGAGATAGAGGAGACTAAAACAAAACCTGTCAGGGCAGTAGATAAGGTCAAGGCCAGACAGGAAGAATACAAGCAGAAAAGAACAGAGAAGAAACGGAATGGGGTAGAGAAGACAGAAGGTGGAGAGAAAACCAGGCTAGTTGTTTCTAGGAAAGAAATGTGGGTGGACCTATTAAAAGCCGGAGTACCTAGAGATGAGATAGATGGCATTCCTACTGCAGAAATGCTGAAGAGGTGGAAACATTTAGTAGGGAAAACTGTCAGGGTTAGAAACACTACTCCTAGTGAAGATAACATCAGCCTAGACTTAGAGGAAACAGAACAGACCCCTCCTGTTAGCCCCAAACCAATTCCCAAAACTGAACATGAACCCAAACCCAAATCCCTTTATCCTGGGGCAGAGTTAGAGAGAATCAGAAAAGGGGATTGGGAGGTTCAATATCCTTTATGAAGGGAAGGTGAGTCTCCTGTAATAGCAGTGAGGGCAGTGATAGCAGGAGACCGACGCCCATATGCACCTGTCACTGTATGGTGGGGGAAGTCATCTTCTCCTACACATGTAATGGCTTTAGTTGATAGTGGAGCCGAAGTTACACTTTTGCAAGGTAATCCTTCCCATCACAAAGGAGAATTGATTTATGTAGAAGGTTTGGGAGGGTAAACTACACCAGCAGTTAGGATACGGGTGAAATTGACTATTGGTAAGGGATCAGGATTTATGACAAATGTTTTAATATCAGAGTTACCCAAAAATATTCTTGGGATGGATGTACTTCAAGGTCAGTCAATTCAGACTGAAAGAGGTACATTCACATTTGGGTATCCTGATAAAGCGTATCTGGTAAGGGCGGTGAAGGCTGTGGTCAGAGGTCATGCGAAATGGACCCCTGTCTACATTCCTACACCAGAGAAGCCAGTCTGTCTCAAGCAGTACAGACTTCCTGGAGGCCACAAAGAAATTGGGGAGACTATTCAAGAACTGTTGAGAGTAGGGATCCTTAGACCTGCTGTAAGTCCTTTCTCGTCTCCGGTGTTCCCAGAAAAGAAACCTGATGGGACATATAGAATGACTGTGGATTACAGAGGTCTAAACAAAGTGGCACCTCCATTGAAGTCAGCTGTACCAGATATGATCTCAATTGTTGAGAAAATTGCTAAAGATGCAGGAGAATATCATGCTGTGATAGACCTGGCTAATGCTTTCTTTTCAATTTTGATAGCCCCAGATTGTCAAGACCAGTTTGCTATGGTGTGGGACGGCCGCCAGTACACTTTCACTGTCCTTCCGCAAGGCTATCTTCATTCTCCAACGATTTGTCATGGACTGATTGCCCGAGATTTAAGTACTCTGAATTTGAAAGTCGCTGTGTTTCACTACATTGATGACATCATGATCTCTGGGACAAAAGAAGATGTAACTGAAGCACTGCACCTGCTGATACAGCACTTGGAGAATAGAGGATGGGCTATCAACAGAGACAAAGTCCAAGGACCTGCCACAGAGGTGAAATTCCTTGGAATGATGTGGACTGGGCCACAGAGGAAGATTCCAGAGACAGTTGTGCAAACTATCCAGGCGCTGTCGCCCCCTACTACCAAAAAGGAGGCACAGAAGTTCATTGGAGTTGTGGGATTCTGGAGATCGTTCATCCCACATCTTGGACTGATTCTGAGGCCTATATACAATGTTACCAGAAAAAAGACTGAGTTCTCATGGGGTTCAGAGCAGCGGACTGCATTCCTGGCTGCTAAAGAAGCTATTTTGCAGCATTAGGGATTGGGACCCGTGAGACAAGGAGTACCATTTCAGCTGGATGTAGTGGAGCAGAATGTTACCATATCTTGGAGTCTGTGGCAGCCAAATGAAAAGAAAGGACTGAGAGCAATACCTATTGGATTTTGGTCCATCAATGAGTACCTGTGCGACTACGGCACCAGGACAGGGTCAGGGGAGCTCGGTTTTTTTTCACCATGCCAGTGGGGCATGATCAGGGATGCATGCACTGTCCTGGCACCATTTGAGGAGGCCACGAGGATGGTGAGCAGTGACAGTTCATGCATCAGTGACACTATACCTCTTGTCCACCTGTTGGAGCATACGCTGCGTGGAATAATGGACAGGGCACTTGAGGCAGAACAGAGGCAGGAAGAGGAGGACTTCCTTGCCTCTCAAGGCCCCCTTTACCCAGACAGTGTTACTTCTGTCCCACCCATCACACAGGAAGAGGAGGAGGAGGATTGTGTCAGCATGGAGGTGGAGCCTGGCACTCAGCATCAACAGCAGCAGTCTTTTAGGGATGATTTACAGTCCCAAGAAATCCATGGACTTGTACGTGGCTGGGAGGAGGTGGCTGCAGATCATGTCATCCTTAGTGACCCAGAGGACTCCGGACTGAATGCCTCAGCTAACCTATGCTGCATGGCCTCCCTGATCCTGCAAAGTCTGCGGAAGGATCCTCCTATTCTTCGGATCAAGGATCCATGGTACAAGGGTAAGGTTGCGGACCTTATCTTGCCGTCGCAGAGGTAGCAGAGGATGAGACATCTCCAGGAGGCCTTGCAGAAAGGTCTGTGCAATGCGTTCCCAGAGACTGGGAGGATACAAACTCCTGGTCCTGGACAACGAGTTGCTGAGGCTTTGGTCAGTAGCAGAAGGAGCGGTGGAGAAGGTGGCCGTCTGACCGATGCGTTCAGACAATTTTTTAGTCCGCAGCCCCAAGGTATGATTGGTTCCAGCAACCATCGCCAGTGTCTGATATACATGGTGCAGGAATACCTAGGGGCAAAGTCAGACTTTCCCACTGAAAATCCTCTGGCTTACTGGGTCTTGAGGATGGATCACTGGCCAGAGCTTGCACAGTATGCAATTGAGCTACTGGCCTGTCCTGCATCCAGCGTTCTTTCGAAACGCACATTCAGTGCTGCTGGAGGCTTTGTCACCGATCACAGGGTGCGCCTGTCCACCGACTCGGTTGATCGACTGACCTTCATAAAGAAGAATCAGTCTTGGATCACCACCAGCTACCAGGCACCTGAAGCTGATGTAACAGAATAATTTATTTTGAAATGTCACATCCCTTCAAGACTGCCTATGCTGATGCTGAGTGACTGTCCTGTTATGTTGACTGACTATCCTCTTCCTCCTCAATAAACCTGATGATAGCTTGGAAGAACATTTTTGTTTCTGGGTGCCGCCACCAGTGGCTAAGGCCCAATTTTTCAGCCCCTGTTTAACAGGGGCATGGAATTACAATTTTTTATGCAATGCTTTGCAGCAGGGCTCATTCCTGCACTCCAACTAGAGTATTTGGGAGAGGTTGCAGTGTCGTGGCACCAGTACCAGTGCCTAAGGCCCAATTTTTCAGGCGTGTAATTAAATTTTTTGATGCAATACTTTGCAACAGGGCTCATTGCTGTGCTCCAAGTACAGTATCTGTGAGGGGTTGCAGTGTTGTGGCACCAGCACCAGTGCTTAAGGCACAATTTTTCAGCCCATGTTTAACAGGGGCGTGTAATTACAATTTTTCATGCAATACTTTGCAACAGGGCTCATTGCTGTGCTCCAAGTACAGTATCTGTGAGGGGTTGCAGTGTTGTGGCACCAGCACCAGTGCCTAAGGCCCAATTTTTGAGCCCCTGTTTAACAGGGGCGTGTAATTAACATTTTTGATGCAATACTTTGCAACAGGGCTCATTGCTGTGCTCCAAGTACAGTATCTGTGAGGGGTTGCAGTGTTGTGGCACCAGCACCAGTGCCTAAGGCCCAATTTTTCAGCCCATGTTTAACAGGGGCGTGTAATTAAAATTCTTGGTCTAATAATTCACAGCAGGGCCCATTCCTGTGCCCACCAAGAGTAACTGTGTGGGCTTACAGTGTTGTGGCAACACCGTCCACCACCACCACCACCACCAAATGCCCAATTTTTCTGCCCCGGTTCAACAGGGGCATGCAATTACAATTCTTGATCTAATAATTCACCGCAGGGCCCATTCCTGCGCCCACCAAGAGTAACTGTGAGGGCTTACAGTGTTGTGGCAACACCGCCACCACCGCCACCACCACCAAAGGCCCAATTCTTCTGCCCCTGTTCAACAGGGGCATGCAATTACAATTCTTGATCTAATAATTCACAGCAGCGCCCATTCATGCGCCCACCAAGAGTAACTGTGAGGGCTTACAGTGTTGTAGCACCAGCACCACCACCAAAGGCCCAATTTTTCCTACCACTGTTCAACAATGGCATTTAATTACAATTCCTGATATAATAGTTCACAGCAGGGCGTTCCAGCGCCCACCAAGAATAACTGTGAGGGCTTATAGTGTTGTGGCAGTGTTGTAGCGGTGACTTGAGGAGGAATGGGAACATCTCCTATACTTAGAGGGGGGATGTGAACGTCCCCTGTGATGATGGATCCTAGACAGAATGTCGCGTCTTGACCTGGAGGATGAATGGTGATGGTGATGATGATGATTTGTATTCGTTTGTTGTAGATCGTTACATACCGTTTAAACAAGCAATAAACTTTAAACAGTGAAAGGCTTACATTAGATGTTTAGATGCAGGAAAATAAGATGTCTGACTTAACCACTTAACGACCGCCCACCGCCGATTTACGTCGGCAGAATGGCACCGACAGGCAGAATCACGTAGATCTACGTGATCGCCTTTGTGCAGTTGGGGGGTCCATCCGGACCCCCCTTCACTGCAGTGAGCGGCCGTTAAGTGTTCGGGAGCGATCAGGCATGAGGGGGCGGCCGCTCGATTCCGCCCCCCCCCTCGCGATCGCTCCCGGCGAATGAAATTGCTTCCTCCTGCCTGAAATGTAAACACAGGCTGGAGGAAGTGATGTCATCTCCCTCGCCGCGGTCTTTTCGTTCCCGGCGCCGAGGAGAGAAGAAGCAGGTTAGTGCACCAACAGTCCACTGACACGTAGGTACACATAGGCACACAAATCACCCCCCAGTCACCCCCAGATCCCCCCCAGGTCACCCCAAAGCCCCCAATCACAGTGTCACTGATTGCAGTGATCATTTATTTTACTGATCACTGCATTTAGTGTCATCTGTGATTGTAAAAAGTTGCAGGGCAGTTAGGATTAGGCCCCTTTAGGTCCAGGGTAGCCCCCTAACCCCCCCTAATAAAGGTTTAACCCCTTGATCACCCCCCAGGTAACCCTTTCACCCCCTAACTTCAGCGTCACTAAGCGATTGTTTTTCCGATCGCTGTATTCGTGTCGCTGGTGTTTTAGATAGGCAGTTATTTTTTTTTAGGTTCGCCGCAGGTTTTTATTAGTGTCAGGTACCCCCATATATTATTTTAACCCCCTGATTGCCCCTAGAGTTAACCCTTTCACCAGTGATCACCGTATAAGCGTCACTGGTGTCACTGGTTAGCCAGTAAGTTATTTAGTTATTTAGGTTACCCGTCAGGTTTTTATATAGTGTCAGGTACCCCCATATTTAACCTAATAAAGGTTTTAACCCCCTGATTGCCCCTAGTTAACCCTTTCACCAGTGATCACCATATAAAGGTTACGGGTGACGCTGGTTGATTAGTTTGCTTTTTATAGCATCAGGGCACCCGCCGTATATAACCCAATAAAGGTTTAACCCCCCTGATCGCCCGGCGGGTGAGATCAATTAGGTTTTAGCGCCAGAGAGGGTCTGCGTCGCCCCAGGCAGTGTTAGGTTAGTGCCAGTAACGCTAACACCCACGCGCAAAGCATACACCCCCCTTAGTGGTATAGTATCTGATCAGATCTATACTAGCATCCCCAGCGGTTTAGGGTTCCCAAAAACGCAGTGTTAGCGGGATCAGCCCAGATACCTGCTAGCGCCTGCGTTTAGCCCCTCCGCCCAGCCCAGCCCAGCCCAGCCCACCCAAGTGCAGTATCGATCGATCACTGTCACTTACCAAACACAACACACATAACTGCAGCGTTCGCAGAGACAGGCCTGATCCCTGCGATCGCTAACAGTTTTTTTGTAGCGTTTGATATATTTGCTGACGACAGTCAGGTGCTTTTTTTCCTGTGAATCTTACTAGTGTACCCCTAAATTTAGAGCCCAAAATGGCAAGACGAAGGTACACTAGTAAAGAGGCCTACGAGATTCTGAGCATGACAGATAGTGAAGAGGAGGTCACGTATCTGTCAGATTCAGGCTCAGAATATCTTCCCGTAGAAGACAGTGACGTCAGCGGCCCCACGTCAGATAGCTCTGACGACGAAGTTGAGGTCCCTGCTAAGGTCAGGTGTACCCGATCCCGATCTTCTGAGGTTGTTGAGGAGCAAGAGCCGCAGGTCCCTCGTATCATGGAGCAGAGTAGTACTAGCGCCGCTATTCCTTCTGGTGAACTGGCAAGCACCAGCGGCCTAGTACAGCCTGGACGTACATCCAGCACTGCAGTAACACTTGGTGACGTGGCGAGTCCCATAAGTGCAGTTCAAGCTGGCGAGGTGGCAAGCACAAGTAGTGTCCCGCTGCCACCAAGAAGACAAAGGCAGGCCCGTCGTGCCCATACTGCCCTTCCTGCAGAATTCGCCTATCCTGATTGGGTCCCCACCACTTCTGCAGAACCCGTACTTCCCCCATTCACTGCCCAACCCGGTATTCAGGTGGAAACAGCTGATTTTATTCCAATTGATTTTTATTCGCTGTTTTTCACGGAAGATCTCTATAGATCTATTGTGGACCAGAGTAATTTATATGCTGGTCAATTTATCGCCGCTAACCCCCAGTTGCCTAAAATTGCCAGAAATTGGAAACCAATTACGGTTTCCGAATTTAAGACCTTTCTGGGCCTTTCCCTCAACATGGGCACACATAAATTTCCGTCATTGCGTGCTTATTGGTCCACGCACCCAATTGACCACATGCCCGTGTTCTCTGCCTCCATGTCCAGGGCACGATACGAGCAGATTTTGCGGTTCATGCACTTCAACGACAATGAACTTTGTCGTCCACGTGGGGACCCTGAATACGACCGGCTCTATAAAATTCGGCCCCTCATAAACCACTTCAACGAACGTTTTGCAGCCTTGTTTACTCCCGATCAAGTTGTCTGCGTTGATGAGTCCCTGATTAAATTTTCTGGCCGCTTGTCTTTCAAGCAGTACCTTCCCAGCAAGCGTGCCAGATACGGGGTCAAGCTCTACAAGTTCTGTGACAGGGCAACAGGCTATGTAGTGAACTTTACGGTTTATGAGGGAAAAGATAGTCAGATTGAGTCGGTCAACTGCCCGGATTACATAGGGAGCGCTGGCAAGATAGTGTGGAACTTGGTGTCACCCTTATTCGGAAAGGGGTACCACTTGTATGTGGACAATTATTACACGAGCGTGCCACTGTTTAGTCACTTGTTTGATCATCAGATTGGAGCATGTGGCACCGTGCGACCTAATCGCCGGGGCTTTCCCCAGCGGCTTGTAGATGCCCGTCTTAGGCTGGGGGAGAGAGCCTGCTTGAAGTGTAATAACTTGCTCGCTATGAAGTGGAGGGACAATAAGAATGTTTTCCTTCTTACCTCCCTTCATGCAGACACGACAGTCCAAATTCGTACGGCGACTGGTGTTGTGGAGAAACCCCTCTGTGTCCACGAATATAACCAAAATATGGGAGGGGTGGACCTCAACGACCAGTTGATGGCGCCGTATCTAATTGACCGTAAGGCGAGACGCTGGTACAAAAAAGTGTCTCTATCATTATTCCAATTGGCTTTGCTGAACGCTCATGTGCTATACAGAGCTTCAGGCGGGACGTTATCTCTTCTAAAATTCCAGAATGAGATAGTCACAGAACTCCTGTATCCAGGCGGTTCTGCACCTCACCATCCCCTACCAAATGCAGTAAGCCGGCTGCATGAGAGGCATTATTCGTATGTCCTCCCGAGTACCCCTACCCAAAGCCACCCCCAAAAAAGATGTCGTGTCTGTAGCAAGCGCGGATTTAGGCGTGACACCCGTAGTTTTTGTCCACTCTGTCCTGACAAGCCTGGTCTTTGCCAAGGTGAATGTTTTGAACGCTACCACTCAAAAGTGAAGTTTTAGCGTAGGGTACAGCATTTCACAGACAAGGACACACTTACACAGGGTCTCCCAAGATGCCATTACATTTTGAGAGACCCGAACCATTACAGTTGTAAAGTTACAAAAAAAAGTGTAAAAAAGAAAAAAAAAAACGTAAAAAACAAAACACAAAAAATATATAAAATAAAAAAACCAAAAATAGTTGTCGTTTTATTGTTCTCTCTCTCTCTATTTTCTCTCTATTGTTCTGCTCTTTTTTACTGTATTCTATTCTGCAATGTTTTATCATGCTTGCTTTTCAGGTATGTAATTTTTTGTTTTCAGGTGCGCCATTCAACTGCAGCGCGGAATTATTTATCTTGACAGCAACAGCGTTTGCTCCCACGATACATAAAGCCGTGACTCCAGTGCTGTAGGAGGTGATTTCACCACCACAGTTAAAAAAAAGAGCATATATGCCGAAGCATGGGGGCAGCAGGGGCGGAGGAGCGATTTTGCTCCTAATGCCGCGTACATACGGTCGAAATTCCGACGGAGGCCTGCCCGTGGAAAATTCCGACCGTGTGTACGCGGCATAACTTTTTTGCGGGAGGATGCCCCCATGCTTCGGCATATATATATTTTAGGCACAGGTTGTGTTAAAACATTTTTTTATTTTTTACTAGGTTTTGTTTTGGTATTTGCTTTGCAGGTATGGCATGGTAAGGTCTTACTGTTGTACTGTAATGTTACTTTGTTTTAATGTTAACCACCATTTGCTTAGCAGGTACGCCATTCAGTTGCAGCGCGGATCTATTTATCTTGACAGCAACAGCGTTTGCTCCCACGATACATAAAGCCGTGACTCCAACGCTGTAGGAGGTGATTTCACCACCACAGTTAAAAAAAAGAGCATATATGCCGAAGCATGGGGGCAGCAGGGGCGGAGGAGCGATTTTGCTCCTAATGCCGCGTATATACGGTCGAAATTCCAACGGAGGCTTGCCCATGGAAAAGTCCGACCGTGTGTACGCGGCATAACCTTTTATGCCGCGTACATACGGTCGAAATTCCGACGAAGGCTTGACCGTGTGTACGCGGCATAACTTTTTTGCGGGAGGATGCCCCCATGCTTCGGCATATATGCCCATCATTAGAAGTGGGTGGATGAAGGGAGGTATTCTAATGGTGGGCATACCCACCAATCAATCTCTTTTTTTCGTTCAGCCAATAGGCTGTATGAAAAAAAAGATTACAATACATGTCCAAAAAGGACCAGCAACGTACTGGTATGTTGCTGGACTTTGAATGTTTATACCAGAATGATGCCTGCGGGTTTAGGTATCATCTTGGTATCATTCTTTTCAGCCAGCAGTCGGCTTTCATGTAAAAGCAATTCTAGCAGATAATTAGCCTCTAGACTGCTTTTACAAGCAGTGGGAGGGAATGTCCCCCCCGGATATAAAAAGCACCATTGGGAAATTGGGAAAGCATTTTATCACACCGATCTTGGTGTGGTCAGATGCTTTGAGGGCAGAGGAAAGATCTAGGGTCTAACCCCCCAATTTTTTTCAAAAAAAGAGTACCTGTCACTACTTATTGCTATCATAGGGGATATTTACATTCCCTGAGATAACGATAAAAATGGTAAAAAAATTAAATATGGAAGGCACAGTTTAAAAATAAAATAAAAAAGCCAAATAAATAATAAAAAAAAAAAAAAAAAGCACCGCTGTCCCCCCTGCTCTTGCGCAAAGGCGAACACAAGCGTCGGTCTAGCGTCATATGTAAACAGCAATTGCATCATGCATGTGAGGTATCACCGCAAAGGTCAGATCGAGGGCAGTCATTTTAGCAGTAGACCTCCTCTGTAAATCTAACGTGGTAACCTGTAAAGGCTTTTAAATGCTTTTAAAAATGAATGTAGTTTGTCGCCGCTGCGCGTTTGTGCGCAATTTTAAAGCATGTCGTGTTTGGTATCCATGTACTCGGCCTATGATCATCTTTTTTATTTCATCAAACATTTGGGCAATATAGTGTTTTTTAGTGCATTAAAAATAAAAAAAGTGTGTTTTTCCCCCAAAAAATGCGTTTGAAAAATCGCTGCGCAAATACTGTGTGGAAAAAAAAATGCAACACCCACTATTTTAATCTGTAGGGCCTTTGCTTTAAAAAAATATATAATGTTTGGGGGTTCAACATAATTTTCTTGCAAAAAAAAATTTTTTTTCATGTAAACAAAAAGTGTCAGAAAGGGCTTTGTCTTCAAGTGGTTAGAAGAGTGGATGATGTGTGACATAAGCTTCCTAATGTTGTGCATAAAATGCCAGGACAGTTCAAAACCCCCCCAAATGACCCCATTTTGTAAAGTAGACACCTCAAGCTATTTGCTGAGAGGCATGTTGAGCCCATTGAATATTTTTTTTTGTCCCAAGTGATTAAATAATAACCAAAAAAAAAAAAAATGTACAAAAAGTTGTCACTAAATTATATATTGCTCAAACATGCCATGGGCATATGTGGAATTACACCCCAAAATACATTCTGTTGCTTCTCCTGAGTACGGGGATACCACATGTGTGGGACTTTTTGGGAGCCTAGTCGCGTACGGGACCCCAAAAACCAAGCACCGCCTTCAGGATTTCTATGGGTGTAAATTTTTGATTTCACTCCTCACTGCCTATCACAGTTTCGGAGGCCATGGAATGCCCAGATGGCACAAAACCCCCCAAATGACCCCATTTTGGAAAGTAGACACCCCAAGCTATTTGCTGAGAGGTATGTTGAGTATTTTGCAGATCTCGCTTTTTGTCACAAAGTTTTGAAAATGTAAAAAAAGAAAAAAAAAAAGAAAAACATATGTCTTTCTTAATTTTCAAAAACAAATGAGAGCTGTAAAATACTCACCATGCCTCTCAGCAAATAGCTTGGGGTGTCTACTTTCCAAAATGGGGTCATTTGTGGGGGTTTTGGGCTATTTTGACATTTTATGGCCTTCAAAACTGTGATAGGTAGTGAGGAGTGAAATCAAAAATTTATGCCCTTAGAAACCTTGAAGGCGGTGCTTGGTTTTTGGGGTCCCGTACGCGGCTAGGCTCCCAAAAAGTCCCACACATGTGGTATCCCCGTACTCAGGAGAAGCAGCAGAATGTATTTTGGGGTGTAATTTCACATATAACCATGGCATGTGTGAGCAATATATCATTTAGTGACAACTTTTTGTACATTTTTTTTTTCTTTTTGTCATTATTCAATCATTTGGGACAAAAAAAAAAAATATTCAATGGGCTCAACATGCCTCTCAGCAAATAGCTTGGGGTGTCTACTTTCCAAAATGGGGTCATTTGGGGGGGTTTTGTGCCATCTTGGCATTTTATGGCCTTCAAAACTGTGATAGGTAGTGAGGAGCGAAATCAAAAATTTATGCCCTTAGAAACCTTGAAGGCGGTGCTTGGGTTTTGGGGTCCCGTACGCGGCTAGGCTCCCAAAAAGTCCCACACATGTGGTATCCCCGTACTCAGGAGAAGCAGCAGAATGTATTTTGGGGTGTAATTTCACATATGCCCATGGCATGTGTGAGCAATATATCATTTAGTGACAACTTTGTGCAAAAAAAAAAAAGTTTGTCATATTCCCGCAACCTGTGGCAAAATATAAAATATTCCATGGACTCAACATGCCTCTCAGCAAATAGCTTGGGGTGTCTACTTTCCTAAATGGGGTAATTTGGGGGGGTTTTGTGCTATTTTGGCATTTTATGGCCTTCGAAACTGTGATAGGTAGTGAGGAGTGAAATCAAAAATTTACGCCCTTAGAAATCCTGAAGGCGGTGCTTGGTTTTTGGGGCCCTGTACGCGGCTAGGCTCCCAAAAAGTCCCACACATGTGGTATCCCCGTACTCAGGAGAAGCAGCAGAATGTATTTTGGGGTGCAATTCCACATATAACCATGGCATGTGTGAGCAATATATCATTTAGAGACAACTTTTTGTAATTTTTTTTTTTTTTTGTCATTATTCAATCACTTGGGACAAAAAAAAAAATATTCAATGGGCTCAACATGCCTCTCAGCAATTTCCTTGGGGTGTCTACTTTCCAAAATGGGGTCATTTGGGGGGGTTTTGTACTGCCCTGCCATTTTAGCACCTCAAGAAATGAGATAGGCAGTCATAAATTTAAAGCTGTGTAAATTTCAGAAAATGTACCCTAGTTTGTAAACGCTATAACTTTTGCGCAAACCAATAAATATACGCTTATTGACATTTTTTTTACTAAAGACATGTGGCTGAATACATTTTGGCCTAAATGTATGACTAAAATTGAGTTTATTCGATTTTTCTTATAACAAAAAGTAGAAAATATCATTTTTTTTCAAAATTTTCGGTCTTTTTCTGTTTATATTGCAAAAAATAAAAATCGCAGAGGCAATCAAATACCATTAAAAGAAAGCTCTATTTGTGGGAAGAGAAGGACGCAAATTTCATTTGGGTACAACATTGCATGTCCGCACAATTTACAGTTAAAGCAGCGCAGTGCCGAATCCCAAAAACAGGCCTGGTCCTAATGGCCCGAAATGGTCCGGGGCTTAAGTGGTTAACCTGCGAGAGATTATAAAATATAGCCATACTTCTGGATAAAATTCAAACAGTATTGTTCAAGACACTTGCAATACCCTAATTAAGACAAAACGAGAAATAGAGCACAATGTCAGCATTGCCGTGATTTGGTTTGTATTGGTTTTTTTGTAGATTGTTACATACCGTTAAAAAAGCAAAAAAAATTAAACATTGAAAGGCTTACTAAAGTAAGCCTGTTGTTTAGATGCAGGAAAATAAGATGGCTGACTTAACATAACTTTAGCAGCACAGGTTAAGTTATCGTTGCATTACAAGATTGTATATAGCAAAAAAACGTTTTACATTACATATAATATAGTTTCATTTCCCAAATATAGCTGTCAGGCGAAAACAAAATAGTTGTCATATACCATTACTATAGCTGACTTACAGGCAACAATATGACCTGTAAGGCTTAAATAATGTAAATGTAACACATGTCAGGATAGCACTAATTTTTAAGCTGATATCATCTAAATGTGAACATTGCTTTACACAGTCTGTTTCCCCAATTTTTGCTTGTTTAACGGTATGTAACAATCTACAAAAAACGAATACAAACCAAATCACGGCAATGCTGACATTGTGCTCTATTTCGCGTTTTGTCTTAATTAGGGTATTGCAATTGTCTTGAACAATACTGTCTGAATTTTATCCAGAGGTATGGCTATATTTTATAATCTCTCGCATTAGTGTAAATTGTCTTTCTGCTATCCTGTAGAATTAGGTTGTGCTACTCACAGATATCTTTCCGAATTGGGGAAACAGACTGTGTAAAGCAACGTTCACATTTAGATGATATCAGCTTAAAAATTAGTGCTATCCTGACATGTGTTACATTTACAGTATTTAAGTCAGATATAGTAATGCTATCTGACAACTATTTTGTTTTCGTCTGACAGCTATATTTGGGAACTGAAACTATATTATATGATCTGCGGAAATGCACACAGACTTTCCTGGCCTGCCTCAGGACATCCTGGTTTTTTTCACCATGCCAGTGGGGCATGATCAGGGATGCATGCACTGTCCTGGCACCATTTGAGGAGGCCACGAGGATGGTGAGCAGTGACAGTGCATGCATCAGTGACACTGTACCTCTTGTCCACCTGTTGGAGGATACTCTGCGTGGAATAATGGACAGGGAACTTGAGGCAGAACAGAGGCAGGAAGAGGAGGACTTCCTTGCCTCTCAAGGCCCCTTTACCCAGACAGTGTTACTTCTGTCCCATCACACAGGAAGAGGACGAGGAGGAGGAGGATTGTGTCAGCATGGAGGTGGAGCCTGGCACTCAGCATCAACAGCAGCAGTCTTTTAGGGATGATTTACAGTCCCAAGAAACCCGTGGACTTGTACGTGGCTGGGAGGAGGTGGCTGCGAATCATGTCGTCCTTAGTGACCCAGAGGACTCCGGACTGAATGCCTCAGCTAACCTACGCTGCATGGCCTCCCTGATCCTGCAAAGTCTGCGGAAGGATCCTCGTATTCTTCGGATCAAGGAGAGGGACCATTACTGGCTGGCCACTCTCCTTGATCCACGGTACGAGGGTAAGGTTGCGGACCTTATCTTGCCATCGCAGAGGGAGCAGAGGATGAGACATCTCCGAGAGGCCTTGCAGAAAGGTCTGTGCAACGCGTTCCTCAGAGACTGGGAGGTTACAAACTCCTGGTCCTGGACAACGAGTTGCTGAGGCTTCGGTCAGTAGCAGAAGGAGCGGTGGAGAAGGTGGCCGTCTGACCGATGCGTGTATTGCGTTTGTTAAAAATATGATTTTTATTATATTAATCAGACATAGGATACATGCGACAATTTTACAATAGTGAGTTGGTCAGATTACCTGTCAGCCTTTTTTGGTTTGAGTAGATTTCTCAAACAAATGCTTTTTTTTACAATGGGATTAGATACCATTGTTGTATTTAGTACATTACCTGTTTGAGATTTCTTTCAGCTCTCAAACTGAAAAGAATTACAGTTTAGATTACAGGTTTCATTTTTGAGTAGACAATAGGTAGATAGCATTGTTGTATTCAATGCTATTGTTGAAATACAGCTACAGTTTTGATAACAATGGTAAACAGCCTGACACACATAAAAGGAGGCCTAAGCTAGGAGGGAGACACACACCATGTTGCTGTAAGATCATGAAGAAGAACAGAACCTGGTCTCCAAGAAGAATTATTGCCAATGGAGATCACGAGTAATCGAAGATAAGTAACCTTTAAATGTATTTGTAGTTATAGACCATAGGCTGTTCTATTTGCTAGGCATTTTGCTTGTTATAGAGATCTGTCAGTCTTGTATTTTAGTCCTACTATTGTAATAGTTTTGTATGTACAGCATCTTTGTATAGTAAAAGCACATTTACACACTGCAGAAGTCTCAGCTTCCTTGTTATACCACAGAGTAACCTTGCTAGATAAACGCAAAAGCAAAACATTTTGGGGGCTCGGCCGGAATTTGTGCTATAATTCAATTGAAGCAGACATTATTTTTCTGTAGTGTGTTGTGTAGCTTGTGCTAGGTAAAATGCTGCGTAAGCTGTTTAGGAAAAGCAAGGCTGCAGAGGGTTCTGGTGACCAGAAGAAAGTGTGCAGCTTACCTATCTGGGCCAGAAATAATGAGTAGGAGCCTTTTGCTAATGCATTTGTGAAGTATGCTTCTCCCTTGAAGCTGACTTGGGGTGATAAAGTCTCAGATCATTTTGTAGATTTTAGCCTTAAGGGGTTGGATTTAAGTAAGAAAGAGAAGAGGACAGTGTCCACAGTGGGTTGGTACTTCCTCCATGCTCTCTATACTGAATCACATAGAAGGGAGAAGGCAGAGGCAGAAGTTAAGGTATTAAAAGACCAGCTAGCAGTTGCTTCAGAGTGTGTACGTTCAACCGCTAGTCGGGCTGATGATTTGCAAGATCGGTGTGCAGCCCTCATGACCAAATCAATTAATGCCTTAAGGAAAAGGAAGGGGCGTAAACCTGTTAGTAAAGCCAGGGTACGTGCCATTGTCACATCCCAAAATTGGGATTGTGTGGATGTGTTCTCCTCAAATGATAGTGAGGATGAGGAGATAGAGTTTGATATTTCAGAGGATGATCTGCTAGTGGGAAAGAAAAAGTATGCCAGACCTCTCATTACTAAGCATAGGAAACGGCAACATGATAGAGAGGATATGGCAGATGGGGAGGTGCATTATCGCAACCCCAGAGATGTTGAATTTGAAGAAGTACGGGAGTTTTCCCAAACTGAACTCCATGAGCTGGCAAAACAATACAGACAAAGGTCTGGGGAGCCCCTATTGAGTTGGCTCCTACGCTTATGGGATGAAGGGGCGGACAGTGTTGTTTTGTCAGGTAAGGAAGCAGTGGCTATGGGAGTGTTAACCCATGATCCACAATTGCGTCAGGCAATGCGAAAAGCCCGAGAGTTTAGCGTGAATTTTTCACTGTTAGACCTTGTGAGAGATGGAATAGTCCGAGTATACGCTAGTCCTACTGACCTGGAAAATACCTACTCCTGGAGATCAATAGGAGAGGGTATTTCCAGGTTACGTGAGATGGGCTGTATAACCGGATTAAATACATTTCCAGAATGGATAGGTCCAGATATGGAACCCTTTACATCTGCTCTGCGCTCTAAGCTGATGAAGTCTGCGCCATTTAATTTCAGGGCTCCATTATTGTCCTTGTTGGGAGGCCTGGGATTTAACAGCAAGATTCATGAAGCCACAACCCTTTTAAGCCAGTTGGGGGAGATAGAGGAGACTAAAACAAAACCTGTCAGGGCAGTAGATAAGGTCAAGGCCAGACAGGAAGAATACAAGCAGAAAAGAACAGAGAAGAAACGGAATGGGGTAGAGAAGACAGAAGGTGAAGAGAAAACCAGGCTAGTTGTTTCTAGGAAAGAAATGTGGGTGGACCTATTAAAGGCAGGAGTACCTAGAGATGAGATAGATGGCATTCCTACTGCAAAAATGCTGAAGAGGTGGAAACATTTAGTAGGTAAAACTGTCAGGGTTGGAAACACTACTCCTAGTGAAGATAACATCAGCCTAGACTTAGAGGAAACAGAACAGACCCCTCCTGTTAGCCCCAAACCAATTCCCAAAACTGAACATGAACCCAAACCCAAATCCCTTTATCCTGGGGCGGAGTTAGAGAGAATCAGAAAAGGGGATTGGGAGGTTCCTTATCCTTTATGAAGGGAAGGTGAGTCTCCTGTAATAGCAGTGAGGGCAGTGACAGCAGGAGACCGATGCCCATATGCACCTGTCACTGTATGGTGGGTGAAGTCATCTTCTCCTACACATGTAATGGCTTTAGTTGATAGTGGAGCTGAAGTTACACTTTTGCAAGGAAATCCTTCCCATCACAAAGGAAAATTGATTTATGTAGAAGGTTTGGGAGGGCAAACTACACCAGCAGTTAGGATACAGGTGAAATTGGCTATTGGCAAGGGATCAGGATTTATGACAAATGTTTTGGTATCAGAGTTACCCGAAAATATTCTTGGGATGGATGTACTTCAAGGTCAGTCAATTCAGACTGAAAGAGGTACATTCACATTCGGGTATCCTGATAAAGCGTATCTGGTAAGGGTGAAGGCTGTGGTCAGAGGTCATGCGAAATGGACCCCTGTCTACATTCCTACACCAGAGAA
This sequence comes from Rana muscosa, assembly GCA_029206835.1. Lineage (NCBI taxonomy): Eukaryota > Metazoa > Chordata > Amphibia > Anura > Ranidae > Rana > Rana muscosa. The sequence continues at coordinate 15,316,152 of JARGYO010005562.1, forward strand.
GCCAGTCTGTCTCAAGCAGTACAGACGTCCTGGAGGCCACAAAGAAATTGGGGAGACTATTCAAGAACTGTTGAGAGTAGGGATCCTTAGACCTGCTGTAAGTCCTTTCTCGTCTCCGGTGTTCCCAGTAAAGAAACCTGATGGGACATATAGAACGACTGTGGATTACAGAGGTCTAAACAAAGTGGCACCTCCATTGAAGTCAGCTGTACCAGATATGATCTCAATTGTTGAGAAAATTGCTAAAGATGCAGGAGAATATCATGCTGTGATAGACCTGGCTAATGCTTTCTTTTCAATTTTGATAGACCCAGATTGTCAAGACCAGTTTGCTATGGTGTGGGACGGCCGCCAGTACACTTTCACTGTCCTTCCGCAAGGCTATCTTCATTCTCCAACGATTTGTCATGGACTGATTGCCCGATATTTAAGTACCCTGAATTTGAAAGTCGCTGTGTTTCACAACATTGATGACATCATGATCTCTGGGACAAAAGAAGATGTAACTGAAGCACTGCCCCTGCTGATACAGCACTTGGAGAACAGAGGATGGGCTATCAACAGAGACAAAGTCCAAGACCTGCCACAGAGGTGAAATTCCTAGGAATGATGTGGACTGGGCCACAGAGGAAGATTCCAGAGACAGTTGTGCAAACTATCCAGGCGCTGTCGCCCCCTACTACCAAAAAGGAGGCACAGAAGTTCATTGGAGTTGTGGGATTCTGGAGATCATTCATCCCACATCTTGGACTGATTCTGAGGCCTATATACAATGTTACCAGAAAAAGACTGAGTTCTCATGGGGTTCAGAGCAGCGGACTGCATTCCTGGCTGCTAAAGAAGCTATTTTGCAGCATCAGGGATTGGGACCCGTGAGACAAGGAGTACCATTTCAGCTGGATGTAGTGGAGCAGAATGGTACCATATCTTGGAGTCTGTGGCAGCCAAATGAAAAGAAAGGACTGAGAGCAATACCTATTGGATTTTGGTCCAAACAACTGACAGGGGCACAGACGAGATACACGCCCCTAGAGAAGTACCTGTTTGGGGCCTACACAGCACTTCAACATGTAGAGACCATTACAGGAAAGGACACAGTCACCATCCATACTGCATTGCCAATAGCAGGATGGGTGAGAGATAATGGACTGACCACTAGGGCAGCTGTAGCCCAGAACCAGACACTGATGAAATGGAAGTGGTACCTTCAAGAAAGAGGGGGTATTGCAGCTGGGGATGTTAGAGACATTTCAAAACAGTTGGCAGGGCTTGTTACTTTTACCAGCACCCAGCCAGAAGAAGAAATTCCTGTGCAGCAGTCATCCCCCATTCAAAAGGCTCCACCCTTTGAGTCTCTGTCAGAAGACATGAAGGAGTCAGCATGGTTCACTGATGGTTCAGCCATAATCACCTCGTCTGGGCGTAAATGGACAGCAGCAGCCTACAACCCAAGTACAGACACAGTCCTGCAGGAGTCCGGAATCGGAGAGTCCAGTCAGTATGCAGAGTTGAAAGCTGTAGTGATGACTTTTCAGGGGGATCCTTCTTCCCAGGTCACTATCTACACTGACAGCTGGGCGGTTTTTAAAGGACTGACAACTTGGATGCCCACGTGGAAGTCCAATGAATAGATGATTCATGGAAAGGTGGTGTGGGGAGGCAAGGAAGTCTGGGACTACATCTGGAAGGAAGCTCACTCCCGCACCATAAAAGTGGGGCATGTTGATGCACATGTGCCCCTAGTACCAGACTTTGAGAACTATAACAGAGTTGCAGATGAAATCGCAAAAGTGAAGGCAGTTGTGCCAATTGATCCTGTTTTGATGAACTTGGCCAACTGGGCCCACAAACAATCTGGACATTTGGGGCAGAAAGCAACATATGAATGGGCACAGCAGAGAGGATTGCCTATATCCATGGACATGATAAAGACTGTAATAGGGAACTGTACAGTGTGTGGAGAAGTGCGACAATGGCCATTGCAAAAGTACTCCACTGGGTCGATTAAGAGGGGTGAGAGGCCTGCAGAGATCTGGCAGATTGACTTCATCGGTCCCCTGCCCCGGGGAAACAATGGACTGAGATATTGTTGCACTGCAGTGGACACCTATTCAGGACTTATGCTTGTTCATCCTTGCAAACGTGCAGATCAAGCCGCAACGCTTCAACTGCTTCAGAAACTTGTCGTTGCTTATGGTTGTCCCAAACAAGTCCAAAGTGATAATGGCTCACACTTCACCGGATTAACAGTACAGCAGTGGGCCAAAGATTCTGGAGTGTACTGGTTGTGCCACATCCCATACCATCCACAGGCAGCTGGTTTGATTGAAAGATACAACGGGCTATTGAAGGACTAGATACGCAAAATTACACCCACACATACACTAAGGGGGTGGGATCGGGTCCTCACACAGGCAGTCATGTTGTTAAATTCTAGGCCAATAGCCAAAAGCACACCATATGAGAGGATGGTAGGGGCTGAGGCACAGATTCCACAGCTGGAGTGCAGAGTTCAGTATTTATGTAAGGTTCCTGAAAGAACAGGGTTTAACAGATACCATGTTACTGCTTCCCATGACATAGAAACAAAGAGTGACGTATCTGAAGCTGAAGCCTCTCTAGGAATGAGAGGGAATCTGGCAGGAAGGTTTGAAGTTATATTTGCATTGGCAGATGAGCTTCAAGACAGTGGCTGGGACTCTGACTGGTTAGTGGATACTTCTCAGCAAGAGTGGAAAGTGAGGCTACATAACATCAAACCTTCCAAAATAAACAGCAGTGATTTTCTGGGAAATATCAGTATATTTCCTCTCCTCCCTATTGATGTTCTTTGGGAGGGTCAGGGGTGCATACAGGCAGGTGGCAAAGTATTGGTCATATATCCAGGCAAGAAGCCATTTAGAGGAGAGATTGTAGCTGAAGGGCCAGGATCTACTGTTTATGTATTATTAGAAGGAACAGATAATCCGCTTTGTTTTCTACTCCACAGGCTGTCTCTGATTTGATCCATAGGAAGACCAGATTAAAGTGGTTACATGATGGAAAGAATGACGGAAGATCACAAGAGCTGTGGAGAACAAGGCCTTTGATGTATTTCGAGCCTGGACTTGTTTCTAAAGAACTTTAGAATGGACTTTCTAATGAACTTTTATCCAAAGACTGAAACACCTTCCCAGTGACAGAAATATGGGAGGGGTTGCATTTAAGGAAAATTCATGTGTATATTGAGTTTTTAGTAATGAAGAGATTTTCTGTGTGTGGTCTGAGAGAGAAAAAATAAAAAATCATAGGGCGGAATGTATTGCGTTTGTTAAAAATATGATTTTTATTATATTAATCAGACATAGGATACATGGGACAATTTTACAATAGTGGGTTGGTCAGATTACTGTCAGTATTTTGGTTTGAGTAGATTTCTCAAACAAATATTTTACTCGTTTGAGATTTCTTTCAGCTCTCAAACTGAAAGAATGACAGTTTAGATTACAGGTTTTTGGTTTGAGTAGACAATAGGTTAGATACCATTGTTGTATTCAATATGCTAATGTCTCTATAGCCACAGTAAACAAGTAAGACATTACTTGTTTGAGATTTCTTTCAGCTCTCAAACTGAAAGAATAACTGTTTAGATTACTAACAGGTTTGTTTTGAGTAGACAATAGGTAGATAGCATTGTTGTATTCAATGCTATTGTTGAAATACAGCTACAGTTTTGATAACAATGGTAAACAGCCTGACACACATAAAAGGAGGCATAAGCTAGTAGGACAGGGACACACCATGTTGCTGTAAGATCAGTGAGAAGCCACTCATGAAGAAGAACAGAACCTGGTCTCCAAGAAGAATTATTGCCAATGGAGATCACGAGTAATCGAAGATAAGTAACCTTTAAATGTATTTGTAGTTATAGACCATAGGCTGTTCTATTTGCTAGGCATTTTGCTTGTTATAGAAATCTGTCAGTCTTGTATTTTAGTCCTAATATTGTAATAGTTTTGTATGTACAGCATCTTGTATAATAAAAGCACATTTACACACTGCAGAAGTCTCAGCTTCCTTGTTATACCACAGAGTAACCTTGCTAGATAAACGCAAGCGAAACATTTGGGGGCTCGTCCGGGATCTGTGCTATAATTCAATTGAAGCAGACTTGTTTTTCTGTAGTGTGTTGTGTAGCTTGTGCTAGGTAAAATTCTGTGTAAGCTGTTTAGGAAAAGCAAGGCTGCAGAGGGTTCTGGTGACCAGAAGAAAGTGTGCAGCTTACCTATCTGGGCCAGAAATAATGAGTGGGAGCCTCTTGCTAATGAATTTGTGAAGTATGCTTCTCCCTTGAAGCTGACTTGGGGTGATAAAGTCTCAGATCATTTTGTAGATTTTAGCCTTAAGGGGTTGGATTTAAGTAAGAAAGAGAAGAGGACAGTGTCCACAGTGGGTTGGTACTTCCTCCATGCTCTCTATACTGAATCACATAGAAGGGAGAAGGCAGAGGCAGAAGTTAAGGTATTAAAAGACCAGCTAGCAGTTGCTTCAGAGTGTGTAAGTTCAACCGCTAGTCGGGCTGATGATTTGCAAGAGCGGTGTGCAGCCCTCATGACCAAATCAATTAATGCCTTAAGGAAAAGGAAGGGGCGTAAACCTGTTAGTAAAGCCAGGGTACGTGCCATTGTCACATCCCAAAATTGGGATTGTGAGGATGTGTTCTCCTCAAATGATAGTGAGGATGAGGAGATAGAGTTTGATATTTCAGAGGATGATCTGCTAGTGGGAAAGAAAAAGTATGCCAGACCTCTCATTACTAAGCATAGGAAATGGCAACATGATAGAGAGGATATGGCAGATGGGGAGGTGCATTATCGCAACCCCAGAGATGTTGAATTTGAAAAAGTACGGGAGTTTTCACAAACTGAACTCCATGAGCTGGCAAAACAATACAACCAAAGGTCTGGGGAGCCCCTATTGAGTTGGCTCCTACGCTTATGGGATGAAGGGGTGGACAGTGTTGTATTGTCAGGTAAGGAAGCAGTGGCTATGGGAGTGTTAACCCATGATCCACAATTGCGTCAGGCAATGCGAACAGCCCGAGAGTTTAGCGTGAATTTTTCACTGTTAGACCTTGTGAGAGATGGAATAGTCCGAGTATACGCTAGTCCTACTGACCTGGAAAATACCTACTCCTGGAGATCATTAGGAGAGGGTATTTCCAGGTTACGTGAGATGGGCTGAATAACCGGATTAAATACATTTCCAGAATCGATAGGTCCAGATATGGAACCCTTTACGTCTGCTCTGTGCTCTAAGCTGATGAAGTCTGCGCCACTTAATCTCAGGGCTCCATTATTGTCCTTGTTGGGAGGCCTGGGATTTAACAGCAAGATTCATGAAGCCACAACCCTTTTAAGCCAGTTGGGGGAGATAGAGGAGACTAAAACAAAACCTGTCAGGGCAGTAGATAAGGTCAAGGCCAGACAGGAAGAATACAAGCAGAAAAGAACAGAGAAGAAACGGAAAGGGGTAGAGAAAACAGAAGGTGGAGAGAAAACCAGGCTAGTTGTTTCTAGGAAAGAAATGTGGGTGGATCTATTAAAGGCAGGAGTACCTAAAGATGAGATAGATGGCATTTCTACTGCAGAAATGCTGAAGAGGTGGAAACATTTAGTAGGGAAAACTGTCAGGGTTAGATACACTACTCCTATTGAAGATAACATCAGCCTAGACTTAGAGGAAACAGAACAGACCCCTCCTGTTAGCCCCAAACCAATTCCCAAAACTGAACATGAACCCAAACCCAAATCCCTTTATCCTGGGGCAGAGTTAGAGAGAATCAGAAAAGGGGATTGGGAGGTTCCTTATCCTTTATGAAGGGAAGGTGAGTCTCCTGTAATAGCAGTGAGGGCAGTGACAGCAGGAGACCGACGCCCATATGCACCTGTCACTGTATGGTGGGGGAAGTCATCTTCTCCTACACATGTAATGGCTTTAGTTGATAGTGGAGCCGAAGTTACACGTTTGCAAGGAAATCCTTCCCATCACAAAGGAGAATTGATTTATGTAGAAGGTTTGGGAGGGCAAACTACACCAGCAGTTAGGATACGGGTGAAATTGGCTATTGGTAAGGGATCAGGATTTATGACAAATATTTTAATATCAGAGTTACCCGAAAATATTCTTGGGATGGATGTACTTCAAGGTCAGTCAATTCAGACTGAAAGAGGTACATTCACATTTGGGTATCCTGATAAAGTGTATCTGGTAAGGGCGGTGAAGGCTGTGGTCAGAGGTCATGCGAAATGGACCCCTGTCTACATTCCCCCACCAGAGAAGCCAGTCTGTCTCAAGCAGTACAGACTTCCTGGAGGCCACAAAGAAATTGGGGAGACTATTCAAGAACTGTTGAGAGTAGGGATCCTCAGACCTGCTGTAAGTCCTTTCTCGTCTCCGGTGTTCCCAGTAAAGAAACCTGATGGGACATATAGAATGACTGTGGATTACAGAGGTCTAAACAAAGTGGCACCTCCATTGAAGTCAACTGTACCAGATATGATCTCAATTGTTGAGAAAATTGCTAAAGATGCAGGAGAATATCATGCTGTGATAGACCTGGCTAATGCTTTCTTTTCAATTTTGATAGACCCAGATTGTCAAGACCAGTTTGCTATGGTGTGGGACGGCCGCCAGTACACTTTCACTGTCCTTCCGCAAGGCTATCTTCATTCTCCAACGATTTGTCATGGACTGATTGCCCGAGATTTAAGGACCCTGAATTTGAAAGTCGCTGTGTTTCACTACATTGATGACATCATGATCTCTGGGACAAAATAAGATGTAACTGAAGCACTGCACCTGCTGATACAGCACTTGGAGAACAGAGGATGGGCTATCAACAGAGACAAAGTCCAAGGACCTGCCACAGAGGTGAAATTCCTAGGAATGATGTGGACTGGGCCACAGAGGAAGATTCCAGAGACAGTTGTGCAAACTATCCAGGCGCTGTCGCCCCCTACTACCAAAAAGGAGGCACAGAAGTTCATTGGAGTTGTGGGATTCTGGAGATCGTTCATCCCACATCTTGGACTGATTCTGAGGCCTATATACAATGTTACCAGAAAAAAGACTGAGTTCTCATGGGGTTCAGAGCAGCGGACTGCATTCCTGGCTGCTAAAGAAGCTATTTTGCAGCATCAGGGATTGGGACCTGTGAGACAAGGAGTACCATTTCAGCTGGATGTAGTGGAGCAGAATGGTACCATATCTTGGAGTCTGTGGCAGCCAAATGAAAAGAAATGACTGAGAGCAATACCTATTGGATTTTGGTCCATCAATGAGTACCTGTGCGACTACGGCACCAGGACAGGGTCAGTGGAGCTCGGGTTTTTTTCACCATGCCAGTGGGGAATGATCAGGGATGCATGCACTGTCCTGGCACCATTTGAGGAGGCCACGAGGATGGTGAGCAGTGACAGTGCATGCATCAGTGACATTGTACCTCTTGTCCACCTGTTGGAGCATACGCTGCGTGGAATAATGGACAGGGCACTTGAGGCAGAACAGAGGCAGGAAGAGGAGGACTTCCTTGCCTCTCAAGGCCCCCTTTACCCAGACAGTGTTACTTCTGTCCCACCCATCACACAGGAAGAGGACGAGGAGGAGGAGGAGGAGGATTGTGTCAGCATGGAGGTGGAGCCTGGCACTCAGCATCAACAGCAGCAGTCTTTTAGGGATGATTTACAGTCCCAAGAAACCCGTGGACTAGTACATGGCTGGGAGGAGGTGGCTGCGGATCATGTCATCCTTAGTGACCCAGAGGACTCCGGACTGAATGCCTCAGCTAACCTACGCTGCATGGCCTCCCTGATCCTGCAAAGTCTGCGGAAGGATCCTCCTATTCTTCGGATCAAGGATCCACGGTACAAGGGTAAGGTTGCGGACCTTATCTTGCCGTCGCAGAGGGAGCAGAGGATGAAACATCTCCGGGAGGCCTTGCAGAAAGGTCTGTGCAACGCGTTCCCAGAGACTGGGAGGATACAAACTCCTGGTCCTGGACAACGAGTTGCTGAGGCTTTGGTCAGTAGCAGAAGGAGCGGTGGAGAAGGTGGCCATCTGACCGATGCGTTCAGACAATTTTTTAGTCCGCAGCCCCAAGGTATGATTGGTTCCAGCAACCATCGCCAGCGTCTGATATACATGGTGCAGGAATACCTAGGGGCAAGGTCAGACTTTCCCACTGAAAATCCTCTGGCTTACTGGGTCTTGAGGATGGATCACTGGCCAGAGCTTGCACAGTATGCAATTGAGCTACTGGCCTGTCCTGCATCCAGCGTTCTTTCGGAACGCACATTCAGTGCTGCTGGAGGCTTTGTCACCGATCACAGGGTGCGCCTGTCCACCGACTCGGTTGATCGACTGACCTTCATAAAGATGAATCAGTCTTGGATCACCACCAGCTACCAGGCACCTGAAGCTGATGTAACAGAATAATTTATTTTGAAATGTCACATCCCTTCAAGACTGCCTATGCTGATGCTGAGTGACTGTCCTGTTATGTTGACTGACTATCCTCTTCCTCCTCAATAAACCTGATGATAGCTTGGAAGAACATTTTTGTTTCTGGGTGCCGCCACCAGTGGCTAAGACCCAATTTTTCAGCCCCTGTTTAACAGGGGCATGGAATTACAATTTTTTATGCAATGCTTTGCAGCAGGGCTCATTCCTGCACTCCAACTAGAGTATTTGGGAGAGGTTGCAGTGTCGTGGCACCAGCACCAGTGCCTAAGGCCCAATTTTTCAGCCCCTGTTTAACAGGGGCGTGTAATTAAAATTTTTGATGCAATACTTTGCAACAGGGCTCATTGCTGTGCTCCAAGTACAGTATCTGTGAGGGGTTGCAGTGTTGTGGCACCAGCACCAGTGCTTAAGGCACAATTTTTCAGCCTCTGTTTAACAGGGCCGTGTAATTACAATTTTTCATGCAATACTTTGCTACAGGGCTCATTGCTGTGCTCCAAGTACAGTATCTGTGAGGGGTTGCAGTGTTGTGGCACCAGCACCAGTGCCTAAGGCCCAATTTTTCAGCCCATGTTTAACACGGGCGTGTAATTAAAATTCTTGGTCTAATAATTCACAGCAGGGCCCATTCCTGTGCCCACCAAGAGTAACTGTGAGGGCTTACAATGTTGTGGCAACACCGTCCACCACCACCACCACCACCAAAGGCCCAATTTTTCTGCCCCTGTTCAACAGGGGCATGCAATTACAATTCTTGATCTAATAATTCACCACAGGGCCCATTCCTGCGCCCACCAAGAGTAACTGTGAGGGCTTACAATGTTGTGGCAACACCACCACCACCACCACCAAAGGCCCAATTTTTCTGCCCCTGTTCAACAGGGGCATGCAGTTACAATTCTTGATCTAATAATTCACAGCAGGGCCCATTCATGCGCCCACCAAGAGTAACTGTGAGGGCTTACAGTGTTGTAGCACCAGCACCACCACCAAAGGCCCAATTTTTCCTACCACTGTTCAACAATGGCATGTAATTACAATTCCTGATATAATACTTCACAGCAGGGCGTTCCAGCGCCCAACAAGAGTAACTGTGAGCGCTTATAGTGTTGTGGCAGTGTTGTAGCGGTGACTTGAGGAGGAATGGGAACATCTCCTATACTTAGAGGGGGGATGTGAACGTCCCCTGTGATGATGGGTCCTAGACGGAATGTCGCGTCTTGACCTGGAGGATGAATGGTGATGGTGATGATGATGATTTGTATTCGTTTGTTGTAGATCGATACATACCGTTTAAACAAGCAATAAACTTTAAACAGTGAAAGGCTTACATTAGATGTTTAGATGCAGGAAAATAAGATGGCTGACTTAACCTGCGAGAGATTATAAAATATAGCCATACTTCTGGATAAAATTCAAACAGTATTGTTCAAGACACTTGCAATACCCTAATTAAGACAAAACGCGAAATAGAGCACAATGTCAGCATTGCCGTGATTTGGTTTGTATTGTTTTTTTGTAGATTGTTACACATGACAATTTTTTTAGTCCGCAGCCCCAAGGTTTGATCGGTTTCAGCAACCATCAGTACATCAGTGATGATCCATAGTACATCAGTGATGATCCATAGTACATCAGTGATAGGGATGAGCTCGGTTTTCGAGTCGAACATAGGTTCGACTCGAACATCGGCTGTTCACGCGTTCGGCGAACAACAAACGATTTGGGCCGTTCGCGCCAAATTCGAGTGACGCGAACGGCCCACAATACACTGCGCCATCGCAGTGTAATCCCGGCGCTGTGATTGGCCAAGCATGCACTGTGACCCTGCATGCTTGGCCAATCACAGCGCCGGCAGCGAGGAGAGCAATGATTGGCCACAGGCAGGATGCCTGTGGCCAATTATAGCTGAGGGGGTTTAGTACACGCCCCACACTATAAAAGGCCGCCAGCGCGGCGGCCTTGTGTAGTGTGTTCCGGAGCAGGGGAAGTGAAGGATAGGCAGGGACAGTGTCAAATCTTGTCAAATCTATTCTTTGCTAAACCTTGTGTGTAGGGACAGAGAAGGATGGGCAGGGAGAGTGTCAGTGTCATATTCTTTGCTAAACCTTGTGTGTAGGGAGAGAGAAGGATAGGCAGGGAGAGTGTAAGTGTCATATACTTTGATAAACCTTGTGTGCAGGGAGAGAGAAGGATAGGCAGGGGACAGTGTCAGTGTCATATTCTTTGCTAAACCTTGTGTGCAGGGAGAGAGAAGGATAGGCAGGGAGAGTGTCAGTGTCATATACTTTGATAAACCTTGTGTGCAGGGAGAGAGAAGGATAAGCAGGGGACAGTGTCAGGTCATTGTTGCTAAGCCTCCTGCACATTATACACCTGAAGTTAGCCCGTATTGCTGCTTTTTCCTGGTGTGTTACACCAACAGGATTTTGCGGCACTTACAGCGGGCGGAGTGTACCTCCTGACCATATTACACCTTAACTTAGCCTGTATTGCTGCTTTTTCCTGGTGTGTTACACCAACAGGATTTTGCGGCACTTACAGCGGGTGGAGTGTGCCTCCTGACCATATTACACCTTAACTTAGCCTGTATTGCTGCTTTTTCCTGGTGTGTTACACCAACAGGATTTTGCGGCACTTACAGCGGGCGGAGTGTACCTCCTGACCATATTACACCTTAACTTAGCCTGTATTGCTGCTTTTTCCTGGTGTGTTACACCAACAGGATTTTGCGGCACTCACAGCGGGCGGAGTGTACCTCCTGATCATATTACACCTTAACTTAGCCTGTATTGCTGCTTTTTCCTGGTGTGTTACACCAGCAGGATTTTGCGGCACTTACAGCGGGCGGAGTGTGCCTCCTGACCATATTACACCTTAACTTAGCCTGTATTGCTGCTTTTTCCTGGTGTGTTACACCAACAGGATTTGCGGCACTTACAGCGGGCGGAGTGTACCTCCTGACCATATTACACCTTAACTTAGCCTGTATTGCTGCTTTTTCCGGGTGTGTTACACCAACAGGATTTTGCGGCACTTACAGCGGGCGGAGTGTACCTCCTGACCACATTACACCTTAACTTAGCCTGTATTGCTGCTTTTTCCTGGTGTGTTACACCAACAGGATTTTGCGGCACTTACAGCGGGCGGAGTGTGCCTCCTGACCATATTACACCTTAACTTAGACTGCATTGCTGCTTTTTCCTGGTGTGTTACACCAACAGGATTTTGCGGCACTTACAGCGGGCGGAGTGTGTCTCCTGACCATATTACACCTTAACTTAGCCTGTATTGCTGCTTTTCCCATTTCCCTGCAGGCCATTAGAATGTCTGGAAGGCAAACAAGGAGAGGCAGACAGTCAGGAGCCAATAAAAGAGGGCAAGCAGGCTCTGTGTCTAGAGACAACAGTGCTGGTCGTGGACGCGGTGCATCGCCATCAGCACGTGGCCATGGGACATGCTTGTCCTTCTTTTCGGCAGCTGGACGTGTTGAGCCGCATCATGCCGAAGACTTGGTAGAGTGGATGTCCAAGCCCTCCTCATCCTCCTCATCCTCTCTCACCCAGGCTCAGGGTACTGGCAAAGCAGCTGCCAAAGCGTCCTCTTCCCTGGTATCAATGTCATCATCAGTCACTCCTTCCCTAGACCAACCATGTCCTCCTGAGGAGTCCCCCGAACTGTTTGAGCACAGTGTTGGGTACATGCTCCAGGAGGATGCCCAGCGTTTCGAAGGGTCTGATGATGATACCCAGCTAGAGGAAGGCAGTAGCATGAGAGCAGAGAGAGGGGATGCTCAAGAAGGACACCAATCTGGCAGTCATGTTCCAGCAGCTGCAGCATACTGCCAGATTGGCTCCAGTGATGAGGAGGGAGGGGATGATAAGGTCACTGACTCCACGTGGGTGCCTAATAGGAGAGAGGAGGAGGAGGATGAGGAGGAGGCCCATCTCCAACGAGGCAGGATGCCCTCGGGGGCCAGCGTAAGGGCAGCACACCGATGGAATCACACCGCAGAGCTCCGCCTGTGCAGGGCGCTGCCTCTGCCCGTTATTCAAAAAGTTCTTTGGTGAGGGCCTTTTTTTAGTCGAGTGCATCAGATTGCACAGCTGCTGTTTGCAACATATGTCTCAAGCGTATATCGCGTGGCCAATACATCACCCGCTTGGGCACCACATGCTTGACCAGACATATGTTGACCTGCCATGCAGCTCGTTGGCAAGCGTACCTTAAAGACCCACACCAAAGAACAAAGCTGACCTCTTCTTGCACCACATCAGCTGGGATCTCCAACCCCACTATACCTTCAGTCCTCTCTGAAACCTGCTCTGAGAGGAATGAAGGTGTAGAATTAGGTGTGTCACAGCCAAGTACTTGCGGGCACTCTGCTAGCAGTGCACAAACGTCCGATTCTAGCAGGCAAATTTCCCTGCCCCAGCTGCTGGACCGTCAAAAGAAGTTCACTCCCAGCCATCCACATGCCCAGCGGTTGAATGCTAGCTTGCCTAAATTGCTAGCGCTTCAACTGCTGCCTTTTCAGTTTGTAGACTCGGCCCCCTTCCGTGAGTTTGTGCAATGTGCGGTTCCTCAGTGGCAGGTTCCCAAACGCCACTTTTTCTCACGGAAGGCGATTCCGGCTCTCTACCGGCATGTGGAATGCAATGTCTTGGCCTCGCTGGACAGGGCGGTCAGCGGTAAGGTGCATATTACCGCTGACTCATGGTCCAGCAGGCATGGACAGGGACGTTACCTTTCTTTCACGGCCCATTGGGTCACTCTTTTGGCAGCTGGGAAGGATGCAGGACAAGGTGCAGTAGTGTTGGAGGTTGTTCCACCGCCACGCCTGCAAAATGCTACTACTGGTTGTGACACACCTCTGTCCTCCACCCCCTCCTCTTCTTCTTCCTCCGTGGCCTCTTCCTGTGCTTTTTCCTCAGAACCAGCGGTGCTCCGTAGGCGTTCAAGGGGCTACGCAAGTACGCAGGCAAAAAGATGCCATGCCGTGCTTGCGCTGGTGTGTTTGGGGGACAGGAGCCACACTGGGGCAGAGGTTCTGTCTGCTCTGCAGGGGCAGGCCGAGAGGTGGTTGACGCCACGCCAGCTTAAGCCAGGAATGGTAGTTTGCGACAATGGCACCAACCTCCTCTCCGCTCTCCGACAGGGACAACTGACCCATGTGCCCTGTGTGGCTCACGTCCCTTAACCTGGTGGTGCAGCGGTTCTTGGGCAGGTACCCGGGCTTACAGGATGTCCTGAGGCAGGCCAGGAAAGTCTGTGTGCATTTCTTATAATGCCAGTGCTCGCCTGGCTGAGCTGCAAAAGGAGTTGAACCTGCCCAAGAACCGCCTTATATGTGACATGCCCACCGGTGGAACTCAACGTTGGCCATGCTGCAGCGGCTGCACACGCAGCAGAGGGCCATCAATGAGTACCTGTGCGACTACGGCACCAGGACAGGGTCAGGGGAGCTCGGGTTTTTTTCACCACGCCAGTGGGGCATGATCAGGGATGCATGCACTGTCCTGGCACCATTTGAGGAGGCCACGAGGATGGTGAGCAGTGACAGTGCATGCATCAGTGACACTGTACCTCTTGTCCACCCGTTGGAACATACACTGCGTGGAATAATGGACAGGGCACTTGAGGCAGAACAGAGGCAGGAAGAGGAGGACTTCCTTGCCTCTCAAGGCCCCCTTTACCCAGACAGTGTTCCTTCTGTCCCACCCATCGCACAGAAAGAAGAGGAGGAGGAGGATTGTGTCAGCATGGAGGTGGAGCCTGGCACTTAGCATCATCAGCAGCAGTCTTTTAGGGATGATTTACAGTCCAAAGAAACCAGTGGACTTGTACGTGGCTGGGAGGAGGTGGCTGCGGATCATGTCGTCCTTAGTGACCCAGAGGACTCCGGACCGAATGCCTCAGCTAACCTACGCTGCATGGCCTCCCTGATCCTGCAAAGTCTGCGGAAGGATCCACGTATTCTTCGGATCAAGGAGAGGGACCATTACTGGCTGGCCACTCTCCTTGATCCACGGTACAAGGGTAAGGTTGCGGACCTTATCTTACCGTCGCAGAGGGAGCAGAGGATGAGACAACTCTGGGAGGCCTTGCAGAAAGGTCTGTGCAACGCGTTCCCAGAGACTGGGAGGTTACAAACTCCTGGTCCTGGACAACGAGTTGCTGAGGCTTCGGTCAGTCAAAGAAGGAGAGGTGGGGAAGGTGGCCGTCTGACCGAAGCGTTCAGACAATTCTTTAGTCCGCAGCCCCAAGGTATGATCGGTTCCAGCAACCATCGCCAGCGTCTGATATACATGGTGCAGGAATACCTAGGGGCAAGGTCAGACTTGGACACCTTCCCCACCGAAAATCCTCTGGCTTACTGGGTCTTGAGGATGGATCACTGGCCAGAGCTTGCACAGTATGCAATTGAGCTACTGGCCTGTCCTGCATCCAGCGTTCTTTCAGAACGCACATTCAGTGCTGCTGGAGGATTTGTCACGGATTTGCCTGTCCACCGACTCTGTTGATCGACTGACCTTCATAAAGATGAACCAGTCTTGGATCACCACCAGCTACCAAACACCTGAAGCTGATATAACAGACTAATTTATTTTCAAATGTCAAATCCCTTCAAGACTGATGCTGATGCTGAGAGACTGTTCTGTTATGTTGATCGACTATCCTCCTCCTCCTCAATGATCCGATTGACGATGATAGCTTGGAAGAACATTTTTGTTTCTGGGTGCCGCCACCAGTGGCTAAGGCCCAATTTTTCAGCCCCTGTTTAACAGGGGTGTGTTATTACAATTTTTTATGCAATGCTTTGCAGCAGGGCTCATTCCTGCACTCCAACTAGAGTATCTGGGAGTGGTTGCAGTGTCGTGGCACCAGCACCAGTGGCTAAGGCCCAATTTTTCAGCCCCTGTTTAACAGGGGCGTGTAATTACAATTTTTGATGCAATACTTTGCAACAGGGCTCATTGCTGTGCTCCAAGTACAGTATCTGTGAGGGGTTGCAGTGTTGTGGCACCAGTGCCTAAGGCCCAATTTTTATGCCCCTGTTTAACAGGGGCATGTAATTACAATTTTTTATGCAATGCTTTGCAGCAGGGCTCATTCCTGCACTCCAACTAGAGTATCTGGGAGAGGTTGCAGTGTCGTGGCACCAGCACCAGTGGCTAAGGCCCAATTTTTCAGCCCAAGTTTAACAGGGGCGTGTAATTACAATTTTTGATGCAATACTTTGCAACAGGGCTCATTGCTGTGCTCCAAGTACAGTATCTGTGAGGGGTTGCAGTGTTGTGGCACCAGTGCCTAAGGCCCAATTTTTCAGCCCCTGTTTAACAGGGGCATGTAATTACAATTCTTGATCTAATAATTCACAGCAGGGCCCATTCCTGCGCCCACCAAGACTAACTGTGAGGCCTTACAGTGTTGTGTCAACACCACCACCACCAAAGGCCCAATTTTTCAGCCCCTGTTCAACAGGGGCATGCAATTACAATTCTTGATCTAATAATTCACAGCAGGGCCCATTCATGCACCCACCAAGAGTAACTGTGAGGGCTCACAGTGTTGTGGCAACACCAACATGTAAGGGGCAAATTTCAGCTGAGTATATACGGCAGGCCCCTACTTTCAAACATCCAACTTACAAACGACTCCTCCTTGCAAACGGAAGGATACAACAGGAAGTGAGAGGGAATCTACCCCTAGGAAGGCAAATTCTCTCCTGTAAGAGTTAATATGGGAAAAAAAGTCTCTCCTCTCCACTGATGCTTTATCACCAATTCTTGTTTCAATAAAAAAACCAAATTTTCAAAAAACATTTGTCATTAGGATGGAAAGTGAGGTGAACTGTTCTGAACAGGTGCACACTGCACAGACAGCAAAACAAATGTTACAGGGGTGATAACCCTTCCCTATGTTTTCCAAAAAGCTTAAAAATAGATTTTTTGCCTGGAGCTACACTTAAACAATGTACCTGTTCAAAATTACAAACAGATTCTACATAAGAACAAACCTACAGTCCCTGTCTTGTATGCACCGCCTGTATACGGCTGTTCAGAGTATATAGGGCCTTTTTTATTTTGTGTGCGGGGTTCCCCTTAATATCCATATATCCATATCCATATCCATATCCAATATAATGGGCTGGGGTGGGGGGGGGGGGGGGTGTGATGGGGTAGCTATGCCATTTTTCTTAAAGATTTTCATCCATATTACCGGGACCAGACATTACATTAAAGCCGCAAGCAGTTTTAAATGGCTTTTTTTCCTTTAGAAATGTAATTTTGTGCAGGGACAGTTCTAAACACGGGAAACACGTGGCACTTCACAGGCATACTTTAGACACCCCCCAGGTACGATATTTAAAGGAATATTTGACTTTTTTTTCACTTTATGCATCATTAAAATGACTGCTCCAGAAAAACTGCCGTTTTTAAAACTTCTTTTTTGCATTGATACATGTCCCCTGGTGCAGAACCCGGGTTCACAAACCCTTTTTAGGACAATAACATGCATAATAGTCGTTATAATTAGCACTTTAGATTTCGAACGTTCGCATCCATTGTATTTAATAGGGTTCTAAAGTTCGTGCGAACTTTCGGTCAGTTTGCGGGTTCTGGTGCGAACCGAACCCGGGGGTGTTCGGCTCATCACTAATCAGTGATGATCCATAGTACATCAGTGATGGCTCATAGTACATCAGTGATGATCCATAGTACATCAGTGATGATCCATAGTACATCAGTGATGATCCATAGTACATAAGTGATGATCCACAGTACATCAGGGATTTCCACAGTACATCAGTGATGATCCAAAGTACACCAGTGATGATCCATAGTACATCAGTGATGATCCACAATACATCAGTGATGATCCATAGTACATCAGTGATGATCCTCAGTACATCAGGGATGCTCCATAGTACATCAGGGATGGTCCATAGTACATCAGGGATGGTCCATAGTACACCAGTGATGATCCATAGTACACCAGTGATGATCCATAGTACACCCATGATGGCCCATAGTACATCAGTGATGATCCTCAGTACATCAGTGATGATCCACGGTACATCAGTGATGATCCACAGTACATCAGTGATGATCCATAGTACACCAGTGATGATCCATAGTACATCAGAGATGGCTCATCATAGTACATCAGTGATGATCCATAGTACATCAGTGATGATCCATAGTACATCAGTGATAATCCATAGTACACCAGTGATGGCCCATAGTACATCAGTGATGATCTATAGTACATCAGTGATGATCCACAGCACATCAGTGATGATCCATAGTACACCAGTGATGATCCATAGTACATCAGTGATGGCTCATAGTACATCAGTGATGATCCATAGTACATCAGTGATGATCCATAGTACATCAGTGATGATCCATAGTACATCAGTGATGATCCTCAGTACATCAGTGATGATCCACAGTACATCAGTAATGATCCACAGTAAATCAGTGATGATCCATAGTACATCAGTGATGATCCACAGTACATCAGTGATGATCCTCAGTACATCAGTGATGATCCACGGTACATCAGTGATAATCCACAGTACATCAGGGATGGTCCATAGTACATCAGTGATGATCCACAGTACATCAGTGATGATCCATAGTACACCAGTGATGGCCCATAGTACATCAGTGATGATCTATAGTACACCAGTGATGATCCACAGTACATCAGTGATGATCCACAGTACATCAGTGATGATCCACAGGACATCAGGGGTGGTCCATAGTACATCAGTGATGATCCATAGTACACCAGTGATGATCCATAGTACACCTGTGATGGCACATAGTACATCAGTGATGATCCACAGTACATCAGTGATGATCCTCAGTACATCGGTGATGATCCTCAGTACATCGGTGATGATCCTCAGTACATCAGTGATGATCCACGGTACATCAGTGATGATCCACAGTACATCAGTGATGATCCACAGTACATCAGGGATGGTCCACAGTACATCAGTGATGATCCATAGTACATCAGTGATGATCCATAGTACACCAGTAATGATCCATAGTACATCAGTGATGGCTCATAGTACATCACTGATGATCCATAATACATCAGTGATGATCCATAGTACATCAGTGATGATCCATAGTACATCAGTGATGATCCATAGTACACCAGTGATGGCCCATAGTACTTCAGTGATGATCTATAGTACATCAGTGATGATCCACAGTACATCAGTGATGATCCACAGTACATCAGTTATGATCCACAGTACATCAGTGATGATCCATAGTACATCAGTGATGATCCTCAGTACATCAGTGATGATCCACAGTACATCAGTGATGATCCACAGTACATCAGTGATGATCCACAGTACATCAGTGATGATCCATAGTACATCAGTGATGATCCATAGTACATCGGTGATGATCCATAGTACACCAGTGATGGCCCATAGTACATCAGTGATGATCTATAGTGCATCAGTGATGATCCATAGTACATCAGTGATGATCCATAGTACATCAGGGATGTTCCATAGTACATCGGTGATGATCCATAGTACACCGGTGATGGCCCATAGTACACCGGTGATGGCCCATAGTACATCATTGATGATCTATAGTACATCAGTGATGATCCACAGTCAGGGCCATCTTTTCCATTGGGCACGCTGGGCAGTTGCCCGGGGGCCACATTTGCCTGGGGGAACCCACCGGCTGCCCAGCGACCCCAGTAAAAAATGGTGGGAAGCGGCGGGTCAGAACTGTGCATGCGCAGTTTGCGGAAATCGCAGAGAAGATCCAATCCTCCACGAGTGCTGCCTCTGTCTGTCCGCCGATGATGACGTTAGCCACACCCGCCAGACTTAAAAAAAAGCAGGAGGCGCTGAAGGTGAATGGACAGACTAGAGTTGTCAGAGCAGACAGCACAGCAGGCTTGAAGCAGAGTGTGGCGGAGTCAGACCCCTGTCGGCAGTGCCGGTTTTCGTGAGCCTGTAACCTGCCCAGCCACCAGCCAGTATAGACACGGAGTGCCCTGGTCAGTGTTGTATGGTGAGTGGCTGTCTGGCTGACTGTGCAGCTTGCACAAAGAGATCGGGGGGTGTTCTGTTGCTCTGATGTAAGTGGGAACTCTGATGTAAAGAGAAAGCATTGGACTCTGATATAAGGTGGTCTCTGGTCACCAGAGCCCCCCTTACATCAGCGTTTCCCCTTACATCATGATCTGCAGTGTTCCCCTTTACATAAGAGTTCCCTTTCACTGTAAGGGGGAATCCTGCAGACTCTGATGTAAGAGGAAACTCTGTGCTGGCTGGGTTATAGTAACCTAACCTTCATGTCAATAAAGAAATGTTTTTTTTTTACTTTTGTTTAACTTAAACACATTGCTAATAGCACGATCTATATGTTGTGAGGGGGTTAGCTCGGCAGCGGGTGTGTGTGACCCCCGGGATGAGCTCCCCACACAAAAACAGGCCCAGCAAACGGAGGTTGTGGTTTTCAAAATCAAAAAAAGGTGCGGTTTATTTTCTATTTACAGTGACAAAACACAGCAAAGCCAAAAGAAACATAAACAAAATAAATCCTGGTCAACTTGACCTCTGACTAAACATACAGGTTTCCTAACTAACAACTGGGATCAGCCTAGTGCTGTCCTAGTCCCTAAGTCCCTGGTTTTAAATGTCCAAGCAAATAGCCACACAGGCTTTGTCTCACCGCACAGGGGTTCACTCTCCCTAGACAGTCCACACAGGTCTGGGTCCAGGCATGAGCTAACATCTAATGAAGCTGGGAGTTCTTATAGAGGCCTAAATGAGCTGACAAGCTTCAGCTGGTCTCATCAACTCCCTGTCTGCACGACGCCCCACACTCTCCCTAGAGGTATGAGTCATCCATGAGCCCACTAGCCTCAGCTGGGCTTATACAACTCTCCACCTAGTTGTATAAGTCGGCGTAAAGCCTGAATCTGGGCGAAATATATCTACCCCCCTGGATGCAACCAGGTGACTTTACCTTCCTGCTGTCACATACCCCCCCCTCTTGTTTTAACCTCGGGGTTGGAACACCAGCAATCAGGCATTCATGTACTCGAGACAAAGCATCCACATTCCCCATTTGAACGCCAGGGCGATGCTTTACTGTGAAGTTGAATTCCTGGAGGGCCAGGAACCACCTATTCACTCTTCTATTTGTTTCCTTGTTTTGAGCCATCCACTTTAACGGAGCGTGATCCGTAACCATGTCAAAGTGCCTACCTAGCAGGTAGTACCGAAGGGAATCTAGAGCCCACTTCACCGCTAAACACTCCTTTTCAACGGTGGCGTAATTTACCTCATGGGACTTCAACTTCCTGCTGAGGTAAATGACTGAGTGCTCTTCCCCGTTCCAGACCTGGGACAATACTGCTCCTAACCCCACATCTGACGCATCACTTTGTACGACAAAGTCTTTAGAGAAGTCGGGTGAGTACAACACTGGCTGGCTACATAAGGCTTGTTTCAAGAATTGGAATGCTGCCTCAGCCTCGGGGGTCCATTTAATCATGACCGACCCTTTCCCCTTCGTTAGGTTGGTTAGGGGCACAGCCTTAGAAGCAAAGTGGGGAATGAATCGCCGATAATACCCAGCGATTCCCAGAAAGGCTCGTACCTGCTTCTTGCTGTTGGGACGTGGCCAACTCTGGATGGCCTCGACTTTGTTGAGTTGGGGTTTTATTACTCCCCTCCCAATGGTGTACCCAAGATATTTGGCCTCCTCCTGCCCAATGGTACACTTCTTGGGGTTAGCCGTAAACCCCGCTTCCCGAACAGAGTCCAGGACTGCTTGCACTTTTGGCAGATGTGAGGCCCAATCTGTGCTATGGACAATTACGTCATCCAGGTAAGCCGCAGCATACTTCCGATGGGGCCTCAGCATCTGGTCCATTTTCCGCTGGAATGTGGCCGGCGCATTCTGTAACCCGAACGGCATTCTTTTATATTGGAACGCCCCGTCTGGGGTTACAAATGCGGTTTTCTCTTTGGCCAATTTGGCCAGGGGGATTTGCCAATACCCTTTTGTGAGGTCAAGAGTCGTCATGTATCGGGCTGTTCCCAGCCGGTCGATCAACTCATCTATACGTGGCATGGGGTAGGTGTCAAATTTTGTAACTTTGTTCAACTGACGAAAATCGTTACAAAATCGCCAGCTCCCATCCGGTTTAGGCACCAACACAATGGGACTAGACCAATCACTTTGGGACTCCTCTATCACCCCTAAGTTCAGCATTTTCTGTACTTCCTCCCGTATTGCCTCCCGTCGGGCCTCTGGGATCCGATAGGGTTTTAACTTCACCCTTTCACCGGGCGGGGTAATGATGTCATGCTCTACCCCAGATGTTTGTCCCGGCAGCTCAGAGAATACCTCCTTGTTGCGAAGCACAAACTCCTTAACCTCCTGTTGTTGGGGTTGTGACAAGGTGGCTGCTATTCCAACCTCAGGAATCACGCAACCAGTTTGAGCTGGTGACCAAGTGTCTGCGACTAGGGACTCTCTATCCCTCCAGGCTTTCAACAGATTAACGTGATAGATCTGTTCGGGCTTTCGCCTTCCTGGTTGTCTGACCTTGTAATTCACTTCGCTCACTTTTTCTATTATCTCGTAGGGGCCTTGCCATTTGGCAAGGAATTTACTTTCAACCGTAGGGACAAGTACCAGTATCCTATCCCCCGGGGAAAAGGTACGGGTCTTGGCTCCACGGTTGTACACTCTCTGCTGTGCCAACTGCGCTTGGGCCAAATGTTCCTTCACGATGGGCATTACCTGTGCAATTCGATCTTGCATCAGGGCGACATGCTCAATCACACTCCTGTGGGGAGAACTCTCACTTTCCCAAGTTTCCTTGGCAATATCCAACAGCCCTCTTGGGTGTCTCCCATACAGTAACTCAAAGGGGGAGAATCCCGTAGAGGATTGGGGCACCTCCCTAATAGCAAACATCAGATAAGGAAGTAGACAGTCCCAATCCTTTCCATCTCTATCCACCACTTTCTTCAACATTTGTTTTAGGGTTTTGTTGAATCTTTCAACCAGCCCATCGGTTTGGGGGTGATACACAGATGTACGTAATTGCGTCACTTTGAACAATTTACACAGCTCCTTCATAACCCGGGACATAAAGGGTGTACCTTGGTCCGTAAGCAGTTCTTTACAAATACCCACCCGGCTAAACACAAGAGATAGCTCTTTGGCTATGGTTTTGGCCGAGGTATTTCGGAGAGGGATCGCTTCTGGATAACGGGTGGCATAGTCCATTATAACTAATATGTACTGGTGCCCCCTAGCGGACTTGATTATAGGACCTACCAAATCCATGGCGATCCTCTCAAACGGGACCTCAATGATGGGTAGAGGGACCAGCGGGCTACGGAAATGTGGCATCGGGGCCGACCTCTGACACACAGGGCAGGAGGAACAATAATTTTCTATGTCCTTCATCACCCCCGGCCAATAGAATCTCTGTAATACCCTCTCTCGGGTTTTCTCTGTCCCCAGATGACCTCCAAGAATGTGCCCATGGGCCAACTCCAACACCAACTTCCTGTAAGGTTTGGGCACCACAAGCTGCTCAACGGTTTCTTCTGCCCTTTTTGCCACCCGATACAGTAGGTCCTTCTCTACGCTGAAGTATGGGTAAGTGCAGGTATTATCTGGGTTCACTAACTCGCCATCTATTTTCACTACGTTTTCCCGTGCCTTTATTAGGGCGGGGTCTTTCAACTGTTCTGTGGCAAAGTTTTCCCTGTGAACCTCAAGATCAGAAAACTCCACAGACGGTAGGTTTTCGTCTGAGGAGGTGGGCTCCTCTCTAGTTTCTTGAGTCTCCCCTGCCAATACTGATAAGGGAAATTCCGGAGAGTCCTCACCACTCTCAGGGGAGTTCTGGCTATCACATTCCTGGTACATAGGGGCACCAGTGGGGGGGCTCAGGATCATCCCACAGTTCCCAGAACTTCGGAAAATCCCTTCCCACAATGGCATCATGCGGTAATTGAGATACTAACCCAACTGGATGAGAGAGGGTACCTTTGGGGGTCTTGAAACACACAGTAGTCACTGGATACTCTCGGGTGTCCCCATGCACACAAATAACAGCTACCTTGCTATTCCCAGAGACCTCTGTTTTAACTAATTCCGCCTTTATCAGGGTCACAAGGCTACCTGAATCCAGTAATACCACAACATTTCTACCATTAATACACATTTTGCATAAATGTTTCTCAGTTCCCCGAATGGCAGTGCATGCGACTGTCGCACACAGCGACTGACGTCTGTCCGTCAGAAAGTCATATTGCATGGGTTCCTCCACAACCGGGCAATTTGCTGCAATATGTCCCGCTTGCCGGCAGCGGTAGCAAACAATCCATTTGGCTGCCTCTTGAGCCCCTGACTTCCCAGGCTGTTCTCGCCAAACTTTGGGTAGAGCTCCCACCCTCTCACTCTCTCCACCCTCACCCCTTGGAATCCTCTTATCCGCCCCTGGGGATGGTCTGGTCTTAGGGTGGAAAGTCCGAGTGTCTCTGGAAGAGGCCGTCAGGTTCTCTGTAGCCAAGTATTTCTCCACACGATCCACAAGACCATCGGCCGTCTCTGGGTCTCCATGGCTTACCCACTTTTGGATGGCAGTAGGAAGAGCTCTTAAAAACCGATCCATTACAACACGTTCCACAATCTTTGGTGCGGACAAAGTCTCTGGCTGTAGCCACTTTCTGCTCAGGTGAATGAGATCATACATTTGAGACCTGGGGGGTTTTCCAAGCTGGAAAGTCCAGTTATGCACACGCTGAGCCCGGACAGCCAGGGTGACACCCAGCCTTGCCAATATTTCAGCTTTTAGCATCACATAGTCTTTTGCTTGGTCAGGCTCTAGGTCATAGTAAGCCTTCTGCGATTCACCAGTTAACAGAGGAGCCACCAGTCCAGCCCACTGCTCCTCAGGCCACTTTTCTCTTTCAGCAGTCCTTTCAAATGTGGTCAAAAATACCTCTGGATCATCCTCTCCAGTCATTTTTGTCAATAAACGACTCACCCCAAAGGACGCGGTATTAGTGGGACGGCTTTCCTCACTGGTCTGCGGACGTTGCTGCATTACTGCTTCCATTTGTTGTAGTCTCTGCTCTTGCTTCTGTAACAGGTCTATGAAGCGGGCCTCAGATTGCTGCTGGGCTTGTTGCTGAGCTTCCAGACTCTGTTGGTGAGCTTGCTGCTGGGCTGCAAGGCTCTGTTGATGAGCTTGCTGCTGGGCTGCGAAGTTCTGTTGTTGAGCTGCAAGGCTCTGTTGATGAGCTGCAAGGCTCTTTTGCAAACCTGCATTTGTCTGCTGTTGATTGGCATTTGCTAGAGCCAGCTGCTTCAGTATCTCCTCCATGCTGGCTTAAAAAAAAACTGCCACTGGTTCTCCACCAACTGTGAGGGGGTTAGCTCGGCAGCGGGTGTGTGTGACCCCCGGGATGGGCTCCCCACACAAAAACAGGCCCAGCAAACGGAGGTTGTGGTTTTCAAAATCAAAAAAAGGTGCGGTTTATTTTCTATTTACAGTGACAAAACACAGCAAAGCCAAAAGAAACATAAACAAAATAAATCCTGGTCAACTTGACCTCTGACTAAACATACAGGTTTCCTAACTAACAACTGGGATCAGCCTAGTGCTGTCCTAGTCCCTAAGTCCCTGGTTTTAAATGTCCAAGCAAATAGCCACACAGGCTTTGTCTCACCGCACAGGGGTTCACTCTCCCTAGACAGTCCACACAGGTCTGGGTCCAGGCATGAGCTAACATCTAATGAAGCTGGGAGTTCTTATAGAGGCCTAAATGAGCTGACAAGCTTCAGCTGGTCTCATCAACTCCCTGTCTGCACGACGCCCCACACTCTCCCTAGAGGTATGAGTCATCCATGAGCCCACTAGCCTCAGCTGGGCTTATACAACTCTCCACCTAGTTGTATAAGTCGGCGTAAAGCCTGAATCTGGGCGAAATATATCTACCCCCCTGGATGCAACCAGGTGACTTTACCTTCCTGCTGTCACAATGTGTAAAGTTTAAATACTGACATTTGCACTGTTTGGCACTGAAAACTGTAATTTTAGGTACCTTTTTGCAGTGCCAGTAAAAAATGTGGTTCTGCCAGAAAATGTCATGATTTTTGTCAGTAAAAAATTCTCGTGCGTGATTGTGTAGACAGGGCCCCAGTGCAATGTATTGCCCGGGGGCCTATAATGCTCTTAAGATGACACTGTCCACAGTACATCAGTGATGATCCACAGTACATCAGTGATGATCCACAGTACATCAGAGATGATCCACAGTACATCAGGGATGGTCCACAGTATATCAGTGATGATCCATAGTACATCAGGGATGATCCACAGTACATCAGTGATGATCCACAGTACATCAGTGATGGTCCATAGTACATCAGTGATGGTCCATAGTACACCAGTGATGATCCATAGTACACCAGTGATGGCCCATAGTACACCAGTGATGGCCCATAGTACATCAGTGATGATCCACAGTACACCAGTGATGATCCATAGTACACCAGTGATGGTCCATAGGACATCAGTGATGATCTATAGTACATCAGTGATGGCCCATAGTACATCAGTGATGATCTATAGTACACCAGTGATGATCCACAGGACAACAGTGATGATCCACAGTACATCAGTGATGATCCATAGTACACCAGTGATGGCCCATAGTACATCAGTGATGATCTATAGTACATCAGTGATGATCCACAGTACATCAGTGATGATCTATAGTACACCAGTGATGATCCACAGTACATCAGTGATGATCCATAGTACATCAGTGATGATCCATAGTACACCAGTGATGGCCCATAGTACATCAGTGATGATCTATAGTACATCAGTGATGATCCTCAGTACATCAGTGATGATCCACAGTACATCAGTAATGATCCACAGTAAATCAGTGATGATCCACAGTACATCAGTGATGATCCACAGTACATCAGTGATGATCCACGGTACATCAGTGATAATCCACAGTACATCAGGGATGGTCCATAGTACATCAGGGATGGTCCATAGTACATCAGTGATGATCAACAGTTCATCAGTGATGATCCATAGTAAACCAGTGATGGCCTATAGTACATCAGTGATGATCTTTAGTACACCAGTGATGATCCACAGTACATCAGTGATGATCCACAGTACATCAGTGATGATCCACAGTACATCAGGGATGGTCCATAGTACATCAGTGATGATCCATAGTACACCAGTGATGATCCATAGTACACATGTGATGGCCCACAGTACATCAGTGATGATCCACAGTACATCAGTGATGATCCTCAGTACATCGGTGATGATCCTCAGTACATCGGTGATGATCCTCAGTACATCGTGATGATCCACGGTACATCAGTGATGATCCACGGTACATCAGTGATGATCCACAGTACATCAGGGATGGTCCACAGTACATCAGGGATGGTCTATAGTACATCAGGGATGGTCCATAGTACATCAGTGATGATCCATAGTACACCAGTGATGATCCATAGTACACCAGTGATGGCCCATAGTACATCAGTGATGAACTATAGTACATCAGTGATGATCCACAGTACATCAGGGATGGTCCATAGTACACCAGTGATGATCCATAGTACACCAGTGATGATCCACAGTACACCAGTGATGATCCATAGTACACCAGTGATGGTCCATAGGACATCAGTGATGATCTATAGTACATCAGTGATGATCTATAGTACATCAGTGATGATCCATACAACATCAGTGATGATCTATAGTACATCAGTGATGATCCATAGAACATCAGTGATGATCCACAGTACATCAGTGAAGATCCACAGTACATCAGTGATGATCCACAGTACATCAGTGGTGATCTATAGTACATCAGTGATGATCCACAGTACATCAGTGATGATCCATAGTACATCAGTGATGATCCTCAGTACATCAGTGATGATCCTCAGTACATCAGTGATGATCCACAGTACATCAGTGATGATCCACAGTACATCAGGAATTGTCCACAGTACATCAGTGATGATCCATAGTACACCAGTGATGATCCATAGTACACCAGTGATAATCCATAGTACATCAGTGATGATCCATAGTACATCAGTGATGATCCATAGTACACCAGTGATGATCCACTGTACATCAGTGATGGCCCATAGTACATCAGTGATGATCCATAGTACATCAGTGATGATCCATAGTACCTCAGTGATGATCCACAGTACATCAGTGATGATCCATAGTACACCAGTGATGATCCATAGTACACCAGTGATGATCCATAGTACATCAGTGATGATCCATAGTACATCAGTGATGATCCATAGTACACCAGTGATGATCCACTGTACATCAGTGATGGCCCATAGTACATCAGTGATGATCCATAGTACCTCAGTGATGATCCACAGTACATCAGTGATGATCCATAGTACACCAGTGATGGCCCATAGTACATCAGTGACGATCCACGGTACATCAGTGATGATCCACAGTACATCAGTGATGATCCACAGTACATCAGGGATGGTCCACAGTACATCAGGGATGGTCCATAGTACATCAGGGATGGTCCATAGTACATCAGTGATGATCAACAGTTCATCAGTGATGATCCATAGTAAACCAGTGATGGCCTATAGTACATCAGTGATGATCTATAGTACACCAATGATGATCCACAGTACATCAGTGATGATCCACAGTACATCAGTGATGATCCACAGTACATCAGGGATGGTCCATAGTACACCAGTGATGATCCATAGTACACCAGTGATGATCCACAGTACACCAGTGATGATCCATAGTACACCAGTGATGGTCCATAGGACATCAGTGATGATCTATAGTACATCAGTGATGATCTATAGTACATCAGTGATGATCCATACAACATCAATGATGATCTATAGTACATCAGTGATGATCCATAGAACATCAGTGATGATCCACAGTACATCAGTGAAGATCCACAGTACATCAGTGATGATCCACAGTACATCAGTGATGATCTATAGTACATCAGTGATGATCCACAGTACATCAGTGATGATCCATAGTACATCAGTGATGATCCTCAGTACATCAGTGATGATCCTCAGTACATCAGTGATGATCCACAGTACATCAGTGATGATCCACAGTACATCAGGGATTGTCCACAGTACATCAGTGATGATCCATAGTACACCAGTGATGATCCATAGTACACCAGTGATGATCCATAGTACATCAGTGATGATCCATAGTACATCAGTGATGATCCATAGTACACCAGTGATGATCCACTGTACATCAGTGATGGCCCATAGTACATCAGTGATGATCCATAGTACATCAGTGATGATCCATAGTACCTCAGTGATGATCCACAGTACATCAGTGATGATCCATAGTACACCAGTGATGGCCCATAGTACATCAGTGACGATCCTCAGTACATCAGGGATGGTCCATAGTACATCAGGGATGGCCTATAGTACATCAGGGATGGTCCATAGTACATCAGTGATAATCCATAGTAAACCAGTGATGATCCATAGTACACCCGTGATGGCCCATAGTACATCAGTGATGATCCTCAGTACATCAGTGATGATCCACGGTACATCAGTGATGATCCACAGTACATCAGTGATGATCCACAGTACATCAGTGATGGTCCACAGTACATCAGTGATGATCCATAGTACACCAGTGATGATCCATAGTACATCAGGGATGGTCCATAGTACATCAGGGGTGGTCCATAGTACATCAGTGATGATCCACAGTACATCAGTGATGATCCATAGTACACCAGTGATGGCCCATAGTACATCAGTGATGATCTATAGTACATCAGTGATGGCCCATAGTACATCAGTGATGATCTATAGTACACCAGTGATGATCCACAGTACAACAGTGATGATCCACAATACATCAGTGATGATCCATAGTACACCAGTGATGGCCCATAGTACATCAGTGATGATCTATAGTACATCAGTGATGATCCACAGTACATCAGTGATGATCTATAGTACACCAGTGATGATCCACAGTACATCAATGATGATCCATAGTACATCAGTGATGATCCATAGTACACCAGTGATGGCCCATAGTACATCAGTGATGATCTATAGTACATCAGTGATGATCCTCAGTACATCAGTGATGATCCACAGTACATCAGTAATGATCCACAGTAAATCAGTGATGATCCACAGTACATCAGTGATGATCCACAGTACATCAGTGATGATCCACGGTACATCAGTGATAATCCAGAGTACATCAGGGATGGTCCATAGTACATCAGGGATGGTCCATAGTACATCAGTGATGATCAACAGTTCATCAGTGATGATCCATAGTAAACCAGTGATGGCCTATAGTACATCAGTGATGATCTATAGTACACCAGTGATGATCCACATTACATCAGTGATGATCCACAGTACATCAGTGATGATCCACAGTACATCAGGGATGGTCCATAGTACATCAGTGATGATCCATAGTACACCAGTGATGATCCATAGTACACCTGTGATGGCCCACAGTACATCAGTGATGATCCACAGTACATCAGTGATGATCCTCAGTACATCGGTGATGATCCTCAGTACATCAGTGATGATCCACGGTACATCAGTGATGATCCACAGTACATCAGTGATGATCCACAGTACATCAGTGATGATCCACGGTACATCAGTGATAATCCACAGTACATCAGGGATGGTCCATAGTACATCAGGGATGGTCCATAGTACATCAGTGATGATCAACAGTTCATCAGTGATGATCCATAGTAAACCAGTGATGGCCTATAGTACATCAGTGATGATCTTTAGTACACCAGTGATGATCCACAGTACATCAGTGATGATCCACAGTACATCAGTGATGATCCACAGTACATCAGGGATGGTCCATAGTACATCAGTGATGATCCATAGTACACCAGTGATGATCCATAGTACACATGTGATGGCCCACAGTACATCAGTGATGATCCACAGTACATCAGTGATGATCCTCAGTACATCGGTGATGATCCTCAGTACATCGGTGATGATCCTCAGTACATCGTGATGATCCACGGTACATCAGTGATGATCCACGGTACATCAGTGATGATCCACAGTACATCAGGGATGGTCCACAGTACATCAGGGATGGTCTATAGTACATCAGGGATGGTCCATAGTACATCAGTGATGATCCATAGTACACCAGTGATGATCCATAGTACACCAGTGATGGCCCATAGTACATCAGTGATGAACTATAGTACATCAGTGATGATCCACAGTACATCAGGGATGGTCCATAGTACACCAGTGATGATCCATAGTACACCAGTGATGATCCACAGTACACCAGTGATGATCCATAGTACACCAGTGATGGTCCATAGGACATCAGTGATGATCTATAGTACATCAGTGATGATCTATAGTACATCAGTGATGATCCATACAACATCAGTGATGATCTATAGTACATCAGTGATGATCCATAGAACATCAGTGATGATCCACAGTACATCAGTGAAGATCCACAGTACATCAGTGATGATCCACAGTACATCAGTGGTGATCTATAGTACATCAGTGATGATCCACAGTACATCAGTGATGATCCATAGTACATCAGTGATGATCCTCAGTACATCAGTGATGATCCTCAGTACATCAGTGATGATCCACAGTACATCAGTGATGATCCACAGTACATCAGGAATTGTCCACAGTACATCAGTGATGATCCATAGTACACCAGTGATGATCCATAGTACACCAGTGATGATCCATAGTACATCAGTGATGATCCATAGTACATCAGTGATGATCCATAGTACACCAGTGATGATCCACTGTACATCAGTGATGGCCCATAGTACATCAGTGATGATCCATAGTACATCAGTGATGATCCATAGTACCTCAGTGATGATCCACAGTACATCAGTGATGATCCATAGTACACCAGTGATGATCCATAGTACACCAGTGATGATCCATAGTACATCAGTGATGATCCATAGTACATCAGTGATGATCCATAGTACACCAGTGATGATCCACTGTACATCAGTGATGGCCCATAGTACATCAGTGATGATCCATAGTACCTCAGTGATGATCCACAGTACATCAGTGATGATCCATAGTACACCAGTGATGGCCCATAGTACATCAGTGACGATCCACGGTACATCAGTGATGATCCACAGTACATCAGTGATGATCCACAGTACATCAGGGATGGTCCACAGTACATCAGGGATGGTCCATAGTACATCAGGGATGGTCCATAGTACATCAGTGATGATCAACAGTTCATCAGTGATGATCCATAGTAAACCAGTGATGGCCTATAGTACATCAGTGATGATCTATAGTACACCAATGATGATCCACAGTACATCAGTGATGATCCACAGTACATCAGTGATGATCCACAGTACATCAGGGATGGTCCATAGTACACCAGTGATGATCCATAGTACACCAGTGATGATCCACAGTACACCAGTGATGATCCATAGTACACCAGTGATGGTCCATAGGACATCAGTGATGATCTATAGTACATCAGTGATGATCTATAGTACATCAGTGATGATCCATACAACATCAATGATGATCTATAGTACATCAGTGATGATCCATAGAACATCAGTGATGATCCACAGTACATCAGTGAAGATCCACAGTACATCAGTGATGATCCACAGTACATCAGTGATGATCTATAGTACATCAGTGATGATCCACAGTACATCAGTGATGATCCATAGTACATCAGTGATGATCCTCAGTACATCAGTGATGATCCTCAGTACATCAGTGATGATCCACAGTACATCAGTGATGATCCACAGTACATCAGGGATTGTCCACAGTACATCAGTGATGATCCATAGTACACCAGTGATGATCCATAGTACACCAGTGATGATCCATAGTACATCAGTGATGATCCATAGTACATCAGTGATGATCCATAGTACACCAGTGATGATCCACTGTACATCAGTGATGGCCCATAGTACATCAGTGATGATCCATAGTACATCAGTGATGATCCATAGTACCTCAGTGATGATCCACAGTACATCAGTGATGATCCATAGTACACCAGTGATGGCCCATAGTACATCAGTGACGATCCTCAGTACATCAGGGATGGTCCATAGTACATCAGGGATGGCCTATAGTACATCAGGGATGGTCCATAGTACATCAGTGATAATCCATAGTAAACCAGTGATGATCCATAGTACACCCGTGATGGCCCATAGTACATCAGTGATGATCCTCAGTACATCAGTGATGATCCACGGTACATCAGTGATGATCCACAGTACATCAGTGATGATCCACAGTACATCAGTGATGGTCCACAGTACATCAGTGATGATCCATAGTACACCAGTGATGATCCATAGTACATCAGGGATGGTCCATAGTACATCAGGGGTGGTCCATAGTACATCAGTGATGATCCACAGTACATCAGTGATGATCCATAGTACACCAGTGATGGCCCATAGTACATCAGTGATGATCTATAGTACATCAGTGATGGCCCATAGTACATCAGTGATGATCTATAGTACACCAGTGATGATCCACAGTACAACAGTGATGATCCACAATACATCAGTGATGATCCATAGTACACCAGTGATGGCCCATAGTACATCAGTGATGATCTATAGTACATCAGTGATGATCCACAGTACATCAGTGATGATCTATAGTACACCAGTGATGATCCACAGTACATCAATGATGATCCATAGTACATCAGTGATGATCCATAGTACACCAGTGATGGCCCATAGTACATCAGTGATGATCTATAGTACATCAGTGATGATCCTCAGTACATCAGTGATGATCCACAGTACATCAGTAATGATCCACAGTAAATCAGTGATGATCCACAGTACATCAGTGATGATCCACAGTACATCAGTGATGATCCACGGTACATCAGTGATAATCCAGAGTACATCAGGGATGGTCCATAGTACATCAGGGATGGTCCATAGTACATCAGTGATGATCAACAGTTCATCAGTGATGATCCATAGTAAACCAGTGATGGCCTATAGTACATCAGTGATGATCTATAGTACACCAGTGATGATCCACAGTACATCAGTGATGATCCACAGTACATCAGTGATGATCCACAGTACATCAGGGATGGTCCATAGTACATCAGTGATGATCCATAGTACACCAGTGATGATCCATAGTACACCTGTGATGGCCCACAGTACATCAGTGATGATCCACAGTACATCAGTGATGATCCTCAGTACATCGGTGATGATCCTCAGTACATCAGTGATTATCCACGGTACATCAGTGATGATCCACAGTACATCAGTGATGATCCACAGTACATCAGGGATGGTCCACAGCACATCAGGGATGGTCCATAGTACATCAGGGATGGTCCATAGTACATCAGTGATGATCAACAGTTCATCAGTGATGATCCATAGTAAACCAGTGATGGCCTATAGTACACCAGTGATGATCTATAGTACACCAATGATGATCCACAGTACATCAGTGATGATCCAAAGTACATCAGTGATGATCCACAGTACATCAGGGATGGTCCATAGTACATCAGTGATGATCCATAGTACACCTGTGATGGCCCACAGTACATCAGTGATGATCCACAGTACATCAGTGATGATCCTCAGTACATTGGTGATGATCCTCAGTACATCGGTGATGATCCTCAGTACATCAGTGATGATCCACGGTACATCAGTGATGATCCACAGTACATCAGTGATGGTCCACAGTACATCAGTGATGATCCATAGTACATCAGTGATGATCCATAGTACATCAGTGATGGCTCATAGTACATCAGTGATGATCCATAGTACATCAGTGATGATCCATAGTACACCAGTGATGATCCATAGTACATCAGTGATGGCTCATAGTACATCAGTGATGATCCATAATACATCAGTGATGATCCATAGTACATCAGTGATGATCCATAGTACATCAGTGATGATCCATAGTACACCAGTGATGGCCCATA
Source organism: Rana muscosa (assembly GCA_029206835.1). Lineage (NCBI taxonomy): Eukaryota > Metazoa > Chordata > Amphibia > Anura > Ranidae > Rana > Rana muscosa. Next base: position 15,350,826 of record JARGYO010005562.1, read on the forward strand.
GTACTTCAGTGATGATCTATAGTACATCAGTGATGATCCACAGTACATCAGTGATGATCCACAGTACATCAGTGATGATCCATAGTACATCAGTGATGATCCTCAGTACATCAGTGATGATCCACAGTACATCAGTGATGATCCACAGTACATCAGTGATGATTCATAGTACACCAGTGATGATCCATAGTACATCAGTGATGATCTATAGTACATCAGTGATGATCCACAGTACATCAGTGATGATCCATAGTACATCAGTGATGATCCTCAGTACATCAGTGATGATCCACAGTACATCAGTGATGATCCACAGTACATCAGTGATGATCTATAGTACATCAGTGATGATCCACAGTACATCAGTGATGATCCATAGTACATCAGTGATGATCCTCAGTACATCAGTGATGATCCACAGTACATCAGTGATGATCCCCAGTACATCAGGGATGGTCCACAGTACATCAGTGATGATCCATAGTACACCAGGGATGATCCATAGTACACCAGTGATGATCCATAGTACATCAGTGATGATCCATAGTACATCAGTGATGATCCATAGTACATCAGTGATGATCCATAGTACATCAGTGATGATCCATAGTACACCAGTGATGATCCACAGTACATCAGTGATGGCCCATAGTACATCAGTGATGGCTCATAGTACATCAGTGATGATCCATAGTACATCAGTGATGATCCACAGTACATCAGTGATGATCCATAGTACACCAGTGATGGCCCATAGTACATCAGTGATGATCTATAGTACATCAGTGATGATCCTCAGTACATCAGGGATGGTCCATAGTACATCAGGGATGGTCCATAGTACATCATTCATGATCCATAGTACACCCGTGATGGCCCATAGTACATCAGTGATGATCCACAGTACATCAGTGATGATCCTCAGTACATCGGTGATGATCCACGGTACATCAGTGATAATCCACAGTACATCAGTGATGATCCACAGTACATCAGGGATGGTCCACAGTACATCAGTGATGATCCATAGTACACCAGTGATGATCCATAGTACATCAGTGATGGCTCATAGAACATCAGTGATGATCCATAGTACATCAGTGATGATCCATACTACATCAGTGATGATCCATAGTACATCAGTGATGATCCATAGTACATCAGTGATGGCTCATAGAACATCAGTGATGATCCATAGTACATCAGTGATGATCCTCAGTACATCAGTGATGATCCACAGTACATCCGTGATGATCCACAGTACATCAGGGATGGTCCACAGTACATCAGTGATGATCCATAGTACACCAGTGATGATCCACAGTACATCAGGGATGGTCCAAAGTACATCAGTGATGATCCATAGTACACCAGTGATGGCCCATAGTACATCAGTGATGATCCATAGTACACCAGTGATGATCCATAGTACACCAGTGATGATCCATAGTACACCAGGGATGATCCACAGTACATCAGTGATGGTCCACAGTACATCAGTGATGATCCATAGTACATCAGTGATGATCCACAGTACATCAGTAAGGATCCACAGTAAATCAGTGATGATCCACAGTACATCAGTGATGATCCACGGTACATCAGTGATGATCCTCAGTACATCAGTGATGATCCACGGTACATCAGTGATGATCCACAGTACATCATGGATGGTCCATAGTACATCAGTGATGATACACAGTACATCAGTGATGATCCACAGTACATCAGTGATGATCCTCAGTACATCGGTGATGATCCTCAGTACATCGTTGATGATCCTCAGTACATCAGTGATGATCCACGGTACATCAGTGATGATCCACAGTACATCAGTGATGATCCACAGTACATCAGGGATGGTCCACAGTACATCAGTGATGATCCATAGTACATCAGTGATGATCCATAATACATCAGTGATGACTCATAGTACATCAGTGATGATCCATAGTACATCAGTGATGATCCATAGTACACCAGTGATGATCCATAGTACATCAGTGATGGCTCATAGTACATCAGTGATGATCCATAATACATCAGTGATGATCCATAGTACATCAGTGATGATCCATAGTACATCAGTGATGATCCATAGTACACCAGTGATGGCCCATAGTACTTCAGTGATGATCTATAGTACATCAGTGATGATCCACAGTACATCAGTGATGATCCACAGTACATCAGTGATGATCCACAGTACATCATTGATGATCCATAGTACATCAGTGATGATCCTCAGTACATCAGTGATGATCCACAGTACATCAGTGATGATCCACAGTACATCAGTGATGATCCATAGTACACCAGTGATGATCCATAGTACATCAGTGATGATCTATAGTACATCAGTGATGATCCACAGTACATCAGTGATGATCCATAGTACATCAGTGATGATCCTCAGTACATCAGTGATGATCCACAGTACATCAGTGATGATCCACAGTACATCAGTGATGATCTATAGTACATCAGTGATGATCCACAGTACATCAGTGATGATCCATAGTACATCAGTGATGATCCTCAGTACATCAGTGATGATCCACAGTACATCAGTGATGATCCACAGTACATCAGGGATGGTCCACAGTACATCAGTGATGATCCATAGTACACCAGGGATGATCCATAGTACACCAGTGATGATCCATAGTACATCAGTGATGATCCATAGTACATCAGTGATGATCCATAGTACACCAGTGATGATCCACAGTACATCAGTGATGGCCCATAGTACATCAGTGATGGCTCATAGTACATCAGTGATGATCCATAGTACATCAGTGATGATCCACAGTACATCAGTGATGATTCATAGTACACCAGTGATGGCCCATAGTACATCAGTGATGATCTATAGTACATCAGTGATGATCCTCAGTACATCAGGGATGGTCCATAGTACATCAGGGATGGTCCATAGTACATCAGTGATGATCCATAGTACACCCGTGATGGCCCATAGTACATCAGTGATGATCCACAGTACATCAGTGATGATCCTCAGTACATCAGTGATGATCCACGGTACATCAGTGATAATCCACAGTACATCAGTGATGATCCACAGTACATCAGGGATGGTCCACAGTACATCAGTGATGATCCATAGTACACCAGTGATGATCCATAGTACATCAGTGATGGCTCATAGAACATCAGTGATGATCCATAGTACATCAGTGATGATCCATAGTACATCAGTGATGATCCATAGTATATCAGTGATGATCCATAGTACATCAGTGATGGCTCATAGAACATCAGTGATGATCCATAGTACATCAGTGATGATCCTCAGTACATCAGTGATGATCCACAGTACATCAGTGTTGATCCACAGTACATCAGGGATGGTCCACAGTACATCAGTGATGATCCATAGTACACCAGTGATGATCCACAGTACATCAGGGATGGTCCACAGTACATCAGTGATGATCCATAGTACACCAGTGATGGCCCATAGTACATCAGTGATGATCCATAGTACAACAGTGATGATCCATAGTACATCAGTGATGATCCATAGTACATCAGTGATGATCCATAGTACAACAGTGATGATCCATAGTACACCAGTGATGATCCACAGTACATCAGTGATGATCCACAGTACATCAGGGATGGTCCACAGTATATCAGTGATGATCCATAGTACATCAGTGATGGCCCATAGTACATCAGTGATGATCCATAGTACACCAGTGATGATCCATAGTACACCAGTGATGATCCATAGTACACCAGGGATGATCCACAGTACATCAGTGATGGTCCACAGTACATCAGTGATGATCCATAGTACATCAGTGATGATCCACAGTACATCAGTAAGGATCCACAGTAAATCAGTGATGATCCACAGTACATCAGTGATGATCCACGGTACATCAGTGATGATCCTCAGTACATCAGTGATGATCCACGGTACATCAGTGATGATCCACAGTACATCAGGGATGGTCCATAGTACATCAGTGATGATACACAGTACATCAGTGATGATCCACAGTACATCAGTGATGATCCACAGTACATCAGTGATGATCCATAGTACATCAGTGATGGCCCATAGTACATCAGTGATGATCTATAGTACACCAGTGAAGATCCACAGTACATCAGTGATGGTCCACAGTACATCAGTGATGGTCCATAGTACACCAGGGATGATACATAGTACACCAGTGATGATCCATAGTACACCAGTGATGGCCCATAGTACACCAGTGATGGCCCATAGTACATCAGTGATGATCCACAGTACATCAGTGATGATCTATAGTACATCAGTGATGATCAATAGTACATCAGTGATGATCCACAGTACACCAGTGATTGCCCATAGTACACCAGTGATGATCCATAGTACACCAGTGATGGCCCATAGTACACCAATGATGGCCCATAGTACATCAGTGATGATCCACAGTACATCAGTGATGATCTATAGTACATCAGTAATGATCTATAGTACATCAGTGATGATCCACAGTACACCAGTGATTGCCCATAGTACACCAGTGATGGCCCATAGTACATCAGTGATGATCCTCAGTACATCAGTGATGATCCACAGTACATCAGTGATGATCCACAGTACATCAGGGATGGTCCACAGTACATCAGTGATGATCCATAGTACACCAGTGATGATCCATAGCACACCAGTGATGATCCATAGTACATCAGTGATGATCCATAGTACATCTGTGATGATCCACAGTACATCAGTTATGATTCACAGTACATCAGGGATGGTCCACAGTATATCAGTGATGATCCATAGTACATCAGTGATGGCCCATAGTACATCAGTGATGGTCCAAAATACATCAGTGATGATCCACAGTACATCAGTGATGGTCCACAGTACATCAGTAATGGTCCATAGTACACCAGGGATGATCCATAGTACACCAGTGATGATCCATAGTACACCAGTGATGGCCCATAGTACACCAGTGATGGCCCATAGTACACCAGTAAAGGCCCATAGTACATCAGTGATGATCCACAGTACATCAGTGATGATCTATAGTACATCAGTGATGATCCACAGTACACCAGTGATGATCCATAGTACATCAGGGATGGTCCATAGTACATCAGGGATGGTCCATAGTACATCAGGGATGATCCATAGTACACCAGTGATGAACCATAGTACACCAGTTATGGCCCATAGTACATCAGTGATGATCTATAGTACATCAGTGATGATCCATAGTACACCAGTGATGATCCATAGTACACCAGTGATGATTCATAGTACACCAGTGATGGTCCATAGTACATCAGTGATGATCTATAGTACATCAGTGATGATCCATAGTACACCAGTGATGATCCATAGTACACCAGTGATGATCCATAGTACACCAGTGATGGTCCATAGTACATCAGTGATGATCTATAGTACATCAGTGATGGTCCACAGTACATCAGTGATGATCCATAGTACATCAGTGATGTTCCACAGTACATCAGTAATGATCCACAGTAAATAAGTGATGATCCACAGTACATCAGTGATGATCCACAGTACATCAGTGATGATCCTCAGTACATCAGTGATGATCCATGGTACATCAGTGATGATCCACGGTACATCAGAGATCGTCCATAGTACATCAGTGATGATCCACAGTACATCAGTGATGGTCCATAGTACATCAGTGATGATCTATAGTCCATCAGTGATGATCTATAGTACATCAGTGATGATCCACAGTACATCAGTGATGATCCACAGTACACTAGACATGTGCACACTGAAATATTTCGTTTCGGAATTTCGTTTTCGTTAGAAAAATAAATTTATTTAGTTACTCCCGAAATTCGTTTTTATTTATTTGGTTTTTCGTTAGAAATTGCATTCGTCCGAAAATCTGAATTAATTAAGGTCGAATCTGTCATTGAAGGCTTATGGTGTCTGTTGAATGTTCAAAGAAGATTCGACGGAGCATCGAAACTGTACGACGCCGCAATTATACATTTCCGGTCGAATGTTCCGCCTACAAGCTATAGATGAATTCTATTGTATGACTAGTAATAATTATATTTTTTAATTACTATTACTAGTCAACAGGGATGAGCCGAACACCCCCCTGTTCGGTTCGCACCAGAACCTGCGAACAGACAAAATGTTAGTGTGAACTTTAGAACCCTATTAAATACAATGGACTCGAACGTTTGAAATCTAAAGTGTTAATTATAAAGGCTAATATGCAAGTTATTGTCCTAAAAAGTGTTTGGGGACCTGGGTCCTGCCCCAGGGGACATGTATCAATGCAAAAAAAAGTTTTAAAAACGGCCGTTTTTTCGGGAGCAGTGATTTTAATAATGCTTAAAATGAAAAAATAAAAGTGAAATATTCCTTTAAATTTCGTACCTGGGGGTTGTGTATGATATGCATGTGAAGTGGCGCATGTTTCCCGTGCTTAGAACTGTCCCTGCAAAAAATGTCATTTTTGAAAGAAAAAAAGTCATTTAAAACTGACACACGGCTATTAATGAATTGTCGGCTCCCGGCAATACATACAAAAGTCATTGATAAAAAAAAAAAAAAAGCGTGGGGGTTCCCCAGAATTCAATTACCAGGCCCTTCAGGTCTGGAATGGATATTAAGGGGAACCCCGCCGCAAATTTAAAAAAAAATTGACGTGGGGTTCCCCCAAATATCCATTCCAGGCCCTTCAGATCTGGCATGGATTTTAAGGGGAACTCCACCCCAAATTTTTTTAAAAATGGCGTGGAGTCCCCCTAAAAATCCATACTAGACCCCTTATCCGAGCACGCAACCTGGCCGGCCACAGGGGAAGAGGGGGGGATGAGAGAGCGGCCCCCCCTCCCTCCTGAACCGTACCAGGCCACATGCCCTCAACATGGGGAGGATGTCCCCATGTTGATGGGGACAAGGGCCTTATCCCCACAACCCTTGCCCGGTGGTTGTGGGGGTCTGCGGGCGGGGGGCTTATCGGAATCTGGAAGACCCCTTTAACAAAGGGGACCCCCAGATCCCGGCCCCCCCCATGTGAATTGGTAAGGGGTACATTGTACCCCAACCATTTCACGAAGAAAGCGTAAAAAAATGTTTAAAAAAACACACAAACACCTTGAAAAAGTCCTTTATTTAAAAAAAAAAAAAAAACATTCCAGCGGTGAAATCCAGTGTCCCGCGGCGATCCCGATGTCCAGCGCTGTCCTTCATTGGTTGTGCCTGAGCGGACCTGATGGGGAACTCCCTCTCAGTGTTTTAAATGTATAGACCCGCCCCTTCTAAAGTTCCCCATCAGGTCCGCTCAGCGGACCAGATGCGGAACATGAGAAGGGGCGGGTCTATACATGTATTACCAAAGTGAGAGCAGTTCCCCATCAGGTCCGCCTACTCGGTATGTCGGACCCGCCTACGTCATTGGCTTGAGCGGGGAACTTCCTTCACTGTGTAAATTTAAATTACACAGTGAAGGAAGTTCCCCGCTCAAGCCAATGACGTAGGCGGGTCCGACATACCGAGGGGGCGGACCTGATGGGGAACTGCTCTCACTTTGGTAATACATGTATAGACCCGCCCCTTCTCATGTTCCGCATCTGGTCCGCTGAGCGGACCTGATGGGGAACTTTAGAAGGGGCGGGTCTATACATTTAAAATACTGAGAGGGAGTTCCCCATCAGGTCCGCTCAGGCACAACCAATGAAGGACAGCGCTGGACATCGGGATCGCCGCGGGACACTGGATTTCACCGCTGGAATGTTTTTTGTTTTTTTTTAAATAAAGGACTTTTTCAAGGTGTTTGTGTGTTTTTTTAAACATTTTTTTACGCTTTCTTCATGAAATGGTAGGGGTACAATGTACCCCTTACCAATTCACATAGGGGGGGCCGGGATCTGGGGGTCCCCTTTGTTAAAGGGGTCTTCCAGATTCCGATAAGCCCCCCGCCCGCAGACCCCCACAACCACCGGGCAAGGGTTGTGGGGATGAGGCCCTTGTCCCCATCAACATGGGGACATCCTCCCCATGTTGAGGGCATGTGGCCTGGTACGGTTCAGGAGGGAGGGGGCCCGCTCTCTCGTCCCCCCCTTTTCCCCTGTGGCCGGCCAGGTTGCGTGCTCGGATAAGGGGTCTGGTATGGATTTTTAGGGGGACTCCACGCCATTTTTTTTTTAATTTGGGGTGGAGTTCCCCTTAAAATTCATGCCAGATCTGAAAGGCCTGGAATGGATATTTGGGGGAACCCCACGTCAATTTTTTTTTAAATTTGCGGCGGGGTTCCCCTTAATATCCATTCCACACCTGAAGGGCCTGGTAATTGAATTCTGGGGAACCCCCACGCTTTTTTTTTTTTTTTTTATCAATGACTTTTGTATGTATTGCCGGGAGCCGACAATTCATTAATAGCCGCGAATGAGTTTTAAATGACTTTTTTTCTTTCAAAAATGACATTTTTGCAGGGACAGTTCTAAGCACGGGAAACATGCGCCACTTTACATGCATATCATACACACCCCCCAGGTATGAAATTTAAAGGAATATTTCACTTTTATTTTTTCATTTTAAGCATTATTAAAATCACTGCTCCCGAAAAAACGGCCATTTTTAAAACTTCTTTTTGCATTGATACATGTCCCCTGGGACAGGACCCGGGTCCCCAAACACTTTTTAGGACAATAACTTGCATATAAGCCTTTATAATTAGCACTTTAGATTTCTCCCATAGATTTTTCGAATTTGCCGAGTTAGTTCTAGCTATTTTACTGCTCCTCCTCTTTGGTTACAATCAGCCAATAACATTCATCATCATCATTTTTTTATTTTACTTCCCCCACCCAATTCCAGCAGTGATCTTTTCTCTCTATGTCAAATCTTTTCTCTCTATAATGTCGAATCTTTTCTCTCTATGTAGAATAATCTTGGACTAATAGAGTTAAGGTTAGGCACATTCGACCACAGGTTCGATGGACACAGATTGTTATTGTCAGCCTCATGTCGAATCTCCTATCTATATCGAACTGTTGTTGCAACGAAAACGAAAATTAAGCATTTTTTTATGTCGGATCTTTCGGTTTTCGGATTCTGCATTTTCGTTTTCGTTTGTTAAAACGATAACGAAAATACCTGAAATTCGGACGAAAATGCATTCGGACGAAAACGAATGCACATGTCTACAGTACACCAGTGATGGCCCATAGTACACCAGTGATGACCCATAGTACATCAGTGATGATCCATAGTACACCAGTGATCGTCCATAGTACATCAGTGATGATCTATAGTACATCAGTGATGATCCATAGAACATCAGTGATGATTCACAGTACATCAGTGATGGTCCACAGTACATCAGTGATGATCCCCAGTACATCAGTGATGATCCTCAGTACATCAGTGATGATCCACGGTACATCAGTGATGATCTATAGTACATCAGTGATGATCCACAGTACACCAGTGATGATCCACAGTACATCAGTGATGGTCCACAGTACATCAGTGATGGTCCATAGTACACCAGGGATGATCCATAGTACACCAGTGATGATCCATAGTACACCAGTGATGGACCATAGTACACCAGTGATGGCCCATAGTACATCAGTGATGATCCACAGTACATCAGTGATGATCTATAGTACATCAGTGATGATCCACAGTACACCAGTGATGATCCACAGTACATCAGGGATGGTCCATAGTACATCAGGAATAGTCCATAGTACATCAGGGATGATCCATAGTACACCAGTGATGATCCATAGTACACCAGTGATGGCCCATAGTACATCAGTGATGATCTATAGTACATCAGTGATGATCCATAGTACACCAGTGATGATCCATAGTACACCAGTGATGATTCATAGTACACCAGTGATGGTCCATAGTACATCAGTGATTATCTATAGTACATCAGTGATGATCCACAGTACACCAGTGATGATCCACAGTACATCAGTGATGATCTATAGTACATCAGTGATGATCCACAGTACACCAGTGATGATCCACAGTACATCAGGGATGGTCCATAGTACATCAGGAATAGTCCATAGTACATCAGGGATGATCCATAGTACACCAGTGATGATCCATAGTACACCAGTGATGGCCCATAGTACATCAGTGATGATCTGTAGTACATCAGTGATGATCCATAGTACACCAGTGATGATCCATAGTACACCAGTGATGATTCATAGTACACCAGTGATGGTCCATAGTACATCAGTGATGATCTATAGTACATCAGTGATTATCTATAGTACATCAGTGATGATCCACAGTACATCAGTGATGATCCACAGTACACCAGTGATGGCCCATAGTACACCAGTGATGGCCCATAGTACATCAGTGATGATCTATAGTACATCAGTGATGATCCTCAGTACATCAGTGATGATCCACAGTACATCAGGGATGGTCCATAGTACATCAGGGATGGTCCATAGTACATCAGTGATGATCCATAGTACACCAGTGATGGCCCATAGTACATCAGTGATGATCTATAGTACATCAGTGATGATCCACAGTACATCAGTGATGATCCACAGTACATCAGTGATGGTCCATAGAACATCAGTAATGATCCACAGTACATCAGTGATGGTCCACAGTACATCAGGGATGGTCCTCAGTACATCAGTGATGATCCACAGTACATCAGTGATGATCCACAATACATCAGTGATGATCCACAGTACATCAGGGATGGTCCACAGTACATCAGTGATGATCCATAGTACACCAGTGATGGCCCAAAGTACATCAGTGATGATCTATAGTACATCAGTGATGATCCATAGTACATCAGTGATGATCCATAGTACATCAGTGATTATCCATAGTACATCAGTGATGATCCATAGTACACCAGTGATGATCCATAGTACACCAGTGATGATCCTCAGTACATCAGTGATGATCCACAGTACATCAGTGATGATCCACAGTACATCAGTGATGATCCACAGTACATTGGGGATGGTCCACAGTACATCAGTGATGGTCCATAGTACATCAATGATGGTCCACAGTACACCAGTGATGATCTATAGTACACCAGTGATGGTCCATAGTACATCAGTGATGATCTATAGTACATCAGTGATGATCCACAGTACATCAGTGATGATCCACAGTACATCAGTGATGATCTATAGTACATCAGTGATGATCCACAGTACATCAGTGATGGTCCATAGAACATGATGATCCACAGTACATCAGTGATGGTCCACAGTACATTAGTAATGGTCCACAGTACATCAGGGATTGGTCCATAGTACATCAGGGATGGTCCATAGTACATCAGTGATGATCCATAGTACACCTGTGATGGCCCATAGTACACCTGTGATGGCCCATAGTACATCAGTGATGATCCTCAGTACATCAGTGATGATCCACAGTACATTAGGGATGGTCCACAGTACATCAGTGATGATCCATAGTACATCAGTGATGATCCATAGTACATCAGTGATGATCCATAGTACACCAGTGATGATCCACAGTACATCAGTGATGGCCCATAGTACATCAGTGATGATCCAGAGTACATCAGTGAGGATCCACAGTACATCAGTGATGATCCATAGTACACCAGTGATGGTCCATAGTACATCAGTGACGATCTATAGTACATCAGTGATGATCCTCAGTACATCAGGGATGGTCCATAGTACATCAGGGATGGTCCATAGTACATCAGAGATGATCCATAGTACACCAGTGATGATCCATAGTACACCCGTGATGGCTCATAGTACATCAGTGATGATTCACAGTACGTCAGTGATGATCCACAGTACATCAGTGATGATCCTCAGTACATCAGTGATGATCCACAGTACATCAGTGATGATCCACCGTGCATCAGGGATGGTCCACAGTACATCAGTGATGATCCACAGTACAAGTGATGATCCATAGTACATCAGTGATGATCCTCAGTACATCAGTGATGATCCATAGTACATCAGTGATGGCCCATAGTACATCAGTGATGATTTATAGTACATCAGTGATGATCCACAGTACATCAGTGATGATCCATAGTACACCAGTGATGATCCATAGTACATCAGTGATGGCTCATAGTACATCAGTGATGATCTATAGTACATCAGTGATGATCCACAGTACATCAGTGATGATCCATAGTACGTCAGTGATGGCTCATAGTACATCAGTGATGATCCATAGTACATCAGTGATGATCCACAATACATCAGTGATGGCCCATAGTACATCAGTGATGGCTCATAGTACATTAGTGATGATCCATAGTACATCAGTGATGATCCATAGTACATCAGTGATGATTCACAGTACATCAGTGATGATTAGGGATGAGCCGAACACCCCAGGGTTTGGTTCGCACCAGAACCTTCGAACGGACCGAAAGTTCGCGCAAATTTTCGAACCCTATTCGTTATAATGGACGCGAACGTTCGAAATCAAAATTGCTAATTACAACGGCCAATATGCATGTTAATGTCATAAAACAGGTTTGGGGACCCGGGTCCTGCCCCAGGGGACATATATCAATGCAAAAATAAATTTTAAAAACTAACGTTTTTTCGGGAGCAGTCATTTTAATGATGCATAAAGTGAAAAAAAGTGAAATTTTCCTTTAAATATGGTACCTGGGGGGTGTCTAAAGTATGCCTGTGAAGTGGCATGTGTTTCCCGTGTTTAGAACTGTCCTTGCACAAAATGACATTTGTAAAGGAAAAAAAGAAGCCATTTAAAACCACTTGCGGCTTTAATGTCATGTCTTGTCCTGGCCGCCATATGGCTGAAAATCCTTGAGAAAAATGGCATGGCTACCCCATCACCCCCCCCACCCCAGCCCCTTTGGGTCTTGTATGGATATTAAGGGGGACCCCGCACCCAAAATAAAACCCTATACCTACAACCCTATATACTCTGAACAGCAGTATATAGGTGGTGCAAACAAGACACGGACTGTAGGTTTGTTCTTAAGTAGAATCTGAACAGGTACATTATGAAGTGTAGCTCCATCCCAAAAAAATCTATTTTTAAGCTTTTTGGAGAACATAGGGAGGTCTTATCACCCCTGTAACATTTGCTGTCTTTGCACATCTGTTCAGAACATGTCACCTTACTTTCCGTCCCAATGACAAATGTTTTTGGAAAAGTGGGGTTTTAATTGAAACAAGGATTGGTGATAAAGCAGCAGTAGAGAGGAGATACCTTTTTCCCAAATTAAATCTAACAGGATAGAATTTCCCTTCCTAGGGGTAGATTTCCTCTCACTTCCTGTTTTCTCTTGCCGTTTGCAAGTAGGAGTCGTTTGTAAGTTGGATGTTTGAAAGTAGGGCCCTGCCGTATATACTCTGCAGAAATTTGCCCTATTAGATGTTGGTGTAGCCACAAGACTGGTGGGCACAGGAATGGGCCCTGCTGTGAGTTAATACATCAAGATTTGTACTTGCATGCACCTGTTGAACAGGGCAGAAAAATTGGGCCTTTGGTGGTGGTGGTGGTGGTGGTGGTGGACGGTGTTGCCACAAGACTGTAAGCCCTCACAGTTACTCTTGGTGGGTGCAGGAATGGGCCCTGCTGTGAGTTATTAGATCAAGATTTGTAATTGCATGCACCTGTTGAACAGGGCAGAAAAATTGGGCCTTTGGTGGTGGTGGTGGTGGTGGACGGTGTTGCCACAAGACTGTAGGCCCTCATAGTTACTCTTGGTGGGCGCAGGAATGGGCCCTGCTGTGAACTATTAGATCAAGATTTGTAATTACACGCCCCTGTTAAACAGGGGCTGAAAAATTGTGCCTTAGGCATTGGTGCTGGTGCCACAACACTGCAACCCCTCACAGATACTGTACTTGGAGCACAGCAGTCACACCTGTTGCGAAGCATCTTTTTAAAAAATTGTAATTACACGCCCCTGTTATACAGGGGCTGAAAAATTGTGCCTTAGGCACTGGTGCTGGTGCCACAACACTGCAACCCCTCACAGATACTGTACTCTGAGCACAGCAATGAGACCTGTTGCAAAGCATTGCCTAAAAATTGTAATTACACGCCCCAACAGGGGCTGAAAATTGTGCCTTAGGCACTGGTGCTGGTGCCACAACACTGCAACCCCTCACATATACTGTACTTGGAGCACAGCAGTCACACCTGTTGCGAAGCATCTTTTTAAAAAATTGTAATTACACGCCCCTGTTATACAGGGGCTGAAAAATTGTGCCTTAGGCACTGGTGCTGGTGCCACAACACTGCAACCCCTCACAGATACTGTACTCTGAGCACAGCAATGAGACCTGTTGCAAAGCATTGCCTAAAAATTGTAATTACACGCCCCAACAGGGGCTGAAAAATTGTGCCTTAGGCACTGGTGCTGGTGCCACAACACTGCAACCCCTCACAGATACTGTACTTGGAGCACAGCAGTCACACCTGTTGCGAAGCATCTTTTTAAAAAATTGTAATTACACGCCCCTGTTATACAGGGGCTGAAAAATTGTGCCTTAGGCACTGGTGTGGTGGCATGGATCATTGAGGAGGAGGAAGAGGATAGTCAGTGAACATAACAGGACAGTCACTCAGCATCAGCGTAGGCAGTCTTGAAGGGATGTGACATTATAAATTATTCCGTTATATCCGCTTCAGGTGTCTGGTAGCTGGTGGTGATCCAAGACTGATTCATTTTTATGAAGGTCAGTCGATCAACCGAGTCGGTGGACAGGCGCACCCTATGATCGGTGACAAATCCTCCAGCAGCACTGAATGTGCGTTCGGAAAGAACGCTGGATGCAGGACAGGCCAGTAGCTCAATTGCATACTGTGCAAGCTCTGGCCAGTGATCCATCCTCAGGACCCAGTAAGCCAGAGGATTTTCGGTGGGAAAGGTGTCCAAGTCTGACCTTGCCCCTAGGTATTCCTGCACCATGTATATCAGACGCTGGCGATGGTTGCTGGAACCGATCATACCTTGGGGCTGCGGACTAAAAAATTGTCTGAACGCATCGGTCAGACATTCACCTTCCCCACCGCTCCTTCTGCTACTGACCGAAGCCTCAGCAACTCGTCGTCCAGGACCAGGAGTTTGTAACCTCCCAGTTTCTGGGAACGCGTTGCACAGACCTTTCTGCAAGGCCTCCCTGAGATGTCTCATCCTCTGCTCCCTCTGCGACGGCAAGATAAGGTCCGCAACCTTACCCTTGTACTGTGGATCAAGGAGAGTGGCCAGCCAGTAATGGTCCCTCTTCTTGATCCGAAGAACACGAGGATCCTTCCGCAGGCTTTGCAGGATCAGGGAGGCCATGCAGCGTAGGTTAGCTGAGGCATTCGGTCCGGAGTCTTCTGGGTCACTGAGGATGACATGATCGCCAGCCACCTCCTCCCAGCCACGTACAAGTCCACTGGTTTGTTGGGACTGTACATCATCCCTAAAAGACTGCTGCTGCTGATGCTGAGTGCCAGGCTCCACCTCCATGCTCACACAATCCTCCTCCTCCTCCTCCTCCTCATCCTCATCCTCTTCCTGTGTGATGGGTGGGACAGAAGGAACACTGTCTGGATAAAGGGGGCCTTGAGAGGCAAGGAAGTCCTCCTCTTCCTGCCTCTGTTCTGCCTCAAGTGCCCTGTCCATTATCCCACGCAGCGTATGCTCCAACAGGTGGACAAGAGGTACAGTGTCACTGATGCATGCACTGTCACTGCTCACCATCCTCGTGGCCTCCTCAAATGGTGAGAGGACAGTGCATGCATCCCTGATCATGCTCCACTGGCGTGGGGAAAAAAAGCCAAGCTCCCCTGACCCTGTCCTGGTGCCGTAGTCGCAAAGGTACTCATTGATGGCCCTCTGCTGCGTGTGCAGTCGCTGCAGCATAGCCAACGTTGAGTTCCACCTGGTGGGCATGTCACATATTAGGCGGTTCTTGGGCAGGTTCAGCTCCTTTTGCAGCTCAGTCAGCCGAGCACTGGCATTATAAGATCGGCGGAAATGCACACAGACTTTTCTGGCCTGCCTCAGGACATCCTGTAAGCCTGGGAACCTGCCCAAGAACCGCTGCACCACCAGGTTGAGGACGTGAGCCATACAGGGCACATGGGTGAGCTGCCCCTGTCGCAGGGCGGAGAGGAGGTTGGTGCCATTGTCAGAAACGACCATTCCTGGCTTAAGCTGGCGTGGCGTCAACCACCTCTCGGCCTGCCCCTGCAGAGCTGCCAGAACCTCTGGCCCAGTGTGGCTCCTGTCCCCCAAACACACCAGCGCAAGCACGGCATGGCATCTTTTTGCCTGCATACTCGCGTAGCCCCTTGTACGCCTACGGAGCACCGCTGGTTCCGAGGACAGAGCACTCGAAGAGGACATGGAGGAAGAAGAAGAGGAGGGGGTGGAGGAGAGAGGTGTGTCACAACCAGTAGTAGCATTTTGGAGGCGTGGTGGCGGAACAACCTCCAACACTACTGCACCTTGTCCTGCATCCCTCCCAGCTGCCAATAGAGTGACCCAATGGGCCGTGAAAGAAAGATAACGTCCCTGTCCATGCCTGCTGGACCATGAGTCAGCGGTAATATGCACCTTACCGCTGACCGCCCTGTCCAGCGAGGCATGGACATTGCCTTCCACATGCCGGTAGAGAGACGGAATCGCCTTCCGTGAGAAAAAGTGGCGTTTGGGAACCTGCCACTGAGGAACCGCACATTGAACAAACTCACGGAAGGGGGCCGAGTCTACCAACTGAAAAGGCAGCAGTTGAAGTGCTAGCAATTTAGCCAAGCTAGCATTCAACCGCTGGGCATGTGGATGGCTGGGAGTATACTTCTTTCGACGGTCCAGCAGCTGGGGCAGGGAAATTTGCCTGCTACAATCGGACGTCGGTGTACTGCAAGTACTTGGTTGTGACACACCTAATTCTACACCTTCAGTC
Source organism: Rana muscosa (assembly GCA_029206835.1). Lineage (NCBI taxonomy): Eukaryota > Metazoa > Chordata > Amphibia > Anura > Ranidae > Rana > Rana muscosa. Next base: position 15,367,770 of record JARGYO010005562.1, read on the forward strand.
CTCTCAGAGCAGCTTTCAGAGAGGACTGAAGATATAGTGGGGATGGAGATCCCAGCTGATGAGGAGCAAGGAGAGGTCCGCATTGTTCTTTGGTGTGGGTCTTTTATGTGTGCTTGCCAACGAGCTGCATGGCAGGTCGACATATGTCTGCTCATGCTTGTGGTGCCCAAGCGGCTGATGTTTTGGCCACGCGAGATACGCTTGAGACAAATATTGCAAATAGCAGTGGTGCGATCTGATGCACTCGTCTCAAAAAAGGCCCACACCAAAGAACTTTTGTGATAACGTTCAGAGGCAGCGCCCTGCACAGGCGGAGCTCTGCGGTGTGGTACAGTTGCTGTGCTGGCCTCTAGCTGGCCTCCAGGGGGCATCCTGCTTCGTTGGACATGTGACGCCGCATCCTCCTCCTCCTCCTCCTCCTCTCTCCCTTCAGGCACCCACGTGGAGTCAGTGACCTCATCATCCCCTCCCTCTTCACCACTAGAGCAAACCTGGCAGTAAGCTGCAGCTGCTGGAACAGTACTGCCAGATTGCTGTCCTTCAGCATCCCCTCTCTCTGCGTGCACACTACTGACTTCCTCAAGCTGGGTATCATCATCCGAGCCTTCGAATCGTTGGGCATCCTCCTGGAGCATGTACCCAACACTGTGCTCAAACAGTTCGGGGGACTCCTCAGGAGGACATGGTGGGTCTAGGGAAGGGGTGGCTGATGATGCCATTAAGTACGCGTTGGCAGCTGCTCTGCCAGTACCCTGAGCCTGGGTGAGAGAGGATGAGGAGGATGAGGAGGGCTTGGTCATCCATTCTACCAAGCCTTCGGCATGATGCGGCTCCACATGTCCAGCTGCCGAAAACAAAGACAAGCGTGTCCCATGGCCACGTGCTGATGACGATGCACGACCACGTCCACGGCCAGCACTGTTGTCTCTAGAAACAGAGCCTGCCTGCCCTGTGTTCTTTCCTTGGCACGCTCTGCCTCTCCTTGGCGGTCTTCCAGCCATTGTAGTCGGTAGTGTATATAGTATAAAAAATAGAGCTCCTATGTGTGCTCACAACACACTGTAGGTCCTATGGGTGCTGACACTAACACACTATAGGTACTATGTGTGCTGCTGACAAGAAAATATAGGAGCTCTGTTTGCTGCCACTAACACACTAGAAGTCCTATGGGTGCTGCTGAGAAGAAAATATAGGAGCTCTGTGTGATGCCACTAACACACTAGAAGTCCTATGGGTGCTGCTGAGAAGAAAATATAGGAGCTCTGTGTGATGCCACTAACACACTAGAAGTCCTATTGGTGCTTCTGAGATGAAAATATAGGAGCTCTGTGTGATGCCACTAACACACTAGAAGTCCTATGGGTGCTGCTGAGAAGAAAATATAGGAGCTCTGTGTGATGCCACTAACACACTAGAAGTCCTATTGGTGCTTCTGAGATGAAAATATAGGAGCTCTGTGTGATGCCACTAACACACTAGAAGTCCTATGGGTGCTGCTGAGAAGAAAATATAGGAGCTCTGTGTGATGCCACTAACACACTAGAAGTCCTATGGGTGCTGCTGAGAAGAAAATATAGGAGCTCTGTTTGCTGCCACTAACACACTAGAAGTCCTATGGGTGCTGCTGAGAAGAAAATATAGGAGCTCTGTGTGATGCCACTAACACACTAGAAGTCCTATGGGTGCTTCTGAGATGAAAATATAGGAGCTCTGTGTGATGTCACTAACACACTAGAAGTCCTATGGGTGCTTCTGAGATGAAAATATAGGAGCTCTGTTTGCTGCCACTAACACACTAGAAGTCCTATGGGTGCTGCTGAGAAGAAAATATAGGAGCTCTGTGTGATGCCACTAACACACTAGAAGTCCTATGGGTGCTTCTGAGAAGAAAATATAGGAGCTCTGTGTGATGCCACTAACACACTAGAAGTCCTATGGGTGCTGCTGAGAAGAAAATATAGGAGCTCTGTGTGATGCCACTAACACACTAGAAGTCCTATGGGTGCTTCTGAGATGAAAATATAGGAGCTCTGTGTGATGCCACTAACACACTAGAAGTCCTATGGGTGCTTCTGAGATGAAAATATAGGAGCTCTGTTTGCTGCCACTAACACACTAGAAGTCCTATGGGTGCTGCTGAGAAGAAAATATAGGAGCTCTGTGTGATGCCACTAACACACTAGAAGTCCTATGGGTGCTTCTGAGAAGAAAATATAGGAGCTCTGTGTGATGCCACTAACACACTAGAAGTCCTATGGGTGCTGCTGAGAAGAAAATATAGGAGCTCTGTGTGATGCCACTAACACACTAGAAGTCCTATGGGTGCTTCTGAGATGAAAATATAGGAGCTCTGTGTGATGCCACTAACAAACTAGAAGTCCTATGGGTGCTTCTGAGATGAAAATATAGGAGCTCTGTTTGCTGCCACTAACACACTAGAAGTCCTATGGGTGCTGCTGAGAAGAAAATATAGGAGCTCTGTGTGATGCCACTAACACACTAGAAGTCCTATGGGTGCTTCTGAGAAGAAAATATAGGAGCTCTGTCTGATGCCACTAACACACTAGAAGTCCTATGGGTACTTCTGAGATGAAAATATAGGAGCTCTGTTTGCTGCCACTAACACACTAGAAGTCCTATGGGTGCTGCTGAGAAGAAAATATAGGAGCTCTGTGTGATGCCACTAACACACTAGAAGTCCTATGGGTGCTTCTGAGAAGAAAATATAGGAGCTCTGTGTGATGCCACTAACACACTAGAAGTCCTATGGGTGCTTCTGAGATGAAAATATAGGAGCTCTGTTTGCTGCCACTAACACACTAGAAGTCCTATGGGTGCTGCTGAGAAGAAAATATAGGAGCTCTGTGTGATGCCACTAACACACTAGAAGTCCTATGGGTGCTTCTGAGAAGAAAATATAGGAGCTCTGTGTGATGCCACTAACACACTAGAAGTCCTATGGGTGCTTCTGAGATGAAAATATAGGAGCTCTGTTTGCTGCCACTAACACACTAGAAGTCCTATGGGTGCTGCTGAGAAGAAAATATAGGAGCTCTGTGTGATGCCACTAACACACTAGAAGTCCTATGGGTGCTTCTGAGAAGAAAATATAGGAGCTCTGTGTGATGCCACTAACACACTAGAAGTCCTATGGGTGCTTCTGAGATGAAAATATAGGAGCTCTGTTTGCTGCCACTAACACACTAGAAGTCCTATGGGTGCTGCTGAGAAGAAAATATAGGAGCTCTGTTTGCTGCCACTAACACACTAGAAGTCCTATGGGTGCTGTTGGGGTGCAATGCTGTGCTAACAGCACTGCGGTTGGTACTACTGCAATACTGTACTAACAGTAAGCACGCACCAGACTAATCCCCAGCAGCAGCTAATAACACACTAACTGTGCAATCAGCAGCAATGAACGATCAATGACTTAGGTAGCAATGGTTTAGCAAAGAAATAGCCAATGGTTTAGCAAAGAAGAGCAAATCTTTCAGTATCAAGCAAAGACAGAATCAGCAGACTGATCTCTCCTAAAGCCGGAACTCATGTGACCGGGGCCGACGGCGTGGCGGCCTTTTAAATGGTGGGGCCTGTGATTGGCCAAGCATGCGGGGTCACAGTGCATGCTTGGCCAATCATCAGCCAGCAATGCACTGCGCCGGCCGCGCTGGCCGCAATGCATTGCGGGGCCGCTCGCATCACACGAATGTGATGCGAACGGCCCAAATAGTTCTGGGCTCGCTGAGCGAGCGAACGCCCGGTGCTCGATTCGAACGTGGGTTCGAATCGAGCACCGGGCCCATCCCTAGTGATGATCTATAGTACATCAGTGATGATCCTCAGTACATCAGGGATGATCCATAGTACATCAGAGATGGTCCATAGTACATCAGGGATGATCCATAGTACACCAGTGATGATCCATAGTACACCCGTGATGGCCCATAGTACATCAGTGATGATCCACAGTACATCAGTGATGATCCACAGTACATCAGTGATGATCCTCAGTACATCAGTGATGATCCACAGTACATCAGTGATGATCCACAGTACATCAGGGATGGTCCACAGTACATCAGTGATGATCCACAGTACATCAGTGATGATCCACAGTACAAGTGATGATCCATAGTACATCAGTGATGATCCATAGTACTCCAGTGATGGCCCATAGTACATCAGTGATGATCTATAGTACATCAGTGATGATCCACAGTACATCAGTGATGATCCATAGTACACCAGTGATGATCCATAGTACATCAGTGATGGCTCATAGTACATCAGTGATGATCCATAGTACATCAGTGATGATCCACAGTAAATCAGTGATGATCCACAGTGCATCAGTGATGATCCACAGTACATCAGTGATGATCCACAGTACAAGTGATGATCCATTGTACATCAGAGATGATCCATAGTACACCAGTGATGATCCATAGTACACCCGTGATGGCTCATAGTACATCAGTGATGATCCACAGTACATCAGTGATGATCCATAGTACACCTGTGATGGCCCATAGTACACCTGTGATGGCCCATAGTACATCAGTGATGATCCTCAGTACATCAGTGATGATCCACAGTACATTAGGGATGGTCCACAGTACATCAGTGATGATCCATAGTACATCAGTGATGATCCATAGTACATCAGTGATGATCCATAGTACACCAGTGATGATCCACAGTACATCAGTGATGGCCCATAGTACATCAGTGATGATCCAGAGTACATCAGTGAGGATCCACAGTACATCAGTGATGATCCATAGTACACCAGTGATGGTCCATAGTACATCAGTGACGATCTATAGTACATCAGTGATGATCCTCAGTACATCAGGGATGGTCCATAGTACATCAGGGATGGTCCATAGTACATCAGAGATGATCCATAGTACACCAGTGATGATCCATAGTACACCCGTGATGGCTCATAGTACATCAGTGATGATTCACAGTACGTCAGTGATGATCCACAGTACATCAGTGATGATCCTCAGTACATCAGTGATGATCCACAGTACATCAGTGATGATCCACAGTGCATCAGGGATGGTCCACAGTACATCAGTGATGATCCACAGTACAAGTGATGATCCATAGTACATCAGTGATGATCCTCAGTACATCAGTGATGATCCATAGTACATCAGTGATGGCCCATAGTACATCAGTGATGATTTATAGTACATCAGTGATGATCCACAGTACATCAGTGATGATCCATAGTACACCAGTGATGATCCATAGTACATCAGTGATGGCTCATAGTACATCAGTGATGATCTATAGTACATCAGTGATGATCCACAGTACATCAGTGATGATCCATAGTACGTCAGTGATGGCTCATAGTACATCAGTGATGATCCATAGTACATCAGTGATGATCCACAGTACATCAGTGATGGCCCATAGTACATCAGTGATGGCTCATAGTACATTAGTGATGATCCATAGTACATCAGTGATGATCCATAGTACATCAGTGATGATTCACAGTACATCAGTGATGATTAGGGATGAGCCGAACACCCCAGGGTTTGGTTCGCACCAGAACCTTCGAATGGACCGAAAGTTTGCGCAAATTTTCGAACCCTATTCGTTATAATGGACGCGAACGTTCGAAATCAAAATTGCTAATTACAACGGCCAATATGCATGTTAATGTCATAAAACAGGTTTGGGGACCCGGGTCCTGCCCCAGGGGACATATATCAATGCAAAAATAAATTTTAAAAACTAACGTTTTTTCGGGAGCAGTCATTTTAATGATGCATAAAGTGAAAAAAAAGTGAAATTTTCCTTTAAATATGGTACCTGGGGGGTGTCTAAAGTATGCCTGTGAAGTGGCATGTGTTTCCCGTGTTTAGAACTGTCCTTGCACAAAATGACATTTGTAAAGGAAAAAAATAAGCCATTTAAAACCACTTGCGGCTTTAATGTCATGTCTTGTCCTGGCCGCCATATGGCTGAAAATCCTTGAGAAAAATGGCATGGCTACCCCATCACCCCCCCCCACCCCAGCCCCTTTGGGTCTTGTATGGATATTAAGGGGGACCCCGCACCCAAAATAAAACCCTATACCTACAACCCTATATACTCTGAACAGCAGTATATAGGTGGTGCAAACAAGACACGGACTGTAGGTTTGTTCTTAAGTAGAATCTGAACAGGTACATTATGAAGTGTAGCTCCATCCCAAAAAAATCTATTTTTAAGCTTTTTGGAGAACATAGGGAGGTGTTATCACCCCTGTAACATTTGCTGTCTTTGCACATCTGTTCAGAACATGTCACCTCACTTTCCGTCCCAATGACAAATGTTTTTGGAAAAGTGGGGTTTTAATTGAAACAAGGATTGGTGATAAAGCAGCAGTAGAGAGGAGATACCTTTTTCCCAAATTAAATCTAACAGGATAGAATTTCCCTTCCTAGGGGTAGATTTCCTCTCACTTCCTGTTTTCTCTTGCCGTTTGCAAGTAGGAGTCGTTTGTAAGTTGGATGTTTGAAAGTAGGGCCCTGCCGTATATACTCTGCAGAAATTTGCCCTATTAGATGTTGGTGTAGCCACAAGACTGGTGGGCACAGGAATGGGCCCTGCTGTGAGTTAATACATCAAGATTTGTACTTGCATGCACCTGTTGAACAGGGCAGAAAAATTGGGCCTTTGGTGGTGGTGGTGGTGGTGGTGGTGGACGGTGTTGCCACAAGACTGTAAGCCCTCACAGTTACTCTTGGTGGGTGCAGGAATGGGCCCTGCTGTGAGTTATTAGATCAAGATTTGTAATTGCATGCACCTGTTGAACAGGGCAGAAAAATTGGGCCTTTGGTGGTGGTGGTGGTGGTGGACGGTGTTGCCACAAGACTGTAGGCCCTCATAGTTACTCTTGGTGGGCGCAGGAATGGGCCCTGCTGTGAACTATTAGATCAAGATTTGTAATTACACGCCCCTGTTAAACAGGGGCTGAAAAATTGTGCCTTAGGCATTGGTGCTGGTGCCACAACACTGCAACCCCTCACAGATACTGTACTTGGAGCACAGCAGTCACACCTGTTGCGAAGCATCTTTTTAAAAAATTGTAATTACACGCCCCTGTTATACAGGGGCTGAAAAATTGTGCCTTAGGCACTGGTGCTGGTGCCACAACACTGCAACCCCTCACAGATACTGTACTCTGAGCACAGCAATGAGACCTGTTGCAAAGCATTGCCTAAAAATTGTAATTACACGCCCCAACAGGGGCTGAAAATTGTGCCTTAGGCACTGGTGCTGGTGCCACAACACTGCAACCCCTCACAGATACTGTACTTGGAGCACAGCAGTCACACCTGTTGCGAAGCATCTTTTTAAAAAATTGTAATTACACGCCCCTGTTATACAGGGGCTGAAAAATTGTGCCTTAGGCACTGGTGCTGGTGCCACAACACTGCAACCCCTCACAGATACTGTACTCTGAGCACAGCAATGAGACCTGTTGCAAAGCATTGCCTAAAAATTGTAATTACACGCCCCAACAGGGGCTGAAAAATTGTGCCTTAGGCACTGGTGCTGGTGCCACAACACTGCAACCCCTCACAGATACTGTACTTGGAGCACAGCAGTCACACCTGTTGCGAAGCATCTTTTTAAAAAATTGTAATTACACGCCCCTGTTATACAGGGGCTGAAAAATTGTGCCTTAGGCACTGGTGTGGTGGCATGGATCATTGAGGAGGAGGAAGAGGATAGTCAGTGAACATAACAGGACAGTCACTCAGCATCAGCGTAGGCAGTCTTGAAGGGATGTGACATTATAAATTATTCCGTTATATCCGCTTCAGGTGTCTGGTAGCTGGTGGTGATCCAAGACTGATTCATTTTTATGAAGGTCAGTCGATCAACCGAGTCGGTGGACAGGCGCACCCTATGATCGGTGACAAATCCTCCAGCAGCACTGAATGTGCGTTCGGAAAGAACGCTGGATGCAGGACAGGCCAGTAGCTCAATTGCATACTGTGCAAGCTCTGGCCAGTGATCCATCCTCAGGACCCAGTAAGCCAGAGGATTTTCGGTGGGAAAGGTGTCCAAGTCTGACCTTGCCCCTAGGTATTCCTGCACCATGTATATCAGACGCTGGCGATGGTTGCTGGAACCGATCATACCTTGGGGCTGCGGACTAAAAAATTGTCTGAACGCATCGGTCAGACATCCACCTTCCCCACCGCTCCTTCTGCTACTGACCGAAGCCTCAGCAACTCGTCGTCCAGGACCAGGAGTTTGTAACCTCCCAGTTTCTGGGAACGCGTTGCACAGACCTTTCTGCAAGGCCTCCCTGAGATGTCTCATCCTCTGCTCCCTCTGCGACGGCAAGATAAGGTCCGCAACCTTACCCTTGTACTGTGGATCAAGGAGAGTGGCCAGCCAGTAATGGTCCCTCTTCTTGATCCGAAGAACACGAGGATCCTTCCGCAGGCTTTGCAGGATCAGGGAGGCCATGCAGCGTAGGTTAGCTGAGGCATTCGGTCCGGAGTCTTCTGGGTCACTGAGGATGACATGATCGCCAGCCACCTCCTCCCAGCCACGTACAAGTCCACTGGTTTGTTGGGACTGTACATCATCCCTAAAAGACTGCTGCTGCTGATGCTGAGTGCCAGGCTCCACCTCCATGCTCACACAATCCTCCTCCTCCTCCTCCTCCTCATCCTCATCCTCTTCCTGTGTGATGGGTGGGACAGAAGGAACACTGTCTGGATAAAGGGGGCCTTGAGAGGCAAGGAAGTCCTCCTCTTCCTGCCTCTGTTCTGCCTCAAGTGCCCTGTCCATTATCCCACGCAGCGTATGCTCCAACAGGTGGACAAGAGGTACAGTGTCACTGATGCATGCACTGTCACTGCTCACCATCCTCGTGGCCTCCTCAAATGGTGAGAGGACAGTGCATGCATCCCTGATCATGCTCCACTGGCGTGGGGAAAAAAAGCCAAGCTCCCCTGACCCTGTCCTGGTGCCGTAGTCGCAAAGGTACTCATTGATGGCCCTCTGCTGCGTGTGCAGTCGCTGCAGCATAGCCAACGTTGAGTTCCACCTGGTGGGCATGTCACATATTAGGCGGTTCTTGGGCAGGTTCAGCTCCTTTTGCAGCTCAGTCAGCCGAGCACTGGCATTATAATATCGGCGGAAATGCACACAGACTTTTCTGGCCTGCCTCAGGACATCCTGTAAGCCTGGGAACCTGCCCAAGAACCGCTGCACCACCAGGTTGAGGACGTGAGCCATACAGGGCACATGGGTGAGCTGCCCCTGTCGCAGGGCGGAGAGGAGGTTGGTGCCATTGTCAGAAACGACCATTCCTGGCTTAAGCTGGCGTGGCGTCAACCACCTCTCGGCCTGCCCCTGCAGAGCTGCCAGAACCTCTGGCCCAGTGTGGCTCCTGTCCCCCAAACACACCAGCGCAAGCACGGCATGGCATCTTTTTGCCTGCGTACTCGCGTAGCCCCTTGTACGCCTACGGAGCACCGCTGGTTCCGAGGACAGAGCACTCGAAGAGGACATGGAGGAAGAAGAAGAGGAGGGGGTGGAGGAGAGAGGTGTGTCACAACCAGTAGTAGCATTTTGGAGGCGTGGTGGCGGAACAACCTCCAACACTACTGCACCTTGTCCTGCATCCCTCCCAGCTGCCAATAGAGTGACCCAATGGGCCGTGAAAGAAAGATAACGTCCCTGTCTATGCCTGCTGGACCATGAGTCAGCGGTAATATGCACCTTACCGCTGACCGCCCTGTCCAGCGAGGCATGGACATTGCCTTCCACATGCCGGTAGAGAGACGGAATCGCCTTCCGTGAGAAAAAGTGGCGTTTGGGAACCTGCCACTGAGGAACCGCACATTGAACAAACTCACGGAAGGGGGCCGAGTCTACCAACTGAAAAGGCAGCAGTTGAAGTGCTAGCAATTTAGCCAAGCTAGCATTCAACCGCTGGGCATGTGGATGGCTGGGAGTATACTTCTTTCGACGGTCCAGCAGCTGGGGCAGGGAAATTTGCCTGCTACAATCGGACGTCGGTGTACTGCAAGTACTTGGTTGTGACACACCTAATTCTACACCTTCAGTCCTCTCAGAGCAGCTTTCAGAGAGGACTGAAGATATAGTGGGGATGGAGATCCCAGCTGATGAGGAGCAAGGAGAGGTCCGCATTGTTCTTTGGTGTGGGTCTTTTATGTGTGCTTGCCAACGAGCTGCATGGCAGGTCGACATATGTCTGCTCATGCTTGTGGTGCCCAAGCGGCTGATGTTTTGGCCATGCGAGATACGCTTGAGACAAATATTGCAAATAGCAGTGGTGCGATCTGATGCACTCGTCTCAAAAAAGCCCACACCAAAGAACTTTTGTGATAACGTTCAGAGGCAGCGCCCTGCACAGGCGGAGCTCTGCGGTGTGGTACAGTTGCTGTGCTGGCCTCTAGCTGGCCTCCAGGGGGCATCCTGCTTCGTTGGACATGTGACGCCGCATCCTCCTCCTCCTCCTCCTCCTCTCTCCCTTCAGGCACCCACGTGGAGTCAGTGACCTCATCATCCCCTCCCTCTTCACCACTAGAGCAAACCTGGCAGTAAGCTGCAGCTGCTGGAACAGTACTGCCAGATTGCTGTCCTTCAGCATCCCCTCTCTCTGCGTGCACACTACTGACTTCCTCAAGCTGGGTATCATCATCCGAGCCTTCGAATCGTTGGGCATCCTCCTGGAGCATGTACCCAACACTGTGCTCAAACAGTTCGGGGGACTCCTCAGGAGGACATGGTGGGTCTAGGGAAGGGGTGGCTGATGATGCCATTAAGTACGCGTTGGCAGCTGCTCTGCCAGTACCCTGAGCCTGGGTGAGAGAGGATGAGGAGGATGAGGAGGGCTTGGTCATCCATTCTACCAAGCCTTCGGCATGATGCGGCTCCACATGTCCAGCTGCCGAAAACAAAGACAAGCGTGTCCCATGGCCACGTGCTGATGACGATGCACGACCACGTCCACGGCCAGCACTGTTGTCTCTAGAAACAGAGCCTGCCTGCCCTGTGTTCTTTCCTCGGCACGCTCTGCCTCTCCTTGGCGGTCTTCCAGCCATTGTAGTCGGTAGTGTATATAGTATAAAAAATAGAGCTCCTATGTGTGCTCACAACACACTGTAGGTCCTATGGGTGCTGACACTAACACACTATAGGTACTATGTGTGCTGCTGACAAGAAAATATAGGAGCTCTGTTTGCTGCCACTAACATACTAGAAGTCCTATGGGTGCTGCTGAGAAGAAAATATAGGAGCTCTGTGTGATGCCACTAACACACTAGAAGTCCTATGGGTGCTGCTGAGAAGAAAATATAGGAGCTCTGTGTGATGCCACTAACACACTAGAAGTCCTATTGGTGCTTCTGAGATGAAAATATAGGAGCTCTGTGTGATGCCACTAACACACTAGAAGTCCTATGGGTGCTGCTGAGAAGAAAATATAGGAGCTCTGTGTGATGCCACTAACACACTAGAAGTCCTATTGGTGCTTCTGAGATGAAAATATAGGAGCTCTGTGTGATGCCACTAACACACTAGAAGTCCTATGGGTGCTGCTGAGAAGAAAATATAGGAGCTCTGTGTGATGCCACTAACACACTAGAAGTCCTATGGGTGCTTCTGAGATGAAAATATAGGAGCTCTGTGTGATGCCACTAACACACTAGAAGTCCTATGGGTGCTGCTGAGAAGAAAATATAGGAGCTCTGTTTGCTGCCACTAACACACTAGAAGTCCTATGGGTGCTGCTGAGAAGAAAATATAGGAGCTCTGTGTGATGCCACTAACACACTAGAAGTCCTATTGGTGCTTCTGAGATGAAAATATAGGAGCTCTGTGTGATGCCACTAACACACTAGAAGTCCTATGGGTGCTGCTGAGAAGAAAATATAGGAGCTCTGTGTGATGCCACTAACACACTAGAAGTCCTATTGGTGCTTCTGAGATGAAAATATAGGAGCTCTGTGTGATGCCACTAACACACTAGAAGTCCTATGGGTGCTGCTGAGAAGAAAATATAGGAGCTCTGTGTGATGCCACTAACACACTAGAAGTCCTATTGGTGCTTCTGAGATGAAAATATAGGAGCTCTGTGTGATGCCACTAACACACTAGAAGTCCTATGGGTGCTGCTGAGAAGAAAATATAGGAGCTCTGTGTGATGCCACTAACACACTAGAAGTCCTATGGGTGCTTCTGAGATGAAAATATAGGAGCTCTGTGTGATGCCACTAACACACTAGAAGTCCTATG